>OV839566.1:39777872-41110372 GCA_929447395.1 Epistrophe grossulariae
CTTACAAAAACAATTTCGAAACACGGATTGGTATGGAAAAGACTTTACCGTTTATGCATTTCCAAGTTTCACAATCTTACAAAATTGTGATCTAGAACTGAGATAATAATATATTTTTCATACCTACCTTCCGTATTAATATAATCTTAGCAAGTTCTTTGTATTAATATTTAAGTATATTTTGTTAAGGATTGACAATTTTATTTATTTTTTATTATTTAGAAATATTTCTGAGATTTTGTGAGTTTAGCAAAGCGCTCCGGTGTGAGACTAACAGCAGGCATTGGCTCAGCTAGAAAGCGACCCGAACCGAGAGACCTTTTCTTTTTCGAAACCATAAAACGCTTTGTTGGATAGCCTGTAAAAATGTGAAGATTTAAATTGCTTAGATTGAAAAAAAGAAACTTAATTAAAATGTTTTAAACAAACAAAAGGTAAACTAAAACTTTTATAATGAAAAAATAATTTTCAAAGGGTTTTTTTTATTTGAATAGGTGTATAAACCGGATAATGAATCTAATACTGTTATTGTCGAAAGTTTACTTACGAGGAGATAACGAACTTATTTCAAAGTGTCATTACAGAAGTTGACTTTTCTACTGTCCGGTAGAATACATAATTAGGTATGTGTGAATGCCATTTAAAATTGAAGTCATTCCGATCAGAACTTTGTTCATTGTATTCTTCTGAAATTGATGGGAGGGTCCAGCAGCCAGCGAGCGCCCAGATAATCTTCTCATTCCCAAATCTTCTAGTACAATTTTGTGCATACACTTCTACACTCCCACTCCTTAACAATCTCTCCTGACGTTCAATTTTCAATGTGATAAAAGTCGTATCATATATTGAGAAATTATATTTTGGATTCCATATAATATTTTTTAATTTGAATATGGAGCGTGCTTATTTCCATACGTTTAATAACGGGTGATTTTTTAGCTGGTTTGGTTTTGGCAACACTGGTTTTGACAGCTGACGTGTGTTTAGTACCTTGTGTCACTGTCAAACAGCTTCAGTTTGGTTTGTAATTTAACCATGGATCGTCTTAGAAATGAACAACGCTTGCAAATTATTGAATTTTACTATCAAAATTCGTGCTCGGTTCGAAATGTTCATCGCGCGCTGCTTCCATTTTATGGTCGGCTCATTTTTGGTTGAATGGGTACGTAAATAAGCACAATTGCCGCATTTGGAGTGAAGATCAGCCAGAAGCATTGCAACAGCTACCAATGCATCCCGAAAAAGCCACTGTTTGGTGCGGTTTATGGGCCGGCGGCATTATTGGCCATATTTCTTCAAAGATGATGCGAATCGCAGCGTTACTGTCAATGGTGAACGCTACCGAGCGATGATAACAAACTTTTTTTTGCCCGAAATGGAAGTTCTTGACTTGCATGATATGTGGTTTCAACAAGACGGTGCCACATGCCACACAGCACGCGAAACAATGGCGCAATTGCGAGGCGAGTTTGGTGAACAGTTAATTTCACGTTTCGGGCCGGTCAATTGGCCGCCTAGATCGTGCGATTTGACACCATTAGACTATTTTTTGTGGGGGTATGTCAAGGCTAATGTCTATAGGGACAAGCCCGCTTCGATTGACGCACTGGAAGCCAACATCCATGCATTCATTCGTGAGATACCGGCCGATATGTGTGAAAGAGTATGCCAAAATTGGACTCAGCGGATGGGCTACCTGAGACGCAGCCGCGGTCAACATTTGCATGAAATTATCTTTAAACATTAAATTGCAAGGTTCAAACTATCGATTCAAATAAATATTTCATTCATTTTTTCGAATTTTTTGTGTTTTTTTTTTTAAAAAACTTCTAAACCTCTTAAAAAATCACCCTTTATATTGTAAATGTAAGAAATTATCATGTCTCTAGAGTCTAGACTGGTCCATTTCTATAACATTTTTGTATAATAAAAAGGAAGATACAAGAAAAATTCTATTTTCAAATCTTCCTATAGAAATCCAGAACTGCAAAATTTATTTTATTGATAAAAAACAATCAATTTTTGTTCTCCATTGTGAATGTTTATCTTTTGAAAGATCTGGTTAAAAAAGATTATTTTTTTTACCAATGGAAAACTCCACTGAAAATCTACTTGAATCATTCACAGCAGTCAGCACACAAAAAACTGTAGGTACGTGTGCCGGTAGGTACTCACGTTCGAGTTCCGGATTTTATTTGTTGAATGTACGTACGCAATATACAAAGTGAATTAGAAATGAGCTAAACTGTGACTTTCTACAGATATAACTGTGACTCTAATTTATGAATCACTGTGAGTTTAACCTGTGATTGGTAAATTTGAAATATTTTTGGAGGCCCAACAAAAATTTTTCTAAGTAAAATAAAAAGTATTTAAATGAGGACAACAAATAAGTTATGTAAGGTGCCTCGTGGCACATAATCCCGAATAAAAAAATGCATAAAATTTCAAGTACCTACCGAATTCCAAATTATCGAAATTTTAGCTTTCTAGCGCCTTTGAATATAGAAAATTGAATTTTAATAAAAAAGTGGGCATGGCAGGAAGCGGATTCAAAAGTACTGCTTTAGATAGATCATATACACAAATTGAGCTTTCTAGCTCCTCTGAATAAAGAGAAAACTCAAGTCACTCTTCCTTGTTCTTGTGGTAAAAATTCATGACCAGGCAACACAATTCACAATTCAGTTCTATTCTACCTTCTAGCTCCTAAACTATTAAAGAATAAAACTGTTCTTCACATTTTCGTCATGAATCATTCAATTTTTCTCTGCCTTCTGATTTTGTTCAGTTGCTTAAATAATAAATAAATCACGACTACAGTTCTCGTTCCGTGTTGTGACTTCTCTAGTCGTGATTTTGTTCACAGTTCATAAAGTAATCACGACCACAGTTCATTGTCCGATTGTCGTGATTTGTGAATCGTTTATGTTTGTTGTAATTTCAAATTCCAGTTGTGAAGTTGTGATTTTACCAAGTTGAAGTTGTGATTTTACCAAAGTTGTGATTTTCAATCACATTTAAGGCATATTTAAGATTTTTGACTCTGAAAATAACAGGTCGTGATTTTTTGTATGTGTGACACGTAACGTGCTAGCAAAAAGGCAAAGGTTTTTAGTTTACCACACCCCGCGCCGCCGGTATAGATATTTACACATTCAAAAACTCTTACTCATAGGAACTCTAAAAAAAAAACCATTTCAATCAACTGTAAAGTCCTAACACATACTCGTACATTTCACTTTTCTTTATTTTTCTGTTGCAAAGGATTGAAATTCCACTATATAAAATTTCTTTGCAATTTTCTCTCGATATATTTTATAAAGGGTGTTTTTTCAACAATATTGTACTCTTTTAGTGAAATTTTGAGAAGAAGTCACATCAACAGCTAACTTGTATGCCCTTTTAAAACTAAAAAAAAATAAAATAAAAACAATTAAATTAAATGTTATTTAAAATTAATATGTAGGTAATTTATACTAAATTCATTAAAAAAAATAAACCTAAATATAATTTATTTACTTCAATGCAGTTCGATGTACATATGTATGTATAATATTTTAAAAATAAAAAAAAAAATAAAAAAAAAAAAATATGTCAAATTAAATATTTGTCAAACAAACCCCATTCTATATACTTACGATTAACTCCATATTTATGTTCCCGAGCGATTTCATACTTTGGCATAGCATCTACGTTATATGGAACCCCATAGTAGTCGACAATTGATGGCTCAACCCACGAGCTGCTAATATCGTTATCGTCGTTATTTTGGTACTCATAGTTGTTGTTATTGTTGTTGCTGTTGCTATTGGGATAATAGGATTTTGCTGCTGGGAAATATGTATCGGGAATATTATAGGTATCAGGTTCAGATTCCTTGCGTGAACGTTCACCAGCTTCGACAAGAGCAACCAAGGCTAACATATCGGCGGGGGTGAGTTTCGATTCACGTTTCAAACTGAAAATAGAATAAAAACGTATAAAAAATATTATTTAACTTGATCATAGAAAATATTTACTAAAGAAAATTGTTGTTTGTTTGTAAAATAAATACATTATACACAGTAAATTATTTTCCAAGAGTGTGTCACTAAGGAATCCTTTCATATTAATCTTCATGAATAATTTATAATTTTTTTTTTTTAATGAAAAAGGGTAGTTTCCCACTCAAAACTCAGTTTAAGTTCGGGTGATGGTAAAAATGGGTGAATAGTTGATTACACACGTTCATGTGAAAAATGAGACAACGGGATCCTATTTGAATAACTTTGTAGATGAAGGCATTGGATAGCGGTGCTATGGCATAGCCGTCGTCGGTCTGTCGTCGTAATCGGACGCCATGTGTCCCTCTAGCAAAGAGATTTAAGGATATTATTATTTTTAGCTTTTGATACTTTCGATTTGTTTTCTACATGAATACACTTCGATTGTAGGTAGGTATGTACATAATTTGTATGTACAAAATTTTAATTTTTAATGAAATGAGATGATTAAGAATAAAGTCCTATATTTTTATTATATAACTACCTGTCCCGGCGAACTTGTTCCGCCTTAAACTGATTTAATTAATTATTAGTCGAGCCTCTATATTGAATGAATGAAAATGTTTTAGAATAAAATTCAATACATTTTATTTACACTGAAAATGGATTTCACACATTAAATGTCACTGCAACGCTATGTGACAAACAATATTGTTTGCTTTGTGTCCGGTGCATAAACAAACAATGCAGATGGCTTTCCGACTCTCGAACATGCCACATACAATTGTCCAAGCGAAAACAAGGAAATAAGAGATTAAAGGCTCCCCCAAACCGAAACATTTGGAACTCGAATGGCTTGGACAAATTATAGGATTTGGTGTAGGTGCGAGGCTGGGTGTATGCATAAGTTTCTTTAAATCCCGATTCTTTAAATGCAAAAGAGACTTTGCAAACACCCAGCCTCGCACCTACCCCAAATCCTACAATGTGTCCAAGCAGGCGGG
Source organism: Epistrophe grossulariae (assembly GCA_929447395.1). Taxonomy (NCBI): domain Eukaryota; kingdom Metazoa; phylum Arthropoda; class Insecta; order Diptera; family Syrphidae; genus Epistrophe; species Epistrophe grossulariae. The sequence goes on from OV839566.1 coordinate 39,782,863, forward strand.
TGGCATATATGGTATATATAACTCACATGTTCATGCGTCGTGATTTTTTAAGATTATCTTATCTTTGAAATTTCACTTTGGAAATATCGCCCAAAATTGAAGAAATAACGCCAAAGTTTTACAAAAACAATTTTCATTGAAAATATTTGGGCGATATTTCCAACTTAAGATTTGGAAAAATATAAATTTGGGCGATATTTCCAAAATATAAAACAACATTTTGGCGATATTTCCAAATCGATTTGGGCGTCATTGCTTAACGCCCGATAATTAATTTTTACTCAAGTACGATCTTCTTATTTTTTTCGTTATCGGACACATACACAAGAAATTAAAAACATGTTCTCTTGTTTTTTGATTCAACAGTGAGCATAATATTTTGCGATCTCTATGTAGCTTGTAATTTAATTTCTCGAGTTTTCCTCTCATCCGAAAATTGTTGAAATTTTGGCCACGCTAAAGTTTATTTGCAAGTAATTTTCATCCCTGAGATTCGCATAAACGGATCCGTGACTCGATGAATTCGTCTTGCGTTGACAATCCAAAATCCATCGCTCATCCAAATACATACGACAAAACTTCACGTACTGAGATTTTTTAAAGTAAGATTCAAATTTAATCTAAAGAATTATGTTAAACTATACTTGTTGAGGAACGGAAGTTTATATTAAATTTACATCTAATTTTTTCAATTTAATTTTTTGTCAAACATTTTCGCATTACCCTATGTTTCGATCCTACATATTATTTACTATACTGTTTTTTCTAAGTTATTTTTTTGTAATTGTTTTTTGTCATAATGATCTGCACTGGCATCTGTTGTTCTAATCTGAGACCGTTGTAAGAGAACAACCGCAATGATCAATGCAGATTATTAGTGACGAGTGTAAAATACTGTTTTTTTTTGGCAAAACTATGGATTGATGTAAAACCATGTTAAGCTTTCACTTTTGTAGCAACCACCAAACCAGCCGGTCATAGGAAATAATAATTGTAATAATTGTAGTAATTTGATTTGATTTTGTTTTGATTTTGCTGCGTATAATTAAAGATTAAATTATAACGTTTTCGAATAATTTGCGTTTTAATTTAATTAATTAATTTCAATCATTCCTAAACAATACTTAAGAAATACTTCATATTTTTGTAATAAAAATTGAAGTAGTAATTATTCTTTAGTTTTGATTAAAAAAAAAAAAACAAAAAACTTTTGGCCAAGTTTTAGCATCGAATACGAAATCAGGCCGTTTGTAGCATCAACCGAAATTCATCCATTTCCAATTCCCAACAGTTGTGCTGAGAAATTATCGGCTGAAGTATATTGTTCTACAACGCAACTCTCATTTTCGTTGTCAATTGTAACGTATCCCCATGAATTTGTTAATTTCAGGCAAGCAGATGAAATTTCTGCAGGCGTTGATCGAGGGATGACCGGTAAGGTTTGACGGAAATCGCCACCATTCACCCCTAAAAGTTTGAACGACCATATCGAGAAAAAGTGAGGCTTTTTTCAAAATAGTGTGTGTTACACAAACACAAATGCATTCACACAGGGAAGGCGTGAAGTAAGACAGCTAAATGCTGTGGCGCCAAAAGGAATTTTTGTCAGTTTTTTTTGAGATTTTAAGTCGTTAAAATAGTAAAGAGCTTAGTAAATTAAAGAAACAAGTGATATAAATGTAAATAAAGTGAATACATGCAATACTTCATTGAAAAAAAACTAATATAAAACTACATGCGGTGCTGCGTTAAATTCTGTAAAAACCCCTATAACAAGTAGTGTAATTTTTGTTCATTTCACAGGTAAGCGTAAGATGTGTCTCTATTCCACATAAATAAAGTAAAATTACTCTGCATTACGGGCTCTCAATGGATTAGAGCGCCTTGCCATCACCAAAAAAAACTAATTCAACCCTGGACGAGAATTTCAAATTTCAATTTTGACAGATAGGGTTCAGCTAATTCACGTGATTAAAGTTTATTTTTATTGTCAAACAATTTGTTTTTTTATAGCAAAATGCTACGAAATATCAATTGAAAAGTATACTAAGATAATGTATTTACCTAAAAAAAAACATCACTTCACATTAATTTATGTGGAATATGAGACACAATCAGCCAGTGAAAAGAAAAAATTGTAAACTCCATATTATAGGTGTTTTCACACGATTTAACGCAACACTATGTTTTATTTTTTTTTATATTTTGTTTATTAAATGATTGCAAGTATTCAATGTGTTCACTTTTTTATTTAGTATTTTCACTATTTTAACGTTTTAAAATCTCGAAACACTTGCCTTTAGATCGGCAAAATGACAGATCGGGATCATTTTGTTTTTTTTTGTTTTTATTTGGTGCCTCACTCACATACACATACATACATACTGTATACGTGATATACACCTCTTCCTTATCTTCTTATTCTAAGACTTAAATGCATAAAGTTCCAAGTTTGACATCTTTGATATCTTATGAGGGAATACGAAAGAATCAATTTTTTTTTTTGTGATTGTGCGTGTCGCCCTGGACAGCAGCAATTTGGAAATTAATTATTATACTTAATTGAAAAACAAAGCAAAGGAATTTGACATTAAGAAAAAACTAGTTTCCTTACTCAATTTTGCGTTCAATGAATGAAGTTGACTACACATATGTATTCCTCTGTGTCTGCTAAACGCAGGTATAACCAATGTCACTAAACTGTCAAAAAATGTATGCATATTTCTTCCTGATGTTCTATGGGGAAGAACTAAAATCATAGCCACTTATATAAAAATACACATTTAAAGCATCTTTAAATTCATGTTCACCACTTCTATTACCATTAAATGAAGACCACGGTTAGAGTCGCTGCCATTTTGTCTTTCACAACCCTAAACCATTAGGTATAGTTTTTTTAATAAACTTTCAAATTCAAATGAAATCTATACCTGTATCACTGGACATAACGTTCAGTAAAAAGGTCTTGTTCAGTAAAAAGGCTTTAGTCAAAGATAATAAAATAAATTAATTCATCTACCTTATTGCTTTAAATTATTTTTTTCTTTTCGTTTCATAAATTCAGCCTTTGACATTTATCATTTACCTTTGCAAGCTTCACAGACAAGTAATTCTCAAGTTTAGAAAGGTAAGAAACATTGTGCCATTTGAAGACTTCAAAAGGCCATCCATCCACGCATATGTCGCTGTTTATAGTATTTTAGATGGTTATATTTTTGTAGTAGATATATGTACCAACAATACAATCCATCCTTATAAATTATGCCATTGCATGCCTTGTTGATTAATTTAATTGGACAGTGAAGTACTAATGTTAACAAACACCTTTTTATCTGAGATACAAAAAAAAACAAGGGCATGAAAATTGATAGCAAGAGATTTAACGAATAACCTTGAGCATGCCATTCCAATTTATGTCCTTTTAAACTCTTTTACATATATCTCTTTTCATTTATATCGCGCAATATAATTTCCTATGAAATATATGGAGGTAAAATAGAAACGACTCGTCGCCGCTTCGTACTTCGCTGAAACGTGTTTCCGAATGAAATAAAAAAATTGAGTCCTTTATAGGAGAATATACAAAAATAATTAAGGAGACAACAACAACAATACTCTTAAAAAAAATCTTACCGCATATCGTACTTGTTAAGTTTATTGTTGGAGCGCTTCTTTCTGTCCCCATAATAACGACTCGAATACTGAAGAGGCATTGCAAAAGGTTCTAAGTATGCCTCTGAATTGAGAATATTCTGAAGATTTTCGTATCCTTTGTTGTTGCTGCGGTATTGGCCTGAAATATAAAATCATCAAACAAAATCAATTAAATAATAAAGGTTAAATATTAATAGAATTAAAAAAAAATGAAATAATATAACCAATGTTGAAAGAAGTAATTGATGGTCATGAACCTCATTTGTCTATCTGTAAATAAACCACGTATAAAGAATTTCAATGATGTTGTATAAATTTTATAACAAATAAATGCTGTGCATATAATAACCGGGACGTGTACGATAACTATGGCGCCAAGAATTGATAACGGTTTTTTGTAGAGGAGTCAAAAACAAGCATTTTTTATTATGGGAGTGGGGCGTCCATCTCACCCCGTTTAGGAGGTAGGGGCAATTTTAGAAAAATATGACTTAAATTAAATGTTTTTTAAAAATATTAAAAAAACAACGGCAACACTTACAATAAAGTTCTATACCGGTTTTGAAAGCCATAAATCTGTTCTATAATCCTAAATTTAAACTAAATTATTTATGTCAACAGTTTTTGAAAAATTCGCATGCAAACTCAAAATTTTGATAAAAAAAAGTGAAAAAAAAAGTTTAGACCAATTTTTTTCAAAATTGTGAAATGAAGTGCTGAATTGGCTTTTTGTGAATAATGTTAATATAAATTCTTAATCTTCTAGTTTTTGAGAAAATTGAAAAATACTGAAACAACTTTTTTATGGGATTTTTGTTTTTTGTTTGCTTACATAAATTCATCAGTGCTAGCACCCAGCATTACAGCGTATAAACAGTGAGGTATGTATGGGGGGGCATGCTGCCCCCCTGCAACCCCCTTGCCTGGGCACACTATAGGATATGGGGTAGGTGCGAGGTTGGGTATTTGCAAAGTTTCTTTTGCATTTAAAGCATCTGGATTTAGAGAAAATTTGAATTTATCCCATATATCCAATGTCAATATAGCTGTTTTCTAAATATAAAAGTAATTTTGATATTCAATGTTTATTTTTTATTGAGACTTGTTAAAGACTGAATTACTTAAAACTAACTTAACAGCTAGAACCTCAATGCGTTGGATATCTTGCAGCTTGTGCAAGATATCGCATTTCATCCTTCACATCGGTCGGAAGCGGTGGGTTGTTGACACTAGTCTAATTCGTTTATAGAATTAGCTGTGTCAGCATGATTCGACGTTGAAGACGACGATGTGTGGCTTGGCGGCGGATGCTAGGCGATCGTGTTAACTTACATATTGGTATACGTTGCTCAAAGTTCCACATTTAACATTTTCATATGTATATGAAAACGTAATGCATTATAAAAAATTCACTTAACCTTGATACTACTGTACGACTGCAGCAAATCTATATAATTTATATATTTATATATTTCGTTTTAGACATATCTATGTAATGCAACTGTACCGCTAAATTAATTGCTGTACTTTACTTACAAAGATGAACCTATCATCAACATTAATCCTCAAAATGAAATCACCGTATCTAAATAGTAAAAAACAAAAATCTCATAAAAAGTAATTTTAGTAATTTTTAATTTTCTCAATAACTAGAAGACATAAGACCATTGGATTTTCTGTGTTCGATTCAAATTGATACAAGCATTGACCACAAAAAGCCAATTCAGCACTTCATTTTTTTTTCGTTTTTGTTATAAAAAGTTTGAGTTTGCATGTGAATTTTTCAAAAACTATTGGCATAAATAATTTAATTTAAATTTGGGATTGAAAAACAGATTTCTGACCTTCAAAAACGGTATATTGTTGGGTATAGAACTTTATTGTAAGTGTTGCCGTTGTTTTTTAATATTTTTTTTTCATTTTATGTCATTTTTTTCTAAAACTGCCCCTCCTTCTAAACGGGGTGAGATAGGCCCTCTTCTATAGAAAAAAATGCTTGATTTTGACTTTACATATATACCTCACTGTTTCTACGCCGTCCGTATTACTGGGTGCTAGCACTGTATTTATGTAAGCAAGCAAAAAAACAAAAATCTCATAAAAAGTAGTTTTAGTAATTGTCAATTTTCTCAAGAACTAGAAGACATGAAACCATTTTGTTTTTTGCGCTCGACTCAGAATTAATATGTACACTGACTTCAAAAAGCCAATTCAGCACTTCATTGCACAATTTTGAAAAAAATTGGTCTAAACTTTTTTTTTTCATTTTTTTTATCAAAATTTTGAGTTCGCATGCGAATTTTTCGAAAACTATTAACATAAATATTTTAATTTTAATTTAAGGTAATAGTACAGATGTCTGGCTTTCAGTGTAGTACTTTATTGTAAGTGTTGCCGTTGTTTTTTAATAATTTTTTTTTCAATTGAAGTCATTTTTTTTATTTGCCACTACCTCCTAAACATTTCGCATCAGCAGCGTACGAGGCTTAAAGTTTGAACCAAACTAATCTCGTATAGTGTATTGTGTTGTATATTGAGTGATCTATAAAGCGGCCTCTAGACGATACAATCGGTCGTACAACTGAAGTTCAGCCGATATCAGTACAACCGTTGTATTGTTACTACGTTTACATTAGCGGATCCACGGATCGGATTCAATATGAATCGAAATTTCGATCCAGGTATATGACGATGCCGGCTCGAAAGATTGAATTGAAATGGAATCGAAGTGACACTCTTGCTTTTATTAGCGGAGCTGGATCGGATCGAGTAATCCGGATTCGATTCGATCCAGGTAAACAAATACCTAAATCCTGATTCGATTCGGATTTAATTCTCCTTGTAAACTTAGTATGTTTCGGTATGTAACCTATACAACACTGACAATTTGTTGCCAACTAAACAAACCTTCTCACAATGATAGCATGCAATCGCAGGTTGGCGGCAGGGTTGTCAGGTTTGAAAAAGCGGAATCACCAAACGTAAAGAGTAAATCGCCAAATTTCAATATCTTCCCCCCAATAAATCACCAAATTTAAAAATGAAATAAAATTTCGCAATTTTTAATTTTTACATAAAAAACCGTTCTTTAAAAAAATCACAAGAAAACCATTTAAAGACTTAAAAATTAAAGAAAACAATACGCTTTTGTTTACCTAGTCTTCCTCAATAAATTCAATGTAGGTATCAATTGTTGTCCATTGGATCTTTTTCACATACAAAATTAAATCGCCAAAAACTAAAAATATCGCTTTTTTGGTGGTACATCGCCAAATCGATTTTCGTGTAGCCAAATGAAATTTCAAATCGCCTGTTTGGCGATAATTCGCACAATCTTACAAGCCTGGTTGGCGGTGAAACTCGTTCGAAGAAGCGATATTGGCACAACCGTCACGGTCGCGTCGCATTCACCTTATTAATGTCAAAATTTATTTTGGAAGAAAGATAACGCGATTTTAAGTCAATTACCATATGGCTTGAATTTCGGAAGCAAAAAATTACAGTTTGCAACACAACACTCTGATTAGTTTGCAAACAACACACTACTCTACAACATACGAATCCAAAAATTTTTTTCTTCAGAATTTTAACAGCAAAGCTGAAAAATTTTAGCGCGGAATCCTGTTCAGGTAACTGAGATCTCCGAGATCTCATTTTCCTGAACATGCTTATTATACGCTACAATTTGTATCTGATATTTCTCCAAAAAATTGATATAGACATTAGGTCTGTTTGTTTACTTCCCCAAAACTGGCAGATTATACCATGAACTTTAACAGTCTTTGGGACTAAAAATGGTAGAAATGGTCATTTTTGGGAAGCAAACGAACAAGTTTAATTTTCTGGTACTCGAAATTGCAAAAAAAAACAAGATCTTAAAAAGAAAACAAAAAAAACGAAACTTGCTTGTCAATTGATATGCCACCTATGTATACGTCATAGCAAATACAAAAACCGGCAAATCAGGTAGCCAACTTGCAAGTATTACGGTGGAATTATTTAAGGGTAAGAAATAAACTGACAAAAAAACAGAAGGTGATAACATTGCCAAGATATGAAAATTGTTCTTATCTTTCGGCGAATTGATACAACACATCAGATGCGGAGGAACGAGATTTTTACGCACGACCTATTCAAAATCTAGATTTCGATCAAAAATCACCAAATCTCATCAAAATCAACAAGATTTCCCATACATTTTCAGATTTCGTAATCTAGTATATTACTGCGAAATCTTCTCAAAATCTTCTTGGAACGGTCTGAATGTGAAACAAACACACTTAATTACTCAATTTTCTCTTCAGTATAACAGTTCAGTCATAAAAAAAGTGATGAAAGTGAAAAGAGAGTTTATTACATTTATTGAGTGTAGTGTACTGAGATAGTGGGATTTCATTCCGTTTTGCGCATATTTTCAACAGAAAGCGAAAGAAAAAAAACTAAATGTGTGTACTTGTTTTGGGAATTTTTTTTTTAGTTTCTATCAAAACTGAAATTTGTTTGAAATCTCAAAACAAAATCTAGTTCATGTGTGGTGTGAACGATTCGACGAGATTTGGAAATTTTGTTGCTGAAATCCGAGATTTTGGTTCGGTGTGAAAACCGTATTAGGAAACTAAATGGTCGCGTTCGGGGATCAATCCAAAGCCATCTGAATAGGTTTGTGTTGTTGTAATCCCTTGTGACAAAACAGCTGATACAATAACAACCCAACGTATCTGAAAATTTTTGGGATAGGTGGATAGCCTATCTGATTGTTCACCGAACGCAGGGAATCATTTTGCGACATTTTGAGCGGCACCAAAATTGTAGTATTTTTACAGAAGTTAGTTGGAGATAAACATAGACGTTGTTTAGATTAGGAAGATTGAGGCCGGTATCACGGCAGTTCATAGAAGAGAGAAGTGTGGGGTGAGTACTCTCGTGAGGCACAAAGAAAACATAAAAGCCGGACTCATGAGTCTATTTATTGTTGTTGTTTCAATGTGAGGAATGTTGGAATTGTTGTTGTTCCAATGTATTTTGAGGCGCATCAAAGTTTCAAATGTAAACACGATGACACTCACCACTCCGGTCTCAATCTTCCCAATCTAAACAGGGTCATACCGTGTATGGATGAACCCTCAGAACGAAAGATGATATTATATTTAAGAACTCTGGCAAGTGGCAACTGTAAGAGTGCGAAAGTGCAGGGGAAGTCACAAGTCACAACATTTTGTGGAAATGTCAAGTAAAAAGCAAACTGTGATGCGAGTAAATAGGATTTTCACGAGATTTTCTTAAATGAAAAACCGAAATAATAAAAACTTAAAACGAATGCGCACTTTTGTCTGGATAATAAAAAGAATTTCGAAAATGTATCGTGTAAACAGCGAATACGGTAACATAAGAAATCTAATCCATTATTATGGTACATCAATTATTTTCCTCACAAATTCAAATAGTACATACAACCGTCTTCATCCCTTTACTTTCTCGATACAACATAATATAGGTTCTAACACATATACCTATACATAATAGTAAATCGATATTTCATGCATGCATGCAATAACTTACCTCGAGGATATTCATCCTGCAGCTCCTGCAAATCGGAGTACATTAGAGGTGGGTCAATTTCATCACTCCAAACGCCACCACCACCGTTTGTCAGGGCTGCCGATGGAATTGGATTGTTATACAAGTCAGCTCCTCCATACATTAACTGTGAATTAACACCGCGCTTCTGAAGTATGGGTGCTGAGGCATGGTGTTGTTTTTGTTGGCCCTCGATATTGGGACCGGATAGAGCAGAATTAAGTGAAGTGGCAGTGTTTGACGTGGGTGCCATATTTGAAATTTTATTATTTGTAGCATACTCGTCGTAGTGTTCCCGATTGCCCGCTGCTTGGGATGATTGTGCTTTATCATTTGATGAACGTTTTACTGTAAGGAGAGTGAAGTGTGCCAATAATGATTGAACAAAGAAGAGGGCGACTGCGTCGTTCAGGCTCAGACTTTATGTTTTTCAAAAATAACAAATAACAATAAAAAACAAAAACTTCAAACACAATGGGAAGAAAAGTAAAATTGAACATTTTTGTATTAAATTCGTTTTCTGGTGAGGTTAGAACCAAAAAGTAAATAATAAAAAATGTTATAGGTATCTACCTATAAAAATGCGTGTATTAACTTTTGATAAAACTGAAACAATATACAGGTTGATTTAAATCAGGGTGTGCAGTGTAGAAAGTTGGATCAAAATATCTGTTTGGTAACTCGAAACGTTGTACGACGCCACGCGGTACGACGCACGTCGTATAGAGAAAAAAAAATGACAAGTAGTAACTTGTTGCAAGAAGTTGTAGTTACCAAACAGACATAAAGTAAATGTCCTTCCACATGTCAAATTGAAAGTGTCAAAGAATTCTTTACGAAATAGTTTTAATTAACGTCAAGATAATTGCAAATATTTCAGCAAAATTATAGCCTAACAATTTTTTGGAATGTATCTACATTTATTAACAAAAAAATGTTGAGCTTTTAAAAATAGTAGTACATCGTGGTGTAATGGTTAGTGGCGTGCCTAGAACTGTTACGGAGATTACGATTCGTGGGTTCGAGTCCCAGCCAATGCCATTTAAAAACAGAAATGTTTTTCACGGATTACTGCCTCTTGTGAGGAATTGATAAATCCTTCAAGAATAGCTGTTGTCTAAAAAAATTGCTTCTTACCTTATCCGTTTGGATCCAGGAGAAAATTGTAGGTCCCCTCTATTTCTGCCAATAATATGCGCACAGGAATGGTAAGTCACTAGGCCCTGGCCTATACGAGTTGCCGCGCCACCCAATTTATTTATTTATTTAAAAAAAAATAACTTTTATAATCCAAATAAAAGTTTATCTTCGATTTCCCCACTATGTTAAAATGGAATACTTCAATAATTTTGTTCGTTGAATTGAATTGAGATCCACCAATCTCTTTTTTGAAAATTATGTAGGCCCAAAAACTGTTTACAAAGACCGTCTTAAACAATTGAGTATTTTTACTAATATTTGTCTATTTTGTGTAGGTACTATTCCTTACATACTTATTTAAGGTACAGTCCAAGTTGGATCAGGATCTCAACTCATCATCATTATATCAGCCAGCTGTTTCCAGTTTCGTACGCCAAGTTGGTTGAGGCTCTCTAACAATTGTGTGTGTAACATGTGTTGTGGTCTTCCCAAATTCAGAAACAAAGACACTTCGGTTCGGAGCTACAATACTCACAAAACCGCTACTGACATACCGCTTTGTTCTTCCGATTAATATTAATATTGTCCGCTTATGTGAGTTATTAGACGGACATTGAAAAGATTGTGCCTGTTGTAATGACGGCAGAGTTTTGGGCTATTCTTTCAAGAACGATGTTAAAGAATTCGCATGAATCCTAACCAGGTTATCACCTGCCTCTTTAAGCAACTCGGCAGCTAGGCGGTCAGTTCAAGCTGTTTTGTTGGACTTATGTAAATTAAGATATGGCTGTCTTCGTTTCACTTCGTAGAGATCGAAAGGTCGGAATTGTTGATCATCTAGGTTGAATGGTGCAATTTGCTTGACAGTGGAATTCGATTCATAATCGCCGTTATAAAATTTGAAGGAATGATTTTTTCATATCCTCAGAATCGACTGCGATTCTATACAACGATGTTACCTTGATGTTACCTTGTCCTTGCAGGCTATGGTTCAGGGATTATATAACCTTGAGGAGTTCATTTTTTCCCTTTCGTAAAACTTCCCAACTTCATTGCTGCTACGATATTCCTGCGTTTCCTCGACCGCGGACTTTACAAACTCCCCCTTTTTCCTTCTAAGAAGAAGCTCTTTCTCTCTTCTCTTTTGCACGTAGAGCTCAGGAGCAGCTCGGGTCTTTCTATGCATAATGCAGCGCAACTTTGTATGCATCTCGCTTGCACTTATCTTAGTGTGCGTTGTGAAACCCAGAACACCAGAGGTTGCATCTCTGATGGCTTCTTGACAATGTTGCCACTGTTTCTTAATACTTGATGCTGAAGGCATTGGAATCATCAAGAGGTTATTAGAAATTCTATCGGAAAAGAATATAGCGATCTCCTGCGATTGCAACTATTCGAAGTCAAACTTTCACATAATATTTTCCTGTTTTAGTCAATGTTTCTTGCAGACGTGTACCTTTTTTCCAACGAGGTAGTTGTCCGATTCAAGTTTGGCCTGTCGGAACATTTGGAATGGGACTTCCCTGATCTTTTACGAGTGTCGCAATGCGGTCACTGTGGTTGACGGATGATTGATCTGGAGAATTGTTCATGAATTTTGAAATGTAGGAACTGCGTACTATAGCTACGACAATGTATCGCCCCATAGCCGATCTTTAATCTTGATTGAATCTGTAATTGTGCGCAGAGAATGCTTTTCGACTAAATCACAAATGATGCCTAATATAGGAAAATTTTAATGTCATATGTAACTAAGGGTAGGTACTGCTAGTATGTCTGGTAAAATAGCTCGTAGAAGGTGTCTTTCGTGTCATCATTTTTATAATCTGTAGATGCATGTGCAAATATCAAGCTTACAAAATTAATTGGCTGGTGCGACAGCTCGTTTAGAACCAGGGCCTAGTAACTTACAACTCTTAACCATTCCTGTGTGCGTGTTATTGGCATAAGATGGAGGGGACCTACAAGGATGAAAAAAACGATTCGGGGCCAAATAATTTACATGTTAAATGCAACAACAACCAATCCCCAATGGGCTTATCTAAGCCCAGATAATTTTCGGGACTTAACTTAAGCACGAAGAAAAACTGTAATACCGGCGGGAATTAGATACTTGTTATCGGTAGCTTGTATGAAAACTCCATTTATTTTCTGTAATGGTGTGCGTCGCTTATCCCCAGTATCGTTTTTTTCAACCAGTTCCCTCGGGGATTGACAAAAAATACACTTATTGTAAGGTAATAATGCAGTATATTACAAAAAAAAAAAAAACAATGGAACGATCACAAAAAGTAAGATCGATGAAAATTTACGAACATTTTTCAATTCGTGAGCCAATTGACCCAACAAAGTTTAAAAGAAGAATGTCTTTTATTAAATTTAAATAAAAAACGAACGCATGCCATATATTGTCATTACTTCTTAAATATTTAAATTTTAACAATTTTTGTTAGCGTTGGCATCTACATATTTAGTAACGAAGCGACCCTTAGACCATATATTACATGGACTGCTCTTCCATCATGGCTGCAGATTCTCAACATAGGAGGCCGCCATGTTTGGCAAATGAGACATAAGGTTGTCTTACCCGAAGTAAGTTCCCCTTTTCGATTACTTTTGAGTAAATTATTTAGAGTTATAAACCGTTTCCATTTAACACCAACCATAAATTTTTTGTCCGATACCGCTTTCAAATATTTTGATAATAATTAAATACTTTTTTTCAAGAGTATCACACAATAATTCGGCCCCCATAATGCTGTCAGAGAACGTCTACCATACTGACAAATAACATTATTTCTCATTTGCCAAACATGGCGGCCTCCTATGTTGAGACCCTCTTCAGTTGTACGAAAGGATAGGGAAGCGCAGTCCATGTACTATATGGTCTTAGATGTGTCATGTGACCGCTCAATCCCGCTTTTGGGATTAAGGATTTTTTGGAACATTTTCCTGCGCAAGAAATGTATGGAAGTTACAAGTAACTAGCAGTCCATATATTTACGTCAATGATCTGGGGAACATAAAACACCACCTAATAAATTAGCTTTTAATGATTAAAATGCATTTCAGAACTTGGCGACTAAATCAAATTATCTTCTCCTCTTATATAAATCCAACTCAAGTCATTAAGATTATCACCCATTAGAGAGAGAAACTCAATCAGCAGCATAAATTCTATTAAAAAAGCATTTCTCGTAGTGGAAGAATATTTGTATTCATATCTACATAGTACTATATAAACCAACAACCCCTTCAATGATGATGACCATAAAAATTAAAGATGAATCTAATCATAACTATTCCTAAGCTAATTAGAAAAATTTCCATAACTTTATATATGAAATTAATCTGCGCCTCAAAAAAAAAGGAAGAAATTCCTATTCGCCTTTGCTTAATGTCTGATGTAGTAAGATAACGTTCCAAGACCTATATTGCAAAGATAGTTCTTAGATAACAACATAAATAACACATGAGTAGTAGTACATTTGGAATATAACGTCGCACTGGGATGATAGCTCGCTTGTGGAGATAATTTAAATGAATTCAATTATTTTGTTTGTGTTGGATATGCGGACGATGTACAATATATTACTTTATAGATAAGCTTTGGATGACATCATTCTAGGACAACTAAGATATTTTAAGCCTGGGATTTAATTAGGTTTTGTGTAATTAGACGATGACATTAATTTGTAATTTGATATTATATTTCATGTATTTTTTTCGTTTGTATTTTAATATGTATCTGACTTCTTGCGTGATAACGTGGATATATATAGCATTTATTAGTTATTTATATTTGTGGCTAATTTATTTCTTAAATGTCAGCTGTCCTTTGAAAAAGTTCACACCACACGTTTCCCTATTTTTTTTACTTGCGATATACTGGTATGGATTCATAAGAAAATCGAACTCTAGATTTTGATCAAACTTGACGATGATGATAGCGAAGTCAAAAAAAAAGTGGATCTCGCAATTCTGTCTGTCTGGACTCTGGCTGTTTTGGCTACAGCCTAAACGGGTGGGTCGATTTTTTTATACTATGGTACGTAGCGTTTTATGGGCATTCCCCCGACATGTTTGTTTTTTCATTTTTTAGGATCAAAAATAACGGTAGGTACCTGGCAGGTACGACAGGTAGTACAAATTAGCAAATAATGAAAATCCCAAAAAGGTTTAAAAAAAAAATCAGTATTTTTTGTACAAAATGTGTAGCATTTTATAAAAAAAAATTTCGAAAAATGGTTACCTCTCATACAACCATTTGTTTTATTTTCGATTTTTAACTGATTTTCATCAATTTTTGTATGGACAATTTTTTAAAAAGTTTTAAAAGTATTACATACCAATATTTTCAATTTTTGCTTTTTTTTAAGTTTCAAACATTTTTTTTTCTGAGAATTTATAATTCAAAAACGACTTATTCGATTTTGATTAAACTTGGAACACAGCAGTTTGACGTTTGAAACTAAAGACATCTAGCTATAGATACCGACCTAGCTGAAAGTCCCCTTTCATACGAGGAAACTGAGTTCCCAGCAACTTTCAGTTTTTGGGTGAGAAGGGCACCAAGTAAGAGGACTGAACGCGTCTACGATTGGTGGGAATTGAAAATTAAAAGAAAACGTCAAAAAATCTTCAGTAACTTGTTTCCTCGTGTGAAGGGGGACAAAGAAGGTTATTATTAATAGACCCTGGTCCACATAATGGACTATAGCACCATCTTTAGTAAAACTTGCGTAAAACATGCTAAGCAAGGAGTTCCAAAATGTATTAAAAGTCAACTATAAATTTTAGACAGTCATTTAATTGTTGCAGTCTATTAAGTAAAAGTCAATTTAACCGCAGTAAACTGTTAAAAATGACTAAATTTTATAGATGATTTTTAAGACAATATGCCAGTTTGGCAACTTTTTTTTCAACAAATTTCCCAAAACTGGTTTTTGACAGCAAATTTTGAAAATTTGTTTGTTTGTATCCTTTTTAAGAAAAAGGTGTAAAAGCTGAAAGAAGGAGAAAATACTCTTAGAGAGGTGAAAGCTTCTCAAAGAGTTAACAATAGCACTGCACTACTTTTTGTATAAAATGTCACTTTTGTGTACAAGATGTCAAATAATATTGAATCTTGTAATTTTTAAATTGTAAAATTATTTTTTAAATACTGCAAAATTTCGAACGAAAATGTAGCGTCGGTTTTGATGAACTTATCTGAATCTTCACCGAGTGAATGTTCAGAGAATCTGAATGAATATTTTGTAAATTCCTAACCGACGCACGCGACGCGACGTCAAGTGAAAGACACAGACAAAACTTATTTGCGTTCTCGTTGTAACTTTTTTGAGTTAACGAAAAGGAATTTTAAACAATTTGTGCAATTTTGCAAGTTATACCAAACAAAGATAATGTCGTTTTTGATTAGACCTTCGAACTTTTCTATTTCTTTTTGATTCCGATCAAATGTGTACACTTCGGCTTTCTATGTATATTTACACTGATACTTTGTCCCCTTTCACACGAGGAAACAAGTTGCCGGAGATTTTTTTGACGTTTTCTTTTAATTTCCTTAAAAATCTCTTGTACCTTTCACACGAAGAAACAAAATCGTGGAAACTTTCTGTTGTTTCTTTTTGAAGTAGCTTGGTTGAATACACACTACTGTGTATGTGAAGAAGAATGTCAAAAAAATCTCCTCAAATCGTTGACCGAGGATTTCATTTACCCCTCTTACTTATTGCACTTCTCACCTATAATTTTGCCATTTAACAAAATGGCTTCTTCAAAACACTTTTGACAGGTAATCCTATGAAAAACTTTGTATATGCATACATACATATATATGTGTCTACTCCTTTATAAAATTGAGAACAGGAAAAAAACACACAGCTAATCGAAGGGTTTTTATAGTAGAAAGAGTGAAAAAACAGTGCACAAAAAACAGTGACATAAAAAAACGTGTTAAATGTCAAACGGTACTGCATTCTGTTAACAATTAACATTCTCGACTGATTTATTTTAAATTAAAAATGATTGTCGATTGAAATTTTAAAGTTAAAGTCGTTGGCCCAAAATTTTATACAACTGTCCGGATGCTAAAGCATTTTTTGAATGATGATAAGTAAAAAAAAAACAGGATTTTCCAATACTTAAACGAGTTCGTATCATACTATGCTTTTAACATTTTATTAAAGTTAAAATCACCAAATGCCTATTTTAACTTTTTAGTATCATAGAAACTCCAAATGTCTCTTTGAAAAAAAAAATGGTATGTTTGCTTACTTGTTTGGACGAACTGCCACTTTTTTTTAGGTTTGTTCAGCTGATGTTTAATACAAAAATAGGTAGGAATAGAAAAAAAAATGTTGAAAATAAGAACATTTTAGTAAAGAGTATTTAAAGTTAGTAAAATGTTAAGTAGTATCATGCTAATAACTTAACATTAGCTTGTTTTAAATTTTGTATCTATTTTTGATAACGTGAAACCAGTGCTTCCCTTAAATGGAGCAAAGGACAAATTTTTAAAGGAAATTTCTAGAAAAAACACCAACTGCCTTCGAGAACCATTATAATTTAACCAAAAAAATGAATCGCTTCAATGAAAGGTCAAATCCGAATTCATTAAATTATGTTAGTCACTTTATCACAAACAACCTACGCAAAAATCAATAACACCCTAATTTAATTTTGTTGTTCTTCTGTGTTCTCATGAATCCAGGTAGGTATATATGTATGTATATACAACCATAGCACTTAATAATAATAATACCTGACTGTTTTTCATACCAAGCACATGTATTGTTATTTCTGACAAAAAAAGTAACATGCATATATAGTCACACGTAACAATATACTCGAATAAAAAAAAAAAAAAAATACGTATTCGCCACAGTGAACAATGAGAAAAGAAAACAAAATAATTCAAGTTGCTAAATGATAGAAATACGTATGTATGTACATGGCTAGAAACCTTTATCCTTTTTTGATAGTTGATCCTAAAGATCAATAGAATAAGATTAAATGCAAAAAACTCTTCATAAAAGATGCTTTTCATATCATATTCAATTGATTGAAAGCAAACGACACAATACAAAAATTTAAGAGGTGTCGGAAATTAAATATTCATCTTCTTTACATTATATTTTTATGTGTATATTGTTATATTATATATGTATGTATATACATTTATAAAGTCAGTCGCTTTTTTTTATTGCTGATAAGAATACATATCACAAAAAACTGACAAGAAAATGTTATAAAATATTTCCTAAGCTCTTTGTTACCTACACAACAGAGTTTATTGTTTTCTTTCTTTTGGTGGTTACGCTTAGCCAGACTTTTTACTTTGGGTACGTTCAATGCATTATGTTTTACATTTGAATTTTCAGAATTCTGAATTTTTAGACTTTAAGTTACGTTTAGTAACGTTTCATCTGAATTTTCAGACAAGAAATTCTCATCTGAAAATTCAGATGAAAGTTGTTTGTGGTGGGGGAAGTGCCAAATCAGCTGAAGCGCGGCACATAAAAGTTGAACTTTATAATTTTCGTTTAAATCAACAATTTTTTATATTGATGTTTGGAAAGTTTCTCTATGTTGTTGTAAGTCATTCATATCAATAAAAAGACTTTTAATGAAATTAGTAAACCTGTTGCTGATTTAGTTACATACATATATTTGCATTGAATTTGACACAATGACTTTCGGCTGAAATTTAAAATTTTTTTTCGCGTTCAACGACATAAAATCAGCAATCTGAAAATTCAGATGTTAAGCGATTTTTATTGAACCCACCCTTTTCCACAAAAGTATATTACAACAGAAACTTCGTTTAAAATGTATATAAATGTGTCAGGATGTAATTCTGGTTTGCTTACAAGCTAAACAAAATGGCGGATGGTGGTGAATTCATATTTTTGCACTAGTGTGCATGTTTCAACGCACATTAGTGCAAAAATATGAATTCACCACTGCGTAAATTGTTGTTGCAATTCACATCTATTCAATATTCATCGACATGAGATGAAATTAAAAAAACAACAATGTAAACAAATGGGTTTTTGGGGATGGAACGTACGAAAGATTCCAATCTTTATAATTCATAATATCTGGTCAGGATACGAGTACAATTATTATTATGTACGTTATTTAATTTAAAACTAAAAGAAATTCTTGGCTCAAATATCTTGCTGAAATGCTATGAGTTATTATGACTTATAAAATACAATATGAAACTTATCATTAAAATTTTCGTGTTAATTGGAATATTCAATTTATATTTAAAAAAAACGAATTTTTGCTTTAATGTTTTCTACTGTAATAAAAAACATAAGTGGTAAGATTTTTTTTCGATAAAATCACTCCCATAAGAAGTACATGTATTTTTGTTCGAGGAGGAACTGTATAGGTACATTGGTGTGGACCTGGTCCAGTAACTTCGGTAGTAAAATTTACATAAGTGCATATGGCTCTGAAGACATTTAGTGCGAGTTTGTTTACAGCGGGTCATCTTTAATCAAGGATCCAGTTGAATGTGTTAGATAATTAGAAAAATCGCTATTCACTATTTGATTAGCACTATTTAATCAAGGATTATCCAGAATTTTGTGTGTTCATGTTTACCATACAAATTTAATCCGTAAAATCTAGAAGATTAGAAAATTTTTTTATATAATCTAGCTAGGCCCTAGGCTAAAAACAAAAACAAAAACTTCCAATTTAATGATTAGGAATTCTAGTCTTGTTGGATATAGTTCACACTAGGTATTCGTCACGAAATCTATGTAAGATGAACTCAACTTAGCAAAAATTGCGTATTGACAAAGGCCCTCACTATAGTCAACTGATGAGTCCAAGTGAGATCGCCTGGACGAATTGACAATTTTTGTAGGACTTAAAGGCCGTTAAAAGCTATTTTGAATCAGAAATTAATTTTGTTAAATCTTAATAGGGGCAATAGTTTTACAAATCGAACAAACCTATTCCACCTACACTATATTGCGCTGAGTACAATATTCGAGAATCTAATAAATCGAACTATCTATGTCTATTTTAGAAGAAAAAATGATTTTGAAAGGAACTGTCAAAGTTAATCCACTTTTTAAACTTTTTGTGTGGTGAAAAAACTCTTCCTAGAATTTATTAAAGAATCTGTCTAAAGACCCGACAGCGCGTACGCGAAACTATAGGATTTGGGGTAGGTGCGAGGTTGGTTTAAAACCAGATTGTTTAAATGGAAAAAAAACTTTGCATACACCCAACCTCGCACCTAAGTCAAATCCTATAGTGTGCCCAAGCAGGGGGGTTGCATACATACCTCACTGTTTATACGCCGTAATGCTGGGTGCTAGCACTGTATGTCATAAGAACTTTTATGGTCTTTTGAACTAAAAATAGGCAATTTTTAGGAAGTAAACGAACATGGGCTAGTCCTAATATTTATTAATATTTATATATTAAATATTTATTTTTTATTATTTAATATATTTAAATGAAAACTGTGAACTCCCGTGGATACCAGCTGTTAGAACGTTTTGACAAGGCAGGGCGAGATGGAAGTTGCTTGTACGGGATTAACAAAGGGTGCACTGAAATAAGCCGGCGGAAATAAAGCCCACGAGTCTTATTTCCTAAAATAAAGGAAAATAATACTCGCGGGTTTTTTTTCCTTTCCTGCAGCAAGTTCGGTGCAGTGTAATAAGACCCATAGAACACGGAAATAAAGCCCACGGGTCTTATTTCCCAAAATAAAGGGAAATAAGACCCGTTGTCTTTTTTTTCTTTTAGAAATGGAAACAAACGCTGTGGGTTTTAATTCCCTTTTTTTATAGGTTTCTATTCAAAGAATAAAAAGGACAAGTTACTATTGCGCACGAAAACTGTTGACATCTAGGCGCCTCCCTGACGACTGAATATACCCCAAGCGGAGCAACGAATTTGCGTGAGCGGTACAAAGCTCTCCGAAAAGGGAGTTAAAATCGTTGGAACCCGCGAAGCGCACCACCATTAAGTACTTATATCTACATATAAAGCTATTGACAAAGTCCAAAACTTTTTCGTTTAAAAATCATCATTTTAAAAATATTTTGAAGCAAAGTATAATGATGCCAATTCAGAAAGGCAAAAACTACCACGAGTTTTAATGCTTTTCTGTGGTGGGTCTTATTGCTCCAAAATGGAAAAAAGCCCGCGGGTTATTTCCATTTTTTTATGACCCGTGGGCTTTATTTCCATGGGTCTTATTGCACTGCACTAGGAAGATCTTAGAATGCTGTGTTCTTAGAATGCTTCACGTCACTGGAGGTTACCTGCCAATCAGAATCAAGATTGTCTTGGTTAAAACTCTTGTTCTGCCAATTTTGTTATGCAGGAGTTTAATTTTTTGTAGCGTTTTACCGAATTATCTATACGAAAGAATTGTCTTGTCACAGTCACAAAGAAGCAGAGTTCTTATTGTGCCAACATATAATATGAAAGTACATACAATGTTTCTAAACGATAGCTTTTTGTGCACGCTTTGGGTCTGCGGAACTCCTTACCTGCTGATCTGCGAGGAGAATCAACTACTGTGTTAGATTCAAAGCTGCCATTTTGGGTCATTTCAGGTGCTAAATTCATTCTTTTTGCTTTAACTCATTACTATTGTTTTTATTTATTTAAATAGTACCTTAATTTTGCCACAATTTACTCTACTTATTTTCTTTTTTTTCCTTTTTAAATTTCTTATAAATAATTCAATAAATCTGTAACCAACATCCAATTTTTATGTTTTTCAAATAAATAAATATCAAAATATCAAATAAATAAAAAGTGTCTGTTTCCAACGCACGTCACCACCACACGAGCGCCATAAAAAAATGGCGATTCAGCGGGAAATCTTTTGAATTCAAAAATAAAATAAAATCCTGGTACACCATTAAATTATTATTATTTAATTAATATTTTTTTCATATTTATTGTTCTAGAAAATATGTTAGTCACTAACATGTAAGATTGAATCTTTTAAATATTTAAGATTTCAAAACGAATTATATTTGGTACATTTAAAATTAGAAAAGAATTTTGACTTTATACTTTAAAAATTTGTACACAAACTTCTCTGAAAACAACATTTTTATTCAATGATGTACATACAAATTACATAGGTATTTTAATAGAAAATATATTGTAGATTTAACAGGAAAAAACAAGGAACGGGCATGCTAAGGTAATGATATTTTGAGTATACTTTTTCAAGTGAAGGGGTTTTATATATTTTATATCCTTTTCGAAATACATGATAAAGAAATATTTTGCGGT
Organism: Epistrophe grossulariae; assembly: GCA_929447395.1. NCBI lineage: Eukaryota > Metazoa > Arthropoda > Insecta > Diptera > Syrphidae > Epistrophe > Epistrophe grossulariae. The sequence continues at coordinate 39,804,529 of OV839566.1, forward strand.
ATAGGTATATGCATTTATTCTTTACTGTGCGTGTGTATGTCCGGTGCTCCACATTACGTGCCACCAAGTCGTGCATTTTATTATATTTAATAAAAAGTATAATGTGCAATGCATACCAAAAAAACTTGAAAATTTCATTGAAGAACGTGCATTTTCATTAAAACTCAGTTTCGAATATTTTGTATGAGTATTTATTTCTCACTCGTTTGATTAAATCAATAAAACTTTGCTGATTTTCTACAAAAATAAAACTTAAAAACTATGTTTTTATGCAATTCTAAAAGAAACCATTTTTTTTCAAGATATTGGCCTTTGTTTTAATCATTTAAAATTGTTGAACAATGAAGATCTAAGAGAAATAGTTGGGAGCTACAGAAAATCGTACGGTTTGTACATGCAATTGCGGGAAAATCTTTTGAATTGGAAAAAACTAAGGTAATTTGTTAACTTAACTTATTTTATATTTTATAACTTTTAATTTCATATCAAATCTAGGGATTTTAAGTGCATTCGGTAGCTAGCACTTCTACAGTGGAGGAAAAAATCAAAAGGTCGTTCGAAAACATAAGACAATCATCGCCCTTAAGTAGCTGTAGTACCAGATCAACTTATGCATCAGATTATGTAAGTAATTAGTTTATGTTACAAACCAATATCATAGACACTTCAAGAAATCTTGAAGCATGCGAACTTGGGGCTGAATACAAAAGACCTTTCATTTTTAAGTTTAACGAAATAAATACCCCACCACTTCATGTTCATTTTGTATCGAACAAAACATTGATAGGATAGATATTTCTAATTTCTTGTAATTTTTTTATAATTTCTTACATATATAAAAACAATAAAATGTTAATGAAATAATTTGAAAGAAACGTTGCTTTGTTGAAATTTTAAGATTTTTTAGGGAACTTGTCATTCTTCTTATGCTGGCATATACGGGACAAGTGCAAAACTTTCAGGTAAGCTTTTCAAAAACGTGAAGCAGGGCTCGAAGAAGACTATATTAATAGTCATTGAAAACTATTCGATAAAGTTAAATTTAACTTTTAAATCAATTGACAATCAAAATAGTCACCAATACCTATTTCTATTAATAACTGACTTTTGAATAGTTGATTTTATTATTCAATAGTTGATTTTACTATTAAATAGTAGATTTCAGTTAAAAATAATTATTTTACTGGTAAAAATAACTATTTAGTAGTTGATTTGGAGAAAATTATTAGTTGACAATGGAAATAGTCATAAATAAAAGTGTTCCCGATTTTTAATATGAAAATACTTATAAATGAGTATTTTTTTCTCTGAGTGCAGTTAGCAGCAGAGAATCATATCCATATAAGTTTACAAAATCACTGGATTTGATAATAAATAGGTAATTTGTTTTTTATCCGCACTATTGTGATGAACGGGTTTAGTGTCTTTAAAAATAATCCACTTCCACAAAAAAAAAGTAGTAGGTAGGTACATACTACATAGGTATATATAGGTACCTAAATCGTCTAAACTTCTTACAGTCACATATTTTCATATATTTGAAGGAACACAAGATCACTTTTATCCTTTCGCCTTTAAATAATTTTTCCTTCTTGACAAAAAAAAAAATCACTTATTTTACCATATTGATCACTCATTTAAACTTTCAACTACCACACCCATTCTATATTAGATAGTAGCTCAATATAAGCAAAATATAAAATTTAAATACCTACATACCTATCCTTCAACTCGTCAAAATGAACACGACAACTTATGTAAATAATGTAGCTATACAAAAATATTCAAGTCCTTCATCATTTATTCATACAAAATCTACAAAGTACAGACTCCAATTACCTACTTTCATATACATATATGCATATGTATGTATGTAAGTATATTGTGTTTGTTCATTTAATATTAAATTTCAAGCGAAAAGTCATCTTATAAAAATTAATAGGAATTATATGCATGTTTGGAAAACTTTTTTCGACAAATTTCTCACAACTGTATCTTCCTATGGGGTTTGACAGCAAATTGTGAAAATATTTAAAAAATTCCCAAAAAATTTCACGTTACCAAACAGAGCTATATTAACTCTTAAAATGTATAGGATTAATTTATACCCTCGCAACCTTTAAGAGTGTTGTTTAATTTTTCTATTTGAATCCGTTATATTCTAGTTTACCGTTGCGTAAGTTGCATATATAAGATACCAAGGTACTTTTTACTTTAACAAGCTTCTCAGATAGAAAAAAAACATTTTTGTTCTCCTTTATTAGGACGACAACAATATTTATTCATGTTTGCAAGCTTCCACAAACTGTATGAATCCAATCAAGTGCTCTGATGAAGTCCTTTTTATTTCAGAACAAAGCAATCGACAACAAAAATGTAAATTCATACTAATTGACTTAAAATGAAAAAATGAAAAAAAAAAAAAAAAAATTCATCCAACATTATTGTCCCCGCACATTTCCTCCATTATTGCTCCAAAAGAAGTCGTATATTAATAACTTCTTTTTTTTATATATGTATATGTATAACAACCTGTTGAGGACGACAAACTCGTAAAGCCACCCTAAGACGGTTTTTGTGCGAATACACAATAACCATCCTAGGTTTTTACTATATGTAAAATGAAATTGCAATTCCCTTAAGGATATTTAATCTACTAAAAAAAAAATATATTTCTTGAGTGAGGACAAAAGAAGAAGAGTGGCGGACAAATTATAATCAGAAAGAAGTCTTTAAAAAATAAAAACAAAAAAAGCCCCCCAAAAAAAAAAAGTTGTGTAGGTGTTTAAAAATAAAATCGTCCTTCACCGACCTGATTAATACATAATATATATACATAAGTATATACATAATCTGCAAACACATAATAAATCTATGTGTAGATGTATAGTTAAAGACTTACCTTTGCTGTTAAGTTCAGAGTTTTTGGCCAAAACAGATGTTGGAACACACATCCCGGCAATGACCATAGTCAGTAGAAGCAAAATAACTTTAAAACTCATTATTAATTGCATTTTTGTTAAAAAACAAAGCCTTTGTTAATGTATGTCCTTTTTACTAAAAGAAAATTTTATTGCGACGAAATTATCACGTTTTCAATCAAACAATATTTTTTTTTTAAACCAAAAAAATGTATTTATTAAGATTTCAAGGATAAGGTACTATAAATTCTTTTCAAGGAGTGTTCTCGAAATGGCTTACGGCAACCGACTATTGCCCGAGCAAGTGGTAGCAACAGTTTTTAAATACCTAACCCTGGTTCTTCAGCGCGGCGTTTATCTTCTTTTTCTTTCTATTTGACTATATAACTATTTTTGGCCATGAACACAAAATGCACATATGGTATTCTGAAATATGGTGGATTCGGCGCAGAAAGGAAGTCGAAAACCTGGCTGAATTGATAAGGATGTTGTATTTCTCTTGCCCGCAGAAAAGGTATACCTACCTACCTTAACTGAAATATATGTAACTGTATACATAGGATGTAGCGGGGGACATTGGTCTCTTGACTATGATGGTGAGGATTATTGCGAACATTCATTTAAAAATGGAGAATAAGGATGAATATGGTGGAGTTCTTGGAATTCTGCGTTGCAACGGTAAAAAAACAAAAAGATATAGGTACCTACATACATACATATCTACATAAAATCGGTTATACATTTTAAGTGTTCAACTATACCCCAACCCCTAACATCAATTCGCGTCACTACCACTTGTTGGAATATTTAAATATAAACTTCTATAGCACTTTGAGGTTGGTGTTTTTTGTTTTTTTATTTTTTTTTTTCTGGTTATTGCGTACTTTTTCCGCTCATTTTGGTTTTTTTAATTGGCATCTGTTATTTATTCTTAGCTATGTATGTACATATGATAAGTATTGTATAATATTTACTTTTGTTGTCTTTTAGTCTTTTGAAAGGATTTAATGAAAGAACGAATAGAATTGTAGATTGTGAAACGTTTTTATTTTGTTTTATCAAAAACATAACATATGAGCAGTGCTTAAAAGGCATGGATATATTTGTACTCATATGTATAGGCGAATGGTTTTTCAAAAGCCGAGTTGGGGTCTTCCAAGTATGAACATTTTTTACATAGTTAAATTTTAGAAGTCGATTAAACCTAAGTATTGAACGCAAAAAATCCCTTATAAAGAATCTTTCATTAGGAACCTCCGAATCGACCTACCAAGAAGATGAATGGGTAGGTACGTCAACAAACAAAATCCGAAAAAGCCACTGTTTGGTGTGGACTTTGGGCTGGCGGGTGGGCGGCGCGGCGCCATCGGTCCATATTTTTATGAGAACGACGTTATCGATGATTACCAACTTCTTTTGGTCTGAATTGAATGATATGAACACCAATGACATGTTGTTTCAACAGACCAAACAGGTACTCCATATTGATAATTCTGCACGAGCGATTCTTGGGCATGGTTTCACCTGGAGGTGATATGAACACTGAACAGGCCACCGAGATTGTGCGATTTAACCCCGTTAGACTTTTTATTGTAGAGTAGCAGGTCTATATGAATAAGCCACAAAACATAGCGGCACTTAAAGCCAAAATAACCCATGCCGCATCGGCCAAATTCAACCTGACTTATGTCATGGAAAATTGGACATTTCAGGTGAGTGGCACTCACAGAAATCGCAGCGGACATTTGAACGATGTTATATTCCATACGATAATGGCATTTATAGGCCTTTTAAATGAATAAAATTACACAATTGCACAGATTTTCAAAGAAAAGGAATAATAAATTGGCGTGTTCAAAAAATGAGATCTCAGAGATTTTTCTCAATCAAAAAGTGAGCAAGCGAATCCAGGATTTTTTTTTCCTCAGAGTTTTGACAGCAAAGCTGAGAGTTTTTGCTGAGGAATCCTGTTCAGGTAACTGAGACTGCTGAGATTGCTGAGATCAACGAGATTTCATTTTCCTGAACATGCCTAACAAAAAACTGACTTCCTTATAATTTCCAAATTTAATATTCTTTTGACGCTTTATACTTCAAAATTGCTGTTGTCAAGTCCCACACACATAACCACAAAAAATTCAATTCTTATCGTATTCCTTTCAACCACAGAAAAAATTCGATTCTTTGGTTGAAAGGAATTCGACATTATAGACAGTAGACACATGCCATTGGTTGTTCAACTATACTAAAATTGCTACGTTAAATGAACAAATAATTGAAAAGTAATCTTGAAATTAATGAAATGTTCATTGAACGTTTCCAAATAATAACGAAATTGACAGATTACAGGGATGTCAGTGAGTATAATATGAGAATAATATTTAGATAACATGTTGGAATGTGTTTATAAAATAAGGAGATGTCCAATTATCCAATTATTTAGATAGTGGCTGGACAACTTTCCAACAGTGTTCTAAGGAAATCTAATAAACCTATACGACTGCAAGTCTGTGATAGGCCTTCCACTCCATTATGTCAGGGTTTTTTTTGGCGTTCTTGTTCTCAGTGGATCCTCTGATTAAAAATCAACACTTTTGTGTACATTTCGGCGACAAACACACAATTTTCTGACTTCTACTACGAATATGGTTATGGGTTTTGATCCCCCGAAATTCTTATCAAGTGCACTTTTTTCTCATATCTATCAGTTCAAATATAAAGTTTCACAAAATATCGACAAAAGGGTAAAAACAAATTTAATGACCCAGAACCAGTAGGTATTAAACTATGGTAACTTTCGAGTTTTGCTACGAATGCGAAGCAAATGTGGCGATTGAAATCTTAAAAAATATTCTGACAATTTTATGGGGTTTTCCAATGGTAAATTCAGATTACAGTAAATAAATTGATTTTTTTCTTCGCGATTTTTCTTCAAATTGATTTTTTTGCCACTGTATTGGTGTACTTTCTTGTACGTGAAACTAGTGTGGCATAGCTGTCAAATTTTCGCAAAACGAATAAATTTCAAATCGAAAACCACATTTGTCAAGCTGACAGCTTAAATTTGTATTGGTGTTAGTAAAATGAGGGGTAAATCTGCCGAAAAATTTAGATTTACAGATTTGATTTAAAATCAAAAATAAATCAACAATAAGCAACAATGCCATCATTAATTTACATGCAAGCACCAAAACCCAAAAAGAAACACGTTCATTGTTAATGTAACACGTTTTTCATATTTCAAACATCATGAACTTTGTTGCCAAACAATGATCGTGATCAGTCAATGAGCCTCTCACGTTCATGCATGCACCACGATTCAAAAGGGAAAACGTTCATTGTTACTGTAACACGTTTGTGTTAATGTATGTGCGTAATGAACGTTGTTGCCATACAATGGTTGTGTTCAATTGACCAGTCTCCCACGAACACGAACATGCTGATCCAAGTATGAATTGTGATAGTTTAAATACGAAATTGACAATGAGCATTGTAAGGATTTTACAAAAAAAAATTATAAAAATTTGATCACGCCTTGTTGAAATTAACAACGAACGTGGCTGACACAAAAAAAAACAAAAAACGCACTTAATGGCCACGTTCGGGGATCAATCCAAAGCTATCCGGATAGGTTTGTGTTGTTGTAATCCCTTGTGACAAAACAGCTGATGCAACAACAACCCAACGAATCTGAAAATTTTTGGATGCGTGGATAGCCTATCTGATAGTTTACCGAACGCAAGGAATACTACCAAGGTGTGGGTGTACCTACATAGATACTTATGTTATAATTACTAGTCAATAAAAAAATTAAATGTAAGTTTATTTCATGATAGTCAAAGGATATTTTTTTTTTGAAAATTTTCGTAAACAAAATCAAAAAAAGCTGTGGGAACGTTTATAAACTAAGGCCCAGTTTCACACTCTATTAAGTGTCACTTAAGTGCCAAATATGGAAAATTAATGCACAATTTCACATTGTAAACTTATCGGAATAAGTGACACTTAAGTCTCCCATGTTGGGCACTTAAGTTCCACTTACTGAGACTGCGCCTTAAAGCCATGTCAAAAAAGTGGGGAAAAAAATCATGTATAATAGTGTGGAAACAAAGTATGACAGCATGATATTCCAGCCTACACGATTTGACATGTAGAATTTTTAGAATTGGTTCTAATTCTATCACACATTTCATCACATTTGTATTGAGGTTAAATTAAACTGTTGTGCGTGGTCAAAAAATTGAAAGTCATTTCTGTCCCACAAATTTGGCAGTAGCATGGAACTCTTTCCCACTTTCAATTTGACATGTATTAATACTCAGTGGGATAATGGGATAATAATTCGGTATAAACAATACATTTTGAAGGTTTCTATATGAAAAAAGCGTGTTGAATCTGAAAATGCCGGGTATACTTCTCAGATCCTTGAGCGTTTTGAGATATGACGTCATCAATAAAGGACATATGGAAAAAGGCTGCAGCTGGTTTGTATTACGGAAAAATTGTGATTAACATTTAAATTTGATACTAGAAATGATCTTATGAGTCTCCAAATACAAAATAAAAATTTCGATTTTGTGGGGGAGGGGTGAAAGGGTACGAAATCAGAGAGGGTGCGAATGAGTGAAAACATCAACTAGGTCAAGTGAGGTATTTTTGCTATTTATTTTTCAATGTTGAATCGAATAAATTCAACGGCAAGTCAATTATTTTTATGTTTCAGCAAAAAAAAAGTCAACTGCTTTGAAAGAATTAAGTCGCGTTTAAAGTGCGAAAGTATAGCTTTAATGTGAAAAAGATAAAGCCACCATACAATTTTAAAAGACTATTGAAAAGTTATAAATTTCCAACAACATCTTCATAAGGACTCTGTTGATTTGATTTGTTCTAAAAACGTTTAGATTTGAGGTAATTATCAAATACAAAACTTTTAACAATATTAAAAATTATTCAATTAAATCGACCATGAACTAATATAGACTCAAGGCACGTATCCAACATAAGTGCATATATTTCGTTGGTCAAATGTCAACGTTGGCAGATAAACATTTTTATTTGATGTTTAAGAGCTATATAACTTAGACAACGTACTCGATTGTCTAAACCTTGACTAATGTAACTTTTTATTTAATAAAATTTCCAACTATTTTGCATTTTTTTTTATCTATTTATACACTGTCTAACTAGTAAAAAATCTAATAAATACGCCTGCCTGTATTTATCTATGTTTCTTATTTTAACCTAACTTTTTTTGATTTAGTTTAAGTCGGCTCAAGCCAAACACGTTTTTTTTTTTTAATATTAGGGGTATTCCCGATCCGATGCAAACTGGTCTTGCATCATTGCAAAAGTGCAAAAATTTTTTTTACAATGGGGTTAGGGTATAGCAATTTTACACTTTTGCATTTTTGCAATGATACAAGACCAGTTGCATCGGATCAGGAATACCCCTATTAATTTAAAAAAAGGAAAAATTAGCCACATTTCTGTGTAATCGGTTTGTTGTCATGGCACCTAGAAAATAAGTTTTAGATTTGTTAATTCAATGACAATAAAAAAACTGCAGATTAAAATTATTTTCCTGAAAAATGCTAAAAATCGACTTAAGCCAATTTACCTTTTGAGTAAAGAGGTTTACACATAAATAACATAAACAATGTACAAACTAGCTGTCCCGTTCAACTTAATGTCTCTTTCGAAAGTTGAGCCTCTATAGATATATTCAATGAATGAATCTGTTTTGGAATAAAATTCTATAGGTACATTTTATTAACACCAACGCTCTGTGATAAACAATGCGGATGGCTTTCCGGCTCTCGAACACACCACTTACAATTGTCCGTTCGAGATTTAAAGGTTCTCTCAAAGAGCGAAACATACGGAGCGACGACGAAACTTTCGGCTGTCAATATATTCTACATGAGATTCGCTTAGGGCCAGTTGTACAAATATTTAAACCGTGTTTCAGCAATTTTTATCCACCGATTTCGGCGGATTAATTGAGTTTCAACAGTGGTTTACTGTTCAAGTGTGTGATAATAACCAATTACATAATTGAACCAGCGTTGAACCTTAGTTAATCCGCCGAAATCGTTGAGTTAAAATCTTGAACCGAGGCTGAACCACTATTGTACAACTGGCCCTTAATCACATCGTCGCGTTGGGAGCGTATCAGAATCCCGCTTTTTAAAATCCCGTTTTTTGAAAATCCCGAAAAAAAAGTTTTAAAATCCCGTCTACTAAAATATCGTTCTTTTAAAATCCGGTCTTCTAAAATCCCGCTTATTCATAATCCCAATGTATTAAAAACCCGCTTTTTAAGATCCCGCCAAATCCCGCCAATCCCGTTTTTCGCAATTAATTTGGGTATTAAACTTGGTTATTTATGAACTCATTCCCATTATTTTAGGAACTAACTGCCAACTACCAAAATGATGAAAAGAAATTTTGCCTACACCCAACCTCGCACCTTCCCCAAATCCTATAGTGTGCCAAAGCAGGGGGGTTGCAGGGGGGCAGCATGCTCCCCCATACATACCTCACTGTTTATTAAAATCGTTGGGACTTATTTCATAATGAAATAAGTCCCAAATGAACCAACTCCCAAATTTATGAACTAAGTCTTAACGAAATTTTGGTGGGAGTTCAAACAAGTAGTTTTAATTGGAAAAGCGGAATAATAAGAAACGGAATTATAAGAGACGGGATTACAGAAAGCGGGATCTTGAAAAAGCGGGATTTTAAAAAACAGGATTATAAAAACCGGGATTTTAAAAACCGGGATTTTAAAAAACGGGATTATAAAAAGCGGAATATCGAACCTAACCCCGTCGCGTTGGTGTGGGTACACTCGCCATAACCTTGTTCGTTTACTCCCCAAACCTACCCATTTCTACCATTTTTAGCCCGGAAGACTGTCAAAACTCATATAAAAAAAATTAATCTGGTAGAATCTGGCAGTTTCGGGCAAGTACGCGAACAGACCTCATGTAAATATATTTTGACAGCTGAAAATTTCGTCATCGTTCCGAATGTTTGGGGAAGCCTTAAAGCCACACACATTTGCAACGATTGGCCTTGCGAATGCGAGTCGAACGGGAATGGCAAGTTGGTCGTTATCATCGGGATTCTTTAAGTGAGAACTATCCTTTCCTTTGATTTTGGTGGCAATTGGATAACGTTGTTCTTTAGATTCTTTACCGTCAACCTGGTTCTATAATCTATTACAAAAATTCAGTGAAATCAGATTGCGCAGAATTATAATAAGGGTATTCATGCAACGTCTTAAACTTTACGGTGTCGTAAAATCGTAAAGTTTCCGACCCACGTTTCATGAACACACCAAAAAACATTTTGCGTAAATGTGGTAAACGATATGGTAAACAAATAAGCTGTTCGTTAAACGTCAAACAGCTTAAAATATTTAATTTAATTTTAACATTCGTAAAATTTGTCATCCGCAATTTAAAAATGCCCAAAATAATCCAAAAAAGTAAATTTATATAATTATATGAACAAATTGCTTTCAATGATCTATATTCTTAATTATTTGGGGAAAATTATGGTAAGTATGTTTATTGTTGTGATCAACACATAAGTGCATGTATGAATGCATTTGTGTTTGTGTTACTCACACCATTTTGAAAAAAACCTCATTTTTCCTCGATATGCCCGTTTTACGTTTACCATGTTTACGATGTTTACCATCTTCGTTTAACACACAAATTTGTGTCTTAAAGTTTAAGATTTGTTTGAAAAGATTTTCCATACAAATTTTGACAGTTCGTTTACGACGTCGTAAACTTTAAGACGTTTAACACGTTTACGATGCTTTTCCGACGTTGCATGAATACCCTTAATGACATTGAACATTTTTAGTTTGCAAATTTCGTGGTGGTACATCAGGTACTTAACGAATTCAAGAATTCGATTGGGTAATAATTATTTTTGCTTCGTCATCATTTGTAACACGATTAAACGAATACATTGATTTTGAATAATTAAATTCAAATCATCGAAGTCCTTATCCTCGCAACTAATATCGCGCATTCACTCAGCCAAATTTGACGGGAAAGAAATCAGGCCATTTGTGGCATCAACCGGAATTCCTCCATTTCCAATTAACAACAGTTGAAAAATTATCGGCTTCTTTACGTATCAGTTATCACCATAAATATGATAATCTCACGCAAGCGTTAAGTTTATCTGCGGGATGACTGGTGAAGTTTGACGGAAATCACCACCATTCATCCCTAAAAGTATGAATTGACCATATGATCTCTGAATCGACGTATTGGTTTTCCGCATGGCTCAATTTTTTCATCTATACCACCATAAACTCTTAAAAGTATGTAATTTTCGGCTCCGTTGTGTACTTTTCGGATTTAACACGAATCCGTATACAAAATAGCCGTTTTGTATTATCAGTATTGATCCATATGGATCATCAAATAACATACATAAAAACAACAACACATTAACCTGCTCTTTATCGGGTTCATGTTTCATGGTTCGAAAAAAGGCTTCTGCTTCTCGCCACTGTGAGGCTGTTTTATTTTCGCAGGATGATCTTCATATCGCACCCTTAGAATGAAAGTGACCTAACTCAAAATTCTCGTAACTTCTTATTTTTTAATAAACTGACAAAGCAAAATGAACTCTAAAACCAGTGAGGTGGTAAAAAAGATGTCGAATTTTTTAGTTAGGTCACTTTCATTCTAAGGGTGCGATATATGCATCATGGGTCATAATAAAAAACGGCTAGTATTCACGTTCGCGACGCACCATGCGATTATGCGAATCTCATGTAAAATAAATCCAGCGAAAGAAATTTCCCCGAAGTTTTTTTCCAATTTGGGAGTTTTGCTATCGCAATCATCTTGGGAAAATATTCTTTTCAGCAAAAAAGCTATCGTGAATAATTTTTACAGGGAACTTTTTCCTTAATATGTCAATGCCAAAATTTCCCCAAGTAAGTTCTTGGAGAAAAATTATTTCATGGGAGATTTGCGATTACAAATATTCTTTCCCATTTCTCCTTTGTTATTCCGGGGGAAAAAGTTCCCATTAGTTGGCGATAAGGCTGATTGACAGCCGAAAGATTGTGTAGAAATCGCCTAAATGTAATTAAAATTCGGTAGAAACTAGCTCGATCTTCGTAGTTTTGAGAAAATCGCAAACAAAATTTTGGGCCTCTTATTCAGACCCCATTTTTTGCATGAAAGTACCTACTGATAAAAAAATAATAATTTTTATCTACGCTACTGGTTGTAGTAAACCGTAAAAATATCAGAAAAACCAAAATATCTCAAAAATATCTCAATACTATTTTGCATTTATGCAATAAATATTTAATGTTTGTTAAAATATTTAAATTTTTTTTTCATTTTAAGCGGCTTTTTATTTCATACGCTTAAAAGGGCAATTTGGCAATTTTCATAAAAAAAACTACCAAATGATAAAAAGAAACTTTTCATACACTCAACCTCCCACCTATCCCAAATCCCATAATGTGCCAGGCAGGGGGGTTGCACTCTAACCCAATTTTTCAAGTTTATTAAACCATACAAAATGCACTACTTTTCACAGCATTTATTTATTTACGAATTTAAAATAAAATAATTGCTCCATCGAAATTTAAAAAATCATATCATGTATTCATGGCGGATTTACATTCATCTTCATCTGCAAATGGGTGCGTTCAATCGATTACGTTTTACATCTGAATTTTCAGATATCTGAATTTTTGGAGCTTCTGATTGGCCAGCTGTCATAAAAAATTAGATGACTTTTAGTGACTTTTAGTTACGTTTAGTTAAGTTTCATCTGAATTTTCAGACTAGAAATTCTCATCCGAAAATTTAGATGAAAGTTGTTTGTGGTGAGGGAAGTGCCAAAAGCACACATAAAAGCTGAACTTTATAATTTTCGTCTTGTTGGTGGTTGATTTTTTTAGTTTTTGTCATGAAAATTTAATACTTATTTAAATGAACGAACTTTTTGTTTATTGTTTAGTGAATTTTTAAATCAACAATTTTTTTAATTGATGTTTGGAAAGTTTTTTCTATGTTTTTGTAAGTCATACCCAATAAAAGGACTTTTAATGAAGGTAATGAAACCTGTTGCTGATTTAGTTACATATATTTTCATCATCACAACTACTCACTCTCAATGTTTAATTCACAAATGTAATTAAAGTTCTATTTTATTTCGCTTCAATGTAAATCCTTTAGGTAAATGCAACAATTTGACACAATGACTTTCGACTGAAATTTCAGATTTTTTTTGCATTCAACGACATAAATTCAGAAATCTGAAAATTCACATGTTTAGCTATTTTTATTGAACCCGCCCAATATCAAGAAAACTAGAGCAGGATAGATTTATACTTAAATAACGAATGTGAGAAAGAGTACCTATAATGAAGATAAACATGTTCGTCTTTATATCTCTCCATGTTTGTTTTCTCTCTCTATTCAGCGAACGTAAATTTTATATCTATGTATTTTAAATCCACAGTACACATATTTGTGTACTGTGTTTTAAATCCACAGTACACATATTTGTGTACTGTGTTTTAAATCCACCATCAATCGGCATTGAGGAGTTAAAGCGGAAAACAGTCTTTGAATCGACTTCTTTCAACACAAAATTTTACTGCAGCATACTTGTTGTTTTTATTTAGTCCGTTAAACAAGTATGATTGGGCTTTTTTTCTGTCTCCTCTCCTTTAATTAGTTTTTGATCGAACATTAAACACCTGACTGTTTTAGGTCTTTTAATTTCTCAGAAAATTGAAACTTTTGAAAACTAAATTTTTGTTTGGTTATTTAGTAGTAGTTTTATATCAACAAAAATTTCAACAGTCCGGATTTAAGATTTCTTTGTTCCTTAAAATCTAAACCATAAAGTACCCAAACTAACCCCTTTTTGCCTTTTTCTTATAAAAAATGCAATTCATTTCGATTAAAGTAAAAAAATAGTTTTCATAAATTTTAATTATTTAAAAGCCATTAAAAGACTAAAAATTAATAAGATCATTAAATAGTCGATAAACAGACTTAGCAGATTGAAGTTAGCAAGTCAAGAATTCATTTATGTACCTCTAATTTCAAAATGTGCATTTTAAATTTTTGTTTACTTTTATCCAATTTTAAATTAAAAAAAATTCTGAACCTTTATATATGTATGTACATAGGTTAAAGGTTTGTATTACCTTCTAAATACAAAAAGAAGTTTTAATATCAAAGGTTATTCTTTGCCTTTTCCCATTTCACCCTTTAAATGGCAAATGATGAATATATTAAGCCATGTAGCCAAAACATATCAAACCCTTAAGTGATTCCGTAAATATATCCTTAAAATTGACATTTGGAAAAGTTTTTTCACATACTCCTGAACAACGTTTGCAAATCGTGCAAATTTATTACCAAAATAATGGTTCGGTCGACATAATCGCCCAGCAGAGTTCGAGCAACCATTGATCGGTTTCGCACCACGTTTACTCTAGTGGATAATGCGCATCCTCAGAAGCCGTACAGTGCGCACCGAAGACCATGATACAAATAAACAGATATGGTATTCGGGTTTCTATTTTTGTCTCGTTCTGCGCATCTATGCAATGCATAATTCATGTGAATGCATAATGCATTCACTTCATTTGAAATCAAATGTAAACAAACCGTGCGTTGTTGTTATTAATTTATATTTTATATTTGTATTAATTATTTATGTTGTAAATTGTTCCTTTTTTATAATCGGCCTAATCACAGGCCCCGTCGTAATAGATTCGTACTACGAATCCCGAAAAAAAGTATTAAACTTGCCGTTGTAACAGAAATATTTCCAAGCCAATTCAGAGGCGGTGAAAAGTTATATCGATAGCCTACAAAATCGTGGCAATATTTTTCTTACGACAACGGTGCTATGATACTTTTTTCAAGATTCGTAGTACGAACCTATTACGCAATAAATTAATCATTCTTTTATAATCTGGTGTAAGCGTTCGGGCACCAGGAAGAGGGAAGTTTTTCTTCTTAATAATTTGTATGCTCTTGAACTTGACGAGTATAATGTTATGTTATTTTACTTTGACGTTCAAAGTTTTTTTTTTTTTTTTTTTAGCAAGCAATGACTTTTTTCCCAAAACTGCTTTATCGTCATGTAACATTTTGCAAAAAAATAGTATAAAACCATGAATAGATAGAAGATAAAATATAAGTTTATATATGTATCTATCTTTTAATTCCATTAATGAAAATGATGGTTTTAATAAAAATTTATAAATTATAAGCTTACATTTGTTCCTTCAAATCATTTAATTTTAGTTGGTAAAAACTGTGGCTGTTGGACATTCAGTCTGAAGCTTTCGTTTTCTTCATCCTGATTCGGGCACTCAATTTGCGGCTCAGGTTGAACAGTAACCGAGGTTTCCATCAACTCATTCTTTATTCTTTTTCAACTGCATTCTCTTTGAACGCCCGGTTGAATCAAGTCCTGATCTTAAATACAATGTAGGAACTGCATCTGGATTTAACTGACGCAATTTTGTAAATCCTGTTAATAAATAATTGTTGAACTATACTATCATAGACTCATATCTAGTTTGAACTTACCCATTTCAAATTTTATATTATCAATGAAATCATCTTTTGTAAAATGCAAACTGCAAATTATTGCAGTTTCAGTATTTAAAGCATCTTTTCTTTTACAAAAAGCGATCCATTGCTTTAAACGATTTGGATTTCCTTTTGGAAATACATGGAAACTTGTTTCCGCCGCACAGTGGGGCAGAATGCCTTAAAACGTGGTATTAAATCAACCGTAAGAGTTAGGAACCTGAAATTTTGCATATATGCTTTTAAGACCCTTACTAGGTCATATCTAAAGCTATAATTGCCACGCCCACTAAAACGCCCACTTAAACTTTGGTTATTTGGGAACTAATAAGAATGTCAGTATTTTTCAGATTGAAAGGTTATTGTAAGGCTAAAGAGAAATTTTTTATCTGACATAACTTTTATCCATGCTCTCTTATATCTTTAACCTAATTGTGGAGAAAATCTGATTTAAAAAAAATCCTTTTTTTAATTTAAAGTTTTTTATTTTCATCGATTTTTTTAATTTAAATAAAAAAAAACTAAAGCAAAATTAATAGATAAGTTTATTCATCACTTTCGTCATCAGATATGTTAGTTTCAACAAAAATGTTTGCTGCGGGAATGCTTGGAGGTTTCAATAGCGCTAGTGCTTCTGGGGTATAAGACTGCAATTTTTTCGTGTGTGGTTTTTGGTTGGAAGTAATGATAGGATCGGAGCTTAGCAGAAAATAATTCAAGATATCCTCATTTGTTTTATCGCGAACTGATTTTCTTGAAAAATGCTCTCGAACGTTCTTAAAATTTTTATTTCGAGCCTCTTGCGCTTCCTCAGAAAGCTGCCCAATTGACAACAATGCAGATTTTATTATTTCCGGGCCATGAATAAAGTATTTATGTAAAGTTAGGGGCATATAATACCAAGGATATTTACTGACAAACAGTCTTGCTGTTTCGTGCGCATGTTTTCGGAACTTATCAACATCAATTTCATATCCACTGGCAACTACAATCATAATTGTGTGCATTTTTTTTAATAAGTTCTATTTCTATTTTCGTTATTTCAGCAGAAAGTTCAGGATTCTGGAAAAACCCCCTAGCAGTGTTTCCATCATTACTGTTGCCGAATCCAGGTTTTGGCTTATCAACAATTAACCCACATTTTATTCGGAATTCTTTTTGAATTCGAGCCTTATTTTCTGCCACGATTGCCTTGTCATTTTCGTGGACTTGCCATTTTTTAACAGGTAGTTTGTAGGCTACATGTAAAAGACATTCAAACATCCTTATCCAACCATGCAAAACAGACCTAAGAATTAATTAAAAAAATATATTTACGAACATTTTTCACATTTTTCGAAAATGACGTCACCAACATAAACGTTTACCATAGGAAGGGGGGCAAATTGGGGCAAATTTTTTTTTCAGATTCTTAAACTAGACAAATCACTGAACACAACGAGGTATAAAACTTAGCGGCATCTTACGGGAAACGCAACTAAAAGCTTAGGTATTTTAGTAAAAGGAAAAAAACATGTTTTTTTTAACACTTTCCATGTTTTCAACTACAGGCTAAAATACGAAACAAATATGTAAATGCAAAATAAAATATAAAAAAAAAACACACCTGAGCTTACTAATTCCATTGCAAAAAGTATTATCGTTATATATTTAACAGAAAAAAAATTAATCAAATTAATTAGTCACCCAAAACAACAAAACACGTGCGAATTTCAGTGCAACAAGTCAACTAATGCTCGATTCGTAATGATCTGACAGCGATCACGTGATGCGAATGACTCTTTTCTCTCTTATTTTGTATTCTCTATCATATTTTCTATAAAATTTCAACGGGATTTATAGAGAACCTTCAACTTCAGAAATTGATTTTCTGCCAGCTTTAGGGGTCTTTTGCCCCAGTGTGCGCCGTAAGCTTTTTTCGTGTATTATTATTGCACGCAAAAACCGAACAAACACCCTTTTTGCAATTTAGTTTTGTTTTAAGAACAATCACAATACAAATATGAAATTAATTTCGAATAGCAAATTTAAATTTAAAAACACACTTTACTTTTTTCCGCCAAATACAAAGTAAAAGTGCGCCAAAAAATAATCTGCGCCTGGATGACGTCACGAAATTTGACAGCAAATACGCGCAGTGCCATATCTTTAGTAGTTGTATCATGACCGAAGACGCTATCGCTGCTGTGGAGCAGAGTATCGAAGAAGACCCAAATGAGTCCACCCGCCATCGCGCGCAACAATTGCTGCTGGGGCCTCTTGGGCCTACCGGCTGGAATTTATTCGAATTAAATATAATGGCAAACCCTTATCATTATAATAAAGCTAAATTCTTAGCCATAACATTAAATTATATGCGTTTTATTTCTTCTTGAAAACCACGTTTAAAAAAATACGCTTTATATGCATGTACATACATTGCAAATTTACAAAAAAAAATAATTAATTCCAACAAAAAAGTTATATGCATATTATATTGACAAATTCACATCAAACACAAATTTTATCAAAGGTGTTTCGGCAGAACATGCAATTATAAAAATTAATAAAGTAACTTTAAATGATAAAAATTAAATTCAAACTGCTATTGCAAATTAAAAGATAATTGGTATACATTTTTAATTTGGCACCATATCAGACAACATATCAAAACCAAATTTTAAGAATATAAATGAAAATAAAATAATTTTTCTGGTCTATCTTTAAAGACAATTAAAGAGTCATACTCTTTTTCTTTATACAGATATAAATTTAATATAGAAAATTAAGTTTTATTAAAATAATTGAGTAAATCTTTTATTCTGTCTGAATAAACCCTAAATAAAAATTGTGAATTTTCACACATTCTCCAAAATTTTCAAAAGTCGGGAGAGAAATCCACGTGTCGGAATCAATATTATACTGTAGAACATTCATATTATTGCAAATAATGATTTTATTTTTAAAAGCCGTGGTTTCAATGATATGGCCAACGTTCGGTAGTGGCCTTAGATCACGCCAGGAACAATGTGATAAATCGAATCGTTTAACTTCTGAAAACATCTGTTGTCTATAGGAACCACCAATAACGTATAAAAATCCTTCAACTGCGCAGAAGCCGAAATTTATTAGAGCCTGTCTCTTAACTACTCTAAGAGTCCATGTACTTGAAGAAACATCATAAGATTGCAAAATCCCGTCTTCAAAAGAAAGAATATGTAACACCCCATTACAGGCAGCTATTTTACTGTTTTTATTTGGGCTTTGCGGCGGTTGCAGAGGGTTCCATTTGCATGTGGAAAAATTATATAGCTCCAATGAAGGTTGTTCGTTTCCAATTTCCCCACTAAAAGCACACAAATGTCCTTTAAATCCTACCAGCTGACACCGCCTTCGTAACTGTCTAGTTTCACCAAGATCAATCCACTTCAATGTTTGTATGTCTAAACATAGCACTCTCCTTGTCCAAGTCATAAAGTCATTACCTCCTGCTACAATGAGTTTTCCATCATCTACAATTATTGAACAATCATATTTTTTTGCCGGAAGTTTTGTTTCTAAACTTATATCCCAAGTATTTGTTTTGGTTTTAAATACTTGGATATTAATTTTTCTCCCGTTTTGGATATTTATAACTGCAAGCTTTTCAGGAATTTGCTCTTCAGGAATTTCCCTTGGTTTCCTTGGTTTGAAATGAAAATTTTGCTGATCCTTCGAACGAGTTTCCGGAGACAAATGCCACTGAAGCCAACTACATATTAATTCGTAGCTTTCGACAGTTTTACAAACTGACTTTCTATTTTCAACGATGAACTTGGGCGTAAGAGCCTGAAAACGAACCATCGACAATAGATGAAAAGCAAGATGTTCACGATTAATTTTGTCATAATTTATCCATGCCACCATGGACAAAAAGACATACTCCTCGATATCTCCATGGGGATTACCATTGAATAGTAAATCTATCAACTCATTTTCACTGAACATCAGAAGTTCCTTCCTCTTAGATAGTTCTTCGAAATGAGTGTAAGTAAATTCTAGAGCTTTAGCCTTCAGTTTGGGTAGGTTCAGTTCACTAGCCAATCGAAAACTTTTTAAAGAGTTGCTGGAATTTATGTTCTTCTCAATCACATCACAGCAACCATCCACTAGAGTTTGAATTTTTAGAAACGTTGCAGTTTTCAAAATTCCTTCGACCGTTTCGAGACTCAAAGTAATCGAACCCGAATACATGAAATCGACTACAAGTTTCAGTGTTGAGGCATCAATTTCTTTGAATTCCACTTCATTTGAAACTGATTGACGAGCACGGAACATTTGCAAGAAGTAATCACTCAATGCACACAGGACAATTCTATGAGCTTGGATACTGACGCGATTAGTTCCAACTACCAGGACAGTGTCGAAAAGTTCATTTTCCTGATAAAATGTCAGCAGTTTTTCGGATATAAATGCAGCGTGCTTATCGCATTTGAAAATAATATTTTCATTGTTTTTTGGAGATGAATTTGCTGAAGCCATTGTAGATATACATTTGATTATAATTTATTTATCAAACGTTCGAGTCTCAAGTCAAATAAAGAATCTTGACGCTTTTTGAAAGTATTTCCGCTTTTAATAAAGATGTATATATAAATAAATGGTTTATGTATTTATATTTATCGAGGGATTTCTTCGCGTGTTTAAACTAAAGATATGAATGAAATGAATAATGATTTATGATTCATATAATATCTCTAAAATTCAGTACTTTTGGTTTAATCAAACTTCAAAGGAGAGAAATTTGTTTTTTGTTTAACTTGCACAAAAGTCTTTTTAACGATTCAGCGCCATGGTATCAACAACGGGTCGTTACAACAACAGAGTTAAGACCCGGCTTAGATTGTGACATGCTCACTACGAAGTGAATAATCATGTCGTGTCTACACTCGAAATTTGTCAGTCATGTTTATCGCTGAACTCTGATGATTTATCTGTGAATTGAAACATTTGATTCTGAGCGCCATAAACCCTGTGTTTAAATATTAGGGGTATTCCCTATCCGATGCAACTGGTCTTGTATCATTGGAAAAATGCAAAAGTGTAAAGTTGCTATACCCTAACCCCATTTGTAAAAAAAAACTTTGCACTTTTGCAATGATGCAAGACCAATTTGCATCGGATCGGGAATACCCCTATTGTAAAAAAAAAACTTTGCACTTTTGCAATGATGCAAGACCAGGACCCATGTTCTGTAACTCGGCGATAACTTTTCGAGGCGAGAAACAGCGAAAAATGGAACAAAAATGGAACAAAACTCATAGGAATCCTATGGGTTTTGTTCCATTTTTCACCGTTTCTCGTCTCGAAAAGTTATCGCCGAGTTAGAGAACATGGGTCCAGTTTTCATCGAATCGGGAATACCCCTATTAAATAAATAAATTGTATTAAAATATGGCAGAAATTGCAATTTTAGTAATTAAATCTGCTTCAGCGTCTTTGTTGATATCAATCCACCAATTCAACCTTGACCAATTACACATTTCTAATTTTTATTCTCATCTACCTCATCATTCAACGAACAAGTCAAAAATGAAAAATATGGTATGGAATATTTCGGATATGAAATATGACTGCTCAGTGCTCACTCCAATCTTTATATCTTTTCTTCACTGTCGCCTCCCTTTCCACTTCACCGATTTTACCAAAAAAACTGCCGTCACTACGTAGTGGACATTCACAATCTAAACAGGGTCGTATATATTACCATCGCCACTTTCATCTCCTTGTGAAAATAATGGCGCTATATTCGCTACATAGAATTGATGTATGTGTGCATTTATATATTTATGTATATATAAATCCTGTGGACTGACACTTTGGCAATCTACTGTCAATTGAAGTGTAAAGAAAAATATTTTTACAATTTATTTTTTCCTTTTTTCCGTGAAATATACAATTTCTCTGAAAAAAAACATAATTAAATAAATTTAACATCATTCAAAAGCGACTTACTATATTCCAAAAGAATTATGTAAACATTCAAGCGTACAAAATCACTAACAAAAGACGAACTTTTGAATTTTATCACTCCAATCAGAACTTTATCTTCAGTAATCTCTCTTTCAAACAAAAGCGATGGACGACAATTTGTGGTGAGAAAAAAAATAAAAAAAAAACACTTGCGAATAACATCGTTTGTTTATTTTGTTTTCATCATCAATTTTAATTTATTCATTTGTGAGATTATACGAGTAATAATGGAATGAATCATTGCATAGCTCATCAAATTGTTTATCTTATCTTGAAATTTCATGGTAATATAAGACATTACAAGAAAAAAAATTTTGCTGTTCCCATTCTTAGGTTAATTGAATTAGAATCGGCCTTGCTGGACGATTGCAATGTGAACGACATCTATGCTATATGCGGCGGTAAGGCCATACCCGAGTCCCTTCGACCGGACGTATGGCAAGTGTGCCTCGACGTCAGAAACAAATCGGACCAGATGTCTTTGTTTAATGAAATCTACGATTTACCATTTCAAAATAAACTCAGAGAGGATTGCAACCGCATGGTCGAACGCATTGGCAATGACGACGAGGACAAGGTCTCTGTCATTTCGGACTTGGAATCCATCCTCACCTTCTACTGCAAGAACCGAAATCTACCATACGAGACTGTGAACGGATGGATCGAGCTTTTATTGCCTTTGCTGTCGTTAAAACTTAAGCGGTCTGACACCTACAATCTGTTCGAAGCCATCAGAGACACCTACATCCCGAAGGGGTGTATCGCTAAGGGCAATGTATTTCACGTTTTCCGTCTGCTCATTCAATATCACGACCCGGAACTCTGTTCGATGTTGGACACAAAAAAAATCTCACCGGACTTGTACTCGATGCAGTGGTTCCGTTGTCTATTCGCCTCCACGTGCGGCCTAAATGTGATACTATCGATGTGGGATCTGTACTTCCAGCACAGCGACCCGTTTTTGGTATTTTTCCTGAGTTTAATCATTCTGATCAATGGTAGGGACCAGATTCTTGGAATGAAGAATGCCCCCAAAGAGGAGATTCTCAGATTTCTGACCAACATGCCGTGTGCTCTAGAAACCGACGATGTTGTCGACTTCTGTTCGTTGGCACAATACTACGGATCGAAGACTCCCTCGTCATTTAAAACTGATTTCTTGAAGGCTCTCTATGGAAATCAGAGTAGTGCGAAAGAGGACCTCTGCAGCGTCTCGCAAGCTCTTTGTCTGCCAGTTTCAGTGTACGAACTGGTGGAAAATTCTTCGATAGAACTAACTGCCCCAGAGGCTGTGCGGTTTTTTTTGGTAGACTGCCGACCTGCAGAGCAATACAATGCCGGCCACTTGTCGACAGCTTTTCATTTGGACTGCAACTTAATGCTGCAGGAGCCGGTAGCATTTTCTACTGCCGTCCAGGGTCTGTTACGGGCACAACGTCAGGCCATCGAAGCAAATTCGAATGCGGGCGGTGAACACCTATGTTTCATGGGCAGCGGACGCCTCGATGAGGATCAATACACTCACATGGTGGTGGCCTCATTTCTACAGAAGAACACTCAGTTCGTGTCTCTTCTGTCCGGCGGCTACATTTCCATTCACGAATACTTTGGTGAACACATGGCAGACTGTCTGGAGGACCACGAGCCACGAAAGTGTATTGTCTGTTTGAAAAATTCCACCACACAAATTAACTCCGCCCCCAAAGTCGCACATCATGTGCCTGAGTCGAAGTCAACCAGTGATTTGTTTAGTAAGCTTTCGGCGGCCATGAAAATGAAATCGGCCGAGGTTAAAGAGAAACTAATGGACATAATTGTGAATCCGAATGCAGCCACGGGACCAAATAGTACTGCCCAACATCAAGTCCCCGACAAGCATGTCTCTCCAAATGAAAAGAATGGCAAACGCTATAGAAATGTAGCGCCTGTCTTTAGCATTGACGACGATAATGACGATCAATTCACGGAAACCGAGCAACTCGATTCGCCGACCAATTCAGCTGGTGGTGGTGGCCAAGCTGGCCTAGGGCCCGATGGTAAGGAGATCGTATCCATAAATCAGTACTTAAAGTCACCGGACATCATCAATGCCTTCAAGTGCCAAGAGGTGCACATGAATGGTTACATGTATGATAGTCATTTAATTATAACTAGCTCGCATTTGGTGGTCTTGCGAGAGATGAATCGCGGACAGGCCCAGGTAATTGTGCGTCGACCACTTGCTAGCATTGTTAAGATCACAGCGAAGAAGCGCCATCGGGATTTGATCACCTTCAAATATGGCTTCCCGGATGGCGATGGCCTGCTCATAACCGACATGGATCGTTTCCTTATACCAAATGCGAGCGAGGCTACCGCTGTTGTATCGAAACACATTGTTCAAACTCTGGACGGAGCCAAATTAACGTAATTGATGCAACAAGGTGGATATATAATATTTGTTTATTTTTTTTTTTTTTTTTCTTTAACAATTTTATTGAAAATGTAAATAATTTTTAAGGTCACATTTTTGTCACACCACAAATGGGAATACTTTTATATACTTTGGTCTGGAAGAAGCTCCAATGTGGTGGTGGCCTATTACCAGTCCGTTTTTTTGTTTGTAGTTGAACTAGTTTGTATTTAACTCGGTATTTAATCATGGCCGTCTAGAAGGCGTGCAAGTAGTGTCTACAAAAAAATATTTGACTTAAAATAAAAAAAAAGAAATATTTAATAAATTATTAGTAGAAAACAAGAAAAAATAAAGCTGAATGACTTATATAAATTATGTAAAATAACTTAATACTAAACAATTTTAGAGAAAATATATGAACTTTTAACTGTAATCGTAGGAAGACAAAGCAAAAATTGTTCCATCTTTTTTGTTTCATGTTTCAGCTTTATATTATGTAATAATAAGAACAAGATTGCTACAATCACTGAATTCTTACAAAAGGGATACTAAGGCAAATAAAATTCACTCTTTACATCCAGATTAAAACTTAAATCCGGATGCATTTACATTGAATTTGTATAAATTTACATCCGGATTTAAGTTTTGATCTGGATGTATCGAGTGAATAATATGGCGGTAAGTACTTAGGCCAACTTTCAAAATAAACACCTCCTTGAATAAAAGAAATTAAAGCCTTTAATATTGGCCACTAACTCAAACATTATTGCAGCAAAAAATATTCTGCGAAAACTTGCACGAACTTGATCTTATGTGCGATCACATTGTGTTTTTTAAGTTTTAATATTTCAAAAACTATATTTATCTTATAAAAGAAATAAATTAGTTATGGGAGCCTAAATTGTATACCACCTGCTTAAAACGTAGTTAAGTTTAAGGTAGTATGTATTTTGAAATTGTTTTGACACCAATGCCAATAATGATGTACATCATCCGATTTCTTAAGAAAATCAAAATCTCAATTTATGAAAAAAAAAAAATGAAAATCGTTGGAGTGGTTTTTTTTTCAACATCCATTTATATATAAAATTATGAAAGAATTAAAAAAAAATGGTACGCAATTTTTTAGCCTTTATTATTGTGATTACTGTGGAATTAAAAAATTTATTAAAAAAATATCATCTACCCATTTTCAAAATATGGAATTTTAAAAAAATAATTTTTAAATTTTTTTTTAAAAAATCAATAATTTATTTATTTTTTTTTGAAAATTTTGGTACGCAGTATTATTAGAACTTATTTGAAGCTTTTGTGCAAAAAAATTCATTAAAATCAGTTCAACTAATAATGAGACAGTCGAAAATCAAAAAAATGGTTCTATGAGAGATACCATTTTTAAACCGTAGAAAAATGTTTTCATTAATATGGTAGATCGTATAAATATTATATCACACAAAAGTTTTTGAGAAATATGAGATTTTAAATATCGGTTTTTAAACATTTGTATGGGAAGTACCGTTATTTTTGGTTATAAGAATAATTTTCATTAAAATTCTGCTAGACAATGTTAAAAAACTGCTGGCTACCAAGTTTAAAAAAAATTTGAAACTACAAAATACACTAATACAAATAATTTTTTTTTTTTGAGAATTTTCGTATGCCAAACTTTTTCAAACATTCTCCGAAAAAAAATGGTGAATATCAGTTCCACCATTTTTGAGAAAATCGAAAATAAAAAAAAAATTGTTCAATGGGAGATACCATCATTATATATAAAATCTATAGTACTATCATGAACACAAATTTTTTAGTCGAACATGTGTCCTGTACGCGTCGCTGAGATCGCCACAAATTAGACTATTGAGACTTAGCTAAATGTAGGGAATAAGTAAATAGAGCGAAAAGAATCTATTATTTAAATATAAATAAACATAATAAGATTCCTTAAAAGGGTCAAGTAAACGTGCATGAAAAAATTTTGTTTAATTAAATTTGTGTTTCAATTAAATTTTAAATTAATTAAATTTTTTCACACATACTTTTATGTTCCTCCGCAATTATTTCGTAAAAAAATGTAACCCGACATTCTACCTAAATTTTAAGTCCTCAACCTTAACGATCCGATTATTACAACAAAATTTATCAGCCCACCAAACCCACAGTACACATATTAAAGGTATTATATTGCGCAGGTTGTCAAAGTTGGAAATGTCAAAAAATTAAAAATGGCTGTTCGAGTGCCCACAAGAACTCAACGCGCATCATTAGAAACAACAACAAAATATTGAAATTAGACAAGGAAAGGGGCACTGAATCCACCATTTTACCACCATAATACCTCGATTTTGACAGATGCGCAGAACTGAACAAAAATGAAAACGCTAATGATATTACCTTTAATATTCGTACTGTGCACCAAACCAACTACGAGGGGACCTTTACAATTATTATGAATAAAAAAACCTACTGCAAACGTGCATACCTACATATATCAAATTTTTTTTCCGATGCGAAGCCAATTTGTCAAGGTTATAGTTTTTTATTGCGTTTTTTCACTTCCTCGCACTCTCATAAAATTAGTATACAGCGTTCCCGTTCTTATTTTATTATTACATTTCTTGTTTTGTGAATATTCGGGATTCCAACCATCACATCACAAAGAAGTCGAACATATGTCCTTAAGATGTCGCTACCGTCACTCCTCTTCATGATATTACTATAGATTTTATATACAGATACCATTTTTCAGAAAATTTTTTTTTTAAATGGTTGCCTTTTTGTAAAAAAATTAATAAAATATTTTAGGAAAAGTTGTGGGCACGTTTTTGAGAAAAATGAGATTTTCGTTTTTTGCTAAAAAAATGTGTACGGCAAGTACCGTTGTATATAATGAATAAAACGTGTGGGGGAGTGCCCAAAAAAACGCTAGGTACCAACTTTGAAGAAAATCAACCGACCCGTTTAGGCGTTTAGGAACAGACGGACAGAATTGCGAGACCCACTTTTTTCGACTTCGCCATCATCGCAATGTCAACTTTATTATTCCTGAATTCTATTTTTTTACGAGTCCATAACTTGTCATATAGTACCTATACATACATATATCGCAAGTAAGAAATTGTCTAATCGTGTGTCGTGTAAATTTCATTCAACTTTTGATTATTTGTCTACACACTCCAGTTTTTTACAATGTTTTTGACAGTATTTGATAAAGCAATTGAAGGTAGAAGAGTTTAAAGTACAATGTGTGTCGAAAAAGTAGAGCAAAAACGGTCAAAATTGCTTTCTGTAGAATAACAACAAAAATAGCTTTCGAAATAACAGGTGATAATTAAGAGCTAATCAAAGGTTTTTACTTCTATGTCATCCTGGAATGTTAGTCGAATACTGAATTTATCAAAAAACTCAATTATGTCGTTTAATAATGTAATATTTTCAGTTTGATGCCCTGAAATCGAATCAGACCTTATAATTGGTGGCCATCAAGTTAAGTTTTTGAGATATCACATTTTAAAAAGATTTTAGTTAACTGTTTTTGAGGTTATGTAATGTTACAAAGAATTTGTAACAATTAATGAAAGTATGTACTAGGTAATCTTTTTTTCAAAAATGTTTCCAAAAGTGTGTGGACTGATGCTCGTTTTATTTAATAAAAATACAATTAGCTGTTATTCAGTTAAATATGTACATACATATTTTATTTTGCGCACTAAGACTTCTCCAAACTTACGCGAAACATTCGGAACGACGACGAAATGTCGTCTTGAGACGATGATCTCCAGAACGAAAATAAAAGGAGGAAGGTGCTAACATCAATCATGGGTTTTGAGAAAATTTTTGAAAATCTTCAAGGTGCCAAGCAGACCTATTTATTTATTCTTGAAGAATTGGCAACGCGATTAGGATTCCCTCTAATGTTTAAGCGCCAATTCCTTAACAAACGGCTATTTTAATAACAAAAAGATGACGTTTATCAAAATCAAAACAAAATTAAAATAAACAAATTACAAAAACAACAACAAAATGCAAGCGCAATCTTGGTCTTTCAACTTCTTATATCTATATTTTTTGGCAGCGCAACTCTGCAAAATTTCCATAACCCAATCGAAACTAGAATTCCCATAAAAAAATAAAAAATTGTCTATCTGGCTTGGGCCTTGGCGTTTGCTTTGACTCCTGTTAGGCTTAGGCGCTGAGGATTAATGTTATTTTGATTTATTGAAAATAATAAACTAATTTGATTTGAAGGTTCCTTATTCAGTGCCGCATACCGCGCCGCCGACCGTCGGGGATTTGTCGGGTTGAAGTCGAATAAAACAAAATAAATTATCCTTTTCTTTGTTAATCGATAGATCAGTGCATACTCCACAAAGGAAAAGTTACTAAAAAAAGGGGAATCAAGAGAAAACATTCGGACAAAGGTAAGTAGCTACTCCAATACCTTCCACTTAAGTTAAGATTTTTACAAATTGTAAATCAAGTTTTTCTTTCAAGAAATTCCAGCTTGCATTGCAGGAATTTATTTCTTTTTTTTCTCTAATAAAACATCTGAACACTCACGGATTTTTCTGTTGCCACAGGTCCAAAAAGCGCATGTTTATTTTTTTCCTGCAGATTTTCCTTTGATTGTAGGTTTAGGTTGGTATAGTTTTATTTGCGAATTTGTTGAGATTTCTTGGTTAATCATGTGTTGTACTGAATGCCCAGTTGGCAATTCTCGTACCTTGACTTCAGGTGATTGCACAGATATTGTTACTGACCGAAGTTATGCAGTTGAATGACTTCTAGTTTTTGCAGTAGGTAGTGTTACTTTACCGATTTGCGGCATGCGCTACCAGTTGACGGTTTATACCTACAAATAAAGTCATTTGGACAGAAATTTAACAGTTGGGTTTAAACCTGATAATCTTAATTTTATTTAAACCAAAATACTTAACTAGGTATTTGGTCTTAACCAGAGTTTTAAATTTTCAATTTGAAAGATCGAATTACAAATGCAATGGAATTATGTACCTACATACATTATGAAATGGAAAATAAGATTTTTTCTAATTAGAAATTACATATACCTACCTATGTATGTAAATTTTGTTCAACTACAAATTACATAGACATTCAAATTAGACGAACGTTGTATCCCCCTACTATATAAATAATGATTTTTATAGTAAATATGTTTTTAGACAAAATTTCAATTTTCTAGAGATCTTCAATTAAAAGAAAACAGATAGGTATAAGAAATGTAGCCTGAAAAAATTACACATGATATGCCTTTGTTTTAATACTAATAATTAATAAATATTTTTTTTTCTAAACAAAACTGAAAACTGCAGCGAAAACCTTACGATCGTTTTTGACGTAACAAAAATTAACTCATAAGATGCGACAAAAAGATGTGAATACTGTAGGTATAGGTTGGATCAATTAAAGCGGGGTCTACAAAATTGTTTTAAATCTTTTTTTGTTTACTTTAAGTTCCGAAAACTCATTGGTTTATCCTCGAAAATGCTTCGATTACTAGTAAATGTTAAATGTACATATAATAATAAATGAAAATGTAATCTGAATTGGAAAATCAATGTCAGAATGGTTGAACACTTCTTCGGGCGACAAATAAGGTTGCCAGCTTAGTCCACTTGTATTAAGCCTGATTGTGGATGATCTCTGATTTGATATCTGCCAGAACAGGAGAAATATAATTCATTCAATGTTTGGAAATGACTTGATCTGCTAGCAGAAACACTTAAAATTTTCCAGCTCATGATAAATAGGCTCCGAAAATACTCCAACCAATTGAACGTGTAAAAAAAAAAAATTAAATTACAGGTCGCTTTAAATGGGAATAATAAGCTCTGATACCTTAGAAGTTGTTAAACTTTACCGCATAACCCAAAAAATATCTTTTTACCTACAAAACAAACTTGGCCAAGAAACGCATTGGACTGGGCCCGGAAAAAATTTTATACCTAGGTATCTCGGAAAATCATAGCTCTTAAACGAATAAAGATTTCGTGATAATATTTTCTTCTGCTTGAAGGAAATTTTCAAGGCTTTAAAGCTTATGAATTTTAAGAAAAAATATTTACAGGGTGTTTCAGAATCTTCTGTTGAAATACGACTTTCTTCCCATAGGAAATGAACTTGACATCAAAAATTGTCAGAAGTAAATAACTGAAGTACAAATAGGGTATCTGAATGTCAAACAAAGTCACAGTGGTATATAAAAGTAAACAAACAATAAATTTAGTAAATATTTTAGCAGGTTTATCAAAACTCTTTTTTTTGTTTCTCTGGACATTAGAGTACAAAAATATAATTTTAGTAGGGCTATGAAAAAAGTATTCAAAGTGGTGATAAAATTTAAGAAAAATGCTTTACAGGGTTTTTCAGAATTTCATGTTAAAAAAAAAAACATTGTTATCGTAAGTATTTTGCTTTAAAATAAAACTCAAATGTTAATGTTTGTATTAATTGCAAAAGTACATATTACTAAACTATTCAAGCGAAACAGTGGGGAAAAAGAAAAGAACCATTTAAATTTTTGTTTGCAAACATTTTTTTTTATTAAGTGGCATATCAACATAAACTATTTCAACAATATATTTTAAGTATCAGTAGATAATAAATAAATAAATAATAATAAATAACAAAAAAAAAATTGTGCGGATTGTAGAGTGGTGGCATCATTGGTCCATTTTCTTCGAAAATGAGGCTGGGAACAACGTTTCGGTCAACGGTGGGCGTTACAGAGCCATGTCAACCAACTTTTTTTTTTACTGAAATTGAAGAAATGGATTTTGGGCGACTTTGGACTTTTTTGTGGGGAACCGTGAAGGACCAATGTTATGCCAACAATCCGGAAACGATTCAAGCACTTAAGGCCAATACCATCCAAGCAATCAGTGAGCCTCAGTCCGACACCATCAACAAGGTCTTGACAATTGGAGTGACAGAATGCGCTAATTCGAAGCCAGCCGAGGCAGCCACTTGAACAACTTTGTGTGCCATAGTTAATGGGAATTTTTGCTCTTACTAATTAAGCCATACTATATGGAAAAAATTAAATTTTGTGCATTTTATTGCATTTTTAAAAAGAAACTTGTATTTGACTCACCCTTTATATTTCTTGTAGTCTTTACTTTTCGATTCCTGAGCTTCTTCTGAAAATGTTCCGATTGGTAACGACTGATAATCGATTATATTTTGGTTTTGCGAAGAGGACTAATAGTAAAACAGATAATTTTTGTATGATATTATGAAGAGGATTATAAGCTTCCGAAAATAGGCCTAAAAACGGAAAAATCATTGTCACAATAAATATGCATACACTTTTTACCTGTAAAGTAAAGTTTATTAATATATACTATTTATAAATGTTTGCAAACTTTTCGATTTTAACCAAAAAAATTTTAAAATAAAAAAATTGGAAAAAGTGTGAAGAAAAATTGATTTACTTATCAAATCCCGCTTGTTAAAGAATTGCAAATAATTGCCGCTGAGCTTTTAGTAGGTGAATATTCAGAAATACGAACATGTATTTTCAATTTGTGTTGAGTTTAGACCAAACACTACTTTACCTTTTTTTAAAACTCAACATAAAATCAAAAAAGTGTTAAAAAAAACAAAAAAAAAATTAAATAAAATATAAAATTAAAAAAAAAATCATACTTAAAATAAAAACTATCATATACACCAAAAAATGTGTTGTGTTGTACACGCAGGACCGAAAAAAAAACATAAAAAATAAATAAATTTTTCGTTTATACTAGAAAGAACCTTAATTTAACTGGCTGTACTAACCATACCAACTGCCCAAACTTAATTATTTTTTCACTTTCTCGAGGTCTAAACAATTTTAATCCAGGAGATACTTTATTTTTGTATTGTAGATACACACGACATTTGAATTTTGCAAGCGCTTTTTTCTCCAAAACGGATTTTAATGAAATTTGGCACACATTTTAAGATAAGGTTAAGAAAAAATGATAGAAAAAAATTTATTGACATGTTTGGATTGGAAAAGAACCGCCTTGATGTCTTCTTACTTGTCCCCATACCCTTTTTTACAACGTCAACAATGATGCCTAGTTTTTCACGAAATTCTTGCTGAATTTATATGGGAAACAGTTATAGCGAAAAACTCATACAACTGCAAAAATCTGAAAAAAAAACACCTTTGTTTATTTTTACCTGTCCCTACTGTTTGCTTGAATTCAACAAAAACTTTAAGATTACCCCTAATAATTTAATTTATTCTTTATTAAATTCTATCATATAGTTCAAATTATCATAAAATAATATTATTTTTTCATAAATTTTTTCAAAGAAAATTGAGTTGAAAGTTGAAGAATCTAATTTTTTTCAGACAATTAGTAACGAAGAAATTATAACTTTTTGATACACATATACCACCACCAAGACCGAGTTTTTTTTAACCAAATTCAGTGAGACAATTTTAAACATAACTCCGCAATATGAAGGTATCTGCAGCTGATTGTGCTGTAATTTGAAAGTATGGAGTACACGTAAAACCATTTTTTTAGTAACAATGTTTGAGGGTTACTTATAGAAGGCTTCTTTTATGAAATATAATTTTTGTTTTTGTTCTAGATAGTCAAGAAATGATATATAAAGTTACAGAAATTATTTTACGGAATTTGGGAAATAGACACCTAAAAGTTTGTTGAAAATTGGTTCGCGACTTTATTTAACTTTATATAAAGTCGCTTTAAATTTAACTTTATATACTAAAAAATACTTTGAAATCATACGCTCGGGTTATCTTATATTACTTAGACTTAGAAAAAGCAATTTGAAATAAATAGAATCGGGAGATGGAAGGAAGTAGACCCCGCCACTTGCCAACACTCAACACCCTTGCTTTTTGTGGCATCTTATGCGAATTGTAAAAAATATCATTGCAAATTTTATAAAATTTATTTTCTTCATTTTATTTCTAGATGAAAAATCGTCCTGGCAACAATATCGTCACAGAATGGGAAGACAGCATTCTGTTCGACCCAGACGATCCAGATTTTTGTAATCAAACACAAAATCCTCCACCTGTTGTAAAGGGTAAGTAAATAATTCAGCAAAACTTAAAAAAAAAAACCCTTCCTCTATGCAAATCATAAACCTTGTGACTTGTGCTCTCTTTGGTGAGCCTTAAAGTTGTATTTCTTAATGGTTCATTCATATATACATATGTATATATGTATATTTTACAACCATCAGACTGAGTTACAGAGTGAATCTTTTATGTACATATGTAGGCTTAATAAAGTTAAAAAAAAATTAATAAAATTAACTATTTAATGTTTCATTTGTTAACGGATATAATTTATGCTAAATTTAATTGTTATGACATTGGGAACCATATAAATATACAATTTACATTAGAGTTTGTATAATTTCTTTAATTTCATAATTTAATAAATACATTTAAAATATTAAATTATAAAATTACGTCATACGGAGAATAAAATAAAGTAATAAGCCTTAACTTGTATAACCTTTCAACAAAATGTATTATATTATTAAATTGTATTCTTAACTATACTATAAGAAAAGGAATGACATTTACTTTGGAATAGGTAAAAGTAACTTGCAAGGAGCAGGCGGACAGCATCCGCTTTATAGCCATACAGTTTTAGGTACCTGTATAAAAAAGCCCAAAGAAGGTATCAAAACTTAAGATACTAAGAATTTATTCCAAATCAAAACATTGCTGCGTATATGTATATTGTTGGAGGTCGTGTAAATGCCACATCATTTTGATCTTTGAACCTCATTAAATTCTATGTCAGTTGCATAGTAGGATCTATAAAAGATAATTTATCTGCTATAAAAGCTATTGCTCCCTGTAAATAAAATGTAAAATCATGCTAAACGAAACTGTAATAAAAAATACATTCTATAAACACTGACGTGTCGGCACTCGGCAGATTGACGACGATGATTACGACGACGCGACAAGAGTCTTTAGATTGTTGTCACCGCTTGTCACATCTTGTCATTTCAACATTTACATTTTTAGTATGCAATAGAATAAGATTCGCTTTATTATTACAACAATGCGCAATCACAATATTTTTTTTAAATAAAAAGTGATTGAATTTCTTTGCATAATGCATTCAAATTTATCGATGACTTAAAAGAGTTTCCATTTAATAAATAAAAAGAAAATAATTTCAAAATATTGAGTCGTCTTTTGAATGACATACAAGTTTAAACTAAAAATAAAAGCATTTCGTTATCGCAGTGAAATTGCATAAAAGATTTTTCAACAAATATATTTTATGCATTTCTCTATCAATGGCAATGGGTAGGTGAAATATAACAGTTTTTTCTTCTTTTTGTTTGTATAATTAAAGCGCTTTTTGCAGGACAATACGATTGCTGACTTGCATGGAGATTGATTAATGTGTACAATGTACATGTACATAAGTACTTCATGGAACAATAATTGATTGTTCTCTTTGCCATTGCAAATAATTGATTTTAGATTAAATTAAGCTAATTCGATTAGAATTATACTTAGCGCAATTAAAAATGTGAGTTGTAAGAACAATATATTTTAAAAGAACACACAGCAAAATAATAAATTTACCGTTGCTATTTTATCAGCCAGTGGTCAACAAAAAGTGTTGTCGTTATTGCTTATGTTTATACAAAAATACTGGGGAATAAACTTTGTGTTTCGGTTACGTTTTTTTTTTTTTAGTGAAGAATAGTTCAATTAAGTACGGTTGAGTGGATCAATAGAGAAGGTTTGTTCGTTGAGTCCTAAAGTCACCCAGGGGTCGCCTCCCAAAACGTTATTTTTTTTAAACCTTAACTCACCCTGACAATCTGTGCTATTTGAGATTTATGGTCACCCTGTAAATTTGGTTTCACCAAACGCAAAGATGCAAAAACGAAATTATTGAAATTAAAAGTTGAAGTTTTCCTCTTTGCAAAATACGTTTCATCAAACGCAAATTTGCAAAGTGAAAAGTTTTGTGAGTTTGGAAAGTATTTGTTCTTTTTGTTTCATTAAACAAATAAACTATGCAAATTATATTTAAAATTTTGAAAAGCTTTTCAATAATATGCAAAAAGAAATTTTCGTCAAGTTATGACGCTTACTATTTTGTTATAAACAAAAAAAAAAAAAACTATAAAAAAAGTATTCCAAAAATTATTTTTCCAATTGAATATTCAGAAACTACATGAAATAAGGAAAAGTCCCTGAAAATTTCATTCTATTACCACAAAAACTCGAAAAGTTAGAATAATTCCGATTTTCAAACAAATTATGAAAAAACCGTTGGTAGCGACCTCTAAATGGTGTTCGATTTTGATTTTGTTGGTTTCAATCTAAGCATGATAATTTCACCCGGTCCCGGTAGAATTTCGAGAAAGGTGTTTTTGTTGAATCACCCTATTGACCAGTTTTTATGTTTTTAGGTCGTAATTAACACGCCAACGCATTTTGGTACAATATTGAACGTTAAGATGTCATTGCATTAACATTGACCGCCCAATAGTAGCTCAATTGATCTAAATTGGTACAATCTAAGTTTAACTTTGCAAAATACGAATCTAAATGCAAAGTTCTATTTAAAATTTGACGAAACACTTTTACTTTTCATAAATAGTCTGAAAAATTGAGAAGTAAAAAGCCTTTTCACTTTGTAAATTTTGTGAATCAGTTCGAACTTTAACTCTGCAGGAAATTATAATTTTGCAAAGTAAAACGACTCGATTCTTTTTGGTAGCGTTCACATTCAACGACTGTCGTACCTATTTCATTTGAAAATAGATTTTCAAAGAGCGAACTTTAGAATAAGAAGATTATTTCTTTTTCTAAGGAGCGAACATAGCGCAAATTTCAATTATTGTCAGAAATACTAGCTCATTAATTTCATTTGTTTCGTCTCTCCTTTTTTTTGTTATTTTACTTTCATTTTAACCGCTTCTCTTTTAATTACACGTAAAAAAAAGGGAAGAAGCAAAATTGAAATTTTCGGTTGTCCGACTGCAGTTCACACTTAATACAGCGATCGTCCGACAGAGCAAATTATTAAAAAAATTGAAATACAGAGCTAGTTGATCGAAAGGTCGTTTGATGGTGTTCAAATTTCAAAAATCTAACTACACGACACGTGTTGATGAACATGTCGTTGAATGTGAACGTCCCTTTTGGTGAACTAGGCCCCAGATCACCATTTTGAAGCTTTTTTTCTTCACAAAAATTTGTTAAATTTAAATTTCTGTGGGTATAGTAATATTTGAATTGCATTTGAATTTAAATAAATAATCCTTTTCACAACTTCATAAAAAAAAAAATCAATCAAAAACATACATTTCCTAAACCCTCTCAGTGTGTTTAAGATTTAGAATTGTTTGTAAATTTATAAGCCTTGATATGGAGGAAGAGGTATGAGGTTGTTGAATCTCCTTGTGGTGTCCAAGCTTGAAACTTAAATCGATACTTGTGATAATACCTATAATAATCGCAAATAATAAACCAAGACGCCGCACTCCTAAAAAAAAACATTTTCAACCGAGTAAGCAGTTTTCTTGCATTTGTAATAAACAAATCCTACTCTCATTTTTTAGTTAGAACCCTATTTCATAGTTCTGATTTAACTCAAAGGTCAGTCATGTAGAATAATATTTATGCAAATTATAAATCATTTTTTCTAATCGAAGTGACAATCTCGCGCACACACTGTCTCATGATGATGCCACACGACAAAGCCACGCCATCCAACAAACAGCGTCATTGGTCCAGGCATCTTTGTTTAGTTGTTTATTTTTATAAAGACACGACTCGGCTTCAATTTACTATGATGATGGCTCCTTATCTTTTTTAAAAATGAATAATATTATTAGAAGCAATCTGCTGAGCATGACTCAATTATATTGCTTTTTTTTGTTGCTAAATTCACATAAAATTATCATTTTTTAAAACAATCGTATGTTTTCATTTGAAATATTTAATATTTTTATATTTCATAATCCACCCAAAAGCAACAAGTTGTCCTTTTGAAAGCTAAAACCTGTTGAAAATAACTTTTCTTTTTTAAACCTTAATTAATGCATCTCTTTATGATCAAATAATGAAATAAATTACGATGATTTGTAAATTTGTTTGCAGATGAATGGAAAAATTGCACTGAACTAAAAACAAAAAAAAATAAAATAAAAGATGTTAACGACTGTAAACAAAACTGTTCATGACTACCTCCTCCGTATGCCGGAAGTCGTAGTGGTAATGTGCCAAGTACCGTACAGGTGCTCTAGGGTGAACTAATATCCAATTGCTTCCTATTATGTATGAGTTGTTATATTATCAGCACCTCTGTGGTCTTTGCGTCATCACCTTCTTAGCACTTTTAGAATGGGTTAATGTGAAGTTTTTAATAAACAGTTTTTGAAAATTATTACTTACTGACGGCAATGATTATAGTCTTCGAACTTTGGTATGTGAAATGCTAACTTGAGATCAAGGGGCGTTCGCGGCTGTAGGTACTTTATATCCATTGGAAAATTACTAGAACGTTATGTTAGTTATAAATAGTTCCTTAATAGATTTTGCGGTCACCTCAATTCTTTTGTTTCGAGACAACGGATACTTTCACAAATGTATGGTTGATTTATGGATGTGGAAGATTGAAAATTCTTTTTAAACTTTCTTTTTTGTCACGAACGAACACGAACGGAGCTTTAATTATGTTGTTTTTTTTCTTTTTTGTCGGATAACTTGTCAAAAGTGATAAATGCTTGAGGAAGCCATTTTGTTAAATGGCGACATTCGGTTATGAGTGTGTAAATTTAAGAAGTTGATGTTTTTATATTGGATTGGAATCAAAAATCAGTAGAACAGTCCAAAAATTCAATCGAAAACGACATTAAGTTACTGTAAAACTCAGTGGAAATTTGTAAATTTTCAATTTTAACTTTTGAGACGCTCAATACGGATTGAAATAAAAGATCAGAAAAGTGGTCGTGACAGTAGGCGGATTTCCAAGAATATTAGGTAAATTTGTAATATTTTAAATTCAATAAAACTTAAGTAAAAAATTTCAGCTTTCCATTAATGTCAAATATAGAGAAAATTAAATTATAAGTGTTGGTGTGAAAAGATACCCAAATTTAAGACAAGGGGGCGTGGCAGTGGGCAATTTTCACTAAAATCACTTTTGAACCTGATAAACTGAAACATTTTTTGTGATAAACACAAACATTCCAAATTTCAGTGAAGTTAGTTAAATAGTTTTTGAGTTTGTAAGTTACAAGTTTCAAAGGCGACCCTTGAAATTTGTTAGTTTATAGCGGTCATGTTGTTCAAGGTACATCACAGTCAAATTTGTTGTCAATAGTTCAGTTCTTTTCGTTCACTTCCTAACACTGCAAATTTTCTACCAATTTCAGTGCAAAGTTCTGTCAAAGTTCATATAAACAAAAAATAAGATTAGACTTAAATTGATTGTGGCAGTTTTGGAAAGTAATCGAACAGACATAGTATCAAAGAAAAGACGAACCGAGTGTTATTTATATGAAATTTTATTAATTAAAATTAAGATATCGAATAAAAGTAGAAATAAAGACTATATGATAAGAAAAACGATCGGTTCATCCTCAGAGGCCAGAGCTCAGTAGGTACTGCTCTTTACTACCATCAAGGTGCCTAGTGTAAGTGTTGCCGTTGACTCTAGTGCATGAAAATTCACAATGAAAGTTTAAAGTCTCGTCGGAGACGCGTACCTACTTCGATTATTTGCGGCTTGTGTCCAGATTGTTTGTAGCTCATGTGTGTTGCAATAGAGAACCGCACATGACGCGAACGCTACACTTATTCGTCGCATAACTGCTTCAACACAATGGAGACGGAGCTGCATCCAGCGTTGCCGAAGTAGCACGATCGTGCTTCTTTGACACCAAAATTTCCTCGTTACACGGTGGCACGAAAAAAATCAATGTGGCACGCTTTTATTTTCATTTTTAACATCAAATAAAGCTAATTTTGACGAAATTTCATGAAAATTGCTCCAAATGGTTCTTATATGATTATTTCTTATACATATTTCACCCCATAGCTGAATTATATTTTTTTTTAATGTAAGAATTTGAGTTTTTTTTCATGTGGCACAAAATGGCACTTTTTTATTAGAAAAGGTGACACGGTAAATTTTTTTTGGGCGACAACTGGAATAGCAGTCAAAATATTTAATACATACAAATTCAATGTTACGAACATGCAAATTTTAATTTTTTATCATCAACTTTAATAAGTAATATTAAATTGTGATTAAATAAATAAGTAAAATTATTTACTTTTTTGCTTTTGTCTACTTTTTGTTGACGTTTTAAAAGTGACCAATATTTTGGTTTATTTTCGGGCAGTTTTGCTTCACTTTAAGAACCCCCACTCCTCCAAATATAACAGATTGACACATTTAGTCCGAGAATTGCCCGAACACGTTGTCAATGCCAAATATGAATTCATGCCAAAATTCTGTGAAATTGATAGAAAATGTTCAGTCTTTATCCATGACGTGACGTTTCGCGTGCAGAATGCTAGCAGTAGTAGAATCGTCGCTGCATGGCAAATCTTATTCGAATCTATGACTGGACGATTCGATGTGCAGAAGGCTTAAGTAATTCGAGTAATAAGTGACCAATTGAGGAAAGTATATCCTAAAAAAAAAAAAGTTTGAGTGCCGGGACTCACGGTTAAGATGTGAAAACATACGTAACGTAACGTGAGGCTCAGATTCACAATCACAAGATACGTTTTTTCACTCTACCGCCAGTATAGATGTTTACACATCAAAACCTAAACATTTTAAGTGTGAACGTTATGTACTGCAATATGCCAGTCATAATGCGCATTATCGCTCGGTCGGAGTTAATTACCATGCGAATCTAACTTAAAATAAAACACTTTTACACTGAATAAATTTTATCAAAAAGTAAACATAACACTTCCGTAAAAGGCAATTTATTGTGTCGCGTCTAACGCCTTTTTATAAACAGCTTCTCATTTGCAATCAGACTGAGTAGGACGAGCCTCTCATTAGCATTTTAATTTAATCAAACAAAACAATTTAGATATTATTAGTACCAAAATAAAATTATGAGCAAATTTGGCACAATGCCTAGAAAGATTTAAAGAGATAAAAGTTAGATTTTTAATTATTTCATGAATATATTATATATTATATTTTTTAGTTTTTTTGTTTTTCTTTTTGTTTGCAGTTTAAATTAAAACAAAAGACATCTTATTTTTGACTTGGCAAATTAGTTGACAAGCATATTAAGCCTTCTTCTTAGCCATGAAAATATATAGAGATTTTAATAATGAAATATAATTCCCTTGACTAAATTTTATTATTATTTCTTCAACTAATTCATATGCATTGTGCGCAGGTGGGTAAAAGTAGGTATATTTAAATGCACCACCCATGAAGGCGCCATGCATCCACCTGTTGTTGTTGTTGTTCGAAAAGCTCATCACGTAACGCGATCTCACACATCAGACCGAAGACGATTTCCTATACATTATGTTGCATGTGGCATGCGGCATAATGTCACAAGGTGATGAAGCGGGATATTCAATTAAATTATATTTTTCGTTTTAATTTTTGTTCAATGCTTATTATTCTGAGGGCCGGATTACCGAACTTTTTTTTAACAATACACAATTTACAAACAATCAACAAAAAAATTTACATTGTACATTGTACATACATGACAATTATTTTATTTACATTATAATCGTAACTTTGAAGAAAAATCGTAACATTTTCATTGTCAAGTTCACGGTACATACGTATGTATGTACATATATGTTTGTGGGCAAAAATATTCACGCTACCTATTTGATTTAATCAAAATTAATTAGCAGCTCACCAGTTGGGAATAAAATGGTCATATAGGTAGCACGTGAGACAAAATTTTGTATTTCACATGATCGATGATATGAGATTATAATGACAGTTAATTTCGACAAGTACTTAATTCATTTATTATATGTATTAGCATGTGTACTCATTTTTATGAAAGGTATTAGTAAAAGAATAGAAATATTTTATCAGTGATCGGCAGAACACATGCTACATGCATGTGAACTTAAATTTATAGCTTTAAGAAAACGAATGCGGTTTTTTTAAATTTTCATTGGAAATCACGATATATGTACTTATGTATATAGATATGTATATATATATTGAGGTAGAACTATAAAAGTCCCCATACAAAAATAATATTTATTTCTTGCTCGTTTATAACAGTTTTGTATATAAAAGTAGTGTTAATTCGGCTCGTCAGGGCCAAGGTCAAGCCAGGCGAAGCTCGTTAATGTGAATACACCAATATTTAATGGTGAAAAACTTTTTTAATTTTGTTGTAAATTGGAATTTCCCTAGTGTCGTCCTTATTTATGAATTCTTATACATATATAATCGTAGAACTCTTTTTAAACTTTGTCCGTTGTTTTCAAATACTGAGGAAAACTAATTTTGAATTCGCCTGCTCAATTTTTGACGAAGCAAAATTAGTGAGGACTCTGAATTCTGAAATATAAACTTACCAACTCGTATCACAACAAAAAAAAAAGATATTGGCCGCCTTCAGATAACCTATCTAAGATACTCGAGTTCCACGTAGATTTCTGAACGCAAATCAGATGTTGTTGGCATTTCTCATAGGATATAGATGATTATCCCAGAATTTTTGGGATAGCTTCAGATTTATTTTTTGGCAACAGCTGCTTTGACATCAACTGTGATTTTACAACGGATTACAACAACACACAACTATCCAGGTCACTTTGGATACAAAAAGTGTGTTCCACACCCAGTTTCAAACAGTTTCAGACTGCCAGATTTAGTGATTTTTAGTCCGAAGTCGTTCCAGACTTCAAAAGTTGTGCTAATTCTTACAAAAGAAAGCGCGCTCGAGAGAGTAAAATATTTCCCCTTCTTGCCAGTTTTAGTCCGAGGAATTTCTTCTGGCTATTTCTGGGCTGGATGTCAAATGCCTGGTTGCCGTATGTCAGATGACGTAATTTGTCAGTTGAGTACAAATATCTATGCCGGACAAGGGTTGCCCAAGTGTTAATTTTATTTTGATTTTAGTTTTGAAAGATAAGCATACTTTTTATCATTTTATTAATCTCTTAACTAATCAACTAATTACAAAAAATCTACGCCAATAAGCAAAACTATTTCTTAAAAAGAAAATTTAAAATTGACAATATTGAGTATTACTTATATTATATAGTGCTACTTGAAGAAAAACACGCTTAAGCTTCATAATTTAATGTATAATTAAAGATTTGTTTGTTTGTATATTAATATACTTGATGTAAGCTTGTACGTCTATTCACTGTTAACATTTTATTTTCTTGGGATGTGATTCTTGAAAATTTTGATTAAAATTTATCACTGATCTACGGCAACCATAGTCGAATATATTTTTTGACGTTTAAAAAGTAGTCCAATTTAGTGCGAAAACCGTTCCAGACATTTTTTCAGTTTTCTTTCTCTTTGAGAGCATTTCATCCCCACTCCTCAAATTTGACATTTGACCAACTTTTAGTGCGAGAAATCTTGGGAACAGACCTAAAGCTGAACGCGGCCGTTTGTAGGGAATTTTCCGAATCTGTCAAAATCAAAAGTGACAGCCATCATTTTGTGTAGGCTGACAGATGCAAAATTGTAAAGCGAGAAAAATGCCCATGTTCTGCATTTAACTTATTGTGAATTACATGAAGAAATTGAATTTGAGTGTTCTTTTAATTCGTTCGAAATCCTAATAGTATATATATATTTATTGTAGCGAAATTATTGCATTATTTTTTCTTAAATCTATATTGCACAATTTACAGAGATTGGTATATAAGCTACCTTACTACTGCCAAGTAAACATTTGATTTTTAAATATATGAGGTGATTCAAATTGTCAAATTGGAAGAAAAGCTACATATTATAAAACCTCCATTAAAGAGAGAAATCCTAATAGTGAATTGGAATTTCGAAAATGAAAATTAATGAACGTATTCAATACACTTTTGTAGGCGTTGTGAAATTGGTGCATTTGCATAAAGTTTTGTATTCCTTAGTACAAAATGTAAGCAAATTTTATATTTTGTTTCCTTTTATTATTTATTTATGGTTATTTTCGTAGTAAACATCCGAAATTACAAATAAAAGAACTAAAAATTCATGTGACTATTGATATTAAGATATACCTACTCACGCCTTCCAGAAAGTCTAATATATTAAATTTTTCTCACTAAGTTGTTGGGCGAATTTTTTCTTTCGATTCCGCTTT
The DNA here is from genome assembly GCA_929447395.1 of Epistrophe grossulariae. Classification (NCBI taxonomy): domain Eukaryota; kingdom Metazoa; phylum Arthropoda; class Insecta; order Diptera; family Syrphidae; genus Epistrophe; species Epistrophe grossulariae. The sequence goes on from OV839566.1 coordinate 39,847,779, forward strand.
TTTTTTCCCTTATAAATGCCAATAATAATGAATCCATTTTCACCTGCAGTGTAATTTCACTTTTAAAAAACAATCAAAAATGGATGCACATTGAATTTTGACAGTTTGAAGTAATTGCGAAATTTTCGAAAATTAACGAATGGTAGAACGTGAAATTTCAATTCGATTTTTTTCAGAACATGGGCGTGAAAGGCAATTTTTACTTTAAAAATACCATATTATGATTCCGCATACTATAGTTAAGTATAGGGTTTAGATTGAAGTTTTTACCCTAAACACTAACACCTTTATTAATAAACTCAAATCAAATATACATTATTTTAAATCAATGATTGCAAATTCGAATATTAGGTCTGTTTTTTTTGTGCATGTAAGTACATTACGGTTGCCACTTTGGTCATTTGTAACCAAATTTGGTCATTATTTTTTCACTGGTCACATGGTCATTTTTTATTCTATTTGGTCATTTCATTTTGTTGATGTTAATTTTGACTACTATATGTGTATTGTTTTAATGTCGTTTGTGAAAGGCCTGATGATGAGCGTAAACATGTTCGAAACGTCGCATAAAAATAAATAAATAACATCTTTAACTTGACCTATAGCCTACTTAACATATGATAATTATTAAATTATTTTGGTCATTTTTAGCTACAGTTGGTCATTTTTATTTTCAATTTTGGACACGAACTTTATTTTCAAGTGGCAACCGTTGTACATATGTATGTATGTATATTCGCTTAAAAAATAATTTACATGGTTTATGCAACAATAGTAATTCCCTGCGGGCTAAGCTTAACCCAGAGAATTTTCAGGGCTTAACTTAAGCACACAGAAAAACTGTATTACCGGCGTAAATATCATACTTGTTATCGATAGTTTGTATGAAAACTCTATTTTGTTTTTGTTATGGCATCGCCAATTTCACCCAATTGTCACCGGGATTGCAAAAAAAAACACCTACTATTTCTGTAAAGCAAAACTGTAATCGGGACTTAAGTACCAAAGTCATCACAGCAAACAAGCCCATCACTTTTACAAAATCATATGACATCACTATCCTTTTTTTTATGGCAACCATACAAAGCAAAAACTACTCATATTGAAAATAAAAGAAAACTCATCTAGAAACTTACACCGCTTAATGAAATAAAACTAAATGAAAAAATATAACACAATAAGCGCTGCCAGATCGTGAGCTTTATCCCTATTTGTGGGAATTTCACGTTTAAAATAAGCTTAAAGGGAAAAAGGGATTTTACACACCTCATAGTAAAAAAATAAGGACGTTATGCTTAAATCTCCTAAATTGTTTATTTAATTGAAAAAAAAAAATTGTACTGAACTATGAACAAAGACCCTATTTAGATTGTGACTTTTCAGTATGCCATGCCGATCGCGATGGTGACATTGGTGAAGCGAACAGAGCTCCTCCCCTACAAAATCATCGTCAGGGCGTAGTGAAAAGTCACAATCCAAACAGGTTCAAAGAAAACATTAACCTTGTTCGTTTACTTGTCAAAGTTCATATAAAAAAATTAATCTGGCACAATCTGGCAGTTTCGGGCAAGTACGCGAACAGACCTATTATCATCCCTATTAAAAACTCATTCTAAATATCTGGATGTTTATTTTCATTTTGGCATTTAACTTCTTAAACATTGTGTGAATTGGATTTAAAACGCGTCAAATTTAATGGTGAATCTATACGTTGAAACATCAAATTTTAACCTCGGATAAAATTTATTCGAAATGTTAATCCATTTCAGATGGCCGACGCTGCTGATGCGAAACGTAAAATCCCATACACAAATTACGCAACTAAATTATAAAAGAAAACTATGCTTTTCATTGAGTTCTTTTTTTGTTTGTATTAATATCTGCTTTTATTTATTGCCTTATTTTTGTTGCAGATGGTTAAACTCGTGCATTCAATGTAAATTTTCAAAATTAACATTTTTTACTAATGCGGAATGTATATTTGTTTCTAAATTTTACTGCGTAATCAAAATGTATGGGGTTATATTATTCCTTACAATAATACGAAATTGAATTTCAATGAAATATAATTTTGGTTTATTTATTTATATTTATAATTTTGGTCGTGGGTAAATTTCATTTCATTTCGTGGGAAAAAACAAATTATTTCATTTGATGTGTCTGAAAATTTGAAGTTTCCATACAATTTATCGATATTGATATATGTAATTAGTGCTGTGCCTACGTTCTGTAACTCTCGCATCGATAAAATTGGTCGAGAAATGGTGGAAAATGGAACAAAACTCATATGATTTCTTTCAAATTTCATCGTTTCTCGACTGATTTCATCGATGCGAGAGTTACAGAACGTAGGCACTGGTAACAGTTTTTATCGGGACTAAAAATTAGCCCCGAAAATTATATGGACTTGGGGTTTAGGTCCATATGGACTTAAATTTTTATATTTACGTGTAAATCGCTTAGATCTGTATCATCTTCCTTACACTACACTCGCAAACGGCGTGTCTAGGTCGAGGTTAACTTTTAACACGTAATACAAAAACAAATTGGGATCTAGGTTCTTATCGGAATTTGCTTTATGGAACCAGAAATAAGTTCTCACTCTGGCGGGTAGACGGCTCTTCAGTCGATAGGGACTACAAACTGTAGTGTAAGGAAAAAAGACAGTATCTACATTAAAAATAAACAAACATAAGACAAAAAGAGATGAGCATACAACACTGTTTTCATTAGGATCCGTATCGTTTTATTATAACGGAGTGAACCATATGGCCATGGGTTATTGGCGATAATAAAACGCGGCTATTGCCTTTTTTCTTTACACTACAGTTTGTACTCCCTACCGACTGAAGAGCCGTCTACGCGCCAGAGTAAAAACTTATTGTAGGATCTTTAAAATAGATCCAGATACAGAGCAGGATCCAAAGTTGTTGTTGTATTATGTGTTAAAAGATGATACCGATCTGGATAGATAATAAAATGCGGCTTATATGGACTTGAACAAAAAACTTTATTGTTTTTGACAAATTTCATCCCAAAAATTCCTGCTTTATCGAAATGTTTTCGAAATCAAAGTCTAATTTTACTGGGTTAAATGTTCCCCCACACCAACGCGAATCTAATAGTAACCTTAATAGTAATTCATCGCCTATTTGTCTTCGCAATATGTTTGCCCTTTTTATTTAAGAAATGTGCATATGTAACCGGAGGTTGTAAAGTGAAGGCTTAATTGACCAAAGTATAAGAGCTGAAATACTTCTACCGTCATATAAAAAACCGCATGTGTATTGAGTGTATTATATGTGTATCTGTATGCACTCTTAAACATCCTGCCGATGAAATAAACTTAACTATGTTCATTTAGTTCCCATTGTCAATTACTCTCAGCACACGCCATTCTTTAAATTGATTAAACTATTTGACGCAAAATAAACGTCTATTTTTACCATCAAACTTAAATTTACCAGCATTTTATGTCACAGCAATAATATATATGGAAAGCGATTTCTATAAATATTGTGACGAACTCTTCACTTCAATTCAGAGCCATAATTTGTAGGTAACAATTTTATAAATAAGCTTTTGATTTAACGCTAACAACAAACATACCCATGCATATATACGCTTTCTCGTTTAACGGAAATTACTCAATTGCGAATGATGCCCTCTATGAGAGGAGAAATAGAATCGAGATAAAACTAGTAAATCACTCGATTCCGCTGCGCAATATTGTTATTTAAATATATAATGTAAAAAAATGAATGTATAAATATGTATGTAGAAGTTTTTGAATACAATTGCAATTAAACAAAACAAAAAAAAACTCCTCCCCATCCAATAAGAGTGCCCTTAAGTCCAATCCAACATGATCAATTAATAAAATGAATTTAATTAACTGTATTTTAATGAAAGCAAGCTGAGTCAACATTGATGCAGAGTTGATTGACCCATCAATAGTCAATGTGAATATTTTGTCATAGAAGGTAGGTATAGGTGTCAAATCATCAAATCTTAAGTGACAGCACAGCTGCACTTTGATACATAATAACCAGTTTAAATCAAAATCCGTTCAACAGGTCACGGTCATTTTAAAAAAAAGAAACATTTCACACTTTACTTATGTATATGCTTCCGGTATGTTATATGATGAAAATTGAAATCGAACTGCCATGCCAATCCTCCATAATATGTGGGTGAATACACTTTGACAGCCTTGTCAAAATGTGACACTTGAGAAATTCGATAAACAAGGAAACTACTTAGTGAGGTTTTTTTTTTAAATTTGCACGGTTGTTGAACTGCAGAGTGAAACTATTGAGAAATAAATGTGTTGAATGTACATTGTATATTTTCCCGTTATTTTAATGAAACACATGTGAAGGGCGGAGTTGAATGATCGCTATAATGAAAATTTCATGTGCGAAGCTGAACAATGAACTCATCCGATGGGAAGTTTAATAAATCTTTTTGTCACTGGAGGTTAAAGTCCTTTTTTTTGTTAGGAAATCTGACAGTGACATAAAATCAATCAGATTTATCGAAGTAAATTTTAATTGACTTATCCATCAAACGCCAACCAAATACGAGTTGGGTGCCTTCTTATGAGGTTTTTTTGATTTCAGTATGTGCCTGTATGATACTGAAAGGCGTATCCAGTGATTTAATGTGCGTAAAAAAAGAAGGGTAGATTCAACCCAAAGTCCACCGATGCCCAAGTTTGAAAAAAAAATATTCTCATATTCAGCATGACAGTTTTTATTGTGCGAATGAGAGATATGATTTATTTTAAGGGCGTGGGAAGGGTATAGGTAGATGAGAATTAATCTGAAAGGATGTTTTTTTCATTATTTAGCCAAGGTGATCCGTAAAACAACCATGTTATCAAGTATTTCTCATCTTAATTATAGTAATGCAAAGTTCTAGCATTATTATACTTTTAACAATTTTCTAGTTTTAGTATAAAGCATAATAATAAAACCGAAAGTTAATCTCATTTAGATCGTGGATTAAATAAATCCACAACAAAAAAAGATTAATTTTGACAATACCTTCAAAACACAGTAGGTACACATATTTAAGGTAATATATATCATTGGCGTTTTCGTTTTTGTTCAGTTCTGGCGCATCTGTCAAAATCGAGGAAAATGGTTGATCCAGTGCCCCTTTACTTGTCTAATTTCCATGTTTTGTTGTTGTTTCAAATGATACGCTGAGTAGTGTCGGTGGGCACTCAAAAAACACTTTCAACTTTTACAACCTACGCAATATATTAACCTAGATTTGTGTACTGTGCCTTCAAAATGCAAATTGTTTTTTTTTTTTATTATTTTTTGTATGAAGTTAGACAGAAAGTTTCATCTGTGTCAAACAAATCGATTCCGTTCAGCGCAATATGCGAACATTCAAGTTCGACAGCTGTCAAAATTACACAGTTACATATATTTAAGGTAACCAAACCACGAAATGAAAAACCCATAACATATTTCAATTTTTTCAGAAACCAGAAATTCAAAAGTCCAAAAATCCAAGAAATCAGAAATTCAGAAGATCCTAAATCCCGTGATTAAAATTTAAAAATTCATCTTCGAAACTGCACCACTCTTTCTTATAAATGGACGCAATCTCAAAATCTTCAATTTCAATGAAATTGTGTTTTCGATTAAGCGAACAAACAGAGCTAACCAAAGTGTGAGAAAATTCAGTTTGTGTTTATTTTTGAAAATTATTTGTTTTGGTAGGTATTTGCTTTTTCAATGGAACGAGCTTAAATTAGTTCTGTTTGTTTTATATAAACTTTCACAGAACTTTGGATTAAAATTTGTAGAAATTCGCAGTTTTGGAAGCAAACGAACAGAAATAATAACTGCATTTTATTGTCCACATAATCTGGTCCGGATCAAATTTTAAAACGTACACACAAAAACCACATGTAATCCTGCTTTTTATCCAAAAAAAATATTTTATTAGGCATGTTTTTTCCAAGCCCAAAGGAAATTGGATGAAAAAAACCATTCGGGGCTAAATAATTTACATGTTAAATGCAACACCAACTAACCCCCAATGGGTTTAGCTAAACCAAGACAATTTACGGGGCTTAACTTTAGAACGAAGAAAAACTGTATTACCGGCGGGAATTACATACTTGTTATCGATAGTTTGTATGGAAACTCCATTTTTTTTCTGTAATGGCGTCGCTAATCCCCGATATTGTTTTTTTCAACCACTTACCTCCGGGATTGGAAAAAAACACACCTATTATTGGTATGGTAAGGTAGTGTAAACTGTAGTTCAAAGAAAAAAGCAAACAACCACATGGAAATTACACAAACATAATGAAAAAAAGAGATGGTTAAATACCACTGGCTGTCACTGTAATCCTGTTTGTTTTATTATGAGGATCTGAACCAGATCAGATCATGTGGATAATAAAATGCAGTTAATGTTTTGCTAGCAGCAATAAACTACAATTGTATATGTAAAAAGCCGTGTTTCTTATCAGAAAGTTTATTGGTATAAAAAGCCCGAAGCAGATCTTAAATGTTTTTGGTTTAAGTAATTGAAGCACTGAGAACTGTAGCATCATATACGTTTGTTTTAAACTTAATTATTTTAATAAACTTTGCAATAATATTGATCACATCAAAAATTCACAAAAATGATAATGAATTTAATGTCAAAATGACAGATTCTAATTATATTCACTTGTTCTCTTCCTTATAGCATACACACGCGCCGGGCCGCAGTCGCACGCGTTTGAAGTTTTATTGTTAATGTGTTTTTTTGTCATTAACAATAAGATCAAAACACAATCTCGATCGAACCTCAAAAAAGTTCTAATGATTCTATTTTGTTTTAGCTTAAACAAAAAAAAAAACTACGGCCACAGATAAAAGTGTGCAATATCACAAAATGGTGACACTTCAGTTTGATCGAGTTTTGTGTAAGTAACTAATACTATTAAACAGGTTTTAATAGGTTTCTTAATCATAAAGTCGTGTATGTATGTACATATTATACACTTTCGATTAATTTCAGTTGGTTATGGTTTTTTTTTTGAATGGAACAAACTGGTTTAATTTAGTATTAAGGCAAAAGATGGATTCCCCTGGAAAATACCGGTCGATCAGTTTTATGAAAAGTAATTAGCTTGTTGGACAGTTTGTTTTTAATATATAAGTGACACGATTAAAGAACATGACTAATTGGTGTGAAATTCCCTACTTAAATGTGGGCTAGGTTATATGAGTTTTTTTTGTCTTAATTGAAACAATAATTTAATTGCAAAAGCAATAAGTAGGTAAGGCTAAAGTTATATTTATTTCAAGGCGTTTAAGATTATGATCACATGGACTTTTTTATTGTCTGCCTTAGTTATGTACCTACTTCCGAAATCATAAGTTTGGCTAGATAGAAATGCAGTTTTTAGTTTTATACGAACAGAAGAACAATTTTCTTATTTAATTTGTTTCCTTCTTTATTCGGAATTTATTAGCTCATAAAACATTTTGATCTTACCTTGAGGTATAGCATTACCCATATGCCCCATATATTTTTTCTTAATTTACCGGAACTGTTTATACTTTTTTTGTACTTAAAGTAATTTTTAATATTCTTAATTAATTGCCTATTTTATTTAAATTTAAGAAAAAAATAGAACCAGTAATTAAGAACAGGAAATTCAAAACGAAAATAAATTGTTGAGCTGTCAAACGTCAAAACAATCGTCACCACGTCTTTTGGATCTGCGCTTTTTTTTAGTGAATGTTTTTGATTTGAAGAATTGTGTACAAAATTAATTAATTTTTTGTTTGATTTATGTATACAAATTTATGTATGCAAACATCATTTACAATTTTTTTGTCGAACAACTTAGACCGAGAGCTCGGAACAGATTTTTGGCACGAAAGGAAACCACGGATTATCTACGGATTTGTATGGAGATCATCTTTTAACACGTAATACAACAACAACTCTGGATCCTGCTCTGTATATAGATCTATTTTAAAGATCCGAAAATGAGTTTTTAATTTGGCGGGTAGACGGCTCTCAAATCGGTAGGGAGTACAAACTGTAGTTTAAAGAAAAAAGATAAGTATCTAAATGAAAAATAAACAAACATAAGAAAAAAAGAGATGAGCATGCAGCACTGTTGTCATTAGAAGTAACAAATATCTTTAAAAACAATAAACAATATCTAAATCAATAACAAATTTCAAGAGAAAATATAAGAAAATTATGACTGACATGTTGAACTTTAAGTATTCACTGAAAGTGGTAACAGCGCCCCCTATCACGGCTTCAGGAACTACAATGCATTAAAGGTATAGAGACAAGCACTCCATATACATAATATAATATGCTCCAAGGAATAATCTCAAAATCATTCTTGTTTTTGAATAAGAAGAAGAAAAACATAAATAATAAATGAAATTTAATTTTTTTTGTTTTTGTAGACTGTATTGAATGAAATTCAATATAAAGTTTTCCAATGAATTTAGCGCAGGCACGACATTTAGGCTCATTAGTTAGATGCTGTCGCACCTTTCTAAGTATCATCGGGCATACTTTCTTCCATAATTATCAACGCATCCCCTCCGTAATTGAAGAAATGTGCTTTTAGTAATTCATTAGGCCTTGGCGTTTTTTTTTAAGTGGAATTCGTTGATATAGAGGTGATTTCTTTTCTTGTCACATCACTTGCTCTAACTTGAAGCTCATTCAGCAACTGCTGATGATGGAAATACTGCTTCGTACCTTCGCTATTTCGAAGTTCTTGCTCCAAAGTTCAAAGCTCTTCTATATCCTTCAGATGGGTAGCTGCGTACCCTTTCTCTTCTCCCTTTGAAAATACTCTTATAGGTATGTGTACGAATGTATTTAAATTTAAATCAAATCAATTTTACATCAAACTGTTGCAATAAATATATACGAGTAAGCGCGTCAATAATGTTACGTCAAATGTGCTTGTAAAGAAAAAAAAATGCCCAAGGGTCAAACATTCAATCATCAATTATTTCCTCCCCCCCCCACCGTCCACAAATAGTTTAGCGCACTTTAATTAATATTTATAGCACACTGCGCAAAATAAAAGCGAAACTGTCTGCCACGAACTAGTTTTTGCTTAATAGTACAATGTTTACAGTAACTCTGGGCGGTAATAGGCGCCCATATTAAAAAAATTATAAACCGACTGAACAAATAATAATAACAATAAATTAAAGGGTATGCACCAAAGAAAAAGTGAATTAATCTATTTAACGCTGATATATTGTATATAGTGTACATTATTATGAAATATAAAGACTTCCGCATATCCAGACAACATTGAATGAGACAGTTCAAATTTATATGTATAGATAATAATGTTATGAATGACACTTAACTTGTTAGCTCAAGTGCAGCTCGAGGAGAATTAGGCCTTTGCCAATATAATATGAACCTTCAATCTTCATATATTCAACTCTTCTTAGATGGCACTTTAGCTGATTCAAGACTTTTTCATTTTTTATTAAAGTTTTATTCTTTTATGTATATACACATACAAATTTAGAGGCTTTAGGGTCACAGGCCATTTGATGTACCCACCAAGCTATGGGTTCGAAAAAAAAATCAAATTAGTGATTGGGAAGTCAAAAAGAGTGGGTATTTAAATTCAGTCCGTTTGCAGTCTGTTCAGTTGCAGCTTTAACAATTGAGATTTGTTTAGCCTTAAGGAAAATCTTCAAGCTCTTTTTCGAAGAGCATAAATATGTATAATATTGAAAGTTCACTTATGCTTCACCGTAAAATTTTTTGTAAATTTGATTGCCCTAAAAAATAAAAAATAATAATTTAAATTAAAAATTATAGTCAACAGTAATTTTCAATATTAGGTATTGTAAGTTAATAAAAGCAGTCAATTTGACTAGCGGTTATTTTTTTTTTTACTGTTTCCAGCCTTTAAATCACACTTTAACTCTTAAGTTAATTTAGGCAGTTATTTGACTGCAGTAATTTTTTACTGTTTCCATTTTTTTTTTATCACACTTTAACTCTTAAGTCAATTTAGGCAGTCATTTGACTGCAGCAAAAAAACTGCAAATGAATTAATTTCTTTTAGCATTAGATTAGTTTTATTTATCATCAATTTGTAGCCAAAATTCACACTTAAAAGTAATCGTACAATAAAAATAAAAGTTCTCATAACTGTTTATTGATTTATTTTTATTTTTTAACTTAATTTACTTACAGTTAAAAGACTGTAGCCAAATGACTTATTGTCAAAATTGACTAAGATTTAAATTTGACTTTTAATTGACTATAGAACATTGGAAACAATTAAAAAGTATTGCAGTCAATTGTGAATGCATTAGTTAACTGCAAAGTCAGAATAATAAAATTGACTGCTGGCTCTAGTTTTAAAGCTACTTAGATCTTATTTCACAATGTGGTATAAGTTAAATTCTGATAAATGACTCGATAGTAATAAATAATGGCGCAGGGTCATAAGTCCACAGGAAAAAATACAATTGACCGACCTGAATCTATGTATACAGTGTTGGAAAAAATAATAGAAACAAGTTTTTTATCATTTTCAATGAATGATATTTTTAGCAATTAAGTCATTAGGTTTTCTATATTTAAATCGGCCCCAATAATGCTCTGAAATTGTTGGATCCGGGATCTTAGCACCTCATATATGGGATATTCGCAAAAAAAGTATGCCATCTAAAAGGTCACTAATTGGTCACAAAAGGTCAGCTATTTTAAGAAATTGGTCAGGCTTGGAAAACTTGTAATCCAAGCTTGAACTTTTTCAAGGTCATTAGCGATTTTTGGCACCTCATTTATGGGATATTCGCAAAAAAAGTATACCATTTGAAAGGCCACCGGATCGTGATAAAAGGTCAGCTAGTTTCAGTAATTGGTCAGGCTTAGGTTTTTTTTATGAATTTAAAAAAAAAAATTCAAGGTCACAGTATAAGACTTTTAGCACCTCATTAGTGGAATTTATAAAAAACAAGTATGCAATTTAAAAGGTCAGTAAAAGGTCATAAAAGGTCAGGTAGTTTCAGTAATTGGTGAGGCATATATTTTTTTTAATAATTTTTTTTATTTTTTTCAAGGTCATAGCGATTTTTAGCACCTCATTTGTGGGATATTCGAAAAAAGTATATACCATCTGAAAGGTTACTTAATCCTTATAAAAGGTCAGGCAGTTTCAGAAATTGGACAGGTATAGATTTTTTTTATAAGCTTTTTAATTTTTTTAAAGGTCATACAAGGTCACGTGTACCTTTAGCACCTCATTTATGGGATATTCGGATAAAAATTATATTATCTGAAAGGTAACTCAATCGTCATAAAAGGTCAGCTAATTTCAGAAATTGGTCAGCCTTGGATTTTTTTTTGTTCATTTTTAAAGTTTTGTCCCAAGGTCACGTGTACCTTTAGCACCTCATTTATGGGATATTCGCAAAAAAAGTATACCATTTGAAAGGCCACCGGATCGTGATAAAAGGTCAGCTAGTTTCAGTAATTGGTCAGGCCTAGGTTTTTTTTATGAATTTAAAAAAAAAAATTTCAAGGTCATTAGTATAAGACTTTTAGCACCTCATTTGTGGAATTTCGCAAAAAAATGCATACCACCTGAAAGGTTATGTTGTACTTATAAAAGGTCAGCTATATTCGGAAATTGGTCAGGCATAGATTTTTTTTTATGATTTAAAAAAAAAAATTCAAGGTCACTAGTATAAGACTTTTAGAACCTCATTTGTCAAATTTCGCAAAAAAATGTATACCATCTGAAAGGTTATTTTATACTTATAAAAGGTCAGCTATATTCAGAAATTGGTCAGGCATAGATTTTGGTTTATGTATTTTTAAAATTAATTTTTTAAAGGTCCTCATTTGTTTGCAACAACAATTTATGCAGTGGTGAATTAAGCAACGAGCGTTGACCGCCAGATGTCGTGACCAAAGATTATGAATTATAAAGATTGGACTCCTCGGCTGTCATTCTTTGCCTACAAGCTAAACAAAATGGCGGATGGTGGTGAATTCATATTCCATGTTTTAACGCACACTAGTGCAAAATTATGAATTCACCAGTTGTAAATTTTAGACTTTTTTTATCGTGGTAATGAAACATTGTAAACAAAACGGACACTTAACGGACTTACCGCGATTAATTATTATAATCGAAAATTATTTTCTTTTCGATTTATTGCCCGACGTTTCGGCAAGGTTTCACTTGTCGTGATCACGGGTTGACTGATGGCTTGTGGGATGGGTGTTGTTTATTCTCTTATTCTTTTGGTCTCGTTCGTAGATTGTACCGGTGCTTCTGTGCTTGCAGTTGAGATGGTACATGTTGTTGCAACTGCATTGATTGTTGTTGTTGTAATTTTTGATAGTCTTGAGAGCAGGCCCAACTGATAGCATCAGCTGGTAGGTTGTTTTGATTTTTGTGTTTGTTGTTGTTGTTTTTAGCTTCGATATTATTCAGCTTTAATCTGTTTATCAGAGGATCCCATGCCGAGGAGAGATTAAAACTTTGATCACGATTGAAATTTGAGTGCATTTTTATTTCGATTGCCTCTCGCACCAATCTTGGAACATAAAATCTTTCCGTGGAAATTGATTTAGCTAGATCAAAACGTATAAAGTGATCCTCATTATAAGCTAAATGCTCACATATTGCCGATTTGGTTACTTCGTTCTTTTGTATGGCTTTTATATGTTCCTTTAATCTTGTGGAAATTGCTCGTTTTGTCTCTCCTATGTAAGATGAGCCACAACTACAGGGCACCGAATAAACTCCTGGATTTTGCAAAGGAATTTTATCTTTTGGAGATCTTAGAAGCTGGCGGATTTTTTCTGGTGGCTTAAATATTGATTTTATGCCGTGCTTCGATAAGATTCTTCCAATTGCTTCAGAAACGCCTTTTCTATACGGAAGGAATGCCCTTTTTTCCCTCTGTTGTGTTTCATTTTCTGAAGCTATTCTTTCTTTCGGTGTCCACGACCGTTGTTTGGAACTATAACCATTTTTCAAAAGAGCTGCGTCAACAAGTTTTAATTCCTCTTCACGATGATCATTGTCACAGATCGTATTTGCTCTATTAACAAGAGCTGACACCACGGATGTGAAATTTGATGGATGGTGATGAGAAGCGGCATGCAGATATCTGTTGGTGTGGGTGGGCTTCCTATATACCGTGTGTCCTATGGTTCCATCTTGTTTTTTTATGATTTTAACATCTAAAAATGCCAACGAGTTATCTTCTTCAACTTCCATTGTAAATTTTATTTTTGGATGTACCGAATTTAAGTGGTTAAGAAATGCATCGACATCATTTTTGTTGAGGATACAAAATGTGTCGTCTACATATCTTTTCCAAATACTCGGCTTTATTGGAGAAGTCTCTATTGCCTGTTCCTCAAAATGCTTCATCCAAATATCTGCAATAACTGGAGCAAGTGGGGAACCCATTGCTACTCCGTCAACTTGCAAATAAAATTTCTCATTATAAAGAAAATAACCGGATGTAAGGCACATGTGAAGAAGTTCTACTAACTTTGAGTCATCATCGGAAGCAGATAACTTAGTTTTAATCACATCTAGGCATTCTAATACTGGAACATTCGTGAACAATGATGTTACATCGAAACTGACCATTATTTCATTTTCATTTACATGCAAATCTTTTATTATTGAAATGAAATGCTGGGAGTTTCTTACAGAAGAAGAGCAATCAAAGACCAACGGTTTTAGTTGCATAGCTAATTCTTTGGCAACCAGGTAAGTAGGGGAATCAATTTGGCTGACAATTGGCCTCAAGGGGAGATTTTCCTTATGCACTTTTGGAAGGCCATACAATTTTGGTGGTTGAGTACAAGAAGGTATAATATTAGTTTTATTAATAATTGATTTACATTTTGCCACTATTTGTCTCACTTTTCTTGTTACCCTTGCTGTTGGATCATAACTCACTTCTTTGTATGTATCACTATCACTGAGAAGATTTTCTATTTTAGAGCAATAATCAACTGTATCAAGGACAACCGTGCAATTACCCTTATCTGCAGGAAGCACAATCAAGTCTTTGTCTGCTCTAAGTTTTTTCAAGGCAATTCTCTCATTAACCGTGATGTTTTGTTTTATCGGTTTTGCCCTACGAATTAAAACTGAAACATCCTGTCTAATGGTTTCAGATGTTAATCTTTCAATTTTATTCCTACGTAGGCACTCTTCTACACAACCTATTATTGACTCAGTAGGAATATTTATTGGTGTAGGTGCAAAGTTCATTCCTTTTGAGAGTATGGACACAGTATTGTCATCAAGCTCTTTGCTAGAAAAATTTCTCACCGTACTAGCCATGCATTGATCTTTTGTTGTTATTTTGCTTACCTTTGTTATGAGTTTTTCATATTTCCTTATATGTCGATTGCTACAACTTTCCGCAATTCTCTCACTCTGATTATGTATAAGTGAGTCACACAAATCAAAAACCTCTGCACTCATGCTCTTAGACAACATTAAATGACACTTATATATTTCACTGGTCACATGATTAAGTTCAGAATAGTTATTTGAAATAACCTTCTTTAATAAAATTTCGCTGGTTCTTTTTATGATCTTATCAGAACCTTTTATATGCACTTTGTTGCTTATTTTAACACAATTGGGTACAATACTTTGTTTACGACACCGCTTTAAGAACACAATAGAGTTTAATAGACGCACACGTTTCGTACGAAGCTTTTCAAACCATCGCACACTGGGGCAAAAGACCCCTAAAGCTGGCAGAAAATCAATTTCTGAAGTTGAAGGTTCTCTATAAATCCCGTTGAAATTTTATAGAAAATATGATAGAGAATACAAAATAAGAGAGAAAAGAGTCATTCGCATCACGTGATCGCTGTCAGATCATTACGAATCGAGCATTAGTTGACTTGTTGCACTGAAATTCGCACGTGTTTTGTTGTTTTGGGTGACTAATTAATTTGTGATTAATTTTTTTTCTGTTAAATATATAACGATAATACTTTTTGCAATGGAATTAGTAAGCTCAGGTGTGTTTTTTTTTATATTTTATTTTGCATTTACATATTTGTTTCGTATTTTAGCCTGTAGTTGAAAACATGGAAAGTGTTAAAAAAACATGTTTTTTTCCTTTTACTAAAATACCTAAGCTTTTAGTTGCGTTTTCCGTAAGATGCCGCTAAGTTTTATACCTCGTTGTGTTCAGTGATTTGTCTAGTTTAAGAATCTGAAAAAAAAATTTGCCCCAATTTGCCCCCCTTCCTATGGTAAACGTTTATGTTGGTGACGTCATTTTCGAAAAATGTGAAAAATGTTCGTAAATATATTTTTTTAATTAATTCTTAGGTCTGTTTTGCATGGTTGGATAAGGATGTTTGAATGTCTTTTATATGTAGCCTACAAACTACCTGTTAAAAAATGGCAAGTCCGCGAAAATGACAAGGCAATCGTGGCAGAAAATAAGGCTCGAATTCAAAAAGAATTCCGAATAAAAAGTGGGTTAATTGTTGATAAGCCAAAACCTGGATTCGGCAACAGTAATGATGGAAACACTGCTAGGGGGTTTTTCCAGAATCCTGAATATATATTTCTGCTGAAATAACGAAAATAGAAATAGAACTTATTAAAAAAATGCACACAATTATGATTGTAGTTGCCAGTGGATATGAAATTGATGTTGATAAGTTCCGAAAACATGCGCACGAAACAGCAAGACTGTTTGTCAGTAAATATCCTTGGTATTATATGCCCCTAACTTTACATAAATACTTTATTCATGGCCCGGAAATAATAAAATCTGCATTGTTGCCAATTGGGCAGCTTTCTGAGGAAGCGCAAGAGGCTCGAAATAAAAATTTTAAGAACGTTCGAGAGCATTTTTCAAGAAAATCAGGTCGCGATAAAACAAATGAGGATATCTTCAATTATTTTCTGCTAAGCTCCGATCCTATCATTACTTCCAACCAAAAACCACACACGAAAAAATTGCAGTCTTATACCCCAGAAGCACTAGCGCTATTGAAACCTCCAAGCATTCCCGCAGCAAACATTTTTGTTGAAACTAACATATCTGATGACGAAAGTGATGAATAAACTTATCTATTAATTTTGCTTTAGTTTTTTTTTATTTAAATTAAAAAAATCGATGAAAATAAAAAACTTTAAATTAAAAAAAGGATTTTTTTTAAATCAGATTTTCTCCACAATTAGGTTAAAGATATAAGAGAGCATGGATAAAAGTTATGTCAGATAAAAAATTTCTCTTTAGCCTTACAATAACCTTTCAATCTGAAAAATACTGACATTCTTATTAGTTCCCAAATAACCAAAGTTTAAGTGGGCGTTTTAGTGGGCGTGGCAATTATAGCTTTAGATATGACCTAGTAAGGGTCTTAAAAGCATATATGCAAAATTACAGGTTCCTAGCTCTTACGGTTGATTTAATACCACGTTTTAAGGCATTCTGCCCCACTGTGCATCGTAATTGTTTATGCACTGCCTCTCCGTAAAGGCTTACAATTGTAAATTTTAGACTTTTTTTTATCGTGGTAATGAAACATTGTAAACAAAACGAACACTTAACGGACTTACCGCGATTAATTATTATAATCGAAAATTATTTTCTTTTCGATTTATTGCCCGACGTTTCGGCGATGTAACATCATTGTTCACGAATGTTCCAGTATTAGAATGCCTAGATGTGATTAAAACTAAGTTATCTGCTTCCGATGATGACTCAAAGTTAGTAGAACTTCTTCACATGTGCCTTACATCCGGTTATTTTCTTTATAATGAGAAATTTTATTTGCAAGTTGACGGAGTAGCAATGGGTTCCCCACTTGCTCCAGTTATTGCAGATATTTGGATGAAGCATTTTGAGGAACAGGCAATAGAGACTTCTCCAATAAAGCCGAGTATTTGGAAAAGATATGTAGACGACACATTTTGTATCCTCAACAAAAATGATGTCGATGCATTTCTTAACCACTTAAATTCGGTACATCCAAAAATAAAATTTACAATGGAAGTTGAAGAAGATAACTCGTTGGCATTTTTAGATGTTAAAATCATAAAAAAACAAGATGGAACCATAGGACACACGGTATATAGGAAGCCCACCCACACCAACAGATATCTGCATGCCGCTTCTCATCACCATCCATCAAATTTCACATCCGTGGTGTCAGCTCTTGTTAATAGAGCAAATACGATCTGTGACAATGATCATCGTGAAGAGGAATTAAAACTTGTTGACGCAGCTCTTTTGAAAAATGGTTATAGTTCCAAACAACGGTCGTGGACACCGAAAGAAAGAATAGCTTCAGAAAATGAAACACAACAGAGGGAAAAAAGGGCATTCCTTCCGTATAGAAAAGGCGTTTCTGAAGCAATTGGAAGAATCTTATCGAAGCACGGCATAAAATCAATATTTAAGCCACCAGAAAAAATCCGCCAGCTTCTAAGATCTCCAAAAGATAAAATTCCTTTGCAAAATCCAGGAGTTTATTCGGTGCCCTGTAGTTGTGGCTCATCTTACATAGGAGAGACAAAACGAGCAATTTCCACAAGATTAAAGGAACATATAAAAGCCATACAAAAGAACGAAGTAACCAAATCGGCAATATGTGAGCATTTAGCTTATAATGAGGATCACTTTATACGTTTTGATCTAGCTAAATCAATTTCCACGGAAAGATTTTATGTTCCAAGATTGGTGCGAGAGGCAATCGAAATAAAAATGCACTCAAATTTCAATCGTGATCAAAGTTTTAATCTCTCCTCGGCATGGGATCCTCTGATAAACAGATTAAAGCTGAATAATATCGAAGCTAAAAACAACAACAACAAACACAAAAATCAAAACAACCTACCAGCTGATGCTATCAGTTGGGCCTGCTCTCAAGACTATCAAAAATTACAACAACAACAATCAATGCAGTTGCAACAACATGTACCATCTCAACTGCAAGCACAGAAGCACCGGTACAATCTACGAACGAGACCAAAAGAATAAGAGAATAAACAACACCCATCCCACAAGCCATCAGTCAACCCGTGATCACGACAAGTGAAACCTTGCCGAAACGTCGGGCAATAAATCGAAAAGAAAATAATTTTCGATTATAATAATTAATCGCGGTAAGTCCGTTAAGTGTCCGTTTTGTTTACAATGTTTCATTACCACGATAAAAAAAGTCTAAAATTTACAACTGGTGAATTCATAATTTTGCACTAGTGTGCGTTAAAACATGGAATATGAATTCACCACCATCCGCCATTTTGTTTAGCTTGTAGGCAAAGAATGACAGCCGAGGAGTCCAATCTTTATAATTCATAATCTTTGGTCACGACATCTGGCGGTCAACGCTCGTTGCTTAATTCACCACTGCATAAATTGTTGTTGCAAACAAATGAGGACCTTTAAAAAATTAATTTTAAAAATACATAAACCAAAATCTATGCCTGACCAATTTCTGAATATAGCTGACCTTTTATAAGTATAAAATAACCTTTCAGATGGTATACATTTTTTTGCGAAATTTGACAAATGAGGTGCTAAAAGTCTTATACTAGTGACCTTGAATTTTTTTTTTTTAAATCATAAAAAAAAATCTATGCCTGACCAATTTCCGAATATAGCTGACCTTTTATAAGTACAACATAACCTTTCAGGTGGTATGCATTTTTTTGCGAAATTCCACAAATGAGGTGCTAAAAGTCTTATACTAATGACCTTGAAATTTTTTTTTTTAAATTCATAAAAAAAACCTAGGCCTGACCAATTACTGAAACTAGCTGACCTTTTATCACGATCCGGTGGCCTTTCAAATGGTATACTTTTTTTGCGAATATCCCATAAATGAGGTGCTAAAGGTACACGTGACCTTGGGACAAAACTTTAAAAATGAACAAACAAAAATCCAAGGCTGACCAATTTCTGAAATTAGCTGACCTTTTATGACGATTGAGTTACCTTTCAGATAATATAATTTTTATCCGAATATCCCATAAATGAGGTGCTAAAGGTACACGTGACCTTGTATGACCTTTAAAAAAATTAAAAAGCTTATAAAAAAAAATCTATACCTGTCCAATTTCTGAAACTGCCTGACCTTTTATAAGGATTAAGTAACCTTTCAGATGGTATATACTTTTTTCGAATATCCCACAAATGAGGTGCTAAAAATCGCTATGACCTTGAAAAAAATAAAAAAAATTATTAAAAAAAATATATGCCTCACCAATTACTGAAACTACCTGACCTTTTATGACCTTTTACTGACCTTTTAAATTGCATACTTGTTTTTTATAAATTCCACTAATGAGGTGCTAAAAGTCTTATACTGTGACCTTGAATTTTTTTTTTTAAATTCATAAAAAAAACCTAAGCCTGACCAATTACTGAAACTAGCTGACCTTTTATCACGATCCGGTGGCCTTTCAAATGGTATACTTTTTTTGCGAATATCCCATAAATGAGGTGCCAAAAATCGCTAATGACCTTGAAAAAGTTCAAGCTTGGATTACAAGTTTTCCAAGCCTGACCAATTTCTTAAAATAGCTGACCTTTTGTGACCAATTAGTGACCTTTTAGATGGCATACTTTTTTTGCGAATATCCCATATATGAGGTGCTAAGATCCCGGAGCCCAAATTGTTCAATTGTAAAATGAAAAAAAAAATGAATGAATGAATTTTAAGCTACGTAAACGCAAATAATCAAAACGTTGGCTTTTTGACGTCAAAATGACGTCAAATTTTGTTTAAAGTGTGTGATAGAAAAACGCAGTATACTTGGTTTGTTGACACTTGCATTGACAGTTGCTTTGACACTTGCGTTGACACTTGCGTTGACACTTGCGTTGACACTTGCGTTGACACTTGCGTTGACACTTGCGTTGACACTTGTGTTGACACTTGCGTTGACACTTGCGTTGACACCTGCGTTGGAACCTGCGTTAACATCTCCGTTGACACCTGCGTTGACACCTGCGTTGACACCTGCGTTGACACCTGCGTTGACAAATGCGTTGTTACCAACTATGACACTTGCTATGTAACTTTCACGAATTTTAAGGTTACCTTTTTGATTATTTCGTGTGACCGTGTAATCACCTTGTCAACGCAGTTTGAACATCTTTACAGACAGCTCGACAACGCGTTGACTGTATCCCAACGTTGACACAGCTGAATTTTTTTACCGCGTCAATGTAGTCTGCATTGAACTTCATTTCAATTTCAAAAATTTATAACTAATTTTGTCTAATTTTTTTTAATCTATGGACATCATAACCATACTTCAATTAAATTTGACTGTTTATAACTTGACAATCTGTATTAACGGCGTAAAGTCACATTGATTTGACATGTCAATGCGAAAAATGATTAATTTTTACTCTTGTCAACTCCTTGTCAACGATCAAACTTTTCGAATTCTGTCGTGTGAACGTCATTATTTTAATATGTCAATGCCTTGACAACAAAGGTTAAAAAAAAACGCGTTGACACAGATAACACGCGTCAACGCATTTTGGGATAACATTGATCACTCGTGTTAAAATCAATGTTTCATGCATTCTACATTATCAGTATAATATTGATGATATTTTTGGTGACGTCAAGGAGTCAACGCATTGACCATTTATATACTTTGAGCGTCTAATCCCAGCTTAAGTCAATATGAGGGTTATGGACTCGAAAAGCTTGTTTATTTTAGCAGTGATATGATTCGCCTACTGCCACGCCCACCTTTATCATATTTTAATGCTCTCCTTCTTGAACGTCCTTAAAACGTTAAAATTTTGTAATTAGGTTCTCTATAACGTAAACCATGACAAGTGTTATTTTCCCCGCCCACTACCACGCCCACTATTCTTATATCTGAAATTTCACCTTATTTTACATTCCTAAAATTTTGTTGATAAAAATCTCTTTAACCTGACATGTGTAATTTATTTTTAAAGTTCACCTACTGCCACAGCCATTTTTCTTATACCTACTTGAGTATTTCTTATATAAAGTTTTCTTGAGGGCATCCCTCCAATCATTTTGAAGAACTGATCTACCAGACAAATCTTCTAGCTTTCCTTCGGTATACATAAGCGATCTTTCTAATATAGAACAACAGCAAAATTACAAAAAAAAAAAAGAAAATTGAAAATGACTGAAAAAAAATTGAAATTTGAACTGTCACTTTGACATATGAACAATTTTTGCAGCCATTTGATCTTATGCGCGTGCGGAAAGTCTATCTTGTATTATTATAGTTCCAATGAGAATGCGTTTAGTATGAATTTTGAAATTACAAAAAAAAAATTATAACTCGAAAGAAATAAAATACAGAACATGCGCATTTTATGTCCCAAACACGATCTTGATGGATTTCCAGACGTCGCGGTCGCGTTGGTGTGTTACGTCGCGTTGCTGTCGTTGTGTCGTCGTCGTCGTCTTCGTTGGCGCTGTCTGTACTGACCGTAATATGATCTTAGTTTAAATGCTGATCATGTATGCTAAGCTCCATCGGTCAGTCTGGTTGAATATAATATTAGGAGACAAATTATATAGCAATGTCTGGGAAAGATAAAAGTATGTCTGCCTACAACTATAATACAGTCGAAGCGTTATAGCTGCGAAAAACGATCGTTTGGGGCAAAATCAATCTCAAAGTGCAAGGGTAATCAAATTGAGATATGACATGAAAGATGTAAAATTGTCTATCCTGGACATTTTGTGTCATGTACCGGGACCGATGCAGTATAGTAACTTTCTCTTATTTATATAGTAGATAGATGACTCTTGTGAGGTGACATGGAAAAGTTGATTTAGCTTTGGCAAAAGATTGTGCTGCTACAGTTCAGTTCAGTTATAATGTTTTTCATGCGATATATAGGTATCTTATGAAAAAAGGAAGGCGCGCATTACGTGGGAGAATGATTAAGTGCTGGAATTGTTTGCAAGTTTGCCGAAGCAATTTACAGCGATAACCAAAGTTTGTATGTTTTCTTTTTTTTATATTTTAATTTTTTGTTTTATTAACAAGGATCACAGGGTTACATAAGGAAAACAATTAATCTTTTGAGAAATGCACGTGTGCCTAAAGCCTTAACAATTATCGCTGAACCATAAAAAATCTATAACATATGTATGTACATATACAGGTATCGTTGCTGGCGTTGGTTGGTGGCTAAATTGTTTAACTTTTTTTTTTTTCTCTGCAAGTTCACTTTGGCGGTGATCTTTAAAATAGTTTGGCAACATGTATTCGGTGCGCACCTGGTGAGGATTTTGGTTAAGTGTATTTTACGGAAATAATCACACAAATTGGTTGTAAACTCTGACTTCAAGTGTAGAAATTTAATAAAGCTGTGTATACCTATGGATTTCATCCGTTTTCGATTGCAACTTTGTATTTTATGCTTTTGTTTACGTTAGAGAGAGAGAGAGAGAGAGAGAGAGAGAGAGAGAGAGAGAGAGAAAGAGATAAAGGCCACCTGTCGGATCAATTAACTCATATATGGGCTTAGAGAATCAAAGGCCACTCAAACAGTTTCAGAAAGCACTGGCAAAACGGCATTGAAATTAATATGTTAAAGGGGTCAAAAGTTTTTCGTTTCACATCTTCACAAAAACAGAATTGGGCACCCCTCTTTCCATTAATCGCTCACACATATATATTATAGAAGGTCTTCCAATCGGGACTTCCGAACTTTGGAAGTTGATAGCGGCCATATTGTTGAAGCCACATCAGCTGTCAAATTGGCTGTCATTTATTCATTCTGTTTTGCCAAATCACAATGGATGGATATGGCAAAATGTTAAAATTGTTTCATCAAAATGGGTGTTCTGATCTGGCAACGTTTCCCGCACTTCGCCCATTCTACGGTTGCCATAATCTTCCTACCGAGTAGAGGACTATTCGCAGTATCCACTGGTTCAGTAAACTATCAACCAAAACCCGAACGTTGACAAAACCCAAGATCTGCCAAAAACATCGCCGCTGTCTGTGAGAGTGTGCAGGAGAATCCGAGGCAGTCAATTTGGCGTCCCTCACAGGAACTCGGCCTTTCTCAGACCACCACAACTTGGCGAATTTTGCATCGTGACTTGGGCCTGCACCTGTACAAAATTCAACTGATCCAGGAGCTGAAGGTAAACGATCATAGACAAAGACGTGTGTTCGCTGAATGAATTTGACCGATGGCATGGGTTACGTTGGTGGTTTGTGGCTTAATTGCATAGACCTGCGACTTCAGAAAATCCCACAAGAAAAAGTCTAACGGGGTCAAATCAGCCGATCTCGGTGGCCCGTTCACATCACCTCCCGGTAAATCCATGCCCTAGAATCGCTCGTGCAGAATTATCAATACGGTGTGACCTGTGGCTCGGTGCCGCGAGCGGCGTCCTGTTGAAACCACATGTCGGTGGTGTCCATATCATCCAATACAGTCCAGAAGTTGGTAATCGTCGGCTTCGAACACAGCCATTAGTCTAAAAACCTTTTCGTAGTCAATCAACTTCGTCATTCTGTACACATTCATTCCACAATTACAATTTAACAAAAACTTTCAAGTTTCATTCCTTCTAGCAGGGAACTGGGATTCTGGTTCTGTGAATAAGTATTTTCATGTTCGCTTACAAGCATAACTTTCACTTTCTCAATTTCAATTTTCAAACGTTTACAACGTCTCGTGGTGAATTTAATATTATTCGGTGTGGTGAATAATTTTTTGTTTGTCTCTTATGAATTTATCTACTACATACATACATGTTTTTAATGCTAAAGCCTAGTACGCTGCTGATGCGAAACGAAATTTTTCTGTGATCTCCAAACAGACAACGAAACGCTTGCGAAAACACAACGGAAAATATCCTTGGAGAGTTTCACTAATTCCAAAAACAAAATTAAACATAAACGCAAAAAATCAGAGAAACCCATGATGTAATAAAATGATAAACAAAAAAAATACAAATAAACCCAAATGTCATTTTTCCGCACACAATAAATAGTCTGTATAATTAATTCAGTGCGAAAAAGGAGCGGAGACTTCTCCAAATAATCTGCTACAATTATAAATTTCGCTCCTCGAACAGCGTACTGCAAAACGAAAAGCAAAACGAAATTTTCCGTTTATGATTTCGTTGTGTCATTTTTGTATGGGATTTTTCGTTTCGCATCAGCAGCGTACTAGGCTTAAATATCAAAAGTCAAAACAAAGTGTCTTTCATTGTTGTTTCAATTCTCTCAAGCGTTCTTACATTAGCCTAGTTCCTTTTCTTTGAAATCTGTGCATTTGTGTGAATTTCAACTTAAAAGTTTGTGAAACTTCATAAAAAAAAAAATGAATTTTGTACAAATTCATACAAATCAATGCAAAGAATTTCAAAGTAAAGGAAGACATCTATTTATTCATTTTATTTATACAGTAAAACCCGTTTAAGAGCAACCCAGTTAAGAGAAAAACCCGCTTATCTGAAACATTTTTTTCATCCCCGAGTATTTGTTGATCAATAATTATCTTTAAAAGACTCGGCTTAAGCGAAACCACTTAAATTTTACAGTTTTCATTGAAAAAAAACTCTCTTACGAGAAAAAAAAATTGAATCGAACAGAACATTCATTTCTTTTTTATTTTACACCTCCACAAAATTTTCATCACGAAAATGCCATTTGAATTTTTGATATGTCACAACCGTTTTTGGAATTTTTAAATCCGCTTAAGTGAAATTTTTGTTCACTTATCCGAACTCTGCTTAAGTGAAATTTGTTTTCACTTAAGCGGGGTTCGTTTAAGTGAAAAACCCGCTTAAGTGACAGAAAGACTGTGACATTTTGCGTTTGTCTTAAGCTGGTTTTACTGTAATATATTAATTTTTGAATTTATATACATTTTCAATATTTATGACTTCTTATTGAAAATTTTTTTAGAAATTCTCGAAGGTTTGATACTTAGTTTTGCTTAACATAGAAATAAATTAATGTATTGATTCAAAATGTAATTTTTTTTTGTAGGAGAAATATAAAGATTATCAAGCGAAACTTAAGAGACAACGAAAATCCTTTCGAAATGATCACATAGGAACATTTTATACAATTATTGTTGTATGTACAGCTTCCAAAAACATTTATGCAGAATATAGCTCTGTTTGGTAATGTGAAATTTCTTGCAAAATTGCAAAAATGTTCACAAATTGTCTAAAATTTCTGTTTGTTAACTCAAAAAAAGTTCCAAGGAGAGAGAAATTAATTTCCCCTCCATTCGATAGCTTACAAATTTCAGCTACACAAATTTCTGTGTGCAAGGAGTGTGAAAATCGACAAATACACAGCTGTCAGTGTCTGTCGACTGTCACTCGACGTCTCTGTCGGCTACATGTTCATTCGACATTTTTCAGTATAAAAAATAATTTTTCAATTTAAAAATTATAAAAAAAGTGGTTTGGTTAACTTTCTGTTATTGTTAACTTTTTGACGCGTTCCACTCTCTAAAAGTATTTTTTCCTTCTTTTAAAGTTTGACAGGTTTTACACCTTTTTCTTAAAAAAGATACCAAATAGACCTAATGTCGTGTACGATTAGTTTTTCCCACTGTTCTACTACTTTTTGGATCTAATCGAGTACGTAAGCATTGATCATAACAAATTTATACAGAAACACTACCGAATGTCGCCATTTTTGACAAGTAATCTGAAGAAAAACTTTATTTGTAAATATGTGTTTGTACCTCGTATTCATTTATGAATATGGGAACAAAAAAAAAATCGATAACATTACTCGTATAACAGGCAATCGAATCCTTTTGGAGTAGAAGGAGTGAAGTCGAAAACGATATTTTTTGAAAATACCTAAATACAATTTAGCTATGTTTAATTTGAATTTTTGAATTTGAAGTGAAAGTCCTCCTGAGCTTAAATTCCAGTTCATTTACAAAAAAAAAAATTATTCAACTGTTAAAATAAAATTCAAACACCTGTTCAAAACACAAACAGATAAATATCACAAAAAAAAATTACACACATATGGGTACAAATACACAAAATATTGCGACAAAAATTTTTTAAGCTATTTTTTTTTAGCAAAACAAGTGAGTGTCGCATGTTTTTGATATAATGTTGGCTTTTATATATTTATGAGCTAAATAAAAACCTAAAATTTTTGGCTAAGAAATTGAAAAAAAAAAAAAAAAATTGCAAAACCACAACTGACGTAAGACAAAGTCATGTGAAACTCGCCAGCTAAATAATTGTGGGAAGAATTTCAGTCGAAGTATAGGTACGGTATGAATGTAAACACTAAACATGTATACTAATTGTTTATTCTTCAAAATAATAACAGAATATACGAACGGTGGTATTGATATAAGTATATATTTTTTTATAGCGACCGCATTGGTGTGATTCATACGATATGATTTTATTATTTCGTGAGTTGATTTTTTTTCGTTCGTTTTTGTCATTGTTCACATATTTGTAAACATTAAACATAATTTAGGTATATCTTATCACTTTTAAAAAGTGCGGAAAATTTCATTTTTAAACATTGGGGCCGCGTTTAATCTCAGATAAAAAAGCAACATATTAAACTTTTCATATCGGTACATTTCAAGTAAGTCAACAAATTTTATGATTCACAAAATAAGACAAAAAAACAAACATTATTCTATCTCCCTTGTCATCCTTGGATCTTGGTTTAGGTTAGATAGAAGCCCAACTATATCAAGATCTCCAGAGCTAAGCTCTTGAAATCTGAAAAAAAAACTTCCGTAAAACTGTTGTATATCCTATTGCTATACTTAAAAGTTATTGTCTTGTTATGAGACTTAAATAGGTCTCATAGCATTTTTATTTTAAGAGCTGAACACTTGTATCTATTTTTCTCTCTTCAAAATACTTAAGGGCCAGTTTCACAGTGCGCACTTAACAAAATAAGTGGCACTTAATTTTCCCATTTTGGCACTTTAGCCGCAGTTTTACTACCTGAGTAAGGGGAACTTAAGTAGCCAACATGGGAGACTTAAGTGTCACTTATTTCAATAAGTTTACACTGTGAAATTGGAAATTAGTTTTCCATATTTGGCACTTAAGTGACACTTACTTCACTGTGAAACTGGCCCTAAATCTAATAGCTAAATCAATTTTTCTTCTTGGAGTGGGATTATATAAACTTACATTCTTATAAGAAATCTTTAGTGAAAATTCAGATCTAAACAGATGTTCGTAGTCTTTCTAATCCCATAACAACACTTAGGTATATAAGAGTTTCAGTCTTTTTATACTTCTATGAAAACCCTTACAGGATCTGAGTTTAATAGCTCCTATATCAAGAGTATCTGGAGTCCAAATACTAAAAGTATTGCAATAGGACTTAGGAGGCTTATGAGATCATTGATAAATAATTAAAATATTATGCATTATTTTGAAGGTACGTTGTTGTTTTTCGAGTTAAATGTTCAAATTAGTAGATACATTTTCAACCGCATGTTTTTTGGTTCACATTACGTGGAAAAACAATAAATATAAAGTATCGCCATTATAACGCGTTTGTGTTTTTTTTTTGTATTTATTTCTTTAAAATATTACATTTTCCTTGCATTTTTGACAGTTCAGTATATTCTTGTTTTGATTTGTAGGGGGGGTTTGTGTGAGAATAGAACTTGGTTTTCAGAGTTTAAAAAAAAACCCCATTTCTATGATTTTGTTGCTCAAGATATCGCAAAAAACTTTGTACACCCTTTTCCTAGATAGTCGCCAAATGAGGGGCTTTAAAAAACCAAGTTTTCAAAATACTTAGGTCAATGTAAAATTTAAATTCTTTCGTGAGAAACTCCTAAGTCCTAACAACTAACTGCCTGAACAGTAAACACAATGGAGACGGACCTCTGCAACTGGAGGTGCAGCTGGAATAGCTGTCAAAATAATGAATACACACACATTTATTGTGACGAACACAAAGCAGCAGCAACCGGAGCTGCAGACGGTGCTGCAAGAGCTTACCAACTTTTAAATTTTAATGTACAGCACTTTTGACGTTTCAATTTGTATAAGAAGAAAAAAAGCCAGAAAAAATATTGAAGATTTTAGTGCTTATTTGTGTCGCGAAAAAAATTAATAATTAAAAGAAAAATATCTAAAAAAAAGTGAATAATATAAGCCCGTGGTTGTTTTTTTTTCTTTTAAATATACAAAATTCTGTATATCTTCATTAGGCGTTTTTCTTTTTGAGTTCAGAGCTCAGCACTGAGCAGAGTCATGAGTGAACAGAGTAAGTTCTGAGCAGAGTATGTTCAGAGCTCTCTGATTTAATTATGAAACAACTTGAGCAGTGAGCTGTCATGATTAGAAATTATTTAATTATTATTATTATTTTACCTTCTCCACTATAGAGCAACCAGCCTCTTCCGCCATTTTTATTGTTTTGACGATGACTTTTTTTTAAATTCCCCGCCTTTCAAATGTCATCTCGTTTGTGTTCAGCATTTTACTCCGTTTACTCTACTATTTTATTATGAGTTCACAGAACGTGCTCTGAACATGCTCAGAACTAAAAAAGAAACACAAATTTGAAGCTCTGAACGATCAGAGCTAAAAAAGAAACACAAATATTTTTTTTGACAGTTCAGGCTCTGCTCTGAACTCAAAAAGAAAAACGCCTATTGTGTGCATCTGGCAAAAACTAGAACGTACGACACTTTTTCACAGCTGTTCCAGCTCCGTTTCCAGTTGCAGCATTCTATTGTTTTCAGGCAGTAAGATGTCTAGTAAAAGCCCTTCTACACTATCCCATCGTGTATTAAGACATGTCAAATTGAAAGTGGGAAAGAATTCCATACGACTGTCAAATTTGTGTGTTGAAAATGATTTTCATATTTTGCTTCCTTAGTCCCCTTTCACACGAGGAAACTGAGTTTCCATCAACTTTCAGTTTATAGAAGAGGAAGGGCAAAAAGGAAGTGGGGAAAATGAAATCTCCCCGGTCAACGTTTGAGGAGATTTTTTTGACATTCCTCTTCACATACACAGTAGTGTGTGTTTAACCAAGCTACTTTAATATACGAAACAACAGAAAATTTCCACGATTTTGTTTCTTCGTGTGAAAGGTACAAAAGATTTTTAAGGAAATTAAAAGAAAACGTCAAAAAAATCTCCGGCAACTTGTTTCCTCGTGTGAAAGGGGACTTTCTTGCATCGAACAAATCAGTTTTACCATAACCTGAAACCCTTAAGTGGGTTAGCAAAATGTGAAGGTTTAGAACCAATCCCAAAGGTTCTTCCACACTATCCCACTGAGTATTACTACATGTCAAATTTGAAGTGGGAAAGAATTCCAAGCTACTGCCAAATTTGGGGGAGAGAAAAGACTTTTCATTTTTTGACCTCACACAACAGTATAATTTAACCTCAATAAAAATGTGATGAAATTAGAACCATTTCTAAAAATTCTTATGTATTAACACATGTCAAATCGTGTAGGCTGAAATATCATGCTGTGTAAGATGGGCTGTCATATTTTGTTTCCACACTATTATACATGGTTTGTTTCCCACTTTTTTGACATATGTTAATACTCAGTGGGATAGTGTCGAAGGGGGCATGTATAACACATGTCAAATCATGTGAGATGGACTATCAAGTTGTGTGGGATATATAATTGCATATTTTAGTTCCACACTGTTATACATGATTTACTTCCCACTATTTGGACATGAGTGTTAATACACGATAGGATAGTGTAGAAGGGCTTTAAGCGGCAGCAACATAAAGTTGCCTAGTGGGAACCTGGCCTAAAAGTAAAGTAATAAATTTACATTATTTATGTTAAGATTTCTTCTTCTTGAAATAATGTTTTTCTTGCTCTGATTAAATATTCCAGGCAAAATTTTCAAGCAATTTTGTGCCAAAATAAATATAAATATTTTCCTAAAAAAAAACCCCACATTCTTAAGTATCATCACTTCGTTAATTTTTGAACAGATATAGATACTTGAACAACCGTTGAACACAACCATTATGCCAAAACAAATACAAAAGAAAGAAAAAGAATTGCAAAAAAAAAACAAACACAAAAATTTAAATTCCAATTATAGTGCCGGGTATTCCTATATTTAGAAATGGCCAAAAATAGAACTAAGAACCACTCTCTCGTCTCGACTATAACTATAAATAAATGAAATACAAAAAAAAAGAGTATTTACAATTAATGCCCATTGTTCAGAAAGTGCCGTAAGTTGTGGTTATAGAGGTTACAATCAAATTTAAACATTAAACTTAAAAAAAAAAAATTCCTTGTATTTTTGTTTTCGTATGTGATGATGAAACGTAGACTACAAAATAAAATGAACTCTTTTATGATTAATTGCAAGTGAAAATGTTTTCTTTTTTTTCATGAAGATGACTTTCTGGTAAAAAAAAAGAAAACAAAAAACTCGAAACACTTCCCCAGTAATAATTGATTTTTATTATTCTTTGCAAATAACAATATATCCACGCTCTGCAAATATACATACATATATATCTACAATAAATTGAGTAAAAGCAAAGTGTCATCAAGGTCATGACGAAATGATGAGACGCGATATACAAATACAGGCCGCCCCGTCTGAACTTGTATATGTTTCGTTCATGTTGTTTGTGCGTTTCAATGATTTATAAAGACGCACGCTTCAATGATCGAATAGAACATTTAAGTGGACTCTGGGTTTGACAAATATATACATACATAGGATGTACCTAAGTAGATCTCGACGCGACTTATGCAATTTGCAATTTAAATAATATGAAACTGGTTCTGTTCAAATTTGGACTCATAATAAATTGTTACCATTATAATATGAGCATGGAATGTAAGTGTCTAGACTTAAAAAGCATGATTGTTGAATCTATATAGATGATGTTGGGAGATGGAAGGGGGTAAACAATCAATTCTTATGCAAACATTCAAGTTTTGTTTTTTCGAAGTTAACTTGACATCAAGTAGGTATAACGAATGCCAGTAGGTATATAACAAACGTCTATTTAGGTAGGTATATAACGAATCACTATTTTAAAGGACTATTCACATGAAAGCGGCCAACGACCGACGAATAAAAGAACAACTGGGATTTAAAAACCTAAATTCTTCACAAAAACTAGACAAAATGGTAGAAAACTTATTTAAATTAATGTTAAGATACTAAAATTTGCGTTTTAATTACTAAAACAAGGACATTTGAGAAAAATAATTGTTTGTCACGAATTGTAATCTAATCCACATACCATCCACACTGCAACGAATGAAATGTTCGCACGCGAATAACTTCAAAATCATTCTTGTTTTTGTTTACTTGGTCATTCGCGATGAATACAAAAAAATGCAATGTGAACTAAATGTCAAAATGGACGAATGTTCGTTCATTCGTCGGTCCTTGGTCGCTCTTATATATGAGTAATGAGTATAGTCCTTAAGTCCGTTGATGTGTCTAATTAACGATTGTAGTTTTCGATAGAAAGAATGCTCTTTAATAACCTCCTTATTAATAAACGACGAACAATGGCGAAATAAAACATTTATACGTCATCTGTCATTTTGAATTTGTTTTATTAATAAACGTAACTCTGGGAATTTCTACACCATAGTCTATCAAAGTTCATATAAAAAAAAATAAAATGACGTAGAAATTCACACAAATGCACAGGGTTTTAAAGTAAAGGAACACATCTATTATGTCTGTTGGTAATTTGAAACATCATACGATGTGTCGTATAATTTTCTGTCAAATCCCATTGAAATTTTTGACAAGTAAAGTAAACTGCAGGAAGAAATTGCAATTAACAAACAGACATTATAAATGACCCGTATGCAGATCTAAAGTTTTCACAAAAAATGGCATCATATTAAATAATAATACCTAAATATTAACACAGATGCGTCTCCACAAGTTTTAAAAATTGGATGATTGTATTTTACGCTCGGAAAGAAAGCGATTTGATGGCGTTTTCGATTGGTAATCCAGAAAAACTCTATATAACAAAAGCTGTGTTTTATTATCTACGGATCTGGATCAGTATCATTTTTTAACACGTACCTAATACAAAAATTGGGATCCTGCTCTCTATTTGAATCTATTTTAAATATCCGAAAATGAGTTCATAAAAATTTTATTTTAAAATTTAGAAATAAAAAAAAATATTTTGTTTTTTTTTTCGCTCAGTAAAAAAACTGTAGATACCTCTGTTTGTTACTGTTGTTTACTTCCCAAAACTGTCAATTTGTACTCATACATTATAGTCCAAAGTTCTGTCAAACTTCATATATACAAAAAATTATATTGTAATTAAATGGCTGTTTTAGACAGTAAACGAACAGATCTTATTTAATTGCTTTGTGGTGACATTTCTAACAGAATATTCTGAATACGTTCAAATATAGTTGTTCCTCTATCTGTCAAGTTATATACTGTTCATTGATGGATTGATCCAATTGGTAGCTCTAGAATACCTGAAGTTTTAAAATTCTATTAACTAACGCGATTTTAAGAATTTCGAATAACATTTTGAAAAAAACAATGTGTTTAAAATATCAGGTTTGTTCTTTAAAACTTTGTGCATTTGTGTGAATTTCTACACAAAAGTCTGTCAAAGTTCATATAAAGAAAAATAAATTGTGTAGAAATTCTCGCAAATGCCCGGAGTCTCAAAGTAAAGGAACAACCCTATTGTTCTCCCCCCATCTGTCAAACTCTAAACTGTCAGTCGCGTCACTGAATTTTATGGCCAAATCGTCGAGTAATTAATTATGGAGTTTCACCAAATAACGGACCACTGAAAAGCACTTAATTCCTTTACGATTAAATTTTTTTTTTAATTTTGTGTTTGAAATTGTGGTCATGACTCATGTGTGTTGTGGTGGACTACGTTTGACCGACCTTGATTTTAAGAATCAATGAACCTTAAATATTGATTATTTACCCCATCTGTAAAGCCATAAACTGTCAATGTGGATGGATTAAAAAATTACATCATCGTACATTTTACGTTATGTCAACCAACAAGAAAGTCAGGCTACGTTGACGGACGTCACAGAAAATTCGGCTATATTAATATTGAAATTTGGCTAACTTGCTGACGAGAAATCTGTCAATAGGTGTGTTCGCGCACTTGTCCGAAACTGCTAGATGGTACTTTATTTTTTTTATATGAACTTTGACAGTCTCTTTTGGGCTAAAAATGGTAGAAATGGGTAGGTTTTGGAAGTTACAAGTTTTTTGTATTATTTATACTACATTGACAGCGTTTTTCGTTGACAATCATACGACTTGACAGTTCTGGGATAGAATTTGACTTCATTTTGACGATATAAAGAGTTAACGCGTTGACGGTCTAATCGTAAATTTACAATTTTTGTATAAAAATCATCTTTCGTGAGTATGAGTCGAAATTCATAATCGTGAAATTTCATTAAGATGAACACTCATTTATACGAATGTATATATAAGGCACCCATCTAGTCTTTTACATACATATGTATATGTATATGTATGTAGGTTTAAAAAAAATAAAAAAAAATTTTGACAAATACAAATGTTTGTATTTCTTATTATTCAGCAGTTAGAATATTTGCATTATGGTCATGCTAAAATTTTGTTTGATTTTCGCTTTTATTTATCCAGATGTGTTTACATCACACACTTTTGTAAATAATCAAAAAACAAATGACTCGACTTTATCCATACCTACGCATTATGTTTGTATATGCCAACTGAATTCTACTAATTTCACTAAACATGCAAACAATATTCAGATAAAAACATCATTCAAAAAAACGTGTTAAAAACAGAACTTATTATATATTCTTTACAACTCTAAACTCGTTCACAAATTTCATTGAAGTCAGTTTAAGTGTATTTATGTAAAATTTGTCCATCAAATGAAATGAGTAATCAATTTCCACCGGGCTTTTCCAAATTATATTCAAAAAATTGTTGTCAGAAGATACAAAACTTATCTTATCTTGATAGTTTGACTTCTGACGTCTCTTGTAGAAGTTCACAATTGTAAGTTTATCCTCGTCACTATCCAAGATAGGTTTTACTCGTAACTTTTATAATCCTGGATTAATTTTTAAAATTTGCGATAAAAATGTTCAACCTTACCAAATTCAAATTTGACATAAGATAAATCAAAAGTAAATATGCATGTTCAGGAAAATTGGATCTCAGCAATCCCAGTTACCTGAACAGGATTCTTCAGCAAAATTTCTCAGCTTTGCGGTCAAAATTTTGGAGCAAAAAAATCTTGGATTTGCTTGCTCACTTTTTGAGTGAGCAAAATCTCTGAGATCTCATTTTTCTGAACACGCCAAATAAGTTAACTGTCAAAGTATTAGAACTGTTCGATGTTTTTTTTGCTACTGCTTAACCTTGGGAATTTCAATTCAATCAACTGTTTAAAAAACTGCTCGTGTCTTTATTTTACTTCGAACGCACCTCATTGCACTTCTAGCGAAAATGTCAACAGCTGATTTGTATTTTGACAGCTCTGAACCCTTATCCCCAGAAAAAATCTGTGTTTCATGAGATTTCTCGCTCGCTCCGAACACACATAGAAAACAGTGCAAATAATCTATAGGGAAAAAAACATCAGACCGACTTTAGGGCGACCCAGTGCTGACTAATGTAGCCAAACTTTTTTGTTTGTATACTTCTATGGCGATTGGTGTTGAAATTTGATTTCTTCAAGCTTATTTTAGATATACGATAAATTATAACGTGGCACCCACAATATTACTGAATAATCGCAAAAGCAAAAACACTCCAATGTCACTCGGTAAAGTGCAAATGTTTCCCCTCCGATAATTGCTAACAACAAAAATGGTTACCTGACGTGCGATATTCTTGTGATTTCAATCACCGTGTCATTTTTCTTCTGCCAAAAAAAAAAAAATACATTCCCATGCTGCCGCTCGCGCTGGCACTACTTTCGTCTTATATTCACCAGATTTGCTTTGCTTAAAATAAAGAAAATCCTCAATGAATAAAGGCCAATTAAATATTGCATTTAAAAATGCATCTTAGTGATTTTATATTATATTATTTTTAACTATAAATGCCTCAGTAATTCTAAATTTAATTCATTTTATAACTTTAGTCTCAGATTGTTGGCCATTTCTTCAATGACAACCAAGTAGTGCCCGAACAGTCATGGGTTAAAGTAAAAGTAGAGAAACAGGAAATAAATACACTAACACCCCTATTAATAAACTCAAATTATAAATAAATTATTTTTAATCAATGAAGTATGTGCGAAATCTTATCAATAAAATAAAATTGTTAATTGGGTATTTAATGAGTAATTAGGTTTTAAATATCTAAGATATTTTTGTCAACGATTAAAAGGTAAAAAGAATTATGTATATAATTATTCACAAGCTCAAATGAGAAGGGGTGTACAAAAGCTCACACTTTGTGAGAAAGTGTATGTATAATACTCTGGTGACAACAGAATGTAGTAGATTTTCTTTAAAATTTGCTACTTAAGGTGAATTGGTAGATAGTTAATTTTGTATCCATTTTTTACCCATTTCTACCGTTTTTAGCCCGAAAGACTGTCAAATTTCATATAAAAAAAATAAATTCGGTAGAATCTGACAGTTTCTGGCAAGTACGCGAACAGACCTATTGTAAACTGTAGTGCAAAGAAAAAAGCCAACAACAACATGAAAAATAAACAAACACAATGCAAAAAGAGATGGATATATACCCTGACTGTCACTGTGATCCTGTTTCTTTTATTATGGGCATCTGATCCAGATCGGATCATGTGGATAATAAAATGCAGCCAATATCTCAAAATTGATGTCTAAAGGCCTGAGTTGCAAAATGTCAAAAAAAAAGTTTTGAGGCGGTAGCATTGGACTGCTTTTAAATGACAGCGATTTTTTACCTTCGTGTCTCTTGTTCCCTTGCAAAATCACAACCTGTGAGCCTTACAAGAACTATCGACAGTATGATCTCCTTTTGAATAGCTCACAACTTACAAGTTTGACATTTCATAAGCACGGAAGAAAATTATTCAATGAGTCCGTTCAACGAAAATTCAGAACATAAGAATCAAATATAAAAATTCACCTTGCTGTGGTGAGTATTTTGTAAGTTTTCTTGTGAGGATTGTCTGAGAATATTAAAAAGTATTCTCACATAATCCTCACAAGAAACTCACCACAGTAAAGTGAATTTTTTATTTGATTGTTAAGTTATGAATTTTTTCTGAACGGACCCATTGAATAATTTTTTCAAATGAAAGCATCCAAACACATTTGTAAGTGTTTGCTGCTCAAAAGTCAAGAAACAAATGACTTTGTCAACATTTTCTCTTTTGACTTTCATATCCTGCAGCTGATGCGTTTTGAAACTCAACCGATCTTAAATTATGTAACTTTTACAAATTCCCTCGCATTTGAAGAGCTTCGCTGGTAATTCATCAATATTGGCGGGCGGCCGGTAACAGTTAGGCCTTTGCTTTTTTATAGCCAAGTCTCTCTCTTTTATATTGTGTTGTGAAACCCAGACTTTTATAATAATATGAACTTATAGCTCTCAACAAAATGATTTCCTTTGAATTGACTTCTTTCTTGAACTTAAGAACAGAAAATGATATGAATTTCAGACTCAAGCTAAAATAATTAGCTTTTTTTTCTTTTAATTTTGTAATACACATCATTATATTGGTTGAACTTCACAGCTTGTACGATCTAATTTATTTCCCCAAAGTTCAAATAATTTTTAACCTTTGTATACGCATCACAATTTTTTGTACCTATAACTGCGCATTTGAATACCCTGCATTGAAAAAATCCCAATATTTTAAATGATAACAAAGAAATTTTAATTTTTTTTTTGGCGAGACATTATTAATCAATTGCTTGTATAAAAAGGTTAACATGATTTCATGTTAACATATATGAACCTTACCTACGTTTTTATTATTTAATTAAAAGCTCTTCATTAAAAAAAAAAAAAAAAAAAAACAACCCTTCTTGACGTACCTAATATTTTGAATGGAAAATTTCTTTGATATTTGGTAATAAAAATAATAATAATTTAAATGCAATTAGTTTACAAATTCTATTTTTTGTTGATAACCTTGATAAATGTTTAAAAATAAATAGTATTTAACTTATTTTTAACCCCGATTAGATTATCTTCAAAACACAATAATAATTAAACATGCATTCCGAAGTCTATTAAAAAGTTACCTTAGAGTGTTTTTTAAGTCTAATCAATTTCACATGATTGGAATCAATTTTAAATTGTTTTCTCGTTTTTAGTATTTTTTTGATTGTTGTTTGACAAATCATCATGAATAGAATATGGGCTATTAATAGGCATGTTCAGGAAAATGAGATCTCGGAGATCTCAGCAATCTCAGTTACCTGAACAGAATTCCTCGCAAAATTTCTCAGCTTTGCTGTCAAAACTCTGAGTTTCGCTTGCTCACTTTTTGAGTGAGAAAATTCTCTGAGGTCTCATTTTTCGGAACACACCAAATCAATCTTATTTTAAAAATCAAATTTTTCAATCAACGTTTTTCATGTGATCAAATATCTGCCAAATGGAAGCAAAAATGCTTTTGAAATACTCGTGCTATTTTTGTTTATTTTTTTCTTTGCTTTTTAAGAGAATAATAAATCTTAGTTAAGTGGTTTTTACTTCACTAGATTAATTTTTTTGTTTTTTGATATTTTTGAAACAAAATAAGCTCTGCAATTGAGAATACTCTCAAAGGAACTTGCGAGGAAGTTGTTGTTGTCTCAACTCAACCAGATTTTAGAAAGAGCCTTTGACAAAATTTGATATAGACTTACTTACTTACTTACTTAATTATTACTTACTTACTCACTTATTACTTACTTACTTACCTACGAACTAACTAACTTACTTACTTAGTTATTTAGTTACTTACTTACATACGTACTTACTTTCTAACTTACTTAGTTATTTACTTACTTACTTACTCACTAACTATCTAATTTACTTCCCTACTAACTTACTTACCTACTAACTTACTTACTACTTACTTACTTATTTACTTACTCACATACTTACTAACTTACTTATCTACTAACTTACTTACTACTTACTTACTTACTTACTTACTTACTAACTTACTTACTTACTTACTTACTGATTTACTTACTTACTGACTTACTTACTTCTTCCAGTCAGTTCGGTCCCGAGCTAACTGTCTCCAGTTTCGCACGCCAAGTTGGTTGACGACGCCTTCCACTTGCGTGCGCCACCTGAGTTGCGGTCTTTCTCTACTGCGTCGTCCCTCGGAGTTAGATTCAAAGACTCTCTTCGTGCCGGAGCTTTGGTGTTTAATCGCTCTAAATGACCCAGTCACCTCAGTCGTTGGGTTTTAAATTTTTTTTCGGCTAGGTGGGTGTCGCTGTACACCCCGTACAATGCATCATTGTATCTTCTCCTCCACTCCCCGTTTATGCAGACGGGACCAAAAATCAACCGGAGAATCGTCCTGTCAAAACAACTTAAAGTGTTTTCATCTCTGCCATTGACAAGATAAACTGTCCACCCTTGACTTTGAACCTTAATACTTGAAATGGAACTAGAAAACGGTTATTCCCATTTTCCTATCAGATTATGTCTCTCTAGCTCCCTCTTAGCTGCTTCAGGGGTCCCCAAAGGAGTCACTTAGGTCCTCTTCTTTTCATTTTTAATTTGTTACCATTAGTGATATTGCCATGATCATCAACTATTCTCATTTCTCATTCTACGCTGATAATAATAAGTTTTTTTTTTAATCTGAGTTCTGTGGCTCTGGCCTCTGATTTTTTTCGACGAGAAAAAAACCTACAGCGCGTGAGAGTGCACTTTGTTTACCTACGCCCTCAACCAGGATTGTCTTGTCTTTTCTTGAACTAGCCCAACATTGGAGCCGATAAAGTAGCCCAATAGTAGCCAAATAACAATTTAAAAAAAATTCTTGCGAATTTGGAATATTTTTTCAAAAATTTTTACAATTCGCAGTAAAAACCGAAAACATATAGAAAAAAACTCAGTTTTGGGAAATTTGTTGAAAAAGAAGGCATCCTTTGTCATAATGCGTGGTCATTGTTATCACTTTGAATACATAGTTTTGTTAAATTTACTTATCATTTCAAATACGGGTGAAAAGTTTTTACAGTAATTCTTTTTAACCGTTTTAATAATTGCATAGAGTGATGCTGTATATTCAGTAAAGAAAAAGTGGTGCCAAATTGTGGAATGCGTTAAAGGTATGTTTAGTGGGAGAAAAGTGTTTTGTTTATATGATTTATTTGTACGAAAAGAAATATAGCCCAAGATTAGATGTGGGCTATTTATCTGTCAAGCCTGCCGTCAACACACATATAGTCGTCGGTGGCAAGAGTTAAAAAAAATCTCAGAGAGAGAGAGAGTTCAAAAGTGCACCGCAGTGAGATGACATCGAACAAACCTATTTATATCAACATGTCAAATCCAGTTCCTTTAAAATCGCAGTAATTTGTTGGTTTTTCGATTGTAAGTAGTTCAATGTTTTGGAGCTACCCGTTGAAAAGCTATTTTATAATTCCTAAAAAAAAATAACATTAATTACCACAGATTTTCCACAAAAATGTTATTTTCTCGAAAACTCTTTTTTTAACTAAGCTATACTCTGTCTTACTGACACAGATATCAAGTTCAGTTTGATTCTCCAATGATTATTTAAAATGAATGCAAATCCGGTGTACCTACTGGAAATCTACACCTCTGCATATGCATATAGTTTTGTTTATTTTTAAATTCAAAAACATAAAAAAAAAATATTGACTTAAAGCAGTTTATCCTGGATTTTTCTCTATATTTGTCTAATATGTGGTTATGGTTATGATTTTTTTGTGGTAGATTGAGGGCGACTGTTTGTTTATTCTGAAATGAAGTTTCCAGTTTTTATTTACAAACATATACAGCTTACTATTTTATGGCTTCTGAATGGCTGTCAAAAAACTTGAGTTCGAATTGACATTTGCTTAGTCGGAAATTAGATATTCTTAAAATGCTTTCAAACAAAATTAAATAATTTGGTTTCAATTTCTTGACTGGAATTTAATACGAGAAGGTCAGATAAGCCTGGATTAATTATTTATTGGAGATAAACAGTCATATTTTTAAAATGGATTTTTTTTTTAAATTTATTAGTTATCCAACTATAAAATCATTGTCTTAATAGTTGGACATGCTTTAGTAAGTTGTCTTAAATTGCCCTCATTCATTGTGGAATCGCAAAATTTGGTGTGTATATCTACATTTGTTTTGTTTATTCGGTCCCATGAATTGACTTTGGGGGTCTCCTCAATTTATTTGCTGAGTTGTCTTGTTCAAATTTGATTCTAAATTATCGGTCTTGTATAGTATACATTTTTTTGCTTACATTTTCTTTGTTCTTGATATATACATTCCTACACAGAAATAATAATCATTTTATTTTGAAGATAAAATTCATTTTTAATACTTATCATTGTTCCTCGTCGCTTTCTCTTTCTCAATTTGCAATTTTATTTATC
The DNA here is from genome assembly GCA_929447395.1 of Epistrophe grossulariae. Taxonomy (NCBI): domain Eukaryota; kingdom Metazoa; phylum Arthropoda; class Insecta; order Diptera; family Syrphidae; genus Epistrophe; species Epistrophe grossulariae. The sequence goes on from OV839566.1 coordinate 39,888,364, forward strand.
CAAATGTAATTATGTATATAGGTAGATAAGTACTGAATCATTTTGAAAGCCTGCACACTAACGCTCATATTATTCACTCGATACATCCAGATTAAAACTTAAAAATCTGGATGTATTTACACTGAATTTTTATAATTTACATCCGAATTTAAATTTTAATCAGAATGTATCGAGTGAATAATATGGCGGTAATTGTCTTCAACAATAGGTTTGTTCGGTTACGTTCTGAACTTAAAATTGCAATCTGTCAAATTCTGAAAAGTAGTGATGAAAGTGAGAAATGAAACAAACTATCCAAAACTACACGAACGCTTTGAACCAACAATAGTTCTGTTTGGTAACGTGAAATTTCTTGCAAAATTGAACAAATTTTCATAAATTATCTAAGATTCCTGTTTGTTAACTCAAAAAAAAATTGCAATTATAGAGCAAATAATTTTCCCTCCATTGTATAACTTGCAAATGTCTGCTACACAAATTTCTGTGTACAAGGGGTGTAAAAACTGTCAAATACACAGATGTCAGTGTCTGTCACTTGACGTCGCGTCGTCTAGGAATTTACAAAATATTCATTCAGACTGTCTTAACATTCACTTGATGAAGATTCAGATAAGTCCATTAAAACCGCCGCTACATTTTCGTTCGAAATTTGTCAGTGTAAAAAATAGTTTGGAATAAAAAAAAAGTTATAGACAAATCTGTAAATCCAATCGAAAAATTGTTTAAGTCGAGATCATCCCAGTTTCGGAGTTAAACCCGATTTAGCTATAATGAAGAATGTTTTATTAGGCCAGGTGCACAAATGCAACTAAACTGTTTGGTTTCGATTTTGAGTACTATAGTATTGTGTGAGAGTCCGCGCAAGTTTATGTGCGTTTATGTCCCATATAAGCCCATTGTGCTCAAAATCGAAATCAAACAGTTTAGTTGCATGTGCGCGCATGGCCTTATTCAATTAGATCTCGAGTTAAACTCATAGAATTTGGCGAGTTAATTCTAGATTTACTGAAAAGATATTTTTGGCAGATGTGTATCAAAACAATATCGAAATAAAGAGGGCGTCACTATGGAAATCGCCTCTTTGTTTCGATAGCGAAAGCGCATTACCATAGAATCATACTCTGAATTTGATTGATTGATTTATTAGCATAGTTAACTTATAATGGTTAAACTCAGAGTTAACTCGGGCACTGAAAAATTGACCTTTAAGAATTATTTTTAGATTTTCCATTAGCGAAACCACATAATATTCAGGTCGTTTATTCATTTATTGTGAACAAAGACTTATGGCTTGTCTTTGTCCCCTTGATGATTTTTGATTAAAAGAATTTGTTTCTAATTAATTATTTTTTCAGAGAATATACTTAATTTTGTTGACGTTTAGAATAAAGTTCTTTTTTTTTTTAACGCAACGTACTTATATTAGTTTGAATTTTTTTAAGATACGAACAATTTATTTCGAAGAAAATCAGTTAATTGTCAGAGAAATAAATACAAACAAAAATTTAGGTTTGAATGAACTCAAGTGTGTTTGATGTGAGCTACCACCAAGTTTTTATAGGCTGGAGTTTTTTTTTTAATTTGAATAAAATAAGTAGGTACCTACTATCTAATGTTTAACTGACAAGTAAAAAAATGGCCCTAAATCGATAAATTTTTAAAATCAATGACATTTAACTTTGTCAAAATTACGGATTAATTGCGACCCTGAACTAAACAAAAAAATTGATAACAGTTACACATTGCAAAATTTTATTTAGAATTCCTTAAATCGTAATCTTTTTTGTTTTACTTTATTGAATATGAATTGTCATTGTTTTTTTTTTTAAGTGCAAATTCTTTTCCTGAGGAAAGGTAAACCATAATTAAATCTCTTACTTATGAGAACAAAATTGTAAAAATAACATCTATTATGATGAAATACGTTATGTACTTGTTACCAAAATTACAATAGAACAGACCTAACGGACGAAAATAATAAAAATAAAATAAAGCTATACAAAGCTATACACGTCATATTTTGTGTTTGTTTACAGTTATAAATTATTCAATGACTCAAAACAATTATAAAACATGAGATTTAAAACTATAATTCATATATCAAATTTAAATCTATCAAATCAATAAAAAAATGACTAAACCTTTAAATATTCGAAAATATTTCTAAAATTTTCTATTCTAGCGCGTTAATTGAAAATAAAAGTGTTTGTTTTTTAAACCAACAAAATTTGCTGGTCATCCTGTAGGCAAATGACCAGCAAATATAAAAATAAAAAAATATGAAATTCATTTCTAATGCGAGTTCAACAAAATCTTCTTTGGTTTGACAACCTGTACTAATTTATTGTACACATAAGTGAAAACCAAGAGAGTATTTTAAAATGAAGCAGCTATCTAGGGCGACAGGTTGATGGGGCGCGGTGAAGTTCAAAATTCCTTTAGTAATGAATAAAGTTAATAAAAGGGGTGATTTAAACATGCTTCACATTAAATGATTAAGCACATACGAATATTTATTTGTGTCGGTTTTACATGCGAGCATCCACAGTTTACAAACGGAATTAAAATTTACCCTGAAAGTTTCAATTATTGTTATTTGTGGAGTTTTCAAATGGTAAATTCAGATTTTAATTTAAAAAAAAATATTGAAAAAAGGAAAAACGTGGTGAATGAAATATGATTTTAAATTAATTTTTGTGTTGTCACTGCATTCGTGTAAATTCGTTACTGTTTTAATATTTCCAAAAAAATACGTTAATCCATTTTTAGAAGACAAATATGAGCTGGATGAAGTTACCACATCATTTAAAACTACTTTACTCCACTTCACTTATTATTAACGATTATTATTTTAAACACAATTTTCAAAACCGAAGTAAGTTAAACAAATCAAAAAAACATAATTTCCAACTGACAGCTGAAAATTAAAGGTCTGTCCGTTTGCTTTATAAAACTGTCAATTTGTACCAGTTTTTGTCTAATATTATTTTTTTTATATAAACTTTGGACTGAAATTGAAATAATTTGGTTTATGTTGATGTTTTGAAGGTTCTGAATAACAAAATAATTTTTTTTTAATTGAACAGCCCCATAAAAACATATTAGGCATGTTCAGGAAAATGAGATCTCGGAAATCTCAGCAATCTCAGTTACCTGAACAGGATTCCTCATAAAATTTCTCAGCTTTGCTGTCAAAACTCTGAGGAAAAGAAATCTTGGATTCGCTTGCTCACTTTTTGAGTGAGAAAATTCTCTGAGATCTCATTTTTCTGAACACACCAATTTAAATAAAGATAACTCGGTTGAGTAAAAAATTTGACAGTTCTGTATAAAGTCCCAAACTGCAATAAATAGTGTGAGTTTAGGACTTTTCACATGAGAGCGATCAACGACCGACGAATAAAAGAACAAATGGGATTTAAAATATTTAATAAGCCTAAATTCTTTATAAAAAAATAGACAAAATCTCCCTTGCGATAAATTTCTCCCGATAAAATTTTTTTAATTCTGTTCAAAAGCCAATTTGAAGTCAAGGAAAATTAATCAAAAGTACAAAACGACTACTGTTTAATTTTACTTTAGTTAAAAAAGAAATTTCAATATTGTCCTTTTTGCTTTTGTTGCAAAGGTTCTTTTTTTTATATTTGTGGAAGTTTAAAAAAATAGTAGACATTTTTGGTTAAAGCATTCTTCTCACAGAGAAATGAAACTGCTTTTAGAAAAAATTTTATCCCTATTCCTCGAAATTTTACAGATTGCAATTTTTAGTTCAGAAAGTACATGAACGAACCTATTTATACTTATGTCTGTTTGGTAACTTGAAACGTCATCTTACCATATCACACGATTTGCTTCTATATCAAATTTTTCTTTAAATTCTCCTAGTGGCAAAATCAAGAATAATCACTGCTATCAAAGCTAATGAGATTCCTTTTTACTTTAAATAGTTCATGTTGGAACTGATCACTCAAACGCACCTGAACAAACCTACTTTGACTCACCATTTTCTTCAGAGATAGGCTTAAAATCTTCCAAATTTGTGTACAAATATGTGTTTACAAATGTGTTTACAAATAATAGGTTTGTTCGCTTACTTGCCTGAAACTGCCAGATTCTACCCGTTTTATTTCTTTTATATGAACTTTGACAGTCTGTCGGGCTAGAAATGGGTAGGTTTAGGAAGTAAACGAACAAGGTTAGTATGAAATGAAAATACATTTAATTTTGATTCCAAACGCAAATGCTTAATTAACCATGATTTGAGATGTTTCTGAAATCTACCGTTTTGTTTTGGCACCTACATTTATGCCGATAGCAGAGTAAGAGGCGAAATTTTGTCCTTAAATATTCCTTTGAACTAGCTCTACAAAACCTTCAAAATGAAATTATTAAGAAATTTTGCACAAAATACACAACGAAGAATACTGATGTTTCATTTATTTAACAAAAATGCAAAACTTGCTCTTAACTACCAAAACTTTCTTCAGAAATCTTTTAATTTAATAACCTGCTTATGTATAAAAAAAACTTGATTATACAATTTGTGTATTTTGTTATTAAATTTCTTACGAATTGTTTCGATTTATTGAAATGAGTTCAAACGAAACGACGAATGTGAAAAACAAACAATTCCTTTTGAAATATTTTAACTTTTCTTAGAACTAACTTTGGTTAAATAAAAAAAAAATAATTAACAAAACACAGAAACACACCTATTCAAACAAAACAATTTATGTAATGAGCAGAATGAATGAATGAACCCATAAAATGAACTAAAAGGTTTTAGACAAGGTTTGATTCGCTGTTATGCGACTTCTTTAACATCATTTACCAAAAAAAATAGAGGTTTGGTCCGTCCAATTACTTGAATACGCTGACGGTATTGACCGTGTTTAGATTGTGACTGCTCACTACTTAGTGACGGAATTTTGTTGGTGAAATCGGTGAGGTGACAGTCAGGAAGAAATCATAAAGATTGGCGTGAGCAGTAGTGTTTCATATCCGAAATATTCCATTTAATACCGTTTTTTTCATATTTGGCCTGTTCATTGAAATGTAAAGTAGATGAAAATAAAAATTAGAATTGTGTAATTGGTCTAGGGTAGACGTTAAAACTCTTGTTGAATTGGTGAATTGATAACAGCAAAGATGCTGAAGCAGATTACTAAAATCGGAATTTTTTTAATATTTTGCACTCAGTGACTACGTTCTGTAACTCTCGCATCGACAAAATCAGTCGAGAAACGAAAAATTTCGAATGTAGACACGACATGATTACGTAGTAAAAGTCACAATTTAAACCGGGTCATAGAATAGAGAATGGAGATTGTTAAAAAAAAAGAACTTTACGAATCTGTCAACGACAAAATGTACATTCATTACTTTGATGAATCTGACAGATGCAAAATTGCAGTTTTTAACGCTGTGGCTCCATTGGCATTATTTGAGGCAATGTCAATTTAAATGGCAATGACAATTTGTTGCCTAGGTGGGCCTTTTGTTGCCGGGTAATATCAGTTGTCAATTGTCTCGAAATTACGACCAGTCATATGTATTTTTGCTCTTTTAAATCACTAATAAAAAACTTATCACCCTTATTGTGAAGATCAACTATCAATTAATAATTGACATTTATCAATCAATTTTATTAAATGGTATTGTGAGTGTTAACTGTCAATGCATTGTTGGTACTGTGAACACTAATTTTCTTCGACTTTCTTGATATCTGTCAGTTTTTCTTTCAATCGTAAATTTGTAGTCGATGAGAGTTGGTGCTAACTTAAAAAATAACAAAAAAATGTGAGTTTCGAATTGTATTAGTGATAAAATTGTAAAAAAAATTTATTTTCAAAGGTCTCAAAAATTAAAACAGTTGTGTACACTAGTCCAGTTGATGGAAGAAAACGTTGAATTCACCAAGAGATTTTGCTCAAAAGCGGGAGCACATAGAAAGTGGGAAAGCATTGCTATTGTTATAGAGCTTAGGGCCCCCAGAACGTACATTATAAAAGTGGCAGAGAGTATGGATTGACCTAAAATGCAAAATAAAAAAGAAAGAAACAGAAAACAAAATTGAAATATCAGCCATTGGTGGTAGCCTAAATATTTAGCGATTTGGAAGAAGCTTTTATAAGTTTGTTAGGACTGAATACATGCTTTAATCCACCTAGAAGAGAATTTTGTGTGGAAAATGTTAACACCTCCAATGAAAATGATATAACAATGATATGAACAATCTACAGATCAGATTGACCCGGTTCCAATTGAAGATGATGAGCAACAGAAAAAAAAAACTTCTCGGAACGAAAAATTTCAAAACGATCGTATATCATTATTAGTAAACCAAACTGCTGACCTGTCAAATCCTGTAGAAAAAAAATGACAAGTAGCAACCTGTATCAAGAAGTTGCAGTTACCAAACAGACATATTAGGTCTGTTCGCGTACTTGCCCGAAACTGCCAGATTTACCAGCTTTGTTTTTTTTTATATGAACTTTGACAACCTTTCGGACTAAAAATGGTAGAAATGGGTATAGGTTTGGAAGTAAACGAACAAGGTTATTATCTTAACAAATGTCAATTTCTTCAAAATTAAAATTTTTGACGTTTGTGAAGAAACGAGAAAGGGATATATTGCTATTTGTAACAACAAAGTAACAAGCCAAGTAATGTGTAATTAAATGAAAATTCATATTTTAATGGCGCCTATACGTATACATATAAGGCCGGCGAAGATGATAATACGCTCTTGCTACAAACAGCTATTAATATGACATATCTGCACGATTCTATAATCTGCCCGATCAGCCGGTTACGGCGCGCGGCGCTTGGCGTTGACTATATAATATATGACCGCTCCAACCCTTCAATTATTTAACAATCGCATACAAACTAGAACGCGATTATAATACAAAAATAATACACATAATACCTATATGTAATTTAAGTGCACACATAAAGTTTGACGCCAATGACCACACCACACTGCGCGCCAGCAGCCAGCGCGGTCGTTAAAGATAAAACAGCTGAGCTTTGATTTTTTTTGTTCTTCTAATACTTATCCCCCTGCTGCTTAAATAGTTCAGTTAACCCGGTCTTTTTCTTAGCCCTATAACTTAATAGTTTGCACTTTGCAATTTAACTCGTATCTATTATTCGTATAGTTCATTCACAAAAAAACTACAAATCTCACAAATACAAACACATTCGCACCGAGCCTGAAATCATGTTTAAATACAAAAGATACAATATCTCTATAATCTCTCTAACACAATATGACATTTTCTATTCTTGCTCCACCACCGTTAAATGAAACCACGGCTATCATAAATATGGCAACAAACACTGCCATGAACCGCATTTTTTCAGCAATGCTCATTTATATTTCCCCCTCGAGAGATGAATTTTATTTATAACTGTATTTGTATCTATTAGCTAAATGTATGTATTTGTGAGATACTTTTTTTTATTTGCTGCTTGCTTCATTCTACTACTAAAACACAACGACGACTTACTTAGGTTAGGTACCTTATCTACCTACTCTACACTGTACGAACGAAACCATATAGACTGACAGTTTGGTGAGGCGGTTAAAAAAATTCATAAAACTTGATCACAAGTTCGAAATAATTTCAGTCTTTTGAGTTGAGTCGTGCCTCTATGGTTGGGTTCGCAGCTTTATTGTCTTAATATTTGTTTTTTTTAAGTAAAAAGAAAAAAAAAAGAAGTTTAAATTAAAACGATTTAAAAGAAATTTAATATCTTAAATAAAACGGATAGCAAAAAGAAAAAAAAACAAACAAAATAAAATATATATTTTGTAAATAAAGAAAGAAAAAAGATTTTTATTGAACTTTTTTGTGATTTATCGTGTAATTAATCACTCAAGTGTTGGAAAACTGAAGTTTTCTTAAGAAAAAAAAACAAAAATCAACTTAAATTTTTTCACAAAATAAATTTCCTTTGGATATTTGAATTGAATATAAATAAAATTAAAGTGAGTACCTAAAACAAAACACCAAAAAAAAATACTTAAAAATTCCTTGTGATAATATAATATTAATTATTGTAGTGCTTAAGTAGTTCAATCCAGATTGTGTGGAACACTTGATGATTTCAATTAAACGCGAATTTTCTCACTTACATACTTGAAATTGCACTTGAACTGCAACAAATAAATAAATAATAAATTTGTTCTGCCTTGCAGAATGCAACACTGCACATCATATGAGATTTTGTTTTTCAAGTGAAGATTTATTTATTTATTTTTTTATTGTTTGAAACATTAAAGTTCTTTGGATTGTGATTTTTTTTTGTGAAATGCATATCTGGTTTGACAGCCAACTTAAGTCTCTCTCGAATACCGAACCGCTTTCTGTAATATCCACGTCTTTTATTAATTTTAAGCTATTTTTATAAACAGTGATATTCTAGTGAAAAAAAAAAAAATATTCCTGCACTTCTCCCATACAACAAAAAATTCCACCCTAATGAATGCACTTTCAGTTTGCTCTCGAGACAAATATCGGTGTAATTTTAAAATATTCTTTTTAATTGAACTACACGAATGTGGAGTATTTTGTAGCCGGCTCTGTTTTTCTTCTCAATTTTATTATTCAAAATTTCAAAAATTTCTATTCAAACTTTGAAATTTCCTTCCATCTTTCTTTTCCTAACACAATCAATGAATTTTGAAAAAAAAAAAACTTGTCATAACCTTTTAATTGCGCAAACATTTTAAACAAAAGTTTTATAATTCTTCCTTTCGCCAAAAAAAAAATATTTCTTTGGTTTCTTTTTTTGGAACAGATTTAAGTTTAACAGGATTTTAAAAATCGAGTACTCACGCACTTTCTTCTTAATATAGAAAAAAAAATTAATAATTTTTAACAAAATTTGAATTGAAAACAAAAATTTTGCTTTGAAGTAGAATCTCTTTTGATGCAGTGCAACGCTGCACAGTGTTTTCAGTTGTATAGAGGAGCGGTCTGAACCACTTTCTCGAATTTGATGAAATTTTCAGGCAATATAAATTATTGTATGAGAATCATCATTTCGACCCACTGAAACGCCCACTGTTTTAAATAAGGTCAACTAATCGCCAAAATGTGTACGAAATTAGGAGCGGTCTTTGAAAAATGTTAAGATAATTCTTTACAACAATTCACCTGAACAAAAAAATTTTACAAGTCCAGTTTTTAAGTTTTTTTGTTTTTTAAATAAAATTTTAAATATATTCCGCTATACACAGGGTGATCCAGATAAGATATGATCAAAATCTAGATTCTAGAGTGTCTAGCCTGCATTGAGACAAGAAAAAAATCCTTCCACTAAGAAGGGGTCTATTTTAAGCCATCTAAATTAGAGGAACAATTTTCTTAAAACTTGTTTTTAAATGAAAAAATTAAAAAAAAAATTTATTTAATTTACATTTTTTTTTCTTTTTAAATTAAATTATTTCAATGAAAAGTTCTTTTCAAACTCAAAATGTTAAAAAAAAAATGTATACTTACCCAATGTTCTTTTAAAATGTTATTTGAACGCTATAAAAAACAAATATTGAAAATTATAAAAAATACATTTTTCTGAAATCAATGGCTAAAAATCTTAATTGGTCTAAAACTGCTGAATAATTTTCTAACTTTAAAGCCCGTTATTAATTTTTTTTAGTTTTTAAAGACTTTACGTAGAATGTACTTAAATAATTTTCCTAATAAACTTCAGATGAACGCGCCTAAAATATTAACAGTTCCTGTTAGAAAAAAGTAATCTTACATATATTTTTTGATATTTATAAATGTCAAAGTGACATATGGAGTACATATATATTATACTAGGTCTGTTTGATATCTTTTTTTTAGAACAAAGTGTACAAACTGTCAGAGAGGGGGGAAGACTGGTCAACAAGTTAACAAACGCATTGCACCACCTTTCCTATAAAATGTCACTTTTATGTACAAGACGTCAAATGGTGACAAATCATTTTTAATCTTGTAATTTTTAAATTGTTAAATTATTTTTTATAGTGAAAAATGTCAAATGAAAATGTATCGCCGCCCGGTTTTGATGAACTTATTCTGAATGTGAAGACAATCTGAATGAATATTTTATAAATTCTTATGCCGACCAACGTCAAGTGACAGACACTGACAGTTGTTATTATTGCCAGTAAAATCTTTGATACAACGCCTATTATTATTTTCACAATACGCACGAATTCTTAAACGACTCACATGATTTCTACTCACACGACTTCTTAAAATGTTAATCAAAAAATATATTTATATTTTTTTAATAAAAAATTTAATAAGGTGTTAATATTAAATCATATGATTATACATACATACATTATTCCAACAAAAGAAATAATACTTGGATAACGTAAACAAACTTCAATTCGCAATTCTAGTTACAACTTTTTAATTTTTTTTCCTTTTTTCTGAAAACAAGTGATTCCTCATATTTCTTCTAGTTATAGTTATTGTCCACCGGAACGGAATTTGACTCAATATCTACAGCTCTCTATCATAAATATTGCGAGTATAATAGATATAATCAATTGAAGTGAAACTCGAAACGAGTCAGTAATTTTCACGTGAATCAACAACAACAAAAAATAATATAAATACCAAATACAAGTTTTTCGTAAAAAAATTAAAACTGGTATCTGATGGATTGAAGAATGAAAAAGAAAATTAAAAGTGAATCAAATTGATAAAATACATAAATTATATTCATCCCGTTGAATGCCAAAAATACGATCCAGTATAAAACTTCAATATTGACCAAATTATTCACTACAAGGTTCCTTGGGTTGGAGTCTGTCAAAATCCAAAATTCATCCTCCCATACTCACCATAATCTTTCGAATGTTAATTCAAAACTTTTAGTTTGAAAAAAAAAAAACTAAACTAAATTGCAAAACTAGTTCTAGCTAGCAATATTCTTAAAGTGATGTTTTTCTTCTTTTACATCTAACAAAAAACTTTATTGATCTTCAAGAAATTATGCATAGATACTCAGACTTTTCATGCTATATGAAGATTTTAAAGACACAATATCTCATCAAGGGCGGACTAAGTTAAATCAGGCCCTTAGATTATTTTAATTATTCACGGGGCCCCCTTGCGCTGTTTTTTTTTCTGCTGCTGCTACTGTTTACTCGATTAATCCAGTTTAAAACATAAATAAATTAATGTGAATTCAATTAATTTACATCCCGGGCGAGATGTAAATTAATCGAGAAAAATCGATAAAATTAGTCGAGAAACGATGAACATTGAAACAAATCGTATGAGTTTTGTTCCACTTTTCACCGTTTTTCGACCAATTTTGTCGATGCAAGGGTTATACAGAACGTTAGCACGGGTTTAAGTTTTAATTTGGATTCATATAAATTCAATAATTTACATTCGTGTTTAAGTTTTAATGTGGATTAATCGAGTGAATAAAATGGCGGTAAGTCTTCTTATCCATAAAACACAAGGAAAGTAATTTGGAAAAATCCAAGAACTTAAAAATAAAATCACATATGACACTATTGAGACATGTAAAATGGGCCTAATTTGTCTATAACAATGATAATCCCCCACTGTACCTGATGTGCATTCCAAGAGAAATCAACTGGAAATTAACTAATCTATACCAGTAATTTCCAGTGTAGGAAAGAATGTTTGCACATACAATCTTTTAGTTTTTCCTTGGGATTTTTGTTTTATTCGTCTTGTATACTCTCGTCAGTACCTACATAATACATTATAAAATGGACTCAGGAATATTTTATACGACGATGAGTATTTTATAGTTAACCGTGATGCTTGCAATGTATTTTTTTTTCATACCTATATGTATTTCTTTTCCTTGGAAAACGTGATTGAATGCAGTTAAACTGAATAAATCAAAGAAAAAAATAAATAAACTTTTACTATTGAGGATTACATTTTTTTTTATTCTTTTCGAAGAATTGTTTGTTTTGTTTTTTTTTTAATGAATATATAATGTATTTTAATTAAGGGCGCATGCTAAAGAGGTTGTATTTGTTTAAATGAATCTGCATTTATCAGTAAATTTGTTTGTTTAATATTTATTATATAATGTTAGTAGATTCTAATGAAGGGATTAAAGGCTTGAGAATTGTTGGAAAAAATTAAAATGCAACAAAGAATACAATATAGCGCTTGTTTTGAGAAAAACAATAATTATTAGTAAAGGTGGGAAAATAGAATTGCTGGGGGAAATCAAGCGAAAAGTTGCGAATTACGAATAAAATGAACATTGTAACAAGTATATATATTTTATAAATAGCGTTTTTGTTTGGATGTTGGTTTCGTACTACTCCTTTTGTACTACTTTTTCACTCCTATTAGTAGGTACGACAAAATGTATAGACTTCCAATTAATTGGCCTGTTTGGTAACGTGAAATGTTTTGCGAATTTGCAAAAATTTTCACAAATCGTCTAAAATTACTGTTTGTCAATTCAAAAAAGTTGCAACGAGAGAGTAAATAATTTCCCTTCCATTGGATAACTTGCAAATGTATGTGTGTATGAAGTGTAAAAACTGTCAAATACCCAGCTGTCAGTGTCTGTCACTTGACATCGACTAAGAATTTACAAAATATTCATTCAGATTCCAATTCACTTGATGAAGATTCAAAATAAGTTCATCAAAACCGGTGCTACATTTTCGTTCGACATTTTTCGGTATAAAAAATTATTTTACAATTTAAAAATTACAAAATTCAAAATAATTTGTCACCATTTGACGTCTTTGTACACGTCTTGTACACAAAAGTCATATTTTATACAAACAGATCTAATATTATTTTTTTTTTTTGAAATTTTCTCTATTTCTGTTCTCGATTTCATAAAAGTGTATAAATGGAACAAACAGTAAAGTGTTCTCAAAAGTGAACAATTTATTAGGTATGTTCGAATTAAGCACTGAATTGCCATAAAACGCTAGTATTGTATTTATTACTTTTTCGTCCTAGGTTATTTGCCAGCTCTGAATGCACTCTCACGAAACTTTTGTAAGAATTCAGAGCTGTAAAAATTTAAATCAGCTGTTGGTATTTTTGCATTGAAGAATAGTAAATGTTGATAACAAATTAAGATGATAAATATGAAATTATTTGTTGATAATTTTGTTACTTATTTGTATTTGATTCATGTATCTATTTAATTATAGACGAAATGTCAAAATATACACTAAGTATAGCCGATACAAAATTAAATGAACTGATGAAATTTGTAGCACCTACATACGTGTTCGGTGTCAAATATAAAATCCCAAGCACCCCTCGTATTTTTTTTTTTGACAATTGATTGACACTCCCCGGAAGCAGAGAACAACGAACAAACCTATTTTTATGAAAAAGTATGTTAATGTTTTTTGTAGGAAATTATCCAAGCTAAAAATTAGTATTTCGCATTTTTTTTTGTACAAGTTACCATTTGGGAGTTATTGCTGAAAAACTATTTCGGGGGCCTTCAACCCCCTCGTAAAATTGTAAGGAGTGCTCATATCGATGGGGACTTTTGACGCTATGAGGAGGCTATATACCAAAATCCAGCTTTCCGGCGATTTTTTCCGAGTCAAATGCTTTATTGACTGGACTGTTGTTCGTTTACTTCCCAAACCTACCCATTTCTACCATTTTAAGCCCGAAAGACTGTCAAAGTTCATATACAAAAATTAAAACTGGTAGAATCTGGCAGTTTCGGGCAAGTACACGAACAGACCTAAACTAATGTGAACACCAGCGACTCACTCTGACGTTCAGCAGTCAAACACACAAATCTAGGCTCGCGGAAGAATTAAATAGAAATTTTTTAACCACAAAATTGTAACGAACCCTTGGCAACAACACCCGCGGTTCGTTATTTTATTAAAAAAATCAGTTCATCCACTTTGACTTTTATATTGTTTGTTAGCTTATTTTTTAAATTTTAAAACAAGGACGCATTTTGTGTAACTGATATGAAAAATCATAAACTTAACAAACGAATTAACAAATTTTGTCACTTTGACATAAAATACAGTGAGTAGTAAACAAACAGAACTTTTATTGATAACGTTGTGTTTAATCAGCTCAATGAACTAGACATGACTATGAAAGAGTTATTTGTGATTGGATTTAAAAATCATCATCATCATTATCATCAAAGGCACACGCTAAATTTACTTTTTGCTAAAATTAACTCATTCATATTATATTTTCACTAATGTACTGTACACTATATATGACAGGTTATGCATTCGTTTAAATTGAACTCGATATTTTAATCAAACTTGTTATTGTTTATACAAATTACTTCAGTTTGTTTTAATACCAAAAGTAAAGTTAGGACCTTTTTTGTATTTTTTTTCCGAAAAAAATATATTGCAATATTTGTTGACAATAAACTCGATATTATAATGAATTAAACAAAAAAAAAACAGGATTGAAATTAAAAAAAAAAAATAAAAATTACTCCTTTGTTCTTTTAAGACGAAAAACAATAATAAAACTCTTTACAATCATCAGCTGTCAAAATTGTGTGTGTGTTATTTTTTTTTTTTAATTTGTTATTCTCGAAACTGTTGGATTTTTTTTTTGTCGAATGAATTGCATTTACTTAACTTGATTGTACTTTGAATTCTCGTTTTCTTTTTTTAAGACAATAAGATCAACAAAAAAGATTGTAGCAGGTTGGTTAAATATAAAATCAACAACTCCTGCGTGACACATGACATTTACGATCGCATGATTGTTAATATACTTTAAAATTGACTTAAAAATTAGTAAAAAAAAAAATAATAAATAAAAAAAGTATAATAATAAAACTGCGCCAAAGCCAACCATTGACACAGATTTCATACAAAAGCTTACCTCATAGCCTATTCAACTATATGTATGTGTATTTCAACTTAATATAAGTGGTTAAGTTGTGTGGGCTCAGTGAATGCATTTATATAGTCGTGGCGGCATCGCTCAACTTCATCGCCATATCAAGCCACTGCACCGCGCCACCGAAGGTTAAAGTTCTGCATTCCATGGAAGAATGTGTTGAGGTGTTTTGCAATCACACCGTCTCTTGTCATGTAATATTAATTTTTTTGTTTTTTTACCATTAAGAGGAAGTAATTTATAAGAAATATAAATGCATTGAAAGTTCATTGATGGCCTTGTAAGAAACGATGTAATCGATTTGAAAATATTCATTCATCTTAAAGTAATCTTCTTCACTCAATCAATATATGTACTTTTTTTTCTCTATACGAAAATCAAACAATTATGAGAGTTTAAACTGACCTTAAGATTGCATTTATTTATGTACAAACTTTGTGTGTAAAAAAAAGAAAAAAAAAAAAAAAAAAAAAAGAAACTTTGAACGATCTGATCTCACTGATGATCATCATGATGAGAAATTTTATGAGTCGATCAATTGAAGACAGTCAAATAAAAAATAAAAAAAAATGCACTTGTGTTTTAATTGATCAAATAGACTGACAAAACCTCATTTTTTAATTGCCTCTGCTTTTATTTTTTGAAAGAAAAAAAAAAAACAAAACAAAACTCTCAGCAATTAGGGAATATAAAATTACAGTGTATCTGCTTTGATCAATTAATGTGAATTGCAGCGTGTGATTATTTTGATTCAATGATGTTTAATTTAATTTTTAATTTTCTTTTACCTGATTGAATGCTAGCTATGTATATTTAATTCTAAAAAAATTCTAAGTGCGTAGTTTTGAGGTTTCCATTGGGAAATCAACAATCGTTTTTTTTTTTTTTATATTTCGAATGAGAATTGAAAGAAATGACAAATAAATTAACATTGTTGATTTTATAATTATATTTAAACATTAACCAATTTATTCCTATGATTTGAAATTCAATTCATAATATGTAATAGCAAAACTAAATTAAACATAATTAAAACTGAGGTTTGATTAAAAACTTGCATACCTATGAGAAAAAAAAATGTAAGGAAATCTGTCGATGTCAAAAGTGACAGCCATCATTTTGTGGAAATTGGTACAAAATCAAAATCAATGTAAATTTTCACCAAATTTCTATATTTTTAGCGTTATTTTAATAACATATTCTTGCTGACATATAATAGCTCTGTTCGCGTATGCTTACCCGAAACTGAGATTCAACTGTTTTAATTTTTTTATATGAACTTTGACAGTCTTTCGGGTTAAAAATGGTAGAAAAGGCCAGTTTTGGGTAATAAACGAAATAGGCTATTATAAAACCATTATAGACGTCAGAAAGTTAACGACGACGTCATAAACGATGTGTCAAAATTTGTCTGGGAAATCTTTTCCAACTAATCGTTAAGTTTCTGAGGTGAATTTGTGTCGTAAACTTCGTAAATGAAAATGGTAAAAAGGACATGCTATGATGACATTTTATGTGTCACATTACAATTAATAACCAAGCAAACAATTTCGAATTAAATATAAAATAAATGAAATCAAAGAGAAACTTTTGTACTTAAAATGACAAAGATTAGATACAATTTAAAAAAGAACAATAAAATTGAAGAAATTAGAACCCTGATAAAAATAAATAAAATGAATTCCTTCGGCTTGTAATCATTTGATTGGTTTATCACATCATTTACCACATTTACGCAATCAATTTGTAGGGTGACCGTTCATATGGAACGTGTGTCACAAAACTTAATAATTTTACGACTTGGGAAATTTTACGATATTGCATGAATACTGTTATTGTGACTACATATATTTACAATATAAATACATACATAAGATAATTAAATTCACAATCACTGATAAAAAATACAAACAGTACTGCAACTATTGTATTGAGTTTTTTTTTGATAAATTAAATGATAACAATTTTCATGAAACATTAGTTAACAAACATAACACTGTTATAATAGTTATTAAAAACTCGTGATTAAATAAACTTTACGACGAACTTTAACTCGATTTATAATTATGAAACATTCTAAATACTGAATTAGTGTTTATCTATCGTTTTAATTTAATCAGTAGTGATTAAAAAATTTTACAATTGAATTACATTTAAGTTCATTCAATCAAGATCAAAAATGACATATATTTTTTGACAAATATAAAAGCAACACTCATAGGGATTAGTCATTCATAATATGTAATTTATTGTCTGAAGCAGGATTAACACAAATGTTCAGTTTTATCTTCGAAAATGCGTTTCTTTTAGAATTTAAAATAATTTTGATACATAAATTAGGGGTAAATTAATATATTTTTTTTAATGAAACGTAGTGCTAAATTTGTAGTTTAGATCTTTGGCCTAGATAATTATTATTATACATTTTTCGGAGGCAAAAATTATTATTTGTCAAATATTTAATCACCTTATGCTATGTTTACACCGCAGATTTATCTTATTTTAGATTATTAAATTTATAATTATGTGTTGTGTTTCCACTGCACAATAAGATTAACAAACAGAATTCTTTGACAGCACCTTTCAAAATGCAAATCTTGTTTAATTTTTCTTGTTTCTAACGAAGTTAAAGTGAGACAGATAGTGCTTCATTTCTGTCAAATCGAATAAAAAATCGATTTCTCAATGAATGTGTTCAGCACGATATGTTTATAAGTTCAATTTGTAAAATTATTAACCCTATGGGCGTTTTTCTTTTTTAGTTCAGAGCAGAGCCTGAACTGTAAACAAAAATCGTGTTTCTTTTTTAGCTCAGAGCATTCAAAGCTCCAATTTTGTGTTTTATTTTTTCGCTCTGAGCATGTTCAAAGCATGTTTAAGCTTAGATTAAAGCTTAAAATGACACCAAAAACATATTTCCTAATCTAATTTTCTATAAATAAACTGAAATAAAATAAATATCTTTAAAATTTTCTTCATTTTTATTGAAATCCTCTTCTCTATATGAGCTATATTCAAACCATTAAAACTTATTCTACCGTTAAAAGTCTGACAGATATTAATGCAAATGTATCATTAATGTGTATCCAACTCTCGTATACGAATAGCACTCAATTTTATACGCCTACAAAATTTCAAAATAAAAATAAAATAAACACTCAAGTACATCATTATCTTAATCTACATTATACTTTAAAATAGAACTATGCCCACCTCAAAGCGCCTGACAGACGACCGCTCCGGAAATAATTTTTTTTATCATTGTTGCCTTGTTGCTGTGTGATTTTATTAATTATTTATAATATGATAAAACAAATATTTATAATATCATCCTAATCGGTGGTTTATTCCATCCACAAAAGCACGCCAACTATTATCACAATCTATATCAAGTGCAAAATTAAATTATTTTGAACTTTGATTTTTTTTTTTTGTATAGGATTTTATTCCTTTCAATCGATTTAATGTTCTTTTCATATAATGGTACAAATATTGTCTCCCCATGTATAGAATAATTTATTTGTCATTTATTTTCTAATAAAAACTTGATGATGAACTTTTGTATTTAATTTTTACGATCTTTCGAAAAAGTATATCGTATAAAAAAGACATTTTGTTTGTCAAATTTTTCGAATGTCATCGTTATGTCAGCACAAATTACGATTATTTTGTTTTAATTTTAAAATCATTTTGTGGGATTTAATCTATAGCGAGTATTGTAGAAGAATTTGTCATCATTGTTTGTTTTTAATATAAAAACACAAAAAAAAAATTAAATTGGGTAGTGAAATTTCAATTTTTACGATCTTTCGAAAAACAATATCAATAAGTGACCTTTGTATTTAACAATATGATTTAGTTTAGTGGGCTTTAGGTCCTAAAGCCCACTAAACTAAATCATATTGAAAAACAATATCGTTAACATTAAATATCTCCTCTTTTATTAATATGTTTCAAAATGTCATCATAAAATTTGACTTTTTTACATTTTTACTTATTTAGTGGGTTTTAAAATTATTTTAAGGAGAAAGTTTATATAGAAATGTTACCAAAAGGTCAACAAAAACAATAAAAGAGTTTAATGATTGCGTTTAAAATGTCAACCAATTTGATAAAAATAACGTTTTAAAATTATTCACAAGAATCTCTTGTTTCACAAAAAAAATAATAATAATGAGGTGACCTTTATTTAACGATTATATACACAAACACATCATATGACAGTAGGCATGTAAAATGTAACTAACATAGATATACATACATACAGCTGTAGGTATCAAGTTACTTGTAATCCGATTGTGACATTGAATGCTCTACAAGTCAAAAAAAAAAAAAAAAAAACAAACGTAAACAAAATGAATGAATGCAATGTGCTTGTCAAAGCGAAAAGAAAAGAGATGCAAGAAAACATGGTGAGTGCGTAGCATTGGCGTTCAAGATCGAGGTTTGTTTTGTTTACATTTTTTTTTGTTGTTGTTTTATTTATTATTTACTGTAAATTGCCATAAACAAAAATAAATCTTAACTCATTCATTGTTAAGGTATGTATACATATGTAACTATAAGCTTTGTGTGGGAAAGGTATATTTGATTTATTATTATTATTTATAAAACAAAATTAACTATACCTACCTTTGACATTTTTTTCCCCATAAATTTGCAAAATTTATTATTGCACTATTTACAATCGATTTTATATACAGCTATATAACAGTAATAACATGATGTGTGTCAAAATACGCCCACTTAAATGTCTATGGTAATAATGCAATATATTTTATTGTGGTATAACTAAATACCATAAACAGAGTTTAAGTTTGCCTGTCTGGTATAAATTGATAGATATTATATTAGCAAGACTATAAACATTGATTGTAGATTTAAAGTATCTATAACCTTCTAAAAAATATTGACGAGGTAAATTTATTGACTTTGTTTGTATATAGTTACCTACATATTATGTATGTATGTAAACTATTTGAATAATTAGTGCATACAGTTAGTTTCTTCAGTTTAAAGAAGTTTGTTATCCTTTTTTATTATACCTATACACTATTTGAAATGAGTTCCCTTTCGCCTCTTCATCTTGTCAGATGAGCTGATGCTTATTCATGCTCATTAAGTTTTAGCATGGAGTTGGAGTCTTCCTATCAAAATGAAAAGTTAAACGTTGAAGAATGAAGACTATTAAGGTTAAACTAGAATAGGCGGAAGCCAACGTACGTGGTCGTACAAAACCGAGCAAAAACAAGAAATTCATATGACGCGCACATAATTGCGTTTTGGAACTTTTCGTTTAGTTTTCGTTAACTTTTTCCGTCGGACGTGAGAGCGCTCACCGACCGCTCTTTCGTACATGGACTGACAGCTAGCTTCAAAAATCACTTCCAACCACTCAAGTGCATTATGGGTGACTTATGAATTTGACGTTTTGGAAAGCAACTTTTCGTTCGCTTTTGACACTAGCTTCAGACAGCTACCGCCTATTCTAGTTCTACCTTAATATTGTAAGTCGTGTAGATCTCTGGACAAATGAAAAATACAAAATGGTTGATTACCCTGTTTGTTCTTCTATTGTCTTGCTACAGTGACATCTGTATTTTATTTTCCTATAATGTCAACTTTTGGCAAGTTCATTTGACATTCCGTTTGTACAGGGTGTTTTTTTTTTTTGTTAGGTTTATATAATTTTAAAATGAAAAAAAAAACATACAAATTATGTCAATATCTATGTCATTGGCTTTATATTGAAAAGATAATTTTTTGCTCTCTCGCTGTGCTCTCACGTTGCAATTTTTTTAAGTTAACAAACAGGAAATTTACACCATTTTGTAAAAATTTATGAAAATTTTTGCAGTTTTTCAAGAAATTGCACGTTACTAAACAGACCTATACACTCAACACAAATCAACTGTCAGATGTCATATTGACTGTCACTAGAAACAGTGTTGCCAATTTTACAATTTTAAAACCAAACTTCTTTAAAACAAAACAAAATAATCAATGTTAGTCTGTGACTCATCGAATAACAGTTAACAGATAACAGTCCCGCTTAATATAGTTTTGACTCATAACATAAGTTCATCATTGAGGTCAATTTAATGAATGTGTTAATTTACAACAGATCATGTTTCATCTAAAAAAAAAACACAAAATCTTTTGTTAACCTGTTTTCTATTTTCGGCAATTTTGTGCTGTCTATAAGTAGAGTTATGCGTAGCTCTCTAAATATTTATTTGTTTTAGTAATATTATGTATTTTTATATTAACCATATAACTATATAATGTAATTTCCCAAGCTAATTATCATAATAAAAATGACTCATTTTAGACCTTCTACAAATAAATACTGGGAACATAAATTTCCCAGATAATTAAAAATTTAAATAAATTCAATAGAAATCATATTTTATCTATACATACACACATATTTTCATCTAACAAAAAAAAAAAAAATATAATAAAATTCTTCTGAATTAAAACTGTCGTGAATGACGTTTGATTTTTTTCACATTTAACCGGTTTAACATCACGATTTGTAGTTAAAAAAAAAAGTTAAATTTGTAAACAAATTAAAATTTGCATCTTGAGAAATCCCCTTCCTCTATAATCTATACATTATTATAAATAATTATAATGTACATATACCTTCAATTAGGTGGGTGACTCAGTTTTTTATTTTTTTTTCTTACCTTGAAAATTAATTAAATTGTTAATAATTTCAAAATAAATCAACGTGATAATCGCGTGCTTTGAATAAATAAATAACTCAGATGCAATATACAATTAGAAATACCTTTTGTTAGGTCATGAACCGAATATCTAGGCAATAATGATAAATGAAATAAAAAACATATTATAAGAAATATATTTTCTATAATTTTATTATACTATGATAGATTTTATCTCATTCACCAAAACATTCCAACCAAAGCTCTTGAAACATTATAAATCTCAAAATAAAAAAAATGACAATGTCGTACCCAAAAAAATCATGTAACATGTAAACTGAAGTTTATGTTGGTTTGTGTACGTTCTACTATTTTTAGCCCAAAATACTGTCAAAGTTTATTTATATAAAAGAAATAAATCTGGTAAAATTTGGCGATTTCGGGCCACTAAGCGAACAGACCTCATGATAAAACGGCCACCATGTTGATTTTTGTATTACAAATAAATGCATCCAAAGACGAACGCTAATGTTTACACATTCTTAACGTGATTGACAAGGCGTGACGTTCAAACTGTTTTTCATAGCAGTAAGTTAAAATATTGTAAATACTTCGTCAATTGTGTTCAATTTTTTTGTCCATGTTGTGAACTTACAAACGGGAATGTAACACGAATACGCTTAGTACACTCTTATTTCGTTTCATTCAATACTAAACACACATTTTAAAACTTAAATCAATAAACAAAAAATGACAGTTGAATTTCACCACATTTATTATTAAGCTTCAAAGCACACAAGACAAAATTAATTGACATATAGTATAAAATTCTAATGGCGCCGCTACCACCGCTATACGTGCCGCCCGCAAAAAAACACAATTGATAGTTTTTTTTTTATTGTGCAATATTTTGTGTGCGGCAATTCAATACTTTAAGCTTGAAAGATTTTAACAAAAATAAAAGTATCAATTCTCATGACAGTTTTCAATTTAAATTTGATAAAAAAATAAAAATTATCAGTGTTCTCAACGGCATGCTTGAGTACTCCCTTCGTGTTTAAATCAAACAATATATAAGAAATGATGCATGACATAACAATATTTTGTTCTCAGTATAAGTTAAAATAAAGAACAATAGATTTGTTTGATTAATTTAATACAGTTTTGTACTGTTTAAAATACCTATATGCATTGGAAACTTCATTTTTTGACCCGAATGACAAATTGGTATTATTTTTTTCAACAAATTGGCAAAAAGATTGATAAAATCATTGCCTTAATGACATACATTTAAACGAAGTTAAATAATGCCACTATGCAATGGGGGATAATAACGTTTACTTCCTAAACCTATCCATTTCTATCATTTTTAGAATGTCAAAGCTCATATAAAAAAATAAAAATGGAATCTGGCAGTTTCGGGCTAGTATGCGAACAGACCTAATGTCAAGAATGAGCAGGTTCATTCTTTATTGTGTATTGACATTATTTTCAAAATGACGTCAGAACAGTATTTTGACGATGTCAGTATAAATGGTAAAATTAAACGTCACTTATTTTTATGTCAAAAAGAATTTTTGAACCACACACGATTGAGTCATTATTCATTAATGACAAGATAATGGAAAAGATTATGGCAATTTGTCACTTGTGTAAATACGGCATAACATACACTGGAAACAAAGCTAAATTTAATCATACCTGCATATGTTTATATTATAATATACTTGGTTAATAAAAGTGTTACTAATAATTATGTTTTCTTCTTTATTTACAGTTTCAACAAACATGTCTATCGCAAGTGTGCATCAATCACAAATCAATGACATCTACAGTCCACTTGGGTAAGTTAATCGTTTAGGTTTATATTAGACGCGTAATTCAAACAAATGAGATCTCAAAGATTTCGATCCAAAGTCAAAAAGTGAGCAAGCAAATCCAAAATTCTTTTTCCTCAGTATTTTGAAACCGCAAGGTGATAAACTTAGCTGAGGAATCCTGTTCATCTAACTGAAGGCGTGTTTTTTTACAAGCACGGGGGTTATTGGACGAAAAAAACGACGTCGGTGCTAAACAATTAACATGTTAAATGCAACAACAACTAATCCCAGAGAATTCTCGGGGCTTAACTTAAGCTTAACATGGCGTCGCTAATCCCCGCTGCCGTTTTTTTCAACCAATTTCCCCCGGGCTTGCAAAAAAAAACGCCTTGATTGATTGATTAGATCTTTGAAATTTCATTTTCCTGAACATGCCTATTATTCTTTCAGTCAGTATTGTTGTGTTAAGAAATGATGACTTATGACATTTAATAACAACTTGCAATTCCAATTTTAGTGCAATTATATTTTTCGTCACATGTTATTTGACATATTGTTAGAAATTACAGCTTTTCCACCATTTTGAATCTCAATCAAGATGGTGGAAAATCTGAAAATCTGCTAAATTCACTATCTTGATTCCCAATAAAAATGGCGGAAAATCTGCATGTGGTGAAAAGTTGAAAATTCGGATTGAACTTTCATATTTTGATCCCATAAATTGCGGGAAAATTTTTTTAATCGATTGAATTGCAAATTTTGTACATACAACATTTTCATTTACAAGAACAATCATACAAACAGCCATGAAATTGTTTCGAAGAAATTAAATTTCGAATTCGAAAACATATCATTTTATTTTTTCTCAATTAAAAAATAAAAAAATAAATCAAACAAACAAATACAAAACTGGTTGGATTTATAAATTAACAACAATAAATAAGTTTATCCACTTAATTTTTGGATTTATAAAGCTTTAAAAATCGAATTTCATATATGTCAATATGACAGTTTATTAAAGGTTAATTTTCATGTTGTTTTAATTTTTTTGTTGAAAGGTTAAATTGGGAAATTATTAAAACCACTGAGATTTTGTTTTGTGGATAATAAAATATATTAAATTATCGCATTATCTGAAATTATGCCTTGCAATGTCAGATAAGCGCTCTCACTTCCGTATTTATTTAAAAAAAATTTGTATGAAACACACTCTTAGTGCCCCCAAATGATTGCCAATTTCAGTTAAAGGTATATATGTATATATACATATATTTCTTCGAAGTGCCAAATGAGTTTATTGCTTTCTCGTTTTTTATTTTATTTTAATCACCTGTTCAAATTACACAATAATTCTTAAGACCCATTTGTATGGAATTGACATTTGTATGAACAAACGTCAAAATAAATTTTTTTTTAAATAAACTAAAAACAATTTCAAATATAAATTAAATACATATGTATATATGTACTTATATATACGTACACCGTAATTGTGTTTTAAGCCAAAGTTTTGATGACATAATGACTGATAACAATTATTATACACATTTACATACAAAATAAAGTTGATGCTAAAAAGGTTTGTTCGTTTACTTCCCAAAACTGTCAATTTTTAACAATTTTATTTTTCTATGAACTTTGACAGAATTTTTGCACTAAAATTGGTACAAACTGACAGTTTTGGGAAGTAAATGAACAAAGATGTAATGACTTTTGATTAGCCGTGTATTAATGACAGTGTGAAGCCAGCTCAGCAAAATATGTTTACATGTAAAAAAGAACAAAAAATAAAAGAGATTATAAATACTTTACTTTTGTTGTATAAAAAACAAAAATTGATTTGCGTTCAAAAATTTTACTGAGTAGTTATTGATACAGTTAATATGAGAAAAATACTTAATAAAGCATTTAAAATTTGCTTGTGAGCTTAATTTTAAAGTTCTATAAAAAAATAACACATTTTTGACATTATTCCCAGGAAGTTGATTAGATTAAATACCTACAACAATCAAAATTGAGTAGGAGTTGTTTTTTTTCTATTTTTAGAATAAAATTATAATTTATTACTATTTTAATGTTTCTTTATGAAACGAAAATATCATAAAGATAACCTAAAAATATACATAAATAATCTAATTATTTGCTTTTGGAAAAATTTCAATCGATAACATGTTTTTTTTATTTTTGTTGATTTGACAAATGAAATTTGATAAGTTTATTGGTCATGAAATGACATCAACAAAAAAAAATGTTAATCGGTTCTCCATCGATTTCGGTGATCGGTCGAAAATCCAATCTTCATTCATCAGATATTGAAGCACAATTAAGACAATTATTTTTTTTCCGGTTTGGTTTGCAACTATGAAAAAAAGCACTCATACGCCCTGGTGTACGCATCACCAGTAGGTACATCTGAAACGCAAATATCTATTAGCGTCCGTTCTGCCGTATCCTAACTCTACTCAATTAAACACAATAACAACATTATCTTCTTCTTTGGACCACCCAAATGGTTTAATTAAATTTTATTTAATAACCTCAGTTAAACAAAGTAATGATAAATACTGAGACGTGACTGTTTTTTTTATAAGAAGATATATGGGGCGTTCAGAATAGTAATGGTCTAAGTCCATTAATAACACTCACACAGGAATGGTTGAGAGTTGTGAATCAAGAGCTGCCACCTTTAAGTTCATGTTTGCTTGATTTTGGTATTTTAAGCTCACGCAATTGAAACAATAATTTTTTTTTTTTATAAAAAAGGGAAAATCAAATTATGAAAATAAACAAATTGATTTTTGATTAATTTTCTTCCAAATGTCCCTTCAATTTCAAAAACACAGCTTTAGAATCTCTTGGTAATCATCAAAATTCATGACTCCATTTTGGAAAATTTATTAAAAAAATAGTTTTTTTCTCTCATTTTGACATTTAAGTTAAATACACGAACAGAACTTTTATGCCCACTTTCACACGGGGAACTGATTTTTCGAAAATCTTTTACAATTTAGTTTCCTCGTGTGAAAGAAAGAAAAAACATCAACAAAATCTCCAGCTACTTATCTTTCTCTCATTTTGACATTAAATTAAGTACACGAACAGAACTTTTTAGTCCCCTTTCACACGGGGAATCTCATTTTCCGCAAATCTTTTACAATTTAGTTTCCTCGTGTGAAACGAAGGAACAAAAAATCAAAAATCCTCCAGTTACTTATTTCATCTTATTAAAGTGTTAGTCCCCTTTTACAAAATAAAATAAGTAACAAAAAAAAAAAAAAAAAAGTCAATCAATATTTGGCACTGAATGTAATTCTTCATTGAACTTGAACTAAAATGTCAATTGCAAGCTTTGGCATTTCACACTGTTAAATTATTTAAATTGAATTGAAATCAAAATATTTCGAATGTTTAAAATACTTATTGACTTTGGACACCTTGTTAAATCTTTTACACTGCAGTTTTCACTGGCTTCGGGAGATCATTTAATTTTAAAATAGCGCCGTCAATTTGAGTTTGACATTTAAATTCAAAAAAGTTTCCTATTTTTATAATATAAATTAGCACATGACAATGTGGGCGTCGTCTTCGTCGTTGTTGTCGTCGTAATGGGATTTTGTCGACATGAAATTTTAGTTAAAATAAATTTCCCGAATCCAACAATATAATATTGACAGTGCTGTGGATGTGATGAATGTCAAAAATGTTTTATGTCAAAAGAAATCTAAATTGATTTGCTTACACTATGAAAACCTCTTTTAACAAGGAAAATATTTCTGACAGACGCATTAATAAACATTTCTGTCAGTGAGGCCTAGTCAAATAATTGTACATACATATGTATATCCGATGCAACGAAACACCTTTGCCTTTGCTGCCGCTTGCAATTCTCTTCTTACTGCCCTTAACAAAATAATACAATTAAATATTGGATTTCAGTCAGTGATTGACTAAACAGAAAAGAGCAATTAGGCGGAGTGCACATCTGTAATCACACCAGCTACTGCACATATATCACCGTTCCGTCCGTCCGTCTTTAAGACATTCGAGAGGGTGGCTATTAATAGAACTCTGCATGCTAAGCATGTAATTAATTCACTTACTTACGTACAATGTCACTGTATATATTTTGTTTGGCTTGTTTTTCTTCTTCGTTTTCTAATTTTTTTTTTTTTTTCTGTTTGCATGAAATGCAATTCTACTTCCATTTGACCATGAGACTCGTCCAAACATCGTGTGACTAAGAACTGTCAGAATGGCATTTTGTTATCTTGTTAATTATTTTCGATAGAAATACTGGCTAAGAATGTAATGTAGCGCATACAAAATAAATAAATGTTCTCATTTCCGTATATGCATATGAAACTAAAAAAACCAGAATCAAAAGATTTCAACGGAAGTAAATTTATTTGGCACAAATGTGTATATAAATATAGAACAAAGTGCAGAGGCAGAATAGGTATAGATAGATTTTATATAGTAGACAATTAAATTATTTTAATAAACTGACTGGAGGATGTCGCCAAGAGAATGATACATTTGCAATTTTAATTATATTTTATTCCAAGATTAGAAGACAACAATGTAATTTTTTTTTTGTTTTGTTTAATATTTTTTCAGACGAAGCAGTTTAAGTATGTCATCGTCGCTGTCAGATTTAGTTGGCAGTCCATTGGAAATTTCCATGGACAATGTATTAACTATTGAAGAGCTACGTGCCCATATGGGATCATGTTTCACATGCGGAGTATCTTGGACTGATGATCATGTGTCATTGGATTGCGGTGAATGCGGTGGATATAGTTTAGAAAGACC
This sequence comes from Epistrophe grossulariae, assembly GCA_929447395.1. Classification (NCBI taxonomy): domain Eukaryota; kingdom Metazoa; phylum Arthropoda; class Insecta; order Diptera; family Syrphidae; genus Epistrophe; species Epistrophe grossulariae. Next base: position 39,916,558 of record OV839566.1, read on the forward strand.
ATGCCCTTTGTGTGATGGACAGTGTGGTGTTCAATGGAAGCGAGACTTTACGATGGTGAGTTTAATTAAAATGGTTTTAGGGTCACATTCATTATACATATACATTATACATACCTACATACCTACATAAATTTATCGTACTGCATTAGTTTTGCTGAGATGGCCACAAGTGTCAAATTTAACATTCCAAGTTAAGAAAATGGTCTCAATAGGTCTGTTCGCTTGCTTGCCCGAAACTGTCAGATTCTTCCAATTTTATTTTTTTTATATGAACTTTGACAGTCTTTTGGGCTAAAATCGGTAAAAATGGGAAAGTTTGGGAAGTAAATGAAAAAATGTGGCCGAAATGGCCACAAATGTAAAATTTGACTTCTAACGTTTCAAGTTAAAAAAAATGGTCTCAATAGGTTTGTTCGCTTATTTGCCCGAAACTGTCACATTCTACCAGTTTTATTTTTTTTATGAACTTTGACAATCTTTTGGGCTAAAAATGATAGAAATGGGTAGGTGTGGGAAGTAAACGAACAAGGTTATTCCATACCTATAGTTTTTCTGAAATGACCTTAAATGTCAAATTTGACTTCAAACGTTTCCAGGTTTAAAAAAAGTGGTCTCAATCTAAAAAAAAAAGAAATAATTAATCAAATGTGTTCAGTAGAATTTTTGTGATAGGAACGTCCGACCTAAAAAAATCTCTTAAGTTCTTATAAAATTGGTTGCAATTCATGCATTTGATTTTAAAGGAAATTCAAAGACGAAAACGTCCAAAAAATCTCCAACAACTTGTTTTCTCGTTTGGAAGGGGACAAACAGGCCTAATATTTGGCAGACAAAAAAAGGGTTGGTTCGATGTCACTGAGTCGCCCTGGAATCGCTCTGAGGTGTTTTCTGTAGCACTTTTTTTCGCCCTAGGTTCGGGCGATCTTTGAATGACTCTCACGAGTCTCAGGTTTTTTCTTGGGGCACGAATTCAGAGCGTTCATGACAATCTTCTTGGTAAATATGAGATATTTTGATGATAATTTTGTTATTTATTTGATTCATGTAATTAACGACAAAAATGTCAAAATATAAAATGCTCTATGAAAAAGGGAAATTAACGAAAAAAATTGAAGGTGAAACTTGTAGCGCTGAAGCGGTTCGTTCATCGTTGTAAAATAAAAACCCGAGCACCTCTGAGTTTTTTGACAATTGATTCACACTCTCCAGGTTAGATAAACACGAGCGGTTCTCAGTTTTCTGACAATTGATTGACATTCCCCAGGTCAGAGAACATCGAACAAACCTAATCTCGTTGTCTTTGCAGTCAAAAAACGACACTTCTATAAAATATTGCACAATTACACCACATTCATTTTCACCGCATATAAATTATATATATTTTTATTTTAAAGACGATTTCACTCAACAATATTTTTTTTTACAGTCACATGCCTGTAGTAAAGCTCGCTGGCAAGGTGTTTGTACCAGCTATCCAGATGCTTTGCTCTCTGCACCAACCACCATCGTTCCATCTGTCAACGCAGCATCATGCGCCGCATCAAATCAACTGCGGTTAGCACAAGAACTGTGTGCGAGATTGGAACAACTTTCAGCCAGTGCTCACACATGATTGGATTGCATTATTTTTTCATAATCCATCAACACACTATAGACCAACAACAAAAACAATAACAACAACAACTATAGTTAAGAAAGAGAGATAGAAGATAAATAATGTAGCAAGTTAATTTTATCGGTTCTGCGAAAGCTTTTGCTACTTATGTATTTGGTTTTTATTATTTTAATTATTTGATAATAATTAAGTTTAGTTTGTGTATAAAAAGTAGTTTATTAAGAGTTGATTTAATTTCACGAGACTTTATTTTTCTTTCGTCGAAATCGTATGAGATTTCAACGATAAATTTAAGCAACAAATTTCTCGTTGGTTGTTTCCTATGATAAGTTTTTTTGTTTTTTTGTAGTAATGGTTTTAGTATAAGCTTTCTTAGTTTATCTTTCTTTTTTTTAATGAGATACGCTCAAGATGTTTCTTTAAACGAAAATAATATAGGAAACTTAGAAATACAATTTTTCTTTAAGATAACTGTTGTATCCTAAAAATAAAAAAAAAACAGAAACTAACACCTACACACAAACACACACACACATAAGCAAATCATTATGTATATAATATAAAGACAAATGTAAATTAAAAATGACAAAACTTAAAAAAGAAAAATGAGAAATATTTTTGAATAGATAAGATCATTAATTATTTTTAGAAATTCTATAAAATTTGATATATGCATTCGATTGAGCAATACCAAAATGAAAATTCAAAATATTTTGGCAATCAAATGAGATTTATCTGTACCAAAAAAATCAACCGTTAGACTAGAAAATAAAATGTAATAGTTTATTTTGTAAATATAATAAAATAATGAAATTTATTTTTTTAAATTCTAAACAAAATTACATTTATTATTTTAATTTCTATGATTTTGTAAATCGAACAATTGAAATTTTTTTTAAGATTCAACTAAAAATGCTCAATTTAAAATCTATTCGAAATAATAATATTTTTTTTTTTGTTAATTTGTCATTATGGATTTTCTGTGAAAATCCTCATTTTGTTAAAAATACATATACATAGATATAAAACTATTAATTAAAAAAAAAACACTTATGTGAGTAATTTTGATATCGTGTTGTAGCGTTACAATCTGAGATAATGTAACGGTTTAAAAAACGCGCTGCTTGGTTTAAAGTTAAGTTATAGTAGGTATATATTTTTAAAGATATTTTTAAACCATGATTGTAATTTTATTAGAAAAAAGTTATTTTTTTTCCTTAATAATTTCTACATTAAATATATAATTTTATTTTTTTGTTTAAAAAATGCTTGTTTTTGAATTTTTCTCTGTAAATAAGAATAAGCATAAGGATAATAGACCCTGGCAAATATTCTGTTAAAATGGGTTGCGCGTTCCATCGTAATAGAAAATGTGCTACGAACAACGAAAAATGTATTGCAGAATCCATTCGTAGAGAAATCGTTTTAGAAAATCTACTAAGAAGAATTTCGAAATGTAAAGAATTTGCTATCAGTAATTCTGAATAAAACGGAAATATGACGTCCCTTTCTACGACAACTAATTCTTTTCGTAGCCAAGTAAATAATGATTGTGTTTCAGTAAAATAAAAGTATCTTTTTACAAATTCTGAAATGGTTGCAAACCCAAATTAATCAATTTTTATTTTGTTAAAAATTCTTAGACTCTTAAAATAGTTGAACGCCAATACAAAACAATTTAAAAAGAAAATCAAAACATAATTATGCGCTTAAAAAAAACGAACAAGTAAAAGAATACATCACTTTTAAAACAAGCCGTACTAAAACATTTGAAACTATTTTATTTTTAAATTCAGCCTTATCGCCAACTTAATAGGAACTTTTCTACCACGGAAAACAAAAAATTACCGGGGAAAGAATCACCCTTATTGCGCAAAGTTTTTTAGTAAAACAAGGCTCTAGAAGCGGCAATTTGAGTTTTATTAAGAACAACTATCATTTTAATGGTTATGAAGGGCGAAGTAAGAAGAGAACGGCAAAGGTTTAGTTTTACTGAAACGCCTTACGCAGTAAGGGTGAATATTTCCAATCGCGAATCTCGCACGAAATCAGTTTTCCTCAAGAACTTACTTGGGGAAATGTTTGCATTGAAATAAGGAAAAAAGTTCCCTGGAAAAATTATTCACAATAGCTTTTTTGCTGAAAGGAATATTTTACCAAGATGATTCGTGATAGCAAATTTCCCAAATTGGGAAATTTCGCGATAGGGCGAAAAAATGCTAAAACATTGAATAAATAAACACTAACAGCCAAATTAATAAACGTGAAAGAGCGAAGGGTTAGGTGTAGGTCTTATTCCGTAGACTAAGTGCCAAATGTTATGAATAAAAGAAAATTTCTAATAAGTGACGGAATAAATTCTCCAGGGGAATTAAGTCGTCATTGCATTGAATTTTCGTTTGTTGGATAAGTATTCCGAGGAAAATTCAGATCTTGGATTCATGAGGACCGCTACTAAAAGTACATACATTTTGTACTTCGATATCCCTTAAACATACGAACTTTACTTAAGTGTAAGAAGTAAAACAATTTTATTTTCCAAAATATATTTCATTATATTCCTCAAAGTTAAACTGTTTATCCACTTATTGCTTTTTTTTTATTTTGATAAATTAAAATAATTTAAATTTCTTCTTTAGCTCTTGTTTTTTCCATGCGGGTAAAATATCAAATTCCAAAAATGGCATCCCAAATAGGGTAACAAAATCGTCATGCGTCAAATGAACCTGCAAAATAAATTATAAATTTTTTTTTTTTATAATAAATATGGATTAAGAATTTATTAATTGTTCCATTTTACCTCACGCTTAAGAGGATTAACTTCATTTGGTAATGTGACAGCTTCTTGTTGTAAAACTGCCAAAGGATACTTGTGGTGTTGATCGAAATCACTATCGTTCTTAACTGAATGCTCAACATTCTTGCAACCATTAACAAAGCCATTGCGAGAGATCTCAAGGCGCAGTTTTTCAAAAGGTACAAAATTCTAAAAAATTGAAAATAGTTGTATTTTTTTTTTTTAAACTCATTGCAAAATAAGCCTCACATCCCAAAACTTTTGGTTCCACATATCAAAGAAGCCAGTAAATATATTCGGCTCATTGTGCTGCCTTACTAATGCTATCGCTGTTGTAGTCCTGCGGGGAGTTGTAGAGGTTTCTAGAAACTCTTGAGCTATCGCCCCGAAGCCTTCTTCGTCAGCTTGGAATGAAAGCTTACCACACCAAACAAATGCAATTGCACCTGCATCCAAGATATAGGTATTCTCCGGCAGCAAATCAGACTGGCCAAATCCCAAAATTTCTTGTGTCACCAATTTCCCTTTGCAATTGTAAACCAAATGTAAATGAACTTTTATTTTAGTAATTGGTATGCCTATTGTTGCCTGCGGTAGCTCATTTAATGAGGAGGAACTTGTTGCAATTACAGTTTGGCTTATTTTATTTGATACCGAATCCCAGAATTCTTTGGGCTCCTTACCCTCCATAACCAGATTACACTCATCAGCAAAAATTGATCCGATATTTTTGGCCACTTCACGGGCATCACCCGTTGAACTTTGTCCACACCATACCCAAAGACCCAAGTTGGATTTTATCACATAGCAATCTTTTGGTGTTAATGAAATTAACGGATGAATTTGCCAGGCTTTGGAAGTGAACGATGAATCGCCCTGAACTTTAAAGATCTCCAACTTCGAAAGTTTTTGGGGACTATTGTTATTATTGCTATTACCATTCGTCATTGTTCCACCGACTTCAGATTTCAAAATAACAAACTTTCCTGAAAATATTTGCAGAAAGTGCGGTGTTTCATCACTTTCGTTCATCTTCACTACCATGGTTTTGTCTCCCAATTTATGAAATCGTTCTTTGCCAAATTTCGTACATTTTGATATTGTTTCCGGTGGTGCAGCTTTACCAATCCACATATAAATGATATTATTGATGCCTACATCTTGAGTTCCACAAAACTAAAGCGGAAATAAATAAATTATATGATTTCTCAAATTGACATTTGCACCTTGTTATATTTATACTTACAGCAACTGTATATTGAACAATATAGCAGCTGTCCGATTGGAAAATCGCTGCTGATTTTCGAAGAGCTATTTCATTGAGATGATCTTCAGTAATTTGATAGACATGTTTTTCTCCAGTACCATCGTCAACGAGTTGATTTTCAGCTGCCATTTTCGGTCGCTGTGATAGGCTTAGGGTGTCGAATTTTCCAAGTATTTGTGTTGTTTTAGTTTCTCTATCTTCCCAACTGGGGAACAGATGAGTGAATTCGATAGGTTCATGTCCTTCAATTACACGAATGAGCAGTGTTGACGATGGATACTTTTTCTGCAAAAAAAAAAAAAGAAGAAATTGAGCGTTTAAATTCATAAGCATATTGGGAAGAGTGAAAAATGAAAATGATTCAGGTGTGATATTTCAAAAATTTGGTAAGTGCATAATAGATATCCACAATCCACATTAACCCTTTCGAGGTATTTGTTCGAAAGAAAAATTGTTCGAAATCCGAAAATCGGAATTTTATCGAACGGTGCTTTGAAAGGATAGTCAAATTCAATTTTGGTTTTACACTTAAGGGTTCTTCCTGCTTCCAACAGTTATTATTCTGCCTTTGAGTCCCAAACCAACGCGAAAAATTCGGAACGACGCGACGACGAAATATATTTTGCATGAGATTCGCTTAATTTAATCGAATCGTCGCGTTGGTGTGGGTGTACACTCAAACATCGCCCTGTTAATCTATGGAGTCTGATCTTAACAACATAAGTCCAAAATCTTGTTTTGAGATAAATTCATTTTAAAGTGAAAAAATTTACTCTAAATCCAGTTAAAAAACAAAACTGTGTTGTTAGGGCTATGTAATATCCTATGAATCGGCTCACTTAGACTTTTACTGAGATTAAACGAAAATAGATTTTTTTGTATAGTTCTGCATTTATAACTTAATTTCAAATAATTGACTTATTCTATTTTGACCAGACTGCACATAAATATAAACTTTGTTCGTTTACTTCCCAAACCTAACCATTTCTACCGTTTTTAGCCCGAAAAAGTTCGCATACAAAATAATAAAACTGATAAAATCTGACAGTTTCGCCCAAGTAAGCGAACAGACCTATATTTTGGCAGCCGAAAGTTTCGTTGTCGTTCCGAATGTAACGCGTTTCGCCTTTATTCGTGATTGACGAAATGTCAAACTTTTTCGCTATACACTTCATTTTCATAATCTATGTTGGCATGTTTTGAAATTGAAAATATGGCATTATAAAAATTATGGAATCGGCTCGTATTCGTTCGATCTGTATTTTTCGAAATGGCTCAAATACCACCTTTATGTAAACTCACCTTTTTAATAAAGCCCCTACCATTCCGGATGGCTTCGATATTTTCGACATTCGGCACATTTTTCCCAATCCACATCCAAACGCCCAACGAGAATCCATTTAAAATATAAACTGCTTTCGAATCATTGAGATCACTTTGACTTGGAAGCGTTGAGGTAATCTGATCGATCCAATATTTCGTACCCTTATAACCGCATTTATACAATTTAAACGAACTGCTGTATGGCTTATCGATTTGGTTACCCTGATTAACAACTCGATTACTTCGTGGCAAGAATTTATTCCATATTTGTTTGTCTTCTTCTTTCATTGATTGTTCATAACCATCGTCAACAATGATTATGTCGCTGGTACAAGTGGTATTTCTGAATTTTTTTGCAATTCCCAAAGCTTCTCTTCGATCGCCGACATTACTTGATCGACCAATCCATATGAAAGTCTGTTTTTCGGTATTTAAAATCATAATGTATTCACTGCCAAAGTGATGCCAATTAATTGTTTCCATTTCTACACAGCTCAACCATTGACGGCCTCGTATTTGAAAAAGCCGACAATTATCAGTTGAAGAAGCCAGTGCTCCCGAATAAATCCTAGTAATAATTAAGAAAAAATAATCAAGTAAGTCTCTGTCTTCTCATTCTATTTTATTGATGATAAAAACTTACGTGATTCCTCGTCTAAAATACGACATAAATCGTACGCTTTCATTATCCTGTGATTCTCTATATTCAGTTGCTACATTGCCAAAATATGTATCCAACTCCATGACCTTATGTGCGACATTTGCTTTTTTTTGCTGAGTGACCTTTTCACCAAGCCAAAAGTGAATGAATCTTTCAAGGCCTGTACTATTTTTGGTTTCTCTGGACTTAAAAAAAAAGAATGAAATTTACATGAAAAATATATCATAAAACTTTGAAAATTTCTAAAAATTACAATTGTATCTTGATTGACGTAAGTTCCAACTGGACATGCTGCATATACGATGTAACAACAGTCATCGTAGAAGCTGCCAAAATTCTCTTTCGAAACAACTTCTAATCGGTCTTCTTCTATTTTCCATATATGAAAACAGATAGCATTTCTGGAGAGTTTTCGAAACGATGCATCTACTCTGACTTCGGAGATGGTATCAGGAAAAATTTCCTAAAAAAAACAACAGGAATATTGAAATTATTTTTTTTTTCAACAAACGATTCTTAAAAGTAATCTTTTTCTTCAAAATTTAGTTCTAATCTATTTTATATCTCTCTTATCCACATACAATAAAGTCAAATAAATACTAACATTATAATTAAGGATTTCTCGGAGAGTAAAAGTGAATTTTGAATTTGGAGATGGACAAAAGTGAATCTTTTTCGTCTTTTACAAAATGGTGAAAACGCTACAGATAGATAGAAAGATAGTGTAAATTCACAAGCATCGTTGCAGAGATTATGCACAATCACTTGCGTCACAATTAAATATAACAAATAAGAAATTTCGACTTTAAAATGCCCGCAGTTTATTCTCCTAAGAATTTCACTTTTCATTTTGTTTTTATCTATTCAAATAAAATGTTTAGTTCCTTTTTAGGGTTCCTAAACGGGACCCTATTACTTAGACCCCACTGTCCGTCCGTCCGTCCATCCAGGCTGTATCTAATGAACCGTGATATTTAGCCAGTTTCTATTTCTTAAAATTCGGAGAAAATTTTGTTCCGATCGGATACTATGATAGGGCTATTGACGTATTCTGGTACTAAATTTTAAGTTTATTTGCTCATTGAATTTGGGAAGATACATATATTCTTTTTCAACTACCAGGGGGCAGGGTGTTTTGCGCGCTTCCCTTATTTCGACATTTATCTCAAGCAAAATCAAACTTTAAACGTCTCTCCTGAAAATAAATAAATACACTTAGTATTATTTTGCATGGGTCCATCGAATTAGTATCATCACTAAATGCAAGATTCATAAATGATTCTTCTCGTTTCTACAAACACTGGAACGATTCGCTGTAGGCCAAAAAGTAGATGTCGATGATGTAGTTAAGTTCTACAAAGATGACTTTGATAAACAAAGACTTATTAACGATAGGGACGTATTCCCACAGCTTTTGAAAAGACAGAATGAGCATTGAGCAAGCAAAAAAATTGAGAAACGGTTCGTCCGGTTGCTAATCACAATCTTGCTCAAGTGAAAGAAGTTTCTCCGTTCTTGGTCGATTAAAATCTTACTTAGGGTAAACATTCAACAAAGCTGAGGGATCGGCTCAACAATATTGCTATATTGCATGTTTATTCCGACCACACGGAAAATTTAAATTTGGATGAATTATTAAATAAATTTATTTCAAAACACTCCAAACGAAGTGCGGTTTTCGCATTACAAAACCGATGTTTCATCAAAAGATTAAATAAAAAACTTAAAATGAAAAAATGTTATGATTTTTTTTTTTTATTAATGAATTTAAGCTTTTACATCTTACACCAACTACCCACTCGGGCTGAAGCTGTTCTGCCGGGTCTGATCTCTGGAGTTTTCTAATATTGTTGTTGATGATATTGATAGTAAACCCCTTATTAATAAACGAAACAGAAAACGAAGAGATAAAATTTACATATCTGTCAACTTACAGATTTTATTAATAAATAATATATAGGTCTGTTCGTTTACTTGCTTAAAACTGCCTGCGTCTACCAGTTTTATTTTTTGTAAATTATGAACTTTGACAGTCTTTTGGAGTAGAAATGATCAGTTTTGTGAAATAAATGAAAAGAAGATTTAACGGTTATAACCTGTGACATAAGGTTTGTTCGTTGAGCTCTGAAGTCACCCTCGGGTCGCCCTAAAGCGTTTTCTGAAGTCGCCCTGAATTAGACCAAGTTTTTTTTTTTTTGCTGTGGCGAGTTAAGGTAACGAATAAACTGCCAAAGTGACATGAGTTTTGTTTTTTGATGCAATTATTTTGTTAACCCTAGGTTTAGTTTAACGAACGAAAATATTATGTTATAACTAACATATAAATTTAACGCACACATGGAGACACCCCAATGATTTGTTTACTATTACAATTTTAATTTTCCTAAATCACTGCATGTGCATTATAGTGCCATTAGGTAGGAATTGAATTTTATTGAGACTTTTAAGAAAATTTTACAAAGAGTACAATTCAGAATTTACTTAGCAAAGCTATATGTTTACTGCGGCTATAATGTATTGCCAGCTCTATCTAGTTACATTTTTGGGACGCCTCGTGGCTGTCATTATAATATATAAAGATATATAGTCATTCTGCTCTTGCTCAGGAGCAGTGTTACGGTTACGGGTTGGCTGTTGCAACGTAGCTGTAGGTATGTATTAGAATGTTGCTATACAAATTTATTAATTCGTGCTTCCACATGGAAAGTTTATCATGAAGCAAAAGTATTTTTATTGAATCAAATCCATCCATCCGTTTAGGCTCTAGCTTTTTTGGACATCTCCACCATCATACAATGTAGTCGAATTTTTTTTTTGTCACGAAATCAATACATTATAATAAAGAGCAAGTAAAGTATAAGTAGGTATCTCCTTTGACATTTCGTTAATGTTAGGGCTTTCCAACAAAACTTTCAAATCGATATTTTATATACCTATGTACAAATGTACTATTTATACGTTATACGTACCTATATATTTACCTAGTAAGAAAATCATATTCAATTAAAATTGAAAGTTCAATGCAACATTGCATGCAGAAGCAGATGAAGCATTTATTCAAAAGTAAATGCCAAACATCTGCCAGTATAGTTTTAAGTCTCTATACCTTCTCATGACCTTTTTAAAACATGAATATAGGTATGGTATGTGTATGTACATATGTATATTAGGATGCACCTGATGTAAAAGTTGCTATTAATTTACCTCCATATAATATGCATCTAGGTGTATATGCATGTTTAAACAATCTATTTTAATAGAGTCGTGTAGGAATTAGAAACTGCAACATTGAAAATATAATTCCTTTCATGACAAAAGAAATGTGCGTTCCCAAAAGCTAGATAGGTAAATAGGTATATGAGAAATCATATCATTCAACGGCTTACAGGTAAAACAGGTGCAATGTACAATATAAACATCAATCATCAACGTTTCAAAAGTTTATTACAGTTTCTTTAAGAAGTAGTGTTTTTTTTTTCTTAAATTAATAACCTACAACAACCACACTCTCCTCCATATTATACAGAAGAGCTATGATGTCTGATCTGACAGCTTAAGGAATTTGTATGACGTTTCACGGTATGTTTATACTCTTAACAATTCAAATGCAGTTAAAAACGTGGGTGACTAGCGTCGATTAAACAATTGTGCTATATTTACACACAAACAAACATATGTATAATAGTAGCCCCGAGCTGTCAAAAAGAAAACTATGTTACTTTTTAACTCGGAGCGCTCCGAGCTCTCAACTTGCATTTCTTTTTTAGCTCAGAGCTCGACCGGGGCTCGCTCGATGAGCTCGGAAAAAAATGACAGAGCACATCGAGCACAAAGCTGAGCGCGGCTAACTTCATACAATTTTCATGTAATTTGACAGATTACTAAGCATATGAGAGTTCAGTGCTCAATTGAGTTTCTTAAATAGATCGGTGCGCTCAGGTCACGCTCTGTTCGGAGTGAGCTCTATTCGCTCAGAGCCCGCTCTGTGCCCCGCTCGGGGCTAAAAAAGAAAAACGCCTAATGTATACACAAGTTTAACGGCAAAGTTATAACTGGAAGGATTAAAATAAATGGAAAAACATTTGACCCGTACAATATGTTTGTCATATATGAAAAGTACGTTATGCATAGTTTGCACGATTAAAAAACATACCGTTATTTCAGTCATATTTTTAAATAAAAAAGTGAAATATAGTAGGTGTGTTTTATTCATTGCTGCATAGCCAGCGCAGCACAAGTCTGAATAAAACGATCACTCATTCTATACGTTCATTTCAATAATTGAAAGCTCTATCGCCAGCACAGCCATCTTTTTTTTAACTGACTTTCTTTTCGCCAGCAATCAAATTGTCTATGTTTGCCAAGGGAAATTTTTCTGCGCTGGCTATGCAGCAATAAATAAAACACACCTAGTATAAGAAGAAAGAAAGCTTTTATTATACGGTGATTCAAAATAACATCTTTCCCGACATTCAAGTAGTACCGGGTGAAATTATAATGCTTAGATTGAGACCAAATGATTAAGAGAAAAAAAAATCAAAATTGAACTCCGCGCCGGTTAGAGGTCGCTAGCAGTATTTTTTTTTTAATTTTTGCTTGAAAATCGGAACTATTCACATATTTTAAAAGCTGCAGAACTTTTCGAGTTTTGGTGATAAAATCATGAAGTTTTCATAGATTCTTAGTAATTTCATGTAGTTTCTGAAGTGTCAGTATTCAAAATCCATTTTGATATACAATTTATAAATTTTGTTTGTTTTGGAAACTCCGAGTGTGGACCATAATTTTGGAAACAACGTAGTACCAGTACTCGTAATAGAATTCTCTTTATGTTGGTGTTATTTTAAATAAAAATACGAATGAGAGTAAAAATGGAATAAATCAAAAACCAACGAAAATTGATGAAAAAAATATATATTTTTCAAAAATTCACCTGGCCACAAAAAAAAGCTTGAATCGAGAATTTTGCAAATACGGGTCTTTTAATTTATTGTTTTTTCAAAACTATAAAACTTATTTCTAGAAAACATCATCCTGATTTTAGCTGATTTTTTTATCGCCCGTCTATTTTTCAATTTTGTTTGTTTTTCAAATGTTTTTATCTCGAGTTTTAGATTTTCTAGAATTTTCTTTTATATGTATGACTTCCTTGTATTTATTAGACCTATCGATTAAAGAAATAAAAAAACTCTCTATCATTTTTCGCTTGGAAAATAGAATCTAGACCTTTCTCTTCTTTTACCCTAGTTTATCCTATACTGAAATTCCGATTTAAAAAAAATCACGTATGTTCAAATTTTAAATAAAGTTTCCTTTCATCTGATTTTTTTAATTTATCGATAATAGTCTAGTCAATAAAGCCATAAAAACAGCCTAATTATGAAATAATCGCCGGAAAGCTGGATTGTGATATAATCAGCCCTATCACAAATTCCATCGTAATCGAAAATTTGCTACGAATCACGAAAAATGTATTGCTGAATCCATTCGTAGTGAATTCTTATTGGAAAATTGATTAAGAATTTCGAAATTCGGGGAATTTGCTATCACAAATTCCGAATTAAACGGAAATATGACGTCCTTTTCTACGACAACTGATTCTTTTCGTGGTAAGCGATTGTGTTTCATTAAAAAAATAGTTTTTTTTACAAATTCTAAAATTTGCAATGGCTGCAAACGCAAATTAATCAAATTTTTATTTTTATAACTTCAATTCATTTTTATGCTAAATATATTTTCTGGGAATAAATGCTAAATCACTGAATAAATAAGCAAATATCAACAACACAGTTATTTCACGAATTCAATCATTTGACAGATGTAATAGTGCTTTGGGATTATGGGATTTTTTTTGCGACATTTATTAAAACAAAGAGTCTAACCCAGTGGCGGATCCACGGGGGGGGGGGGGGGGGGTTTCGGGTCCGGACCCCCCCCCATGAGCATTGAAACCAAACATTTTTGTATTAATTTATTTATTTATTACATATTTACTTCTCTTCGACCTAAATTTTGTGTTAATTACTGAAAGCCCATCTTTTTATAAAATTTCGACTTAAAATTTCTTCAAGTGTAATGAATACCTACCTCAAAAACTTCAAATGCATCTTAGTGGAAAAAGGAGTATACCTACTTACATTAGATTGCGTAGCAGTTTTATACGGGTTTCACATCGAACCAAAATCTCAGATTTCGGCACAAGATTTCCAAATCTCGTTGAATCGTTCACACCACACATAATCTAGATTTTGTTTGAAATTTCAATCAAATTTCAGTGTTGATAGAAACTAAAAAAAAAGAAGATTTCGCAGTACTCTACTAGATTACGAAATCTAAATGATATTTCTGAAAATTTTGAGGATGAAATTTTTCCAAAATAAAATTTTTCTAAAAACTTAAAGTTGTGCTCAAAAAATGATATAGCCGAAGAGATACAAAAATCTCATATTTCCGACTTTCACGACCGAACGCAAATGATGCGAAGGAACTTAGCGTGAAATTAGCACCGTCATTTTCGATTTTCAAAAAAAAAAAGTTTTGCTGTATTGTGCTCAATTTGTGCTGCGATGTGCCGTAATTTATTTTTTAAATTCGCAAATTTGCAAATTTTAGGGATAAATTTTAAATTTGCAATTTTTTTTTCAAAATCACGATTTAAAAAAAAATTATACTTGTGCTGTTTTAAGCTGCTGCTGTTTTTGCTTGTTTGTATTTTTTTTTGAGAATCGAAAATGGCGGTCCTAACTACACGCACATAAATAATGTAGCACAAAGCCCACGCAAGTTTTATTTTTCTTTAAGTTTTCTATTTGTAATTGGACCCCCCCCCATGACCAAATCCTGGATCCGCCACTGGTCTAGCCATACTTAACACAAATATTCAGCTTTTTTTTTTTTTTTTTAAAGGTTTAAGGGATTTTTGTTTTTAATAGCTCCAAGTATTGCTGTGACATAGGACAGCTGATTTCGAAATTCAAAATTAATTCTTTTAATGAGGCATTGCTTTTTCCGATTCCATTCGGATTTTGTGAATCCTTTTTTTCGGTGTTCGTAGTGGTATAGTCCATTCAGAGATTTTCCACAATTGATTCTGTGATAGGCCTGAATAATATAGCCTCATCATGGTGTTCTTAAGAAACTGTAAAAAGTCCCCATCGACTCCCAAATGCGCAGTACTTTTTTAATATTGTGGATGAAACTGAAACCATACAAATTCTACAAACAGTATCAAGACAGCAGCATAGAGCTAATCTAAACGCCTCAGATCCTCAAAATTATTTTAGGATAGATGTTTGTTATGATTCATTATCAATATACGGCTTCATAACTCTACTTGAAACGCGGTTCGAGGACCATAAATTTGTTCTGTCATCATTAGGTTTGTTCGAAATCAGTTCTAGGGGACACTGGGTCGCCCTGGGGTGTTTTAAGTAGCACTTTTTTCGGCCTAATTTATTTGCACAGTTTTCGATGTGTGTTCGGGGCAAGCTCTGAATGACTCTCAAGAGACCCAGGTTTTTTCTTGAGGCAAACAAAACATTTAAAGCTGTCAAAATTCAAATTAGCTGTGTGTCTTGATGATAAATTGCTTGGTAAATATGAGGTATTTTGTTGATAATTTTTGTTATTTATTTGTTTCATGTAATTATGGATGAAATTCCAAAATATACAACAGTCTATGAAGAAGTGAAATGAACGAAAAAATCAGATGATGAAACTTGTAGTAGTACTGAAGCGTTCGATGCAAAATAAAAAATCGAGCAAGGCTGCGTTTTTAGGCAATTGATTGACATTCTCCAGGTCTCCCTGGGGCAGAGAACATCGAACAGACCTATTGTATATTTTGTTCCCTTCTATACTTGGCAAAAGCGAAAAAAAAATTTACCGAAGAAACATCGTCTGAGTACCGATGTTAAGATGTGTAAACATCAATTATAACGTAAAGTGTGACACGGAACGTATTACACGTAAATCTCACGTTTTAAGTCTGGCTTACCGCGCGCCGCGCCGGTCGCCTCCATATAAAAACTGATTTTCTCTTAAGGATTTTTCAACAACTGTCTAAACAAAAGTTATTAAACAAATTTGTAGGTACAGAACATTTTTCTTAAGAAAATGGCATCAAAATCTCAATTTCAGCCAAAAGTGGATTTAGCAGCTTTACGTATTCAGCCGATGATATATATTAAATCAATTCAAATGTTTGTAAAAATTTCACGTCACTCGAAAATATTCAAATTTCCTACAGGTGCAAAGATTAGAAAAAAAAAAAAAAAAAAAAAAATGGGGATATCCCACCTAGTCAAAATCTGGTTTTCACTTTGTTTACCCTATTGGCAAATAAAAACAATACCAATTTGGCGAGAAACACCTGTGTCAATTAGGTATAAAGAACATACAATATATAACTCACTATATCACATTGGCAAAACAAATATAATAACGGTTTTCAGAATAATTTGCACCTTCAAAATGTTTACTGTTAAGATATGTACATATAGATTTGTTAACCATCTGTACATAAATACATATTAGCAGTTATTCGTATATGAAACAATTTTCGTTTTTCATATTTACCAATTCCTTTTGTGATATTTCCAAAATTGGCATCTTGTTGTTTGAAAACTTTAAGCGGTTCTTTTAGTCACTTATTTTACGTTAATGTTATTATTTTTCTAAAAAGACACGACGCTATTCCATTGGAATTCTGCAATTTTTTTTAAGCAAAATTTTGTAATATTTGTTTTTATTTTTTTTTGTTCCGAAAGCACTAAAATTTCATGATCACTATAATTTTTCAATTTTTAATTTTAAAACAAAAATGTTTTTTTTTTTTTCCTCAAAATCTACACTTATACATCAGAGCCTGTTATGTCTATATAAACCGATTGACAGGCATCAACTAAGTGTCCCAAAGAACCACACTTTATTTCCTCTTCTCGTGTTTGCACAAGAGGGAAAGTCACTTCGTCAATTTAAAAATTACCTATACAATTTTATTACACGAGTAAAAGTTAAACTAAAATGTAATGAAACCGGGTATTCGTTTTTTTTTTTTTTTTTAAATAAAACCAAACCAACTTCTCACGTGCACAAGCTGCGCACAAATGTCTGACACTAGCTGTTCCTACTAAACCTTGTGCGCGATCTGTGAGTTGTCGATGAGTGAGGATAGACATAAGACAAATGAAGAGCGACTCTATTCTACTTCACTGCAAAGTTTTCCTTTTACAGCACAATAACCAACAACCACCATCATCAACCATTCATAAAAAAAGTTAAACAAAAAAAAAGAAAAAAATAATAAAGAGGAGGGGGGTGGTCGGCTTCCTATGCAGAAGGAATAGGATAAGCCAGAGAGAAAAATATAACCTATTACAGAATTCGAAAAGAAGTAGGTACATCTTCTATCTGGATGAAGAGAAGGTACTATTATATCGATAAGTAAATTGGCAGTAGAAGAAAAATCTTCTTTTGTTTTGTTTAATTGTCATTAATGGATTTTCTTTCAGGGGATACCTTTAGGAAGAAAAAAAGGGGAATTTAACCAGCAAATAGTATCCACAGATCTATATTGATTAAAGAAGCGTATTTATTAGATTTTTTACTAGTTAGACACTCACCCTTAATCCGTAAGGCGTTATAGTAAAACGACAGTTAAACAACACACGATAATCGAAGTTTTAGTAGAACTAATACCGTTTTAATAGTTAGAAGGGTGAAGAAAGAAGCGAACTGTAAAGTTTTAATTTTATATTTGACGCCAATTGACGCATCTGGAACCGTGTCGTCTTACTGTCGTTTTCGTAAAACGCCTTATGGAATAAGGGTGAGTGTCGAGATAGTTCAAATTAGTTCAAAATAGTTCGAAATATGCTTTAGTTGATTAAATAAAATGTCACATTAGCCAAGTTTTAAACAACCGAGTTTTTTGTCTAAGTTATTATAGCTCTTAAACAATAAATAAAAATGTTTATCTATAACTTGGATGGCTGTCCAAAGTTAGGCAACGTTTATAAATACGACGATAATTTCTAACCTGAGTAGTGAGTATAATATGCAGTGAAAGCTCTAATAAGCGGACACTCATGGTCCCCCAATTTTTGTCCGGTTATGGTAACTGTCGGTTAAGGGAAAGATATTTAAAACTTTTTTTTAAACTTCATACTAAATTTTTACTAATAAAAATTAACATCACCTAAGATATTTCAATTTGAGAGGTTTCTGGGGCCTATTTCACAGAACATACATCACATACATTACAGAAATGTATGTGATGTAAAATAGGTCCACTATGAGTGGGCGTAAATTTAATTTTTTTTTAATTATGCGTTTTCTAAGTTAACGCAAAGTTTTTCAAAAAATTCAAAATTTACACCATCTTTGGTGTCTACTTTAAGGTACATACATTCATACAATGTATGTGATGTATGTTCCGTGAAATAGGCCCCTGGCTCTTGCAAAACGATTCCATGCACATGTTGACAATTTTGTAACCTTCAGTTCTGAGAAAGGTTTTTATCTGATTTATATAAAGGGTGTCCCGAAATCACCGCCTCAGAAGAAAACCATGAGTTCCTGAGGTCATTTCAAGTCGAAAAACTTAAGAGGTAATTTTCTCGTTTTCGCTTCGTTTTCGACTTATAACGGTTTTTATTATTTGTATTCTTTTTTCCTTTGACTGGCTCTAACTTTTCCAAACTTCAACCGAAATTTTAAATTTTTTTTATTTATAAAAGATCAGTAGAAATTTGTATATACCATACAACTTTTTTTTGTGTGGATAACGGTTTTCCGGAAAATCATTTTCAAGCACATTTTTTAAGAATTTTGTTGTTGTTTTTTTAATTCGATAAGATTTTTTTCACAAAAACGCGTTATTAACTATAATTTTTTTTTTATTATTATAAAAGCCCAATATGTGTTCTTAAAAATACTTAACATTTTTTACCTAAAAATAGATATAAAATTATTAAAAAAATAAAAACAACAAAATAAAGTAGTCTACTTTGTTGTTGTTTCAATGTGTGAAATGTTGAAATTGTTGTTGTTTCAATGTATTTTGAGGCGCCTCACCAATCCGGATTCAATCTTCCCAATCTAAACAGGGTCGTAGGTCACAATAAAAAATGGCTATTAATTGAAAAAAAGCCAAAAATATTTAATATAAAATTCATAACATTTTTTTTTTAAAGAAAATATTCGATTCTTTTAGAAAAAATTCGATTCTTTGGTTGAAAGGAATTCAATATAAGATCCCTTCAAGCAAACGAGTCCGCTTTGGATCCGCGCACGTAGTAAACAACGTATGGATGACTCCGTATACGGATCCAAACATGGATCCGCAAAACTGCGTTTGTCGGCTCAAATTAGTATGGAAATTAGAATCACCACGGACTCATTTTGTGCATGTATTGTGAGAGAGAGAGCTTCCCATTTCACCATACTCAGCGAGAACCGAAACCAAATGGAATCCAGAACGAATCAAAAAAAATGAACGAACGATACAGGCGTTTTGTAGTTGAAGAATATTATGCAATTTATTTTCTTCTATTGTTTGTATATAAATGAAACATCACGATTTATTTTGTATTTAATAATTAAATAATCAACTTTTGATTTTAAATTGATTTTCTTTCAGTAGGGAATTTTTATTAAACTGTTGCGCTGGGCACGAACGTGAACACATTGAAAAAAGTTAATTGTTTTTGTTGTCTTCTCCTTTGTTTTCAGTCCATAAAAAAAAACTCACCATTAGGGTATTGCATACATTCTCTATTTCTCAATAAAAAAAGTACTCTCGATTTTTTGTTTGCATGCATATACAAAAAATGTGCTTATGTAGGTATGACACTCCGTTTTGAAATGATCCAAGAAAGACCGACAAAGTTGGGTCAGCGAATTTGCTTGAAGGAATAGGCTTTGATAGTGCCATTTTTAATTGTCAAAGTTAAATTTGGAGTTAGTATGATACTAAACAGTTAAAATAAAAAAAAATAATTAAAATAAAAGGAAAAAAAGAAGCTATTTTTCGGTATCGGCCACACTGTCTTTTCAAAGTTGGTCTTTTAGTCAGTTGCGAAGGACAAGTGGAAACCTAAAATATGTACGTATTTAAATGGTGAAATGGAAAAATATATCTACCTATTTTCAAATCATTTATTAGCTGTCAAATTTACTGTCATTTAAAACAGTGTTGTCAATTTGAAAATCAAATATCAATAAAATCAAAGGTTTAATTTCTTTCGAATTTTGATCTTCTCACCTCCCATGAAATGAAAAAAAAAAAAAACGTTTCCAAATAGACGTTATAATTCAATAAGAACCCATAATTAATTCTTCACGTGAATTTTTGATACACCGTTTGAAATTTCTAATACTCACATTGAATGAAAAAAAAAATAATTTGGTCGACTACCATCAGAATCTTGAAAAAGTTTCTAAAAGAGTGTTGAAATTCCGCGTTTTGTTCTTTTTTCCTCTTTGATGAGAATAAAAACGCTAGAAAACACAATCGTTGCGGTTTTTATTTTTATTTCAAACAAAATGATTGACAAAATGTCACAATTTTCAACAAGCACCATAGTTTTTTTCATAGTGGTCGTACGTTGGGAAATGAAAATTTTGCATGAAATTGATTGAAGAACCGGTTCCACTGTCATATTTTGGTACTCACTGCTTGTTGTGAATTTCATACCAATGAACTAGGCGTCAATTTTGTATGAAAATCCCATTTTCACTCGAACTGAATACAAGGCTTAAGGCAACATCGGAACTACAACAACTTAAGTCCATCTGGACTTAAAAGTCGGGACTTAACTTAATTCTGGATAAAAACTATATTTACGGTGCTAATTATCATTTTACTATCGATAGTATGGAAACGTCAAACGTCAAATTATCTGAATTTGGTTTTTATTTAATTTTATTATTTTATGAAGGCGAATAGTGATGGGCTGGTTTGCTGTGATGACTTTGTCCCGATGTCGTTTTTTTCTCGACAAATTCTTATGGACTTGAAAAAAAAAACACTCCTAGTATCAATGTTTATGCCAAAAACCAACTATACCCTATTTTTTCCGAATTTGTATATCGTTTTTGTGAACATATTTTAATGACTACTAAGCTACATACATACATTTATAAATCTTTCCAGTTTTAAGAAAAGTACAAAAAAAAAGAATGTTCATAATTATTGTTGATTGTTTCCATCGCACTTCTTGAGTACAATGGCTTCTTACGAAGTTTGATCTTATGGATCAAGCATCAAGATCAAGAGTTTTTTTTTATTTACCTATCTAAGTCGTTGTGTAAACAGTGCTGGATTAGCTTTAAGATAATTGGTAGGCTAATGCATATTTACATATGTACTTTTTCTAATGATTTATTTTGTATTGTAAACTTAAAAAAAAAAACGTCTGTTTGGCAACGTGAAATTTCTTTGGAATTTGCTGTCAATGCCCTTAGAAAAAAAAACTCTGTGTTGGGAAATTTGTTGAAAAAAAGGTTAGCAAATGGGCATATTAAGCCGGGCTTATCAAACAAATTTGATATGCCTGTTTTGTAACTTCTCAAAACTGTTTTTTTTTTTATTCTATGGGTTTTGACAAAAGAATTTTTAAAATTTGGCGAATCAAACAGATCTGTCTGATAAGTAATTACTAATTACATTCTTGAACAAAAGTTTTAATCTCAGTTAATCGGCCGAAATCGTTGGTTTAAAATTTTGAACCCAGGCTGAATCACGTTTGTACAAGTGGCCCTAAGAGCCAGTTTTTCAATGCCTGAGTAAACTCTGAGTTGAACCAGAATTAATTAAACCTGCTATTTAATTTTAATAGCTATTCGTAAAATTTTGTATCCGCAATTTAAAACTCGCCAAAATAAGCCAAAAAAGTAATTTTATACAATTGTATGAACAAATTGCTTTCAATGATCTATTAATTCTTGAGTTATTTGGCGAAAAAGATGGTAAGTATGTTTATTGTTGTGATCAATACATAAGGTGCATGTGTGAATGCATTTGTGTTTGTGTAAATCACACTATTTTGAAAAAAAAACCCTCACTTTTTCCTCAAAATGCCCGTTCCACTATTTCTTCTTTTAAGGTTACAAGAGTATACAATGTTTACCATCTTCGTTTAACACACAAATGTGTGTCTTAAAGTTTGAGATTTTTTTGAAAAGATATCCCATAAAAATTTTGACAGTTCGTTTACGATGTCGTAAGCTTTAAGACGTTTACCACGTTTACGATGCTTTTCCGACGTTGCATGACTACCCTTATTATTATTATATAGAATTAATAATTTCTGGCTCAGGTGCTAGGCATTTAACTGGCTAAACAAAATAAATGGTTGTCATGGTAAGAGTTCTTACCTGTCAAAGTTAAAAAAATCCTCTGTCACACGAGGAAACTGAGTTGTAAGCAACTTTCAGTTTTTAGGTAAAATGTGCACGAAGTTAGCGTAGTGAACAAAATCTTCCCGGTCAACGATTGGAGGAGATTTTGTTGAAATTTCTCTTCACACTTCACGTAGTGTGCCTCCAACCAAGATATTTTTAAAGGAAATTATAGAAAATCTCTTATGATTTTGTTTGTTCGTAAAAAAGAAGAATAAGAATAATAAATTAAAAGAAAATGTAAAAAAAAAATTCCCAGCAACTTGTTCTTATTTAATTCTTTATTTTATTATTATTACTTAAGGGCCTTTTACCTTTATATTTATATGATCCAGCTATGTTCTCCAGTCTAAAAGTTAAAGTATTCTACTACGTAGCCGGAGAGGGGTGTGCTAGTTTGACGGGGCGTCAGTATAATGGCGAATACTGATATTACTCATTTTTGCCGGAAGATAACTGTTGGACGGTTAGTCGGCAGATTGATCTACATTTTTAATTAGAGTGTAGTTAAAAGATACATTCACCATAACCATAAAGGTGTGTGGGTATTGTTCAATCTTTTTTTTTTATGCTTTACATAAAATGAAAAGATTGTGGTTTATTTTTTTTTCTTTTTGAAAAAAACATTTATGCAAATGTACTTGCGATGACAATGCATGTCATCTACGACAAAGGAACCAAAAATGTAGATCATGAATCATGATACAAATTGAAATGCAAGTAGTATCTTTTACATCGAAGATTGTAATTAGATTTATTTATGTTGTATGTTGAATTGGTTTATTTATATTGTGGGATTAGAAATTATTGTTTCCGGTGGAAATTTGAATTTCCCTTTGAATTAAGTTTATTTCTTAAGCCACGCAAATCCAATTGGAGAATTTATTCAGTTTTTTTTTTTTAATTTCTTTCTCATGTCTAACCTCATTCTCACGTTTGGCTTGTTATTGTCGGTCTAGCATTGCATGCAGCTATACCTACATAAAGCTGTACTTAAAATGAAATTAAGAGGTCAAGTGAGTTAGTAGCTTTAAGATTGAATGGTGTTGGTTGGGTCATGACATAACGATAAAATCCTAAATTAACACGCGTTTAATTTCTCTTGATATTTCTATTGCATTTTTTTGAGTTGTTATGGTTAAGGTAATTAAGATTCATCCTATTTTTGAATACTTACAAACTTTGAAAGAAGAAAATAAAATCGCATTATAATCACCTCTATATCATATCATTCAAGCTAACACGTATAGATATATTATAAACTGCTGTTGTGGTCTGATTTAAAAACACAAAATACCATAGGTCGGAAGTAAACAGTTTTGTGCGTATTATTTAATTTCATGATTTTCACATGATAAAAGTGATGAAAAATTCCATGCGAAGCCGGCAGGTCGGCTAGTCTGAAATAAACTTAAAAATAACAACAAAAACAGCTTTGCTGTCAAAATCTGAGGAAAAAAATCTTTGATTCGCTTGCTCACTTTTTGACTGAGAAAAATCTCCGAGATGTCATATTTCTGAACGCGCAAAATTTCTTTCTTCTTTTTTTTTGGTATGTATTTTGAAAGCAAATATTATAACCTAGCCGGTTTTAAACGTTTAGAATCGTTTAGAAACATAGGTACATGAATACTTCGAGTATCTAGGTCCTCCTTCACACGAGGAAACTGAGTTTTCAGGAACTTTTAGTTTTTAGGTGAGAAGGGCACGAAGTTAGAGGGGAAAATGAAATCTCACAGCCAGTGGTACCACTTTACTTGAATTAAAGTAGATCTCCTTTTTTTTCAAAAATTTTAAAAATCTACTTCCTACTTCGCAACATCACCAAAATATTGAAATTGTCAAAAAACATGGCTAAAGGTCCCCCCACACCAACGCGTATCTGTAGCGGTAACGACGAATACAATAATAACAACGTATTGTTTTCATTGACATCGACGTGTTATTATTATTGTTTCCGTCGTCGCCGCGACGACGGTTGTGTGGGGCAACCTTAAATATACTTCTTCTCCATTCCGCCGAAGAAGACCGCAAATTCTCTGAAATAAACTTTATCAAATACGAAACCATGAACAAACTCCAAAACAAAATGTTCCAAAAAAAGTAATATTTGGTGCACCGAAAAAATTCTTGGCTTAATTTTGTTTTTAGTTTTTTTTTTTAACTAAATTAAATTTAATTAAACAAAATTTGTAAAATGTAGATTTACGTATATAAAAAAAAGTTAATTTTGAAATCTATACGATTTTTTACAGGCTAATACTGTACTTTTTTCTTTAAATCCACTTCGACTTTTTTTCCGGAAGTGGTAACGCTGCTCCCAGCTCAACGATTTTACGAGATTTTTTCGACATTTCTCTTCACTCACACACAGTAAAGTGTGAGGTCGAACCACAGTACACAAATCTGAGGTAACACATTGCGCAGGTTTTCAAAGTTGAAAGTGTAACAAAAAATTTAAAATTACTGTTCGAGTGCCCCAGGAATTCAACTCGAATCATTAGAAACAACAATTAACTATTGAAATAAGCCAAGTAAAGTGGAGCTCGATCCACCATGTTACCACCATAATACCTCAATTTTGACAGATGCGCAGAACTGAACAAAAATGAAAACGCTTAATATATGTACTGTGAGGTCGAACTACACTTTAGATCTGTTCGCGTACTTGCTCGAAATTGACAGATTCTATCAGTTTTATTTTTTTATATGAACTTTGACAGTCTTTTGGGCTAAAAATGGTAGAAATGGGTAGATTTGGGAAGTAAACGAACAAGTTTTTTAAAAGAAAACCACAGAAAGTTTCTACGATTTTGTTTCTCCGTGTGAACGTTAAAAGAGATTTAAGGAAAAAATCTCCGGCAACTTGTTTTCTCATGTGAAAAGGGGATTTTTGTCGATTTCTTTTACCACTCGGGATTTAAATCCGGGTGTGCGTAATTTTTGTGGCAAAACGAACACAAAATGGAATTGTTTTTATTTTTTGTTGCAATTATGTGTGTGGCATGTCAAATATTAATAAAAAATAAAATCTGTGGCAATAAGACAGAGTAGCTTTATGTCAACATAAGCGATTTTTTGGTTTTTCGATTGTTAGCCCACAGTTTGAGAGCTACTATTCTGTCCAATCCCCATTTCGAAATCATTGAAAAGCTACATATCTTCTAAAAAAAATATTACACTAATTGCTATTACAGATTGTAGACAAAAATGCGTTTTTCTCGAAAACTGTTTTTTTAACATAAGCTGCTCGGTCTTACTGCCACAGAAATACAAATTAGAGATTTTCATGAAAGCTAGCAGGATTTGATTTTGTTTAGATAAGTACTATAACTGCATACCTACATTTGAATTATTAAAAAAAAAAAATCAAAACCATCCCCGAGTTCGTAAAAGAAAACATGCTGAATCACTGTTCAAAAAACAATTGCTAAAAACTGCTGCTCTTGATGTAAATTTTGGCTAAAATTTTATTTCAATTCCGAGAGGAAACACACTGGTAACTTTCCATTTGTACCCTTGGGAACGAAAAGCCCAAAGTTAATATGTAATAAGAAACTTCCCAATTCAAGAACTTGAAAACCTTACCAAGGTGTTCAATATGCAATCAAATGTAGGCCAAAAAGGTTGTTTTTTTTTAATCAAGATATTCGAGAAGAAAAACTTTTTTGAAAAAATTTGAGTAGCTAGTTCTGTTTTTTATTTTTTTAGTCAACAAAAATAGCCAATTGAATGTTTCTACAAACTTTATCAGTTATTGACTACGTCATTGTGTGTAGAATAAAATTGGTGCGGCGGCGTAGAAATCGATGTTTTTCTCAAGATATTCGCGTCAAAAAAAGGTTTTTTAACAATTTTTAGTAGGTATTTTGTTTTAAATCATACCAGTAATCAAATACGGCATCGTGTATACAGAATAAAATTATCCCGAAGTTAATATCATAGCTTGTTCTCAAATATTCAAGCCAAAAAACGGTTTTCTACTAATTTTCGCATGCACAGGGGAGCGGAATTGGAGGCACTTGCCCCCTCCCTCCCTAGCTCTGAGCTACAACTTTTGTCTATCAACATTCTAGCAGTTCTTAAAAGGGAATTTTTCATGTTGAAAAACTGTTCCCATAACTCTTGAACTAACGTACAAGTTATACCAACAAATATTCTTTGCTTAAAAGAAACATAATTCAATTTCATACAGTCGTCGTTCTCGAGATAATAGTTAAAAAGTATCTTAAGGATACTACTTTAAGTCACTTTTCTAAATACCAAATACCAATACGAGTTCTACTGCGATCAGGATAAAAATATTATGCAATCTGGCTATCTGAAAATCATTTTCAGTTTGAATAAAATTCTTTTTATTTTTTGAAACCTTTTTTTAACCAACACACAAAATGGACACAAAAAATTTCTTTAAACGACCGCCACTCGTAGAAGTGGCAAAAACAGTCAAATGCATCTATAGCCGCGTTTTATTATCTTCGGATCTGGATCAGGTCAGGATCATCCCATGAAAATAAAATGATACGGATCCTAATAACAACAGTGTCGTATGCTCATCTCTTTTTTCCTAATGTTTGTTTATTTTGCGTGAAGATACTGTCTTTTATACTGTCCGATTGAAGAGCCGTCTACCCGCAAGAGTAAAACATTAGGTCTGTTCGCGTACTTGCCCGAAATTGCCAGATTCTACCAGATTTATTTTTTTTATATGAACTTTGACAGTCTTTCGGGCTAAAAATGGTAGAAATGGGTAGGTTTGGCAAGTAAACGAACAAGGTTATTATGTTCGGATCAGAGATTATGAATTATAAAGATTGGAATCTTTCGTACGTTCCATCCCCCAAAACCCATTTGTTTACATTGTTGTTTTTGTAATTTCATCTCGTGTCGATGAATAGATGTGAATTGCAACAACAATTTATGCAGTGGTGAATTCATATTTTTGCACTAGTGTGCGTTAAAACATGGACACTAGTGCAAAAATATGAATTCACCACCATCCACCATTTTGTTTAGCTTGTAGGCAAACCAGAATGACAGCCGAGGATTCCAATTTTTACAATTCATAATCTCTGGTTCGGATCTTTCCCAGCAAACATTTAGGTGAATGTTCACTTAATATTCAGCAAAAATGAAGAATATCATCCGATAAATGTTCATTTTCAGTGAATGAAATATGAAAATGTTTCAAAAGCCTATCATTTTTACGTTATGAAGGGAAGAGAGGGTTTGTGCGGAATTTCTTGCAGGATAAAAATGATTGAGATTCGATTCTCCTTCATTGTAGGTGAATAAAAGTGAACGTACACAAGTAATTCCTCAAACAAGTAATTTGGGTGGATTCACTTTTATTCGTATTTATTCATCATTTATGAATCATTTAAAAGATTCATATGTGTGTTTCGTTACCCAGGAGTTTGGACCCAAATCGATTTAGAAATGAATTCAGATTCGAAGGTTTTGTTCACTTATTTCAATCATTTATGATACAGTTCTGAATGAAAATGTTTGCTGGGTTATAATAGATCCAGATACAGAGCAGGATCCAAAGTTATTGTTGTATTACGTGTTAAAAGATGATCTCGAGCCAGATCCGTAGACAATAAAACGCGGCTAGTGAGAACCATACAAAAATTAAATCAATAAAAATAGACCAAAACAGCCTATGAAAAAACAAAACTAAAAATTTCAGAAAATAATTGGTCAAATACGTCTCATCATATACCTACATCAATTTTCATTGAAATATAACATCGGATTAAAAATCTTAATAAAATATTTTGTTTTGAACCCCCCACGTCCCCCCTGGGAAAAATCCTGTGGGCGCCTATGAGCGTAACACCTAAATTTGGTTAAAAATTTCACACATCACATCCAAATGCTCAGAATCAAAAATCAAATATGTAATTTAACTTTCGTAGATTTGCGTCAAAGGATTGGAAAATTTTTGTGATTTAAAGTGTTCTATTATTATTATAAAAAGTACATAGGTACAATATCTATATAAAAATAGCCTCAAATAAATTTTGTGGTACCATTTTCTCAAAAAGTATTTGACCGATTTCGATAAATTTTATATGGTTGGAAAGCCAAAATTGCGGAGATGTGCAGAATATACTTTAGACACGCATTTACACACTGTGGGTCATTTTTGTTTTTGCACTGTCGAGCACTGTGCATATTGAAAAAAAAATTAAATTAAAAAAGAAGAATGTCGAATTTCGACACAGGGCGATACTAGTAAATTAATAATTAACTCAAACATTTGACAAATTGAGTTTTCCTTTCTATAATAATTAATTATAATTATAATATGACAAGTCCAATAAACCATTCAAGTACCTATAGTTATTTAAATTTGGCATACATAATGCCATGGCGTATATTATTTTATATTGTCGAACACAATTATTATATTATGTTCTAAAATTTAACCTAAAACTATATATAATATAATAAAATATAATGGATTTTTGCAATCTCATACCTGTTGAATGAAATTCCATTTAATCATGTTTCTCATTAGTAAAGTTGTTAGTAGAGCCCGAACTATCACTTAAATTCTTTCAATTCGACAACTATTTAAAACTTCACCTTCTTGTTTATTAATTATTATGTACACATTGGCGCATATTCATAGTCGTTTTTAGACCCCAGTTTATCTTAGCCTGGAGTTTATCCAATGTAAATTAGATAGGATAAACTCCAGGCTAAGATAAACTGGGGTCTAAAAACGACTATGAATATGCGCCATTCATTTCATATTTTCTCGTTAACTGTTTTATCAAATTACTAACACACTTGGAACATAACTACCGCTAAGACGCGTCCAAAACAAACGTTCATAAATATTTCTTTTAAAAAGGTTAACCACTAATAAAATGCGGTGATCGATTCGAATTTATAAATAAACAAACAAAGTAGCATAATGCTCTTTCCCATCGCACTAATTTTCACTAATTTAAACAAAAACAAGTTTTTTGTTTATATTTTTTTACAGCGACACTCGGTAACAATAATTCGTTTCCTTTTTTTTTAAATCAGACGAACGGTAACTTACGACTTAGCGCACAAGGATTGAAAGTTGAAAGTGCGCGCACTAGAAATGTTAAAATTTTGTGTAAGCTAGTTTAGAACCACAATACAAGGGAACCTTTCTCGATGGTTATATATTATACATTTTGCAATACAAATACATACATATGTGTATACACTATCACGGACCATGCAGCCAGCGTATGTACCTTAAGTCTGAACTTTAAACAGTGACTTTGTATTCTGATAGACATTTTATATATTTTTGACAAAGACTGGTTTGTTATACGGAAGTGGATCTGCATTTATTGTCAGCATATTATTATACTAATAAAAGGGGTTGAGCTTAATTTCAATAAAAAAAAATTTGGTTATCGTGTGAAATGAATGTTGGTACCTATAGCTGATGCGGCTTCTAACAATAGGTAGGTATACAATAATGTTTGATATTTTGGTTGAATCGAGATTAGTTTAGTTGTTTTTATTGGTGTTTATAGCTACAGTTTATGGGTAAAAAAATGCACTACTGGAGTTGATAAGTTGATAACTAAAACTATAAATGTTATTCTGTAGCCCCTATATACTATTTTGGAAGCAAAATATTGGACAAAAAAGTTAACAGTCTGATATTACTTAACAGCTTTCTTACTTTAGAGCTCTTTAATTAAATTTTCTTACTTTTAAACATTTTTGTAGGTACTTTGTTCAACAAAAATTATTAGTACAAGGAAGATAGGACGTTTGCATCGCACTCTGTTTGCATTTGGCGTTTTTCTTTTTTGGCTCTGAGCAAAGCTCTGAGCAGAGGTTGAGCGATCAGAGCTAAGCTCTGAGGAGATTACGATCAGAGCCCTCAGATTTAATTATGAAACACACTTGAGCACTGAACATGTCTTATGCATAGTAATCTGTCAAATTACATAAAAATTGTATGAAGTTGGCTTCGCTCAGCGTTTTGCTCGATTTGCTCGGTCATTTTATTCTGAGCATACAGATCATGCTCCGACCTAGCTCAGATGGAAAAAAGAAACACGACTTATGTGCTCTGATTTGTCTGAGGTAAAAAAGAAACATAGAATAAATTTTTGACAGCTCGGTGATCTGCTCTGAGGTAAAAAAGAAAAACGCCAATTGGCTTGCATACACCCTTAGAAAAAGAAATAGAGGAATGGGCATATCGATACAAAAGTGAGGCTTTTTTCATAATAGTATGCCTGTTTGGTAACTTTTTTTTTCAATAAATTTCACAAAAACTGAGTTTTTTTTCTATGGGTTATGACAGAAATTTGTGAAATTTTGTGAAAATTTGTGCAAATTCGCAGATTGGGAAGATTGAGTCCGGACTGGTGAGTGCCATCGTGTTTACATTTGAAACTTTGAGGCGCCTCAAAATACATTGAAACAAAAACAATTTCAACATTTCACACATTGAAACAACAACAAAGTAGACTCATGAATCCGGTTGTTATGTTTTGTTCGTACCTCACCTGATTCCTCACCCCAGACTTCTCTTGTCTGCGAACTGCCGTGATACCGGCCTCAATCTTCCCAATCTAAACAGCGTCTTACACAAACACGAATGCATTCACACAGGGAAGGCGTACAGTTAGACACTTAAATGCTGGGGCGCCCAAAGGAATTTTTACCTGTTTTTTTGAGGAATGTGTTTTGTTTTGAGATTTCAAATCGTCAAAATAGAAAAAAAAAGCTACGTAAATTAAATAAACAAGAGAAATAAAAGTAAATAAAGTGTATACATGCCATACTTCAATGAAAACAAAATATAAAAAACTACATGCGGTTCTGCATTAAACCCTGTAAAAACACCTATAATAAGCAGTATAATTTTTGTTAATTTCACAGGTAAGCTGTGTCTCATATTTCACATAAAGTAAGTAAAATTACTCAGCACTACGGGCGCTCAATGGATTTGAGCGCCGTGTCAACATCAACAAAAACTAATTCGACCCCCGACGAGAATTTCAATTTTGACAGATCGGGTTCAGATAATTTAGGTGATTGAAGTATATTTTATTTTCAACCAATTTGCTTTTTTATAACAAAATACTAGGAAATATCAATTGAAAAGCATTCTTAGATTATATAACTATTTACTTAAAAAATATCAATTCACATTACTTTATGTGGAATATGAAACACAATCAGCCCGTGAAGCCTAGTACGCTGCTGCTGCGAAACGAAAAATCCCATACAAAAATGACACAACGAAATCATAAACGGAAAATTTCGTTCTGTTTTTCGTTTTGCAGTACGCTGTTCGAAGAGCGAAATTTATAATTGTAGCAGATTATTTGGAGAAGTCTCCGCTCCTTTTTCGCACTGAATTAATTATACAGACTATTTATTGTGTGCGGAAAAATGACATTTGAGTTATATTTGTGTTTTTTTTGTTTATCATTTTCTTACATCATGGGTTTCTCTGATTTTTTGCGTTTATGTTTGATTTTGTTTTTGGAATTAGTGAAACTCTCCAAGGATATTTTCCGTTGTGTTTTCGCAAGCGTTTCGTTGTCTGTTTGGAGATCACAGGAAATTTTCGTTTCGCATCAGCAGCGTACTAGGCTTGAAAAGAAAAAAAATTGTAAACTCCATATTATGGGTGTTTTTACACGATTTAACGCAGCACTGTATGCTGTCTTATATTTTTTTTAATAAACTAATGCAAGTATTCACTGTGTTAAATTTTATTTCACTTTTTCATTTAGTATTTTCACTATTTTAACGTTTTTAAATTTCGAAACACTTTCCTATAGCTCGGCAAAATGACAGATCGGGAACATTTTTATTTTTTTTAATTTGGTGCCTCACTCACATACACTGTATATTATATGATATACAGCTCTTCCTTATCTTCTTATTCTAAGGCGCTCACTGTTGTAAGAATATATAGCACAACTTTTGAAGTGTGGAACCACTTCGGACTAAAAATGAATAAATCTAGCGGTATAAAACGGTTTGAAACTATGTCCCCTTTCACACGAGAAAACAAGTTGCCGGAGATTTTTTTACCTTTCACACGAAGAAACAAAATCGTGGAAATTTTCTGTAGCTTCTTTATAGTTGAACACACACTACTTTGTAGGTATGTGAAGAGGAATGTCAAAAAAATCTCCTCAAATTGTTGACCGGGGAGATTTCATTTTCCCCTCTTACTTCTTGCCCTTCTCACCTATAAACTGAAAGTTGCTGGAAACTTAGTTTCCTCGTGTGAAAGGGGAATATGTCTGAAAAACAGCTATAGATGAAGCAATTACCCCCTGCGATTTTTAAGCACGTAAGCGGGGACGTATGTGGTAGCCGGGATATACTCCTTTTTGAAAATCCCATTTTTGGATGCTTGGAGCCTGCGGAGCTTCCTACGCCAATGAAAATTATTTGTTATTAATTATTATTTCAGTAAGGTGTTAAAGTGTCAAAAAATTTAAAAAAAATTTAAAAACAATAGCTACTAACCCACAACTTAATTCAACTTTAAAAATAAGAAGTAACTGCAATCCTTATCTGCTGAAAAAAAAGAACAATAGCTCAATAGGTAATTCAACAATAGGTATGAACCCAATGGAACTGTCAACTCTCTTGTCCATGTCATAGCATAGTCTTATAGCTCACAGTACCGGGCTCATTATAATAATTATTTCCATCGAAATCACTCAACCGGAGATCCCTACACAAAAAAGTAGGTTTTTTTGGATTCCACCACTTTATTTACAAAAATAAAAATGATGATGATGAACTCTCCAACAAGCTGTTATCTCATGTTATTATTTTTTTTTTTTTTTGTATTTAAAAAAAATATGTCTTTTCACCTCTTTCTGCACGGTAAAAACCTATGTAGGTATACAAATTATGTAATAAGATGCTGTGTAATTGTGTAATTATGTTGAATTATGTGGGATTGTATAGTATAATAGGTAAATGACCAATCGGAGATTTGGCGTTTTGTGTGAATAATAACTCGGAAATTATATTTGCTGGATGTAAATTTTTGTTTAAACAAATGCAATTAATGCGCGCATTATGAGATTACAAGAGAAACTATATCCCTAATCGTAATATTAATGCTATTAAAGCAATGTTTACAAATTATATTAGTTATGTTAAAAGTTTGAAAGTACGGTTTAAACAGGACCAGTACGGTTTTAAACTTTACTGGAATAAAGTTAATGTCCTTTCTTGCAAGTTACAAAATTTAAGGAAATAATTTTTTTATTCAATTGACTGCAGTACAGACTACAGTAAAGACATCATTCTTTATAACTTTGGCAATTTATTCTGAAGGTAGTTAGCGATAAAAAAAAATTCCGAAGACTCCAATGGCCTGAGACCCACTTCTGACAAATTTTTCGCAAAAAGGATTTAGTTTCTGTCGTTATGAGTTCTATTTCACCTTCATTATTAACAAATAAAATTAATAAATATAAATTAATTGTGCAGTTATGTACTGGACAACAACAGGATCCTTCTTATTGGGGGTTTGTGCCACCCAGATAACAAAAAGCGAAATTTATTCAGTCGTATGGTTAGGTATGGGTAGAGTTTTATCGCTTAAGTATAATATAGAAGCAGGACTTTAATTCAATAGCATTCCAGCAGAAATTTTCAGGCAACAAAAGTTAATTTTTTTTTGAATTGAATTTTATTGAGACTTAAGAAAATTTTACAGAGTACAATTCAGATTATATTTACTTAGCAAAGCTATGTTTAACTGCGGCCTCGTGGCTGTCATTTATAATATATAAAATATATATAGTCATTCTGCTCTTGCTCAGGAGCAATATTTCAGTTACGTGTTAGCTGTTACAACGGATAAAAAATATACATATATACAATACCTACAAATACAAATACCTTATAAACTAATATGCCATAGAATACATTTATATACATAAAATTTCGTGTTATAGAGCGAGAACGCTCTATGTAGAATTTTCAAATTTAATGAAATCACTTTTACATGAATAGGTATAATTAATTAAAAGAACTGTTTTGATTATTTTACATTCA
Organism: Epistrophe grossulariae; assembly: GCA_929447395.1. Taxonomy (NCBI): domain Eukaryota; kingdom Metazoa; phylum Arthropoda; class Insecta; order Diptera; family Syrphidae; genus Epistrophe; species Epistrophe grossulariae. The sequence goes on from OV839566.1 coordinate 39,950,684, forward strand.
CTTCTTTCACAGTTATATCTATTAAAAAAATAAATTACTGGCAATGAAAATAAAGTAAAACGATATGTAAAAAAGTCATAAATTACATTAAAACATTAATGATTTAACACTACGATTAGATTGTTTTTTTTTCGATTATGATGATGATTTACCCATCTGGGTTCACAGGGTGATGGCCTCGCCTGGAGAATCTGCCAGCTTGCGCTGCGTCTGTTTCTAGTAGAAACTTTTTAGCTGTAGTCCGTTTTAACGGTAAACGGAGTAACGGGGTTAAGTTCCAGTCTGGTGACGATGAACAGGAACTAATAAGTTGTTGAAGATAGAAATCTCCAGATTACCAAGCAGGTATCCAAAGAAACTGCCTGGTAGACCGTTTTGACGGTAAACGGGAACGGTATAGGCCTGGCACGAGGCACAGGAACTAATCAGTTGCTGGAGAAGCCTCTCCTGATGCCATTCAGAAATCCCCTCCCCAAAGAACTCTGCCTGGTGGTGGATCACTTTCACGGTGAGTGAGAACGAGTGTAATCAGTCCCAGTGAAGAGGCACAGGAACCAATAAAAAAATTACTGGAGTAAAATCTCCGGAAAATGCACGGTGTGCAAGGCACGACCGGCCACGTTGCGCTCTCAAACCAAACTCGCAACAAAAGTTAAGCTAAGTACAGACGATTGTCAGATCTTACCAAATTGTCAGATCTGTCAGTGAAAAAACTGTTCCAAATGTCTTACAATCGTCTGAACACACAATTTTGTCTGACAATGTTGTCAGAAATGTCATTGTCAGACTTCAAACTGACAAAAAATTGTCAGGTATCTTACAATCGTCTGAACATACAATTGTCAGTCGATTGTGAGTCGATTAGGACATTGTCAGACTCATTGGTCATTGTCAGATGTTTTAATTGAAAACATCTTACAATTGCTGACAATTTCTTCATTGTTCGAAATGTCAATGAGATGGTTAAAGAGAGATAAAAAAATAGCTGACAATCAAATTGGGAAGAAATCTACCAACCGTGTGAACGGACAATTTTTCATTGTAAGAAATATGTCAATTGTCAGCTAATTGTTAGCTATTGTCAGACCATTGACGGTTCTGACAATATTGTAAGATCTGACAATCGTCTGTACTTAGCTTTACACTCGATTTAAATTTCCTTTTGCGATAATTTACCGCCACAATTTTACTTAGTCAAGCGATTGTAAATATGACTTCTTAAAACCCTATAAAAACTTGGTGTTGTTGTTCATTCAAACCTTCAATATTTATATGATGGTACGATTTAAGTTGAACTTAATTTCTTAAGTATCACTTTATGACATGGAAAAAGTGCCCCTTAAGAATTAAAGTTGAACTTAAATCGTTATGTGTAGTATCTGCAAATGGGCCTAAATGAATAATTAGAACTTGAACTTATTCAGGTGGAAGATTGGAATGTTTGAAAAAGTGTTATGGCTTAAAATCGGTTTTTCAATGCAGTTTCCAATTCGTCAACTATTCCTAGTAATTGAACAAATTCCATTTCATCAATATTTTTACTTAAAATTTCGACCAAATGTCTAGGTGGACACATAGAAGAAGAAATAGAGTAACGGGCATATCGAGGAAAAAGTGAAGCATTTTTCAAAATAGTGTGAGTAACACAAACACAGATGCATTCACACAGCGAAGGTATGCAGTTAGACAGCTAAATCATGGGGCGCCCAAAGGAATTTTTACCTGTTTTTTTGAGGAATGTGTTTTGAGATTTCAAATCGTTAAAATAGAAAAAAAGCTTAGTAAATTAAATAAACAAGTGAAATAAAAGTAAATAAAGTGATATGCTATTCTTCATTGAAATAAAAATATAAAACTACATGCGGTGCTCCGTTAAATCCTGTAAAACATCTATAATAATCATTGCAACTTTTGTTAATTTCACAGGTAAGCTGTGTCTCATATTCCACATAAAGTAAGTAAAATTACTCTGCACTACGGGCGCTCAATGTATTTGAGCGCCTTGCCATCACCAACAACAGCTAATTCGACCGTGGGTGAGAATTTCAATTTTGACAGATAGGCACCTGACATACCACGTTTCAAAGTATGTATATTTGCATTTTCAACAAATTAGGCTTTTTTATAGCAAAATGTTATGAAATATCAATTTCAAAGTATTCTAAGATAATGTATTTACATAAAAATTATCACTTCACATTAATTTATGTGGAATTTGAGACACAATCAGCCAGTGAAATGGAAAGATTTTTAACTCCATATTATAGGTATTTTTACACAATTTAACACAGCACCGCATGTTGTTTTATATTTTTTATAACAAAGTACTGAAAGTTTTCACTATTCTCACTTTTATTTCATTTTTTTATTAAGTTTAATTATCTTTTTTCATTGTTTTAAGGATTGAAAACCTTTCTGTTTTTTTTTTAGGTTGTTAAGTAGGGTTTTCTGCAGTTATATTAAGGGTCAATTTGTTCACAGTTGATTATCTTTAATCAAGGGTTAATGCAACTGATGTATCATGTGTAGGTAAGGTTAGGTTAGGTTTATGTGGTTGTCAAGCAGAACGCTGGACACACTTAGACCAGGGGATTTTCCCATTGTTATACCACAGGAATCCTTCTACCTGACTACTAATGTTATGACTTGCCAGATCACTATGATCATCCTAGTATAGAATTCTCCTAAGTGGAGCCTACGCCTTTGAGATAGAGCAGAACATGTACAGAGAAGGTGAGGAATCAATTCTTCCTCTTTTTCGTCCATACAACTCCTGCAACCAAGCCTTAGAGATATTAGGTCCGTTCGCTTACACGCCAGAAACTACCCAAAACTACCATTTTTTACCAGATTTAGTCCGAAGGCGTTCGCGTACGCAAATTTTGGGTAGTTTCTGGCAGGAGAGAGCGCTCATGAGAGAGAAAATAATTTCCCCTTCTTGCCAGTTTTTACCCGAGAAATTTCTTCGGGCAAAAACTGGTAAGTGCTGTGTTGTTTGAAAGACAAAGAACAACAAAAAATTAACAAAATGGCTGTTGTTTACTTTTTGTTTTTTTTTTAGTAAAAATGTAGTTTTTAATTCGTTAACTTACAAAAATTAATTATTTTAGTAAAAGAAGTGACTTTTTAATAAAAAAATTAATAAATTATTTAAGAAACTTTGTTTGTGAAGTGTACTTTAATTCAGTGTTTTTTTTTTTAATTCTGTCTTATGTAGTTCTGAATTCTTCATAGAATTCGGGATTAATAAAAAAAATTACGTGATGTTCCTGTTTAGTGTCGTATTTTGTATTTGTAAATACTAACAACGTTAATTTTAATTTGTTCATCACCAAATTTAATAAAGAATGTGAAATTATCATCAAAATTTCAATTTTGTTGCTTTGTTTACTTTTTTGCTTTTGTTTACTTTTTGTTGACGTTTAAAAACTGGCAAATATTTTGGTTTAAGGCGTTCGTGTATTCTCGGACAGTTTTGCTTCTCTTTGAGAGAATTTCAGCCCCACTCCTCCAATTTTGACAGTTTGCCAGATTTAGTCCGAGAAGTACACGAACAAACTTATTAAGTTCCTAGAGCGCTTCAGATCCAGAATAGGCCAGTGCCTACGTTCTGTAACTCTCGCATCGTTAAAATTGGTCGAGAAACGTTGAAAAATGGAACAAAACTCATACGATTTGTTTCAATTTTGATCGTTTCTGGACTGATTTTGTCGATGCGAGAGTTACAGAACGTAGGCACAGATCTGTTTTGTGGCCTGACATTTGGCTATGTTATTCCACCTAAGATTTTTTTCTCTATTGCATCTTACTTTAGCATAAGTTTGCAGGTAGCGATGGGTATAACAATATTTGTCCGTTTTGACAGTATGGGTAGTATAGTTCCACTTTTTGCAACTCACACTATTTTGAAAAAACGTTTTTTTGGCTCGAATATCTTGTGAAAAAACATTGATTTCGAAGCCGGGCTAATTTTATTCTACACACAATAACGTAGGCAATAACTGATATAGTTTGTAGAAATATTCAATTCATAATTTAGTTTTAAACCAAAACAAAATGCAAAACAAAACTAATAAAATATGTTTTTCGTCTCGAATACCTCGAGAGACGAGAACAAAGTGCTCATTTTTTGGCCTTCACTTGATTACATATTAAACACCCTGATAAGGTCTTCGAAGATCTTAAAATTTTAATTTTTTATTACAAAATAATGTTGGGTCTCTAATTCCAAGGGCACCAATGGGAAGTTACCAGTGTGGGTCACAGCCAGCCTCTTTTTTTTAATTTGCCCCTCCCACCTAAAGGGTGGACCAATAAATAGTATGCCAAATCTTAAAATAATGTTCGCATTGTGTACCAACAATAAAAAAAAATGTATGCCGTTATCACAAAATGCACAATTTTGGAACTAAGCTGCCCCACTATATGTCCCCTTTCACACAAGGAAACTCAGTTTCCTGCAACTTTCAGTTTTTAGGAGAGAAGGGCACCAAGTAAGAGGAATGGACGGTCTACGATTGGTGGGAATTGGAAATCAAAAGAAAACGTCAAAAAATCTCCAGCAACTTGTTTCCTTGTGTGAAAGGGGACTATAGAATAGTAAAAGCTTTATCTCTTGCGATTGGTTTATTTCGAAAACGAATATTTTTATGAAAAAAAGTATGTTAATGTTTTTTGTAGGAAATTTTCTAAGCTACAAATTAGCTCTTCACATTTTGTCTATACAACTTACCATTTGGGGTTATTCCAGAAAAACCATTTTGGAGGGCCTTTAACCCCCCTAAAATTGTTAGCGGTGGTCATATCGATATTGAGACTTTTGACAGTTTCTTCAGAACACTATAGTGAGGCCATATACATATACAAAGATCCAGCTTTCATGGCGATTATTTCCTAATTAGCAATAAAAACATTGCTTTTTTGACTGGTCTCTTTGGTACTTTGTTAAAAAACCGATATTTACTTACATAATTATGTAATAAATTAAATAAATTTTGACAGTCGAAAGTTTTAAGTTTCTTCGTCACGTCGCGTCGTCCAAATAATTCGGGTTTGGTTTGGGGGAGCCTTATGATTTCACTTTAGATCATAAAAATTCTTATCGACAAGATTTATTTTTAATATAAAAAAATTAATTTAAATGTTGGGAATCCTTCCAAGAAAATAATTTTGTAAGATTCTTAATTTTTTTATAGAAGTTTTTGACATATTAAGGGTATTCATGCAACGTCGGAAAAGCATCGTAAACGTGTTAAACGTCTTAAAGTTTACAATGTCGTAAACGAACTGTCAAAATTTGTATGAGAAATCTTTTCAAACAAATCTTAAACTTTAAGACACAAATTTGTGTGTAAAACGAAGATGGTAAACATCGTAAACATGGTAAACGGGCATATCGAGGAAAAATGAGGTTTTTTTTCAAAATAGTGTGAATTACACAAACACAAATGCATTCATACATGCACTTATGTGTTGATCACAACAATAAACATACTTATCATTTTCGCCAAATAACTCAAGAACATAGATCATTGAAAGCAATTTGTTCATATAATTGTATAAATTTACTTTTTTGGCTTATTTTGGGCATTTTTAAATTGCGGATGACAAATTTTACGAATGTTAAAATTAAATATTTTAATCTGTTTGACGTTTAACGAACAGCTGATTTGTTTACCATATCGTTTACCACATTTACGCAAAATGTTTTTTGGTGCGTTCATGAAACGTGTGTCGGAATCTTTACGATTTTACGACATCGTAAAGTTTAAGACGTTGCATGAATACCCTTATTATCTAACTTTGTCTTAGCATACCTACCACAGATTTATTTATTTTTATTAAAATATTAATTTAAAACGAAAATAAAAAACAGTTTCACAGTGAAGTAAGTGTCACTTAAGTGCCGAATATGGAAAACTAATTCCCAATTTCACAGTGTAAACTTATCGGAATAAGTGACACTTAAGTCTCCGATGTTGGCCACTTAAGTTCCACTTACTCAGTTATTAAAACTGCGCCTTAAGTGCCAAAATGGGAAAATTAATGTCGAATTCCTTTCAAAAAAAAAATCGAATTTTTTTCCAAAAGAATCGAATTTTTTCTGTCAAAACGAATTTTTCTAGTGTAGCAAGATTCGTTTTGACAGAAAAAATTCGATTCTTTTGGAAAAAAATTCGATTCTTTTTTTGAAAGGAATTCGACATAAGTGCCACTTATTTTGTTAAGTGTGCACTGTGAAACTGGCCCAATCTTCTTAATTCTCCCTAACTATGTATATATTTTGGTAGATTTTATAATTATATTTTAGGAATTACTCTAAAAGCAAATGTTTTGTTCTTAACGTTTTATTTAAATATATTTTTTGTGTTATCTTAATTTTATTTCTAAATTAACCTCCGTAAATTAAAACTTAAGTAAACGGAAAATTTGTGAATAAATGTAAACTATTTTGACATCATGTTTAACCCACTTTTTGATTTGTAATTGACAAAACACATATTGGAGCAGCAGATAACACAACACTGTGATTTTTTTTTAATATACATAAATTAATTATACCTATAATGTTCATCTCCGTATACTTTAAACTATCGACCCCCTTAAAAATTAAGGTACTTATTAATTTTATTTTTACCAAAAAATTCTACTGCCGACATTTTTGATTTGACATACTAACCGGACAAATAACCTGCTGCTGTGGTAGATCTACCTACCACAATTTTGGTAAAGTGACAACACAGCCACCAAGTCCCCTTTCACACGAGGAAACAAGTTGCTGGAGATTTTTTGACGTTTTCTTTTAATTTTCAATTCACACCAATCGTTGACCGTTCAATCCTCTTACTAGGTAGCCTTCTCACCCAAAAACTGAAAGTTGCTGGAAACTCAGTTACCTCTTGTGAAAGGGGACCAAGCCATAAAAACGTGCATAACAAGGGAGAAGGAATTTTGTGTTCTATTTTGTTTGAATGTTTTCTGTACAAGGATTTGTTTTACCTTATTGCGCTGAAGTGAGAAGAACATCCAAATGTGTGAATTTTTTGTAAGATGCCAGTTATAGCTTTTATTGAAACTCTTCATTGAAAATTTTAATTTAAGTTTGGAGGCACTTTAAAAGCAAAATCAGTGATTATTTTGATGCCAATATAAAGGTAATGACTAGGACCTGGTTTTCTATGAGCTGTATAGCACCACTCAATTTATTTATTTATTTAATTTAAAATACAAAAAGTTGAATTTCAAGGATTGTTATAATTTGCGTAGGTTTTACCGTTCGCCTGATTACATAGTTTAAACCATACAATAAAATAATTTAATAAACAAGAGTTTTGATTTGCCCCATAGCTAGCTATGTAGGTATGTACATGGTTTCGTGCAATTATCTGCGAACAAGTCCTTCAATGTAAGAAATATTGAAGTTTGGGCTGTTGGTGAAGAACCGGAGAAGGATGAAAGCGAAGGACCGCAAAGATCAATTCTCGACAACAACCTGGAAGATAAAGTTATTCTATTCAAAAAAATCGAGATTTTGTTCAAATTTAATATGTACGATGATGGTGATAGGGAGAAATCTAAAAAAGTCGTTTTCGTAATACGCGTCCACTGTTATTTGAGCTATATCCTATAAATCTTCTCAAAAACGGCTCTAATAAGTTTGATTAAACTTCGAATGTATGTACATATCTGAAGCAATTATATATCTACTTCATTTCAGGTTTTTGACAAAAGAAAACCGTTTTTGATTTTATTTAAATAAGTAAAATTTTATTTAAATAACAACTGTATTTTATTTTAACCAAAAATTTTAAAGCAACTATTGAAATATAGCCTTAAAAAATTAAATTTAATTAAGACACAAACCATATATAAAATACCTATAGATGGCAGCATATGCAAAAACAGCCGCTGCAACCGTAATACATTTCACCACCAATCAGCTGCTTCGTTCTGTCACTTTTTATCAGAAGGAAGTCACAAGTACACAAAAAATATGAAAAAAAGTTAAAAAGATAAGCAAACATCTGGAAATTGTGGTAGATATTTAAATATTTTTAATAAATATTTATTCAAATTACTTTCGTAATCCATAGATAAATAAACTCATAACCAAATAATGGGCAATCAATCAGCAAAAAGTGATAAGAGTTCACCTTTAAACTCTGAAGAAACCGTCTTTGTCGATAATTCTTTTAAAGGACTAACTGGAAACCATGACAAATTAAAGCCAGATGTGCTATCAAAAGCCTGGACGAATTTAGTCGATCCAGATTATCTAGCTTACACTAAGGAAAGTCTGTTTGGGAAAGCAGATGCCATAACAATCAAGCCATATATCGAGCACTACTACGTCGCAGTTAGGGGAAGTCTGTATGAAAAGTCGAACTATATAAATTCGAGAATTCTTGGCAATCCTCCAGGCGTAGAAGGAGGCATTACCCCTGAACATCTACTGAAATTCGTTTCGTCCGTAGTAAGAAATTATTTCATCATGCTGGACAACAACAAGACACAGCAATACACAAGCTGGTTGGACAGGAATGTTTTGTTAAATCGCAAGGACGCTGACAATTACTCTCAGTATTTGATGAAGGACCTTATGAATGTCCAACCCGTTTCATTGGATGAGCTAGAAAACTGGCTTCATTTTAATCCCCTTTGGCTACAAATGTGGAAGGCAGTTGTAGTATTCCTTTACAGCCAAAATTCGGCACGAATTCCGAGCTCAGCTGAATGCCAGCCAAAGACGTTGCCATTTTGTGAACTGCCTGCCAACTGCAATCAACTGAAAAGTTTTTTGGATATAGGCAAGATCATGTTCCTCAATGACCAGCTGCCAACTGAATTCCGAACAAAATGGAGACTTTTGTTTAACTCTCAAATTCACGGCGAGAGCTTTGCCACTTTTCTTGGAAAAATCATTAACAAAGGGCCGACATTGCTCATTGTCGAAGATGAACAGAGGCATATTTTTGGCGGATTCGCTCCGCATTCTTGGAATTTAAATCCGAAATTTGTTGGCAATGACACGGCACTGTTGTTCACTCTACAGCCGACCATGCAGAGCTTCATTCCATCGGGCTACAACGATCATTATCAGTATTTAAATACAAGCCAGCAAACTATGCCCAATGGGCTTGGAATGGGCGGCCAATTTGAGTACTGGGGCTTATGGCTGGACTGTGAGTACGGGTTGGGTCAATCCTCAGAAACATGCACCACCTTCAAGAACTACAAACAATTATCTGCGAACAAGTCCTTCAATGTAAGAAATATTGAAGTTTGGGCTGTTGGTGAAGAACCGGAGAAGGATGAAAGCGAAGGACCGCAAAGATCAATTCTCGACAAGAACGTGGAAGATAAAGTTATTCTAGATCTAGCCGGGCGGCAGATGCATTCAGAAGGTCTTCGTGATCCCGATTTGGAAGATTAGATGACTACTGGTTGAATATATATATTCTCATTCTATCGAGCAGCCTTTTGTAGAATTTAGTCAAACTTTTGACTTTAAATAAAATGTATTATGTTCCTTAATGATTAAATATTACTTATAAGTCGCGCTCTTTTTTTGTTTATTACTCAGCTACTTATTTTTCCATTTTATCTGCAAATAAAAAGAAGCAGTGTGTTAGATTTGTTTTTGTTTGAGTACCTACCTACTAAAAAAAAAAAAAAAAACCGCTATTTGTACCTATAACTATTTTAAGCTTGTTTTTAATTCACAAGCTAATTAGTGACTTATGAATTAAAAAAATTTTAATTCATAAGCTAGTAAGTGACTTATGAATTTAAAAAATTTAATTCAAAGACAAGTAAGTGACTTATCAATTAAAAAATAGTTAATTCATAAGCTAGTAAAAGACTTATGAATTAAAATTATTTAATTCATAAGCTAGTAAGTGATTTATGAATTAAAAATTTTTAATTCAAAAACATGTAAGTGAATTATGAATTAAAAAAATGTAATTCACAGGCAAATAAGTGACTTATGATTTAAAAAACATTAATTCATAAGCAAGTAGGTAAGTGACTTATGTAATTCACCAGCAAAAAAAAAATAATTCATAAGTTAATTAGTGAATTGGAATTCAAAGCTTGTTTTGACTGCATAATTATTAACGATAGTGGCTATCAAGCTTTTGAATAATTTTGTGTGATTTGCCGTTTATGGATTCTCATATCCCAATTGAATAAAAATCAATATTTATAGAAAATTTTGGCACAGCTAATGTGTTATCATGCTGAATGCTCTCTCTCTCCAATTCTAAATTGCTTTTGGATTAAAAATTTTTAATTCATAAGACCCTTAATGGCTTATGATTATTTTTTTTAATTCATAAGTCACTTACTTGGTGGTGAATTACATAAGTCACTTACCTACTTGTTTTTGAATTAAATTTTTTTAATTCATAAGTCACTTACTTGCTGGTGAATTACATAAGTCACTTACCTACTTGCTTGTGAATTAATGTTTTTTAAATCATAAGTCACTTACTTGCTTGTGAATTACATTTTTTTAATTCATAAGTCACAAACTAACTTATGAATTAATTTTGTTTAATTCATAAGTCATCAACTAGCTTATGACTTAAAGATTTTTTAATTCAAAAATTAGCAACCCTGCGTTGAACCCACAGAATAATATGGCGGTAAATGTTTTAAATCCCATTTTGTTCTTTTTTTCGTCGGTTTCATGTGAATATATCTCTATCACACGATGAAACGAATTTGCAGCAGGTTATATTAAGAGCGCTTTAAAAGGAAACTACAGAATATGTCTTCGATTTTGTTTCTTCGTGTGAAAAGGGGGGTTCACATTCAACGACGTGTCGTTCGACCCGAGTCATTTTGCTAGCGTTCACATTTAACGACTTCCGTATCGACATCATTTGAAAATAATTTTTCAAAGAGCAAACATGGCGAGAATTTCATTATTCGCACCAATACTAGCGCATTAATTTTATTTGTTTCGACTTTTGTTTTATTATACTATGTTTCCACCGACCGCTAAACTGAGATTAAAGTAGATTTACCTTAAATCCTCTTCAAATCTCAAAGATTTACCATACAAATTTAATCCTCAAATCTAGTAGATTAGAAATTAATCTTGTTAAATCTCCATAGAGCCAATAGTTGAACAGATCGAACAAACCTATTCCTCTCTTGCGCTGAGTACATTATTCGAGAATCGAGAGAACATTTTCGAGAATCTAATTTTTTTTTCATCATTTAACTATCTATCTCACTTCTAATTTAGAAGAAAATATGAAACAGCATTTTCATTTTGGAAGGAACTGTCAAAGTTAATCTACTTTATAATCTTTTTATGCGGTGAAAACACTATATAGTAGGATTTACGAAATCTCAACGAGATTAACTTTCGGTGGAAACGTAGTATTACTTTACTTTCATTTCAACCTATTCTCTTTTTATTTTACGAAAAAAAATAGAAATAAGATATAAAATTAAATTTTCGGTCGTCCGACTGGAGTTCACATTTACTACACCGGTCGTTCGACAGGGCAAATTATCAAAAAATTTTAACTACAGAGCTTGCTTGATCGACAGTCGTTCGACTGGTGTTCACATTACAAAAATCTAACGACATGACACGTGTTGATGAACATGTCGTTAAATGTGAACGCCCCTAAAGGTACAAGCTATTTTTAAATAAATTAAAAGAAAACAACAAAAATCTCCAACAACTTGTTTCTTAAGCCTAGTATGCTGCTGATGCGAAACGAAAAATCCCATACAAAAATTACACAACGAAATCATAAACGGAAAATTTCGTTCTGCTTTTCGTTTTGCAGTACGCTGTTCGAAGAGCGAAATTTATAATTGTAGCAGATTATTTGGAGAAGTCTCCGCTCCTTTTTCGCACTGAATTAATTATACAGACTATTTATTGTGTGCGGAAAAATGAGATTTGAGTTTTATTTGTGTTTTTTTTTGTTTATCATTTTCTTGCATCATGGGTTTCTCTGATTTTTTGCGTTTATGTTTCATTTTGTTTTTGGAATTAGTGAAAATCTCCAAGGATATTTTCCGTTGTGTTTTCGCAAGCGTTTCGTTGTCTGTTTGGAGATCACAGGAAATTTTCGTTTCGCATCAGCAGCGTACTAGCCAGTGTGAAAGGGGAAAAAATAACGAAAAACGGCTCAAAAATCCGACCCTAATCCAACTCGACCTCTCGATCAAGCATATAAATGGTGTGATTGTTGAATCAAAAAAAGACGTAGACAGTGGCCGCGTTCATGTTTGTATCCAAAGCGATCTGGATCACAGTACACATATTAAAGGTAATATCATTAGCGTTTTCATTTTTGTTCAGTTCTGCGCATCTGTCAAAATCGAGGTATTATGGTGGTAAAATGGTGGATCCAGTGTCCCTTTACTTGTCTTATTTCAATATTTTGTTGTTGTTTCTAATGATGCGTGCTGAGTTCCTGTGAGCACTGGGACAGCCATTTTTGATTTTTTGACACTTTCAACTTTGACAACCTGCGCAATATAATACCTTTGATTTGTGTACTGTGGATCTGGATAGCTTTGTGTTGTTGTAATCCCTTGTAAAATCACAGCTGATGACAAAGCAGCTGTTGGCGAAAAAAAATCTCAAGCTATCCTAAAAATTCTGGGATACTCATCTATCCTATGGGAAATGCCAACAACAGCTGATTTGCGTTCAGAAACATACTGGATACTCGAGTATCTTAGATAGGCTCACAGCACAGTACACATATTAAAGGTAATATATTGCGCAGGTTGTCAAAGTTGGAAATGTCAAAAAATTAAAAATGGCTGTTCGAGTGACCACAGGAACTGTGGTACTGTGAGCCCACAGTACACATATTAAAGGTAATATCATTAGCGTTTTCATTTTAGTTCAGTTCTGCGCATCTGTCAAAATCGAGGTATTATGGTGGTAAAATAGTGGATGCAGTGCCCCTTTCTTTGTCTAATTTCAATATTTTGTTGTTGTTTCTAATGATGCGCGTTGAGTTCCTGTGGTCACTCGAACAGCCATTTTTAATTTTTTGACATTTCCAACTTTGACAACCTGCGCAATATATTGTACTGTGAGATAGGCTATCCTAGTGCAACCTGAACGCGGCCAGTGGCCAGCGCCTGGTTTTTGACGAACAAAGGCTTGTAATCTTTTATCTTTGGTTTGGATGGGTATAAACAAAAATGTTTTAATATTTTATTTATTATTTACATATTTTGTTTTCGCTTGAAAACTAAAGCTGATTAAAATTTAGTGAGTTAAGCTAATGTAAATTTAATTAAATTAGAAAAATATCTCTTTCTATTATAAAACATAAACGCCGGTAAACTAAAATATTGGACTTTTTTCTTTTGAGTTTTAGACTTGAATTTGACTTTGTACTTGAAATGATCCATTTTATTAATTTGATTTGTAGACCTATGTACAATGACATCAACAAATTCATCACCTCCAATCAACAGTGAAAATATCATCTTCAAATGCGTTCAACACTCTGCAACTATTTCCGATAAACTTCAGAGTTTTTACGAAAAAAATGAATTCTTCGATACTGTTCTGATAGCTGGAAGCAACTGCGTAAATATCCAAGGTCACAGAGTTGTATTGTGTGCATTGAGTGAATACTTTTTGGAAATATTCCGTGGCGGTCAAACAGCTTCGAAGAGCAATGTAGTGGAATTGAAAGAAATCGACGCTTCATCACTGAAACTCGTAATCAATTTCATGTATGCAGGCTGGATAGAATTGAGTCTCGACACCGTCGAGGCACTGTTGCGAACTGCATTGTTTCTCAAAATGAAAACCTTAGTCGATGGTTGCTGTGGATTGATTGAGAAAAACATCAATTCCAGCAATTCTTTGAAATGGTTTCGATTGGCTAAAGAACTGAACTTACCGAAACTGAAGGTAGAAGCCCTTAAATGTACCTACACTCACTTCGAGGTACTACTGAAGGAGAAAGAAATTCTAGAGTTAAGTGAATGTGAATTGAAGGATTTGCTATTCAACGACAACCCCTTTGGAGATTTTGAGGAAAGTGTCTTTTTGGCCATGGTGGCATGGATAAGTTATGACAAATTGAATCGCGATCATCTAGCGTTTCAGCTTCTGTCAAAGGTTCGTTTTCAGGTCCTTACACCCAAGTTCATTGTTGAAAATAGAAAGTTGGTTTGTAGAACTATTGAAAGCTACGAATTGATTTGCAGTTGGCTTCAATGGCATCTGTCGCCGGAAACTTGTGAAAACGATCAGCAAAATTGTACTCTGAAGTCAAGGAAAACTGAAAAGCTAGCAGTTGTACTTGTATGTTATGAGGATAAAGTTTATATTGAAACGTATGACCCGATAGATAATTCATTTTCCACAGAAATAGATATAGAAACAGAATTTTCGATAAAATGCAGGGATTTATCAATAATTGGATTTGATGGTAAATTAATTGCAGTTGGAGAGTTGTTTATTGATTCGCCTACAAGAGTAGACTGTTTAGACCTGGAGACCTTAAAATGGACTAGTCTTCCGGAAATAAAAAATTTATCAAGGTTTATTCAGTTGGTAGATTTAAAAGGATATTTGTGTGGTTTAATTGAAAGAGAAACTGATGGTCGGAGGTCTATCGAGATATTTAACTTTTCCAAACGCAAATGGCATACGCTAAAATCGCCTGTTGAACTAAGTGAATATACCCAAATAGCTGCCCACAATGGTGTGTTATATGTTCTTGATTTTTGTAAAGGCTTTTTGCTATCTTTTACTGTGTCTTCAAAAACATGGACCTCGAAAGTAATTGAGAGAGTGAATCGGGAGAATTTCTATTTTGCTGCAATTGAAGGATTTTTTTACGTTATTGGTGGTATCTACAAAAACAACCGGACAAATGCTGTCAAACGCTACAATTTATGCGACGATTCATGGTGTGAAATGGCACCAATACCAGAGAATAACTTCTACACAAAAAAAACCGCAGTCTTTAAAAACAAAATTTTAATTGGTGATATTTCTCGAATTCAGGAGTATAATTATGACACAGACACTTGGAAAATTTTGAATTTTTCAGAACCACGTCGTATGTATAAATATTCCAATATTTTTATTCTAAAGCACTAATTTAAATGATGACATTTTTTTATTTAATTATCTAATCTAAATATATATAAAAAGGATTTTGTTTTTTTCTTTGTGCGTGCATAACTCGGCTGCACATCATAAGATTTGCATGGGGGATTTTTTTTGATGGATTCCTATTGAACCAGATAAAGACACTACAAAACTGAAAATTGGAAATTACGACCGGGAAAATTGAAAAATCGTGAAAACTTGAATACTTTCAAAGGGCTAATAGCAATAACTGGAAGTTCCATTTTATATGGGAAGGACAAAATATTGATTCTAAGGAATAACAAATACTACCGAACTTACATTCGGCTAATTTTATGCAGGTTGTTTGAAGCTTCTATAAATTTTAAAAATTAAAATTTAAAACGGATAGAAAAATCCTAAAAAAAAATATTATTAATACAAACAAATCAGCAGAATCAGAACCACCTTTAGGGAATTTCAGCTTTACAATGTTGTTCTGAACATTTAACAGAAAAAGGTAAAATTCAAAACCTCTTACTATAGGTCGCCATACAAAATTTGGCATGTTTTTTTTTTGATTTCTGAAAACATGCAAAAACTAGTTACGAGGTTCTGCACTTTAACCGTCCTTATGTATATTTTAGATTGTCACAGAGGCTATTATGGTTCAGGCCCAGTGTACAACAATTTAAAAATATATACTAATGAACACTTCATTAACATTATCATAGTAATATGGCAATTTCAGGGCCAATTAGAACTAGAATAGCCGACGCGATGGCGATCACGATCAAAATGTGGATGCCGCACATGTGAATCAAAAGGAAGCACACATCTACGCGATTGATGTATATGTGCAGCATCCAAATTTTAGTGATCGCCGCCGCCATTGCGTCGGTTTGCACGTAGCTTTAACCTTTCTATCAAGATTATATAGCCCCTTTGCGAATTCGCTTATTTCATATTATAAAGAGCGATTCACACAAATAAAATCGCTTCGTCACTTCAAAAGTTAGTTTAGTTACCACTTGATTACGAATAGCAAACCTTCGCAAAGCGATAATACCGGGAAAAGCGGAATTCGCTAAACCATTCGACTTTATCGAACGTTCGATTCGCTATTCATAATGAGGGCCATAATATATGCCTTAGGGGAATGGTATTGGCTGTAATTACAATATTTATTTAAAGTACTTTGGTAATAACAAGTGCTTCCTTATTTTTAGATATTCACCCTAATTCCGTAAGGCGTTTTAGTAAAACGACAGGGCTCTAGAAGCGGCAATTAAAGTTTTAGTAAAACGATTATTGTCTTAATGGTTAGAAGGGTGAAGTATGAAGAGAACTGTAAAATTTTAGTTTTAGTTAAACGCCAATTAATGCCTCTGGAGCCGTGTCGTTTTACTGTCGTTTTCGTAAAACGCCTTACGGGTGATTATGAAAACTTTGATTCCACAACTAACTAGTGCCGTGCAATTTAGGTTGCAATTAAAGGACCTTAGGCCTTACAGGCATAAAGAACCTTTTTAAACAATTTAAAGTGCTGCATATTATCACTTAGAGTCAAGTTTTTATTATGAAAAAACACTTCATAAACGTATGACTAGTGCTCAAAAATGGTAAAATGCCAAGTTTAAAAGTAATTCAAAAATGTTTCTACAAATTCTTGACGAAATAAACACAAAAAACCGAGCAAGGTCGTTGCAGCGCAATAAAATTAATTCGCTTTTAAAAAATCTGTTGCGTAGATGCTACCTACATATAAACCTACTAATCGAGTTATCACCCTTATTGCGTTAGGCGTTTCAGTAAAACTCCAGTAAAAGGACAAGGCTCTAGAAGCGGCAATTGGAGTTTTAGTAAAACGACTATTCTTTTAATGAAGAAAGAAGAGAACGGTCAAAGTTTAGTTTTACTTAAACGCCGATTAACGCTTTTGAAGCCGTGTCGTTTTATTGGCGTTTTACTAAAACGCCTATCGCAATAAGGGTGAATATTTCCAAATTTTAACTTATTGGTGGATTTCCACGATTTACATGTACATGTGTACATTTTTTTGGAATTGAAATTTTTCGAAAGAACCAAAATTTTCCTGGAAATTCCTGATTGGATTGCTCGGTGGCTCCCCCATTTAAAGAGTTTGGGCTAGAGACGATAAAGGGATGAGGAGCACTAATCATGTGCTTATATGTGTAGGTGTGTTCTCTTAATGTAGAAGTCTAGTTTCTACTCTAGGGTCGAGTTTATATATGGAAACAAGGGTACATTATAATAATATGGCGTAGTTAGAATTATAACATTAATTTTGTTTATTTACTTCGATAAATTTCTAGTTTACTATCGATTAGCCATTTTTGCCTCCTCAACTAATTGATTTTTAGCCTCCTCGCCACACTCAAATCGTTGGTAATCTATAATCTGTACATCGTTTTCCTTCAAGACATCACCAACAACTTTTTCTGAATCAACCAAATACTCCTGAAAAATCAAACAAGTCTCATCGTCTTTATTCTCGACTGGCTTGTCTTTGTTGTCTTCTCCGATTTTCTTTGGATTCATTCCGACTATGTGCTGACACAGATTCTTTTGTAATTCCTCGTTCATTGAGTTTCCTCTAAATGCAACAATTGTACCGTACTTTCCGACTTGGGTTTCATTCGAAGGAGCAATCGAAGTAGACGTTGGATGGGTGTAGCCCGATAATTTCAAATAGTTGTTGGTTTTAAAACAGATTGCACGCCGGATGGAAGCATTTTCTCCAACCGTACCAATAAGCAAGGCTAGGTGGTCACCAAGACTTTTGCCATCCTCAGCTTTGAGGTTTTTCAAAGCGTCTGCCTCAAAACCAAGCTAAACAAATGGTGGCAATTACCCGAAGTTATTATGAATCAAAATCGAAAAAAAATACCAACCTTCCATAAATCACCATCGAATTCTGTCATTTCGGTGTATTTGGCACAAACCCTGGAGGCATGGTCAACGAAGTTTTTAAAATGATCATTGCGGGCAACGAAATCAGTCTCGCAATTCACCTCCACCATTGCCCCAATGTTGCCCTTAATTAAGACACCAACTAGACCTTGAGCAGTGGCACGTCCTTCGAGCTTAGTGGCCTTGGACCAGCCCATGCTTTGTGCTTGCTCGTGCAGCCATTTCTCCGCCTGAAATTTGAATTTCCATTAGAAGGGAAATTGCTTGTATTATTAGATTAACACACCTTAGCCAAATCATTATTGTGCATTTCCAGAGCTTTTTTGCAATTGGCAAATGTATAGCCCGTTTTTTTGCGCAACGTTGCTAGGGAACTCTTTTCGGCAGCCGCAAACACCGGCCGTGTTGTATGGAACAATCGAAAGGCTTGTTTGAGAAACATCTTGTGACTCTCTCAACTTGTTGATTTGTTTGAAATATCTAGGGTGGAATGGAGAATTTATCGAATCCTAGGAAACAATGAAATCAATAAAAAATAAATAAAACCCAAATTGACTTTTTTTTTGCTTTTCATCGATTTGAATCGATGGGAAAGGACGTAAGTTTTGTGAGAAAGGAATAAAAGAATTGTCGAAGAATTAATTAATTCAAATTGGAAGAACTATTGCAAATAACATATTAATATGTGAGTAATAAATTGATATGTTTAATTTAAATAATTTACCAGCCAATTAAGGAGAATCAAAGAAGATTTCAAATGGAATCTTGATTATTGCACAATTTTTTCGGCCTGGGATGATTTTGACGTTTGACAGATGATTTA
The DNA here is from genome assembly GCA_929447395.1 of Epistrophe grossulariae. Lineage (NCBI taxonomy): Eukaryota > Metazoa > Arthropoda > Insecta > Diptera > Syrphidae > Epistrophe > Epistrophe grossulariae. The sequence goes on from OV839566.1 coordinate 39,969,529, forward strand.
AAATGTCAAAACAATTTGGGTGGATTTGGTTGTTCTATCTTTTTTTAATTGTGGTGTATAAGGTGAGATAAGGATTCTCAGTAGGTGGCGCTTATTTAATTGGAATATTACAGTATTGTTCAAAAGTTATCAGAATGCCGCTTCGGAAAAATGTTGGTAAGATAATTTTCGTCCCTCATCTCACGAACTGATGTAACTGCTTTTTTAACTTCTTAGGTAAACGCATATTTTAGCTATAATTCTTCTTTTAACCATTCAATCGATCGTTAAATAAAAAAAAAAAGAAACCCTGCAGTTTAAAAAATCAATAAAAAGAAAATCGTTTTAACAATTGAGCAAATACCTTTAAAAAACGTTTTTGAAAAATATAAAAAAAAACACTTACGTCAGTTCGTTATAGCCTTTTCACACCAAGCCCAAAACGCGGTTTTGGCGAAATTATCGGTTTTGGTGGAAAACCTAATCGAAAACTCAAGTTTTACCATACATTTTTGGTAAACCACAAGTTTTCGTAAACCACAAGTTTTATATAAAACCTCACGAAAACTAGTTGAAATTCAAAGTTGAACTAAACAGACAAACCTTACGAAACATCCAGCGCTCAATCAAATGTAAACAAAAACTGCTGAATTCTGCTGACAAAAGAAATTGTGAGTGTGTTATGTAAATGAGATGTCTTGTTATTGTTTTTTTTGCAGGAGATGAGTTGGTGTTTGTGAAATGTCAAACGAAAACTTGTAAATGTTCAGTGCGAACGCTTTTCGGGTTTTTGAAAACTTTTTGCCGAAAACCCGGTTTTGGGTTTGGTGTGAAAAGCCTATTAGATAGGAACGTGAAACTGTCACGGCGACGACGAAAACAATAACAAAAACACGTGGCTGTTTTCTATTGTTTTCGTCGTTGCCGCGACAGATTCGCGATGGTTTGGGAGAACCTTAACTCTAGCATGGAGTTCGAGAAACTTTCGAGAAACGTTGAAAAAAGAAACTAAACTCATATGATTTGTTTCAATTTTTATCCTTTCTCGACTTATATTTTATCGATGCGAAAGTTCTGTTACTAGGGAGGGAGAAAAAAGAAAGAAACCTATTCGAATATGCGTCACCAGAGAAACAACAACAACATAAATCACAACTGCCCCCCCGAAGGTCCATTCTATTTATTCGTCGTTTGTATAAAAGGAAGTGATTTTTTAATAATGAAAAGCAATATAAACTAATAAGGGTAATCCTGCAACATCGGAAAACCATCGTAAACGTTGGAAATCTTACCACGTCTTAAACGAAAATTTGTATGGGAAAGCTTTGCAAAACAAATCGTAACAAGAATTTGTGTCGTAAACATACGCCCATTTTAATCACTCGATACATCCAGATTGAAACTTAAATCCGGATGTATTTACCTACATTGAATTTGTATACTTTACATCTGGATTAAAGTTTTAATCTGGATGTAACGAATGAATAATATGGCCATAGTAAATGCAAATGATAAATGGTCACGTTCGGGGATCAATCCAAAGCTATCCGGATAGGTTTGTGTTGTTGTAATCCCTTGTGACAAAACAGCTGTTGCAAAAACAACTCAACGTATCTGAAGATTTTCGGATGCGTGGATAGCCTATCTGATAGTTTACCGAACGCAAGGAATGTAAACTTTTTTTAAAGGTTTATGACATTATGGGTTAATCAGCTGATCGGTTAATCATAATACTTGCCGCGTTCAGGTTGCACTGAGATAGCAGCTATTTGAGATATAAGAGTATCCACGTATATTTCTGAAGGCAAATCAGCTAATGTTTCCGACGTTACTGAATATAAGATAATAAAAATAAAAACATCTATATATAAATAGCCTTAAATAAATTTTGTGGTACCATTTTCTCGAAAAGCATTTGACCGATTTCGATAAATTTTGTAGGGTTGGAAAGCCAAAATTGCGAAGATGTGCAGAATATACTTGAGACACGCATTGAGACACTGTGGGTCATTTTTGTTTTTGGACTGTCGAGCACTGTGCATATTGAAAAAAAAATTAAATTAAAAAGAAAAATGTCGAATTTCGACACAGGGCGATACTAGTATACAAAATTAGGACAGGTCGATAATTTGAAAGTAAAGTAAAGCTGAGTACAGACGATTGTCAGATCTTACAATATTGTCAGATCTGTCAGTGACAAAACTGTTACAAATGTCTTACAAACAGTCGATTAGGACATTGTCAGACTCATTGGTCATTGTCAGATGTTTTAATTGAAAACATCTTACAATTGCTGACAATTTCTTCATTGTTCGAAATGTCAATGAGATGGTTAAAGAGAGATAAAAAAATAGCTGACAATCAAATTGGGAAGAAATCTACCAACCGTGTGAACGGACAATTTTTCATTGTAAGAAATATGTCAATTGTCAGCTAATTGTTAGCTATTGTCAGACCATTGACAGTTCTGACAATATTAGCCGTGTTTTTTTGCAAGCCCGGGGGGAATTGGATGAAAAAAACGACGTCGGTGCTAAACAATTAACATGTTAAATGCAACAACAACTAATCCCAGGGAATTCTCGGGGTTTAACTTAAGCGTACAGAAAAACTGTGTTACCGGCATGAATTACATACATGTTATCGATAGTTTGTATGAAAACTCCATGTTTTTTACTGTCATGGCGTCGCTAATCCCCGCTGTCGTTTTTTTCAACCAATTCCCCCCGGGCTTGCAAAAAAACACGGCTATTGTAAGATCTTACTGCACTTAGCTTAACAAATTATTTTGAAAGTTTTCGAACAAGTATTCTGAGTGGACAGGAGCTCTCATAAGTTTTATGAGCGCTCATAAATATTCACTACCTATTATTGCTTAGTAAATTCGTTTATGCGGCTTTTAAGTTGTTCCATTTTTCAACTTTTTTCAACCAATTTCATCGATGGGAGAATTACAGAACGTAGGTACTGGCTTCAAAAAATCCATTTTTTTGTATAATTTGCTGGTGGTGTTTTTCTTATTTTTTGGTTATTGAAATATTATTAAGGTACCTATTAGAGCTCCCTATTACACGGATATTTAAAAACACGGATACACGTGTTCTTATAATATCCGGATTTGAATCCGCGTATTTCGTGTATCCGTGCATCCGTGTGTCCGTGCATCCGTGTATCCGAAGATCCGTGTATTTTAAATAATCCAATCATCACTGGAGAGGGTCAAATTTATGGGATTTTTTTGAAAAAAATACGACAACGACTTGGTAGTTGAATCTTTCAGTGGATTTAAATTTAGAATTATTAAATTTTTTCTTTAAAAATCGATTTTTTTTGGAAAATCACCAAAAATAAAAATCTATAATAGCCGTGTTTTTTTGCAAGCCCGGGGGGAATTGGATGAAAAAAACGACGTCGGTGCTAAACAATTAACATGTTAAATGCAATAACAACTAATCCCAGGGAATTCTCAGGGTTTAACTTAAGCGTACAGAAAAACTGTGTTACCGGCATGAATTACATACATGATATCGATAGTTTGTATGAAAACTCCATGTTTTTTACTGTCATGGCGTCGCTAATCCCCGCTGTCGTTTTTTTCAACCAATTCCCCCCGGGCTTGCAAAAAAACACGCCTAATATCCATTATCCCTCAAAATTTTGAGCTTGTAAGCCCACCCCTTGAAAAGATAAAAATCAAAAACCATTCCGTGTATTAAGAATCCGTGTAAAAAAGATCCGTGTATATACTTAATATCCGGATACACGGATATTAAGCAAATAAATACACGTGTTTTAAGAGAACGGATTTTTATTTGCGTGTAATAATTACACGAAGTCCGTGTACCCGTGTTTTTCAAATACACGGACTGAATCGTAGACTCTAGTACCTATACATATTTTAAGCTAGATCAAGCTCTTCAAATAATTATATATCTTTTACTTGAAGATTATGATGAATGGCCCACGACGATCAACTGGAGCAATTCCGAAATCCAGTTTAATACCACCACATCCACGTCAAGCTATTTTACAAAAAATAATCAATTCCAAAGCAAATCCCGAATATAAGACGCGACGGTTATGGTATGAATTAAATCTACCAGAGTGTACAAAGGACATCTTTAATGGTAAACGATTGAGTATGAATGAAACGGAGATAAAACATATCAGATGCATGCAACCGGAAAGGAAACGAACTAAACGTAGTAGAAACACTAGTAAGAACCATAACAAAAAAAAACCTTAATTCTTATTTATTTAATAACCACATAATTTTGTATTAAGAATATCGATCCTATTTGCAAATGCGCCAAGATCGAGAGAATTTTCGCAAGAAACTCGTCGAACTTATTGCTCGAAAGGATCATGAAGTTGACGAAACTAATCAGTTTCCAAATGCCGAAGAGAAGGAAATTATGCGATACTATTATTACATTAAGCATGGGATCGATACCATTCATGTATCACCACTAAGCACAAAAATCATTCTACGAATCAAAGGAATGATTCCTGAATCGATGTTAAGATTTGATATGGAAATGACTGATAATTTGACACAAATAAAATCAGATTATATATTTGCTATAAAAAAGGCAGTTATAGATTTTGTTCTAAGCAATTCTTTGCAATGCGAGCAGAAAGAGAAAGATCAGAAAGATACAGCGGAGAGAATTGAAGCTAAAGCAACGTTCAATAGATGGCGTTATCGGTAAGTCTTCTTAAAAGTCGATCTTACAATAACATATACATATGGAATATTGAAAAAAAAAATTAGGGTTGAATGTAATTATCATAAAAAGTAAACATCACATTCTGTATTATTTGAATCTAAAAATTCCTTATAATCCGAATCTGCAATATTAATAGGTACATGTCAAATTGAAAGTGGGAAAGAAATTCATGCTACTGCCAAATTTCTGGGAGAGAAATGACTTTTCATTTTTTGACCACACAAAACAGTTTAATTTAACCTCAATAAAAATGTGATGAAATATATGATAGAATTAAAACCATTTCGAAAAATTCTCATGTATTAACACGTCATGTCAAACCGTGTAGGCTGGAATATCATGCTGTGTAAGATGGGCTATCACATTATGTTTACACACTATTATACATGATTTCTTTCCCACTTTTTTGACATGTGTTAATACTCAGTGGGATAGTGTAGAAGGGCTCTTACGCACACAAAATCCACAGTACACATATTAAAGGTAATATCATTAGCGTTTTCATTTTTGTTCAGTTCTGCGCATCTGTCAAAATTGAGGTATTATGGTGGTAAAATGGTTGATCGAGTGCCTCTTTACTTGTCTAATTTCAATATTTTGTTGTTGTTTCTAATGATGCGTGCTGAGTTCCTGTGGGCACTGGAACAGCCATTTTTAATTTTTTGATACTTCCAACTTTGACAACCTGCGCAATATAATACCTTTGATTTGTGTATTGTGCACCTGCCTCACTGAATGCACCTTTCAGCAAAATTCCTATGTAAACAAGCACTAATTGTATAGGTATATTAATTTTATTGGCTTTTGTGATTCATATAATGCACTTTCAAATTACAAAAATAAAAAAACTGACTGTCAATCCTAATTGAGAGTGAATATTGAATAAACTAGATGCTTCATTAAAACAAAAACTACTGTTCAAAGTTCATCTGTCACATTAATGAAAAAGCATCTAAAAAGATTTTTAAATAATCCTTGCGGTTTTTTCAAAAAATCCTTTTACATAATTTAAAGCTATTTTTTAAAAGCGAGTTTTTTTTTAACTAATGAGAAGTTCATGAATAGAAATTTAAATGAAGTTTTCTGGCCATTTTAGCTTAAAAGTGGTTTTATTTATTACTTAAAAATTCAGTAATTGTTAATGGATTGTGAATAAATTGGTCCTTATAATCACTTTCACATTTCAAACATAACGAAAACAATCATTTAGAATTTTGTAGAGGTAATTTTAATTGTCTCCGCAGCACCTCATTGTTGGTTGTTTCTTCTAAAATGTAGTGCACCATCTATCAAAGGTCACAAAATGGTTATAAAAGGTCAATTAGTTTCAGTAATAGGTTAGCCATAAAATAAGCAATTTTTTAGACGTTTTATAATGTTTTTTCAATATGTCTTTAAAAATTTATAAATATGTTTAAGGCTGAGCAATTGCTTAAATTAGTTGATCAATTCTTAAACTTTAAGACCTTTATTTAAGATACGACTGTTTTTATTATCATCAAATTTTACTATACATTTTAGTTTTCTCTACAAAAACGATGAAATACTGGTTCACTTGGGCGTATGCGTACTTTTGGATGAATTTTGTAAATCAACATAAATATAAGTACAACAAGTTTGCGCAAAATATATGTAATTCTAGTCAAAAGTAAAAAAAAAAATTTTTTTATGACCTAATGTGTGCAATGTGCATACAATTTCATCTATTTGTGTTGGTTTTAAGCTCTAACCTAATGAAATAATAGATATGCATTTACTGCACATTAGCTGCTTAAGAATTATTTTTATGGTATATTTTTGCAATAAACCACGGTTGCCAAGAACATATTATGTAAAAACCATTTTTTTTTGATAAATAAAGGTGTGAGTTTTAAGCTATAATCAAGTCAATTAGCTCAAAAAGTAATGTTTTTTTAAATATATTTCAAGAAATTGCAAAATTTAACAGTCTTTCGTTCAATTAACCGTGATTTTCACTTAAACGCTCAAATGAAAAAAAGCGGAGTCCGGATAAAAAAATAAACGATTGTGACATATTCAGAAATTCAAATGTCATTTTCGTGGTGAAAATTTTATGGAGGTGAAAAATAAAAAAGAAGTGAAAGCGTTCAGCACATTTTTTGTTCTGTTCAAATCAATTTTATTTTCACTTAAAGCCGCGAGTATACAGTTCTTTTGAACAAAAAAAAAAACATAAGTGGTAAGAATTTATTTTTTTTCAGTAGAAAAAAAATCTGAGTTGAAATAAGAAATTTGTATTCGTTGTCCTCTTTTTTTCCACAAAACAATGTCACCAACATTGTTTTGCGCGAAAAAGTTTCCGTGGTGAATATAAATTTTTTTCAACAGGTTTGGTTCACAGTTCGATAGTAAAATTAAAATAATTTTTTTTTGCGATAAAATCACTCCCATAAGAAGTACATGTATTTTTTTTTCGATGAGGAACTGTATACTAGGCTTAAGCCTATAATACTCAGTTCGAGTGAAAATGAAATTTTCATACAAAATAAGTGAGACCTATAGTTCACTGGTATGAAATTCAGAACACGAAGTCAGTACCTACCAAAATATGAAAGTGGAAATAAACCGGTTCTTCAATCAATTTCACGCATATTTTTTATTTCCCACCGTTCGACCACTAGGTGTATTAACGTGGTGTGGAAAATTGTGACATTTTGCCAATTTAATTTGTTTTGTTCAAAATATAAATTCTGAAATAAAATAATAAAATTATTTCGGATTAAACGTTTATTCTCATCAAGGAGGAAAAGAAAAAAAAAACACGGAAATTAAATTAAACACTCTTTAAAGCCCTTCCACACTATCCCACTGAGTATTAATACAAAGTGGAAAAGAATTCCATGCTACTGCCACATTTGTGAGAGAGAAATTTCTTTTCACACACACAACAGTTTAATTTAACCTCAATAAAAATGTGATGAAATGTGTGACAGAATTAGAACAATTTCTAAAAATTCTCATGTATTAACACATGTCAAATCGTGTAGGCTGGGAATATCATATTTTCTTTCCACACTATTATACATGATTTGTTTCACACTTTTTTGGCATGTATTAATACTCAGTGGGATAGTGTGGAAGGGCTTTAAAGGAACCTTTTTAAGATTCCGTAGACATGTCATTCAAGTTGATAATTTTTTTCATTCGAAGTGAGTATTAGAAATTCCACTCTGAGTATCAAAAATTCATTTGAAGTAATTGGTCTCTTTGGTAACGTGAAATTTCTTGCGAATTTGCACAAATTTTCACAAAATTACAAAATTTGCTGTCAAAACCCATAGAAAAAAAACTCAGTTTTTGTGAAGTTTGCTGGAAAAAAAGTTATAATAAATATGGGTTCATATTGAATTTCCACAAATATTTTGACACGTTTTTATTTTTCATTTCACTTAAGGTGCGAGTACTAGGCTTTAAGAGAGTTTTTTTTCAATAAAAAATAAAAAATTTAACTGAATAAAATATGCTTCATGTATCCGGGTTTTTTACTGGCTTTATTGTATATGCTTAGCGCAGGCATATTATGCCTGTTTGGTAACTTTTTTTCCTTCAAATTACCTAAAAACTGGGTTTTTTTTTCGATGGGTTTTGACAGAAAATTGTAAAATTTTGTGAAAATTTGTGCAAATTCGCAAGAAATTTTACGTTACCAAACAGATTAATTATTTATTAATTTTTTTTTTCAAATCACCAGTTTTCTTTTGGTTTTAAAAACACCCTCAAACTTAACCAAAATAAAAAGATTACCATGAGAAAAGTTTTAACGACTTGTTTTGTTTAACTAGGGTTGCCAAGTCAATGCAATAATTTTGAAAGATGTAATCTTATATATTATTTTTATGTGTTAGTATAAAGTTAAATCTTTCATTTGGCACGAATTTCAACATATTATGAACCCCACGAGCTTACACTTGGTCGTAAAAAATGTGTTTTGATATATTATGTTGGTTTGCCAAGACCATGGGACCATTTTAAAGAAGCCAAACCTATATATTTTGATCAATATCAGTGAGCTTTACATTTTGAGTTTTGATTTTAACCTTTAAACCCATGAGCTAAGTTGTTTTGGTAGAAAACATGCTCAAAAAATGAGCTTGAACGTTTATTCTCTGTTAACATTTTATTTTCTTGGGATGTGATTCTTGAAATTTTGTATTAGGATTTATCACTGATCTACGGCAACTCTAGTCGAATATATTTTTTGACGTTTAGAAAGTAGTCTAATTTAGTGCGAAAACCGTTCCAGACATTTTTCAGTTTTCTTTCTCTTTGAGATCATTTCATCCCCACTCTTCAAATTTGACATTTGACCAACTTTTATTGCGAGAAATGTTGGGAACAGACCTAGTAAATAGATGGGTGCCGCAATCGCTTAAAATATTACCGTTATGTTGGACTTTTAATTAAAAAATTAAAAAAAAATGTATCAAAACACCAAAGTATAGGTACTTGAATTAGTTTTTCCACGGAAATTCATTTGAGTTTTTTTTTTTTAATTTGATTGGTTGATAAAAGTTTAGAGTTTTTTTTAATAAAACAGAGTTCATCTATACAAGTTAAGGAAAATTTAAAAATTCAAAGATAAGATAAGATATTTTTTAAGAAAAACTTGCGCTAACATTAAAATATCAGTTTTTTATTCCGACGTCTTATGCCCATATAACAATACCCCTGAAGATTTGACCCTGAGCGGCCGTGGACTGATTTTCTTAAAATTTGGTACAGAGCATCCTTTATATGAAATTCTCTAGAGGGATTCGATAATCAGAGTGATTTTTAACTTCCCAATGGAATTGTTATTGTAATTGGTCCGATTTGTAGAATCGAAAATGTTGACATATTATCTCGAAGTTTCGAGGTCCCAAGAATCCTAATCCATGGTTTTTAGAGAGATGCCTGTATGTTTGTGTGGAAGTACTTGCGTACGTTCGAGCATTCGTACATTCGTGAAACGTTCTATCGTTCACCGTATCTCAAGAACGAATAGAGATTTTGCCTTCCAAATAAATTTTATTCTACAGAAATAACGTCGTGACGTGCAGAAAGGAGTTTCAAAAAAATTCAATAAAGCTAAGTATACACGATTGGAAGATCATCCAATATTGACCGACTTTTCGCAAAAAATGTTCACCAATTTTCTATCAACCATGTAAACATCCAATTTTAGCTGTCAAAAAAGACAGAAAAAAAATTGTCAGCCAATCGACTTCTTGTAATCGTATGAACTCGTCTAAACACACAATTTTTCTTATTTTCAAATAATTGGACGATTGTCGACTAATTGGATATTGGATGATGTTCTTGCCCAAAACATTATCCAATTTTTAATCGGCAGATAAATGTTTTCTATTGTGGAGGAAAAAACAAAATTATATATTCGCTTTTGAAGAAAAAAAATTGAAAAAGTGTTTTTTTTTTAAACACCAGTACGATAACTATGGCGCCAAGAATTGATAACGGTTTTTTGTAGAGGGGTCAAAAACAAAAATTTTTATTTTGGGAGGGGTCTATCTCGCCCCGTTTAGGAGGTAGGGGCAATTTTAGAAAAAAAAATGACTTAAATTAAAAAAAATATATTTTAAAACAACGGCAACAATTACAATATACCGGTTTTGAAAGCCAGAAATCTGATCTATAATTCTAAATTTAAACTAAATTTGTATGTCAACAGTGTTTGAAAAATTCACATGCCAACTCAAAAAATTTTGATAAAAAAAATGAAAAAAAAAATTTTAGACCAATTTTTTTCAAAATTGTGAAATGAAGTGCTAAATTGGCTTTTTGTGGTCAATGTTAATATCAATTCTAAATCGAACAAAAAAAACCGAATGGTTTTATGTTTATGTTTTATACTTCACTAATTCTAAAATAAAGTTTCAAATTCTCTGCCATCTGTCAAGAAAATTGTCTTCCAATGAGTCTACCAATTTTTTGATCTCTAAAGTCTTCCAACCGTGTAAACAGACAATTTTTAATTAGAAGACAAAAAATTGTCGGCAATTGTCATGCAATTTTCTACCAAATATTTGTCTAATTTTTGGATAAAATCTAACAACCGTATAAACGGACAATTTTCACTTGACAGAAAATTGGCAATTGTCAACTCATTGGTTGCTATTGGTAGACTTTTGACAGTTCGGCCTGATTTCTTACTATAGCGATTAAAAAAAAAATTGTAAAATGTCATTCGCCTCGAATATCTCGAGAACAAGAAATTTAAATGACTTCGGTTTGATTTTATTCTACACATAATTACGTAATGACAAATTCGAAAGAAATAAAAAAACCATCAGGCCGTCTTTTTGTTTGATAAAAAACATGCAAAAAATTGTAGATAATCCTTCTTTCTTCTCCAACATCTTGAGAACAAACAATGATATTGACTTTGGGCTGATTTTATTTTATGCATGCTGCCATTTTTGATTACATGGTATGATTAAAAAAATAAGCAAAAAAAAAACTAAAAAAAAAAATACTTAACATTGTTGAAAAACGTTTTTTGGCTAGAAAAAACATTGATTTCGAAGCCGGGCTAATTTTATTCTACACACAACAACGTAGTCAATAACTGATTAAATTTGTATAGAAACATTCAATTTATAGTGTTTTTTTTTTTAAGCAACAAAATTACAGAGCAAAACTAATAAAAAATTGTTCAAAAATTTGTCAAATATCTCAAAAATAAACAATGGTTTCGCTTCTGGGGCAATTTAATTCAACACACAATTCTATAATTGAGAATTAATGGGGTGCTTATACAAAAATTCTATTGACAGTTTTTTTTTTTAACAAACAAAATAAACTACAAGAAAATACTAAAAAAAATCTTGAAAATATTTTTCATCTCGAATATCTCAACAATGAAAACTGATTTTGACGTCAGGCTTATTTTATACTAGTAGAACCGTGCTCGCCTTGCTTCGCAAAAATTTAAGAATTAATATTAACATATACATATATACCGATAGTACTAAATAGGGCTACCGCTACCCGTACCTAATTTCTATTTCATCTTATTAACAAAAAGTTTATACATTATACACTTAGGTTTTAATAAATGTGAGTTTTAAAAAAATGGTTTACCTATTTGTATGTTAAGTAGGTTCATGTTTGACACATAAACAGAATCTTTATCTCCCATTGATTTTCTTATTGCATATATAAAATAATAGATATAATACATCGCATCCAAGTAAACATCTTCTTCTTGCCTGCCTACCTGCAACCAGGGTTGGCCGAATTAACTACACTTCATTTTCTACATGATTAACTACGCGTAGCTAATTTAATAAACTACACGCCTTATATACTACAAAATGTTACGTTTGCTACATACATAGTAAAGCTAGGTAAATAATAAAATTTCAATAAAAACAGTTGAACTCAAATTCAATCTTCAAAGTTTACTACATAACTAAACTACGTAGCAAATGTAAAAAATGTAGTTTATTCCAAAAAGCGTTAGTTCGGTCATCCCTGCCTACAGCGTTATACTCAAAATTTTCCATTGTGGAAAAAGAGTAAACAAAGAGAAACCTGCACAACATAAATAAAAAAACATAAGGGAGGTAGAGAAAATGCAAAAGGGTGGAAATGATATGAAATGAAACAAAGCAGCGACCTCGTGAATGCGATTGAATTAAATTTCTGGATTTAAAAAAATAGAAAAAGTTAATGACTTGGACATTTGTTTATATTTATTTCTCAGGTTGTATGCATAATTAAGAAAAGATTTAGGGCTTAAAATTTGCATACAAAAATTGACTTTTGGAAATAATTTTTGTTTTTTTTAAGTATTAATTAGTTTGGTATTTATAAGTGAATATGTGGGTCAATATCAAGAAAAAAGTTGACCAAAAATTAAAAAAAATTAATTTTCGTAATAAACAAACGAATTAGATAAACAAAAACTTGCTATTTACAACCTTCTAAACATTAAGAATATTGTAAAAAAAAATTGAAGTTAATCAGGTAAATAGTTTCTGAGATTTCGCGTGACAAACTAAATAATCGTTTCGTCTTTATATAATGTTAAAGAAGATAAAGAAGATTAAAGATTAAAGATTAAAGATTAAAGATTAAAGATAAAGATAAAGATTAAACACATTGACGTTGTTAACAATAACTGATAAAGTTTGTAAAAAACAATCAATTAATAGTTTTGTTTGAAACCAAAACAAAATGCAAAACAAAACTAATACAAATTGTTCAAAAATGTTTTTCGTCTCGAATATCTCGAGAACAAACGGCCCATTTTTGGCCTTCACTTGATTGTATATTAATCGCCCTGATAAGGTCTTCGAAGATCTTGGATTGTGAATTTTCTCATTATAAAATAAATTTGGGTCTCTATAGTTTCCAAGGGCACAAATAGGAAGTTACAAGTGTATGTGTCGCACCCAGCCTCATTTTATTCAAAGTATTAATAAATTTTTTGTTTTTTTTTGTATTTTTATTTTCAGCTATGACGAAAACCGATCGAAAATTAAGAAAACTCTTTTCTCAATACATCGATGTGTGGCTCAAATATTGGCCCTCTGGACAACTAAGTTCAAGGAACTTGCCTTCATCAAAGTCAATGACTTAACTAGTCATGGCGAGGCCTTTGAACTTTTTGAATTTACTGTATGGCTGGATCTTTATTATCTATATATTTAGAAACAAAAAATTTTTAACAACAAATTATTTTTAGAATGAATGTTCATCACACATTGAGCACACAAAATTGTTATTGAAAGAAAATTGGTATGGTGAAATTCATAGTATACTTTTGCGTGGGCATAAAAGAAATATTCTACCAGATGTTCGAAAGCCAAAACTTTTAGCACGATTTTATAATTGTGTGGCAGCACTTATGACTCAACAGCTCGAGGATGTTTGTATAAGAAGCTTGAATTTGTTTGCTGACTTTATGTGTGATTATGGGGTAAGTGACAGCAAATTTCCTGCTACAAAATACAAAATTACATATTTTTGAAATTTTATTATTCAAATTTGATAGAAATCTAATCCAGGTCTTAAGCTCGCCATACAACTTGAGGACCAGGATACACTTGTATTTAATCCAAGTTTTAGCAAAATCAAAGAAGAAATCATGAGAATTATTGATAATATCATATTGGCCATTCAACAGTTACCACGCGTCGAGACTAAACTTTATACCGATTTAAAGATTTCAAAGCAGACTTATCTCAAACCAGCTATTCCTGAATCAATAATTTTTGCAGCTAAACGAAAAATTTGTGATTTACTTGAAGATCAACGCATAGGACCCGAACTCAGATTGCAGGATTTTGATCAGTTTATGAGTTTGATGAATGGTATCGATGCCGATACTATTGGTCGATTCATAGAGTCTGAGCCGATATTTGAAAGTTATTGTAGCAAATTGATTTATTATCGAAAACTAGAGGATCGAATTGCTAAGGAAATCTGGGGTGTTATTAGAATGGGTCTTTATGAATTCCATCGTGAAGGACTTATAACGAATTTAGAGAAATTAGCAAGATTTATGCAGCAAGAGCTTTTAACAACAATGGTTGGTAATCAACAAATGAAAATAAGCAAACTTGGTAAGGAATATGAGACAATTGCAAAGAAAGCATTGACCATTCCTGAGAATACAGCTGAATTAATGAGTCTAAAGGCATTTGTGGCTCAAACTGAAGATCGAACTGCACCGGAAATGGAACAAAGACTAAAAGTTGTAAGTATGAATTTTATGTAATAAGTTTTGAGTATACATAAGGCGTGTTTTTTGCAATCCCGGGGGGAATTGGTTAAAAAAAACGACAGCGGGGATTAGCGACGCCATGACAGTAAAAAACATGGAGTTTTCATACAAACTATCGATAACATGTATGTAATTCATGCCGGTAACACAGTTTTTCTGTGCACTTAAGTTAAGCCCCGAGAATTCTCTGGGATTAGTTGTTGTTGCATTTAACATGTTAATTGTTTAGCACCGACGTCGTTTTTTTCATCCAATTCCCCCCGGGCTTGCAAAAAAAAAACACGGCTATATTACATGTGTGAGCTTGATATATTTCAAGAACATGGAACACATTTTATGGCTTATGGATCACATGTTGTATACACCATTGGAAATAAAAAACAACAGCAATACATTCCAATGGTTTCTTCAATTACCAAGTGTATTTAAGAAACATCGTGAAATAATTGCTGATAAAACTATCGAATATCAAGAATTTCTTAAAAAACGCATAGAAGCATTTCGACGTGATTTACAAAACTACAATGACCAAGTTCAAGATTATGAAAATTGGGGAGATATTAAGACGCTTTTAAAGTACAAGAGACGTGCAACAGTGCTTGATAATCGATTAATTGTTGCAATGGAAACAATCGATAAAATAAATGAAGAAGAAACATCATTTGGTTGGGATCTTTCACAATATCCGATACGAAAGAAAACTCATGATCATTTGATGCCATTTAAGAAGCTCTACGATGCCGGTCAAGAATTTATGGATAAACATGATCTTTGGATGCATTCCCAAGTGGGAACATATGATCCAGATGATATTGATAATGAAGTATCAGCAACTTATCGTGTTATACAAAAGCTTGATAAACAAATGGGCGATAAGCCACAAACTATGCAATTGGTTCATGAGATTAAAGAAGAAATTGATGCTTTCAAACATCATATGCCAATTATTAGTACCCTTGGTAATCCTGGAATGAAGTTACGTCATTGGGAAGAAGTCTCTGAAATTATTGGATTTCCCATAAAAGTATCTCCAGAATTGACACTTGAGAAGATCATTGAATATCAGTTGGAGGATTATTTGGCTAAGTTTGAGACAATTTCAGAAAGTGCCACCAAAGAGAATAATCTTGAAAGAGCTATGAGTAAAATGGTAAATGAATGGGAAGAGATGTCATTTAATGTATCACCCTACAGGTAAAAATTGTATATGCACCTACTTGAAGTATTGTTTGATATTTTGCTATAATCGATTTTGCAGAGATTCTGGAACTTTTAAACTTGCTGCTATTGATGATATTCAGGTGCTCTTGGATGATCAAATAATAAAAACTCAAACTATGAAGAGTTCGCCATACATAAAACCATTCGAGGAAGATCTTTTGTAAGTTTTTTTTTAGCTGATGTGAATTTTATTAATATTTGGACATTTTGTAGAAAATGGGAAGCAAAGCTTATGCTTTTACAGGATATCCTTGACGATTGGTTAAGAGTTCAAGCAACTTGGATGTATTTGGAGCCAATATTCTCAAGCCCTGATATTCAACAGCAAATGCCGGAAGAAGGCCGAAGATTTAGCGCTGTTGATAAGGTTAGAATTTTCTACTTCATATGTATTTAGGCCTTCTATATATGAGGCGTTTCGTCAAGGATGCGTAAACATAATTCGTAATGCAGCGACGACTACTCTATACGCCTTAACTTCATACTTTTAAAATTAGGTACTATTTTTTTTTGAAATATCTATAGATATGGAAAGATCTTATGAAAATTGTAGCCACTGATTCTCGTGTGATGTCTGTTGTTGAAATAGAAAAAATGTCCGAAAAATTAAAGAAGGCATTCAATCTTCTAGAAATCATTCAAAAAGGACTCAATGCGGTAACAACAACAAGTTTTGAATCCTAAACTTTTTTTTTTAATTTTAACTTTTAAAAATCACTTTTTTAATTCTTACAGTACCTTGAGAAAAAACGTCTCTATTTCCCACGATTTTTCTTCCTATCGAACGATGAACTTCTTGAAATTCTATCCGAAACCAAAGATCCAACTCGAGTTCAACCACATCTCAAGAAATGTTTCGAAGGCATAGCTACTCTTAATTTCACCGAAGCTCTAGAAGTAACGATGATGCGTTCTTCTGAGAAAGAAGAAGTTCAGTTAGTTGAGGTTATTTCAACAGCAAAAGCAAGAGGTCAAGTTGAGAAATGGCTTCTAGAGCTTGAGATTTTTATGAAAAAAAGTATACATTTTAAAATTCGTCAAGCATTTGAAAGCTATCCGAATACTCAACGAGATAAATGGGTATTGATATGGCCAGGACAGACAGTACAATCGATTTCATTGACCTATTGGACAGCTGAAATCACACAATGTTTCTTCACCGAAAATCCAGTTGATAGTTTGGAGAAATATTTAGAAGTTTGCAAGTCTCAGGTAATGTATTTTTCACCAAAATAATGGAAAACTTTAAAATAAAACTTTAAATCTTAGATCATGCGTGTTGTAGACCTCGTTCGGGGAGATCTCAGCCTTCAGAATCGTATAACTTTAGGAGCTTTAGTTGTGCTGGACGTACATGCTCGTGATGTCTTAGCTGAAATTTGTCAGAAAAAAGTTTCCGAGCTCAATGACTTTCAGTGGTTGTGTCAATTACGCTACTATTGGGAGGATGATAATTTGGACACGCGAATGATTAACTGTTGTTTGAAATATGGCTATGAGTATTTGGGAAATACAACCCGATTAGTTGTTACTCCACTCACAGATCGTTGTTATCGCACACTCTTTAGTGCTTTACATTTACATTTGGGTGGAGCTCCAGAAGGCCCAGCTGGAACTGGAAAGACTGAAACGACCAAGGATTTAGCCAAAGCAGTTGCTAAACAATGTGTTGTTTTTAATTGTTCCGATGGATTGGATTATTTGGCACTGGGAAAGTTCTTCAAAGGTTTGGCTTCGTGTGGAGCATGGTCTTGTTTTGATGAGTTTAATCGAATTGATCTTGAGGTACTTTCTGTTGTAGCTCAACAGGTGAGTTTCAAATTGATAAAATGGTTATGATTTTAAGTAAGTTTAAAGAGGTGAAGTGTAATGAATTAGGTCACTTTGAAGGAATTTTTCAATTTTAATTCGGTTGTAACTAGAGCCCCCTATTAAACGTGTACACGTGTTTTTAGCCAGTACACGTGTAATCACTTTTAAATCATACTTTTGATGTTTTATAGTCCAAAAGACGTTAGAAAATAGATAAAATGCCGTTACTAGTATTTTGGAAAACACCTTTTCTTGTTGTAACATTGTATCAAAAAGAAAAACCTAAAAACCGTTCTTTTACAATGTAAAAATAACATGAAATCACTTCACCCTGGTCAGTTACAAAATAAGCGATGTTACATATGTATTTTTATTAACACGTGTATTTAGAATCTACACGTGTACACACGTGTGTTTAAATTGTTTTATTACACGTGTACACGTGGTACGAATACGCGTGTAATTATAAAAGTTATAAAAAAACGCCATTTTAGTAATTAAACATGTATTTTTATTAACACGTGTATTTAGAATCTACACGTGTACACATGTTTAAATTGTTTACTACACGTGTACACGTGGTACGAATACAAGTGTTTTGACTTGCATGGGATAGCTAGACCTAGGATAAGATAACTTGAAATTGATTGATTAAGATGATTGATTTGACCTGACTTGAATTAAGGTTTACCAAAGTTGAATTGACATAATAACAACAGTTAAATTGGTCTTAAGTTTTAAAAGAATTGACTTCCATTGGGAGATTTCAGTTCGACCCAGCTTAACCATAAGCTCAAGGCCAAGTTTGACAGATGTAGTTCAGCCTTGGTTCAAGATTTTAACTCAACGATTTCGACAAATTAAATGGCTTATTAAATGAGATTCCTATATATAACCATTCAAATATTGCAATATAGATTTTGACAATTCAACGAGGTATTAATTCCGGCCAACAAACCATGATGTTCGAAGGGACTACTCTTAAGCTAGATCCAACATGTGCTGTCTTCATAACCATGAATCCAGGTTACGCAGGTCGTTCAGAATTACCCGATAATTTAAAGGTAACACAACTCTTTCCAATAACAATTTTTTATAATTTTAAACTCAATTAAATTTCTTAAATTAAACAGGCTCTATTTAGATCAGTAGCCATGATGGTTCCGGATTATGCTCTAATTGCTGAAATCGAACTCTATTCTTATGGTTTCTTGTGTGCTAAGCCACTTGCTGTTAAGATAGTAGCAACCTATAGATTGTGTTCAGAACAATTAAGTACACAATCACATTATGATTATGGTATGAGGGCAGTTAAATCGGTCTTAAAAGCTGCTGGTGCACTTAAGCTACGTTATCGTGATGAGAATGAAGATATTCTAGTGTTGAGATCAATCAAAGATGTTAATTTGCCTAAGTTTCTTAATCAGGATGTCCCACTATTTCAAGGTATCACTTCGGATTTGTTTCCGGGAGTTATTCTACCTGAGTCGGATTATGTGCTATTTAATCAGTGTGTCAGAAAGGCATGTGAGAAGAATAACAAACAATGTACGGAGTTCTTTTTGGAGAAAGTTCAACAAGTAAAAGTTTTCCATAACGTTACATTATACATTCGAGTGTTCAAAATTTCTTTATGCTTGTGCTTTTTCTCTAGCTCTATGAAATGATTGTTGTTCGTCATGGTCTGATGATAGTTGGTCATCCATTTGGGGGAAAAACAACCTCCTATAGAATACTTGCTGAAGCCTTGCGTTATATCGAAGAGACTGTAGGAATTGAATATTCTCTTCTTATACTATAGTATTTACCAATTATTGATTTGTTTTTAGGATGGTAGTGAGAATGGTGCGATTTACACTATCATGAATCCCAAGGCCGTTACAATGGGTCAGCTTTATGGACAATTTGATATGGTTTCTCATGAATGGAGTGATGGTATTTTGGCTGTAAGCTATCGAGAATTTGCAGTTTCAGTGACAGCTGATAGAAAATGGTTGATATTCGATGGACCAGTTGATGCCATTTGGATAGAAAACATGAATACCGTTTTGGATGACAACAAAAAGCTATGCCTTATGTCTGGGGAGATTATTCAACTTGCTCCAACAACAAATTTAATATTCGAACCAATGGATCTTGAAGTAGCTTCACCAGCAACTGTTTCCCGTTGTGGAATGATTTACATGGAACCAAGTTCC
Organism: Epistrophe grossulariae; assembly: GCA_929447395.1. NCBI lineage: Eukaryota > Metazoa > Arthropoda > Insecta > Diptera > Syrphidae > Epistrophe > Epistrophe grossulariae. Next base: position 39,989,220 of record OV839566.1, read on the forward strand.
CTCGGATGGGAGCCTCTGGTTACTTCGTGGAAGAACACTCTACCAGCCTCTTTTCATAGTGTCAGCAAGCAGCTGATATCAAGCTTATTTTCAAGATTTTGTCCGATTCTTTTGTGGCTTGTTCGTAAAGGTGGCCTCCGGGAGATTTCTACAACTTCAGATGCAAATCTCATAAATTCTTTGATGAATCTTTTTGACTGTTACATGGATGACTTTCGGGATGAACAATATTTGCAAAGTCTTTCCGATCTGGATGTGCGGGCACAGATCGAAGGGGTATTCTTCTTTTCATGTATATGGTCGATAGGAGGGGCTTTGGATTCGGCAAGTCGAGATAAATTTTCCATAGTCTTTCGAGGATTGATGGAAAAGACATTCCCGGTCAGTGTGTATGAAAATTTCTCAGTACCAGATGACTTGCATGTAGCTAACTTGGCAAAGCCTTTTATTTTTCCCATACCAAAACCGGGGAGTGTTTTTGATTATCGTTTCATAAAAGAGGGCAAGGGCAAGTGGAAGCCCTGGGAAGATGAAGTTGCTGCTGCTGCTCCCATTCCTCGTGACATGCCAGTTAATCAAATAATCATTACAACAAGTGAAACTGTTCGTGTGGCAGCAATACTTGATTTACTCATACGCCATGGAAAACCACTGATGCTGGTGGGGAATACAGGCACTGGCAAGAGTTGCTATGCCATTGATTATCTTCTAAAGAAGGCTGACACTGAAGTGTACAAAGCACTGTTTATTAATTTTTCAGCACAAACCTCGGCTAACCAAACGCAGGATATTATTATGGCAAAATTGGATAAGCGCCGAAAAGGTGTCTTCGGTCCGCCATTGAACAAGAAGTGTGTGATTTTTGTTGATGATGTTTCGATGCCACTTAAGGAGACCTATGGAGCTCAACCGCCTATAGAACTTCTTCGAATGATGCTGGATCACTGGATGTGGTATGATCGCAAAAATATTGTACCGCTCAAGCTTATTGACATTCAAATGGTGTGTGCTATGGGACCGCCATCGTCAGGTAACACTATCACTCCCAGGTTTCAGAGGCATTTCAACGTCTTGGGAATAGATGAATTCAGTGATTCAATTTTAAGAGTGATTTTTGGAAAGATAGTGCTATGGCACTTGGATACCAGAGGTTTTTCAAAAGAATTCGATCCATGCATCGATGAGATTGTCAATGCAACTTTGGATGTATACAACAAGGCAAAGCTAAATCTACTGCCTACACCAGCTAAGTCACATTATTTATTTAACCTTCGAGACTTCTCTCGTGTAATTCAAGGAGTTTTACTTTCCGTGCCAGAAGCCACTGAGGACTTAAATTCGATGCGAAGACTTTGGGTTCATGAAGTGCTGAGAGTGTATGGAGATCGCTTGGTTGATGATATTGATCGATCATGGCTTTTCAGTTCTGTGTGCGAACAAATGGAGGTGCATCTTAAATCAAAGCCTGTAGAATTATTTTCAAGATTCATAGAAAAACAACGCGACTTGGAGGAGAATGACTTACGAAAATTAATGTATTGTGACTTTACCAATCCGAAGGCCGATACCAAAAACTATATGGAAGTTGAAGATCCTGAGGAGCTGCGTTCTATTGTTGAAACTTATCTTGTGGAATTCAATAATATGTCGAAGAAACCAATGGAATTGGTGTTGTTTCGATTTGCAATTGAGCATTTATCTAGAATATGTAGGATTATCAAACAACCTCGTAGTCATGCATTGTTGATAGGTGTAGGTGGATCTGGAAGGCAGAGTTTAACACGATTGGCCTCTCACATATGTGACTACGAACTGTTCCAAGTAGAGATCACGCGACAATATGGACCGAATGAATGGCATGAGGATATCAAGGGAATATTGAGGAAAATAAGTGCTTCAGATTTGCATGGAGTGTTTCTGTTTACTGATGTTCAGGTAAGAACCGTTGTTGTTGTTATAATATAGGACAGTTGCTGAAGAAGCATTTATAAATGATTCATTTAGATCAAAGACGAATCATTCCTTGAAGATGTCAATAATCTTTTAAACTCTGGTGAAGTACCAAATCTCTTTACAAATGAGGAGAAAATCGAAATCTGTGAAAAGATGCGTCAAATTGACAAACAACGTGATAAGGCCGTTCAAACTGATGGCAGTCTTGTGGCACTTTTTAATTTTTTCGTTCAGGTTATTTTATTCTATTTATACGAGTATCTAATGAATACCAATTTTTTTTTTAATTTATTTTTCTTAGGTCTGCAAAGATCAACTTCATATTGTCCTCTCAATGTCACCGATAGGAGAGGCTTTGAGAGTACGCGTTCGAAAATTCCCATCGATTGTTAATTGTTGTACAATTGATTGGTTTCAACCTTGGCCAGCAGATGCTCTATTAGCTGTCTCCACACGTTTCTTAGCTAAAGAAGATTTAACCGATTTGGAAAGAAAAGCTGCAATCGATATGTGCATGGATTTTCATACTTCAACGCAAAAATTATCGGAAAAATTTTATTTAAGATTAAAACGTTACAATTATGTCACGCCAACATCATATTTGGAATTGATACAAACTTTTAAGGGTTTATTGGGAGCTAAGCGAAAGTATGTTTATAAGTTATAAATATATTTTTTTTTTTTGCATTACATACGTATTTTCAGGACAATTACTACGAACCGAAGTCGATATCTGACAGGAATATCACAATTGGATATTGCATCACAACAAGTTGGTGTTATGAGTGAGCAGTTGTTGGCATTGGAGCCAAAGCTTAAAGTTGCTTCAGAAACTGTAAGTTTCTATAATTTTAGTGTGTTAGTTATTATCTTGGAAGGTTGAGTTATTAGATAAATGAAAACAAAATCATCAACTTCAGCATCAACAAGATGATGGCTTTTTCTTAATTCCTGAAATCGCAATTTTATTTCATTTTTTTACTTAATTTATCTGCTAAACCATAGCTAATGTTTAGGCACGGTTTTCTCAAAATCTATTGATTATGCAAAAAAAGTGTCACAATCCACAAGGTTACAATTTTTACCTTCACTTTTTTTCGAAAAAAAATGGCAGTTTTCATGAAATCAGGAAAAACTGAACTTAACCCGCTTTATTTGTTACTGTAGAACTCTGAAATGTGGACATTCTAGAACTTACCGGTGTAGGCCGTGTATAAATTGGATTAAAATTAACAGGGCAATTCTGGCGTTGTGAGGGCTCACAACTCACAACTCACAAGTCACAAGCTCTTGTGAGGTTGTTGTGGTTCACAGTACACATATTAAAGGTAATATATTGCGCCACAGTACACATATTAAAGGTAATATATTGCGCAGGTTGTCAAAGTTGGAAATGTCAAAAAATTTAAAATGGCTGTTCGAGTGCCCACTGGAACTCAACGCGCATCATTAGAAACAACAACAAAATATTGAAATTAGACAAGGAAAGGGGCACTGAATCCACCATTTTACCACCATAATACCTCAATTTTGACAGATGCGCAAGACTGAACAAAAATGAAAACGCTAATGATATTACCTTTAATATGTGTACTGTGATATTGCGCAGGTTGTCAAAGTTGGAAATGTCAAAAAATTAAAAATGGCTGTTCGAGTGCCCACAGGAACTCAACGCGTATCATTAGAAACAACAACAAAATATTGAAATTAGACAAGGAAAGGGGCACTGAATCCACCATTTTACCACCATAATACCTCGATTTTGACAGATGCGCAGAACTGAACAAAAATGAAAACGCTAATGATATTACCTTTAATATGTGTACTGTGGTTGTGGTTCGATAACATTATCCGTATTCTCCGATAACCCTCACAAGAAACCTCATAAAAAACTCACCACAGAAAGGGGAATTTTTTATTGTGATTGCCAGGCTTGTAATAGAATGCATTTTTTTTTGTTAATGCACAGCCCTTTCTATTAGATTTTCTTTAAACGTCTCATTTAGTTAAGTTTGCTTAAATATTTAAATTGCTTTAAATGATGTTATGTAGATACTTAAATTCTTATCTATAATCGTTTCCCCATTGATACTTACTAAACAACGATTGTGTCATGAATTCTACGAATTGAATACTTTTAGGCTGTTTTTGAAAGCTTCGAAAAAAATTCAAACAAAAAACAAGCTCATTATAGGAAATAAGAGAGAAAGAGAAGCAACTGGAGGTATGTAGTCCAAAGCAAAAGAAATGAAACTAGACTCCATTTTGTTTTATGACGTGCTTTTATTTTCACAAATTTCTTTGGTTTTTTTTCAGACTTCATATTATGAAATCACCATTCACTTGAATCAAAAGATTGCAATCATTTTTATTCCCATTCATTTTACTGCAGTCAATTGAATGAAAAAAATATTGCATTCTTTTACAAGCCTCATCGTCGACGAAGATGTTTGTGGTTCACATACTTATTATGTACCTACACAATTTGCTGTTCTATGACGATCTTATTCGTCGACTTTTTTTGTCAACAATTTATTTTCTTTTATGAAGAAATTATTTGTTTTTTATTTTTTGACAGTGGACACATTTTTTTAATCAGTTAACGTGTTTATTTAGTTATAAAATGTTTTTTTCAGACAAGAAAAAACAAAAGTTTCTTAAATGTGTATTTCAAATGTCAAATTTGTGAGAATTGTGACCTGGAGCCTATTTCACCAAACACTTTTCACTTTGCAACTTTGTAAAAAATAATTAATTGACAGTATAGGTACCAAATTAGTGTAAATGATTCAAAATTAATCTTTTTATTTATTTTCGTGCAAAAAAGTACCTACCTGCCCTGGCCCGCTGCGCGGGTTCCAAGGATTTTAACCCCCTTTCTATTTTTTTTAAACGCGTTTTAGTAGAAGAACTGAGTTCAATTCAGGAATTACTCTGAAATCAAAAAAACAGATTTTTTTCCAAAACTTTTGAAAAATCATTTATAGATTTGCGGCTAAACTAAGCGCCCTAGCGACTCAAAAAAATGCATATTCGTAATCTAGGAAGTGACTAGACTAACTCCCACTAAAATTTCGTTGGGTCTTAGTTCATAAATTTGGGAGTTAGTTCATTTGGGACTTAGTTCCTTATGAAATAAGTCCCAACGATTTTAATAAACAGTGAGGTATTCAGCCCTATCACAAATTCCATCGTAATCGAAAATTTGCTACGAATCACGAAAAATGTATTGCAGAATCCATTCGTAGTGGAAAATCTATTAAGAATTTCGAAATTCGGGAAATTTGGTATCACAAATTCCGAATGAAACGGAAATATGACGTCCTTTTCTACGACAACTGATTCTTGTCGTAGCCAAGTGGTAAACGATTGTGTTTCATTAAAGAATAGTTTTTTTACAAATTGTAAAATCTTAAAATAATTGAATACCACGCCGAAACAATTTACAAAGAAGTCGAAACAAAACTATGTTCCTTAAAAAAAAAAACAGGAATTAAAAGAACACATCACTTTTAAAACAAGCCGGACTGAAATTAGTTCCTCAGTACATTTGAAACCACATTATTTATAACTTCAATTTATTTTTGAATCTATTTTCTTGAGAAAATGCTAAAACATTGAATAAATAAACAAATATCAACAACACAACTTTTTTCACGATCTCAATCATTTGACAATTGACAGCTGTAATAGTGCTCAGGGATTTTGGGATTTGTTTTTGCGATATTTATTAAAACAAAACACAAATGTTCAGCTTTTTTAAAAAGTTTAAGGGATTTTTTATTATAAAAGCTCCAACTATTGCTGTGACATAGGACAGCTGATTTCGAAATTCAGAATGAGGCATTGCTTTTTTCGATTCCATTCGGATTTTGTGAATCCTTTTTTTCGGGGTTCGTAGTGGAATAATCCATTCGGAGATTTTCCACGATGTATTCTGTGATAAGCCTGATTGTATTTTGATCACTATTATTTACTTCTTCGTTTTCAAAATATTCTTCAAAACGGTTCATTTTTTTAATTATTTTCTTTTGCATATCACTGAAAAACTTTACAAAATTTTTAATATAATTTGCAAAGTTTATTTGTTTGGTGAAACAAAAAGAACAAATATTTTGCAAATAAACAAAACTTTTCACTTGGCAGAAAAAACTTTGCACTTTGAAAATTTGTGTTTGGTGAAACCTAATTTTCAAAGAGGAAGACTTTTCAATTCAATAATTTCCTCTTTGCAAATTTGCGTTTGGTGAAGCAAATTTTACTTTGCAAATTTTGCTTCACCAAACGCAAATTTGCAAAGTAAAAGTTGCAAAGTGAAAAGTTTTTGGTGAAATAGGTCTCTGCTTTGAAGGAGATCACAATTTCGATAATTTTTGTGAGGCTCACAAGTTGTGAGGGCACTGCCAGAATACGAAAATCTCACAAATCAAGTTCAATTCACATTGTGACGTTATGTTGTGACTTTTGAGGAATCAGTAAGGTTTGCCACAATCGCCCTTTAAATTGTAATTAAGATTAAATTTAGACATTTCCACGAATGGAAATTCACCTCATTGAATGCAATTTTAATCTAATTCACACAAAGACTTTAGAATTTTTTCAACAACATTACTAAGTCCGAAATGTTTTTTTTTTTTTCATTAGACACTTTTTTCCAAACTTTTCTTTGACAACAATACTTAGACTGCTTTTAGACGATTGCGATTTTGAAGCTCCTCTTTTGGTCTTCTTTCGGTTGCAAGGATGCTTTTAAACACTGCGATTTTTAATGGTTGCAATTTTTGTTAATTGAAAAGGAAACATATCTGCACACTCTTCACTCTGCTTATGTCTCAAAAAACACGAAAAGACACAAAGAAGAAACGGCGATAACTGCAATTTTTTCAACCTCAGCAATTTTGCCTACACCGCCCACCACATACGTCCCCCGCCTAGTTACTTAAAAATCGCGAGGGGTGATTGCATCGTTTAAAAGCAGTCTTAGATACCTTGGGTGGCAAGCTTTGCTTGTTTAGAGGATTTAAATTCCCTTTTTGGTTCCTCTATCCCATTCACGCAACTCCGTTGGTATGTTGAGTATTGGTAGTTGCCAGAGAGTTTTTTTTTGACAAAAGTAACTTCGGTAAATCGTTTACCAAATGCATCTTGGTGAAATTCGGAAAGAATTATGAAAACAAAACGTTTCGGTGTTTTACCAAAATAATGTTGCTGAAAAATTCAAGCCTCGACTATTGGACTAAAATTTCGATTAAATTTACCTCATTAGTGTCAAAAATTATCAAATTAGGTAAACACGATTTAAATCCAATTCACACACGACCTTACCCATAAATTCTAGAAATTAGGAATTTTACTATTCATTTGAATTTTCCAAAGTATTAATGTTCATTATTATTATTTTTATAAAATTTTCCTCGATAAATGAGCCAGCAAAATAGTGAATATAAAAGTGGATAGGGATACATAAAGTTGAAATGATGCAGATGGCGCGTTGAAAAGTATTCATGACTTGAACCTTAATGTTGTTTTTCATTCGCAAAATGGATGTGCTCTATGATATTTGTAGTTTAGTGGAGACACGGAAACAAAAATATACTTCGCTATGTTCCACAGACATTAATGGTGCGCATAAAAGAGGCTAAAGCGTTTTATTGGTACTTGATTACTGCACTAGCTATAAATTACCAATAAAACGCAGTTATTATCTAAAACCATATTAAAAAACATCGTTCACAACTTTTTCCTTGTATTAATAAAATTGTTCTTAAATTAAATATTTTTAATGTACGTAATGCCCAAAATATTATTAAAGCCCTTTTATTATTATTAAAATAATTTAAGGTCGCCGAACAAGTTGCCAAAGTTCAAAAGGACAGTGAAGCCGCAGCAAGTCAACGTGAAATGGTTAAACAAGACGAAGCAATTGCCTCTGATCAAGCTGCCAAAGCTCAAGCCATCAAAGATGAATGTGATCTTAGACTTGCCGAAGCCTTACCAATTCTAAATTCAGCCCTAGCAGCTTTAAATACTTTAACAACAGCTGATATTGCTGTTGTTAAAACAATGAAAAGCCCCCCAATTGGTGTTCGTATAGTCATGGAAGCTATATGCATTTTAAAAGACATTAAACCCGATCGTGTGGCAAATCCATCTGGTGTTGGTATGATCGAAGATTATTGGGGTCCATCGAAGAGAATTCTTGGTGATATTAAATTTCTTGACAGTTTGTTAAATTTCGACAAGGACAATATTCCGGCAGTGATTATTAAGAAACTTCAAGATCGAATTTTGACCAATGAAAATTTTGATCCAGATAAAATAAAATCAGCTTCAATGGCGTGTGAGGGTTTGTGTCGATGGGTGATTGCATTGACGAAATATGATGTAGTTGCCAAGGTTATTGCTCCTAAGAAAATCGCACTTGCTGCAGCTGAGGCTGAATATAATGTAAGTGGAAGAAAAATGTATTTTTATTCATCCTAAACACCCTGTGTTTTTTTCACATTAGGCTGCACGAAAACTACTCGCAGATAAGCTTGCTCAACTTGCTCGTGTCGAGGCCAGTCTGGCGGAAATTCAAAAAATGCTCGACGAACAACTGCGCCAATTTAAGTGAGTATCCACGTAATGTAAGTTCACTTCATATCTCCATAGCTATATAGATGTGATGTGGTGTGGTATGAGTGTTCTGTCCATGATAATTTTCTACAAAATAATAACGCTACTCTCCTTTATGTTATATATACACTCTCCCTTGATTAAATAGGAGCCTCCAACTTGAACATGAATCGGTAACAAAAAAACTTAATCGTGCACAGGAACTCATTAGCGGATTGGGTGGTGAGCGCACCCGTTGGCTGGAAGCGGCCAGGATTCTAGATGAAACGTACCACACCTTGACCGGGGACGTGCTCATTGCTTCCGGTGTTGTCGCGTATCTGGGGCCATTCACCATCGATTTCCGTGTCAGTCAGATCCGGAAATGGGTAACGAAATGCACTTCGTTTGGCATCGTCTGCAGCCAGGACTTTCAATTACAACAAGTGCTGGGGGATGCTGTCGAAGTTCGCGCTTGGAACATCTGTGGCCTCCCAAGTGACTCGTTTTCCATCGAAAGCGCTATTATAATGAGGTAAGTATGTAAAGCATGATGGTTGGCTGGGTTTGTTTGTGTTAATGGCGTGGTGCGGCGCGGTGCGGCGTGTAACTTGCTAAAATGGAAACCTTCCTTTTTTTATATTCGAGCGAGTCAGAACATATAGTGCCGGGGTCCAGAAATAACAGATATGTATATAGTATACGTGCTTGGGTGGTGCGTGTAAGTTTTTTTTAAGGGGATGATTCACTTCACTTCGGGTGAAGTATGTAGTTTGAGATGATTCTCTAGTTTGTTTTTTTTTTTTTCTTTCTTTTAATTAATTCTCGCCTTACGGCGCGGCGCGGCAGTGCACAACACTAGGTATACATCTGCTTACTGCTGATGCTCTATGCATTAACTACGCTGATGACGCCTCGTGTAATGGCGGGCAGAGGAAGCAGCATCAGCTACTGACACGGATGCTATATTTGCTGTTCCTGCAGCCTGCCCATGGATGATGGTGGAACATCAAAAGAATTGATTAATGTTGTACGCTAGATTAGGAAAAAGTGTTTCATTCCCGTCTAATTTGTCACACAGAGTGGGTTTTCTCGTTTTTAGTTTCTTTCTTCTTTCTTCTTTTTTTTTTTTGTGTTCAACCCTGCTCTTTTGCAATAATAGTTTGTATACTCCTGTGCTAATGTTTGTGTGTGGGATTATATAGGATACGCATTTGTGAATGACAAGGGGTGGGATTAGATATTCCCATGTATACCTACCTATATAATACTCTAAGGATTGACGACGGGTTTTTTTTTTTTTCTGGTACAATTCTTATTCGACCCCAGAGAAATTATCCTCCGGTAATAGTTAAGCAAATGAAAAGTATTCGTTTTTGTTTTGTTCCTTTTTATGTCCAGAAGCAATCCCTGGTTTTTTTGAAATAAATAAAATTGATTTTATAAAAATGTCAGGGTTCTTGTTTTTTTTTTTTTTCTATATTTAGGTATTATATAGGTACGTAAAGAGGAACTGAAAAAGAGATTAATCCGAATTGTGTGCGAATAGGGCAAATATTTGCTGTTCGATTTCGATGTTGTTTGTACACATGAGATGCTTCAATTTAATAGGGCACGTTTTGGTATACGAAGAGAATGGATAAGGGGAACTGCTATAGAAAAATAACACTAGTTATCAGCAGAGTTCTATATTTATGTAGTTATGAATGTTTGTGTAGGTTTTTTTCTTTAAAATTGTGTTCATTTGTTTCAAATCTTAAATCCCTGAAAGTTCTATAACGAATGTTTCGAAATTTTGACACATTACTGCATACCCGAATGCGGGTATTTTTATACACCTAATTTCTGTTTCTAAACAGCGCCATCTGTTTTTGGGCATATGTATGTAAGCAACACCCACTAGACTGATATCTCAGATGTCTTACAGGTTTCTTAGTTTTGCTGGAAACAAATAATGAGGAAAACAAAATGTTTAAATCACTGACTGGTTTGAAAATTTAACCCTATTAAGGGTAAAATGGGGTAAAAAAAAGAGAAATAAAAATCGATTTTAAAAATTTTTTTTTTGTTCTTGAAAATTTTTGCGAAAGCAAAAGATTAAACAATTTTACTTAAGAAATAGCTTCATTGCTTAGTATTTTTTTTAAAGTTTAGCCATATTATAGGGTGAAATAGAGTAATACTACGTTTTCACCGACCGCTAATCCAAAATTTAAGTAGATTTACCCTAAAGTTCATAGGGCCAATAGTTGTACAAATCGAACACACCTATTCCCCTATTGCGCTGAGTAAAATATTCGAGAATCTAGAGAAAATTTTCGAGAATCTAATTTTTTTTTCACTGTCGAACTATCTATCTCACTTTCACTTTAGAAGAAAAAATGAAACAGCATTTGCATTTTGAAAGGAACTGTCAAAATTAATATACTTTTTAATCTTTTTATGCAGTGAAAACACTTTATAGGATTTATTAAATTTCAACGAGATTAACTTTCGGTGAAAACGTATTATAAAACTAATAAAAATAAGATTTTTTAAATTCCATTTGTTAATGAAAGATCATTAATATTTAGAGGATATATGGACTTTGAGGGTGGTCGCTTAAGGACTAGATATTTTTAAAACTGATCTTTTTATAGGGTGGAATATAGGGTAAAATCTGAAAGAATAGCATCCAGTTTTAAAAACCAGATGAACTTCGATGATATTTTTAAAAATTATCTATAGGTTGAAATGGAGAAACACAAAATAGCACGATATTTAAAATTTATTAAAAATATTTTGAAATAAATAAATAAAAAAAATTTGTTGAGAAAAAGTAAAAAAAAAATTTGTCTATATTAAACAATCTCAGATTTCGGTTATTTTTGAGACATTCATAACATGTTTTTATCTTACAAAAATCTCAGATTTTGTGGACAAGAAGAACTTTTCCAAGTTGTCAGTGTCTTTTTCTTTCAATTTGAATTTCCTATGAAAATAAATTTTTATCCTTAATAATATAATTGTGATATGATATAAAATGAATAGGAATATGTTTATTTGCATTTTTGTTCTTCAATCAAATTTACCACTGGAAGGCTTAGCTTTAAGCATATGTACTATTTATAATGCAGGGGATTATGGGCTGTAAGGCACATGTACAGTGGATTGTAACAGCTATACAAAATAAATATAATAAAATTTCGACTCAGAAGATATTGAAATTAGTTGGCTAAACCGGACGTTATATAGCTATCATTATTTTAATTTTGAGACATTCATAAAGCCAAATCAGAAGTTATTTGATGCCAAAATAAAGCTGGTGGCTTGAACAGCTCGTGACTTACAACTCTCAACCATTACTGTGTTAGGAGACCTACAATTTTCTGCCAAATCCAAACGTGAGAAGAACTTTTTCATGACAAGAGATATGTACTTTTGGAGGCTTTGTCAATTGTCAAGAAGCAGTAGCCCATGAGACAAATTTTTGTTTGTTTTTTTAGGTTTGTTTTTTTAGGTTTGTTTTTTTAGGTGGCATAGGCTGGAAATCGAATCCGAGACCTTAAGGGTAACAATCTGCACTAATAACTACGTCACGGGGTACTAAAATTAAAATTTTCAAATTATGATTTTCAATCATAGTTTTAACTGGCGCCCAACATATAACATTGATTCTCTAATATTTATTATTATTTTATTTTATTTTATTTTATTTTATTAATTTCTTACAAAAGTTAGATTTGCCAACCCATTCGAAGTCAGCTAGTTTAAAATGAAGTAGGTATTTATCAACTTTTTTGTCACTATTTTCATTGTCAAGGGTATCTTATTATCATATTAATTATAAGAATTATGACACAGAATTATTTTCAGAATAGGTATATTGCAAAATCTTGTGTTAAGAGTTCAAATAAAGAAATAAATATGTAAATAAAAAAAAAATAAATTGGGTGGCGCGACAGCTCAGGGGCCTAGTGACTTACAACTCTCAACCATTCCTGTGTTATTCGGAGGAATGGAGGGGTCCTACAATTTTCTGCCGAATCCGAACGGCTAATGTAAGATGCACTTTTTCATGACACAAGATACACTTGGAGGAAAAGGCAGTGACACGTGAAAAAAACATTTATGTTTTTAGGTGGCATATAGGCTGGGAATCGAACCCAGGACCTTCGGCGTAACAGTCCTACACACTAACCATAACGCCACGGGCTACTACAAACATAAAAAGTATAATTAAAGATCTTAAGACGTGAAAGAACATGATGTCTCTTATTCATTCTAAAAGTTTTCTCTGCGTCACTTGTCTTTAGCGACACATTTAATAATATAAGAATTAAGCTTTATCCCCTTTCTATGACGTTATATTGTCCACCCAGCTTCGAATGGAATTTTTCATTAATTTTATCATTTTAAAAAATAAAAAGAAAATTTATAGGGCTTCAAATAAAACCTTACAATGATTTTTTTGGCACTCTCTAATTTTTATGCACAAATGTAGCAGTGTGAGAGCATAACGCCTTCTAGTATATTGCGATCCCATTTTCTCGATGGACGAATTTAGCCGACTGTTAGTTCTGTAGTGTCTGTCATTTCCTAGATGCAATATTTTCTTCTTTCCATACAAAATGGATATTTCATAATATATCTCGGAAGCATTCACCCCTGAAAGCATGCAATTTCGGGTTTTTACAATTTTTCAACTTTTTCGGCTGAAATTTACAATTTTCGGCTCCGTAGTGTCTTTTCTTGATTAAATACAAGCCGAATATAAATACAAGACGAATTGTAAATATTAAATCAAATATTTAGAGAAAAAATTCATTTTCGTGAAAAATAGAATTTTTTTAACAGGTACCGTTGGCAGGTACCGTTATATTGTTTTGATCTCAAAAGAGAAAAAAAAACGTGTTCAAGTTTAAAATAAATCAACCTACCTGACAAAAAGACAGACAGAATTGGGAGACCCACTTTTTTCGTCTTCCCTATCAACATAATGTTTTATGAAAATCTGGAAGTCGTTTGTTTTTCGAATCCATATAACTTGCAATATATAGTATCTCTCATATGTATAATATATTGCAAATAAAATTTAGTTTGTACTTGCGGCTCAGTTTTTCGCTTTATTTTAAATGGCACCCAACGCAAAATGATGAGGTGGTTGCAAATTTTCTTCTGTTGGCAGGTAACGTTACTTATATTTCTGTGAATCAATTTTGATTAAATGCATGACACGAAGCGGTCACATAATATTTTTTTCAAAGAAATCTGAACTTAGCGCTGATAAAACAAACAAATTATACAAACTCCCCTTTTTTTTCAAAACATAAATTATATTAAAAAATTGTTTTTTTATTTTTGTTTGTTTTTGCAGAAATTCACGGCGTTGGCCCCTTATGATTGATCCTCAGGGACAAGCTAATAAATGGGTGAAAAATATGGAGAAAAGCAATAAACTTTGTGTTATTCGTTTAAATCAGCCCGATTACACTAGAATTCTAGAAAATGCAATACAATTCGGTTTGCCGGTTCTCCTCGAAAATATAAACGAAGATTTGGATCCTTTGCTGGAGTCTATATTGCTGAAACAACTGTTTAAACAAGGTGGAGCACTGTGCATAAAACTTGGAGATTCAATCATTGAATATAACCATGAATTCAGGTAGGGCATTTTAGATCACAGTATACACAAATCATATTTTTTATAGTTCATAAATCAAAGTTCAAATAAAATAAAAATAAAACTGGTTTAATCTGTCAGTTTTGGGCAAGTAAAAGAACAGACCTAATATATTGTCAAATTTGAAAAGTTAGAAATTAAAAATGGCTGTTAGAGTGCCCATAAAAACTGCACACCGCATTAAAATAAACAACAAAAGAATAATCTTGTTCGTTTATTTCCCAAACCTATACCCATTTCTACCACTTTTTAGTCCAAAAGACTGTCAAAGTTCATATTAAGGGTATTCATGCAATGTCTTAAACTTTACGATGTCGTAAAATCGTAAAGTTTCCGATACACGTTTCATGAACGCACCAAAAAACATTTTGCGTAAATGTGGTAAACGATATGGTAAACAAATCAGCTGTTCGTTAAACGTCAAACAGCTTAAAATATTTAATTTTAACATTCGTAAAATTTGTCATCCGCAATTTAAAAATGCCCAAAATAAGCGAAAAAAAGTAAATTTATACAATTCTATGAACAAATTGCTTTCAATGATCTATATTCTTGAGTTATTTGGCGAAAATGATGGTAAGTATGTTTTTGTTGTGATCAACACATAAGTGCATGTGTGAATGCATTTGTGTTTGTGTAACTTACACTATTTTGAAAAAAAACCTCATTTTTCCTCGATATACCCGTTTACCATGTTTACGATGTTTACCATCTTCGTTTAACACCCAAATTTGTGTCTTAAAGTTTAAGATTTGTTTTAAAAGGTTTCCCATACAAATTTTGACAGTTCGTTTATGACGTCGTAAACTTTAAGACGTTTAACACGTTTACGATGTTTTTCCGACGTTGCATGAATACCCTTATTATAAAAAAATAACTGATAGAATCTGGCAGTTTTGGGCAAGAATGCGAACAGATCTAATATTGAAAGTATAAATAGGTCTGTTCGCGTACTTTCCCGAAAGTGCCAGATTCTACCAGATTTATTTTTTTATATGAACTTTGACAATCTTTCGGGCTAAAAATGGTAGAAATGGGTAGGTTTGGGGAGTAAACGAACAAGGTTAATATGTGAATGGGCACTGGAGCCGTCATTTTCTACAATTTTGATAGATGGGTAGGACTGAAAAAAAAAAATAAGAAAACGATATTAGCTTTGTTCCACTCCAATAGTTTAAAATAGTTTCATGTCACTTTTTTTTCCAAAGCTGAACAACTTTTTACTTGTGTAATGGCTTAGGACTAAATCTGGCGGTCTGAAATTTTTTTAAACTGTGTGTACCTACTGTGATTGTAGATAAAATGTACGTAACTAATTATATTTTTTTTTTTAAACCCAGATTCTATATAACAACAAAATTACGAAATCCACATTATTTGCCTGAAGTTGCTGTCAAAGTGACACTTTTAAATTTTATGATAACAACCCAAGGTTTGCAGGATCAGATTCTAGCCATCACTGTGGCCCGTGAACGTCCTGACTTGGAAGCTGAAAAAAATACCCTTATCATACAGAGCGCCGAAAATAAACGAACTCTCAAGGAGACCGAAAATAAAATCCTAGAAGTTCTGTCATCGGCGGAAAACATTCTAGAGGATGAGACCGCTGTGCAAGTGCTTAGTTCCTCAAAAGCATTGGCAAATGAAATCAACGAAAAACAAGCCATCACCGAAGTCACAGAGAAACAAATCGACATTGCACGCTTGGGTTATACGCCCATAGCAGCCCATTCTACAATTTTATTTTTCACCATTGGTAAAGTATAATATGCTGATGCTGGACGCAGCCAGCAACAACGCCTGAACGACAGAATACAGAAATATTCTGTTCAGGACATGGCACAAACGAATTTTTAATTAACCAACGAAATTTACTTTCAGCCGAACTGGCAAATATCGATCCGATGTATCAGTACAGTCTCGCTTGGTTTGTGGGGCTTTATACAGCGTCAATTGACAACACGGACAAAGTGGACGATGTGACAGAAAGGATGGCAGATTTGCGGAAGCACTTTACCTACAGCTTGTACGTCAACATCTGCCGCAGTCTGTTCGAGAGGGTAAGCTAATCTATGTGGACGTGAATGTGAATGTGAAACGTGAACGGAACCTCCATAAAGTTTTATGCAGATAGGATTATCTGCCGTTGTTGCATGTTTGCTGTTGTTGATTTGATTCCGTTGTTTTTAATTTTTTTTTTTTTTTTTCCTTTTTTTTTGTTTGTTTTTATTTCATCTCCAATAATTGTGACCCATTCCATCTCTATATCTTCCATCTCTATCTTCACACACCACATCACCGCCAGGATAAGCTACTTTTTTCGCTGATTTTGAATATAAACCTTCTGAAGTCCGAGGGTTTAATCGATAACTCTGAATGGATGTTCCTGTTGACTGGTGGCGTTGGTCTCGATAATCCTTTGGCAAATCCAGCTAAATGGCTTCCGGCAAAATGTTGGGATGAGATCTGCCGTCTCACAAATACATCAGCTAATTTCAAAGGAATTCGCGAACATATACAGGATAACATTAGCCAATGGAAGGATTTCTTTGATGCAGAAAACCCCCAGGATGTTTCTATTCCACAACCATGGAATGAAAAATTGACGACGTTTCAAAAACTTCTCGTTTTGAGGATATTCCGTTCCGATAAATTGGTTCCGGCTGTTTTGCATTTTGTTTTAGGTAAGCATTATCCAGCAGTTGTACCGATAGTTGTTTATCTATCTATATAGAAATAGAATAATATGTGATTCCCTCCCTTTCATGTCTATTAAAAAAAAATTAACTTAAAACTATGAGAAGAATGACTACAACATTTAAAAGTGGTTGAAATTTATGATTATATTCATCGAATTTATTTTGAGCTGATGTGATGTCAAAAATATTCATTGATGTCGAATTTGCACAGCAATATCAATTTAGTATAATAATTCCTCCACATTTTTAGGAAAGGTAAAACAGTTTCCATAGTTTACTTACCAAATCTACACATTTTTATCGTTTTTAGTTAACTGTCAAAGTTCGTATAAAAAAATAAAACTGTTAGAATGTGGCAGTTTCAGCCAAGTAAGCGAACAGGCCCATTGTGTACCCGAGCTGTCAAGTACTCAGCACAAAAAACCTGTTTGTTCCTTTATTTCCCAAAACTGCTGATTTTTACCAATTTCAGTTCAAAGATTTGTCAAAGTCAACTGTCAATTGGACTAGAATTGGTAGAAATTTACCAGTTGGAAAAGTAAACGAACAGACCTAAAGTCATTCGCGTCACGGCAACAGTTTGAGAACAATTGAATAAGAAGAAAAGGGAAACAAAAAATCAAAATGACAAGTTGAACCGATTATTGAACTGAACTTTACACCTATCTCATGTGGTGTGTGGAGGAGCCGACTGTGCACAATTAAAAAATGGATCTAATCGCGTACTTTCCCGAAACTGCCAGATTCTACCAGAAATATTTTTTTTTATATGAACTTTGACAGTCTTTCGGGCTAAAAATGGTAGGATTGGTAGGTTTGGGAAGTAACAGGCGTATTTATAAACCCATTCCAAAGTATGTCTAACTTTGGACAGTTGTGCAACTCCAAAACTTTATTTATAATCATGTTCCATCGAGTGTCTAACTTAGACACTGCAATTGGTTGTCCAAACCTATTTTAAAGTGGGAATGTTCAATGAACAAAAAATTTGAAATTAGATGAAAAGTTCATATTCACGAAATTGACAGATTCCAGAGATGTCAGTGAGTGTATGAAAACATATTTAAACAACTGCTGGAATGCATTTATGAATAAGGAGATTTCCAACTATTTAGACACTGTCCAGCTGGACAACTGTACAAGAGTGTTCTAAGGAAATTTTATAAATACGATTGTAAATTAATAATGTCAATGTCTCCAACACAGCAGCCTGGTATGGCGCAATCGGAAAAATATTGATTCTGACACAAAACACCACAACACAACACATCACATGAGACAAATATGGCTCTATGGATATGAAATTCATATATTTAAGCGATGCGATACATCATTCCCCAACACACCACACGAGATAAGTGTGTAAGTCCCATTTCACACGAGGAATCTGAGTTTCCAGCAACTTTCAGTTTATAGGTGAGAAGGGCAAGAAGTAAGAGGGGAATATGAAACCTCCCCGGTCAACGATTTGAGGCAATTTTTTTGACATTCCTCTTCACATACACAGTAGTGTGTGTTCAACCAAGCTACTCTATTAAGAAATTACAGAAGATTTCCACGATTTTGTTTCTTCGTGTGAAAGGTACAAGAGATTTTTAAGGAAATTAAAAGAAAACGTCAAAAAAATCTCCGGCAACTTGTTTCCTCGTGTGAAAGGGGACTAAGCGTTGTTCCGGCTTTTCATTTAGGCTGCGTTCAGAATGAACAGATTTCATTTAATTCCAATAGACTCTGTTTAAAATGTGATTTTGCACCACGCCATCATGATGGGTTTGTGGGTGAGATTGGTGAATGAAACAGTGCTCGTCACCGCTCTCACCCACGAAATCATCGTCATGGCGTAGTAAAAAGTCTCAATCTAAACAGGGTCCTAGGCATGTGCAACACGTTTACACTATGTTATGTTTACACTGTCTTGAATACTTGCATTGAATTTTATTGTTTTATTTTGTATTATTTTTATCCACTTAGCTTCTTTTTCGGTTAAGCCGCTTATTAACATATTAACTTTTTGTTAATTATTTTTATTTGTAGAAAAAATGGGCCGACAATTTGTGGAACCCCCACAATTTGACTTACAAGCATCGTTTAGTGACTCACACTGCTGCATTCCTCTAATATTCATTTTGACTCCAGGTGCTGATCCTACCGCAACACTACTTAAATTCGCCGATGACCAAGGTTTTGGATCAAATCGTTTATTTTCACTGTCCCTGGGTCAAGGACAAGGTCCAATAGCAGTGAAATTGATTGATGATGGCACCAAATTTGGCAACTGGGTTGTCCTACAAAATTGTCACTTAGCCAAAAGTTTTATGCCAGTTTTAGAAAAAATTTGCGAAACTCTTATGCCAGATCAGACGCATCCAGATTTTCGTTTATGGCTAACATCATATCCGGCAGATCATTTTCCAGTTGTGGTATTGCAAAATGGCATTAAAATGACAAATGAACCACCGAAAGGATTACGATCGAATATAATTCGTTCATTTCTAACTGATCCTATTAATGATCCTGAATGGTTTGAGAATTGTAAACAGCCAACAACATTCAAAAGGCTCATTTATTCGTTGTGTTTCTTTCATGCTGTAATTCAAGAACGACGTTATTTCGGACCAATTGGATGGAATATTCCTTATGAGTTTAACGAAACCGATTTAAGAATCAGTTTAATGCAACTGAGAATGTTTTTAGATCAATATATTGGGGTGAATTATGAAGCATTAAGATATTTGACAGGAGAGTGTAATTATGGTGGTCGTGTGACAGATGATTGGGATAGACGAACTTTAAAGACTACATTGGATCGATTTTATTGTTCTGAAATGTTTGATGAGGATAAAGTTTATTATTTGGATGATTCGGAAGTGTATTATGTACCGGAATTTAGAGAGAATGAGGCTTATGTGAATTTTACTAAACAACTGCCATTGATAGCAAAACCAGCGGTATTTGGATTTCATCCGAATGCAGATATTATGAAGGATCAAAATGAAACGGATGAACTATTAGCGCACACTCTTTTAACACAGGTAAATTTTATTAGTTTTTCCAATTTTTTGTTTGCAAATTGTGTTGGTGGGTGAGAATTAGAGCATCCTATTGCACGTGTACATGTAAAGCCGTGTTGTACACGTGAGCTCAACTTTCCTTTATCGAGGCACGAATTTTCACACGAGGATTTTTTATTCGATAGATATACGTAAGTAAATAATATTTATCGCAATCTAAGGGCGAGGAAAAATGTATTTCTATTTTTAATTAATTTTTAATTTTCACATTAAAACACACACAATAATGGCTCTGTTCCACTTCATTCGGCTTATATTGACAGCTTTTCTTTGTTTTGTATTTGTTTCAGTGATGTCAGACGTAGATTTTTATTGAAAATTGATTCTTTTTTTTTTTCATTTTTTTAAGGAAATTATACATAAATAAAAGGGAAATTTTGGGAAATTTCCTATTTTCACATTTTAATATTTAAAAATATTAAAATTTACAATATCATCTTAACACTCAACCTCGCACCTACCCCAAATCCTATAGTGAGTCCAAACAGGGGGGTTGCCCATACATATTTAACTGTTTATACGCGTAATGCACGGAGCGATGGAGTCGCGTGAGCGGATGTGACTACGAAAAAGGGAGTTAAAATCCTGAACAAAACTTGACGTAGGCGTGTACAGTGTGTCAAAAAAAATAGGGTTAATACCGAAAAAGAAAACTTTTTTTTATGATTTAACCGTGTTTCCTCGTCTTAATATTTTAAACCTGTTCTTTTGAGACCCCTACCTAACTGTAAAAAAAAAAAATCAAGAATATACGCGTGCTTCGCTAATGGAAAGTCGCCCCTTACCTACTTTCAAATCATATTTATGATGTTTTGTGATCGAAAAGACGTTGGATAATAGATAAAATGCCGTAACATGGTGTAACATTATTACAAATATAACCTAAAAACCTTTCTTTTACACTGTAAAAATATCTTGAAATCACTTCACCTAGGTCGAGTTGCAAAAAAGTACAACTTTTATAACTTCACGTGTATTAAGAACCTACACGTGTACAGTGTATTCGTATTTAAATTGTTTTACTACACGTGTACAGTGTACACGTGAAATGAATATATTATGTGTAGTTAGATACACGCTAAAAATCGAGAGCTCTATAGTGACAATAATAAACCAATATCTTACAATTTCAATTATTATACCTTGGAATCGCAACAGTAAGTCTGTTGTGTATTTTAATTTTACTAGCTGGCCCGTCCCAGCTTTGCAATATATTCTGACAGGAAAAAGTTTCGTCGTCGTTTGGAAGTTTTGCGTTGGTTTGGAAGAACTGTTATAATTATTATAATATCAAGTAAGATTAGTAGAATACGGATTTTTTTCAACAGTAATTTCAAGTACAAATGAGAAAAACTGACAGCTTTGTGTTTTGACAGTTCTTGAACTTCTTGCACACATACATATCAGATATTTGAATATTTTTTAATTTTTTTTTTAGTTTTCTTTCAACATTATTTTAATATTTAAAAAAAAACCGCTCTATTAGCATCAACCTCTGACACTTTACACTCTGATTTATAATTTATGCAGTTTCAGAAATCAATAGAAAATCAACACTATAGGTGCTTAATGTTCATTATCTATATGATGTATGTCTATAATTCTAGATTAACAACAATCCTTTTTGTATTCGTAAGTAAAGAAAGCTCCTGATTTTAGCTTCAGAACTAAGCTAACTTTTGAGAAAAATTAAATTATCAAGTTTAAACTAAAAGTGAAGTTTTTAAAATTAACGAAAGTCATTTTAACCCCAATTTTCATCCTATAAATAGCTGAATTTTGAAAACTATCCACATCTAAATGGCAACTTTCAAAATCAGAGACTTTTTAAAATCGGATACAATTTATTTTTGTTTTGCTAAATTAAAAAAAAATTAGTAGCGTTACGGTGATCTTCGGAGAACATCCCCAAATAATTTATTTTCAAACACAAAACAATTTTAAATTCGAATAACATTTTTTCTTTTTCACCCCATTTCACTCTACAAATAACTAAATTTTAAATCAAATTTTTCAGTATTTTTCAAAAATAAGAAATTTGCTGTGAAATCCTATTACTGTAACTGAGATTTCTGAGAAAGAAACTTGAAAATCCGATGCTATTTTCATATGTTTACCCCAATTCACCCTGTACTATACCTTTGTTCATAAATATATATAGCTTCATTTAAAAAAATATCTAGCGCCAAAGTGATCCCCGAAGAACATGAACAAATGATTGCCTATCGAACACAAAAAGGTTTTTTACAGCCGGATACCATTTTCTTTGCTTACCCCATTTCACTCTATAAATAACTAAATTTTATATCCAATTTTTTTTTCAGTCAATAGTGCTCCTATTCCTGTAACTGAGATTGCTGAGAAAGAGAAAATTTTAAATTGGATGCAACTTTTTTATTTTTCCCCATTTTACCCTATAAATAGATACATTTTTTTAAAATGTCCTCTAAATGCATCCTCTAGATATAACCTTTTAAAAAACAAATAGATTATTTAAAATCTGAGGGGATTTTTAGTCTTGCTCCATTTCACCCTATAAATTGCTAAATTTTTAAATAAAACAAAATATGAAGCCACAAATCATTCAAAAACAAAAAAGAACTTTTAAATTGAATGTTTTTCCCCATTTTACCCTATACTTTTATTCGAATTTTATTTTGTGTTTAAAAATCATTTATTCAAAAATCAAGCACTAAAACAACTTAGTTTAAAAACATAATTAAAGAATGAATTACTGGCTTTAAAAAAATCTATTACATGATATTGTAAGTGTTGTCGTTGTGTTTTTATATTCATTTTCTATTTTCAATATTTTTTTTTTTATTTTCCCCTCCCTCCCTTAAGGGGTGGACAAATAGAGTGTGCAAATGTCTTAAAATCATAGGTATTCATATAATTTACCAACAATAAAAAAAATTGATGCTTTTATCACAAAATGTACAATTTTTGAACTAAGCAGCCTCAGTATATAAAAAAGTAAAACCCTTAACTTTTCCGATTAGTTTATTTCGAAAAGGGTTATTTTTATGAAGAAAAGTATTAAAATATTTTTTGTAGTAAATTTTCTAAGCTACAAATAAGTACTGAACATTTATTCTATAAAACTTACCGTTTGGAAGTTATTTATGAAAAAGCATTTTGGAGGGCCTCCAACCCCACCCTAAAATTGTTAGCAGCGCTCATATCGATGGGGACTTTTGACAGTTTCTTAAGAACACTATGAGAAGGCTTAAATATACCAAAATCCAGTTTTCCAGCGATTATTCCCTGACTGGCCTGTTTTTATGGCTTAATTGACTGGACTATCTATAAGAACTTTCGGAGATTCCAAATTTTTAACAAAGGAACATTTAAATTTGTATTTATATATAGATAAAATAAATAGTCACTTTATAACACGCAAACCACATTTTCAGTGGACAACATTTTTTTTTTAACAAAATGTTAAAAGCTTTCGCTAAAAAAAACCATTTCAAGTGCTTCCTTTGATTTTTCAAAAGATTAATTTCAACATAAAGTTGAAATTTCAATAAAAAAATTTAATTGAATTTTTGTTTTTAATTTTCCAAAACGCTGCTTCCAAAAACAAGGATCGAGTGGTAAGTACACCTGATAAAGGTATCTATATCTTTATACCTCTACCTGTATGATGTCTTTATCTTCACAAAAAGTTAATTAACCATTTGAAGAGAAAATTATAATATTTGATTGTATTTCCTTTTGCTCTCATTCTCATTCCCATTTCCATTTCCAACTACCCTCGCTTGTTCAAAAATGCCCCCATTTTATAAACGCGAATAAATAAAGGACCTCGCCGCTGAACGGGTAAGTTTGTATACAATACTATCAGGCATAATTAACCTTTGTTCGTTATGTGATGCCTCCGTTGTTCGTTGTTCGTTAGTGCTAACTTTTCAATTTATTCTTCGCACTTTGCTTCCACCATTTTGGTTTTCATTTCTCATGGCTATATATATGTATATATGTACAATCTACTTTGCTACTGGTGGATGTTGATGCTGATGCTAATAAAACAAAGAAATCCCTGACACAGCAGGCAATTTACATTGAAAGCTTATCCAGGAAATTTCCCGAAAACCTTCATTTACCTAATGTTCCTAAATGTCCTGAATTCCTATCCCTTGATGTTTGCTTTCCTCCATTCCTCAAACAGGACACAACTACTGCAGGCGGTAGCGGTGGCAATGATGATGCCGCAGCAACACCTGAAGAACTGGTAATTAATGTAGCCTCAGATATTCTTATGAAGCTTCCCGAAGACTTTGATCGTGATGCTGCGTTAGCTAAATATCCAACAAGCTATCATCAGAGCATGAATACAGTGCTGGTGCAGGAAATGGTGCGCTTTAATGTATTACTCGGAACAATTCGCACCAGTTTGATAACTTTGAAGAAAGCCATTAAGGGTGAGTATATACCTAAAATACTTTACTTAAACATAGAACTTTTATTATACACGTATATAACTTTGCGTACATACAGACCTACCTTTATTTACACACCGCGGGGATTGGAGCAAATTATTTTCTAATTGAATGTATCCAATTAGGGCTAGATTGAGAATTGGTATATAGGCGATTTTATATAGGGTGTATGATATAGGTAGAGTAAGGAGGGAGAAAATGGCCTTTTGTAATTACGATTGATGTGGAAGCAGCGTTAGTTGCTTTAAAAAAATACTTATTGATTTTTTTTTGTTTATTTGACATGAGAGTTAATGTGGTTGATGTTTAATTTGAATTAATTGGAGCTTTGTGCAATATGCGTGTGTAATTATGTTGGAATTAACGTCATATTCTAGGTAATTAGGAAGCACAAAATCTTCTATCTGAGCTGTGCGGGTGGTACATATATTTTAAAATATGTAAAGTGTCTTCCAATAGCGACTTCCGAACAATGACAATTGATAGCGGCCATATTGTTGAAATCTGTCAAATTAGCTGTCATTTATTCAGTGTATTTTGCCAAATCACCATGAATGGATATACCGTTCAACAACATATGCAAATAATAAAATTGTTTTATCAAAATGGGTGTTCTGTTCATTCAGTTTATTTATCTTTTAATTTCTATTTAAAAAAATAAGCAACAAACGAATTCCTAACAAAATATTTTACCTCACATCTCATGTCACTTTGGCGGTTTATTTTTTAACTCAACTCACCAGGGCGACCCTAGGTCTTAAAAAAACACAGAATTTGACTGTCATATGGTGAGTTCAGGTATTTCAAAAAACGCTTTATGGTCACCCCCGACTGAGTTCATGGCTCAAAAAACAAACCTTAAGTACCTATTTACATAGTGGCTATTCTAAGAGTCGTTTAACTGAAAGCGTGTCTATACACATAAAGAAAAAAACCCTTTCAGTTCAATCTACCCTTTCATATCTAACGGCCTTAAAATCCATGTACATATATATCTCACTCACAAAAAAAAGTCTTTCATGTTGCACCCGAGAATATTACTTAAATCTGACGTATCGGCGGATTTGAAGGTGAACCTATCTTTCTCCCTTTAACGCACATAAAATCTACCTCTCTGGACGTGCCTTTCAATAAAATTCCGGTGTAAACAGGCATTAAGATTGCATACGTGAGAATGAAAGCGGTCCAGCAAAATTATTAAAATTAACAGCTGGTTGAGAACCGAAACCCTGGTTACTTACACACTCTCTAATTTGGAAGAAATGAAGTGGGCAAACAATTTTCTTTCCCGAATTTGAACGGCTAAGAAGCTGAGAAGAATTATATCGTGGCTGAGAGAGGCTGTGTTCGAAACGTCAAACAAAAAATTTTTATGCGGTATATAATTACACTATTCATGCGCATCTGGAACGCATCTCGGATGCATTTTATTTTCTTTTAGTTTGACATTTCGGAATGCATTTTATGCAAGTTAAAATGAAAGAGCGGTTAGAAGTTGTTTAAGTAGAACGTCAACCGTAATAAAAGTGAATAACAAATCACAATTTACGAATAAAATAAAACAATAACAACAAGGAAAAAAACTAAGTTCGCTCGAGACTCCATATTTTTCAGTCCAAACGTCAAATTGTCAAATGAAAGCATCCAAACAAAATTGGATGCGTTTTCTTCTCAGTTATAATCCAAACCGACATCCCTGAAGTTTTGAATGCGCTTAGAACCTCATGATTTTGTCACCATTTTCTCTTTTGACTTTCGAAGCTCATGACTTTGCATTCAAAAATGGATCTCTGGACATTTTGCATTTTGGAACTCAGCCTTTCTCTTGAAGGATTTGTGCTAGATCATTTCAGTTTAAGCAGAGAGAAAGAACTAATAGAGAGAGTCAAATTTCTTCGTCTCCTTCCCCTCAAAACCTTTTATTTACATTTTTTATAACGTGTTGAATTCCTATCGGTGTGTACATGTTTTCACCTCGGGCAGTGCAAAACAAAAAAAAAGGTAGTGAATATGCACATCTTCTTGCATATGTATCTGTCCCCACATTTTTTTGTTATATGGAGTTAATAATTACCTATATACATATGCGCAAGTCACAACATCGTATCTTGTAGGCTAAAAGAGAGCCACCGACGAATTTGACTCTCTATTATTTCCTTCTCTCTGGTTTTAGAGTTAAACCCGAATTAACTCCTACAATTTTGTTTTCCAGTCAATTAAGATCCCCAGTTAACTCTGAGTTAATTAATCGAATTTTGGTAATTTAACTCTGGATTGACTGAATACATAATATTTCGAATAGATTTGTATGAAAATACTTTCAAAATAAAGAGTGTGAAAACAAAATAAAAAAATAAAATCAGTGCAGGATTTAAAATTGAAATTCTTCAAACTAATAAGCGGCAAATTATTAAAAAAAATACAAATTTATTTCAATTTAATAAAATTTAGTCCCATTTTGAAGAGTTGCTATGTCTATTCCATATTAATTAAGGAAAAAAAAAACATAGAAAACATCGCATGACAAGACTTGAAATTATCTCAACTTATCAAGGAAACTTCAACTGCAAATTAATGAGCAATAAAAATTTCAATATAAACTCTGTTTTAAGGAATTCTTCACTAACTTGACAAAGCAGCAAGAAAAAACATAGAAAACATTGAACAACAAATTCGAAACTGTCATAGCTAATTTACAGCAAATTATAAAGCAAAACACATTTTAATTGATAAGATTAATTTGTTTGCTTTGTTAATTTCATATTAATTTAGGAAAAAAAAAGAGACTAAAAACATAGAAAACATTGCACGAAAGAAATTAAAACGTCTCAGCTAATAAATGAGTAATTAATGGAAAACTATAAAGCACTAAACATTTCAATCTAATAAGTTTTAACCCGTTTTCCGAGAAGATCTTTTACTTACTTAATATGAATTTGTAAAAAAAAACATAGAATAGAAAACATTGCACGGCAAAATTCTTTTGTTTTTTTTAATAACTCCTTACTTATTCATTAAACCCCTTTTCTAGGAGTGCTTTTGCTAACTTCATATAAATTTACCAAAAAAACCAAAATACAAAAAAAAACATAGAATACATTGCCTCAAAACTACCAGGACCCCGAGCGCCACCCCTGTTTTTCCTAATTAGCTATACGTGCGCCGCCATCGATACATGTGGTTGCTGTTTCATAGTATCATGGATCTGTAAAGCATGTCCCGTTTGTAATACTAACCCTATTTAATGGAAGAACAACTCTAGAAGCTTCAAGACCAAGCAGCCGTTGTTCCACACTCAAATGTTCAATCCGCGTGCTACTTAATTATCTACGGCTGCACGACTTAAAAATTCGAATCCGGTGTCAGTATCATGAGCATGCAAAATATACTAAAGATTTTCTGGTTCAACAGGATCTCTAGATCCTGATTAAACTACTCTGTGTGCAAAAATTACGATTCAATGAAATTTTATTAGCATTTATTATTTGACAACTATTTTTGTATGACCAAATAAGCCATGCGTTTCAATTCATAAATGTTAGAAAATGTAGTTAACAGGAAGACCTCCTTTCAACTTCTTTAGATTTGTAACAACAACACCTCGGTTTTTCTTGAAAAGTGCTCGCCCTTTCGAAACAAGCACTGGCTCTTTCATAGCTACCGGCCATCAATTTTACTCGATCTCCATTATCCTCTTCACTGAGAGGTAAATCGGGGTAAATACCCTTTGAATATGGTTCTGCTGAATGTACCCTGGATGCAATTAATTCCTCACTTGAAGTTTTTGTTTTGTCAGAAAATTCAGTTTCTTCTTCAGTTATCTGTAAACTTACAGAACTTTTCCAGGCGTTTACGTCATCGTCGTGTTCATCAGTGTGTGGGCCATCATTGTTGTCCAATAAATTGAAGCGTTCACGACATCGACAAAGTTCCACAGGTTCATACTTATCCATCTTTTCTCTTTCAACCTCTACATCATATTCAAATCTTCTGATCAATTGGTTTTCTTCATCGAACAGATTATCTCCAGGGCTAACTATTGAAGGATCGGAATTTGTTGATGATTTTTCAAAAATATCAATATTCGATGCAACACTTCGAAGAATACCAGACATTTCCGAATATGAACTTTCTCCCTCTGCTGCTGCTGTTGCTGCTGGGATAATGCATTCGATGTTTTTCCCCCAACCCTCTGCCATGCGATGATAAATTTCCGAGATAACTTCATGTAGCCTATCATTAGCTTGAACTTGTTGCGAAGCCTTGAGACATTCTATTTCGTAAATTGCTTCATTGAACGTGTCACTTAATGTCTGTTCAATTATTCTTTCGCCTTCGGTCTTCCAACGTTCTTGTGGAATTATTTTTCTCAACAACTTTCTTATCAAAGTTTTGGCTTCTTTTTCAGCTGTTAACTTATTTGTCAGATCTGTCGAATCAAAGAAGTTACTTTCTTCGTCTTGAGTTGCTAATTTCAAAAGTCTGCTTATTATATCATTGACTTCATGTTGCGTATTAAATTCACTCTCCGATGATGAAGGTGTAAATATATCAAAATCATATGTAACTGCATTCTCAATAAGTTCATCCAAAATCTCTCCAACAATGCAAATAGCTTCAGGAGTTTGAAATTCATTAGCTAAAGCCTTCTCTACACTCGCATAAAGTTCTTCTTCGATTGCTCTTATCTGAGCTTCTTGCAGTTTTTCGTCTTTCATCTTTGCAAATCGCTCTTCTGCTACTGCAAATACTTGATTCCTTACATAATCACCAATTATCATACGATCATAAGTTTGTCTATCTTTTCCCTGTATTAACATTATCTCCATATCTTGTTCATCTTGATCAATCTCGGGAATTTCTTCGGCAAGTTCGGTAATTTTCTGTCTTGAGAGTGATTCTCTGGTAAAATTAAATTCTCTTTCGAGAATCGATTCAAGGAATAAAGAAGAAGTATCTTGGCGTGTTTCGTAGGCTTTGGCGAAGAGTTTCTCTTGTTCTTCACGTTGCTTGTTCTCTTTTTGTCTTCGACCAGCTTCAGTGGCTTCTCTCCACCAACGTTCTTTCTTTGCTAACAAATGAATAGCTTGGAATTTCTTTTGCAGTTTCAAACGTTCAAGTTCGTCGCCCAAAAATTGAAGAAGCCTTCCCAGTGTTGTACCTTCGAATTCCCCAACAACACTTGCTATTTCTTCTTCAGTCTTGAATAGAACTTCATCGGACCTTTGTTGATTGATTGTTTCTTTGGATTCTTTTGGGAATGCTTGTTCAACTTTGATTTCGGCTTCAACCTGAGAATAAAAAATTTGTTTAATATGCTTGAGAGGCTTTAAATAACGGTTTTTTACTAACAGTTTCGACAAGAGATTGAATTACAGTTGTAACTGGTATTTGTTCTTCGATAAATTCTTCGAGTTTAATTCTCTCAATGGGTTTAACAGATTTCGTCTTTTTCTTGAGACACTTGGGATTTCGCTTTGGAGCTTCAGACTTCATTCGAAGACTCTTAAATAAATATAAAGAATGCAGGAAACTTGTCGAAAGACATCAATCATTTTTTAATTACTAACTTACCTTAAGACTATCATACATCTTCTTTAAATTTTCGTCACTACAAAATCTCTGAGTGACTTCTTTCATTCGTTCTTTTGGCTTCGCCCAAGTTTTCAACTTACTAAATGGACATGCTAATGAAGACATTCTCCCTTCATCTCTTTGTTTGTCTAATTCATCAATCCTATCATCGAAATGCTTTCGGAAGCCAACAAAATGTCTTCGATTTGGATTTACTCCGAATCTCATTTGGGGTGCATGCAAATCTGAAGCCGGATCAATGTGTTCTTGAATTATATTACCCTTGCGATAGTTTCTACTGATTTGTTGTTTCTTTGCTTCAAGTCTTCGCATTCCTCGATCATATTCAATATTGATTCTTCTCAATTGTGCACTTCGTTTAGCTTCAATTCTCTCAATACTGTAGGAAATTCTTTGTTCGGACATTTGTCGAAGATTTTTCTCTCGATTGAAAAACATTTTTTCAACAATTTCCATTCGTAACATTTGACATCCTTGAATGTATTCCTCTCGTGCCACCCAATCTTCCCATTCCATAGCTTCGACAACAGATTGATGTTTTTCTTTGTTTTTATTGAGTAATTTAAGAGTTTTTTCATATTGACGACGACGTCGAGCTCTTTCTACAACTTTAGCCTCGTACTCACCAGGTGGTTCGTAACTATCAAGAAGTTTTGATATTTGACAAATCTCGTAGTTTTCGTAGTTTTCTTTATCATTAGCTATTTCAGGGAGATAGGGACGGGTCTGAGCTGAAGATTCTCTAAAATAAAAAAATATAATTATTATTAAAACCAAGAATAAGAATAATACTTTGCGAGTGAAATTGAAATAAAATATTTACACTGAATGCAACTTTCAGCGCACAGGACAAATTTATATTGAAGTTTGGCCAAATTAAGTAATAACTTAGTCTTTGAAAAGAATGAAGGCTTTAAAATTTTTATTAGAAAATACCGATAAGTTCATATATTTGTGAAGTGATTTCGTTTGTTAATTTTAATATTAATTTCTTTTAAGCTTCGGTAAACTATCCAATGATTTACCGAAATATTTATCGAATATTAACAATTAGTTTTTTAAAGTTATTTCTTCACAAAATATGTAATACATATGTAACTTTGCAGATTACGATTTAAATATTAAGCCAAAAAGTTTAAACAAAACTATGCTACTAATTTAAATGCAGTAAATTGGGTTTATGCGATATTAAATTTTGTTTCCCAAATTTTTTTTACAATTTATAATGAAAAATTGTATTATTTTTGTAGCCAAGGACTTAAGTTATAATTTATGAACATACATTCTCCTGGCAAAAATTAATTGAGATTTTTTTTGTAAATTTCAAAAAATTTGCGACACTACGAAGTTTTATGAAGCCTTTAACTTCAATGGAAATCTTACGGAAACTTTATAGAAACTATATGAACAAAAACATTAGTTGTCAAATGTGTGGTAAACAAGTTAAAAAAATATACATTTCCCGATACCAAGGGGAAATTAAATAAAATATAGCTAAATTTTACCAAGAATATATTTGACAAAAAAGTCAGAAGTACTAAAAAAATGGATTTTTTGTTTGATTTTTCTTTTATTTAAAAACAAATTCCTTTAAAATATTTAAGCTACAATATTATTTTAACTATTAGCAAGTACACTAAATTGTAAAATTATTATAAAATGGATCAAGCCATTAAAATGCTTTAGGTGAATAACTCAAAAATAAAGTAATTTTCTCAAAAAATTCAATACTCTATTTCTGAAGTGCTATATTTTTTTGGTAAACAAATAAAACTCTGTTTTCTTGCAATCACTTTTTAATTTTGAAGTATAATCAAAACCATATAATAGCGGTTTTCGAGAAAATTAAAAAAAAAAAAAAAAAACTGATGAGCTAAAATGAAAATTCGAACTAGCCCATTTAAAACTCTGAATCCAATTTTAAACAAACCATCAATCTCATCCTTTCAAGCTTTAGTTCAAATCTTTGGCAATATGGTTATATGCTTAAGCTTCTACAAAAAACTGATATCTTAACGTTTGTGGAAGTTTTTCTCAAAATATTTATTTTTTTGTGCAGAATTGCATAAGGCACAATTTTATGTTTAGACTTTTTTGTTATAATTTGTATTTAAGTTGCATTTCTTATTAAAAATATAATTTTAATAAAATGTGAAAATAATTTGCATTAATAAAAATGTTTAATGCAAATTGAAAATTATTTGCATTAAAACAAAAAAATTAAATGCAAGTTGAAAATTTTGTTCACTAAAAAAAAATGCAAATTTTATCCGAAAATTTTTTGCACTAAAAAAATGGTAATTTTATTCGAAAATTTTTGCATTAACAAAAATATACTAATTTTGTTGGAACATTTTTTGCATTAAAACAAAATGCAAATACTGTTCTAACTTTTTTTGCATTAAAAAAAATGCAAGATTTGTTCGAAAATTTTTCGCATTAAAAAAAAGCAAATCTCATTCGACATTTTTTTTCCAAAATTTTTGCATTAAAATAATACAAATTTTTAACAAAATTTTTAACATTAAAAAAATGAGAAATTCTTTCGAAATTTTTTTGCATAAAAATCAATAATTAATTTTTTTGAAAATTTTCGTATGCAATATTATTAGAACTTATTTGAAGCTTTTGTGCAAAAATTCATTAAAATCAGTTCAACTGATAATAAGAAAATAAAAAAAAAATGGTTCTATGAATGAGAACAATCGATAGATATTTTTTTTTTTCGAAAATATGTTAGATCGTACAGATATTAGTTCACACAAAAATTTTAATCAAAATCGTATGAGTCGTTTTTGAGAAAAATGAGATTTTCAATACCGGTTTTTAAACATTTGTATGGAAGGTACCGTTATTTTTGGTTATAAGAATAATTTTCATTCAAAATCTACTAGATAATGTTAAAAAACTGCTGGGTGCAAAGTTTAATAAAAACTGACTGAGTCGTTTTCGAATTATTAAGTTTTTAAAACAAAATTTTTAAACTTTCTTAAAAATCCAAGCAACATTTTTTTCAGAATTTGGATATACAAAACTTTTTAAATTTTTTTCAAGCATTTTCCAGAAAAAATATATCAATATCAGTTGAACTGTTTATGAGAAAATCGAAAATAAAAAAAGGGTTCTATTGGAGGTACCATTTTAAACCATTTTTCGGAATTTTTTTTTCTATAAAATGGTTGCCTTTTTGTAAAAAAAATTACTGAATTAAAAAAAAAAGTTGTGGGCACGTTTTTCAGAAAAATAAGATTTTAATTTTTTGCTAGGAAAATTTGTGCAGCATGTACCGTTATTTTTGGTCTTAAAAAAAAATGAAAAAAAAACGTGTGGGGGGGGATGCCCACAAAACGCTAGGTATCAACTTTGAAGAAAGTCGACCCACCCGTTTGGGCTACAGCTGAAAGGACAGGCAGACAGACAGACAGACAGACAGACAGACAGACAGACAGACAGACCGACAGACAGACCGGACAGAGTTGCGAGACCCACTTTTTTCGACTGTACGACTATTATCCTAATGTCAACTTTGATCAAAATCATGTTTTCGATTTTTTTACGAATCCATAACTTGCCATATAGTACCTATATATCGCAAGAAAAAATGGAGGATAAACGACAAAGTTGAGTTTTTTTTAAGCTCATGGTAATAAGATTAGAAAAAGAATTTCAGGCCTAAAGGTAAAACTGTAATAGTCAAAAACTCACGGCACGCCCATAATTTTGGGTACCTATCTACTTTTCCTTCAGTTTAGTTCACTTTTGTTTTCAGAAGTAAAAGTGGGTCTCAACTTGACCGAAATTTGTTGAAAGAGGAATCAGATAAGAAATAGTTCCTGTTCGCTTTCACTTTGATGAAAATTGATGAGAATTTAAAGCACAAAAAATACAAGTAAAAGCATTTACTTTGTTTATTCATGTAGCCCATTATGTGTATTTGAGTAAATTAACAATGCTGATCAACAATGTTCAGAAAAACTCGACGTCTTCTCAATTTTTTTTTTTTTTTATTAACTAATTTGTATTTTTAATTCACAATCTTTATCACTGACAAATTTCAATGTAGAACACGGGAGTTTTTTTTTAGTTCTCTGAGATATTTTATATGTACATATATCATATTTCTGAACACGCCTTATTCTAAAAGTCATAATGACATTTCGTTAAGTTTATCAAATAAATTTGGTTAATTATCAGCAGCAAAATCTTTTTCAACCAAATTGGGCACATCGTTTCTCATAAAAAAGATTTTGACAGTTCATTAACCAAATCGTAAACTGAATACAAAATTGTTGGCAGTTTATTAAGCATATCGTAAAATGAATCAATAGTGTTTTACATCATTGAATGAAAACGCTTATTATTTTTTTTATTAAAGCTGTCCAAGTTTGAGGGTGCTTTTCAAAATCAAAAGTTCTTAAAAAAAAAAACAAATAATTAAATAATTCCTTCGCCAAACAAAAACGCGGCAACCCTAATTTAAAGCAAAAATATAAAAAAAAAAAAAATACTTTTTTGAATAAAGTCATCGCAGATTCAACTAAAACAGTTAATTTTTGGATATAATATTTCACATCTTTCAAAAAATATTGGTTGCTTTCTCTTAACCAGGGAAGCGAGATGCCAAGCACATGCACCCGTCTTAGAGTATAGGCAACCCATATTTTTGTAATTAAGTGTTGGTTCTGATTAAACAAAGGAAATTGTTTTTGGTAACAATTCGACAAAAACTAAATTTTGCGCAAATTGCTTGTACTAATATTGGTTTGTGAAATTTATCCAATTCAAAAATATTTGCAAAATTATAATATTTTCTCTAAAAATTATAATTTATTAAATGAAATTGAAAAAAAAGTACGTGTACGCCCCAGTGAACCAGTATTTCTTCGTTATTTTAGAGAAAATAAAGTTTGCAGAACATTTTTGATTTTCCTATCATATTTACCGTTAATATTTAAAATACCATAAAAGTCAAACTTGACAAAAAAAAAAAAGTGGTCGTACCTAAATTTAGATCTTAATTTTTAGAAAATTCCCATAAAACCCATAAAAGGTCAACTAATTTCAGTAATAGGGTCAGCCATAGACCAGTTTATACAAACTTCCTTAAAAACTAAATATGTACATTGTACACCTTCAAGCGTAAATGGTGTCATCCAGAAAACTCAATTAAAAATTCTATCCATTTACTGTCCATTAGTTAAATAACTCGCTTTTAGTGACAACTTAAAATACAAATCATTATTAATTAAAAAAACCCCAGGGAGTTTTTTTGAAAAAAAAAAATCCCATTAGGGATTTTTTCATTATTTTGACTGATGAACTGTCATTTTAACCTTAAATGATGTTTAATGGATTGTAATGGAGGTTTATATTCACTCTCAATTAGCATTGAAAGTCAGATTTTAACATTTTTTTTTGTAATCTGAAAGAAAATCCCATAAAAATAATAATAATTTTGAGGTGATTCAGGATTCAGTGCCGCCTTAAAAACTTTCGGAGAAGTATTATATTGATTTTATTTCCAGATATATTTAAATTTTGTTTTCGATTTTTAATGAATAATAAAAACCGAAAAAAATCACTCCTTGAAAATACAAACAAAAGAAGGAATACAAAACTGACTTTAAATGCTAATTGAGAGTGAATAAAAAGACACCATTTAAGTTAAAATCGGTTTTAAATTTAAAACAAAATTAGTAAAATGAAGGCCACGTCAGTTTAAATTTGATAAAAGTTGATTAATAAATATTTTTTTTTAAATTTATAAATTTCCCAATTTTAATGGCGAATTTAAATTAAATAACTAACACAGTGAATAAATTGGCGTTAAGAGTCTGTCTTTAAAAACCCCTATTTTATTTTATTAAATTCAAACTATTTTCCGAAATCCTTTTTTGAGTACCAAAATTTTATTAAAAAAAAAAAAAAACAAAAATCAAGTAGACGATGTATGTACGTGTGCGACCTACATATTTGCTGTTGGCATTTAATCAAAGTCAAATATTCCCATCGTAACTCTGGTCGTATATCATTTCTAGGAGTATCATATACCTATATAGAATCTTAGCAGTAGTTCTCTTCTTTTTTTTTGATATTTTTTTTTCAAGCAAAAAGGGAATGAATACATAATAAAATTTACCTATAACGTGTTTGAGTACATCTAGTTTTAGTTCGTTCCCTGCAAATCACCGGAACAGGACTCTGACAGTCTTCACTTAATTTAACACAGATGACATTTACATTACCCTGAGGATGATGGAAAAATAACCCACGGGACTTTCCCTTCCAGTCGTCGTTGATAGCAGCCTTGGTTGTAAGTTGCCTATCATTTGAAGGTGGTTGTGGTGGTGGTGCCTCTATTTTGTATTCACCTTCAAAATATATGTAGATATATAGAAAAAAGGATATTAAAATACAAACAAGATGATTTTGTTTTGCTGTTGTTGTTGTTGTTATACTCACTCGCCAGGGGCAGGTTAAATGGATTCTTGTCACTGAGATATGTGGAGCAAGCTGCTTTTGGTCGTTCAGTGTACTTGTAATCATACTTTGGGAAGATGGGCTTAAGGCTATCTAAAGTGAGTGCCATTTATTTTATGTATATATATGTTGAAGCTGCACCAGACGAAGGAACTCCCTCGATTGAAAATAAGGAAACTTTTTGCTTTGTATTTTTATTTTGTGTCCTTGCCCCGTTGGTCGACTACCTTTTAGGGATAGAGGAATACAAATCCCAATTTAATGAGATTTCAGGATGATGAAAAAAATAATACAAACAAAAAAAAGACGAAGTATATCAAAATAGAGAATAAATTTTAGAAAAAAAATAAAAAGATTCAATTTATTTATAGGACAATTGATGTCTGACGTTTAAACGATTTACACACTCAAAGCCGCTTACTTATTTTTCTTCTTTTTTTTTATAATATTTTAGGTCTTGTTGTTATGTCGACACAAATTGAAGAAGTCTATAAGTCAGTTCTGATTGGAAAGATTCCCAAAATGTGGGCAGGAAAATCTTATCCCAGTTTGAAGCCCCTTGGAAGTTATGTGCAGGATTTTATACAACGATTGGAATTCCTTCAGGTATATAATAATCGTATAGAGGAATTTTAATGTTTGTATCGATTAAACAAATTTATTGTAAGGACACCCTCCCCTCCCCCCCAAACTCTCACTCTTTCCCTTTACAGACATGGTATGAAAAAGGTCCACCACCAACATTCTGGCTTTCAGGATTTTATTTTACACAAGCCTTTCTAACAGGAGCACAACAAAACTTCGCCCGAAAGTATGTCATTCCCATTGATTTATTAGTCTTTGACTATGAAGTTCTAAATAATATTGAGGGCGATGGTGGACCAGATATCGCAGCACCACAGGACGGTGTCTATGTGCATGGAATATTTTTAGAAGGTGCTCGTTGGGATCGCCAGAATGGATATTTGACAGAATCACACCCAAGGGAGCTGTTCGATAGTGTGCCGCTGATTTGGATGCGTCCGTGTAAACGGGACGATTTAAAAGAAAGACACACGTATTTGTGTCCTTTGTATAAGACAGCCGAACGACGAGGTATATTATCCACTACGGGACATAGTACGAATTTTGTGGTAGCCATGTTGTTGGAGTGTAATCCAAGAACACCCACATCTCATTGGATAATACGTGGGACAGCTCTACTCTGCCAATTAAGCTTTTAGGGCTTCAGGGATGACTACTTAAATTCTATCTATGTATATAACTTTCTATTTTGGTATATAATATACGGCGTACATTATAATAATATCGGGACGTTTTATTTTTTTGGGATTTTAATAAAAAAAAAAAAAACCTGATGGTGTTTGTGCGTTCGTTTTATATTGGATTATATATGTGTGTGGGGACTGGGGAGAGACGGCGCACGTGAAAGAAGAACTTGATTTCGACGATTGGTATTCAATTTGCATTGCAAATATATTGTGTCGAAAGGTGATGGTGTAAATAAAATGAGACTTTTGGGAATAATAATTTTGGTAATAAGGAAATGCCTATATGAATATATGAATAAAGAAAAGTCAGACGTCAAAGATTAAATATATTTGTATAAATATATAAATATAAAGGATTATACATTAACCTTATTGGGCGTAATAACCATTCAAAATATGAGGCAGACCCTTTGAATATATTCAGAAAAGAAAAGGAATGGACTATAATGAAACTAAGAAATGAAATATTTCAGAAACTATAGCTTTAAGGCACAGTACACATATTAAAGGTAATATCATTAGCGTTTTCATTTTTGTTCAGTTCTGTGCATCTGTCAAAAAAGGTGGTAAAATTGTGGATTCAGTGCCCCTTTCCTTGTCTAATTTCAATATTTTGTTGTTGTTTCTAATGATGCGCGTTGAGTTCCTGTGGGCACTCGAACAGCCATTTTTAATTTTTTGACATTTCCAACTTTGACAACCTGCGCAATATATTACCTTTAATATGTGTACTGTGGCTTTAAGGATCCCCCACAGTCCACACCAAAGCGAATTTATCGTGGTGACGACGAAAACAATAATAACAACACGTGGCTGTCAATGAAAACAACACGTTGTTATTATCTATTGTTTCCGTCGTCGCGTTGCGCCGACAGATTCGCGTAGGTGTGGGGGATCCTTTAGATAAAGGTAGGTTTTTTTTTTATAAT
The DNA here is from genome assembly GCA_929447395.1 of Epistrophe grossulariae. Classification (NCBI taxonomy): domain Eukaryota; kingdom Metazoa; phylum Arthropoda; class Insecta; order Diptera; family Syrphidae; genus Epistrophe; species Epistrophe grossulariae. The sequence goes on from OV839566.1 coordinate 40,027,922, forward strand.
TAATAGATGTTCTTCTCTAACCGGGGCAACCCCATTTACCTTTCGTAAAGCAAAATCAATTAATAGGAATTTTTTTTTTTACATTTTAAAACTACAATTTCTATAATTGAAGCGTCTAGAGTGAGAAGGGGTCAAGTGACATTTTTCGATTTTTTTGTTTTTTTTTTGCCAATACTTTTGTTAAGCGACAACTTAAATTTTGGTCTAATTCTTGTGTATCTATTGTTATTACTTACAAAGTTAGCTTCAGATAAAGGGGTTAACTGCACGTTTGTTTTGAAGTTTTTTTTAAGCAAGAAGATGTTAAGATTTCTTAACACCTCTATGAGTTGAGAGTGCATTTTTAATTAGTGCACACTTCACCCCTTTATGCAATAAAAGCCAAAAGATAAAATACCAAGCGATATATTGTTTTTTGCATATAGGTGGTAAGTGCTATAGACCAAGATTTCTTCCCAAGAAAGAAGCAAACCAAAAGACTTTCTAATGAAAAAATTAAAAATTTCGATGACCAGATGAAATTTGTACCCCAAGAACACCGTTGGTTTTGTGAAAAGGCATTGTCTGAAATTCCTGATAGAAAAAAGAAGCCTAAAACCAAATTTTAAGAAACCCAACTTTCACTTGACTCCTTTTTCATAAAAAAATAAATTAAACTCATTTTCGCTTAAAGGAGTCAAGTGCTGACTTTTTTTTGTAAAACACCAACTTCTAATGAATTTAAATAAAATTGGTTGATATACTAAAAATTGTACATTTTTGTTTTCTTTTTATGGCTTTTTTATAAGTTTCTCTAGATTTCAGAAAAAAAGTTATAAACGTAAAACTTTAAACGCTTATAACTCAAAATTTCAAAAATGTCACTTGACCCCTTCTCATTCTCAACGCTTCAATAGCAAAGATTAATATTGTTTTTTTTTTTGTTTATGTAATTAATTATCCCAACTTTTAACTTTTATAATTTTGTTTTCATTATAACTATAATACCTAATGGAAAAGGGTTGATTTGGTATCTTCTGTTCTAATTATCGGATCTTTGAGGTTAATGTCTTAGAATTAAGGTAAAATCTCAAAAAAAATGTAACTTGACCTACGTCTTGGCCAATGTCATTTTTGAACTTGACCAACGTCTAAACCAATGCGATTTTTGAACTTGACTAACGTCTGAACATCCTGATTGCAATAATTCCTCATGATGGATTTCAATGAAAAAACAGTGCGATAATTAGAACAGAAGATACCAAATCAACCCTTTTCCATTAGGTATTATACTTAAGTTGCTTCGCTAGGTTAATCCTACCTCTAGCCTGGTTAACCGTATTTTAAATACCTACCTTAACCTTCAACATCTGGCCCTTTTAGAACTAAAGTTATAAGTTAATTAAAGAGGTTTAAGTATAGGTCCCTATGCGTATTCTAGGTTGAACAATCGAATGGATTAAGAATGAAGTCAAGTTTTGGCACATAAATTTTGTAGTCTAATGAACGATTTCAAAACTCAGAAGCAAGTACAACAGCAACCGGTGTGGTTTTAAACAGAACAGGTCGGTTTTAAAAGAACAGACCGGTTTTAAAAATAACAGACCGGTTTTAACAGTGCGGTTTTAAATAGACCAGTTAAATACATCCTGATTGCAATAATTCCTCATGATGGATTTCAATGAAAAGTTACTTAAAAATTTAATCACAGCTAAGAAATCATTAAAAAGAAAATATGACCTTCTTAAATCTGAAAAATTGACGAGAGAGACGGAGTTTAAAGATACACTCAAACCGATAGTAAAACCTTTAAAGGAAAAGATATTAAAAAAACTAAAGAAAGTCTCCCAGATTCACCAGTAAAAAAAAAATCTTATGAAAAAAGTTATGAGGAAGATGATGATGAAATTAAAACTCTAGATGATAGTGAGTTACTGTATAAAACTAGTTCCTTCGGGCCCACTAACATATCACAAAGTACACCCATAAGTAAAAAACCGTGATTTTCAATTTCAAATATCGATAAAACATATGGTCCACGTTTCAATCAAAATACCAATTCTATACAAAACTTGGTGCAGCAGACTTCCAAATCGATGTAAACAATTCGAATTTTTTACTGATGGTGAAGTCACTTATGGATTACATGAATTGATTTTCAATAAGATTCCATAAAAAGAAGACTATACGAGCGATGATTTAAAACAATATTCAAAGATATTACAAATAACAAGTGTACATATGAAATACTATGGTAACAGTTCACAGGGGAAACAAATACAAAAAAATCATTGCACCTCTAATTAAGGATAATAAAAAAAAAGAATTGGGAAATCATATCGCACTGAGAAAGAAGATTTGATATTTTCCAATAAAAATATTGACTATGTTCACTAAGACGATCCAAAAGAGCTTGTAGATCGACTTCGACTTTTAACTGCATCTCAAAGTGGCGGTAATAATAATCCAAATAAAATAGTGCTAAGTCTTCTACTTGGCTGATATATTTCAGTAGATAGTATATAGAATTTGTATTATGAAAAAAAAAACCTTCTTATATAAACATTGCCATGGCCCGTTAAAAGCTATTTTGAATTGGTAATAATAATCACCAAAATGAAATAATAAGGGTATTCGTGCAACGTCTTAAACTTTACGATGTCGTAAAATCGTAAAGTTTCTGACACACGTTTCATGAACGCACCAAAAAACATTTTGCGTAAATTTGGTAAACGATATGGTAAACAAATCAGCTGTTCTTTAAACGTCAAATAGCTTAAAATATTTTATTTAATTTTAACATTCGCAAAAACGTTTTTGAAAAGGGTTACACACCAAACTGGACAACAGAAATATTCCAGATAAAAAAAAATTAAACTAACAAATCCACCTACATATTTACTTAAAGATTTTGAAAACAAAAACATAAGCGGAAGCTTCTATGAGGCTGAATTAAAAAAAAACAAAACTGTTAGATACATTCCTGGTTGAAAAAATATCAAGTCGAAGTGGAGAAAAAGTATTTGTTAAATGGTTAGGATTTCCTTCATCTTATAATTCATGGATAAATAAAACGCAACTGTTATAAATTTTTGTTTGTATTAAAAAGAAAATAACTTAAATACATAGGCGCATATTCATAGTCGTTTTTAGACCCCAGTTTATCTTAGCCTTAAGTTTATCCAATGTAAATTAGATAGGATAAACCCAGTATTTTTTTAGAAACAACTTAAACAGTGACTATGAATATGACCCTTATTGTTTCTTTTTTATTTTAACCTTTCGTACAATAGTATCAATTTTGTAATCCCAATCAACTTATTTTCAAGCAAACAACATGCACAGGTATCTGGTCCTTCTTTACAGGAATTCGATTACCAAGGACAGTTGAAAAAATGCGTACCATAATTTTATACTAAATTTTGTAAGCCTATTGCTATCTATCAATAAACTTTGAAATCCCCTATCCCCCTTCCCCTAATACCTCATGTTGCAGTGAGTTTCTCGGCCTGCGTATGATGCTATAAAAAATTCCCATTTATGTTGCACTGAGTTTCAAAGCCATGCGTATGATACTGAAAAAGAACAACTCCAATATTGTGTTGCACTGAGTTTCATGGTTCCGCTGAACAAACATTTTGCTACATTTTCTCACCCCATAATATTGTATAAAATTTGATTGTTTCACGGCCTGCCTATCATGCTGAAAAAAATGTAACCACCCTATGTTGCACTGAGCTGAATCAAAAACTGTATATAGCTTTCTTCTATGTGTATTCCCTACCCTCATAAATTGCTTAAAAACCCAAATGAGTTTCAATGCCTGCGTATAATGGAAAAATGTAGGTAAAAAATCCAACTGAGTTTCATAGCCTGCGTGTAAAGGCGAGACAAACAATCCATATAGCTATCTCTTCTCAACATCCATATATTTCTCAAAAATCCAATTGAGTTTCACAGCCAGCATAATGTTTGCTGAAAAAAAAAAAATGTATAACAACATCTGATACATTTTGCACCTTTTTGGTACATGCTGCAAATGCAGCTGAGTTTCACAGCCAGTGCCAGTGCAATGCTGAAAAAATTCGAATGCTGAAACAAAAAATATTTATAACATCTGACACATGTTGCACTTTTTGCCACAGGCTGGCACTGCAGCTGAGTTTCACACCCAGCACCAAAATGATGCAATGCCACTGAGTTTCACAGCCATCATATGGATACATGTTGCACTTTTTGACACATGTTGCAAACGCAACTGATTTTCACAGCCAGCACCAAAATGGTGCAATGCCACTGAGTTTCACAGCCATCATATGGATACATGTTGCACTTTTTGGCTGGTGCAATGGCACTGAGTTTCACAGCCATCATATGGATACATGTTGCACTTTTTGACACATGTTGCAAACGCAGCTGAGTTTCACAGCCAACACCAAAATGGTGCAATGCCACTGAGTTTCAAAGCCATCATATGATTACAAAATGTTGCTACGAGTTTCACAACCATCATAATCATCCCAAAATGTTGCAATGAGTTTCACAGCCTGCATATAATACCAAAATGTTGCTACGAAATTCATTGCCTGCGTATAATTCTGAAACAAAAATGTATATCTCACACATGTTGCTCACTTTCACAGCCAGCATATGTTGCTGAAACAAAAAATATATACAACATCTGATACATGTTGCACTATTTGGCAGTGTTGCGGTGCTGTTTTGGCCTAGACGTCACCTATTATTACTACTAAATTTTGAGTGAAAAATTGAAAAAACTTATGATGCCGGCATCATTTAAAAGTTTAAAAATCAGATTTCTTTCGAAACCCGATATCTCCGCAACCAAGCCTCGTAAGTGGTTGCGGTTTTCAATTTCTAATTGACAATAAACAGACCTTTCCATCGATGTACAGCACTTTACAAAATTCGAGAAAAAAATTTTTAGTGAAAAATTGAAAAAACTTATGATGCCGGCATCATTTAAAAGTTTAAAAATCAGATTTCTTTCGAAACCCGATATCTCCGCAACCAAGCCTCGTAAGTGGTTGCGGTTTTCAATTTCTAATTGACAATAAACAGACCTTTCCATCGATGTACAGCACTTTACAAAATTCGAGAAAAAAATTTTGAGTGAAAAATTGAAAAAACTTATGATGCCGGCATCATTTAAAAGTTTAAAAATCAGATTTCTTTCGAAACCCGATATCTCCGCAACCAAGCCTCGTAAGTGGTTGCGGTTTTCAATTTCTAATTGACAATAAATATGCAGCACTTTACAAAATTCGAGAAAAAAATTTTGAGTGAAAAATTGAAAAAACTTATGATGCCGGCATCATTTAAAAGTTTAAAAATCAGATTTCTTTCGAAACCCGATATCTCCGCAACCAAGCCTCGTAAGTGGTTGCGGTTTTCAATTTCTAATTGACAATAAATATACAGCACTTTACAAAATTCGAGAAAAAAATTTTGAGTGAAAAATTGAAAAAACTTATGATGCCGGCATCATTTAAAAGTTTAAAAATCAGATTTCTTTCGAAACCCGATATCTCCGCAACCAAGCCTCGTAAGTGGTTGCGGTTTTCAATTTCTAATTGACAATAAACAGACCTTTCCATCGATGTACAGCACTTTACAAAATTCGAGAAAAAAATGTTGAGTGAAAAATTGAAAAAACTTATGATGCCGGCATCATTTAAAAGTTTAAAAATCAGATTTCGTTCGAAACCCGATATCTCCGCAACCAAGCCTCGTAAGTGGTTGCGGTTTTCAATTTCTAATTGACAATAAACAGACCTTTCCATCGATGTACAGCACTTTACAAAATTCGAGAAAAAAATTTTGAGAGAAGAATTGAAAAAACTTATGATGCCGGCATCATTTAAAAGTTTAAAAATCAGATTTCTTTCGAAACCCGATATCTCCGCAACCAAGCCTCGTAAGTGGTTGCGGTTTTCAATTTCTAATTGACAATAAACAGACCTTTCCATCGATGTACAGCACTTTACAAAATTCGAGAAAAAATATGTTGAGTGAAAAATTGAAAAAACTTATGATGCCGGCATCATTTAAAAGTTTAAAAATCAGATTTCTTTCGAAACCCGATATCTCCGCAACCAAGCCTCGTAAGTGGTTGCGGTTTTCAATTTCTAATTGACAATAAACAGACCTTTCCATCGATGTACAGCACTTTACAAAATTCGAGAAAAAAATTTTTAGTGAAAAATTGAAAAAACTTATGATGCCGGCATCATTTAAAAGTTTAAAAATCAGATTTCTTTCGAAACCCGATATCTCCGCAACCAAGCCTCGTAAGTGGTTGCGGTTTTCAATTTCTAATTGACAATAAATATACAGCACTTTACAAAATTCGAGAAAAAAATTTTGAGTGAAAAATTGAAAAAACTTATGATGCCGGCATCATTTAAAAGTTTAAAAATCAGATTTCTTTCGAAACCCGATATCTCCGCAACCAAGCCTCGTAAGTGGTTGCGGTTTTCAATTTCTAATTGACAATAAACAGACCTTTCCATCGATGTACATCACTTTACAAAATTCGAGAAAAAAAATTTTTAGTGAAAAATTGAAAAAACTTATGATGCCGGCATCATTTAAAAGTTTAAAAATCAGATTTCTTTCGAAACCCGATATCTCCGCAACCAAGCCTCGTAAGTGGTTGCGGTTTTCAATTTCTAATTGACAATAAATATACAGCACTTTACAAAATTCGAGAAAAAAATTTTGAGTGAAAAATTGAAAAAACTTATGATGCCGGCATCATTTAAAAGTTTAAAAATCAGATTTCTTTCGAAACCCGATATCTCCGCAACCAAGCCTCGTAAGTGGTTGCGGTTTTCAATTTCTAATTGACAATAAACAGACCTTTCCATCGATGTACACCACTTTACAAAATTCGAGAAAAAAATTTTGAGTGAAAAATTGAAAAAACTTATGATGCCGGCATCATTTAAAAGTTTAAAAATCAGATTTCTTTCGAAACCCGATATCTCCGCAACCAAGCCTCGTAAGTGGTTGCGGTTTTCAATTTCTAATTGACAATAAACAGACCTTTCCATCGATGTACAGCACTTTACAAAATTCGAGAAAAAAATTTTTAGTGAAAAATTGAAAAAACTTATGATGCCGGCATCATTTAAAAGTTTAAAAATCAGATTTCTTTCGAAACCCGATATCTCCGCAACCAAGCCTCGTAAGTGGTTGCGGTTTTCAATTTCTAATTGACAATAAACAGACCTTTCCATCGATGTACAGCACTTTACAAAATTCGAGAAAAAAATTTTGAGTGAAAAATTGAAAAAACTTATGATGCCGGCATCATTTAAAAGTTTAAAAATCAGATTTCTTTCGAAACCCGATATCTCCGCAACCAAGCCTCGTAAGTGGTTGCGGTTTTCAATTTCTAATTGACAATAAATATGCAGCACTTTACAAAATTCGAGAAAAAAATTTTGAGTGAAAAATTGAAAAAACTTATGATGCCGGCATCATTTAAAAGTTTAAAAATCAGATTTCTTTCGAAACCCGATATCTCCGCAACCAAGCCTCGTAAGTGGTTGCGGTTTTCAATTTCTAATTGACAATAAATATACAGCACTTTACAAAATTCGAGAAAAAAATTTTGAGTGAAAAATTGAAAAAACTTATGATGCCGGCATCATTTAAAAGTCAGATTTAATTATCAGATTTCTTTCGAAACCCGATATCTCCGCAACCAAGCCTCGTAAGTGGTTGCGGTTTTCAATTTCTAATTGACAATAAACAGACCTTTCCATCGATGTACAGCATTTTACAAAATTCGAGAAAAAAATGTTGAGTGAAAAATTGAAAAAACTTATGATGCCGGCATCATTTAAAAGTTTAAAAATCAGATTTCTTTCGAAACCCGATATCTCCGCAACCAAGCCTCGTAAGTGGTTGCGGTTTTCAATTTCTAATTGACAATAAACAGACCTTTCCATCGATGTACAGCACTTTACAAAATTCGAGAAAAAAATTTTGAGTGAAAAATTGAAAAAACTTATGATGCCGGCATCATTTAAAAGTTTAAAAATCAGATTTCTTTCGAAACCCGATATCTCCGCAACCAAGCCTCGTAAGTGGTTGCGGTTTTCAATTTCTAATTGACAATAAACAGACCTTTCCATCGATGTACAGCACTTTACAAAATTCGAGAAAAAAATTTTGAGTGAAAAATTGAAAAAACTTATGATGCCGGCATCATTTAAAAGTTTAAAAATCAGATTTCTTTCGAAACCCGATATCTCCGCAACCAAGCCTCGTAAGTGGTTGCGGTTTTCAATTTCTAATTGACAATAAACAGACCTTTCCATCGATGTACAGCACTTTACAAAATTCGAGAAAAAAATGTTGAGTGAAAAATTGAAAAAACTTATGATGCCGGCATCATTTAAAAGTTTAAAAATCAGATTTCTTTCGAAACCCGATATCTCCGCAACCAAGCCTCGTAAGTGGTTGCGGTTTTCAATTTCTAATTGACAATAAACAGACCTTTCCATCGATGTACAGCACTTTACAAAATTCGAGAAAAAAATTTTGAGAGAAAAATTGAAAAAACTTATGATGCCGGCATCATTTAAAAGTTTAAAAATCAGATTTCTTTCGAAACCCGATATCTCCGCAACCAAGCCTCGTAAGTGGTTGCGGTTTTCAATTTCTAATTGACAATAAACAGACCTTTCCATCGATGTACAGCACTTTACAAAATTCGAGAAAAAATATGTTGAGTGAAAAATTGAAAAAACTTATGATGCCGGCATCATTTAAAAGTTTAAAAATCAGATTTCTTTCGAAACCCGATATCTCCGCAACCAAGCCTCGTAAGTGGTTGCGGTTTTCAATTTCTAATTGACAATAAACAGACCTTTCCATCGATGTACAGCACTTTACAAAATTCGAGAAACAAATTTTGAGTGAAAAATTGAAAAAACTTATGATGCCGGCATCATTTAAAAGTTTAAAAATCAGATTTCGTTCGAAACCCGATATCTCCGCAACCAAGCCTCGTAAGTGGTTGCGGTTTTCAATTTCTAATTGACAATAAACAGACCTTTCCATCGATGTACAGCACTTTACAAAATTCGAGAAAAAATTTTGAGTGAAAAATTGAAAAAACTTATGATGCCGGCATCATTTAAAAGTTTAAAAATCAGATTTCTTTCGAAACCCGATATCTCCGCAACCAAGCCTCGTAAGTGGTTGCGGTTTTCAATTTCTAATTGACAATAAACAGACCTTTCCATCGATGTACAGCACTTTACAAAATTCGAGAAAAAAATTTTGAGAGAAGAATTGAAAAAACTTATGATGCCGGCATCATTTAAAAGTTTAAAAATCAGATTTCTTTCGAAACCCGATATCTCCGCAACCAAGCCTCGTAAGTGGTTGCGGTTTTCAATTTCTAATTGACAATAAACAGACCTTTCCATCGATGTACAGCACTTTACAAAATTCGAGAAAAAAATTTTGAGTGAAAAATTGAAAAAACTTATGATGCCGGCATCATTTAAAAGTTTAAAAATCAGATTTCTTTCGAAACCCGATATCTCCGCAACCAAGCCTCGTAAGTGGTTGCGGTTTTCAATTTCTAATTGACAATAAACAGACCTTTCCATCGATGTACAGCACTTTACAAAATTCGAGAAAAAAATTTTGAGTGAAAAATTGAAAAAACTTATGATGCCGGCATCATTTAAAAGTTTAAAAATCAGATTTCTTTCGAAACCCGATATCTCCGCAACCAAGCCTCGTAAGTGGTTGCGGTTTTCAATTTCTAATTGACAATAAACAGACCTTTCCATCGATGTACAGCACTTTACAAAATTCGAGAAAAAAATTTTGAGTGAAAAATTGAAAAAACTTATGATGCCGGCATCATTTAAAAGTTTAAAAATCAGATTTCGTTCGAAACCCGATATCTCCGCAACCAAGCCTCGTAAGTGGTTGCGGTTTTCAATTTCTAATTGACAATAAACAGACCTTTCCATCGATGTACAGCACTTTACAAAATTCGAGAAAAAAATTTTTAGTGAAAAATTGAAAAAACTTATGATGCCGGCATCATTTAAAAGTTTAAAAATCAGATTTCTTTCGAAACCCGATATCTCCGCAACCAAGCCTCGTAAGTGGTTGCGGTTTTCAATTTCTAATTGACAATAAATATACAGCACTTTACAAAATTCGAGAAAAAAATTTTGAGTGAAAAATTGAAAAAACTTATGATGCCGGCATCATTTAAAAGTTTAAAAATCAGATTTCTTTCGAAACCCGATATCTCCGCAACCAAGCCTCGTAAGTGGTTGCGGTTTTCAATTTCTAATTGACAATAAACAGACCTTTCCATCGATGTACAGCACTTTACAAAATTCGAGAAAAAAAATTTTTAGTGAAAAATTGAAAAAACTTATGATGCCGGCATCATTTAAAAGTTTAAAAATCAGATTTCTTTCGAAACCCGATATCTCCGCAACCAAGCCTCGTAAGTGGTTGCGGTTTTCAATTTCTAATTGACAATAAACAGACCTTTCCATCGATGTACAGCACTTTACAAAATTCGAGAAAAAAATTTTGAGTGAAAAATTGAAAAAACTTATGATGCCGGCATCATTTAAAAGTTTAAAAATCAGATTTCTTTCGAAACCCGATATCTCCGCAACCAAGCCTCGTAAGTGGTTGCGGTTTTCAATTTCTAATTGACAATAAACAGACCTTTCCATCGATGTACAGCACTTTACAAAATTCGAGAAAAAAATTTTGAGTGAAAAATTGAAAAAACTTATGATGCCGGCATCATTTAAAAGTTTAAAAATCAGATTTCTTTCGAAACCCGATATCTCCGCAACCAAGCCTCGTAAGTGGTTGCGGTTTTCAATTTCTAATTGACAATAAACAGACCTTTCCATCGATGTACAGCACTTTACAAAATTCGAGAAAAAAATGTTGAGTGAAAAATTGAAAAAACTTATGATGCCGGCATCATTTAAAAGTTTAAAAATCAGATTTCGTTCGAAACCCGATATCTCCGCAACCAAGCCTCGTAAGTGGTTGCGGTTTTCAATTTCTAATTGACAATAAACAGACCTTTCCATCGATGTACAGCACTTTACAAAATTCGAGAAAAAAATTTTGAGAGAAGAATTGAAAAAACTTATGATGCCGGCATCATTTAAAAGTTTAAAAATCAGATTTCTTTCGAAACCCGATATCTCCGCAACCAAGCCTCGTAAGTGGTTGCGGTTTTCAATTTCTAATTGACAATAAACAGACCTTTCCATCGATGTACAGCACTTTACAAAATTCGAGAAAAAATATGTTGAGTGAAAAATTGAAAAAACTTATGATGCCGGCATCATTTAAAAGTTTAAAAATCAGATTTCTTTCGAAACCCGATATCTCCGCAACCAAGCCTCGTAAGTGGTTGCGGTTTTCAATTTCTAATTGACAATAAACAGACCTTTCCATCGATGTACAGCACTTTACAAAATTCGAGAAAAAAATTTTGAGTGAAAAATTGAAAAAACTTATGATGCCGGCATCATTTAAAAGTTTAAAAATCAGATTTCTTTCGAAACCCGATATCTCCGCAACCAAGCCTCGTAAGTGGTTGCGGTTTTCAATTTCTAATTGACAATAAACAGACCTTTCCATCGATGTACAGCACTTTACAAAATTCGAGAAAAAAATTTTGAGTGAAAAATTGAAAAAACTTATGATGCCGGCATCATTTAAAAGTTTAAAAATCAGATTTCTTTCGAAACCCGATATCTCCGCAACCAAGCCTCGTAAGTGGTTGCGGTTTTCAATTTCTAATTGACAATAAACAGACCTTTCCATCGATGTACAGCACTTTACAAAATTCGAGAAAAAAATTTTGAGTGAAAAATTGAAAAAACTTATGATGCCGGCATCATTTAAAAGTTTAAAAATCAGATTTCTTTCGAAACCCGATATCTCCGCAACCAAGCCTCGTAAGTGGTTGCGGTTTTCAATTTCTAATTGACAATAAACAGACCTTTCCATCGATGTACAGCACTTTACAAAATTCGAGAAACAAATTTTGAGTGAAAAATTGAAAAAACTTATGATGCCGGCATCATTTAAAAGTTTAAAAATCAGATTTCGTTCGAAACCCGATATCTCCGCAACCAAGCCTCGTAAGTGGTTGCGGTTTTCAATTTCTAATTGACAATAAACAGACCTTTCCATCGATGTACAGCACTTTACAAAATTCGAGAAAAAAATTTTGAGTGAAAAATTGAAAAAACTTATGATGCCGGCATCATTTAAAAGTTTAAAAATCAGATTTCGTTCGAAACCCGATATCTCCGCAACCAAGCCTCGTAAGTGGTTGCGGTTTTCAATTTCTAATTGACAATAAACAGACCTTTCCATCGATGTACAGCACTTTACAAAATTCGAGAAAAAAATTTTGAGTGAAAAATTGAAAAAACTTATGATGCCGGCATCATTTAAAAGTTTAAAAATCAGATTTCTTTCGAAACCCGATATCTCCGCAACCAAGCCTCGTAAGTGGTTGCGGTTTTCAATTTCTAATTGACAATAAACAGACCTTTCCATCGATGTACAGCACTTTACAAAATTCGAGAAAAAAATTTTGAGTGAAAAATTGAAAAAACTTATGATGCCGGCATCATTTAAAAGTTTAAAAATCAGATTTCTTTCGAAACCCGATATCTCCGCAACCAAGCCTCGTAAGTGGTTGCGGTTTTCAATTTTTAATTAACAATAAACAGACTTTTCCATCGATGTACAGCACTTTACAAAATTCGAGAAAAAAATTTTGAGTGAAAAATTGAAAAAACTTATGATGCCGGCATCATTTAAAAGTTTAAAAATCGGATTTCTTTCGAAACCCGATATCTCCGCAACCAAGCCTCGTAAGTGGTTGCGGTTTTCAATTTCTAATTGACAATAAACAGACCTTTCCATCGATGTACAGCACTTTACAAAATTCGAGAAAAAAATTTTGAGTGAAAAATTGAAAAAACTTATGATGCCGGCATCATTTAAAAGTTTAAAAATCAGATTTCTTTCGAAACCCGATATCTCCGCAACCAAGCCTCGTAGGTGGTTGCGGTTTTCAATTTCTAATTGACAATAAACAGACCTTTCCATCGATGTACAGCACTTTACAAAATTCGAGAAAAAAATTTTGAGTGAAAAATTGAAAAAACTTATGATGCCGGCATCATTTAAAAGTTTAAAAATCAGATTTCTTTCGAAACCCGATATCTCCGCAACCAAGCCTCGTAGGTGGTTGCGGTTTTCAATTTCTAATTGACAATAAACAGACCTTTCCATCGATGTACAGCACTTTACAAAATTCGAGAAAAAAATTTTGAGTGAAAAATTGAAAAAACTTATGATGCCGGCATCATTTAAAAGTTTAAAAATCAGATTTCTTTCGAAACCCGATATCTCCGCAACCAAGCCTCGTAGGTGGTTGCGGTTTTCAATTTCTAATTGACAATAAACAGACCTTTCCATCGATGTACAGCACTTTACAAAATTCGAGAAAAAAATTTTGAGTCAAAAATTGAAAAAACTTATGATGCCGGCATCATTTAAAAGTTTAAAAATAAGATTTCTTTCGAAACCCGATATCTCCGCAACCAAGCCTCGTAAGTGGTTGCGGTTTTCAATTTCTAATTGACAATAAACAGACCTTTCCATCGATGTACAGCACTTTACAAAATTCGAGAAAAAAATGTTGAGTGAAAAATTGAAAAAACTTATGATGCCGGCATCATTTAAAAGTTTAAAAATCAGATTTCTTTCGAAACCCGATATCTCCGCAACCAAGCCTCGTAAGTGGTTGCGGTTTTCATTTTCTAATTGACAATAAACAGACCTTTCCATCGATGTGCAGCACTTTACAAAATTCGGCATCATTTAAAAGTTTAAAAATCAGATTTCTTTCGAAACCCGATATCTCCGCAACCAAGCCTCGTAAGTGGTTGCGGTTTTCAATTTCTAATTGACAATAAACAGACCTTTCCATCGATGTACAGCACTTTACAAAATTCGAGAAAAAAATTTTGAGTGAAAAATTGAAAAAACTTATGATGCCGGCATCATTTAAAAGTTTAAAAATCCGATTTCGTTCGAAACCCGATATCTCCGCAACCAAGCCTCGTAAGTGGTTGCGGTTTTCAATTTCTAATTGACAATAAACAGACCTTTCCATCGATGTACAGCTCTTTACAAAATTCAAGAAAAAAATTTTGAGTGAAAAATTGAAAAAACTTATGATGCCGGCATCATTTAAAAGTTTAAAAATCCGATTTCGTTCGAAACCCGATATCTCCGCAACCAAGCCTCGTAAGTGGTTGCGGTTTTCAATTTCTAATTGACAATAAACAGACCTTTCCATCGATGTACAGCACTTTACAAAATTCGAGAAAAAATTTTGAGTGAAAAGTTGGAAAAACTTATGATGCCGGCATCATTTAAAAGTTTAAAAATCAGATTTCTTTCGAAACCCGATATCTCCGCAACCAAGCCTCGTAAGTGGTTGCGGTTTTCAATTTCTAATTGACAATAAACAGACCTTTCCATCGATGTACAGCACTTTACAAAATTCGAGAAAAAAATTTTGAGTGAAAAATTGAAAAAACTTATGATGCCGGCATCATTTAAAAGTTTAAAAATCAGATTTCTTTCGAAACCCGATATCTCCGCAACCAAGCCTCGTAAGTGGTTGCGGTTTTCAATTTCTAATTGACAATAAAAAGACCTTTCCATCGATGTACAGCACTTTACAAAATTCGAGAAAAAAATTTTGAGTGAAAAATTGAAAAAACTTATGATGCCGGCATCATTTAAAAGTTTAAAAATCAGATTTCTTTCGAAACCCGATATCTCCGCAACCAAGCCTCGTAAGTGGTTGCGGTTTTCAATTTCTAATTGACAATAAACAGACCTTTCCATCGATGTACAGCACTTTACAAAATTCGAGAAAAAAATTTTGAGTGAAAAATTGAAAAAACTTATGATGCCGGCATCATTTAAAAGTTTAAAAATCAGATTTCTTTCGAAACCCGATATCTCCGCAACCAAGCCTCGTAAGTGGTTGCGGTTTTCAATTTCTAATTGACAATAAACAGACCTTTCCATCGATGTACAGCACTTTACAAAATTCGAGAAAAAAATGTTGAGTGAAAAATTGAAAAAACTTATGATGCCGGCATCATTTAAAAGTTTAAAAATCAGATTTCGTTCGAAACCCGATATCTCCGCAACCAAGCCTCGTAAGTGGTTGCGGTTTTCAATTTCTAATTGACAATAAACAGACCTTTCCATCGATGTACAGCACTTTACAAAATTCGAGAAAAAAATGTTGAGTGAAAAATTGAAAAAACTTATGATGCCGGCATCATTTAAAAGTTTAAAAATCAGATTTCTTTCGAAACCCGATATCTCCACAACCAAGCCTCGTAAGTGGTTGCGGTTTTCAATTTCTAATTGACAATAAACAGACCTTTTCATCGATGTACAGCACTTTACAAAATTGGAGAAAAAAATTTTGAGTGAAAAATTGAAAAAACATATGATGCCGGCATCATTTAAAAGTTTAAAAATCAGATTTCTTTCGAAACCCGATATCTCCGCAACCAAGCCTCGTAGGTGGTTCCGGTTTTCAATTTCTAATTGACAATAAACAGACCTTTCCATCGATGTACAGCACTTTACAAAATTCGAGAAAAAAATTTTGAGTGAAAAATTGAAAAAACTTATGATGCCGGCATCATTTAAAAGTTTAAAAATCAGATTTCTTTCGAAACCCGATATCTCCGCAACCAAGCCTCGTAAGTGGTTGCGGTTTTCAATTTCTAATTGACAATAAACAGACCTTTCCATCGATGTACAGCACTTTACAAAATTCGAGAAAAAAATGTTGAGTGAAAAATTGAAAAAACTTATGATGCCGGCATCATTTAAAAGTTTAAAAATCAGATTTCTTTCGAAACCCGATATCTCCGCAACCAAGCCTCGTAGGTGGTTGCGGTTTTCAATTTCTAATTGACAATAAACAGACCTTTCCATCGATGTACAGCACTTTACAAAATTCGAGAAAAAAATTTTGAGTGAAAAATTGAAAAAACTTATGATGCCGGCATCATTTAAAAGTTTAAAAATCAGATTTCTTTCGAAACCCGATATCTCCGCAACCAAGCCTCGTAAGTGGTTGCGGTTTTCAATTTCTAATTGACAATAAACAGACCTTTCCATCGATGTACAGCACTTTACAAAATTCGAGAAAAAAATTTTGAGTGAAAAATTGAAAAAACTTATGATGCCGGCATCATTTAAAAGTTTAAAAATCAGATTTCTTTCGAAACCCGATATCTCCGCAACCAAGCCTCGTAGGTGGTTGCGGTTTTCAATTTCTAATTGACAATAAACAGACCTTTCCATCGATGTACAGCACTTTACAAAATTCGAGAAAAAAATTTTGAGTGAAAAATTGAAAAAACTTATGATGCCGGCATCATTTAAAAGTTTAAAAATCAGATTTCTTTCGAAACCCGATATCTCCGCAACCAAGCCTCGTAGGTGGTTGCGGTTTTCAATTTCTAATTGACAATAAACAGACCTTTCCATCGATGTACAGCACTTTACAAAATTCGAGAAAAAAATTTTGAGTCAAAAATTGAAAAAACTTATGATGCCGGCATCATTTAAAAGTTTAAAAATAAGATTTCTTACGAAACCCGATATCTCCGCAACCAAGCCTCGTAAGTGGTTGCGGGTTTCAATTTCTAATTGACAATAAACAGACCTTTCCATCGATGTACAGCACTTTACAAAATTCGAGAAAAAAATGTTGAGTGAAAAATTGAAAAAACTTATGATGCCGGCATCATTTAAAAGTTTAAAAATCAGATTTCGTTCGAAACCCGATATCTCCGCAACCAAGCCTCGTAAGTGGTTGCGGTTTTCAATTTCTAATTGACAATAAACAGACCTTTCCATCGATGTACAGCACTTTACAAAATTCGAGAAAAAATTTTGAGTGAAAAGTTGAAAAAACTTATGATGCCGGCATCATTTAAAAGTTTAAAAATCAGATTTCTTTCGAAACCCGATATCTCCGCAACCAAGCCTCGTAAGTGGTTGCGGTTTTCAATTTCTAATTGACAATAAACAGACCTTTCCATCGATGTACAGCACTTTACAAAATTCGAGAAAAAAATTTTGAGTGAAAAATTGAAAAAACTTATGATGCCGGCATCATTTAAAAGTTTAAAAATCAGATTTCTTTCGAAACCCGATATCTCCGCAACCAAGCCTCGTAAGTGGTTGCGGTTTTCAATTTCTAATTGACAATAAAAAGACCTTTCCATCGATGTACAGCACTTTACAAAATTCGAGAAAAAAATGTTGAGTGAAAAATTGAAAAAACTTATGATGCCGGCATCATTTAAAAGTTTAAAAATCAGATTTCTTTCGAAACCCGATATCTCCGCAACCAAGCCTCGTAAGTGGTTGCGGTTTTCAATTTCTAATTGACAATAAACAGACCTTTCCATCGATGTACAGCACTTTACAAAATTCGAGAAAAAAATGTTGAGTGAAAAATTGAAAAAACTTATGATGCCGGCATCATTTAAAAGTTTAAAAATCAGATTTCGTTCGAAACCCGATATCTCCGCAACCAAGCCTCGTAAGTGGTTGCGGTTTTCAATTTCTAATTGACAATAAACAGACCTTTCCATCGATGTACAGCACTTTACAAAATTCGAGAAAAAAATGTTGAGTGAAAAATTGAAAAAACTTATGATGCCGGCATCATTTAAAAGTTTAAAAATCAGATTTCTTTCGAAACCCGATATCTCCGCAACCAAGCCTCGTAAGTGGTTGCGGTTTTCAATTTCTAATTGACAATAAACAAACCTTTCCATCGATGTACAGCACTTTACAAAATTCGAGAAAAAAATTTTGAGTGAAAAATTGAAAAAACTTATGATGCCGGCATCATTTAAAAGTTTAAAAATCAGATTTCTTTCGAAACCCGATATCTCCGCAACCAAGCCTCGTAGGTGGTTCCGGTTTTCAATTTCTAATTGACAATAAACAGACCTTTCCATCGATGTACAGCACTTTACAAAATTCGAGAAAAAAATTTTGAGTGAAAAATTGAAAAAACTTATGATGCCGGCATCATTTAAAAGTTTAAAAATCAGATTTCGTTCGAAACCCGATATCTCCGCAACCAAGCCTCGTAGGTGGTTGCGGTTTTCAATTTCTAATTGACAATAAACAGACCTTTCCATCGATGTACAGCACTTTACAAAATTCGAGAAAAAAATTTTGAGTCAAAAATTGAAAAAACTTATGATGCCGGCATCATTTAAAAGTTTAAAAATCAGATTTCTTTCGAAACCCGATATCTCCGCAACCAAGCCTCGTAAGTGGTTGCGGTTTTCAATTTCTAATTGACAATAAACAGACCTTTCCATCGATGTACAGCACTTTACAAAATTCGAGAAAAAAATGTTTAGTGAAAAATTGAAAAAACTTATGATGCCGGCATCATTTAAAAGTTTAAAAATCAGATTTCGTTCGAAACCCGATATCTCCGCAACCAAGCCTCGTATGTGGTTGCGGTTTTCAATTTCTAATTGACAATAAACAGACCTTTCCATCGATGTACAGCACTTTACAAAATTCGAGAAAAAAATTTTGAGTGAAAAATTGAAAAAACTTATGATGCCGGCATCATTTAAAAGTTTAAAAATCAGATTTCTTTCGAAACCCGATATCTCCGCAACCAAGCCTCGTAAGTGGTTGCGGTTTTCAATTTCTAATTGACAATAAACAGACCTTTCCATCGATGTACAGCACTTTACAAAATTCGAGAAAAAAAATTTTGAGTGAAAAATTGAAAAAACTTATGATGCCGGCATCATTTAAAAGTTTAAAAATCAGATTTCTTTCGAAACCCGATATCTCCGCAACCAAGCCTCGTAAGTGGTTGCGGTTTTCAATTTCTAATTGACAATAAACAGACCTTTCCATCGATGCACAGCACTTTACAAAATTCGAGAAAAAAATTTTGAGTGAAAAATTGAAAAAACTTATGATGCCGGCATCATTTAAAAGTTTAAAAATCAGATTTCTTTCGAAACCCGATATCTCCGCAACCAAGCCTCGTAAGTGGTTGCGGTTTTCAATTTTTAATTAACAATAAACAGACTTTTCCATCGATGTACAGCACTTTACAAAATTCGAGAAAAAAATTTTGAGTGAAAAATTGAAAAAACTTATGATGCCGGCATCATTTAAAAGTTTAAAAATCAGATTTCTTTCGAAACCCGATATCTCCGCAACCAAGCCTCGTAAGTGGTTGCGGTTTTCAATTTCTAATTGACAATAAACAGACCTTTCCATCGATGTACAGCACTTTACAAAATTCGAGAAAAAAATTTTGAGTGAAAAATTGAAAAAACTTATGATGCCGGCATCATTTAAAAGTTTAAAAATCAGATTTCTTTCGAAACCCGATATCTCCGCAACCAAGCCTCGTAGGTGGTTGCGGTTTTCAATTTCTAATTGACAATAAACAGACCTTTCCATCGATGTACAGCACTTTACAAAATTCGAGAAAAAAATTTTGAGTGAAAAATTGAAAAAACTTATGATGCCGGCATCATTTAAAAGTTTAAAAATCAGATTTCTTTCGAAACCCGATATCTCCGCAACCAAGCCTCGTAGGTGGTTGCGGTTTTCAATTTCTAATTGACAATAAACAGACCTTTCCATCGATGTACAGCACTTTACAAAATTCGAGAAAAAAATTTTGAGTGAAAAATTGAAAAAACTTATGATGCCGGCATCATTTAAAAGTTTAAAAATCAGATTTCTTTCGAAACCCGATATCTCCGCAACCAAGCCTCGTAGGTGGTTGCGGTTTTCAATTTCTAATTGACAATAAACAGACCTTTCCATCGATGTACAGCACTTTACAAAATTCGAGAAAAAAATGTTGAGTGAAAAATTGAAAAAACTTATGATGCCGGCATCATTTAAAAGTTTAAAAATCAGATTTCGTTCGAAACCCGATATCTCCGCAACCAAGCCTCGTAAGTGGTTGCGGTTTTCAATTTCTAATTGACAATAAACAGACCTTTCCATCGATGTACAGCACTTTACAAAATTCGAGAAAAAATTTTGAGTGAAAAGTTGGAAAAACTTATGATGCCGGCATCATTTAAAAGTTTAAAAATCAGATTTCTTTCGAAACCCGATATCTCCGCAACCAAGCCTCGTAAGTGGTTGCGGTTTTCAATTTTTAATTGACAATAAACAGACCTTTCCATCGATGTACAGCACTTTACAAAATTCGAGAAAAAAATGTTGAGTGAAAAATTGAAAAAACTTATGATGCCGGCATCATTTAAAAGTTTAAAAATCAGATTTCGTTCGAAACCCGATATCTCCGCAACCAAGCCTCGTAAGTGGTTGCGGTTTTCAATTTCTAATTGACAATAAACAGACCTTTCCATCGATGTACAGCACTTTACAAAATTCGAGAAAAAAAAATTTGAGTGAAAAATTGAAAAAACTTATGATGCCGGCATCATTTAAAAGTTTAAAAATCAGATTTCTTTCGAAACCCGATATCTCCGCAACCAAGCCTCGTAAGTGGTTGCGGTTTTCAATTTCTAATTGACAATAAACAGACCTTTCCATCGATGTACAGCACTTTACAAAATTGGAGAAAAAAATTTTGAGTGAAAAATTGAAAAAACATATGATGCCGGCATCATTTAAAAGTTTAAAAATCAGATTTCTTTCGAAACCCGATATCTCCGCAACCAAGCCTCGTAGGTGGTTCCGGTTTTCAATTTCTAATTGACAATAAACAGACCTTTCCATCGATGTACAGCACTTTACAAAATTCGAGAAAAAAATTTTGAGTGAAAAATTGAAAAAACTTATGATGCCGGCATCATTTAAAAGTTTAAAAATCAGATTTCTTTCGAAACCCGATATCTCCGCAACCAAGCCTCGTAAGTGGTTGCGGTTTTCAATTTCTAATTGACAATAAACAGACCTTTCCATCGATGTACAGCACTTTACAAAATTCGAGAAAAAAATTTTGAGTGAAAAATTGAAAAAACTTATGATGCCGGCATCATTTAAAAGTTTAAAAATCAGATTTCTTTCGAAACCCGATATCTCCGCAACCAAGCCTCGTAGGTGGTTGCGGTTTTCAATTTCTAATTGACAATAAACAGACCTTTCCATCGATGTACAGCACTTTACAAAATTCGAGAAAAAAATTTTGAGTGAAAAATTGAAAAAACTTATGATGCCGGCATCATTTAAAAGTTTAAAAATCAGATTTCTTTCGAAACCCGATATCTCCGCAACCAAGCCTCGTAAGTGGTTGCGGTTTTCAATTTCTAATTGACAATAAACAGACCTTTCCATCGATGTACAGCACTTTACAAAATTCGAGAAAAAAATTTTGAGTGAAAAATTGAAAAAACTTATGATGCCGGCATCATTTAAAAGTTTAAAAATCAGATTTCTTTCGAAACCCGATATCTCCGCAACCAAGCCTCGTAGGTGGTTGCGGTTTTCAATTTCTAATTGACAATAAACAGACCTTTCCATCGATGTACAGCACTTTACAAAATTCGAGAAAAAAATTTTGAGTGAAAAATTGAAAAAACTTATGATGCCGGCATCATTTAAAAGTTTAAAAATCAGATTTCTTTCGAAACCCGATATCTCCGCAACCAAGCCTCGTAGGTGGTTGCGGTTTTCAATTTCTAATTGACAATAAACAGACCTTTCCATCGATGTACAGCACTTTACAAAATTCGAGAAAAAAATTTTGAGTCAAAAATTGAAAAAACTTATGATGCCGGCATCATTTAAAAGTTTAAAAATAAGATTTCTTTCGAAACCCGATATCTCCGCAACCAAGCCTCGTAAGTGGTTGCGGGTTTCAATTTCTAATTGACAATAAACAGACCTTTCCATCGATGTACAGCACTTTGAAAAATTCGAGAAAAAAATGTTGAGTGAAAAATTGAAAAAACTTATGATGCCGGCATCATTTAAAAGTTTAAAAATCAGATTTCGTTCGAAACCCGATATCTCCGCAACCAAGCCTCGTAAGTGGTTGCGGTTTTCAATTTCTAATTGACAATAAACAGACCTTTCCATCGATGTACAGCACTTTACAAAATTCGAGAAAAAATTTTGAGTGAAAAGTTGAAAAAACTTATGATGCCGGCATCATTTAAAAGTTTAAAAATCAGATTTCTTTCGAAACCCGATATCTCCGCAACCAAGCCTCGTAAGTGGTTGCGGTTTTCAATTTCTAATTGACAATAAACAGACCTTTCCATCGATGTACAGCACTTTACAAAATTCGAGAAAAAAAATTTTGAGTGAAAAATTGAAAAAACTTATGATGCCGGCATCATTTAAAAGTTTAAAAATCAGATTTCTTTCGAAACCCGATATCTCCGCAACCAAGCCTCGTAAGTGGTTGCGGTTTTCAATTTCTAATTGACAATAAAAAGACCTTTCCATCGATGTACAGCACT
The DNA here is from genome assembly GCA_929447395.1 of Epistrophe grossulariae. Taxonomy (NCBI): domain Eukaryota; kingdom Metazoa; phylum Arthropoda; class Insecta; order Diptera; family Syrphidae; genus Epistrophe; species Epistrophe grossulariae. Next base: position 40,050,529 of record OV839566.1, read on the forward strand.
TTACAAAATTCGAGAAAAAAATGTTGAGTGAAAAATTGAAAAAACTTATGATGCCGGCATCATTTAAAAGTTTAAAAATCAGATTTCTTTCGAAACCCGATATCTCCGCAACCAAGCCTCGTAAGTGGTTGCGGTTTTCAATTTCTAATTGACAATAAACAGACCTTTCCATCGATGTACAGCACTTTACAAAATTCGAGAAAAAAATTTTGAGTAAAAAATTGAAAAAACTTATGATGCCGGCATCATTTAAAAGTTTAAAAATCAGATTTCTTTCGAAACCCGATATCTCCGCAACCAAGCCTCGTAAGTGGTTGCGGTTTTCAATTTCTAATTGACAATAAACAGACCTTTCCATCGATGTACAGCACTTTACAAAATTCGAGAAAAAAATGTTGAGTGAAAAATTGAAAAAACTTATGATGCCGGCATCATTTAAAAGTTTAAAAATCAGATTTCGTTCGAAACCCGATATCTCCGCAACCAAGCCTCGTAAGTGGTTGCGGTTTTCAATTTCTAATTGACAATAAACAGACCTTTCCATCGATGTACAGCACTTTACAAAATTCGAGAAAAAAATGTTGAGTGAAAAATTGAAAAAACTTATGATGCCGGCATCATTTAAAAGTTTAAAAATCAGATTTCTTTCGAAACCCGATATCTCCGCAACTAAGCCTCGTAAGTGGTTGCGGTTTTCAATTTCTAATTGACAATAAACAGACCTTTCCATCGATGTACAGCACTTTACAAAATTGGAGAAAAAAATTTTGAGTGAAAAATTGAAAAAACTTATGATGCCGGCATCATTTAAAAGTTTAAAAATCAGATTTCTTTCGAAACCCGATATCTCCGCAACCAAGCCTCGTAGGTGGTTCCGGTTTGCAATTTCTAATTGACAATAAACAGACCTTTCCATCGATGTACAGCACTTTACAAAATTCGAGAAAAAAATTTTGAGTGAAAAATTGAAAAAACTTATGATGCCGGCATCATTTAAAAGTTTAAAAATCAGATTTCTTTCGACACCCGATATCTCCGCAACCAAGCCTCGTAGGTGGTTGCGGTTTTCAATTTCTAATTGACAATAAACAGACCTTTCCATCGATGTACAGCACTTTACAAAATTCGAGAAAAAAATTTTGAGTGAAAAATTGAAAAAACTTATGATGCCGGCATCATTTAAAAGTTTAAAAATCAGATTTCTTTCGAAACCCGATATCTCCGCAACCAAGCCTCGTAAGTGGTTGCGGTTTTCAATTTCTAATTGACAATAAACAGACCTTTCCATCGATGTACAGCACTTTACAAAATTCGAGAAAAAAATGTTGAGTGAAAAATTGAAAAAACTTATGATGCCGGCATCATTTAAAAGTTTAAAAATCAGATTTCGTTCGAAACCCGATATCTCCGCAACCAAGCCTCGTAAGTGGTTGCGGTTTTCAATTTCTAATTGACAATAAACAGACCTTTCCATCGATGTACAGCACTTTACAAAATTCGAGAAAAAAATTTTGAGTGAAAAATTGAAAAAACTTATGATGCCGGCATCATTTAAAAGTTTAAAAATCAGATTTCTTTCGAAACCCGATATCTCCGCAACCAAGCCTCGTAAGTGGTTGCGGTTTTCAATTTCTAATTGACAATAAACAGACCTTTCCATCGATGTACAGCACTTTACAAAATTCGAGAAAAAAAATTTTGAGTGAAAAATTGAAAAAACTTATGATGCCGGCATCATTTAAAAGTTTAAAAATCAGATTTCTTTCGAAACCCGATATCTCCGCAACCAAGCCTCGTAAGTGGTTGCGGTTTTCAATTTCTAATTGACAATAAACAGACCTTTCCATCGATGTACAGCACTTTACAAAATTCGAGAAAAAATTTTGAGTGAAAAATTGAAAAAACTTATGATGCCGGCATCATTTAAAAGTTTAAAAATCAGATTTCTTTCGAAACCCGATATCTCCGCAACCAAGCCTCGTAAGTGGTTGCGGTTTTCAATTTCTAATTGACAATAAACAGACCTTTCCATCGATGTACAGCACTTTACAAAATTCGAGAAAAAAATGTTGAGTGAAAAATTGAAAAAACTTATGATGCCGGCATCATTTAAAAGTTTAAAAATCAGATATCGTTCGAAACCCGATATCTCCGCAACCAAGCCTCGTAAGTGGTTGCGGTTTTCAATTTCTAATTGACAATAAACAGACCTTTCCATCGATGTACAGCACTTTACAAAATTCGAGGAAAAAATTTTGAGTGAAAAATTGAAAAAACTTATGATGCCGGCATCATTTAAAAGTTTAAAAATCAGATATCGTTCGAAACCCGATATCTCCGCAACCAAGCCTCGTAAGTGGTTGCGGTTTTCAATTTCTAATTGACAATAAACAGACCTTTCCATCGATGTACAGCACTTTACAAAATTCGAGAAAAAAATTTTGAGTGAAAAATTGAAAAAACTTATGATGCCGGCATCATTTAAAAGTTTAAAAATCAGATTTCTTTCGAAACCCGATATCTCCGCAACCAAGCCTCGTAAGTGGTTGCGGTTTTCAATTTCTAATTGACAATAAACAGACCTTTCCATCGATGTACAGCACTTTACAAAATTCGAGAAAAAAATGTTGAGTGAAAAATTGAAAAAACTTATCATGCCGGCATCATTTAAAAGTTTAAAAATCAGATTTCGTTCGAAACCCGATATCTCCGCAACCAAGCCTCGTAAGTGGTTGCGGTTTTCAATTTCTAATTGACAATAAACAGACCTTTCCATCGATGTACAGCACTTTACAAAATTCGAGAAAAAAATGTTGAGTGAAAAATTGAAAAAACTTATCATGCCGGCATCATTTAAAAGTTTAAAAATCAGATTTCTTTCGAAACCCGATATCTCCGCAACCAAGCCTCGTAAGTGGTTGCGGTTTTCAATTTCTAATTGACAATAAACAGACCTTTCCATCGATGTACAGCACTTTACAAAATTCGAGAAAAAAATTTTGAGTGAAAAATTGAAAAAACTTATGATGCCGGCATCATTCAAAAGTTTAAAAATCAGATTTCTTTCGAAACCCGATATCTCCGCAACCAAGCCTCGTAAGTGGTTGCGGTTTTCAATTTCTAATTGACAATAAACAGACCTTTCCATCGATGTACAGCACTTTACAAAATTCGAGAAAAAAATTTTGAGTGAAAAATTGAAAAAACTTATGATGCCGGCATCATTCAAAAGTTTAAAAATCAGATTTCTTTCGAAACCCGATATCTCCGCAACCAAGCCTCGTAAGTGGTTGCGGTTTTCAATTTCTAATTGACAATAAACAGACCTTTCCATCGATGTACAGCACTTTACAAAATTCGAGAAAAAAAATTTTGAGTGAAAAATTGAAAAAACTTATGATGCCGGCATCATTTAAAAGTTTAAAAATCAGATTTCTTTCGAAACCCGATATCTCCGCAACCAAGCCTCGTAAGTGGTTGCGGTTTTCAATTTCTAATTGACAATAAACAGACCTTTCCATCGATGTACAGCACTTTACAAAATTCGAGAAAAAAAATTTTGAGTGAAAAATTGAAAAAACTTATGATGCCGGCATCATTTAAAAGTTTAAAAATCAGATTTCTTTCGAAACCCGATATCTCCGCAACCAAGCCTCGTAAGTGGTTGCGGTTTTCAATTTCTAATTGACAATAAACAGACCTTTCCATCGATGTACAGCACTTTACAAAATTCGAGAAAAAAATGTTGAGTGAAAAATTGAAAAAACTTATGATGCCGGCATCATTTAAAAGTTTAAAAATCAGATATCGTTCGAAACCCGATATCTCCGCAACCAAGCCTCGTAAGTGGTTGCGGTTTTCAATTTCTAATTGACAATAAACAGACCTTTCCATCGATGTACAGCACTTTACAAAATTCGAGAAAAAAATTTTGAGTGAAAAATTGAAAAAACTTATGATGCCGGCATCATTTAAAAGTTTAAAAATCAGATTTCTTTCGAAACCCGATATCTCCGCAACCAAGCCTCGTAAGTGGTTGCGGTTTTCAATTTCTAATTGACAATAAACAGACCTTTCCATCGATGTACAGCACTTTACAAAATTCAAGAAAAAAATTTTGAGTAAAAAATTGAAAAAACTTATGATGCCGGCATCATTTAAAAGTTTAAAAATCAGATTTCTTTCGAAACCCGATATCTCCGCAACCAAGCCACGTAAGTGGTTGCGGTTTTCAATTTCTAATTGACAATAAACAGACCTTTCCATCGATGTACAGCACTTTACAAAATTCGAGAAAAAAATTTTGAGTGAAAAATTGAAAAAACTAATGATGCCCGCATCATTTAAAAGTTTAAAAATCAGATTTCTTTCGAAACCCGATATCTCCGCAACCAAGCCTCGTAAGTGGTTGCGGTTTTCAATTTCTAATTGACAATAAACAGACCTTTCCATCGATGTACAGCACTTTACAAAATTCGAGAAAAAAATGTTGAGTGAAAAATTGAAAAAACTTATCATGCCGGCATCATTTAAAAGTTTAAAAATCAGATTTCGTTCGAAACCCGATATCTCCACAACCAAGCCTCGTAAGTGGTTGCGGTTTTCAATTTCTAATTTACAATAAACAGACCTTTCCATCGATGTACAGCACTTTACAAAATTCGAGAAAAAAATTTTGAGTGAAAAATTGAAAAAACTTATGATGCCGGCATCATTTAAAAGTTTAAAAATCAGATTTCTTTCGAAACCCGATATCTCCGCAACCAAGCCTCGTAAGTGGTTGCGGTTTTCAATTTCTAATTGACAATAAACAGACCTTTCCATCGATGTACAGCACTTTACAAAATTCGAGAAAAAATTTTGAGTGAAAAATTGAAAAAACTTATGATGCCGGCATCATTTAAAAGTTTAAAAATCAGATTTCTTTCGAAACCCGATATCTCCGCAACCAAGCCTCGTAAGTGGTTGCGGTTTTCAATTTCTAATTGACAATAAACAGACCTTTCCATCGATGTACAGCACTTTACAAAATTCGAGAAAAAAATGTTGAGTGAAAAATTGAAAAAACTTATCATGCCGGCATCATTTAAAAGTTTAAAAATCAGATTTCGTTCGAAACCCGATATCTCCGCAACCAAGCCTCGTAAGTGGTTGCGGTTTTCAATTTCTAATTGACAATAAACAGACCTTTCCATCGATGTACAGCACTTTACAAAATTCGAGAAAAAAATTTTGAGTGAAAAATTGAAAAAACTTATGATGCCGGCATCATTTAAAAGTTTAAAAATCAGATTTCTTTCGAAACCCGATATCTCCGCAACCAGACCTCGTAAGTGGTTGCGGTTTTCAATTTCTAATTGACAATAAACAGACCTTTCCATCGATGTACAGCACTTTACAAAATTCGAGAAAAAAATTTTGAGTGAAAAATTGAAAAAACTTATGATGCCGGCATCATTTAAAAGTTTAAAAATCAGATTTCGTTCGAAACCCGATATCTCCGCAACCAAGCCTCGTAAGTGGTTGCGGTTTTCAATTTCTAATTGACAATAAACAGACATTTCCATCGATGTACAGCACTTTACAAAATTCGAGAAAAAAATTTTGAGTGAAAAATTGAAAAAACTTATGATGCCGGCATCATTTAAAAGTTTAAAAATCAGATTTCTTTCGAAACCCGATATCTCCGCAACCAAGCCTCGTAGGTGGTTGCGGTTTTCAATTTCTAATTGACAATAAACAGACCTTTCCATCGATGTACAACAATTTACAAAATTCGAGAAAAAAAATTTTGAGTGAAAAATTGAAAAAACTTATGATGCCGGCATCATTTAAAAGTTTAAAAATCAGATTTCTTTCGAAACCCGATATCTCCGCAACCAAGCCTCGTAAGTGGTTGCGGTTTTCAATTTCTAATTGACAATAAACAGACCTTTCCATCGATGTACAGCACTTTACAAAATTCGAGAAAAAAATGTTGAGTGAAAAATTGAAAAAACTTATGATGCCGGCATCATTTAAAAGTTTAAAAATCAGATTTCGTTCGAAACCCGATATCTCCGCAACCAAGCCTCGTAAGTGGTTGCGGTTTTCAATTTCTAATTGACAATAAACAGACCTTTCCATCGATGTACAGCACTTTACAAAATTCGAGAAAAAAATTTTGAGTGAAAAATTGAAAAAAACTTATGATGCCGGCATCATTTAAAAGTTTAAAAATCAGATTTCTTTCGAAACCCGATATCTCCGCAACCAAGCCTCGTAGGTGGTTGCGGTTTTCAATTTCTAATTGACAATAAACAGACCTTTCCATCGATGTACAGCACTTTACAAAATTCGAGAAAAAAAATTTTGAGTGAAAAATTGAAAAAACTTATGATGCCGGCATCATTTAAAAGTTTAAAAATCAGATTTCTTTCGAAACCCGATATCTCCGCAACCAAGCCTCGTAGGTGGTTGCGGTTTTCAATTTCTAATTGACAATAAACAGACCTTTCCATCGATGTACAACACTTTACAAAATTCGAGAAAAAAATTTTGAGTGAAAAATTGAAAAAACTTATGATGCCGGCATCATTTAAAAGTTTAAAAATCAGATTTCGTTCGAAACCCGATATCTCCGCAACCAAGCCTCGTAAGTGGTTGCGGTTTTCAATTTCTAATTGACAATAAACAGACCTTTCCATCGATGTACAGCACTTTACAAAATTCGAGAAAAAATTTTGAGTGAAAAATTGAAAAAACTTATGATGCCGGCATCATTTAAAAGTTTAAAAATCAGATTTCTTTCGAAACCCGATATCTCCGCAACCAAGCCTCGTAAGTGGTTGCGGTTTTCAATTTCTAATTGACAATAAACAGACCTTTCCATCGATGTACAGCACTTTACAAAATTCGAGAAAAAAATGTTGAGTGAAAAATTGAAAAAACTTATGATGCCGGCATCATTTAAAAGTTTAAAAATCAGATATCGTTCGAAACCCGATATCTCCGCAACCAAGCCTCGTAAGTGGTTGCGGTTTTCAATTTCTAATTGACAATAAACAGACCTTTCCATCGATGTACAGCACTTTACAAAATTCGAGGAAAAAATTTTGAGTGAAAAATTGAAAAAACTTATGATGCCGGCATCATTTAAATGTTTAAAAATCAGATATCGTTCGAAACCCGATATCTCCGCAACCAAGCCTCGTAAGTGGTTGCGGTTTTCAATTTCTAATTGACAATAAACAGACCTTTCCATCGATGTACAGCACTTTACAAAATTCGAGAAAAAAATTTTGAGTGAAAAATTGAAAAAACTTATGATGCCGGCATCATTTAAAAGTTTAAAAATCAGATTTCTTTCGAAACCCGATATCTCCGCAACCAAGCCTCGTAAGTGGTTGCGGTTTTCAATTTCTAATTGACAATAAACAGACCTTTCCATCGATGTACAGCACTTTACAAAATTCGAGAAAAAAATGTTGAGTGAAAAATTGAAAAAACTTATCATGCCGGCATCATTTAAAAGTTTAAAAATCAGATTTCGTTCGAAACCCGATATCTCCACAACCAAGCCTCGTAAGTGGTTGCGGTTTTCAATTTCTAATTTACAATAAACAGACCTTTCCATCGATGTACAGCACTTTACAAAATTCGAGAAAAAAAATTTTGAGTGAAAAATTGAAAAAACTTATGATGCCGGCATCATTTAAAAGTTTAAAAATCAGATTTCTTTCGAAACCCGATATCTCCGCAACCAAGCCTCGTAAGTGGTTGCGGTTTTCAATTTCTAATTGACAATAAACAGACCTTTCCATCGATGTACAGCACTTTACAAAATTCGAGAAAAAAATTTTGAGTGAAAAATTGAAAAAACTTATGATGCCGGCATCATTTAAAAGTTTAAAAATCAGATTTCTTTCGAAACCCGATATCTCCGCAACCAAGCCTCGTAAGTGGTTGCGGTTTTCAATTTCTAATTGACAATAAACAGACCTTTCCATCGATGTACAGCACTTTACAAAATTCGAGAAAAAAATGTTGAGTGAAAAATTGAAAAAACTTATCATGCCGGCATCATTTAAAAGTTTAAAAATCAGATTTCGTTCGAAACCCGATATCTCCGCAACCAAGCCTCGTAAGTGGTTGCGGTTTTCAATTTCTAATTGACAATAAACAGACCTTTCCATCGATGTACAGCACTTTACAAAATTCGAGAAAAAAATTTTGAGTGAAAAATTGAAAAAACTTATGATGCCGGCATCATTTAAAAGTTTAAAAATCAGATTTCTTTCGAAACCCGATATCTCCGCAACCAGACCTCGTAAGTGGTTGCGGTTTTCAATTTCTAATTGACAATAAACAGACCTTTCCATCGATGTACAGCACTTTACAAAATTCGAGAAAAAAATTTTGAGTGAAAAATTGAAAAAACTTATGATGCCGGCATCATTTAAAAGTTTAAAAATCAGATATCGTTCGAAACCCGATATCTCCGCAACCAAGCCTCGTAAGTGGTTGCGGTTTTCAATTTCTAATTGACAATAAACAGACATTTCCATCGATGTACAGCACTTTACAAAATTCGAGAAAAAAATTTTGAGTGAAAAATTGAAAAAACTTATGATGCCGGCATCATTTAAAAGTTTAAAAATCAGATTTCTTTCGAAACCCGATATCTCCGCAACCAAGCCTCGTAGGTGGTTGCGGTTTTCAATTTCTAATTGACAATAAACAGACCTTTCCATCGATGTACAACAATTTACAAAATTCGAGAAAAAAAATTTTGAGTGAAAAATTGAAAAAACTTATGATGCCGGCATCATTTAAAAGTTTAAAAATCAGATTTCTTTCGAAACCCGATATCTCCGCAACCAAGCCTCGTAAGTGGTTGCGGTTTTCAATTTCTAATTGACAATAAACAGACCTTTCCATCGATGTACAGCACTTTACAAAATTCGAGAAAAAAATGTTGAGTGAAAAATTGAAAAAACTTATGATGCCGGCATCATTTAAAAGTTTAAAAATCAGATTTCGTTCGAAACCCGATATCTCCGCAACCAAGCCTCGTAAGTGGTTGCGGTTTTCAATTTCTAATTGACAATAAACAGACCTTTCCATCGATGTACAGCACTTTACAAAATTCGAGAAAAAAATTTTGAGTGAAAAATTGAAAAAAACTTATGATGCCGGCATCATTTAAAAGTTTAAAAATCAGATTTCTTTCGAAACCCGATATCTCCGCAACCAAGCCTCGTAGGTGGTTGCGGTTTTCAATTTCTAATTGACAATAAACAGACCTTTCCATCGATGTACAGCACTTTACAAAATTCGAGAAAAAAAATTTTGAGTGAAAAATTGAAAAAACTTATGATGCCGGCATCATTTAAAAGTTTAAAAATCAGATTTCTTTCGAAACCCGATATCTCCGCAACCAAGCCTCGTAGGTGGTTGCGGTTTTCAATTTCTAATTGACAATAAACAGACCTTTCCATCGATGTACAACACTTTACAAAATTCGAGAAAAAAATTTTGAGTGAAAAATTGAAAAAACTTATGATGCCGGCATCATTTAAAAGTTTAAAAATCAGATTTCGTTCGAAACCCGATATCTCCGCAACCAAGCCTCGTAAGTGGTTGCGGTTTTCAATTTCTAATTGACAATAAACAGACCTTTCCATCGATGTACAGCACTTTACAAAATTCGAGAAAAAAATGTTGAGTGAAAAATTGAAAAAACTTATGATGCCGGCATCATTTAAAAGTTTAAAAATCAGATTTCGTTCGAAACCCGATATCTCCGCAACCAAGCCTCGTAAGTGGTTGCGGTTTTCAATTTCTAATTGACAATAAACAGACCTTTCCATCGATGTACAGCACTTTACAAAATTCGAGAAAAAAATTTTGAGTGAAAAATTGAAAAAAACTTATGATGCCGGCATCATTTAAAAGTTTAAAAATCAGATTTCTTTCGAAACCCGATATCTCCGCAACCAAGCCTCGTAGGTGGTTGCGGTTTTCAATTTCTAATTGACAATAAACAGACCTTTCCATCGATGTACAGCACTTTACAAAATTCGAGAAAAAAAATTTTGAGTGAAAAATTGAAAACACTTATGATGCCGGCATCATTTAAAAGTTTAAAAATCAGATTTCTTTCGAAACCCGATATCTCCGCAACCAAGCCTCGTAAGTGGTTGCGGTTTTCAATTTCTAATTGACAATAAACAGACCTTTCCATCGATGTACAGCACTTTACAAAATTCGAGAAAAAAATTTTGAGTGAAAAATTGAAAAAACTTATGATGCCGGCATCATTTAAAAGTTTAAAAATCAGATTTCTTTCGAAACCCGATATCTCCGCAACCAAGCCTCGTAAGTGGTTGCGGTTTTCAATTTCTAATTGACAATAAACAGACCTTTCCATCGATGTACAGCACTTTACAAAATTCGAGAAAAAAATTTTGAGTTAAAAATTGAAAAAACTTATGATGCCGGCATCATTTAAAAGTTTAAAAATCAGATTTCTTTCGAAACCCGATATCTCCGCAACCAAGCCTCGTAAGTGGTTGCGGTTTTCAATTTCTAATTGACAATAAACAGACCTTTCCATCGATGTACAGCACTTTACAAAATTCGAGAAAAAAATGTTGAGTGAAAAATTGAAAAAACTTATGATGCCGGCATCATTTAAAAGTTTAAAAATCAGATTTCGTTCGAAACCCGATATCTCCGCAACCAAGCCTCGTAAGTGGTTGCGGTTTTCAATTTCTAATTGACAATAAACAGACCTTTCCATCGATGAACAACACTTTACAAAATTCGAGAAAAAAATTTTGAGTGAAAAATTGAAAAAACTTATGATGCCGGCATCATTTAAAAGTTTAAAAATCAGATTTCTTTCGAAACTCGATATCTCCGCAACCAAGCCTCGTAGGTGGTTGCGGTTTTCAATTTCTAATTGACAATAAACAGACCTTTCCATCGATGTACAACACTTTACAAAATTCGAGAAAAAAATTTTGAGTGAAAAATTGAAAAAACTTATGATGCCGGCATCATTTAAAAGTTTAAAAATCAGATTTCTTTCGAAACCCGATATCTCCGCAACCAAGCCTCGTAAGTGGTTGCGGTTTTCAATTTCTAATTGACAATAAACAGACCTTTCCATCGATGTACAGCACTTTACAAAATTCGAGAAAAAAATTTTGAGTGAAAAATTGAAAAAACTTATGATGCCGGCATCATTTAAAAGTTTAAAAATCAGATTTCTTTCGAAACCCGATATCTCCGCAACCAAGCCTCGTAAGTGGTTGCGGTTTTCAATTTCTAATTGACAATAAACAGACCTTTCCATCGATGTACAGCACTTTACAAAATTCGAGAAAAAAAATTTTGAGTGAAAAATTGAAAAAACTTATGATGCCGGCATCATTTAAAAGTTTAAAAATCAGATTTCTTTCGAAACCCGATATCTCCGCAACCAAGCCTCGTAAGTGGTTGCGGTTTTCAATTTCTAATTGACAATAAACAGACCTTTCCATCGATGTACAGCACTTTACAAAATTCGAGAAAAAAATTTTGAGTGAAAAATTGAAAAAACTTATGATGCCGGCATCATTTAAAAGTTTAAAAATCAGATTTCTTTCGAAACCCGATATCTCCGCAACCAAGCCTCGTAAGTGGTTGCGGTTTTCAATTTCTAATTGACAATAAACAGACCTTTCCATCGATGTACAGCACTTTACAAAATTCGAGAAAAAAAATTTGAGTGAAAAATTGAAAAAACTTATGATGCCGGCATCATTTAAAAGTTTAAAAATCAGATTTCTTTCGAAACCCGATATCTCCGCAACCAAGCCTCGTAAGTGGTTGCGGTTTTCAATTTCTAATTGACAATAAACAGACCTTTCCATCGATGTACAGCACTTTACAAAATTCGAGAAAAAAATGTTGAGTGAAAAATTGAAAAAACTTATCATGCCGGCATCATTTAAAAGTTTAAAAATCAGATTTCGTTCGAAACCCGATATCTCCGCAACCAAGCCTCGTAAGTGGTTGCGGTTTTCAATTTCTAATTGACAATAAACAGACCTTTCCATCGATGTACAGCACTTTACAAAATTCGAGAAAAAAATTTTGAGTGAAAAATTGAAAAAACTTATGATGCCGGCATCATTTAAAAGTTTAAAAATCAGATTTCTTTCGAAACCCGATATCTCCGCAACCAGACCTCGTAAGTGGTTGCGGTTTTCAATTTCTAATTGACAATAAACAGACCTTTCCATCGATGTACAGCACTTTACAAAATTCGAGAAAAAAATTTTGAGTGAAAAATTGATAAAACTTATGATGCCGGCATCATTTAAAAGTTTAAAAATCAGATTTCTTTCGAAACCCGATATCTCCGCAACCAAGCCTCGTAAGTGGTTGCGGTTTTCAATTTCTAATTGACAATAAACAGACCTTTCCATCGATGTACAGCACTTTACAAAATTCGAGAAAAAATTATGAGTGAAAAGTTGAAAAAACTTATGATGCCGGCATCATTTAAAAGTTTAAAAATCAGATTTCTTTCGAAACCCGATATCCCCGCAACCAAGCCTCGTAAGTGGTTGCGGTTTTCAATTTCTAATTGACAATAAACAGACCTTTCCATCGATGTACAGCACTTTACAAAATTCGAGAAAAAAATGTTGAGTGAAAAATTGAAAAAACTTATCATGCCGGCATCATTTAAAAGTTTAAAAATCAGATTTCGTTCGAAACCCGATATCCCCGCAACCAAGCCTCGTAAGTGGTTGCGGTTTTCAATTTCTAATTGACAATAAACAGACCTTTCCATCGATGTACAGCACTTTACAAAATTCGAGAAAAAAATTTTGAGTGAAAAATTGAAAAAACTTATGATCATTTAAAAGTTTAAAAATCAGATTTCTTTCGAAACCTGATATCTCCGCAACCAAGCCTCGTAAGTGGTTGCGGTTTTCAATTTCTAATTGACAATAAACAGACCTTTCCATCGATGTACAGCACTTTACAAAATTCGAGAAAAAAATTTTGAGTGAAAAATTGAAAAAACTTATGATGCCGGCATCATTTAAAAGTTTAAAAATCAGATTTCTTTCGAAACCCGATATCTCCGCAACCAAGCCTCGTAAGTGGTTGCGGTTTTCAATTTCTAATTGACAATAAACAGACCTTTCCATCGATGTACAGCACTTTACAAAATTCGAGAAAAAAATTTTGAGTGAAAAATTGAAAAAACTTATGATGCCGGCATCATTTAAAAGTTTAAAAATCAGATTTCTTTCGAAACCCGATATCTCCGCAACCAAGCCTCGTAAGTGGTTGCGGTTTTCAATTTCTAATTGACAATAAACAGACCTTTCCATCGATGTACAGCACTTTACAAAATTCGAGAAAAAAATTTTGAGTGAAAAATTGAAAAAACTTATGATGCCGGCATCATTTAAAAGTTTAAAAATCAGATTTCTTTCGAAACCCGATATCTCCGCAACCAAGCCTCGTAAGTGGTTGCGGTTTTCAATTTCTAATTGACAATAAACAGACCTTTCCATCGATGTACAGCACTTTACAAAATTCGAGAAAAAAATTTTGAGTGAAAAATTGAAAAAACTTATCATGCCGGCATCATTTAAAAGTTTAAAAATCAGATTTCGTTCGAAACCCGATATCTCCGCAACCAAGCCTCGTAAGTGGTTGCGGTTTTCAATTTCTAATTGACAATAAACAGACCTTTCCATCGATGTACAGCACTTTACAAAATTCGAGAAAAAAATTTTGAGTGAAAAATTGAAAAAACTTATGATGCCGGCATCATTTAAAAGTTTAAAAATCAGATTTCTTTCGAAACCCGATATCTCCGCAACCAAGCCTCGTAAGTGGTTGCGGTTTTCAATTTCTAATTGACAATAAACAGACCTTTCCATCGATGTACAGCACTTTACAAAATTCGAGAAAAAAATTTTGAGTGAAAAATTGAAAAAACTTATGATGCCGGCATCATTTAAAAGTTTAAAAATCAGATTTCTTTCGAAACCCGATATCTCCGCAACCAAGCCTCGTAAGTGGTTGCGGTTTTCAATTTCTAATTGACAATAAACAGACCTTTCCATCGATGTACAGCACTTTACAAAATTCGAGAAAAAAATTTTGAGTGAAAAATTGAAAAAACTTATGATGCCGGCATCATTTAAAAGTTTAAAAATCAGATTTCTTTCGAAACCCGATATCTCCGCAACCAAGCCTCGTAAGTGGTTGCGGTTTTCAATTTCTAATTGACAATAAACAGACCTTTCCATCGATGAACAGCACTTTACAAAATTCGAGAAAAAAATTTTGAGTGAAAAATTGAAAAAACTTATCATGCCGGCATCATTTAAAAGTTTAAAAATCAGATTTCGTTCGAAACCCGATATCTCCGCAACCAAGCCTCGTAAGTGGTTACGGTTTTCAATTTCTAATTGACAATAAACAGACCTTTCCATCGATGTACAGCACTTTACAAAATTCGAGAAAAAAATTTTGAGTGAAAAATTGAAAAAACTTATGATGCCGGCATCATTTAAAAGTTTAAAAATCAGATTTCTTTCGAAACTCGATATCTCCGCAACCAAGCCTCGTAAGTGGTTGCGGTTTTCAATTTCTAATTGACAATAAACAGACCTTTCCATCGATGTACAGCACTTTACAAAATTCGAGAAAAAAATTTTGAGTGAAAAATTGAAAAAACTTATGATGCCGGCATCATTTAAAAGTTTAAAAATCAGATTTCTTTCGAAACTCGATATCTCCGCAACCAAGCCTCGTAAGTGGTTGCGGTTTTCAATTTCTAATTGACAATAAACAGACCTTTCCATCGATGTACAGCACTTTACAAAATTCGAGAAAAAAATTTTGAGTGAAAAATTGAAAAAACTTATGATGCCGGCATCATTTAAAAGTTTAAAAATCAGATTTCTTTCGAAACCCGATATCTCCGCAACCAAGCCTCGTAAGTGGTTGCGGTTTTCAATTTCTAATTGACAATAAACAGACCTTTCCATCGATGTACAGCACTTTACAAAATTCGAGAAAAAAATTTTGAGTGAAAAATTGAAAAAACTTATGATGCCGGCATCATTTAAAAGTTTAAAAATCAGATTTCTTTCGAAACCCGATATCTCCGCAACCAAGCCTCGTAAGTGGTTGCGGTTTTCAATTTCTAATTGACAATAAACAGACCTTTCTATCGATGTACAGCACTTTACAAAATTCGAGAAAAAAATTTTGAGTGAAAAATTGAAAAAACTTATGATGCCGGCATCATTTAAAAGTTTAAAAATCAGATTTCTTTCGAAACTCGATATCTCCGCAACCAAGCCTCGTAAGTGGTTGCGGTTTTCAATTTCTAATTGACAATAAACAGACCTTTCCATCGATGTACAGCACTTTACAAAATTCGAGAAAAAAATGTTGAGTGAAAAATTGAAAAAACTTATGATGCCGGCATCATTTAAAAGTTTAAAAATCAGATTTCTTTCGAAACCCGATATCTCCGCAACCAAGCCTCGTAAGTGGTTGCGATTTTCAATTTCTAATTGACAATAAACAGACCTTTCCATCGATGTACAGCACTTTACAAAATTCGAGAAAAAAATTTTGAGTGAAAAATTGAAAAAACTTATGATGCCGGCATCATTTAAAAGTTTAAAAATCAGATTTCTTTCGAAACCCGATATCTCCGCAACCAAGCCTCGTAAGTGGTTGCGGTTTTCAATTTCTAATTGACAATAAACAGACCTTTCCATCGATGTACAGCACTTTACAAAATTCGAGAAAAAAATTTTGAGTGAAAAATTGAAAAAACTTATGATGCCGGCATCATTTAAAAGTTTAAAAATCAGATTTCTTTCGAAACCCGATATCTCCGCAACCAAGCCTCGTAAGTGGTTGCGGTTTTCAATTTCTAATTGACAATAAACAGACCTTTCCATCGATGTACAGCACTTTACAAAATTCGAGAAAAAAATTTTGAGTGAAAAATTGAAAAAACTTATCATGCCGGCATCATTTAAAAGTTTAAAAATCAGATTTCGTTCGAAACCCGATATCTCCGCAACCAAGCCTCGTAAGTGGTTGCGGTTTTCAATTTCTAATTGACAATAAACAGACCTTTCCATCGATGTACAGCACTTTACAAAATTCGAGAAAAAAATTTTGAGTGAAAAATTGAAAAAACTTATGATGCCGGCATCATTTAAAAGTTTAAAAATCAGATTTCTTTCGAAACCCGATATCTCCGCAACCAAGCCTCGTAAGTGGTTGCGGTTTTCAATTTCTAATTGACAATAAACAGACCTTTCCATCGATGTACAGCACTTTACAAAATTCGAGAAAAAAATTTTGAGTGAAAAATTGAAAAAACTTATGATGCCGGCATCATTTAAAAGTTTAAAAATCAGATTTCTTTCGAAACCCGATATCTCCGCAACCAAGCCTCGTAAGTGGTTGCGGTTTTCAATTTCTAATTGACAATAAACAGACCTTTCCATCGATGTACAGCACTTTACAAAATTCGAGAAAAAAATTTTGAGTGAAAAATTGAAAAAACTTATCATGCCGGCATCATTTAAAAGTTTAAAAATCAGATTTCGTTCGAAACCCGATATCTCCGCAACCAAGCCTCGTAAGTGGTTACGGTTTTCAATTTCTAATTGACAATAAACAGACCTTTCCATCGATGTACAGCACTTTACAAAATTCGAGAAAAAAATTTTGAGTGAAAAATTGAAAAAACTTATGATGCCGGCATCATTTAAAAGTTTAAAAATCAGATTTCTTTCGAAACTCGATATCTCCGCAACCAAGCCTCGTAAGTGGTTGCGGTTTTCAATTTCTAATTGACAATAAACAGACCTTTCCATCGATGTACAGCACTTTACAAAATTCGAGAAAAAAATTTTGAGTGAAAAATTGAAAAAACTTATGATGCCGGCATCATTTAAAAGTTTAAAAATCAGATTTCTTTCGAAACTCGATATCTCCGCAACCAAGCCTCGTAAGTGGTTGCGGTTTTCAATTTCTAATTGACAATAAACAGACCTTTCCATCGATGTACAGCACTTTACAAAATTCGAGAAAAAAATTTTGAGTGAAAAATTGAAAAAACTTATGATGCCGGCATCATTTAAAAGTTTAAAAATCAGATTTCTTTCGAAACCCGATATCTCCGCAACCAAGCCTCGTAAGTGGTTGCGGTTTTCAATTTCTAATTGACAATAAACAGACCTTTCCATCGATGTACAGCACTTTACAAAATTCGAGAAAAAAATTTTGAGTGAAAAATTGAAAAAACTTATGATGCCGGCATCATTTAAAAGTTTAAAAATCAGATTTCTTTCGAAACCCGATATCTCCGCAACCAAGCCTCGTAAGTGGTTGCGGTTTTCAATTTCTAATTGACAATAAACAGACCTTTCCATCGATGTACAGCACTTTACAAAATTCGAGAAAAAAATTTTGAGTGAAAAATTGAAAAAACTTATCATGCCGGCATCATTTAAAAGTTTAAAAATCAGATTTCGTTCGAAACCCGATATCTCCGCAACCAAGCCTCGTAAGTGGTTACGGTTTTCAATTTCTAATTGACAATAAACAGACCTTTCCATCGATGTACAGCACTTTACAAAATTCGAGAAAAAAATTTTGAGTGAAAAATTGAAAAAACTTATGATGCCGGCATCATTTAAAAGTTTAAAAATCAGATTTCTTTCGAAACTCGATATCTCCGCAACCAAGCCTCGTAAGTGGTTGCGGTTTTCAATTTCTAATTGACAATAAACAGACCTTTCCATCGATGTACAGCACTTTACAAAATTCGAGAAAAAAATTTTGAGTGAAAAATTGAAAAAACTTATGATGCCGGCATCATTTAAAAGTTTAAAAATCAGATTTCTTTCGAAACCCGATATCTCCGCAACCAAGCCTCGTAAGTGGTTGCGGTTTTCAATTTCTAATTGACAATAAACAGACCTTTCCATCAATGTACAGCACTTTACAAAATTCGAGAACAAAATTTTGGGTGAAAAATTGAAAAAACTTATGATGCCGGCATCATTTAAAAGTTTAAAAATCAGATTTCTTTCGAAACCCGATATCTCCGCAACCAAGCCTCGTAAGTGGTTGCGGTTTTCAATTTCTAATTGACAATAAACAGACCTTTCCATCGATGTACAGCGCTTTACAAAATTCGAGAAAAAAATTTTGAGTGAAAAATTGAAAAAACTAATGATGCCGGCATCATTTAAAAGTTTAAAAATCAGATTTCTTTCGAAACCCGATATCGGTTGCGGTTTTCAATTTCTAATTGACAATAAACAGACCTTTCCATCGATGTACAGCACTTTACAAAATTCGAGAAAAAAATTTTGAGTGAAAAATTGAAAAAACTTATGATGCCGGCATCATTTAAAAGTTTAAAAATCAGATTTCTTTCGAAACCCGATATCTCCGCAACCAAGCCTCGTAGGTGGTTGCGGTTTTCAATTTCTAATTGACAATAAACAGACCTTTCCATCGATGTACAGCACTTTATAAAATTCGAGAAAAAAATTGAAAAAACTTATGATGCCGGCATCATTTAAAAGTTTAAAAATCAGATTTCGTTCGAAACCCGATATCTCCGCAACCAAGCCTCGTAAGTGGTTGCGGTTTTCAATTTCTAATTGACAATAAACAGACCTTTCCATCGATGTACAGCACTTTACAAAATTCGAGAAAAAAATTTTGAGTGAAAAATTGAAAAAACTTATGATGCCGGCATCATTTAAAAGTTTAAAAATCAGATTTCTTTCGAAACTCGATATCTCCGCAACCAAGCCTCGTAAGTGGTTGCGGTTTTCAATTTCTAATTGACAATAAACAGACCTTTCCATCGATGTACAGCACTTTACAAAATTCGAGAAAAAAATTTTGAGTGAAAAATTGAAAAAACTTATGATGCCGGCATCATTTAAAAGTTTAAAAATCAGATTTCTTTCGAATCTCGATATCTCCGCAACCAAGCCTCGTAAGTGGTTGCGGTTTTCAATTTCTAATTGACAATAAACAGACCTTTCCATCGATGTACAGCACTTTACAAAATTCGAGAAAAAAATTTTGAGTGAAAAATTGAAAAAACTTATGATGCCGGCATCATTTAAAAGTTTAAAAATCAGATTTCTTTCGAAACCCGATATCTCCGCAACCAAGCCTCGTAAGTGGTTGCGGTTTTCAATTTCTAATTGACAATAAACAGACCTTTCCATCGATGTACAGCACTTTACAAAATTCGAGAAAAAAATTTTGAGTGAAAAATTGAAAAAACTTATGATGCCGGCATCATTTAAAAGTTTAAAAATCAGATTTCTTTCGAAACCCGATATCTCCGCAACCAAGCCTCGTAAGTGGTTGCGGTTTTCAATTTCTAATTGACAATAAACAGACCTTTCCATCGATGTACAGCACTTTACAAAATTCGAGAAAAAAATTTTGAGTGAAAAATTGAAAAAACTTATGATGCCGGCATCATTTAAAAGTTTAAAAATCAGATTTCTTTCGAAACTCGATATCTCCGCAACCAAGCCTCGTAAGTGGTTGCGGTTTTCAATTTCTAATTGACAATAAACAGACCTTTCCATCGATGTACAGCACTTTACAAAATTCGAGAAAAAAATTTTGAGTGAAAAATTGAAAAAACTTATGATGCCGGCATCATTTAAAAGTTTAAAAATCAGATTTCTTTCGAAACTCGATATCTCCGCAACCAAAACTCGTAAGTGGTTGCGGTTTTCAATTTCTAATTGACAATAAACAGACCTTTCCATCGATGTACAGCACTTTACAAAATTCGAGAAAAAAATTTTGAGTGAAAAATTGAAAAAACTTATGATGCCGGCATCATTTAAAAGTTTAAAAATCAGATTTCTTTCGAAACTCGATATCTCCGCAACCAAGCCTCGTAAGTGGTTGCGGTTTTCAATTTCTAATTGACAATAAACAGACCTTTCCATCGATGTACAGCACTTTACAAAATTCGAGAAAAAAATTTTGAGTGAAAAATTGAAAAAACTTATGATGCCGGCATCATTTAAAAGTTTAAAAATCAGATTTCTTTCGAAACCCGATATCTCCGCAACCAAGCCTCGTAAGTGGTTGCGGTTTTCAATTTCTAATTGACAATAAACAGACCTTTCCATCGATGTACAGCACTTTACAAAATTCGAGAAAAAAATTTTGAGTGAAAAATTGAAAAAACTTATGATGCCGGCATCATTTAAAAGTTTAAAAATCAGATTTCTTTCGAAACCCGATATCTCCGCAACCAAGCCTCGTAAGTGGTTGCGGTTTTCAATTTCTAATTGACAATAAACAGACCTTTCCATCGATGTACAGCACTTTACAAAATTCGAGAAAAAAATTTTGAGTGAAAAATTGAAAAAACTTATGATGCCGGCATCATTTAAAAGTTTAACAATCAGATTTCTTTCGAAACTCGATATCTCCGCAACCAAGCCTCGTAGGTGGTTGCGGTTTTCAATTTCTAATTGACAATAAACAGACCTTTCCATCGATGTACAGCACTTTACAAAATTCGAGAAAAAAATTTTGAGTGAAAAATTGAAAAAACTTATGATGCCGGCATCATTTAAAAGTTTAAAAATCAGATTTCTTTCGAAACTCGATATCTCCGCAACCAAGCCTCGTAAGTGGTTGCGGTTTTCAATTTCTAATTGACAATAAACAGACCTTTCCATCGATGTACAGCACTTTACAAAATTCGAGAAAAAAATTTTGAGTGAAAAATTGAAAAAACTTATGATGCCGGCATCATTTAAAAGTTTAAAAATCAGATTTCTTTCGAAACCCGATATCTCCGCAACCAAGCCTCGTAAGTGGTTGCGGTTTTCAATTTCTAATTGACAATAAACAGACCTTTCCATCGATGTACAGCACTTTACAAAATTCGAGAAAAAAATTTTGAGTGAAAAATTGAAAAAACTTATGATGCCGGCATCATTTAAAAGTTTAAAAATCAGATTTCTTTCGAAACCCGATATCTCCGCAACCAAGCCTCGTAAGTGGTTGCGGTTTTCAATTTCTAATTGACAATAAACAGACCTTTCCATCGATGTACAGCACTTTACAAAATTCGAGAAAAAAATTTTGAGTGAAAAATTGAAAAAACTTATGATGCCGGCATCATTTAAAAGTTTAAAAATCAGATTTCTTTCGAAATTCGATATCTCCGCAACCAGGCCTTGTAAGTGGTTGCGGTTTTCAATTTCTAATTGACAATAAACAGACCTTTCCATCGATGTACAGCACTTTACAAAATTCGAGAAAAAAATTTTGAGTGAAAAATTGAAAAAACTTATGATGCCGGCATCATTTAAAAGTTTAAAAATCAGATTTCTTTCGAAACCCGATATCTCCGCAACCAAGCCTCGTAAGTGGTTGCGGTTTTCAATTTCTAATTGACAATAAACAGACCTTTCCATCGATGTAGAGCACTTTACAAAATTCGAGAAAAAAATTTTGAGTGAAAAATTGAAAAAACTTATGATGCCGGCATCATTTAAAAGTTTAAAAATCAGATTTCTTTCGAAACCCGATATCTCCGCAACCAAGCCTCGTAAGTGGTTGCGGTTTTCAATTTCTAATTGACAATAAACAGACCTTTCCATCGATGTACACCACTTTACAAAATTCGAGAAAAAAATTTTGAGTGAAAAATTGAAAAAACTTATGATGCCGGCATCATTTAAAAGTTTAAAAATCAGATTTCTTTCGAAACCCGATATCTCCGCAACCAAGCCTCGTAAGTGGTTGCGGTTTTCAATTTCTAATTGACAATAAACAGACCTTTCCATCGATGTACAGCACTTTACAAAATTCGAGAAAAAAATTTTGAGTGAAAAATTGAAAAAACTTATGATGCCGGCATCATTTAAAAGTTTAAAAATCAGATTTCTTTCGAAACCCGATATCTCCGCAACCAAGCCTCGTAAGTGGTTGCGGTTTTCAATTTCTAATTGACAATAAACAGACCTTTCCATCGATGTACAGCACTTTACAAAATTCGAGAAAAAAATTTTGAGTGAAAAATTGAAAAAACTTATGATGCCGGCATCATTTAAAAGTTTAAAAATCAGATTTCTTTCGAAACCCGATATCTCCGCAACCAAGCCTCGTAAGTGGTTGCGGTTTTCAATTTCTAATTGACAATAAACAGACCTTTCCATCGATGTACAGCACTTTACAAAATTCGAGAAAAAAATTTTGAGTGAAAAATTGAAAAACTTATGATGCCGGCATCATTTAAAAGTTTAAAAATCAGATTTCTTTCGAAACTCGATATCTCCGCAACCAAGCCTCGTAAGTGGTTGCGGTTTTCAATTTCTAATTGACAATAAACAGACCTTTCCATCGATGTACAGCACTTTACAAAATTCGAGAAAAAAATTTTGAGTGAAAAATTGAAAAAACTTATGATGCCGGCATCATTTAAAAGTTTAAAAATCAGATTTCTTTCGAAACTCGATATCTCCGCAACCAAGCCTCGTAAGTGGTTGCGGTTTTCAATTTCTAATTGACAATAAACAGACCTTTCCATCGATGTACAGCACCTTACAAAATTCGAGAAAAAAATTTTGAGTGAAAAATTGAAAAAACTTATGATGCCGGCATCATTTAAAAGTTTAAAAATCAGATTTCTTTCGAAACCCGATATCTCCGCAACCAAGCCTCGTAAGTGGTTGCGGTTTTCAATTTCTAATTGACAATAAACAGACCTTTCCATCGATGTACAGCACTTTACAAAATTCGAGAAAAAAATTTTGAGTGAAAAATTGAAAAAACTTATGATGCCGGCATCATTTAAAAGTTTAAAAATCAGATTTCTTTCGAAACCCGATATCTCCGCAACCAAGCCTCGTAAGTGGTTGCGGTTTTCAATTTCTAATTGACAATAAACAGACCTTTCCATCGATGTACAGCACTTTACAAAATTCGAGAAAAAAATTTTGAGTGAAAAATTGAAAAAACTTATGATGCCGGCATCATTTAAAAGTTTAAAAATCAGATTTCTTTCGAAACCCGATATCTCCGCAACCAAGCCTCGTAAGTGGTTGCGGTTTTCAATTTCTAATTGACAATAAACAGACCTTTCCATCGATGTACAGCACTTTACAAAATTCGAGAAAAAAATTTTGAGTGAAAAATTGAAAAAACTTATCATTTAAAAGTTTAAAAATCAGATTTCTTTCGAAACCCGATATCTCCGCAACCAAGCCTCGTAAGTGGTTGCGGTTTTCAATTTCTAATTGACAATAAACAGACCTTTCCATCAATGTACAGCACTTTACAAAATTCGAGAAAAAAATTTTGAGTGAAAAATTGAAAAAACTTATGATGCCGGCATCATTTAAAAGTTTAAAAATCAGATTTCTTTCGAAACCCGATATCTCCGCAACCAAGCCTCGTAAGTGGTTGCGGTTTTCAATTTCTAATTGACAATAAACAGACCTTTCCATCGATGTACAGCACTTTACAAAATTCGAGAAAAAAATGTTGAGTGAAAAATTGAAAAAACTTATGATGCCGGCATCATTTAAAAGTTTAAAAATCAGATTTCTTTCGAAACCCGATATCTCCGCAACCAAGCCTCGTAAGTGGTTGCGGTTTTCAATTTCTAATTGACAATAAACAGACCTTTCCATCGATGTACAGCACTTTACAAAATTCGAGAAAAAAATTTTGAGTGAAAAATTGAAAAAACTTATGATGCCGGCATCATTTAAAAGTTTAAAAATCAGATTTCTTTCGAAACTCGATATCTCCGCAACCAAGCCTCGTAAGTGGTTGCAGTTTTCAATTTCTAATTGACAATAAACAGACCTTTCCATCGATGTACAGCACTTTACAAAATTAGAGAAAAAAATTTTGAGTGAAAAATTGAAAAAACTTATGATGCCGGCATCATTTAAAAGTTTAAAAATCAGATTTCTTTCGAAACCCGATATCTCCGCAACCAAGCCTCGTAAGTGGTTGCGGTTTTCAATTTCTAATTGACAATAAACAGACCTTTCCATCGATGTAGAGCACTTTACAAAATTCGAGAAAAAAATGTTGAGTGAAAAATTGAAAAAACTTATGATGCCGGCATCATTTAAAAGTTTAAAAATCAGATTTCTTTCGAAACCCGATATCTCCGCAACCAAGCCTCGTAAGTGGTTGCGGTTTTCAATTTCTAATTGACAATAAACAGACCTTTCCATCGATGTACAGCACTTTACAAAATTCGAGAAAAAAATTTTGAGTGAAAAATTGAAAAAACTTATGATGCCGGCATCATTTAAAAGTTTAAAAATCAGATTTCTTTCGAAACTCGATATCTCCGCAACCAAGCCTCGTAAGTGGTTGCAGTTTTCAATTTCTAATTGACAATAAACAGACCTTTCCATCGATGTACAGCACTTTACAAAATTAGAGAAAAAAATTTTGAGTGAAAAATTGAAAAAACTTATGATGCCGGCATCATTTAAAAGTTTAAAAATCAGATTTCTTTCGAAACCCGATATCTCCGCAACCAAGCCTCGTAAGTGGTTGCGGTTTTCAATTTCTAATTGACAATAAACAGACCTTTCCATCGATGTACAGCACTTTACAAAATTCGAGAAAAAAATTTTGAGTGAAAAATTGAAAAAACTTATGATGCCGGCATCATTTAAAAGTTTAAAAATCAGATTTCTTTCGAAACCCGATATCTCCGCAACCAAGCCTCGTAAGTGGTTGCGGTTTTCAATTTCTAATTGACAATAAACAGACCTTTCCATCGATGTACAGCACTTTACAAAATTCGAGAAAAAAATTTTGAGTGAAAAATTGAAAAAACTTATGATGCCGGCATCATTTAAAAGTTTAAAAATCAGATTTCTTTCGAAACCCGATATCTCCGCAACCAAGCCTCGTAAGTGGTTGCGGTTTTCAATTTCTAATTGACAATAAACAGACCTTTCCATCGATGTACAGCACTTTACAAAATTCGAGAAAAAAATTTTGAGTGAAAAATTGAAAAAACTTATGATCCGGCATCATTTAAAAGTTTAAAAATCAGATTTCTTTCGAAACCCGATATCTCCACAACCAAGCCTCGTAAGTGGTTGCGGTTTTCAATTTCTAATTGACAATAAACAGACCTTTCCATCGATGTACAGCACTTTACAAAATTCGAGAAAAAAAATTTTGAGTGAAAAATTGAAAAAACTTATGATGCCGGCATCATTTAAAAGTTTAAAAATCAGATTTCTTTCGAAACTCGATATCTCCGCAACCAAGCCTCGTAAGTGGTTGCGGTTTTCAATTTCTAATTGACAATAAACAGACCTTTCCATCGATGTAGAGCACTTTACAAAATTCGAGAAAAAAATTTTGAGTGAAAAATTGAAAAAACTTATGATGCCGGCATCATTTAAAAGTTTAAAAATCAGATTTCTTTCGAAACCCGATATCTCCGCAACCAAGCCTCGTAAGTGGTTGCGGTTTTCAATTTCTAAATGACAATAAACAGACCTTTCCATCGATGTAAAGCACTTTACAAAATTCGAGAAAAAAATTTTGAGTGAAAAATTGAAAAAACTTATGATGCCGGCATCATTTAAAAGTTTAAAAATCAGATTTCTTTCGAAACTCGATATCTCCGCAACCAAGCCTCGTAAGTGGTTGCGGTTTTCAATTTATAATTGACAATAAACAGACCTTTCCATCGATGTACAGCACTTTACAAAATTCGAGAAAAAAATTTTGAGTGAAAAATTGAAAAAACTTATGATGCCGGCATCATTTAAAAGTTTAAAAATCAGATTTCTTTCGAAACCCGATATCTCCGCAACCAAGCCTCGTAAGTGGTTGCGGTTTTCAATTTCTAATTGACAATAAACAGACCTTTCCATCGATGTACAGCACTTTACAAAATTCGAGAAAAAAATTTTGAGTGAAAAATTGAAAAAACTTATGATGCCGGCATCATTTAAAAGTTTAAAAATCAGATTTCTTTCGAAACTCGATATCTCCGCAACCAAGCCTCGTAAGTGGTTGCGGTTTTCAATTTCTAATTGACAATAAACAGACCTTTCCATCGATGTACAGCACTTTACAAAATTCGAGAAAAAAATTTTGAGTGAAAAATTGAAAAAACTTATGATGCCGGCATCATTTAAAAGTTTAAAAATCAGATTTCTTTCGAAACCCGATATCTCCGCAACCAAGCCTCGTAAGTGGTTGCGGTTTTCAATTTCTAATTGACAATAAACAGACCTTTCCATCGATGTACAGCACTTTACAAAATTCGAGAAAAAAATTTTGAGTGAAAAATTGAAAAAACTTATGATGCCGGCATCATTTAAAAGTTTAAAAATCAGATTTCTTTCGAAACCCGATATCTCCGCAACCAAGCCTCGTAAGTGGTTGCGGTTTTCAATTTCTAATTGACAATAAACAGACCTTTCCATCGATGTACAGCACTTTAAAAAATTCGAGAAAAAAATTTTGAGTGAAAAATTGAAAAAACTTATGATGCCGGCATCATTTAAAAGTTTAAAAATCAGATTTCTTTCGAAACTCGATATCTCCGCAACCAAGCCTCGTAAGTGGTTGCGGTTTTCAATTTCTAATTGACAATAAACAGACCTTTCCATCGATGTACAGCACTTTACAAAATTCGAGAAAAAAATTTTGAGTGAAAAATTGAAAAAACTTATGATGCCGGCATCATTTAAAAGTTTAAAAATCAGATTTCTTTCGAAACCCGATATCTCCGCAACCAAGCCTCGTAAGTGGTTGCGGTTTTCAATTTCTAATTGACAATAAACAGACCTTTCCATCGATGTACAGCACTTTACAAAATTCGAGAAAAAAA
Organism: Epistrophe grossulariae; assembly: GCA_929447395.1. NCBI lineage: Eukaryota > Metazoa > Arthropoda > Insecta > Diptera > Syrphidae > Epistrophe > Epistrophe grossulariae. The sequence goes on from OV839566.1 coordinate 40,077,473, forward strand.
TTTTGAGTGAAAAATTGAAAAAACTTATGATGCCGGCATCATTGAAAAGTTTCAAAATCAGATTTCTTTCGAAACCCGATATCTCCGCAACCAAGCCTCGTAAGTGGTTGCGGTTTTCAATTTCTAATTGACAATAAACAGACCTTTCCATCGATGTACAGCACTTTACAAAATTCGAGAAAAAAATTTTGAGTGAAAAATTGAAAAAACTTATGATGCCGGCATCATTTAAAAGTTTAAAAATCAGATTTCTTTCGAAACCCGATATCTCCGCAACCAAGCCTCGTAAGTGGTTGCGGTTTTCAATTTCTAATTGACAATAAACAGACCTTTCCATCGATGTACAGCACTTTACAAAATTCGAGAAAAAAATTTTGAGTGAAAAATTGAAAAAACTTATGATGCCGGCATCATTTAAAAGTTTAAAAATCAGATTTCTTTCGAAACCCGATATCTCCGCAACCAAGCCTCGTAAGTGGTTGCGGTTTTCAATTTCTAATTGACAATAAACAGACCTTTCCATCGATGTACAGCACTTTACAAAATTCGAGAAAAAAATTTTGAGTGAAAAATTGAAAAAACTTATGATGTCGGCATCATTTAAAAGTTTAAAAATCAGATTTCTTTCGAAACTCGATATCTCCGCAACCAAGCCTCGTAAGTGGTTGCGGTTTTCAATTTCTAATTGACAATAAACAGACCTTTCCATCGATGTACAGCACTTTACAAAATTCGAGAAAAAAATTTTGAGTGAAAAATTGAAAAAACTTATGATGCCGGCATCATTTAAAAGTTTAAAAATCAGATTTCTTTCGAAACCCGATATCTCCGCAACCAAGCCTCGTAAGTGGTTGCGGTTTTCAATTTCTAATTGACAATAAACAGACCTTTCCATCGATGTACAGCACTTTACAAAATTCGAGAAAAAAATTTTGAGTGAAAAATTGAAAAAACTTATGATGCCGGCATCGTTTAAAAGTTTAAAAATCAGATTTCTTTCGAAACCCGATATCTCCGCAACCAAGCCTCGTAAGTGGTTGCGGTTTTCAATTTCTTATTGACAATAAACAGACCTTTCCATCGATGTACAGCACTTTACAAAATTCGAGAAAAAAATTCTGAGTGAAAAATTGAAAAAACTTATGATGCCGGCATCATTTAAAAGTTTAAAAATCAGATTTCTTTCGAAACTCGATATCTCCCCAACCAAGCCTCGTAAGTGGTTGCGGTTTTCAATTTCTAATTGACAATAAACAGACCTTTCCATCGATGTACAGCACTTTACAAAATTCGAGAAAAAAATTTTGAGTGAAAAATTGAAAAAACTTATGATGCCGGCATCATTTAAAAGTTTAAAAATCAGATTTCTTTCGAAACCCGATATCTCCGCAACCAAGCCTCGTAAGTGGTTGCGGTTTTCAATTTCTAATTGACAATAAACTGACCTTTCCATCGATGTACAGCACTTTACAAAATTCAAGAAAAAAATTTTGAGTGAAAAATTGAAAAAACTTATGATGCCGGCATCATTTAAAAGTTTAAAAATCAGATTTCTTTCGAAACTCGATATCTCCGCAACCAAGCCTCGTAAGTGGTTGCGGTTTTCAATTTCTAATTGACAATAAACAGACCTTTCCATCGATGTACAGCACTTTACAAAATTCGAGAAAAAAATTTTGAGTGAAAAATTGAAAAAACTTATGATGCCGGCATCATTTAAAAGTTTAAAAATCAGATTTCTTTCGAAACTCGATATCTCCGCAACCAAGCCTCGTAAGTGGTTGCGGTTTTCAATTTCTAATTGACAATAAACAGACCTTTCCATCGATGTACAGCACTTTACAAAATTCGAGAAAAAAATTTTGAGTGAAAAATTGAAAAAACTTATGATGCCGGCATCATTTAAAAGTTTAAAAATCAGATTTCTTTCGAAACTCGATATCTCCGCAACCAAGCCTCGTAAGTGGTTGCGGTTTTCAATTTCTAATTGACAATAAACAGACCTTTCCATCGATGTACAGCACTTTACAAAATTCGAGAAAAAAATTTTGAGTGAAAAATTGAAAAAACTTATGATGCCGGCATCATTTAAAAGTTTAAAAATCAGATTTCTTTCGAAACTCGATATCTCCGCAACCAAGCCTCGTAAGTGGTTGCGGTTTTCAATTTCTAATTGACAATAAACAGACCTTTCCATCGATGTACAGCACTTTACAAAATTCGAGAAAAAAGTTTTGAGTGAAAAATTGAAAAAACTTATGATGCCGGCATCATTTAAAAGTTTAAAAATCAGATTTCTTTCGAAACCCGATATCTCCGCAACCAAGCCTCGTAAGTGGTTGCGGTTTTCAATTTCTAATTGACAATAAACAGACCTTTCCATCGATGTACAGCACTTTACAAAATTCGAGAAAAAAATTTTGAGTGAAAAATTGAAAAAACTTATGATGCCGGCATCATTTAAAAGTTTAAAAATCAGATTTCTTTCGAAACCCGATATCTCCGCAACCAAGCCTCGTAAGTGGTTGCGGTTTTCAATTTCTAATTGACAATAAACAGACCTTTCCATCGATGTACAGCACTTTACAAAATTCGAGAAAAAAATTTTGAGTGAAAAATTGAAAAAACTTATGATGCCGGCATCATTTAAAAGTTTAAAAATCAGATTTCTTTCGAAACTCGATATCTCCGCAACCAAGCCTCGTAAGTGGTTGCGGTTTTCAATTTCTAATTGACAATAAACAGACCTTTCCATCGATGTACAGCACTTTACAAAATTCGAGAAAAAAATTTTGAGTGAAAAATTGAAAAAACTTATGATGCCGGCATCATTTAAAAGTTTAAAAATCAGATTTCTTTCGAAACCCGATATCTCCGCAACCAAGCCTCGTAAGTGGTTGCGGTTTTCAATTTCTAATTGACAATAAACAGACCTTTCCATCGATGTACAGCACTTTACAAAATTCGAGAAAAAAATTTTGAGTGAAAAATTGAAAAAACTTATGATGCCGGCATCATTTAAAAGTTTAAAAATCAGATTTCTTTCGAAATCCGATATCTCCGCAACCAAGCCTCGTAAGTGGTTGCGGTTTTCAATTTCTAATTGACAATAAACAGACCTTTCCATCGATGTACAGCACTTTACAAAATTCGAGAAAAAAATTTTGAGTGAAAAATTGAAAAAACTTATGATGCCGGCATCATTTAAAAGTTTAAAAATCAGATTTCTTTCGAAACCCGATATCTCCGCAACCAAGCCTCGTAAGTGGTTGCGGTTTTCAATTTCTAATTGACAATAAACAGACCTTTCCATCGATGTACAGCACTTTACAAAATTCGAGAAAAAAATTTTGAGTGAAAAATTGAAAAAACTTATGATGCCGGCATCATTTAAAAGTTTAAAAATCAGATTTCTTTCGAAACCCGATATCTCCGCAACCAAGCCTCGTAAGTGGTTGCGGTTTTCAATTTCTAATTGACAATAAACAGACCTTTCCATCGATGTACAGCACTTTACAAAATTCGAGAAAAAAATTTTGAGTGAAAAATTGAAAAAACTTATGATGCCGGCATCATTTAAAAGTTTAAAAATCAGATTTCTTTCGAAACCCGATATCTCCGCAACCAAGCCTCGTAAGTGGTTGCGGTTTTCAATTTCTAATTGACAATACACAGACCTGTCCATCGATGAACAGCACTTTACAAAATTCGAGAAAAAAATTTTGAGTGAAAAATTGAAAAAACTTATGATGCCGGCATCATTTAAAAGTTTAAAAATCAGATTTCTTTCGAAACTCGATATCTCCGCAACCAAGCCTCGTAAGTGGTTGCGGTTTTCAATTTCTAATTGACAATAAACAGACCTTTCCATCGATGTACAGCACTTTACAAAATTCGAGAAAAAAATTTTGAGTGAAAAATTGAAAAAACTTATGATGCCGGCATCATTTAAAAGTTTAAAAATCAGATTTCTTTCGAAACTCGATATCTCCGCAACCAAGCCTCGTAAGTGGTTGCGGTTTTCAATTTCTAATTGACAATAAACAGACCTTTCCATCGATGTACAGCACTTTACAAAATTCGAGAAAAAAATTTTGAGTGAAAAATTGAAAAAACTTATGATGCCGGCATCATTTAAAAGTTTAAAAATCAGATTTCTTTCGAAACTCGATATCTCCGCAACCAAGCCTCGTAAGTGGTTGCGGTTTTCAATTTCTAATTGACAATAAACAGACCTTTCCATCGATGTACAGCACTTTACAAAATTCGAGAAAAAAATTTTGAGTGAAAAATTGAAAAAACTTATGATGCCGGCATCATTTAAAAGTTTAAAAATCAGATTTCTTTCGAAACTCGATATCTCCGCAACCAAGCCTCGTAAGTGGTTGCGGTTTTCAATTTCTAATTGACAATAAACAGACCTTTCCATCGATGTACAGCACTTTACAAAATTCGAGAAAAAAATTTTGAGTGAAAAATTGAAAAAACTTATGATGCCGGCATCATTTAAAAGTTTAAAAATCAGATTTCTTTCGAAACTCGATATCTCCGCAACCAAGCCTCGTAAGTGGTTGCGGTTTTCAATTTCTAATTGACAATAAACAGACCTTTCCATCGATGTACAGCACTTTACAAAATTCGAGAAAAAAATTTTGAGTGAAAATTGAAAAAACTTATGATGCCGGCATCATTTAAAAGTTTAAAAATCAGATTTATTTCGAAACTCGATATCTCCGCAACCAAGCCTCGTAAGTGGTTGCGGTTTTCAATTTCTAATTGACAATAAACAGACCTTTCCATCGATGTACAGCACTTTACAAAATTCGAGAAAAAAATTTTGAGTGAAAAATTGAAAAAACTTATGATGCCGGCATCATTTAAAAGTTTAAAAATCAGATTTCTTTCGAAACTCGATATCTCCGCAACCAAGCCTCGTAAGTGGTTGCGGTTTTCAATTTCTAATTGACAATAAACAGACCTTTCCATCGATGTACAGCACTTTACAAAATTCGAGAAAAAAATTTTGAGTGAAAAATTGAAAAAACTTATGATGCCGGCATCATTTAAAAGTTTAAAAATCAGATTTCTTTCGAAACCCGATATCTCCGCAACCAAGCCTCGTAAGTGGTTGCGGTTTTCAATTTCTAATTGACAATAAACTGACCTTTCCATCGATGTACAGCACTTTACAAAATTCAAGAAAAAAATTTTGAGTGAAAAATTGAAAAAACTTATGATGCCGGCATCATTTAAAAGTTTAAAAATCAGATTTCTTTCGAAACTCGATATCTCCGCAACCAAGCCTCGTAAGTGGTTGCGGTTTTCAATTTCTAATTGACAATAAACAGACCTTTCCATCGATGTACAGCACTTTACAAAATTCGAGAAAAAAATTTTGAGTGAAAAATTGAAAAAACTTATGATGCCGGCATCATTTAAAAGTTTAAAAATCAGATTTCTTTCGAAACTCGATATCTCCGCAACCAAGCCTCGTAAGTGGTTGCGGTTTTCAATTTCTAATTGACAATAAACAGACCTTTCCATCGATGTACAGCACTTTACAAAATTCGAGAAAAAAATTTTGAGTGAAAAATTGAAAAAACTTATGATGCCGGCATCATTTAAAAGTTTAAAAATCAGATTTCTTTCGAAACTCGATATCTCCGCAACCAAGCCTCGTAAGTGGTTGCGGTTTTCAATTTCTAATTGACAATAAACAGACCTTTCCATCGATGTACAGCACTTTACAAAATTCGAGAAAAAAATTTTGAGTGAAAAATTGAAAAAACTTATGATGCCGGCATCATTTAAAAGTTTAAAAATCAGATTTCTTTCGAAACTCGATATCTCCGCAACCAAGCCTCGTAAGTGGTTGCGGTTTTCAATTTCTAATTGACAATAAACAGACCTTTCCATCGATGTACAGCACTTTACAAAATTCGAGAAAAAAGTTTTGAGTGAAAAATTGAAAAAACTTATGATGCCGGCATCATTTAAAAGTTTAAAAATCAGATTTCTTTCGAAACCCGATATCTCCGCAACCAAGCCTCGTAAGTGGTTGCGGTTTTCAATTTCTAATTGACAATAAACAGACCTTTCCATCGATGTACAGCACTTTACAAAATTCGAGAAAAAAATTTTGAGTGAAAAATTGAAAAAACTTATGATGCCGGCATCATTTAAAAGTTTAAAAATCAGATTTCTTTCGAAACCCGATATCTCCGCAACCAAGCCTCGTAAGTGGTTGCGGTTTTCAATTTCTAATTGACAATAAACAGACCTTTCCATCGATGTACAGCACTTTACAAAATTCGAGAAAAAAATTTTGAGTGAAAAATTGAAAAAACTTATGATGCCGGCATCATTTAAAAGTTTAAAAATCAGATTTCTTTCGAAACTCGATATCTCCGCAACCAAGCCTCGTAAGTGGTTGCGGTTTTCAATTTCTAATTGACAATAAACAGACCTTTCCATCGATGTACAGCACTTTACAAAATTCGAGAAAAAAATTTTGAGTGAAAAATTGAAAAAACTTATGATGCCGGCATCATTTAAAAGTTTAAAAATCAGATTTCTTTCGAAACCCGATATCTCCGCAACCAAGCCTCGTAAGTGGTTGCGGTTTTCAATTTCTAATTGACAATAAACAGACCTTTCCATCGATGTACAGCACTTTACAAAATTCGAGAAAAAAATTTTGAGTGAAAAATTGAAAAAACTTATGATGCCGGCATCATTTAAAAGTTTAAAAATCAGATTTCTTTCGAAATCCGATATCTCCGCAACCAAGCCTCGTAAGTGGTTGCGGTTTTCAATTTCTAATTGACAATAAACAGACCTTTCCATCGATGTACAGCACTTTACAAAATTCGAGAAAAAAATTTTGAGTGAAAAATTGAAAAAACTTATGATGCCGGCATCATTTAAAAGTTTAAAAATCAGATTTCTTTCGAAACCCGATATCTCCGCAACCAAGCCTCGTAAGTGGTTGCGGTTTTCAATTTCTAATTGACAATAAACAGACCTTTCCATCGATGTACAGCACTTTACAAAATTCGAGAAAAAAATTTTGAGTGAAAAATTGAAAAAACTTATGATGCCGGCATCATTTAAAAGTTTAAAAATCAGATTTCTTTCGAAACCCGATATCTCCGCAACCAAGCCTCGTAAGTGGTTGCGGTTTTCAATTTCTAATTGACAATAAACAGACCTTTCCATCGATGTACAGCACTTTACAAAATTCGAGAAAAAAATTTTGAGTGAAAAATTGAAAAAACTTATGATGCCGGCATCATTTAAAAGTTTAAAAATCAGATTTCTTTCGAAACCCGATATCTCCGCAACCAAGCCTCGTAAGTGGTTGCGGTTTTCAATTTCTAATTGACAATAAAGAGACCTTTCCATCGAAGAACAGCACATTACAAAATTCGAGAAAAAAATTTTGAGTGAAAAATTGAAAAAACTTATGATGCCGGCATCATTTAAAAGTTTAAAAATCAGATTTCTTTCGAAACTCGATATCTCCGCAACCAAGCCTCGTAAGTGGTTGCGGTTTTCAATTTCTAATTGACAATAAACAGACCTTTCCATCGATGTACAGCACTTTACAAAATTCGAGAAAAAAATTTTGAGTGAAAAATTGAAAAAACTTATGATGCCGGCATCATTTAAAAGTTTAAAAATCAGATTTCTTTCGAAACTCGATATCTCCGCAACCAAGCCTCGTAAGTGGTTGCGGTTTTCAATTTCTAATTGACAATAAACAGACCTTTCCATCGATGTACAGCACTTTACAAAATTCGAGAAAAAAATTTTGAGTGAAAAATTGAAAAAACTTATGATGCCGGCATCATTTAAAAGTTTAAAAATCAGATTTCTTTCGAAACTCGATATCTCCGCAACCAAGCCTCGTAAGTGGTTGCGGTTTTCAATTTCTAATTGACAATAAACAGACCTTTCCATCGATGTACAGCACTTTACAAAATTCGAGAAAAAAATTTTGAGTGAAAAATTGAAAAAACTTATGATGCCGGCATCATTTAAAAGTTTAAAAATCAGATTTCTTTCGAAACTCGATATCTCCGCAACCAAGCCTCGTAAGTGGTTGCGGTTTTCAATTTCTAATTGACAATAAACAGACCTTTCCATCGATGTACAGCACTTTACAAAATTCGAGAAAAAAATTTTGAGTGAAAAATTGAAAAAACTTATGATGCCGGCATCATTTAAAAGTTTAAAAATCAGATTTCTTTCGAAACTCGATATCTCCGCAACCAAGCCTCGTAAGTGGTTGCGGTTTTCAATTTCTAATTGACAATAAACAGACCTTTCCATCGATGTACAGCACTTTACAAAATTCGAGAAAAAAATTTTGAGTGAAAATTGAAAAAACTTATGATGCCGGCATCATTTAAAAGTTTAAAAATCAGATTTATTTCGAAACTCGATATCTCCGCAACCAAGCCTCGTAAGTGGTTGCGGTTTTCAATTTCTAATTGACAATAAACAGACCTTTCCATCGATGTACAGCACTTTACAAAATTCGAGAAAAAAATTTTGAGTGAAAAATTGAAAAAACTTATGATGCCGGCATCATTTAAAAGTTTAAAAATCAGATTTCTTTCGAAACTCGATATCTCCGCAACCAAGCCTCGTAAGTGGTTGCGGTTTTCAATTTCTAATTGACAATAAGCAGACCTTTCCATCGATGTACAGCACTTTACAAAATTCGAGAAAAAAATTTTGAGTGAAAAATTGAAAAAACTTATGATGCCGGCATCATTTAAAAGTTTAAAAATCAGATTTCTTTCGAAACTCGATATCTCCGCAACCAAGCCTCGTAAGTGGTTGCGGTTTTCAATTTCTAATTGACAATAAGCAGACCTTTCCATCGATGTACAGCACTTTACAAAATTCGAGAAAAAAATTTTGAGTGAAAAATTGAAAAAACTTATGATGCCGGCATCATTTAAAAGTTTAAAAATCAGATTTCTTTCGAAACCCGATATCTCCGCAACCAAGCCTCGTAAGTGGTTGCGGTTTTCAATTTCTAATTGACAATAAACAGACCTTTCCATCGATGTACAGCACTTTACAAAATTCGAGAAAAAAATTTTGAGTGAAAAATTGAAAAAACTTATGATGCCGGCATCATTTAAAAGTTTAAAAATCAGATTTCTTTCGAAACCCGATATCTCCGCAACCAAGCCTCGTAAGTGGTTGCGGTTTTCAATTTCTAATTGACAATAAACAGACCTTTCCATCGATGTACAGCACTTTACAAAATTCGAGAAAAAAATTTTGAGTGAAAAATTGAAAAAACTTATGATGCCGGCATCATTTAAAAGTTTAAAAATCAGATTTCTTTCGAAACCCGATATCTCCGCAACCAAGCCTCGTAAGTGGTTGCGGTTTTCAATTTCTAATTGACAATAAACAGACCTTTCCATCGATGTACAGCACTTTACAAAATTCGAGAAAAAAATTTTGAGTGAAAAATTGAAAAAACTTATGATGCCGGCATCATTTAAAAGTTTAAAAATCAGATTTCTTTCGAAACTCGATATCTCCGCAACCAAGCCTCGTAAGTGGTTGCGGTTTTCAATTTCTAATTGACAATAAACAGACCTTTCCATCGATGTACAGCACTTTACAAAATTCGAGAAAAAAATTTTGAGTGAAAAATTGAAAAAACTTATGATGCCGGCATCATTTAAAAGTTTAAAAATCAGATTTCTTTCGAAACTCGATATCTCCGCAACCAAGCCTCGTAAGTGGTTGCGGTTTTCAATTTCTAATTGACAATAAACAGACCTTTCCATCGATGTACAGCACTTTACAAAATTCGAGAAAAAAATTTTGAGTGAAAAATTGAAAAAACTTATGATGCCGGCATCATTTAAAAGTTTAAAAATCAGATTTCTTTCGAAACTCGATATCTCCGCAACCAAGCCTCGTAAGTGGTTGCGGTTTTCAATTTCTAATTGACAATAAACAGACCTTTCCATCGATGTACAGCACTTTACAAAATTCGAGAAAAAAATTTTGAGTGAAAAATTGAAAAAACTTATGATGCCGGCATCATTTAAAAGTTTAAAAATCAGATTTCTTTCGAAACTCGATATCTCCGCAACCAAGCCTCGTAAGTGGTTGCGGTTTTCAATTTCTAATTGACAATAAACAGACCTTTCCATCGATGTACAGCACTTTACAAAATTCGAGAAAAAAATTTTGAGTGAAAAATTGAAAAAACTTATGATGCCGGCATCATTTAAAAGTTTAAAAATCAGATTTCTTTCGAAACTCGATATCTCCGCAACCAAGCCTCGTAAGTGGTTGCGGTTTTCAATTTCTAATTGACAATAAACAGACCTTTCCATCGATGTACAGCACTTTACAAAATTCGAGAAAAAAATTTTGAGTGAAAAATTGAAAAAACTTATGATGCCGGCATCATTTAAAAGTTTAAAAATCAGATTTCTTTCGAAACTCGATATCTCCGCAACCAAGCCTCGTAAGTGGTTGCGGTTTTCAATTTCTAATTGACAATAAACAGACCTTTCCATCGATGTACAGCACTTTACAAAATTCGAGAAAAAAATTTTGAGTGAAAATTGAAAAAACTTATGATGCCGGCATCATTTAAAAGTTTAAAAATCAGATTTCTTTCGAAACCCGATATCTCCGCAACCAAGCCTCGTAAGTGGTTGCGGTTTTCAATTTCTAATTGACAATAAACAGACCTTTCCATCGATGTACAGCACTTTACAAAATTCGAGAAAAAAATTTTGAGTGAAAAATTGAAAAAACTTATGATGCCGGCATCATTTAAAAGTTTAAAAATCAGATTTCTTTCGAAACTCGATATCTCCGCAACCAAGCCTCGTAAGTGGTTGCGGTTTTCAATTTCTAATTGACAATAAACAGACCTTTCCATCGATGTACAGCACTTTACAAAATTCGAGAAAAAAATTTTGAGTGAAAAATTGAAAAAACTTATGATGCCGGCATCATTTAAAAGTTTAAAAATCAGATTTCTTTCGAAACTCGATATCTCCGCAACCAAGCCTCGTAAGTGGTTGCGGTTTTCAATTTCTAATTGACAATAAACAGACCTTTCCATCGATGTACAGCACTTTACAAAATTCGAGAAAAAAGTTTTGAGTGAAAAATTGAAAAAACTTATGATGCCGGCATCATTTAAAAGTTTAAAAATCAGATTTCTTTCGAAACCCGATATCTCCGCAACCAAGCCTCGTAAGTGGTTGCGGTTTTCAATTTCTAATTGACAATAAACAGACCTTTCCATCGATGTACAGCACTTTACAAAATTCGAGAAAAAAATTTTGAGTGAAAAATTGAAAAAACTTATGATGCCGGCATCATTTAAAAGTTTAAAAATCAGATTTCTTTCGAAACCCGATATCTCCGCAACCAAGCCTCGTAAGTGGTTGCGGTTTTCAATTTCTAATTGACAATAAACAGACCTTTCCATCGATGTACAGCACTTTACAAAATTCGAGAAAAAAATTTTGAGTGAAAAATTGAAAAAACTTATGATGCCGGCATCATTTAAAAGTTTAAAAATCAGATTTCTTTCGAAACTCGATATCTCCGCAACCAAGCCTCGTAAGTGGTTGCGGTTTTCAATTTCTAATTGACAATAAACAGACCTTTCCATCGATGTACAGCACTTTACAAAATTCGAGAAAAAAATTTTGAGTGAAAAATTGAAAAAACTTATGATGCCGGCATCATTTAAAAGTTTAAAAATCAGATTTCTTTCGAAACCCGATATCTCCGCAACCAAGCCTCGTAAGTGGTTGCGGTTTTCAATTTCTAATTGACAATAAACAGACCTTTCCATCGATGTACAGCACTTTACAAAATTCGAGAAAAAAATTTTGAGTGAAAAATTGAAAAAACTTATGATGCCGGCATCATTTAAAAGTTTAAAAATCAGATTTCTTTCGAAATCTGATATCTCCGCAACCAAGCCTCGTAAGTGGTTGCGGTTTTCAATTTCTAATTGACAATAAACAGACCTTTCCATCGATGTACAGCACTTTACAAAATTCGAGAAAAAAATTTTGAGTGAAAAATTGAAAAAACTTATGATGCCGGCATCATTTAAAAGTTTAAAAATCAGATTTCTTTCGAAACCCGATATCTCCGCAACCAAGCCTCGTAAGTGGTTGCGGTTTTCAATTTCTAATTGACAATAAACAGACCTTTCCATCGATGTACAGCACTTTACAAAATTCGAGAAAAAAATTTTGAGTGAAAAATTGAAAAAACTTATGATGCCGGCATCATTTAAAAGTTTAAAAATCAGATTTCTTTCGAAACCCGATATCTCCGCAACCAAGCCTCGTAAGTGGTTGCGGTTTTCAATTTCTAATTGACAATAAACAGACCTTTCCATCGATGTACAGCACTTTACAAAATTCGAGAAAAAAATTTTGAGTGAAAAATTGAAAAAACTTATGATGCCGGCATCATTTAAAAGTTTAAAAATCAGATTTCTTTCGAAACCCGATATCTCCGCAACCAAGCCTCGTAAGTGGTTGCGGTTTTCAATTTCTAATTGACAATAAACAGACCTTTCCATCGATGTACAGCACTTTACAAAATTCGAGAAAAAAATTTTGAGTGAAAAATTGAAAAAACTTATGATGCCGGCATCATTTAAAAGTTTAAAAATCAGATTTCTTTCGAAACCCGATATCTCCGCAACCAAGCCTCGTAAGTGGTTGCGGTTTTCAATTTCTAATTGACAATAAACAGACCTTTCCATCGATGAACAGCACTTTACAAAATTCGAGAAAAAAATTTTGAGTGAAAAATTGAAAAAACTTATGATGCCGGCATCATTTAAAAGTTTAAAAATCAGATTTCTTTCGAAACTCGATATCTCCGCAACCAAGCCTCGTAAGTGGTTGCGGTTTTCAATTTCTAATTGACAATAAACAGACCTTTCCATCGATGTACAGCACTTTACAAAATTCGAGAAAAAAATTTTGAGTGAAAAATTGAAAAAACTTATGATGCCGGCATCATTTAAAAGTTTAAAAATCAGATTTCTTTCGAAACTCGATATCTCCGCAACCAAGCCTCGTAAGTGGTTGCGGTTTTCAATTTCTAATTGACAATAAACAGACCTTTCCATCGATGTACAGCACTTTACAAAATTCGAGAAAAAAATTTTGAGTGAAAAATTGAAAAAACTTATGATGCCGGCATCATTTAAAAGTTTAAAAATCAGATTTCTTTCGAAACTCGATATCTCCGCAACCAAGCCTCGTAAGTGGTTGCGGTTTTCAATTTCTAATTGACAATAAACAGACCTTTCCATCGATGTACAGCACTTTACAAAATTCGAGAAAAAAATTTTGAGTGAAAAATTGAAAAAACTTATGATGCCGGCATCATTTAAAAGTTTAAAAATCAGATTTCTTTCGAAACTCGATATCTCCGCAACCAAGCCTCGTAAGTGGTTGCGGTTTTCAATTTCTAATTGACAATAAACAGACCTTTCCATCGATGTACAGCACTTTACAAAATTCGAGAAAAAAATTTTGAGTGAAAAATTGAAAAAACTTATGATGCCGGCATCATTTAAAAGTTTAAAAATCAGATTTCTTTCGAAACTCGATATCTCCGCAACCAAGCCTCGTAAGTGGTTGCGGTTTTCAATTTCTAATTGACAATAAACAGACCTTTCCATCGATGTACAGCACTTTACAAAATTCGAGAAAAAAATTTTGAGTGAAAATTGAAAAAACTTATGATGCCGGCATCATTTAAAAGTTTAAAAATCAGATTTATTTCGAAACTCGATATCTCCGCAACCAAGCCTCGTAAGTGGTTGCGGTTTTCAATTTCTAATTGACAATAAACAGACCTTTCCATCGATGTACAGCACTTTACAAAATTCGAGAAAAAAATTTTGAGTGAAAAATTGAAAAAACTTATGATGCCGGCATCATTTAAAAGTTTAAAAATCAGATTTCTTTCGAAACTCGATATCTCCGCAACCAAGCCTCGTAAGTGGTTGCGGTTTTCAATTTCTAATTGACAATAAGCAGACCTTTCCATCGATGTACAGCACTTTACAAAATTCGAGAAAAAAATTTTGAGTGAAAAATTGAAAAAACTTATGATGCCGGCATCATTTAAAAGTTTAAAAATCAGATTTCTTTCGAAACTCGATATCTCCGCAACCAAGCCTCGTAAGTGGTTGCGGTTTTCAATTTCTAATTGACAATAAGCAGACCTCTCCATCGATGTACAGCACTTTACAAAATTCGAGAAAAAAATTTTGAGTGAAAAATTGAAAAAACTTATGATGCCGGCATCATTTAAAAGTTTAAAAATCAGATTTCTTTCGAAACCCGATATCTCCGCAACCAAGCCTCGTAAGTGGTTGCGGTTTTCAATTTCTAATTGACAATAAACAGACCTTTCCATCGATGTACAGCACTTTACAAAATTCGAGAAAAAAATTTTGAGTGAAAAATTGAAAAAACTTATGATGCCGGCATCATTTAAAAGTTTAAAAATCAGATTTCTTTCGAAACCCGATATCTCCGCAACCAAGCCTCGTAAGTGGTTGCGGTTTTCAATTTCTAATTGACAATAAACAGACCTTTCCATCGATGTACAGCACTTTACAAAATTCGAGAAAAAAATTTTGAGTGAAAAATTGAAAAAACTTATGATGCCGGCATCATTTAAAAGTTTAAAAATCAGATTTCTTTCGAAACCCGATATCTCCGCAACCAAGCCTCGTAAGTGGTTGCGGTTTTCAATTTCTAATTGACAATAAACAGACCTTTCCATCGATGTACAGCACTTTACAAAATTCGAGAAAAAAATTTTGAGTGAAAAATTGAAAAAACTTATGATGCCGGCATCATTTAAAAGTTTAAAAATCAGATTTCTTTCGAAACTCGATATCTCCGCAACCAAGCCTCGTAAGTGGTTGCGGTTTTCAATTTCTAATTGACAATAAACAGACCTTTCCATCGATGTACAGCACTTTACAAAATTCGAGAAAAAAATTTTGAGTGAAAAATTGAAAAAACTTATGATGCCGGCATCATTTAAAAGTTTAAAAATCAGATTTCTTTCGAAACTCGATATCTCCGCAACCAAGCCTCGTAAGTGGTTGCGGTTTTCAATTTCTAATTGACAATAAACAGACCTTTCCATCGATGTACAGCACTTTACAAAATTCGAGAAAAAAATTTTGAGTGAAAAATTGAAAAAACTTATGATGCCGGCATCATTTAAAAGTTTAAAAATCAGATTTCTTTCGAAACTCGATATCTCCGCAACCAAGCCTCGTAAGTGGTTGCGGTTTTCAATTTCTAATTGACAATAAACAGACCTTTCCATCGATGTACAGCACTTTACAAAATTCGAGAAAAAAATTTTGAGTGAAAAATTGAAAAAACTTATGATGCCGGCATCATTTAAAAGTTTAAAAATCAGATTTCTTTCGAAACTCGATATCTCCGCAACCAAGCCTCGTAAGTGGTTGCGGTTTTCAATTTCTAATTGACAATAAACAGACCTTTCCATCGATGTACAGCACTTTACAAAATTCGAGAAAAAAATTTTGAGTGAAAAATTGAAAAAACTTATGATGCCGGCATCATTTAAAAGTTTAAAAATCAGATTTCTTTCGAAACTCGATATCTCCGCAACCAAGCCTCGTAAGTGGTTGCGGTTTTCAATTTCTAATTGACAATAAACAGACCTTTCCATCGATGTACAGCACTTTACAAAATTCGAGAAAAAAATTTTGAGTGAAAAATTGAAAAAACTTATGATGCCGGCATCATTTAAAAGTTTAAAAATCAGATTTCTTTCGAAACTCGATATCTCCGCAACCAAGCCTCGTAAGTGGTTGCGGTTTTCAATTTCTAATTGACAATAAACAGACCTTTCCATCGATGTACAGCACTTTACAAAATTCGAGAAAAAAATTTTGAGTGAAAATTGAAAAAACTTATGATGCCGGCATCATTTAAAAGTTTAAAAATCAGATTTCTTTCGAAACTCGATATCTCCGCAACCAAGCCTCGTAAGTGGTTGCGGTTTTCAATTTCTAATTGACAATAAACAGACCTTTCCATCGATGTACAGCACTTTACAAAATTCGAGAAAAAAATTTTGAGTGAAAAATTGAAAAAACTTATGATGCCGGCATCATTTAAAAGTTTAAAAATCAGATTTCTTTCGAAACTCGATATCTCCGCAACCAAGCCTCGTAAGTGGTTGCGGTTTTCAATTTCTAATTGACAATAAGCAGACCTTTCCATCGATGTACAGCACTTTACAAAATTCGAGAAAAAAATTTTGAGTGAAAAATTGAAAAAACTTATGATGCCGGCATCATTTAAAAGTTTAAAAATCAGATTTCTTTCGAAACTCGATATCTCCGCAACCAAGCCTCGTAAGTGGTTGCGGTTTTCAATTTCTAATTGACAATAAACAGACCTTTCCATCGATGTACAGCACTTTATAAAATTCGAGAAAAAAATTTTGAGTGAAAAATTGAAAAAACTTATGATGCCGGCATCATTTAAAAGTTTAAAAATCAGATTTCTTTCGAAACTCGATATCTCCGCAACCAAGCCTCGTAAGTGGTTGCGGTTTTCAATTTCTAATTGACAATAAACAGACCTTTCCATCGATGAACAGCACTTTACAAAATTCGAGAAAAAAATTTTGAGTGAAAAATTGAAAAAACTTATGATGCCGGCATCATTTAAAAGTTTAAAAATCAGATTTTTTTCGAAACTCGATATCTCCGCAACCAAGCCTCGTAAGTGGTTGCGGTTTTCAATTTCTAATTGACAATAAACAGACCTTTCCATCGATGTACAGCACTTTACAAAATTCGAGAAAAAAATTTTGAGTGAAAAATTGAAAAAACTTATGATGCCGGCATCATTTAAAAGTTTAAAAATCAGATTTCTTTCGAAACCCGATATCTCCGCAACCAAGCCTCGTAAGTGGTTGCGGTTTTCAATTTCTAATTGACAATAAACAGACCTTTCCATCGATGTACAGCACTTTACAAAATTCGAGAAAAAAATTTTGAGTGAAAAATTGAAAAAACTTATGATGCCGGCATCATTTAAAAGTTTAAAAATCAGATTTTTTTCGAAACTCGATATCTCCGCAACCAAGCCTCGTAAGTGGTTGCGGTTTTCAATTTCTAATTGACAATAAACAGACCTTTCCATCGATGTACAGCACTTTACAAAATTCGAGAAAAAAATTTTGAGTGAAAAATTGAAAAAACTTATGATGCCGGCATCATTTAAAAGTTTAAAAATCAGATTTCTTTCGAAACCCGATATCTCCGCAACCAAGCCTCGTAAGTGGTTGCGGTTTTCAATTTCTAATTGACAATAAACAGACCTTTCCATCGATGTACAGCACTTTACAAAATTCGAGAAAAAAATTTTGAGTGAAAAATTGAAAAAACTTATGATGCCGGCATCATTTAAAAGTTTAAAAATCAGATTTCTTTCGAAACCCGATATCTCCGCAACCAAGCCTCGTAAGTGGTTGCGGTTTTCAATTTCTAATTGACAATAAACAGACCTTTCCATCGATGTACAGCACTTTACAAAATTCGAGAAAAAAATTTTGAGTGAAAAATTGAAAAAACTTATCATTTAAAAGTTTAAAAATCAGATTTCTTTCGAAACCCGATATCTCCGCAACCAAGCCTCGTAAGTGGTTGCGGTTTTCAATTTCTAATTGACAATAAACAGAACTTTCCATCAATGTACAGCACTTTACAAAATTCGAGAAAAAAATTTTGAGTGAAAAATTGAAAAAACTTATGATGCCGGCATCATTTAAAAGTTTAAAAATCAGATTTCTTTCGAAACCCGATATCTCCGCAACCAAGCCTCGTAAGTGGTTGCGGTTTTCAATTTCTAATTGACAATAAACAGACCTTTCCATCGATGTACAGCACTTTACAAAATTCGAGAAAAAAATTTTGAGTGAAAAATTGAAAAAACTTATGATGCCGGCATCATTTAAAAGTTTAAAAATCAGATTTCTTTCGAAACCCGATATCTCCGCAACCAAGCCTCGTAAGTGGTTGCGGTTTTCAATTTCTAATTGACAATAAACAGACCTTTCCATCGATGTACAGCACTTTACAAAATTCGAGAAAAAAATTTTGAGTGAAAAATTGAAAAAACTTATGATGCCGGCATCATTTAAAAGTTTAAAAATCAGATTTCTTTCGAAACTCGATATCTCCGCAACCAAGCCTCGTAAGTGGTTGCAGTTTTCAATTTCTAATTGACAATAAACAGACCTTTCCATCGATGTACAGCACTTTACAAAATTAGAGAAAAAAATTTTGAGTGAAAAATTGAAAAAACTTATGATGCCGGCATCATTTAAAAGTTTAAAAATCAGATTTCTTTCGAAACCCGATATCTCCGCAACCAAGCCTCGTAAGTGGTTGCGGTTTTCAATTTCTAATTGACAATAAACAGACCTTTCCATCGATGTAGAGCACTTTACAAAATTCGAGAAAAAAATGTTGAGTGAAAAATTGAAAAAACTTATGATGCCGGCATCATTTAAAAGTTTAAAAATCAGATTTCTTTCGAAACCCGATATCTCCGCAACCAAGCCTCGTAAGTGGTTGCGGTTTTCAATTTCTAATTGACAATAAACAGACCTTTCCATCGATGTACAGCACTTTACAAAATTCGAGAACAAAATTTTGAGTGAAAAATTGAAAAAACTTATGATGCCGGCATCATTTAAAAGTTTAAAAATCAGATTTCTTTCGAAACCCGATATCTCCGCAACCAAGCCTCGTAAGTGGTTGCAGTTTTCAATTTCTAATTGACAATAAACAGACCTTTCCATCGATGTACAGCACTTTACAAAATTAGAGAAAAAAATTTTGAGTGAAAAATTGAAAAAACTTATGATGCCGGCATCATTTAAAAGTTTAAAAATCAGATTTCTTTCGAAACCCGATATCTCCGCAACCAAGCCTCGTAAGTGGTTGCGGTTTTCAATTTCTAATTGACAATAAACAGACCTTTCCATCGATGTAGAGCACTTTACAAAATTCGAGAAAAAAATTTTGAGTGAAAAATTAAACTTATGATGCCGGCATCATTTAAAAGTTTAAAAATCAGATTTCTTTCGAAACTCGATATCTCCGCAACCAAGCCTCGTAAGTGGTTGCGGTTTTCAATTTCTAATTGACAATAAACAGACCTTTCCATCGATGTACAGCACTTTACAAAATTCGAGAAAAAAATTTTGAGTGAAAAATTGAAAAAACTTATGATGCCGGCATCATTTAAAAGTTTAAAAATCAGATTTCTTTCGAAACCCGATATCTCCGCAACCAAGCCTCGTAAGTGGTTGCAGTTTTCAATTTCTAATTGACAATAAACAGACCTTTCCATCGATGTACAGCACTTTACAAAATTATAGAAAAAAATTTTGAGTGAAAAATTGAAAAAACTTATGATGCCGGCATCATTTAAAAGTTTAAAAATCAGATTTCTTTCGAAACCCGATATCTCCGCAACCAAGCCTCGTAAGTGGTTGCGGTTTTCAATTTCTAATTGACAATAAACAGACCTTTCCATCGATGTACAGCACTTTACAAAATTCGAGAAAAAAATTTTGAGTGAAAAATTGAAAAAACTTATGATGCCGGCATCATTTAAAAGTTTAAAAATCAGATTTCTTTCGAAACCCGATATCTCCGCAACCAAGCCTCGTAAGTGGTTGCGGTTTTCAATTTCTAATTGACAATAAACAGACCTTTCCATCGATGTACAGCACTTTACAAAATTCGAGAAAAAAATTTTGAGTGAAAAATTGAAAAAACTTATGATGCCGGCATCATTTAAAAGTTTAAAAATCAGATTTCTTTCGAAACTCGATATCTCCGCAACCAAGCCTCGTAAGTGGTTGCGGTTTTCAATTTCTAATTGACAATAAACAGACCTTTCCATCGATGTACAGCACTTTACAAAATTCGAGAAAAAAATTTTGAGTGAAAAATTGAAAAAACTTATGATGCCGGCATCATTTAAAAGTTTAAAAATCAGATTTCTTTCGAAACCCGATATCTCCGCAACCAAGCCTCGTAAGTGGTTGCGGTTTTCAATTTCTAATTGACAATAAACAGACCTTTCCATCGATGTACAGCACTTTACAAAATTCGAGAAAAAAATTTTGAGTGAAAAATTGAAAAAACTTATGATGCCGGCATCATTTTAAAATTTAAAAATCAGATTTCTTTCGAAACCCGATATCTCCACAACCAAGCCTCGTAAGTGGTTGCGGTTTTCAATTTCTAATTGACAATAAACAGACCTTTCCATCGATGTACAGCACTTTACAAAATTCGAGAAAAAAATTTTGAGTGAAAAATTGAAAAAACTTATGATGCCGGCATCATTTAAAAGTTTAAAAATCAGATTTCTTTCGAAACTCGATATCTCCGCAACCAAGCCTCGTAAGTGGTTGCGGTTTTCAATTTCTAATTGACAATAAACAGACCTTTCCATCGATGTACAGCACTTTACAAAATTCGAGAAAAAAATTTTGAGTGAAAAATTGAAAAAACTTATGATGCCGGCATCATTTAAAAGTTTAAAAATCAGATTTCTTTCGAAACCCGATATCTCCGCAACCAAGCCTCGTAAGTGGTTGCGGTTTTCAATTTCTAAATGACAATAAACAGACCTTTCCATCGATGTAAAGCACTTTACAAAATTCGAGAAAAAAATTTTGAGTGAAAAATTGAAAAAACTTATGATGCCGGCATCATTTAAAAGTTTAAAAATCAGATTTCTTTCGAAACTCGATATCTCCGCAACCAAGCCTCGTAAGTGGTTGCGGTTTTCAATTTATAATTGACAATAAACAGACCTTTCCATCGATGTACAGCACTTTACAAAATTCGAGAAAAAAATTTTGAGTGAAAAATTGAAAAAACTTATGATGCCGGCATCATTTAAAAGTTTAAAAATCAGATTTCTTTCGAAACCCGATATCTCCGCAACCAAGCCTCGTAATTGGTTGCGGTTTTCAATTTCTAATTGACAATAAACAGACCTTTCCATCGATGTACAGCACTTTACAAAATTCGAGAAAAAAATTTTGAGTGAAAAATTGAAAAAACTTATGATGCCGGCATCATTTAAAAGTTTAAAAATCAGATTTCTTTCGAAACCCGATATCTCCGCAACCAAGCCTCGTAAGTGGTTGCGGTTTTCAATTTCTAATTGACAATAAACAGACCTTTCCATCGATGTACAGCACTTTACAAAATTCGAGAAAAAAATTTTGAGTGAAAAATTGAAAAAACTTATGATGCCGGCATCATTTAAAAGTTTAAAAATCAGATTTCTTTCGAAACTCGATATCTCCGCAACCAAGCCTCGTAAGTGGTTGCGGTTTTCAATTTCTAATTGACAATAAACAGACCTTTCCATCGATGTACAGCACTTTACAAAATTCGAGAAAAAAATTTTGAGTGAAAAATTGAAAAAACTTATGATGCCGGCATCATTTAAAAGTTTAAAAATCAGATTTCTTTCGAAACCCGATATCTCCGCAACCAAGCCTCGTAAGTGGTTGCGGTTTTCAATTTCTAATTGACAATAAACAGACCTTTCCATCGATGTACAGCACTTTACAAAATTCGAGAAAAAAATTTTGAGTGAAAAATTGAAAAAACTTATGATGCCGGCATCATTGAAAAGTTTCAAAATCAGATTTCTTTCGAAACCCGATATCTCCGCAACCAAGCCTCGTAAGTGGTTGCGGTTTTCAATTTCTAATTGACAATAAACAGACCTTTCCATCGATGTACAGCACTTTACAAAATTCGAGAAAAAAATTTTGAGTGAAAAATTGAAAAAACTTATGATGCCGGCATCATTTAAAAGTTTAAAAATCAGATTTCTTTCGAAACCCGATATCTCCGCAACCAAGCCTCGTAAGTGGTTGCGGTTTTCAATTTCTAATTGACAATAAACAGACCTTTCCATCGATGTACAGCACTTTACAAAATTCGAGAAAAAAATTTTGAGTGAAAAATTGAAAAAACTTATGATGCCGGCATCATTTAAAAGTTTAAAAATCAGATTTCTTTCGAAACCCGATATCTCCGCAACCAAGCCTCGTAAGTGGTTGCGGTTTTCAATTTCTAATTGACAATAAACAGACCTTTCCATCGATGTACAGCACTTTACAAAATTCGAGAAAAAAATTTTGAGTGAAAAATTGAAAAAACTTATGATGTCGGCATCATTTAAAAGTTTAAAAATCAGATTTCTTTCGAAACTCTATATCTCCGCAACCAAGCCTCGTAAGTGGTTGCGGTTTTCAATTTCTAATTGACAATAAACAGACCTTTCCATCGATGTACAGCACTTTACAAAATTCGAGAAAAAAATTTTGAGTGAAAAATTGAAAAAACTTATGATGCCGGCATCATTTAAAAGTTTAAAAATCAGATTTCTTTCGAAACCCGATATCTCCGCAACCAAGCCTCGTAAGTGGTTGCGGTTTTCAATTTCTAATTGACAATAAACAGACCTTTCCATCGATGTACAGCACTTTACAAAATTCGAGAAAAAAATTTTGAGTGAAAAATTGAAAAAACTTATGATGCCGGCATCGTTTAAAAGTTTAAAAATCAGATTTCTTTCGAAACCCGATATCTCCGCAACCAAGCCTCGTAAGTGGTTGCGGTTTTCAATTTCTAATTGACAATAAACAGACCTTTCCATCGATGTACAGCACTTTACAAAATTCGAGAAAAAAATTCTGAGTGAAAAATTGAAAAAACTTATGATGCCGGCATCATTTAAAAGTTTAAAAATCAGATTTCTTTCGAAACTCGATATCTCCCCAACCAAGCCTCGTAAGTGGTTGCGGTTTTCAATTTCTAATTGACAATAAACAGACCTTTCCATCGATGTACAGCACTTTACAAAATTCGAGAAAAAAATTTTGAGTGAAAAATTGAAAAAACTTATGATGCCGGCATCATTTAAAAGTTTAAAAATCAGATTTCTTTCGAAACCCGATATCTCCGCAACCAAGCCTCGTAAGTGGTTGCGGTTTTCAATTTCTAATTGACAATAAACAGACCTTTCCATCGATGTACAGCACTTTACAAAATTCGAGAAAAAAATTTTGAGTGAAAAATTGAAAAAACTTATGATGCCGGCATCATTTAAAAGTTTAAAAATCAGATTTCTTTCGAAACTCGATATCTCCGCAACCAAGCCTCGTAAGTGGTTGCGGTTTTCAATTTCTAATTGACAATAAACAGACCTTTCCATCGATGTACAGCACTTTACAAAATTCGAGAAAAAAATTTTGAGTGAAAAATTGAAAAAACTTATGATGCCGGCATCATTTAAAAGTTTAAAAATCAGATTTCTTTCGAAACCCGATATCTCCGCAACCAAGCCTCGTAAGTGGTTGCGGTTTTCAATTTCTAATTGACAATAAACAGACCTTTCCATCGATGTACAGCACTTTACAAAATTCGAGAAAAAAAATTTTGAGTGAAAAATTGAAAAAACTTATGATGCCGGCATCATTTAAAAGTTTAAAAATCAGATTTCTTTCGAAACTCGATATCTCCGCAACCAAGCCTCGTAAGTGGTTGCGGTTTTCAATTTCTAATTGACAATAAACAGACCTTTCCATCGATGTACAGCACTTTACAAAATTCGAGAAAAAAATTTTGAGTGAAAAATTGAAAAAACTTATGATGCCGGCATCATTTAAAAGTTTAAAAATCAGATTTCTTTCGAAACTCGATATCTCCGCAACCAAGCCTCGTAAGTGGTTGCGGTTTTCAATTTCTAATTGACAATAAACAGACCTTTCCATCGATGTACAGCACTTTACAAAATTCGAGAAAAAAGTTTTGAGTGAAAAATTGAAAAAACTTATGATGCCGGCATCATTTAAAAGTTTAAAAATCAGATTTCTTTCGAAACCCGATATCTCCGCAACCAAGCCTCGTAAGTGGTTGCGGTTTTCAATTTCTAATTGACAATAAACAGACCTTTCCATCGATGTACAGCACTTTACAAAATTCGAGAAAAAAATTTTGAGTGAAAAATTGAAAAAACTTATGATGCCGGCATCATTTAAAAGTTTAAAAATCAGATTTCTTTCGAAACTCGATATCTCCGCAACCAAGCCTCGTAAGTGGTTGCGGTTTTCAATTTCTAATTGACAATAAACAGACCTTTCCATCGATGTACAGCACTTTACAAAATTCGAGAAAAAAATTTTGAGTGAAAAATTGAAAAAACTTATGATGCCGGCATCATTTAAAAGTTTAAAAATCAGATTTCTTTCGAAACCCGATATCTCCGCAACCAAGCCTCGTAAGTGGTTGCGGTTTTCAATTTCTAATTGACAATAAACAGACCTTTCCATCGATGTACAGCACTTTACAAAATTCGAGAAAAAAATTTTGAGTGAAAAATTGAAAAAACTTATGATGCCGGCATCATTTAAAAGTTTAAAAATCAGATTTCTTTCGAAACTCGATATCTCCGCAACCAAGCCTCGTAAGTGGTTGCGGTTTTCAATTTCTAATTGACAATAAACAGACCTTTCCATCGATGTACAGCACTTTACAAAATTCGAGAAAAAAATTTTGAGTGAAAAATTGAAAAAACTTATGATGCCGGCATCATTTAAAAGTTTAAAAATCAGATTTCTTTCGAAACCCGATATCTCCGCAACCAAGCCTCGTAAGTGGTTGCGGTTTTCAATTTCTAATTGACAATAAACAGACCTTTCCATCGATGTACAGCACTTTACAAAATTCGAGAAAAAAATTTTGAGTGAAAAATTGAAAAAACTTATGATGCCGGCATCATTTAAAAGTTTAAAAATCAGATTTCTTTCGAAATCCGATATCTCCGCAAACAAGCCTCGTAAGTGGTTGCGGTTTTCAATTTCTAATTGACAATAAACAGACCTTTCCATCGATGTACAGCACTTTACAAAATTCGAGAAAAAAATTTTGAGTGAAAAATTGAAAAAACTTATGATGCCGGCATCATTTAAAAGTTTAAAAATCAGATTTCTTTCGAAACCCGATATCTCCGCAACCAAGCCTCGTAAGTGGTTGCGGTTTTCAATTTCTAATTGACAATAAACAGACCTTTCCATCGATGTACAGCACTTTACAAAATTCGAGAAAAAAATTTTAAGTGAAAAATTGAAAAAACTTATGATGCCGGCATCATTTAAAAGTTTAAAAATCAGATTTCTTTCGAAACACGATATCTCCGCAACCAAGCCTCGTAAGTGGTTGCGGTTTTCAATTTCTAATTGACAATAAACAGACCTTTCCATCGATGTACAGCACTTTACAAAATTCGAGAAAAAAATTTTGAGTGAAAAATTGAAAAAACTTATGATGCCGGCATCATTTAAAAGTTTAAAAATCAGATTTCTTTCGAAACCCGATATCTCCGCAACCAAGCCTCGTAAGTGGTTGCGGTTTTCAATTTCTAATTGACAATAAACAGACCTTTCCATCGATGTACAGCACTTTACAAAATTCGAGAAAAAAATTTTGAGTGAAAAATTGAAAAAACTTATGATGCCGGCATCATTTAAAAGTTTAAAAATCAGATTTCTTTCGAAACCCGATATCTCCGCAACCAAGCCTCGTAAGTGGTTGCGGTTTTCAATTTCTAATTGACAATAAACAGACCTTTCCATCGATGTACAGCACTTTACAAAATTCGAGAAAAAAATTTTGAGTGAAAAATTGAAAAAACTTATGATGCCGGCATCATTTAAAAGTTTAAAAATCAGATTTCTTTCGAAACTCGATATCTCCGCAACCAAGCCTCGTAAGTGGTTGCGGTTTTCAATTTCTAATTGACAATAAACAGACCTTTCCATCGATGTACAGCACTTTACAAAATTCGAGAAAAAAATTTTGAGTGAAAAATTGAAAAAACTTATGATGCCGGCATCATTTAAAAGTTTAAAAATCAGATTTCTTTCGAAACTCGATATCTCCGCAACCAAGCCTCGTAAGTGGTTGCGGTTTTCAATTTCTAATTGACAATAAACAGACCTTTCCATCGATGTACAGTACTTTACAAAATTCGAGAAAAAAATTTTGAGTGAAAAATTGAAAAAACTTATGATGCCGGCATCATTTAAAAGTTTAAAAATCAGATTTCTTTCGAAACTCGATATCTCCGCAACCAAGCCTCGTAAGTGGTTGCGGTTTTCAATTTCTAATTGACAATAAACAGACCTTTCCATCGATGTACAGCACTTTACAAAATTCGAGAAAAAAATTTTGAGTGAAAAATTGAAAAAACTTATGATGCCGGCATCATTTAAAAGTTTAAAAATCAGATTTCTTTCGAAACTCGATATCTCCGCAACCAAGCCTCGTAAGTGGTTGCGGTTTTCAATTTCTAATTGACAATAAACAGACCTTTCCATCGATGTACAGCACTTTACAAAATTCGAGAAAAAAATTTTGAGTGAAAAATTGAAAAAACTTATGATGCCGGCATCATTTAAAAGTTTAAAAATCAGATTTCTTTCGAAACTCGATATCTCCGCAACCAAGCCTCGTAAGTGGTTGCGGTTTTCAATTTCTAATTGACAATAAACAGACCTTTCCATCGATGTACAGCACTTTACAAAATTCGAGAAAAAAATTTTGAGTGAAAAATTGAAAAAACTTATGATGCCGGCATCATTTAAAAGTTTAAAAATCAGATTTCTTTCGAAACTCGATATCTCCGCAACCAAGCCTCGTAAGTGGTTGCGGTTTTCAATTTCTAATTGACAATAAACAGACCTTTCCATCGATGTACAGCACTTTACAAAATTCGAGAAAAAAATTTTGAGTGAAAAATTGAAAAAACTTATGATGCCGGCATCATTTAAAAGTTTAAAAATCAGATTTCTTTCGAAACTCGATATCTCCGCAACCAAGCCTCGTAAGTGGTTGCGGTTTTCAATTTCTAATTGACAATAAGCAGACCTTTCCATCGATGTACAGCACTTTACAAAATTCGAGAAAAAAATTTTGAGTGAAAAATTGAAAAAACTTATGATGCCGGCATCATTTAAAAGTTTAAAAATCAGATTTCTTTCGAAACTCGATATCTCCGCAACCAAGCCTCGTAAGTGGTTGCGGTTTTCAATTTCTAATTGACAATAAACAGACCTTTCCATCGATGTACAGCACTTTACAAAATTCGAGAAAAAAATTTTGAGTGAAAAATTGAAAAAACTTATGATGCCGGCATCATTTAAAAGTTTAAAAATCAGATTTCTTTCGAAACCCGATATCTCCGCAACCAAGCCTCGTAAGTGGTTGCGGTTTTCAATTTCTAATTGACAATAAACAGACCTTTCCATCGATGTACAGCACTTTACAAAATTCGAGAAAAAAATTTTGAGTGAAAAATTGAAAAAACTTATGATGCCGGCATCATTTAAAAGTTTAAAAATCAGATTTTTTTCGAAACTCGATATCTCCGCAACCAAGCCTCGTAAGTGGTTGCGGTTTTCAATTTCTAATTGACAATAAACAGACCTTTCCATCGATGTACAGCACTTTACAAAATTCGAGAAAAAAATTTTGAGTGAAAAATTGAAAAAACTTATGATGCCGGCATCATTTAAAAGTTTAAAAATCAGATTTCTTTCGAAACCCGATATCTCCGCAACCAAGCCTCGTAAGTGGTTGCGGTTTTCAATTTCTAATTGACAATAAACAGACCTTTCCATCGATGTACAGCACTTTACAAAATTCGAGAAAAAAATTTTGAGTGAAAAATTGAAAAAACTTATGATGCCGGCATCATTTAAAAGTTTAAAAATCAGATTTCTTTCGAAACTCGATATCTCCGCAACCAAGCCTCGTAAGTGGTTGCGGTTTTCAATTTCTAATTGACAATAAACAGACCTTTCCATCGATGTACAGCACTTTACAAAATTCGAGAAAAAAATTTTGAGTGAAAAATTGAAAAAACTTATGATGCCGGCATCATTTAAAAGTTTAAAAATCAGATTTCTTTCGAAACCCGATATCTCCGCAACCAAGCCTCGTAAGTGGTTGCGGTTTTCAATTTCTAATTGACAATAAACAGACCTTTCCATCGATGTACAGCACTTTACAAAATTCGAGAAAAAATTTTGAGTGAAAAATTGAAAAAACTTATGATGCCGGCATCATTTAAAAGTTTAAAAATCAGATTTCTTTCGAAACCCGATATCTCCGCAACCAAGCCTCGTAAGTGGTTGCGGTTTTCAATTTCTAATTGACAATAAACAGACCTTTCCATCGATGTACAGCACTTTACAAAATTCGAGAAAAAAATGTTGAGTGAAAAATTGAAAAAACTTATGATGCCGGCATCATTTAAAAGTTTAAAAATCAGATTTCTTTCTAAACCCGATATCTCCGCAACCAAGCCTCGTAAGTGGTTGCGGTTTTCAATTTCTAATTGACAATAAACAGACCTTTCCATAGATGTACAGCACTTTACAAAATTCGAGAACAAAATTTTGAGTGAAAAGTTGAAAAAACTTATGATGCCGGCATCATTTAAAAGTTTAAAAATCAGATTTCTTTCGAAACCCGATATCTCCGCAACCAAGCCTCGTAAGTGGTTGCGGTTTTCAATTTCTAATTGACAATAAACAGACCTTTCCATCGATGTACAGCACTTTACAAAATTCGAGAAAAAATTTTGAGTGAAAAGTTGAAAAAACTTATGATGCCGGCATCATTTAAAAGTTTAAAAATCAGATTTCTTTCGAAACCCGATATCTCCGCAACCAAGCCTCGTAAGTGGTTGCGGTTTTCAATTTCTAATTGACAATAAACAGACCTTTCCATAGATGTACAGCACTTTACAAAATTCGAGAAAAAAATTTTGAGTGAAAAATTGAAAAAACTTATGATGCCGGCATCATTTAAAAGTTTAAAAATCAGATTTCTTTCGAAACTCGATATCTCCGCAACCAAGCCTCGTAAGTGGTTGCGGTTTTCAATTTCTAATTGACAATAAGCAGACCTTTCCATCGATGTACAGCACTTTACAAAATTCGAGAAAAAAATTTTGAGTGAAAAATTGAAAAAACTTATGATGCCGGCATCATTTAAAAGTTTAAAAATCAGATTTCTTTCGAAACTCGATATCTCCGCAACCAAGCCTCGTAAGTGGTTGCGGTTTTCAATTTCTAATTGACAATAAACAGACCTTTCCATCGATGTACAGCACTTTACAAAATTCGAGAAAAAAATTTTGAGTGAAAAATTGAAAAAACTTATGATGCCGGCATCATTTAAAAGTTTAAAAATCAGATTTCTTTCGAAACCCGATATCTCCGCAACCAAGCCTCGTAAGTGGTTGCGGTTTTCAATTTCTAATTGACAATAAACAGACCTTTCCATCGATGTACAGCACTTTACAAAATTCGAGAAAAAAATTTTGAGTGAAAAATTGAAAAAACTTATGATGCCGGCATCATTTAAAAGTTTAAAAATCAGATTTTTTTCGAAACTCGATATCTCCGCAACCAAGCCTCGTAAGTGGTTGCGGTTTTCAATTTCTAATTGACAATAAACAGACCTTTCCATCGATGTACAGCACTTTACAAAATTCGAGAAAAAAATTTTGAGTGAAAAATTGAAAAAACTTATGATGCCGGCATCATTTAAAAGTTTAAAAATCAGATTTCTTTCGAAACCCGATATCTCCGCAACCAAGCCTCGTAAGTGGTTGCGGTTTTCAATTTCTAATTGACAATAAACAGACCTTTCCATCGATGTACAGCACTTTACAAAATTCGAGAAAAAAATTTTGAGTGAAAAATTGAAAAAACTTATGATGCCGGCATCATTTAAAAGTTTAAAAATCAGATTTCTTTCGAAACTCGATATCTCCGCAACCAAGCCTCGTAAGTGGTTGCGGTTTTCAATTTCTAATTGACAATAAACAGACCTTTCCATCGATGTACAGCACTTTACAAAATTCGAGAAAAAAATTTTGAGTGAAAAATTGAAAAAACTTATGATGCCGGCATCATTTAAAAGTTTAAAAATCAGATTTCTTTCGAAACCCGATATCTCCGCAACCAAGCCTCGTAAGTGGTTGCGGTTTTCAATTTCTAATTGACAATAAACAGACCTTTCCATCGATGTACAGCACTTTACAAAATTCGAGAAAAAATTTTGAGTGAAAAATTGAAAAAACTTATGATGCCGGCATCATTTAAAAGTTTAAAAATCAGATTTCTTTCGAAACCCGATATCTCCGCAACCAAGCCTCGTAAGTGGTTGCGGTTTTCAATTTCTAATTGACAATAAACAGACCTTTCCATCGATGTACAGCACTTTACAAAATTCGAGAAAAAAATGTTGAGTGAAAAATTGAAAAAACTTATGATGCCGGCATCATTTAAAAGTTTAAAAATCAGATTTCTTTCTAAACCCGATATCTCCGCAACCAAGCCTCGTAAGTGGTTGCGGTTTTCAATTTCTAATTGACAATAAACAGACCTTTCCATAGATGTACAGCACTTTACAAAATTCGAGAACAAAATTTTGAGTGAAAAGTTGAAAAAACTTATGATGCCGGCATCATTTAAAAGTTTAAAAATCAGATTTCTTTCGAAACCCGATATCTCCGCAACCAAGCCTCGTAAGTGGTTGCGGTTTTCAATTTCTAATTGACAATAAACAGACCTTTCCATCGATGTACAGCACTTTACAAAATTCGAGAAAAAATTTTGAGTGAAAAGTTGAAAAAACTTATGATGCCGGCATCATTTAAAAGTTTAAAAATCAGATTTCTTTCGAAACCCGATATCTCCGCAACCAAGCCTCGTAAGTGGTTGCGGTTTTCAATTTCTAATTGACAATAAACAGACCTTTCCATCGATGTACAGCACTTTACAAAATTCGAGAAAAAAATGTTGAGTGAAAAATTGAAAAAACTTATGATGCCGGCATCATTTAAAAGTTTAAAAATCAGATTTCTTTCTAAACCCGATATCTCCGCAACCAAGCCTCGTAAGTGGTTGCGGTTTTCAATTTCTAATTGACAATAAACAGACCTTTCCATAGATGTACAGCACTTTACAAAATTCGAGAACAAAATTTTGAGTGAAAAGTTGAAAAAACTTATGATGCCGGCATCATTTAAAAGTTTAAAAATCAGATTTCTTTCGAAACCCGATATCTCCGCAACCAAGCCTCGTAAGTGGTTGCGGTTTTCAATTTCTAATTGACAATAAACAGACCTTTCCATCGATGTACAGCACTTTACAAAATTCGAGAAAAAAATTTTGAGTGAAAAATTGAAAAAACTTATGATGCCGGCATCATTTAAAAGTTTAAAAATCAGATTTCTTTCGAAACCCGATATCTCCGCAACCAAGCCTCGTAAGTGGTTGCGGTTTTCAATTTCTAATTGACAATAAACAGACCTTTCCATCGATGTACAGCACTTTACAAAATTCGAGAAAAAAATGTTGAGTGAAAAATTGAAAAAACTTATGATGCGGGCATCATTTAAAAGTTTAAAAATCAGATTTCGTTCGAAACCCGATATCTCCGCAACCAAGCCTCGTAAGTGGTTGCGGTTTTCAATTTCTAATTGACAATAAACAGACCTTTCCATCGATGTACAGCACTTTACAAAATTCGAGAAAAAAATTTTGAGTGAAAAGTTGAAAAACCTTATGATGCCGGCATCATTTAAAAGTTTAAAAATCAGATTTCTTTCGAAACCCGATATCTCCGCAACCAAGCCTCGTAAGTGGTTGCGGTTTTCAATTTCTAATTGACAATAAACAGACCTTTCCATCGATGTACAGCACTTTACAAAATCGAGAAAAAAATTTTGAGTGATTTCTTTCGAAACCCGATATCTCCGCAACCAAGCCTCGTAAGTGGTTGCGGTTTTCAATTTCTAATTGACAATAAACAGACCTTTCTATCGATGTACAGCACTTTACAAAATTCGAGAAAAAAATTTTGAGTGAAAAGTTGAAAAACCTTATGATGCCGGCATCATTTAAAAGTTTAAAAATCAGATTTCTTTCGAAACCCGATATCTCCGCAACCAAGCCTCGTAAGTGGTTGCGGTTTTCAATTTCTAATTGACAATAAACAGACCTTTCCATCGATGTACAGCACTTTACAAAATTCGAGAAAAAAAAATTTGAGTGAAAAATTGAAAAAACTTATGATGCCGGCATCATTTAAAAGTTTAAAAATCAGATTTCTTTCGAAACCCGATATCTCCGCAACCAAGCCTCGTAAGTGGTTGCGGTTTTCAATTTCTAATTGACAATAAACAGACCTTTCCATCGATGTACAGCACTTTACAAAATTCGAGAAAAAAATTTTGAGTGAAAAATTGAAAAACTTA
Source organism: Epistrophe grossulariae (assembly GCA_929447395.1). Taxonomy (NCBI): domain Eukaryota; kingdom Metazoa; phylum Arthropoda; class Insecta; order Diptera; family Syrphidae; genus Epistrophe; species Epistrophe grossulariae. The sequence goes on from OV839566.1 coordinate 40,109,974, forward strand.
TGATGCCGGCATCATTTAAAAGTTTAAAAATCAGATTTCTTTCGAAACCCGATATCTCCGCAACCAAGCCTCGTAAGTGGTTGCGGTTTTCAATTTCTAATTGACAATAAACAGACCTTTCCATCGATGTACAGCACTTTACAAAATTCGAGAAAAAAATTTTGAGTGAAAAATTGAAAAAACTTATGATGCCGGCATCAATTAAAAATTTTTAAAATCAGATTTCGTTCGAAATTCGATATCTCCGCAACCAAGCCTCGTAAGTGGTTGCGGTTTTCAATTTCTAATTGACAATAAACAGACCTTTCCATCGATGTACAGCACTTTACAAAATTCGAGAAAAAAATTTTGAGTGAAAAGTTGAAAAACCTTATGATGCCGGCATCATTTAAAAGTTTAAAAATCAGATTTCTTTCGAAACCCGATATCTCCGCAACCAAGCCTCGTAAGTGGTTGCGGTTTTCAATTTCTAATTGACAATAAACAGACCTTTCCATCGATGTACAGCACTTTACAAAATCGAGAAAAAAATTTTGAGTGATTTCTTTCGAAACCCGATATCTCCGCAACCAAGCCTCGTAAGTGGTTGCGGTTTTCAATTTCTAATTGACAATAAACAGACCTTTCCATCGATGTACAGCACTTTACAAAATTCGAGAAAAAAATTTTGAGTGAAAAATTGAAAAAACTTATGATGCCGGCATCATTTAAAAGTTTAAAAATCAGATTTCTTTCGAAACCCGATATCTCCGCAACCAAGCCTCGTAAGTGGTTGCGGTTTTCAATTTCTAATTGACAATAAACAGACCTTTCCATCGATGTACAGCACTTTACAAAATTCGAGAAAAAAATTTTGAGTGAAAAGTTGAAAAAACTTATGATGCCGGCATCATTTAAAAGTTTAAAAATCAGATTTCTTTCGAAACCCGATATCTCCGCAACCAAGCCTCGTAAGTGGTTGCGGTTTTCAATTTCTAATTGACAATAAACAGACCTTTCCATCGATGTACAGCACTTTACAAAATTCTAGAAAAAAATGTTGAGTGAAAAATTGAAAAAACTTATGATGCCGGCATCATTTAAAAGTTTAAAAATCAGATTTCGTTCGAAACCCGATATCTCCGCAACCAAGCCTCGTAAGTGGTTGCGGTTTTCAATTTCTAATTGACAATAAACAGACCTTTCCATCGATGTACAGCACTTTACAAAATTCGAGAAAAAAATTTTGAGTGAAAAATTGAAAGAACTTATGATGCCGGCATCATTTAAAAGTTTAAAAATCAGATTTCTTTCGAAACCCGATATCTCCGCAACCAAGCCTCGTAAGTGGTTGCGGTTTTCAATTTCTAATTGACAATAAACAGACCTTTCCATCGATGTACAGCACTTTAAAAAATTCGAGAAAAAAATTTTGAGTGAAAAATTGAAAAAACTTATGATGCCGGCATCATTTAAAAGTTTAAAAATCAGATTTCTTTCGAAACCCGATATCTCCGCAACCAAGCCTCGTAAGTGGTTGCGGTTTTCAATTTCTAATTGACAATAAACAGACCTTTCCATCGATGTACAGCACTTTACAAAATTCGAGAAAAAAATTTTGAGTGAAAAATTGAAAAAACTTATGATGCCGGCATCATTTAAAAGTTTAAAAATCAGATTTCTTTCGAAACCCGATATCTCCGCAACCAAGCCTCGTAAGTGGTTGCGGTTTTCAATTTCTAATTTACAATAAACAGACCTTTCCATCGATGTACAGCACTTTACCAAATTCGAGAAAAAAATTTTGAGTGAAAAATTGAAAAAACTTATGATGCCGGCATCATTTAAAAGTTTAAAAATCAGATTTCTTTCGAAACCCGATATCTCCGCAACCAAGCCTCGTAAGTGGTTGCGGTTTTCAATTTCTAATTGACAATAAACAGACCTTTCCATCGATGTACAGCACTTTACAAAATTCGAGAAAAAAATTTTGAGTGAAAAATTGAAAAAACTTATGATGCCGGCATCATTTAAAAGTTTAAAAATCAGATTTCTTTCGAAACCCGATATCTCCGCAACCAAGCCTCGTAAGTGGTTGCGGTTTTCAATTTCTAATTTACAATAAACAGACCTTTCCATCGATGTACAGCACTTTACAAAATTCGAGAAAAAAATTTTGAGTGAAAAATTGAAAAAACTTATGAAAGTTTAAAAATCAGATTTCTTTCGAAACCCGATATCTCCGCAACCAAGCCTCGTAAGTGGTTGCGGTTTTCAATTTCTAATTGACAATAAACAGACCTTTCCATCGATGTACAGCACTTTACAAAATTCGAGAAAAAAATGTTGAGTGAAAAATTGAAAAAACTTATGATGCCGGCATCATTTAAAAGTTTAAAAATCAGATTTCGTTCGAAACCCGATATCTCCGCAACCAAGCCTCGTAAGTGGTTGCGGTTTTCAATTTCTAATTGACAATAAACAGACCTTTCCATCGATGTACAGCACTTTACAAAATTCGAGAAAAAAATTTTGAGTGAAAAGTTGAAAAACCTTATGATGCCGGCATCATTTAAAAGTTTAAAAATCAGATTTCTTTCGAAACCCGATATCTCCGCAACCAAGCCTCGTAAGTGGTTGCGGTTTTCAATTTCTAATTGACAATAAACAGACCTTTCCATCGATGTACAGCACTTTACAAAATTCGAGATCTCCGCAACCAAGCCTCGTAAGTGGTTGCGGTTTTCAATTTCTAATTGACAATAAACAGACCTTTCCATCGATGTACAGCACTTTACAAAATTCGAGAAAAAAATTTTGAGTGAAAAATTGAAAAAACTTATGATGCCGGCATCATTTAAAAGTTTAAAAATCAGATTTCTTTCGAAACCCGATATCTCCGCAACCAAGCCTCGTAAGTGGTTGCGGTTTTCAATTTCTAATTGACAATAAACAGACCTTTCCATCGATGTACAGCACTTTACAAAATTCGAGAAAAAAATTTTGAGTGAAAAGTTGAAAAAACTTATGATGCCGGCATCATTTAAAAGTTTAAAAATCAGATTTCTTTCGAAACCCGATATCTCCGCAACCAAGCCTCGTAAGTGGTTGCGGTTTTCAATTTCTAATTGACAATAAACAGACCTTTCCATCGATGTACAGCACTTTACAAAATTCGAGAAAAAAATGTTGAGTGAAAAATTGAAAAAACTTATGATGCCGGCATCATTTAAAAGTTTAAAAATCAGATTTCGTTCGAAACCCGATATCTCCGCAACCAAGCCTCGTAAGTGGTTGCGGTTTTCAATTTCTAATTGACAATAAACAGACCTTTCCATCGATGTACAGCACTTTACAAAATTCGAGAAAAAAATTTTGAGTGAAAAGTTGAAAAACCTTATGATGCCGGCATCATTTAAAAGTTTAAAAATCAGATTTCTTTCGAAACCCGATATCTCCGCAACCAAGCCTCGTAAGTGGTTGCGGTTTTCAATTTCTAATTGACAATAAACAGACGTTTCCATCGATGTACAGCACTTTACAAAATCGAGAAAAAAATTTTGAGTGATTTCTTTCGAAACCCGATATCTCCGCAACCAAGCCTCGTAAGTGGTTGCGGTTTTCAATTTCTAATTGACAATAAACAGACCTTTCTATCGATGTACAGCACTTTACAAAATTCGAGAAAAAAATTTTGAGTGAAAAGTTGAAAAACCTTATGATGCCGGCATCATTTAAAAGTTTAAAAATCAGATTTCTTTCGAAACCCGATATCTCCGCAACCAAGCCTCGTAAGTGGTTGCGGTTTTCAATTTCTAATTGACAATAAACAGACCTTTCCATCGATGTACAGCACTTTACAAAATTCGAGAAAAAAAAATTTGAGTGAAAAATTGAAAAAACTTATGATGCCGGCATCATTTAAAAGTTTAAAAATCAGATTTCTTTCGAAACCCGATATCTCCGCAACCAAGCCTCGTAAGTGGTTGCGGTTTTCAATTTCTAATTGACAATAAACAGACCTTTCCATCGATGTACAGCATTTTACAAAATTCGAGAAAAAAATTTTGAGTGAAAAATTGAAAAACTTATGATGCCGGCATCATTTAAAAGTTTAAAAATCAGATTTCTTTCGAAACCCGATATCTCCGCAACCAAGCCTCGTAAGTGGTTGCGGTTTTCAATTTCTAATTGACAATAAACAGACCTTTCCATCGATGTACAGCACTTTACAAAATTCGAGAAAAAAAATTTTGAGTGAAAAATTGAAAGAACTTATGATGCCGGCATCATTTAAAAGTTTAAAAATCAGATTTCTTTCGAAACCCGATATCTCCGCAACCAAGCCTCGTAAGTGGTTGCGGTTTTCAATTTCTAATTGACAATAAACAGACCTTTCCATCGATGTACAGCACTTTACAAAATTCGAGAAAAAAATTTTGAGTGAAAAATTGAAAAAACTTATGATGCCGGCATCATTTAAAAGTTTAAAAATCAGATTTCTTTCGAAACCCGATATCTCCGCAACCAAGCCTCGTAAGTGGTTGCGGTTTTCAATTTCTAATTGACAATAAACAGACCTTTCCATCGATGTATAGCATTTTACAAAATTCGAGAAAAAAATTTTGAGTGAAAAATTGAAAAAACTTATGATGCCGGCATCATTTAAAAGTTTAAAAATCAGATTTCTTTCGAAACCCGATATCTCCGCAACCAAGCCTCGTAAGTGGTTGCGGTTTTCAATTTCTAATTTACAATAAACAGACCTTTCCATCGATGTACAGCACTTTACCAAATTCGAGAAAAAAATTTTGAGTGAAAAATTGAAAAAACTTATGATGCCGGCATCATTTAAAAGTTTAAAAATCAGATTTCTTTCGAAACCCGATATCTCCGCAACCAAGCCTCGTAAGTGGTTGCGGTTTTCAATTTCTAATTTACAATAAACAGACCTTTCCATCGATGTACAGCACTTTACAAAATTCGAGAAAAAAATTTTGAGTGAAAAATTGAAAAAACTTATGATGCCGGCATCATTTAAAAGTTTAAAAATCAGATTTCTTTCGAAACCCGATATCTCCGCAACCAAGCCTCGTAAGTGGTTGCGGTTTTCAATTTCTAATTGACAATAAACAGACCTTTCCATCGATGTACAGCACTTTACAAAATTCGAGAAAAAAATTTTTAGTGAAAAATTGAAAAAACTTATGATGCCGGCATCATTTAAAAGTTTAAAAATCAGATTTCTTTCGAAACCCGATATCTCCGCAACCAACCCTCGTAAGTGGTTGCGGTTTTCAATTTCTAATTGACAATAAACAGACCTTTCCATCGATGTACAGCACTTTACAAAATTCGAGAAAAAAATTTTGAGTGAAAAATTGAAAAAACTTATGATGCCGGCATCATTTAAAAGTTTAAAAATCAGATTTCTTTCGAAACCCGATATCTCCGCAACCAAGCCTCGTAAGTGGTTGCGGTTTTCAATTTCTAATTGACAATAAACAGACCTTTCCATCGATGTACAGCACTTTACAAAATTCGAGAAAAAAATGTTGAGTGAAAAATTGAAAAAACTTATGATGCCGGCATCATTTAAAAGTTTAAAAATCAGATTTCGTTCGAAACCCGATATCTCCGCAACCAAGCCTCGTAAGTGGTTGCGGTTTTCAATTTTTAATTGACAATAAACAGACCTTTCCATCGATGTACAGCACTTTACAAAATTCGAGAAAAAAATTTTGAGTGAAAAGTTGAAAAACCTTATGATGCCGGCATCATTTAAAAGTTTAAAAATCAGATTTCTTTCGAAACCCGATATCTCCGCAACCAAGCCTCGTAAGTGGTTGCGGTTTTCAATTTCTAATTGACAATAAACAGACCTTTCCATCGATGTACAGCACTTTACAAAATTCGAGAAAAAAATTTTGAGTGAAAAATTGAAAAAACTTATGATGCCGGCATCATTTAAAAGTTTAAAAATCAGATTTCTTTCGAAACCCGATATCTCCGCAACCAAGCCTCGTAAGTGGTTGCGGTTTTCAATTTCTAATTGACAATAAACAGACCTTTCCATCGATGTACAGCACTTTACAAAATTCGAGAAAAAAATTTTGAGTGAAAAATTGAAAAAACTTATGATGCCGGCATCATTTAAAACTTTAAAAATCAGATTTCTTTCGAAACCCGATATCTCCGCAACCAAGCCTCGTAAGTGGTTGCGGTTTTCAATTTCTAATTGACAATAAACAGACCTTTCCATCGATGTACAGCACTTTACAAAATTCGAGAAAAAAATTTTGAGTGAAAAATTGAAAAAACTTATGATGATCATTTAAAAGTTTAAAAATCAGATTTCTTTCAAAACCCGATATCTCCGCAACCAAGCCTCGTAAGTGGTTGCGGTTTTCAATTTCTAATTTACAATAAACAGACCTTTCCATCGATGTACAGCACTTTACAAAATTCGAGAAAAAAATTTTGAGTGAAAAATTGAAAAAACTTATGATGCCGGCATCATTTAAAAGTTTAAAAATCAGATTTCTTTCGAAACCCGATATCTCCGCAACCAAGCCTCGTAAGTGGTTGCGGTTTTCAATTTCTAATTGACAATAAACAGACCTTTCCATCGATGTACAGCACTTTACAAAATTCGAGAAAAAAATTTTGAGTGAAAAATTGAAAAAACTTATGATGCCGGCATCATTTAAAAGTTTAAAAATCAGATTTCTTTTGAAACCCGATATCTCCGCAACCAAGCCTCGTAAGTGGTTGCGGTTTTCAATTTTTAATTGACAATAAACAGACCTTTCCATCGATGTACAGCACTTTACAAAATTCGAGAAAAAAATTTTTAGTGAAAAATTGAAAAAACTTATGATGCCGGCATCATTTAAAAGTTTAAAAATCAGATTTCTTTCGAAACCCGATATCTCCGCAACCAAGCCTCGTAAGTGGTTGCGGTTTTCAATTTCTAATTGACAATAAACAGACCTTTCCATCGATGTACAGCACTTTACCAAATTCGAGAAAAAAATTTTGAGTGAAAAATTGAAAAAACTTATGATGCCGGCATCATTTAAAAGTTTAAAAATCAGATTTCTTTCGAAACCCGATATCTCCACAACCAAGCCTCGTAAGTGGTTGCGGTTTTCAATTTCTAATTGACAATAAACAGACCTTTCCATCGATGTACAGCAAAATTCGAGAAAAAAAATTTTATTGAAAAATTGAAAAAACTTATGATGCCGGCATCATTTAAAAGTTTAAAAATTAGATTTCTTTCGAAACCCGATATCTCCGCAACCAAGCCTCGTAAGTGGTTGCGGTTTTCAATTTCTAATTGACAATAAACAGACCTTTCCATCGATGTACAGCACTTTACAAAATTCGAGAAAAAAATTTTGAGTGAAAAATTGAAAAAACTTATGATGCCGGCATCATTTAAAAGTTTAAAAATCAGATTTCTTTCAAAACCCGATATCTCCGCAACCAAGCCTCGTAAGTGGTTGCGGTTTTCAATTTCTAATTGACAATAAACAGACCTTTCCATCGATGTAAAAAAATTTTTGAGTGAAAAATTGAAAAAACTTATGATGCCGGCATCATTTAAAAGTTTAAAAATCAGATTACTTTCGAAACCCGATATCTCCACAACCAAGCCTCGTAAGTGGTTGCGGTTTTCAATTTCTAATTGACAATAAACAGACCTTTCCATCGATGTACAGCAAAATTCGAGAAAAAAAATTTGAGTGAAAAATTGAAAAAACTTATGATGCCGGCATCATTTAAAAGTTTAAAAATCAGATTTCTTTCGAAACCCGATATCTCCGCAACCAAGCCTCGTAAGTGGTTGCGGTTTTCAATTTCTAATTGACAATAAACAGACCTTTCCATCGATGTACAGCACTTTACAAAATTCGAGAAAAAAATTTTGAGTGAAAAATTGAAAAAACTTATGATGCCGGCATCATTTAAAAGTTTAAAAATCAGATTTCTTTCAAAACCCGATATCTCCGCAACCAAGCCTCGTAAGTGGTTGCGGTTTTCAATTTCTAATTGACAATAAACAGACCTTTCCATCGATGTACAGCACTTTACAAAATTCGAGAAAAAAATTTTGAGTGAAAAGTTGAAAAAACTTATGATGCCGGCATCATTTAAAAGTTTAAAAATCAGATTTCTTTCGAAACCCGATATCTCCGCAACCAAGCCTCGTAAGTGGTTGCGGTTTTCAATTTCTAATTGACAATAAACAGACCTTTCCATCGATGTACAGCACTTTACAAAATTCGAGAAAAAAATTTTTAGTGAAAAATTGAAAAAACTTATGATGCCGGCATCATTTAAAAGTTTAAAAATCAGATTTCTTTCGAAACCCGATATCTCCGCAACCAAGCCTCGTAAGTGGTTGCGGTTTTCAATTTCTAATTGACAATAAACAGACCTTTCCATCGATGTACAGCACTTTACAAAATTCGAGAAAAAAATTTTGAGTGAAAAATTGAAAAAACTTATGATGCTGGCATCATTTAAAAGTTTAAAAATCAGATTTCTTTCGAAACCCGATATCTCCGCAACCAAGCCTCGTAAGTGGTTGCGGTTTTCAATTTCTAATTGACAATAAACAGACCTTTCCATCGATGTACAGCACTTTACAAAATTCGAGAAAAAAATTTTGAGTGAAAAATTGAAAAAACTAATGATGTTAAAAATGTTAAAAAAATGTTTAAAAGTTTAAAAATCAGATTTCTTTCGAAACCCGATATCTCCGCAACCAAGCCTCGTAAGTGGTTGCGGTTTTCAATTTCTAATTGACAATAAACAGACCTTTCCATCGATGTACAGCACTTTACAAAATTCGAGAAAAAAATTTTGAGTGAAAAATTGAAAAAACTAATGATGTTAAAAATGTTAAAAAAATGTTTAAAAGTTTAAAAATCAGATTTCTTTCGAAACCCGATATCTCCGCAACCAAGCCTCGTAAGTGGTTGCGGTTTTCAATTTCTAATTGTCAATAAACAGACCTTTCCATCGATGTACAGCACTTTACAAAATTCGATAAAAAAATTTTGAGTGAAAAATTGAAAAAACTTATGATGCCGGCATCATTTAAAAGTTTAAAAATCAGATTTCGTTCGAAACCCGATATCTCCGCAACCAAGCCTCGGTTTTCAATTTCTAATTGACAATAAACAGACCTTTCCATCGATGTACAGCACTTTACAAAATTCGAGAAAAAAATTTTGAGTGAAAAATTGAAAAAACTTATGATGCCGGCATCATTTAAAAGTTTAAAAATCAGATTTCTTTCGAAACCCGATATCTCCGCAACCAAGCCTCGTAAGTGGTTGCGGTTTTCAATTTCTAATTTACAATAAACAGACCTTTCCATCGATGTACAGCACTTTACCAAATTCGAGAAAAAAATTTTGAGTGAAAAATTGAAAAAACTTATGATGCCGGCATCATTTAAAAGTTTAAAAATCAGATTTCTTTCGAAACCCGATATCTCCGCAACCAAGCCTCGTAAGTGGTTGCGGTTTTCAATTTCTAATTTACAATAAACAGACCTTTCCATCGATGTACAGCACTTTACAAAATTCGAGAAAAAAATTTTGAGTGAAAAATTGAAAAAACTTATGATGCCGGCATCATTTAAAAGTTTAAAAATCAGATTTCTTTCGAAACCCGATATCTCCGCAACCAAGCCTCGTAAGTGGTTGCGGTTTTCAATTTCTAATTGACAATAAACAGACCTTTCCATCGATGTACAGCACTTTACAAAATTCGAGAAAAAAATTTTTAGTGAAAAATTGAAAAAACTTATGATGCCGGCATCATTTAAAAGTTTAAAAATCAGATTTCTTTCGAAACCCGATATCTCCGCAACCAACCCTCGTAAGTGGTTGCGGTTTTCAATTTCTAATTGACAATAAACAGACCTTTCCATCGATGTACAGCACTTTACAAAATTCGAGAAAAAAATTTTGAGTGAAAAATTGAAAAAACTTATGATGCCGGCATCATTTAAAAGTTTAAAAATCAGATTTCTTTCGAAACCCGATATCTCCGCAACCAAGCCTCGTAAGTGGTTGCGGTTTTCAATTTCTAATTGACAATAAACAGACCTTTCCATCGATGTACAGCACTTTACAAAATTCGAGAAAAAAATGTTGAGTGAAAAATTGAAAAAACTTATGATGCCGGCATCATTTAAAAGTTTAAAAATCAGATTTCGTTCGAAACCCGATATCTCCGCAACCAAGCCTCGTAAGTGGTTGCGGTTTTCAATTTTTAATTGACAATAAACAGACCTTTCCATCGATGTACAGCACTTTACAAAATTCGAGAAAAAAATTTTGAGTGAAAAGTTGAAAAACCTTATGATGCCGGCATCATTTAAAAGTTTAAAAATCAGATTTCTTTCGAAACCCGATATCTCCGCAACCAAGCCTCGTAAGTGGTTGCGGTTTTCAATTTCTAATTGACAATAAACAGACCTTTCCATCGATGTACAGCACTTTACAAAATTCGAGAAAAAAATTTTGAGTGAAAAATTGAAAAAACTTATGATGCCGGCATCATTTAAAAGTTTAAAAATCAGATTTCTTTCGAAACCCGATATCTCCGCAACCAAGCCTCGTAAGTGGTTGCGGTTTTCAATTTCTAATTGACAATAAACAGACCTTTCCATCGATGTACAGCACTTTACAAAATTCGAGAAAAAAATTTTGAGTGAAAAATTGAAAAAACTTATGATGCCGGCATCATTTAAAAGTTTAAAAATCAGATTTCTTTCGAAACCCGATATCTCCGCAACCAAGCCTCGTAAGTGGTTGCGGTTTTCAATTTCTAATTGACAATAAACAGACCTTTCCATCGATGTACAGCACTTTACAAAATTCGAGAAAAAAATTTTGAGTGAAAAATTGAAAAAACTTATGATGCCGGCATCATTTAAAAGTTTAAAAATCAGATTTCTTTCGAAACCCGATATCTCCGCAACCAAGCCTCGTAAGTGGTTGCGGTTTTCAATTTCTAATTTACAATAAACAGACCTTTCCATCGATGTACAGCACTTTACAAAATTCGAGAAAAAAATTTTGAGTGAAAAATTGAAAAAACTTATGATGCCGGCATCATTTAAAAGTTTAAAAATCAGATTTCTTTCGAAACCCGATATCTCCGCAACCAAGCCTCGTAAGTGGTTGCGGTTTTCAATTTCTAATTGACAATAAACAGACCTTTCCATCGATGTACAGCACTTTACAAAATTCGAGAAAAAAATTTTGAGTGAAAAATTGAAAAAACTTATGATGCCGGCATCATTTAAAACTTTAAAAATCAGATTTCTTTCGAAACCCGATATCTCCGCAACCAAGCCTCGTAAGTGGTTGCGGTTTTCAATTTCTAATTGACAATAAACAGACCTTTCCATCGATGTACAGCACTTTACAAAATTCGAGAAAAAAATTTTGAGTGAAAAATTGAAAAAACTTATGATGATCATTTAAAAGTTTAAAAATCAGATTTCTTTCGAAACCCGATATCTCCGCAACCAAGCCTCGTAAGTGGTTGCGGTTTTCAATTTCTAATTTACAATAAACAGACCTTTCCATCGATGTACAGCACTTTACAAAATTCGAGAAAAAAATTTTGAGTGAAAAATTGAAAAAACTTATGATGCCGGCATCATTTAAAAGTTTAAAAATCAGATTTCTTTCGAAACCCGATATCTCCGCAACCAAGCCTCGTAAGTGGTTGCGGTTTTCAATTTCTAATTGACAATAAACAGACCTTTCCATCGATGTACAGCACTTTACAAAATTCGAGAAAAAAATTTTGAGTGAAAAATTGAAAAAACTTATGATGCCGGCATCATTTAAAAGTTTAAAAATCAGATTTCTTTTGAAACCCGATATCTCCGCAACCAAGCCTCGTAAGTGGTTGCGGTTTTCAATTTTTAATTGACAATAAACAGACCTTTCCATCGATGTACAGCACTTTACAAAATTCGAGAAAAAAATTTTTAGTGAAAAATTGAAAAAACTTATGATGCCGGCATCATTTAAAAGTTTAAAAATCAGATTTCTTTCGAAACCCGATATCTCCGCAACCAAGCCTCGTAAGTGGTTGCGGTTTTCAATTTCTAATTGACAATAAACAGACCTTTCCATCGATGTACAGCACTTTACCAAATTCGAGAAAAAAATTTTGAGTGAAAAATTGAAAAAACTTATGATGCCGGCATCATTTAAAAGTTTAAAAATCAGATTTCTTTCGAAACCCGATATCTCCACAACCAAGCCTCGTAAGTGGTTGCGGTTTTCAATTTCTAATTGACAATAAACAGACCTTTCCATCGATGTACAGCAAAATTCGAGAAAAAAAATTTTATTGAAAAATTGAAAAAACTTATGATGCCGGCATCATTTAAAAGTTTAAAAATTAGATTTCTTTCGAAACCCGATATCTCCGCAACCAAGCCTCGTAAGTGGTTGCGGTTTTCAATTTCTAATTGACAATAAACAGACCTTTCCATCGATGTACAGCACTTTACAAAATTCGAGAAAAAAATTTTGAGTGAAAAATTGAAAAAACTTATGATGCCGGCATCATTTAAAAGTTTAAAAATCAGATTTCTTTCAAAACCCGATATCTCCGCAACCAAGCCTCGTAAGTGGTTGCGGTTTTCAATTTCTAATTGACAATAAACAGACCTTTCCATCGATGTAAAAAAATTTTTGAGTGAAAAATTGAAAAAACTTATGATGCCGGCATCATTTAAAAGTTTAAAAATCAGATTACTTTCGAAACCCGATATCTCCACAACCAAGCCTCGTAAGTGGTTGCGGTTTTCAATTTCTAATTGACAATAAACAGACCTTTCCATCGATGTACAGCAAAATTCGAGAAAAAAAATTTGAGTGAAAAATTGAAAAAACTTATGATGCCGGCATCATTTAAAAGTTTAAAAATCAGATTTCTTTCGAAACCCGATATCTCCGCAACCAAGCCTCGTAAGTGGTTGCGGTTTTCAATTTCTAATTGACAATAAACAGACCTTTCCATCGATGTACAGCACTTTACAAAATTCGAGAAAAAAATTTTGAGTGAAAAATTGAAAAAACTTATGAAGCCGGCATCATTTAAAAGTTTAAAAATCAGATTTCTTTCAAAACCCGATATCTCCGCAACCAAGCCTCGTAAGTGGTTGCGGTTTTCAATTTCTAATTGACAATAAACAGACCTTTCCATCGATGTACAGCACTTTACAAAATTCGAGAAAAAAATTTTGAGTGAAAAGTTGAAAAAACTTATGATGCCGGCATCATTTAAAAGTTTAAAAATCAGATTTCTTTCGAAACCCGATATCTCCGCAACCAAGCCTCGTAAGTGGTTGCGGTTTTCAATTTCTAATTGACAATAAACAGACCTTTCCATCGATGTACAGCACTTTACAAAATTCGAGAAAAAAATTTTTAGTGAAAAATTGAAAAAACTTATGATGCCGGCATCATTTAAAAGTTTAAAAATCAGATTTCTTTCGAAACCCGATATCTCCGCAACCAAGCCTCGTAAGTGGTTGCGGTTTTCAATTTCTAATTGACAATAAACAGACCTTTCCATCGATGTACAGCACTTTACAAAATTCGAGAAAAAAATTTTGAGTGAAAAATTGAAAAAACTTATGATGCTGGCATCATTTAAAAGTTTAAAAATCAGATTTCTTTCGAAACCCGATATCTCCGCAACCAAGCCTCGTAAGTGGTTGCGGTTTTCAATTTCTAATTGACAATAAACAGACCTTTCCATCGATGTACAGCACTTTACAAAATTCGAGAAAAAAATTTTGAGTGAAAAATTGAAAAAACTTATGATGCCGGCATCATTTAAAAGTTTAAAAATCAGATTTCTTTCAAAACCCGATATCTCCGCAACCAAGCCTCGTAAGTGGTTGCGGTTTTCAATTTCTAATTGACAATAAACAGACCTTTCCATCGATGTACAGCACTTTACAAAATTCGAGAAAAAAATTTTGAGTGAAAAGTTGAAAAAACTTATGATGCCGGCATCATTTAAAAGTTTAAAAATCAGATTTCTTTCGAAACCCGATATCTCCGCAACCAAGCCTCGTAAGTGGTTGCGGTTTTCAATTTCTAATTGACAATAAACAGACCTTTCCATCGATGTACAGCACTTTACAAAATTCGAGAAAAAAATTTTTAGTGAAAAATTGAAAAAACTTATGATGCCGGCATCATTTAAAAGTTTAAAAATCAGATTTCTTTCGAAACCCGATATCTCCGCAACCAAGCCTCGTAAGTGGTTGCGGTTTTCAATTTCTAATTGACAATAAACAGACCTTTCCATCGATGTACAGCACTTTACAAAATTCGAGAAAAAAATTTTGAGTGAAAAATTGAAAAAACTTATGATGCTGGCATCATTTAAAAGTTTAAAAATCAGATTTCTTTCGAAACCCGATATCTCCGCAACCAAGCCTCGTAAGTGGTTGCGGTTTTCAATTTCTAATTGACAATAAACAGACCTTTCCATCGATGTACAGCACTTTACAAAATTCGAGAAAAAAATTTTGAGTGAAAAATTGAAAAAACTAATGATGTTAAAAATGTTAAAAAAATGTTTAAAAGTTTAAAAATCAGATTTCTTTCGAAACCCGATATCTCCGCAACCAAGCCTCGTAAGTGGTTGCGGTTTTCAATTTCTAATTGACAATAAACAGACCTTTCCATCGATGTACAGCACTTTACAAAATTCGAGAAAAAAATTTTGAGTGAAAAATTGAAAAAACTAATGATGTTAAAAATGTTAAAAAAATGTTTAAAAGTTTAAAAATCAGATTTCTTTCGAAACCCGATATCTCCGCAACCAAGCCTCGTAAGTGGTTGCGGTTTTCAATTTCTAATTGTCAATAAACAGACCTTTCCATCGATGTACAGCACTTTACAAAATTCGATAAAAAAATTTTGAGTGAAAAATTGAAAAAACTTATGATGCCGGCATCATTTAAAAGTTTAAAAATCAGATTTCGTTCGAAACCCGATATCTCCGCAACCAAGCCTCGGTTTTCAATTTCTAATTGACAATAAACAGACCTTTCCATCGATGTACAGCACTTTACAAAATTCGAGAAAAAATTTTGAGTGAAAAATTGAAAAAACTTATGATGCCGGCATCATTTAAAAGTTTAAAAATCAGATTTCTTTCGAAACCCGATATCTCCGCAACCAAGCCTCGTAAGTGGTTGCGGTTTTCAATTTCTAATTGACAATAAACAGACCTTTCTATCGATGTACAGCACTTTACAAAATTCGAGAAAAAAATTTTGAGTGAAAAATTGAAAAAACTTATGATGCCGGCATCATTTAAAAGTTTAAAAATCAGATTTCGTTCGAAACCCGATATCTCCGCAACCAAGCCTCGGTTTTCAATTTCTAATTGACAATAAACAGACCTTTCCATCGATGTACAGCACTTTACAAAATTCGAGAAAAAATTTTGATTGAAAAATTGAAAAAACTTATGATGCCGGCATCATTTAAAAGTTTAAAAATCAGATTTCTTTCGAAACCCGATATCTCCGCAACCAAGCCTCGTAAGTGGTTGCGGTTTTCAATTTCTAATTGACAATAAACAGACCTTTCTATCGATGTACAGCACTTTACAAAATTCGAGAAAAAAATTTTTAGTGAAAAATTGAAAAAACTTATGATGCCGGCATCATTTAAAAGTTTAAAAATCAGATTTCTTTCGAAACCCGATATCTCCGCAACCAAGCCTCGTAAGTGGTTGCGGTTTTCAATTTCTAATTGACAATAAACAGACCTTTCCATCGATGTACAACACTTTACAAAATTCGAGAAAAAAATTTTGAGTGAAAAATTGAAAAACTTATGATGCCGGCATCATTTAAAAGTTTAAAAATCAGATTTCGTTCGAAACCCGATATCTCCGCAACCAAGCCTCGTAAGTGGTTGCGGTTTTCAATTTCTAATTGACAATAAACAGACCTTTCCATCGATGTACAGCACTTTACAAAATTCGAGAAAAAAATTTTGAGTGAAAAATTGAAAAAAACTTATGATGCCGACATCATTTAAAAGTTTAAAAATCAGATTTCGTTCGAAACCCGATATCTCCGCAACCAAGCCTCGTAAGTGGTTGCGGTTTTCAATTTCTAATTGACAATAAACAGACCTTTCCATCGATGTACAGCACTTTACAAAATTCGAGAAAAAATTTTGAGTGAAAAATTGAAAAAACTTATGATGCCGGCATCATTTAAAAGTTTAAAAATCAGATTTCTTTCAAAACCCGATATCTCCGCAACCAAGCCTCGTAAGTGGTTGCGGTTTTCAATTTCTAATTGACAATAAACAGACCTTTCCATCGATGTAAAAAAAATTTTTGAGTGAAAAATTGAAAAAACTTATGATGCCGGCATCATTTAAAAGTTTAAAAATCAGATTACTTTCGAAACCCGATATCTCCACAACCAAGCCTCGTAAGTGGTTGCGGTTTTCAATTTCTAATTGACAATAAACAGACCTTTCCATCGATGTACAGCAAAATTCGAGAAAAAAAATTTTAGTGAAAAATTGAAAAAACTTATGATGCCGGCATCATTTAAAAGTTTAAAAATCAGATTTCTTTCGAAACCCGATATCTCCGCAACCAAGCCTCGTAAGTGGTTGCGGTTTTCAATTTCTAATTGACAATAAACAGACCTTTCCATCGATGTACAGCACTTTACAAAATTCGAGAAAAAAATTTTGAGTGAAAAATTGAAAAAACTTATGATGCCGGCATCATTTAAAAGTTTAAAAATCAGATTTCGTTCGAAACCCGATATCTCCGCAACCAAGCCTCGTAAGTGGTTGCGGTTTTCAATTTCTAATTGACAATAAACAGACCTTTCCATCGATGTACAGCACTTTACAAAATTCGAGAAAAAAATTTTGAGTGAAAAATTGAAAAAACTTATGATGCCGGCATCATTTAAAAGTTTAAAAATCAGATTTCTTTCGAAACCCGATATCTCCGCAACCAAGCCTCGTAAGTGGTTGCGGTTTTCAATTTCTAATTGACAATAAACAGACCTTTCCATCGATGTACAGCACTTTACAAAATTCGAGAAAAAAATTTTGAGTGAAAAGTTGAAAAAACTTATGATGCCGGCATCATTTAAAAGTTTAAAAATCAGATTTCTTTCGAAACCCGATATCTCCGCAACCAAGCCTCGTAAGTGGTTGCGGTTTTCAATTTCTAATTGACAATAAACAGACCTTTCCATCGATGTACAGCACTTTACAAAATTCGAGAAAAAAATTTTGAGTGAAAAATTGAAAAAACTTATGATGCCGGCATCATTGAAAAGTTTAAAAATCAGATTTCTTTCGAAACCCGATATCTCCGCAACCAAGCCTCGTAAGTGGTTGCGGTTTTCAATTTCTAATTGACAATAAACAGACCTTTCCTTCGATGTACAGCACTTTACAAAATTCGAGAAAAAAAATTTTAGTGAAAAATTGAAAAAACTTATGATGCCGGCATCATTTAAAAGTTTAAAAATCAGATTTCTTTCTAAACCCGATATCTCCGCAACCAAGCCTCGTAAGTGGTTGTGGTTTTCAATTTCTAATTGACAATAAACAGACCTTTCCATCGATGTACAGCACTTTACAAAATTCGAGAAAAAAATTTTGAGTGAAAAGTTGAAAAAACTTATGATGCCGGCATCATTTAAAAGTTTAAAAATCAGATTTCTTTCGAAACCCGATATCTCCGCAACCAAGCCTCGTAAGTGGTTGCGGTTTTCAATTTCTAATTGACAATAAACAGACCTTTCCATCGATGTACAGCACTTTACAAAATTCGAGAAAAAAATTTTGAGTGAAAAATTGAAAAAACTTATCCGGCATCATTTAAAAGTTTAAAAATCAGATTTCTTTCGAAACCCGATATCTCCGCAACCAAGCCTCGTAAGTGGTTGCGGTTTTCAATTTCTAATTGACAATAAACAGACCTTTCCATCGATGTACAGCACTTTACAAAATTCGAGAAAAAAATTTTGAGTGAAAAATTGAAAAAACTTATGATGCTGGCATCATTTAAAAGTTTAAAAATCAGATTTCTTTCGAAACCCGATATCTCCGCAACCAAGCCTCGTAAGTGGTTGCGGTTTTCAATTTCTAATTGACAATAAACAGACCTTTCCATCGATGTACAGCACTTTACAAAATTCGAGAAAAAAATTTTGAGTGAAAAATTGAAAAAACTAATGATGTTAAAAATGTTAAAAAAATGTTTAAAAGTTTAAAAATCAGATTTCTTTCGAAACCCGATATCTCCGCAACCAAGCCTCGTAAGTGGTTGCGGTTTTCAATTTCTAATTGACAATAAACAGAACTTTCCATCGATGTACAGCACTTTACAAAATTCGAGAAAAAAATTTAGAGTGAAAAATTGAAAAAACTAATGATGTTAAAAATGTTAAAAAAATGTTTAAAAGTTTAAAAATCAGATTTCTTTCGAAACCCGATATCTCCGCAACCAAGCCTCGTAAGTGGTTGCGGTTTTCAATTTCTAATTGTCAATAAACAGACCTTTCCATCGATGTACAGCACTTTACAAAATTCGATAAAAAAATTTTGAGTGAAAAATTGAAAAAACTTATGATGCCGGCATCATTTAAAAGTTTAAAAATCAGATTTCGTTCGAAACCCGATATCTCCGCAACCAAGCCTCGGTTTTCAATTTCTAATTGACAATAAACAGACCTTTCCATCGATGTACAGCACTTTACAAAATTCGAGAAAAAATTTTGAGTGAAAAATTGAAAAAACTTATGATGCCGGCATCATTTAAAAGTTTAAAAATCAGATTTCTTTCGAAACCCGATATCTCCGCAACCAAGCCTCGTAAGTGGTTGCGGTTTTCAATTTCTAATTGACAATAAACAGACCTTTCTATCGATGTACAGCACTTTACAAAATTCGAGAAAAAAAATTTTTAGTGAAAAATTGAAAAAACTTATGATGCCGGCATCATTTAAAAGTTTAAAAATCAGATTTCTTTCGAAACCCGATATCTCCGCAACCAAGCCTCGTAAGTGGTTGCGGTTTTCAATTTCTAATTGACAATAAACAGACCTTTCCATCGATGTACAGCACTTTACAAAATTCGAGAGAAAAATGTTGAGTGAAAAATTGAAAAAACTTATGATGCCGGCATCATTTAAAAGTTTAAAAATCAGATTTCGTTCGAAACCCGATATCTGCGCAACCAAGCCTCGTAAGTGGTTGCGGTTTTCAATTTCTAATTGACAATAAACAGACCTTTCCATCGATGTACAGCACTTTACAAAATTCGAGAAAAAAATTTTGAGTGAAAAATTGAAAAAACTTATGATGCCGGCATCATTTAAAAGTTTAAAAATCAAATTTCGTTCGAAACCCGATATCTCCGCAACCAAGCCTCGTAAGTGGTTGCGGTTTTCAATTTCTAATTGACAATAAACAGACCTTTCCATCGATGTACAGCACTTTACAAAATTCGAGAAAAAAATTTTGAGTGAAAAATTGAAAAAACTTATGATGCCGGCATCATTTAAAAGTTTAAAAATCAGATTTCTTTCGAAACCCGATATCTCCGCAACCAAGCCTCGTAAGTGGTTGCGGTTTTCAATTTCTAATTGACAATAAATAGACCTTCCCATCGATGTACAGCACTTTACAAAATTCGAGAAAAAAATTTTGAGTGAAAAATTGAAAAAACTTATGATGCCGGCATCATTTAAAAGTTTCAAAATCAGATTTCTTTCGAAACCCGATATCTCCGCAACCAAGCCTCATAAGTGGTTGCGGTTTTCAATTTCTAATTGACAATAAACAGACCTTTCCATCGATGTACAGCACTTTACAAAATTCGAGAAAAAAATTTTGAGTGAAAAATTGAAAAAACTTATGATGCCGGCATCATTTAAAAGTTTAAAAATCAGATTTCTTTCTAAACCCGATATCTCCGCAACCAAGCCTCGTAAGTGGTTGAGGTTTTCAATTTCTAATTGACAATAAACAGACCTTTCCATCGATGTACAGCACTTTACAAAATTCGAGAAAAAAATTTTGAGTGAAAAATTGAAAAAACTTATGATTTAATTAATCATTTAAAAGTTTAAAAATCAGATTTCTTTCGAAACCCGATATCTCCGCAACCAAGCCTCGTAAGTGGTTGCGGTTTTCAATTTCTAATTGTCAATAAACAGACCTTTCCATCGATGTACAGCACTTTACAAAATTCGATAAAAAAATTTTGAGTGAAAAATTGAAAAAAATTATGATGACGGCATCATTTAAAAGTTTAAAAATCAGATTTCGTTCGAAACCCGATATCTCCGCAACCAAGCCTCGTAAGTGGTTGCGGTTTTCAATTTCTAATTGACAATAAACAGACCTTTCCATCGATGTACAGCACTTTACAAAATTCGAGAAAAAATTTTGAGTGAAAAATTGAAAAAACTTATGATGCCGGCATCATTTAAAAGTTTAAAAATCAGATTTCTTTCGTAACCCGATATCTCCGCAACCAAGCCTCGTAAGTGGTTGCGGTTTTCAATTTCTAATTGACAATAAACAGACCTTTCTATCGATGTACAGCACTTTACAAAATTCGAGAAAAAAATTTTGAGTGAAAAATTGAAAAAACTTATGATGCCGGCATCATTTAAAAGTTTAAAAATCAGATTTCGTTCGAAACCCGATATCTCCGCAACCAAGCCTCGTAAGTGGTTGCGGTTTTCAATTTCTAATTGACAATAAACAGACCTTTCCATCGATGTACAGCACTTTACAAAATTCGAGAGAAAAATTTTGAGTGAAAAATTGAAAAAACTTATGATGCCGGCATCATTTAAAAGTTTAAAAATCAGATTTCGTTCGAAACCCGATATCTCCGCAACCAAGCCTCGTAAGTGGTTGCGGTTTTCAATTTCTAATTGACAATAAACAGACCTTTCCATCGATGTACAGCACTTTACAAAATTCGAGAAAAAAATTTTAAGTGAAAAATTGAAAAAACTTATGATGCCGGCATCATTTAAAAGTTTAAAAATCAGATTTCTTTCGAAACCCGATATCTCCGCAACCAAGCCTCGTAAGTGGTTGCGGTTTTCAATTTCTAATTGACAATAAACAGACCTTTCCATCGATGTACAGCACTTTACAAAATTCGAGAAAAAAATTTTGAGTGAAAAATTGAAAAAACTTATGATGCCGGCATCATTTAAAAGTTTAAAAATCAGATTTCTTTCGAAACTCGATATCTCCGCAACCAAGCCTCGTAAGTGGTTGCGGTTTTCAATTTCTAATTGACAATAAACAGACCTTTCCATCGATGTACAGCATTTTACAAAATTCGAGAAAAAAATTTTTGAGTGAAAAGTTGAAAAAACTTATGATGCCGGCATCATTTAAAAGTTTAAAAATCAGATTTCTTTCGAAACTCGATATCTCCGCAACCAAGCCTCGTAAGTGGTTGCGGTTTTCAATTTCTAACTGACAATAAACAGACCTTTCCATCGATGTACAGCAAAATTCGAGAAAAAAAATTTGAGTGAAAAATTGAAAAAACTTATGATGCCGGGCATCATTTAAAAGTTTAAAAATCAGATTTCTTTCGAAACCCGATATCTCCGCAACCAAGCCTCGTAAGTGGTTGCGGTTTTCAATTTCTAATTGACAATAAACAGACCTTTCCATCGATGTACAGCATTTTACAAAATTCGAGAAAAAAATTTTTGAGTGAAAAGTTGAAAAAACTTATGATGCCGGCATCATTTAAAAGTTTAAAAATCAGATTTCTTTCGAAACTCGATATCTCCGCAACCAAGCCTCGTAAGTGGTTGCGGTTTTCAATTTCTAACTGACAATAAACAGACCTTTCCATCGATGTACAGCAAAATTCGAGAAAAAAAATTTGAGTGAAAAATTGAAAAAACTTATGATGCCGGCATCATTTAAAAGTTTAAAAATCAGATTTCTTTCGAAACTCGATATCTCCGCAACCAAGCCTCGTAAGTGGTTGCGGTTTTCAATTTCTAATTGACAATAAACAGACCTTTCCATCGATGTACAGCATTTTACAAAATTCGAGAAAAAAATTTTTAGTGAAAAGTTGAAAAAACTTATGATGCCGGCATCATTTAAAAGTTTAAAAATCAGATTTCTTTCGAAACTCGATATCTCCGCAACCAAGCCTCGTAAGTGGTTGCGGTTTTCAATTTCTAACTGACAATAAACAGACCTTTCCATCGATGTACAGCAAAATTCGAGAAAAAAAATTTGAGTGAAAAATTGAAAAAACTTATGATGCCGGCATCATTTAAAAGTTTAAAAATCAGATTTCTTTCGAAACCCGATATCTCCGCAACCAAGCCTCGTAAGTGGTTGCGGTTTTCAATTTCTAATTGACAATAAACAGACCTTTCCATCGATGTACAGCACTTTACAAAATTCGAGAAAAAAATTTTGAGTGAAAAATTGAAAAAACTTATGATGCCGGCATCATTTAAAAGTTTAAAAATCAGATTTCTTTCGAAACTCGATATCTCCGCAACCAAGCCTCGTAAGTGGTTGCGGTTTTCAATTTCTAATTGACAATAAACAGACCTTTCCATCGATGTACAGCATTTTACAAAATTCGAGAAAAAAATTTTTGAGTGAAAAGTTGAAAAAACTTATGATGCCGGCATCATTTAAAAGTTTAAAAATCAGATTTCTTTCGAAACTCGATATCTCCGCAACCAAGCCTCGTAAGTGGTTGCGGTTTTCAATTTCTAACTGACAATAAACAGACCTTTCCATCGATGTACAGCAAAATTCGAGAAAAAAAATTTGAGTGAAAAATTGAAAAAACTTATGATGCCGGGCATCATTTAAAAGTTTAAAAATCAGATTTCTTTCGAAACCCGATATCTCCGCAACCAAGCCTCGTAAGTGGTTGCGGTTTTCAATTTCAAATTGTCAATAAACAGACCTTTCCATCGATGTACAGCACTTTACAAAATTCGAGAAAAAAATTTTAAGTGAAAAATTGAAAAAACTTATGATGCCGGCATCATTTAAAAGTTTAAAAATCAGATTTCTTTCGAAACTCGATATCTCCGCAACCAAGCCTCGTAAGTGGTTGCGGTTTTCAATTTCTAATTGACAATAAACAGACCTTTCCATCGATGTACAGCATTTTACAAAATTCGAGAAAAAAATTTTTGAGTGAAAAGTTGAAAAAACTTATGATGCCGGCATCATTTAAAAGTTTAAAAATCAGATTTCTTTCGAAACTCGATATCTCCGCAACCAAGCCTCGTAAGTGGTTGCGGTTTTCAATTTCTAACTGACAATAAACAGACCTTTCCATCGATGTACAGCAAAATTCGAGAAAAAAAATTTGAGTGAAAAATTGAAAAAACTTATGATGCCGGGCATCATTTAAAAGTT
This sequence comes from Epistrophe grossulariae, assembly GCA_929447395.1. NCBI lineage: Eukaryota > Metazoa > Arthropoda > Insecta > Diptera > Syrphidae > Epistrophe > Epistrophe grossulariae. The sequence continues at coordinate 40,133,475 of OV839566.1, forward strand.
TAAAAATCAGATTTCTTTCGAAACCCGATATCTCCGCAACCAAGCCTCGTAAGTGGTTGCGGTTTTCAATTTCTAATTGCCAATAAACAGACCTTTCCATCGATGTACAGCACTTTACAAAATTCGAGAAAAAAAATTTTAGTGAAAATTGAAAAAACTTATGATGCCGGCATCATTTAAAAGTTTAAAAATCAGATTTCTTTCGAAACTCGATATCTCCGCAACCAAGCCTCGTAAGTGGTTGCGGTTTTCAATTTCTAACTGACAATAAACAGTCCTTTCCATCGATGTACAGCAAAATTCGAGAAAAAAAATTTGAGTGAAAAATTGAAAAAACTTATGATGCCGGGCATCATTTAAAAGTTTAAAAATCAGATTTCTTTCGAAACCCGATATCTCCGCAACCAAGCCTCGTAAGTGGTTGCGGTTTTCAATTTCTAATTGACAATAAACAGACCTTTCCATCGATGTACAGCACTTTACAAAATTCGAGAAAAAAATTTTGAGTCAAAAATTGAAAAAACTTATGATGCCGGCATCATTTAAAAGTTTAAAAATCAGATTTCGTTCGAAACCCGATATCTCCGCAACCAAGCCTCGTAAGTGGTTGCGGTTTTCAATTTCTAATTGACAATAAACAGACCTTTCCATCGATGTACAGCACTTTACAAAATTCGAGAAAAAAATTTTGAGTGAAAAATTGAAAAAACTTATGATGCCGGCATCATTTAAAAGTTTAAAAATCAGATTTCTTTCGAAACCCGATATCTCCGCAACCAAGCCTCGTAAGTGGTTGCGGTTTTCAATTTCTAATTGACAATAAACAGACCTTCCCATCGATGTACAGCACTTTACAAAATTCGAGAAAAAAATTTTGAGTGAAAAATTGAAAAAACTTATGATGCCGGCATCATTTAAAAGTTTCAAAATCAGATTTCTTTCGAAACCCGATATCTCCGCAACCAAGCCTCGTAAGTGGTTGCGGTTTTCAATTTCTAATTGACAATAAACAGACCTTTCCATCGATGTACAGCACTTTACAAAATTCGAGAAAAAAATTTTGAGTGAAAAATTGAAAAAACTTATGATGCCGGCATCATTTAAAAGTTTAAAAATCAGATTTCTTTCTAAACCCGATATCTCCGCAACCAAGCCTCGTAAGTGGTTGAGGTTTTCAATTTCTAATTGACAATAAACAGACCTTTCCATCGATGTACAGCACTTTACAAAATTCGAGAAAAAAAATTTGAGTGAAAAATTGAAAAAACTACTGATTTAATTTATCATTTAAAAGTTTAAAAATCAGATTTCTTTCGAAACCCGATATCTCCGCAACCAAGCCTCGTAAGTGGTTGCGGTTTTCAATTTCTAATTGTCAATAAACAGACCTTTCCATCGATGTACAGCACTTTACAAAATTCGATACAAAAATTTTGAGTGAAAAATTGAAAAAAATTATGATGCCGGCATCATTTAAAAGTTTAAAAATCAGATTTCGTTCGAAACCCGATATCTCCGCAACCAAGCCTCGTAAGTGGTTGCGGTTTTCAATTTCTAATTGACAATAAACAGACCTTTCCATTGATGTACAGCACTTTACAAATTTCGAGAAAAAAAATTTTAGTGAAAATTGAAAAAACTTATGATGCCGGCATCATTTAAAAGTTTAAAAATCAGATTTCTTTCGAAACTCGATATCTCCGCAACCAAGCCTCGTAAGTGGTTGCGGTTTTCAATTTCTAATTGACAATAAACAGACCTTTCCATCGATGTACAGCACTTTACAAAATTCGAGAAAAAATTTTGAGTGAAAAATTGAAAAAACTTATGATGCCGGCATCATTTAAAAGTTTAAAAATCAGATTTCTTTCGAAACCCGATATCTCCGCAACCAAGCCTCGTAAGTGGTTGCGGTTTTCAATTTCTAATTGACAATAAACAGACCTTTCCATCGATGTACAGCACTTTACAAAATTCGAGAAAAAAATTTTGAGTGAAAAATTGAAAAAACTTATGATGCCGGCATCATTTAAAAGTTTAAAAATCAGATTTCTTTCGAAACTCGATATCTCCGCAACCAAGCCTCGTAAGTGGTTGCGGTTTTCAATTTCTAATTGACAATAAACAGACCTTTCCATCGATGTACAGCATTTTACAAAATTCGAGAAAAAAATTTTTGAGTGAAAAGTTGAAAAAACTTATGATGCCGGCATCATTTAAAAGTTTAAAAATCAGATTACTTTCGAAACCCGATATCTCCACAACCAAGCCTCGTAAGTGGTTGCGGTTTTCAATTTCTAACTGACAATAAACAGACCTTTCCATCGATGTACAGCAAAATTCGAGAAAAAAAATTTGAGTGAAAAATTGAAAAAACTTATGATGCCGGCATCATTTAAAAGTTTAAAAATCAGATTTCTTTCGAAACCCGATATCTCCGCAACCAAGCCTCGTAAGTGGTTGCGGTTTTCAATTTCTAATTGACAATAAACAGACCTTTCCATCGATGTACAGCACTTTACAAAATTCGAGAAAAAAATTTTGAGTCAAAAATTGAAAAAACTTATGATGCCGGCATCATTTAAAAGTTTAAAAATCAGATTTCGTTCGAAACCCGATATCTCCGCAACCAAGCCTCGTAAGTGGTTGCGGTTTTCAATTTCTAATTGACAATAAACAGACCTTTCCATCGATGTACAGCACTTTACAAAATTCGAGAAAAAAATTTTGAGTGAAAAATTGAAAAAACTTATGATGCCGGCATCATTTAAAAGTTTAAAAATCAGATTTCTTTCGAAACCCGATATCTCCGCAACCAAGCCTCGTAAGTGGTTGCGGTTTTCAATTTCTAATTGACAATAAACAGACCTTCCCATCGATGTACAGCACTTTACAAAATTCGAGAAAAAAATTTTGAGTGAAAAATTGAAAAAACTTATGATGCCGGCATCATTTAAAAGTTTCAAAATCAGATTTCTTTCGAAACCCGATATCTCCGCAACCAAGCCTCGTAAGTGGTTGCGGTTTTCAATTTCTAATTGACAATAAACAGACCTTTCCATCGATGTACAGCACTTTACAAAATTCGAGAAAAAAATTTTGAGTGAAAAATTGAAAAAACTTATGATGCCGGCATCATTTAAAAGTTTAAAAATCAGATTTCTTTCTAAACCCGATATCTCCGCAACCAAGCCTCGTAAGTGGTTGAGGTTTTCAATTTCTAATTGACAATAAACAGACCTTTCCATCGATGTACAGCACTTTACAAAATTCGAGAAAAAAAATTTGAGTGAAAAATTGAAAAAACTACTGATTTAATTTATCATTTAAAAGTTTAAAAATCAGATTTCTTTCGAAACCCGATATCTCCGCAACCAAGCCTCGTAAGTGGTTGCGGTTTTCAATTTCTAATTGTCAATAAACAGACCTTTCCATCGATGTACAGCACTTTACAAAATTCGATACAAAAATTTTGAGTGAAAAATTGAAAAAAATTATGATGCCGGCATCATTTAAAAGTTTAAAAATCAGATTTCGTTCGAAACCCGATATCTCCGCAACCAAGCCTCGTAAGTGGTTGCGGTTTTCAATTTCTAATTGACAATAAACAGACCTTTCCATCGATGTACAGCACTTTACAAATTTCGAGAAAAAAAATTTTAGTGAAAATTGAAAAAACTTATGATGCCGGCATCATTTAAAAGTTTAAAAATCAGATTTCTTTCGAAACTCGATATCTCCGCAACCAAGCCTCGTAAGTGGTTGCGGTTTTCAATTTCTAATTGACAATAAACAGACCTTTCCATCGATGTACAGCACTTTACAAAATTCGAGAAAAAATTTTGAGTGAAAAATTGAAAAAACTTATGATGCCGGCATCATTTAAAAGTTTAAAAATCAGATTTCTTTCGAAACCCGATATCTCCGCAACCAAGCCTCGTAAGTGGTTGCGGTTTTCAATTTCTAATTGACAATAAACAGACCTTTCTATCGATGTACAGCACTTTACAAAATTCGAGAAAAAAATTTTTAGTGAAAAATTGAAAAAACTTATGATGCCGGCATCATTTAAAAGTTTAAAAATCAGATTTCTTTCGAAACCCGATATCTCCGCAACCAAGCCTCGTAAGTGGTTGCGGTTTTCAATTTCTAATTGACAATAAACAGACCTTTCCATCGATGTACAGCACTTTACAAAATTCGAGAAAAAAATTTTGAGTGAAAAATTGAAAAAACTTATGATGCCGGCATCATTTAAAAGTTTAAAAATCAGATTTCGTTCGAAACCCGATATCTCCGCAACCAAGCCTCGTAAGTGGTTGCGGTTTTCAATTTCTAATTGACAATAAACAGACCTTCCCATCGATGTACAGCACTTTACAAAATTCGAGAAAAAAATTTTGAGTGAAAAATTGAAAAAACTTATGATGCCGGCATCATTTAAAAGTTTAAAAATCAGATTTCTTTCGAAACCCGATATCTCCGCAACCATGCCTCGTAAGTGGCTGCGGTTTTCAATTTCTAATTGACAATAAACAGACCTTTCCATCGATGTACAGCACTTTACAAAATTCGAGAAAAAAATGTTGAGTGAAAAATTGAAAAACTTATGATGCCGGCATCATTTAAAAGTTTAAAAATCAGATTTCTTTCGAAACCCGATATCTCCGCAACCAAGCCTCGTAAGTGGTTGCGGTTTTCAATTTCTAATTGACAATAAACAGACCTTTCCATCGATGTACAGCACTTTACAAATTTCGAGAAAAAAAATTTTGAGTGAAAAATTGAAAAAACTTATGATGCCGGCATCATTTAAAAGTTTAAAAATCAGATTTCTTTCGAAACTCGATATCTCCGCAACCAAGCTTCGTAAGTGGTTGCGGTTTTCAATTTCTAATTGACAATAAACAGACCTTTCCATCGATGTACAGCAAAATTCGAGAAAAAAAATTTGAGTGAAAAATTGAAAAAACTTATGATGCCGGCATCATTTAAAAGTTTAAAAATCAGATTTCTTTCGAAACCCGATATCTCCGCAACCAAGCCTCGTAAGTGGTTGCGGTTTTAAATTTCTAATTGACAATAAACAGACCTTTCCATCGATGTACAGCACTTTACAAAATTCTAGAAAAAAATTTTGAGTGAAAAATTGAAAAAACTTATGATGCCGGCATCATTTAAAAGTTTAAAAATCAGATTTCTTTCGAAACCCGATATCTCCGCAACCAAGCCTCGTAAGTGGGTTTTCAATTTCTAATTGACAATAAACAGACCTTTCCATCGATGTACAGCACTTTACAAAATTCGAGAAAAAAATTTTGAGTGAAAAATTGAAAAAACTTATGATGCCGGCATCATTTAAAAGTTTAAAAATCAGATTTCGTTCGAAACCCGATATCTCCGCAACCAAGCCGCGTAAGTGGTTGCGGTTTTCAATTTCTAATTGACAATAAACAGACCTTTCCATCGATGTACAGCACTTTACAAAATTCGAGAAAAAAATTTTGAGTGAAAAATTGAAAAAACTTATGATGCCGGCATCATTTAAAAGTTTAAAAATCAGATTTCTTTCGAAACCCGATATCTCCGCAACCAAGCCTCGTAAGTGGTTGCGGTTTTCAATTTCTAATTGACAATAACAGACCTTTCCATCGATGTACAGCACTTTACAAAATTCGAGAAAAAAAATTTTGAGTGAAAAATTGGAAAAATTTATGATGCCGGCATCATTTAAAAGTTTAAAAATCAGATTTCTTTCGAAACCCGATATCTCCGCAACCAAGCCTCGTAAGTGGTTGCGGTTTTCAATTTCTAATTGACAATAAACAGACCTTTCCATCGATGTACAGCACTTTACAAAATTCGAGAAAAAAATTTTGAGTGAAAAATTGAAAAAACTTATGATGCCGGCATCATTTAAAAGTTTAAAAATCAGATTTCTTTCGAAACCCGATATCTCCGCAACCAAGCCTCGTAAGTGGTTGCGGTTTTCAATTTCTAATTGACAATAAACAGACCTTTCCATCGATGTACAGCACTTTACAAAATTCGAGAAAAAAATTTTGAGTGAAAAATTGAAAAAACTTATGATGCCGGCATCATTTAAAAGTTTAAAAATCAGATTTCTTTCGAAACCCGATATCTCCGCAACCAAGCCTCGTAAGTGGTTGCGGTTTTCAATTTCTAATTGACAATAAACAGACCTTTCCATCGATGTACAGCACTTTACAAAATTCGAGAAAAAAATTTTGAGTGAAAAATTGAAAAAACTTATGATGCCGGCATCATTTAAAAGTTTAAAAATCAGATTTCTTTCGAAACCCGATATCTCCGCAACCAAGTCTCGTAAGTGGTTGAGGTTTTCAATTTCTAATTGACAATAAACAGACCTTTCCATCGATGTACAGCACTTTACAAAATTCGAGAAAAAAATTTTGAGTGAAAAATTGAAAAAACTTATGATGCCGGCATCATTTAAAAGTTTAAAAATCAGATTTCGTTCGAAACCCGATATCTCCGCAACCAAGCCTCGTAAGTGGTTGCGGTTTTCAATTTCTAATTGACAATAAACAGACCTTTCCATCGATGTACAGCACTTTACAAAATTCGAGAAAAAAATTTTGAGTGAAAAATTGAAAAAACTTATGATGCCGGCATCATTTAAAAGTTTAAAAATCAGATTTCTTTCGAAACCCGATATCTCCGCAACCAAGCCTCGTAAGTGGTTGCGGTTTTCAATTTCTAATTGACAATAAACAGACCTTCCCATCGATGTACAGCACTTTACAAAATTCGAGAAAAAAATTTTGAGTGAAAAATTGAAAAAACTTATGATGCCGGCATCATTTAAAAGTTTAAAAATCAGATTTCTTTCGAAACCCGATATCTCCGCAACCAAGCCTCGTAAGTGGTTGCGGTTTTCAATTTCTAATTGACAATAAACAGACCTTTCCATCGATGTACAGCACTTTACAAAATTCGAGAAAAAAATTTTGAGTGAAAAATTGAAAAAACTTATGATGCCGGCATCATTTAAAAGTTTAAAAATCAGATTTCTTTCGAAACCCGATATCTCCGCAACCAAGCCTCGTAAGTGGTTGCGGTTTTCAATTTCTAATTGACAATAAACAGACATTTCCATCGATGTACAGCACTTTACAAAATTCGAGAAAAAAATTTTGAGTGAAAAATTGAAAAAACTTATGATGCCGGCATCATTTAAAAGTTTAAAAATCAGATTTCTTTCGAAACCCGATATCTCCGCAACCAAGCCTCGTAAGTGGTTGCGGTTTTCAATTTCTAATTGACAATAAACAGACCTTCCCATCGATGTACAGCACTTTACAAAATTCGAGAAAAAAATTTTGAGTGAAAAATTGAAAAAACTTATGATGCCGGCATCATTTAAAAGTTTAAAAATCAGATTTCTTTCGAAACCCGATATCTCCGCAACCAAGCCTCGTAAGTGGTTGCGGTTTTCAATTTCTAATTGACAATAAACAGACCTTTCCATCGATGAACAGCACTTTACAAAATTCGAGAAAAAAATTTTGAGTGAAAAATTGAAAAAACTTATGATGCCGGCATCATTTAAAAGTTTAAAAATCAGATTTCGTTCGAAACCCGATATCTCCGCAACCAAGCCTCGTAAGTGGTTGCGGTTTTCAATTTCTAATTGACAATAAACAGACCTTTCCATCGATGTACTGCACTTTACAAAATTCGAGAAAAACATTTTAAGTGAAAAATTGAAAAAACTTATGATGCCGGCATCATTTAAAAGTTTGAAAATCAGATTTCGTTCGAAACCCGATATCTCCGCAACCAAGCCTCGTAAGTGGTTGCGGTTTTCAATTTCTAATTGACAATAAACAGACCTTTCCATCGATGTACAGCACTTTACAAAATTCGAGAAAAAAATTTTGAGTGAAAAATTGAAAAAACTTATGATGCCGGCATCATTTAAAAGTTTAAAAATCAGATTTCGTTCGAAACCCGATATCTCCGCAACCAAGCCTCGTAAGTGGTTGCGGTTTTCAATTTCTAATTGACAATAAACAGACCTTTCCATCGATGTACAGCACTTTACAAAATTCGAGAAAAAAATTTTGAGTGAAAAATTGAAAAAACTTATGATGCCGGCATCATTTAAAAGTTTAAAAATCAGATTTCTTTCGAAACCCGATATCTCCGCAACCAAGCCTCGTAAGTGGTTGCGGTTTTCAATTTCTAATTGACAATAAACAGACCTTTCCATCGATGTACAGCACTTTACAAAATTCGAGAAAAAAATTTTGAGTGAAAAATTGAAAAAACTTGTGATGCCGGCATCATTTAAAAGTTTAAAAATCAGATTTCGTTCGAAACCCGATATCTCCGCAACCAAGCCTCGTAAGTGGTTGCGGTTTTCAATTTCTAATTGACAATAAACAGACCTTTCCATCGATGTACAGCACTTTACAAAATTCGAGAAAAAAATTTTGAGTGAAAAATTGAAAAAACTTATGATGCCGGCATCATTTAAAAGTTTAAAAATCAGATTTCGTTCGAAACCCGATATCTCCGCAACCAAGCCTCGTAAGTGGTTGCGGTTTTCAATTTCTAATTGACAATAAACAGACCTTTCCATCGATGTACAGCACTTTACAAAATTCGAGAAAAAAATTTTGAGTGAAAAATTGAAAAAACTTATGATGCCGGCATCATTTAAAAGTTTAAAAATCAGATTTCTTTCGAAACCCGATATCTCCGCAACCAAGCCTCGTAAGTGGTTGCGGTTTTCAATTTCTAATTGACAATAAACAGACCTTTCCATCGATGTACAGCACTTTACAAAATTCGAGAAAAAAATTTTGAGTGAAAAATTGAAAAAACTTGTGATGCCGGCATCATTTAAAAGTTTAAAAATCAGATTTCGTTCGAAACCCGATATCTCCGCAACCAAGCCTCGTAAGTGGTTGCGGTTTTCAATTTCTAATTGACAATAAACAGACCTTTCCATCGATGTACAGCACTTTACAAAATTCGAGAAAAAAATTTTGAGTGAAAAATTGAAAAAACTTATGATGCCGGCATCATTTAAAAGTTTAAAAATCAGATTTCTTTCGAAACCCGATATCTCCGCAACCAAGCCTCGTAAGTGGTTGCGGTTTTCAATTTCTAATTGACAATAAACAGACCTTCCCATCGATGTACAGCACTTTACAAAATTCGAGAAAAAAATTTTGAGTGAAAAATTGAAAAAACTTATGATGCCGGCATCATTTAAAAGTTTAAAAATCAGATTTCTTTCGAAACCCGATATCTCCGCAACCAAGCCTCGTAAGTGGTTGCGGTTTTCAATTTCTAATTGACAATAAACTTTACAAAATTCGAGAAAAAAATTTTGAGTGAAAAATTGAAAAAACTTATGATGCCGGCATCATTTAAAAGTTTAAAAATCAGATTTCTTTCGAAACCCGATATCTCCGCAACCAAGCCTCGTAAGTGGTTGCGGTTTTCAATTTCTAATTGACAATAAACAGACCTTTCCATCGATGTACAGCACTTTACAAAATTCGAGAAAAAAATTTTGAGTGAAAAATTGAAAAAACTTATGATGCCGGCATCATTTAAAAGTTTAAAAATCAGATTTCGTTCGAAACCCGATATCTCTGCAACCAAGCCGCGTAAGTGGTTGCGGTTTTCAATTTCTAATTGACAATAAACAGACCTTTCCATCGATGTACAGCACTTTACAAAATTCGAGAAAAAAATTTTGAGTGAAAAATTGAAAAAACTTATGATGCCGGCATCATTTAAAAGTTTAAAAATCAGATTTCATTCGAAACCCGATATCTCCACAACCAAGCCTCGTAAGTGGTTGCGGTTTTCAATTTCTAATTGACAATAAACAGACCTTTCCATCGATGTACAGCACTTTACAAAATTCGAGAAAAAAATTTTGAGTGAAAAATTAAAAAAACTAATGATGTTAAAAATGTTAAAAAAATGTTTAAAAGTTTAAAAATCAGATTTCTTTCGAAACCCGATATCTCCGCAACCAAGCCTCGTAAGTGGTTGCGGTTTTCAATTTCTAATTGACAATAAACAGACCTTTCCATCGATGTACAGCACTTTACAAAATTCGAGAAAAAAATTTTGAGTGAAAAATTGAAAAAAACTTATGATGCCGGCATCATTTAAAAGTTTAAAAATCAGATTTCGTTCGAAACCCGATATCTCCGCAAACAAGCCGCGTAAGTGGTTGCGGTTTTCAATTTCTAATTGACAATAAACAGACCTTTCCATCGATGTACAGCACTTTCAAAATTCGAGAAAAAAATTTTGGGTGAAAAATTGAAAAAACTTATGATGCCGGCATCATTTAAAAGTTTAAAAATCAGATTTCTTTCGAAACCCGATATCTCCGCAACGAAGCCTCGTAAGTGGTTGCGGTTTTCAATTTCTAATTGACAATAAACAGACCTTTCCATCGATGTACAGCACTTTACAAAATTCGAGAAAAAAATTTTGAGTGAAAAATTGAAAAACTTATGATGCCGGCATCATTTAAAAGTTTAAAAATCAGATTTCTTTCGAAACCCGATATCTCCGCAACCAAGTCTCGTAAGTGGTTGAGGTTTTCAATTTCTAATTGACAATAAACAGACCTTTCCATCGATGTACAGCACTTTACAAAATTCGAAAAAAAAATTTTGAGTGAAAAATTGAAAAAACTTATGATGCCGGCATCATTTAAAAGTTTAAAAATCAGATTTCGTTCGAAACCCGATATCTCCGCAACCAAGCCTCGTAAGTGGTTGCGGTTTTCAATTTCTAATTGACAATTAACAGACCTTTCCATCGATGTACAGCACTTTACAAAATTCGAGAAAAAAATTTTGAGTGAAAAATTGAAAAAACTTATGATGCCGGCATCATTTAAAAGTTTAAAAATCAGATTTCTTTCGAAACCCGATATCTCCGCAACCAAGCCTCGTAAGTGGTTGCGGTTTTCAATTTCTAATTGACAATAAACAGACCTTCCCATCGATGTACAGCACTTTACAAAATTCGAGAAAAAAATTTTGAGTGAAAAATTTAAAAAAACTTATGATCCGGCATCATTTAAAAGTTTAAAAATCAGATTTCTTTCGAAACCCGATATCTCCGCAACCAAGCCTCGTAAGTGGTTGCGGTTTTCAATTTCTAATTGACAATAAACAGACCTTTCCATCGATGTACAGCACTTTACAAAATTCGAGAAAAAAATTTTGAGTGAAAAATTGAAAAAACTTATGATGCCGGCATCATTTAAAAGTTTAAAAATCAGATTTCGTTCGAAACCCGATATCTCCGCAACCAAGCCTCGTAAGTGGTTGCGGTTTTCAATTTCTAATTGACAATAAACAGACCTTTCCATCGATGTACTGCACTTTACAAAATTCGAGAAAAAAATTTTAAGTGAAAAATTGAAAAAACTTATGATGCCGGCATCATTTAAAAGTTTGAAAATCAGATTTCGTTCGAAACCCGATATCTCCGCAACCAAGCCTCGTAAGTGGTTGCGGTTTTCAATATCTAATTGACAATAAACAGACCTTTCCATCGATGTACAGCACTTTACAAAATTCGAGAAAAAAATTTTGAGTGAAAAATTGAAAAAACTTATGATGCCGGCATCATTTAAAAGTTTAAAAATCAGATTTCTTTCGAAACCCGATATCTCCGCAACCAAGCCTCGTAAGTGGTTGCGGTTTTCAATTTCTAATTGACAATAAACAGACCTTTCCATCGATGTACAGCACTTTACAAAATTCGAGAAAAAAATTTTGAGTGAAAAATTGAAAAAACTTATGATGCCGGCATCATTTAAAAGTTTAAAAATCAGATTTCTTTCGAAACCCGATATCTCCGCAACCAAGCCTCGTAAGTGGTTGCGGTTTTCAATTTCTAATTGACAATAAACAGACCTTTCCATCGATGTACAGCACTTTACAAAATTCGAGAAAAAAATTTTGAGTGAAAAATTGAAAAAACTTATGATGCCGGCATCATTGAAAAGTTTCAAAATCAGATTTCTTTCGAAACCCGATATCTCCGCAACCAAGCCTCGTAAGTGGTTGCGGTTTTCAATTTCTAATTGACAATAAACAGACCTTCCCATCGATGTACAGCACTTTACAAAATTCGAGAAAAAAATTTTGAGTGAAAAATTGAAAAAACTTATGATGCCGGCATCATTTAAAAGTTTAAAAATCAGATTTCTTTCGAAACCCGATATCTCCGCAACCAAGCCTCGTAAGTGGTTGCGGTTTTCAATTTCTAATTGACAATAAACAGACCTTTCCATCGATGTACAGCACTTTACAAAATTCGAGAAAAAAATTTTGAGTGAAAAATTGAAAAAACTTATGATGCCGGCATCATTTAAAAGTTTAAAAATCAGATTTCGTTCGAAACCCGATATCTCCGCAACCAAGCCTCGTAAGTGGTTGCGGTTTTCAATTTCTAATTGACAATAAACAGACCTTTCCATCGATGTACAGCACTTTACAAAATTCGAGAAAAAAATTTTGAGTGAAAAATTGAAAAAAACTTATGATGCCGGCATCATTTAAAAGTTTAAAAATCAGATTTCGTTCGAAACCCGATATCTCCGCAACCAAGCCTCGTAAGTGGTTGCGGTTTTCAATTTCTAATTGACAATAAACAGACCTTTCCATCGATGTACAGCACTTTACAAAATTCGAGAAAAAAATTTTTAGTGAAAAATTGAAAAAACTTATGATGCCGGCATCATTTAAAAGTTTAAAAATCAGATTTCTTTCGAAACCCGATATCTCCGCAACCAAGCCTCGTAAGTGGTTGCGGTTTTCAATTTCTAATTGACAATAAACAGACCTTTCCATCGATGTACAGCACTTTACAAAATTCGAGAAAAAAAATTTTGAGTGAAAAATTGAAAAAACTTATGATGCCGGCATCATTTAAAAGTTTAAAAATCAGATTTCTTTCGAAACCCGATATCTCCGCAACCAAGCCTCGTAAGTGGTTGCGGTTTTCAATTTCTAATTGACAATAAACAGACCTTTCCATCGATGTACAGCACTTTACAAAATTCGAGAAAAAAATTTTGATTGAAAAATTGAAAAAACTTATGATGCCGGCATCATTTAAAAGTTTAAAAATCAGATTTCTTTCGAAACCCGATATCTCCGCAACCAAGCCTCGTAAGTGGTTGCGGTTTTCAATTTCTAATTGACAATAAACAGACCTTTCCATCGATGTACAGCACTTTACAAAATTCGAGAAAAAAAATTTTGAGTGAAAAATTGAAAAAACTTATGATGCCGACATCATTTAAAAGTTTAAAAATCAGATTTCGTTCAAAACCCGATATCCTCGCAACCAAGCCTCGTAAGTGGTTGCGGTTTTCAATTTCTAATTGACAATAAACAGACCTTTCCATCGATGTACAGCACTTTACAAAATTCGAGAAAAAAATTTTGAGTGAAAAATTGAAAAAACTTATGATGCCGGCATCATTTAAAAGTTTAAAAATCAGATTTCGTTCGAAACCCGATATCTCCGCAACCAAGCCTCGTAAGTGGTTGCGGTTTTCAATTTCTAATTGACAATAAACAGACCTTTCCATCGATGTACAGCACTTTACAAAATTCGAGAAAAAAATTTTGAGTGAAAAATTGAAAAAATTTATGATGTCGGCATCATTTAAAAGTTTAAAAATCAGATTTCTTTCGAAACCCGATATCTCCGCAACCAAGCCTCGTAGGTGGTTGCGGTTTTCAATTTCTAATTGACAATAAACAGACCTTTCCATCGATGTGCCGCACTTTACAAAATTCGAGAAAAAAATTTTGAGTGAAAAATTGAAAAAACTTATGATGCCGACATCATTTAAAAGTTTAAAAATCAGATTTCGTTCAAAACCCGATATCCTCGCAACCAAGCCTCGTAAGTGGTTGCGGTTTTCAATTTCTAATTGACAATAAACAGACCTTTCCATCGATGTACAGCACTTTACAAAATTCGAGAAAAAAATTTTGAGTGAAAAATTGAAAAAACTTATGATGCCGGCATCATTTAAAAGTTTAAAAATCAGATTTCGTTCGAAACCCGATATCTCCGCAACCAAGCCTCGTAAGTGGTTGCGGTTTTCAATTTCTAATTGACAATAAACAGACCTTTCCATCGATGTACAGCACTTTACAAAATTCGAGAAAAAAATTTTGAGTGAAAAATTGAAAAAAGTTATGATGCCGGCATCATTTAAAAGTTTAAAAATCAGATTTCTTTCGAAACCCGATATCTCCGCAACCAAGCCTCGTAGGTGGTTGCGGTTTTCAATTTCTAATTGAGAATAAACAGACCTTTCCATCGATGTACAGCACTTTACAAAATTCGAGAAAAAAATTTTGAGTGAAAAATTGAAAAAACTTATGATGCCGGCATCATTTAAAAGTTTAAAAATCAGATTTCTTTCGAAACCCGATATCTCCGCAACCAAGCCTCGTAAGTGGTTGCGGTTTTCAATTTCTAATTGACAATAAACAGACCTTTCCATCGATGTACAGCACTTTACAAAATTCGAGAAAAAAATTTTGAGTGAAAAATTGAAAAAACTTATGATGCCGACATCATTTAAAAGTTTAAAAATCAGATTTCGTTCAAAACCCGATATCCTCGCAACCAAGCCTCGTAAGTGGTTGCGGTTTTCAATTTCTAATTGACAATAAACAGACCTTTCCATCGATGTACAGCACTTTACAAAATTCGAGAAAAAAATTTTGAGTGAAAAATTGAAAAAACTTATGATGCCGGCATCATTTAAAAGTTTAAAAATCAGATTTCGTTCGAAACCCGATATCTCCGCAACCAAGCCTCGTAAGTGGTTGCGGTTTTCAATTTCTAATTGACAATAAACAGACCTTTCCATCGATGTACAGCACTTTACAAAATTCGAGAAAAAAATTTTGAGTGAAAAATTGAAAAAACTTATGATGCCGGCATCATTTAAAAGTTTAAAAATCAGATTTCTTTCGAAACCCGATATCTCCGCAACCAAGCCTCGTAGGTGGTTGCGGTTTTCAATTTCTAATTGACAATAAACAGACCTTTCCATCGATGTACAGCACTTTACAAAATTCGAGAAAAAAATTTTGAGTGAAAAATTGAAAAAACTTATGATGCCGGCATCATTTAAAAGTTTAAAAATCAGATTTCTTTCGAAACCCGATATCTCCGCAACCAAGCCTCGTAAGTGGTTGCGGTTTTCAATTTCTAATTGACAATAAACAGACCTTCCCATCGATGTACAGCACTTTACAAAATTCGAGAAAAAAATTTTGAGTGAAAAATTGAAAAAACTTATGATGCCGGCATCATTTAAAAGTTTAAAAATCAGATTTCTTTCGAAACCCGATATCTCCGCAACCAAGCCTCGTAAGTGGTTGCGGTTTTCAATTTCTAATTGACAATAAACAGACCTTTCCATCGATGTACAGCACTTTACAAAATTCGAGAAAAAAATTTTGAGTGAAAAATTGAAAAAACTTATGATGCCGGCATCATTTAAAAGTTTAAAAATCAGATTTCGTTCGAAACCCGATATCCTCGCAACCAAGCCTCGTAAGTGGTTTTGGTTTTCAATTTCTAATTGACAATAAACAGACCTTTCCATCGATGTACAGCACTTTACAAAATTCGAGAAAAAAATTTTGAGTGAAAAATTGAAAAAACTTATGATGCCGGCATCATTTAAAAGTTTAAAAATCAGATTTCTTTCGAAACCCGATATCTCCGCAACCAAGCCTCGTAAGTGGTTGCGGTTTTCAATTTCTAATTGACAATAAACAGACCTTCCCATCGATGTACAGCACTTTACAAAATTCGAGAAAAAAATTTTGAGTGAAAAATTAAAAAAACTTATGATGCCGGCATCATTTAAAAGTTTAAAAATCAGATTTCTTTCGAAACCCGATATCTCCGCAACCAAGCCTCGTAAGTGGTTGCGGTTTTCAATTTCTAATTGACAATAAACAGACCTTTCCATCGATGTACAGCACTTTACAAAATTCGAGAAAAAAATTTTGAGTGAAAAATTGAAAAAACTTATGATGCCGGCATCATTTAAAAGTTTAAAAATCAGATTTCGTTCGAAACCCGATATCTCCGCAACCAAGCCTCGTAAGTGGTTGCGGTTTTCAATTTCTAATTGACAATAAACAGACCTTTCCATCGATGTACAGCACTTTACAAAATTCGAGAAAAAAATTTTGAGTGAAAAATTGAAAAAACTTATGATGCCGGCATCATTTAAAAGTTTAAAAATCAGATTTCTTTCGAAACCCGATATCTCCGCAACCAAGCCTCGTAGGTGGTTGCGGTTTTCAATTTCTAATTGACAATAAACAGACCTTTCCATCGATGTACAGCACTTTACAAAATTCGAGAAAAAAATTTTGAGTGAAAAATTGAAAAAACTTATGATGCCGGCATCATTTAAAAGTTTAAAAATCAGATTTCTTTCGAAACCCGATATCTCCGCAACCAAGCCTCGTAAGTGGTTGCGGTTTTCAATTTCTAATTGACAATAAACAGACCTTTCCATCGATGTACAGCACTTTACAAAATTCGAGAAAAAAATTTTGAGTGAAAAATTGAAAAAACTTATGATGCCGGCATCATTTAAAAGTTTAAAAATCAGATTTCTTTCGAAACCCGATATCTCCGCAACCAAGCCTCGTAAGTGGTTGCGGTTTTCAATTTCTAATTGACAATAAACAGACCTTCCCATCGATGTACAGCACTTTACAAAATTCGAGAAAAAAATTTTGAGTGAAAAATTGAAAAAACTTATGATGCCGGCATCATTTAAAAGTTTAAAAATCAGATTTCTTTCGAAACCCGATATCTCCGCAACCAAGCCTCGTAAGTGGTTGCGGTTTTCAATTTCTAATTGACAATAAACAGACCTTTCCATCGATGTACAGCACTTTACAAAATTCGAGAAAAAAATTTTGAGTGAAAAATTGAAAAAACTTATGATGCCGGCATCATTTAAAAGTTTAAAAATCAGATTTCGTTCGAAACCCGATATCCTCGCAACCAAGCCTCGTAAGTGGTTGCGGTTTTCAATTTCTAATTGACAATAAACAGACCTTTCCATCGATGTACAGCACTTTACAAAATTCGAGAAAAAAATTTTGAGTGAAAAATTGAAAAAACTTATGATGCCGGCATCATTTAAAAGTTTAAAAATCAGATTTCTTTCGAAACCCGATATCTCCGCAACCAAGCCTCGTAAGTGGTTGCGGTTTTCAATTTCTAATTGACAATAAACAGACCTTCCCATCGATGTACAGCACTTTACAAAATTCGAGAAAAAAATTTTGAGTGAAAAATTGAAAAAACTTATGATGCCGGCATCATTTAAAAGTTTAAAAATCAGATTTCGTTCGAAACCCGATATCTCCGCAACCAAGCCTCGTAAGTGGTTGCGGTTTTCAATTTCTAATTGACAATAAACAGACCTTTCCATCGATGTACAGCACTTTACAAAATTCGAGAAAAAAATTTTGAGTGAAAAATTGAAAAAACTTATGATGCTGGCATCATTTAAAAGTTTAAAAATCAGATTTCTTTCGAAACCCGATATCTCCGCAACCAAGCCTCGTAAGTGGTTGCGGTTTTCAATTTCTAATTGACAATAAACAGACCTTCCCATCGATGTACAGCACTTTACAAAATTCGAGAAAAAAATTTTGAGTGAAAAATTGAAAAAACTTATGATGCCGGCATCATTTAAAAGTTTAAAAATCAGATTTCGTTCGAAACCCGATATCTCCGCAACCAAGCCTCGTAAGTGGTTGCGGTTTTCAATTTCTAATTGACAATAAACAGACCTTTCCATCGATGTACAGCACTTTACAAAATTCGAGAAAAAAATTTTGAGTGAAAAATTGAAAAAACTTATGATGCCGGCATCATTTAAAAGTTTAAAAATCAGATTTCTTTCGAAACCCGATATCTCCGCAACCAAGCCTCGTAAGTGGTTGCGGTTTTCAATTTCTAATTGACAATAAACAGACCTTTCCATCGATGTACAGCACTTTACAAAATTCGAGAAAAAAATTTTGAGTGAAAAATTGAAAAAACTTATGATGCCGGCATCATTTAAAAGTTTAAAAATCAGATTTCGTTCGAAACCCGATATCTCCGCAACCAAGCCTCGTAAGTGGTTGCGGTTTTCAATTTCTAATTGACAATAAACAGACCTTTCCATCGATGTACAGCACTTTACAAAATTCGAGAAAAAAATTTTGAGTGAAAAATTGAAAAAACTTATGATGCCGGCATCATTTAAAAGTTTAAAAATCAGATTTCTTTCGAAACCCGATATCTCCGCAACCAAGCCTCGTAGGTGGTTGCGGTTTTCAATTTCTAATTGACAATAAACAGACCTTTCCATCGATGTACAGCACTTTACAAAATTCGAGAAAAAAATTTTGAGTGAAAAATTGAAAAAACTTATGATGCCGGCATCATTTAAAAGTTTAAAAATCAGATTTCTTTCGAAACCCGATATCTCCGCAACCAAGCCTCGTAAGTGGTTGCGGTTTTCAATTTCTAATTGACAATAAACAGACCTTTCCATCGATGTACAGCACTTTACAAAATTCGAGAAAAAAATTTTGAGTGAAAAATTGAAAAAACTTATGATGCCGGCATCATTTAAAAGTTTAAAAATCAGATTTCTTTCGAAACCCGATATCTCCGCAACCAAGCCTCGTAAGTGGTTGCGGTTTTCAATTTCTAATTGACAATAAACAGACCTTTCCATCGATGTACAGCACTTTACAAAATTCGAGAAAAAAATTTTGAGTGAAAAATTGAAAAAACTTATGATGCCGGCATCATTTAAAAGTTTAAAAATCAGATTTCTTTCGAAACCCGATATCTCCGCAACCAAGCCTCGTAAGTGGTTGCGGTTTTCAATTTCTAATTGACAATAAACAGACCTTTCCATCGATGTACAGCACTTTACAAAATTCGAGAAAAAAATTTTGAGTGAAAAATTGAAAAAACTTATGATGCCGGCATCATTTAAAAGTTTAAAAATCAGATTTCTTTCGAAACCCGATATCTCCGCAACCAAGCCTCGTAAGTGGTTGCGGTTTTCAATTTCTAATTGACAATAAACAGACCTTTCCATCGATGTACAGCACTTTACAAAATTCGAGAAAAAAATTTTGAGTGAAAAATTGAAAAAACTTATGATGCCGGCATCATTTAAAAGTTTAAAAATCAGATTTCTTTCGAAACCCGATATCTCCGCAACCAAACCTCGTAAGTGGTTGCGGTTTTCAATTTCTAATTGACAATAAACAGACCTTTCCATCGATGTACAGCACTTTACAAAATTCGAGAAAAAAATTTTGAGTGAAAAATTGAAAAAACTTATGATGCCGGCATCATTTAAAAGTTTAAAAATCAGATTTCGTTCGAAACCCGATATCTCCGCAACCAAGCCTCGTAAGTGGTTGCGGTTTTCAATTTCTAATTGACAATAAACAGACCTTTCCATCGATGTACAGCACTTTACAAAATTCGAGAAAAAAATTTTGAGTGAAAAATTGAAAAAACTTATGATGCCGGCATCATTTAAAAGTTTAAAAATCAGATTTCTTTCGAAACCCGATATCTCCGCAACCAAGCCTCGTAAGTGGTTGCGGTTTTCAATTTCTAATTGACAATAAACAGACCTTTCCATCGATGTACAGCACTTTACAAAATTCGAGAAAAAAATTTTGAGTGAAAAATTGAAAAAACTTATGATGCCGGCATCATTTAAAAGTTTAAAAATCAGATTTCTTTCGAAACCCGATATCTCCGCAACCAAGCCTCGTAAGTGGTTGCGGTTTTCAATTTCTAATTGACAATAAACAGACCTTTCCATCGATGTACAGCACTTTACAAAATTCGAGAAAAAAATTTTGAGTGAAAAATTGAAAAAACTTATGATGCCGGCATCATTTAAAAGTTTAAAAATCAGATTTCTTTCGAAACCCGATATCTCCGCAACCAAGCCTCGTAAGTGGTTGCGGTTTTCAATTTCTAATTGACAATAAACAGACCTTCCCATCGATGTACAGCACTTTACAAAATTCGAGGAAAAAATTTTGAGTGAAAAATTGAAAAAACTTATGATGCCGGCATCATTTAAAAGTTTAAAAATCAGATTTCTTTCGAAACCCGATATCTCCGCAACCAAGCCTCGTAAGTGGTTGCGGTTTTCAATTTCTAATTGACAATAAACAGACCTTTCCATCGATGTACAGCACTTTACAAAATTCGAGAAAAAAATTTTGAGTGAAAAATTGAAAAAACTTATGATGCCGGCATCATTTAAAAGTTTAAAAATCAGATTTCGTTCGAAACCCGATATCCTCGCAACCAAGCCTCGTAAGTGGTTGCGGTTTTCAATTTCTAATTGACAATAAACAGACCTTTCCATCGATGTACAGCACTTTACAAAATTCGAGAAAAAAATTTTGAGTGAAAAATTGAAAAAACTTATGATGATCATTTAAAAGTTTAAAAATCAGATTTCTTTCGAAACCCGATATCTCCGCAACCAAGCCTCGTAAGTGGTTGCGGTTTTCAATTTCTAACTGACAATAAACAGACCTTTCCATCGATGTACAGCACTTTACAAAATTCGAGAAAAAAAATTTGAGTGAAAAATTGAAAAAACTTATGATGCCGGCATCATTTAAAAGTTTAAAAATCAGATTTCGTTCGAAACCCGATATCTCCGCAACCAAGCCTCGTAAGTGGTTGCGGTTTTCAATTTCTAATTGACAATAAACAGATCTTTCCATCGATGTACTGCACTTTACAAAATTCGAGAAAAAAAATTTAAGTGAAAAATTGAAAAAACTTATGATGCCGGCATCATTTAAAAGTTTAAAAATCAGATTTCGTTCGAAACCCGATATCTCCGCAACCAAGCCTCGTAAGTGGTTGCGGTTTTCAATTTCTAATTGACAATAAACAGACCTTCCCATCGATGAAAAATCAGATTTCTTTCGAAACCCGATATCTCCGCAACCAAGCCTCGTAAGTGGTTGCGGTTTTCAATTTCTAATTGACAATAAACAGACCTTTCCATCGATGTACAGCACTTTACAAAATTCGAGAAAAAAATTTTGAGTGAAAAATTGAAAAAACTTATGATGCCGGCATCATTTAAAAGTTTAAAAATCAGATTTCTTTCGAAACCCGATATCTCCGCAACCAAGCCTCGTAAGTGGTTGCGGTTTTCAATTTCTAATTGACAATAAACAGACCTTTCCATCGATGTACAGCACTTTACAAAATTCGAGAAAAAAATTTTGAGTGAAAAATTGAAAAAACTTATGATGCCGGCATCATTTAAAAGTTTAAAAATCAGATTTCGTTCGAAACCCGATATCTCCGCAACCAAGCCTCGTAAGTGGTTGCGGTTTTCAATTTCTAATTGACAATAAACAGACCTTTCCATCGATGTACAGCACTTTACAAAATTCGAGAAAAAAATTTTGAGTGAAAAATTGAAAAAAACTTATGATGCCGGCATCATTTAAAAGTTTAAAAATCAGATTTCGTTCGAAACCCGATATCTCCGCAACCAAGCCTCGTAAGTGGTTGCGGTTTTCAATTTCTAATTGACAATAAACAGACCTTTCCATCGATGTACAGCACTTTACAAAATTCGAGAAAAAAATTTTGAGTGAAAAATTGAAAAAACTTATGATGCCGACATCATTTAAAAGTTTAAAAATCAGATTTCTTTCGAAACCCGATATCCTCGCAACCAAGCCTCGTAAGTGGTTGCGGTTTTCAATTTCTAATTGACAATAAACAGACCTTTCCATCGATGTACAGCACTTTACAAAATTCGAGAAAAAAATTTTGAGTGAAAAATTGAAAAAACTTATGATGCCGGCATCATTTAAAAGTTTAAAAATCAGATTTCTTTCGAAACCCGATATCTCCGCAACCAAGCCTCGTAAGTGGTTGCTGTTTTCAATTTCTAATTGACAATAAACAGACCTTTCCATCGATGTACAGCACTTTACAAAATTCGAGAAAAAAATTTTGAGTGAAAAATTGAAAAAACTTATGATGCCGGCATCATTTAAAAGTTTAAAAATCAGATTGCTTTCGAAACCCGATATCTCCGCAACCAAGCCTCGTAAGTGGTTGCGGTTTTCAATTTCTAATTGACAATAAACAGACCTTTCCATCGATGTACAGCACTTTACAAAATTCGAGAAAAAAATTTTGAGTGAAAAATTGAAAAAACTTATGATGCCGGCATCATTTAAAAGTTTAAAAATCAGATTTCTTTCGAAACCCGATATCTCCGCAACCAAGCCTCGTAAGTGGTTGCGGTTTTCAATTTCTAATTGACAATAAACAGACCTTTCCATCGATGTACAGCACTTTACAAAATTCGAGAAAAAAATTTTGAGTGAAAAATTGAAAAAACTTATGATGCCGGCATCATTTAAAAGTTTAAAAATCAGATTTCGTTCGAAACCCGATATCTCCGCAACCAAGCCTCGTAAGTGGTTGCGGTTTTCAATTTCTAATTGACAATAAACAGACCTTTCCATCGATGTACAGCACTTTACAAAATTCGAGAAAAAAATTTTGAGTGAAAAATTGAAAAAAACTTATGATGCCGGCATCATTTAAAAGTTTAAAAATCAGATTTCGTTCGAAACCCGATATCTCCGCAACCAAGCCTCGTAAGTGGTTGCGGTTTTCAATTTCTAATTGACAATAAACAGACCTTTCCATCGATGTACAGCACTTTACAAAATTCGAGAAAAAAATTTTAAGTGAAAAATTGAAAAAACTTATGATGCCGACATCATTTAAAAGTTTAAAAATCAGATTTCGTTCGAAACCCGATATCCTCGCAACCAAGCCTCGTAAGTGGTTGCGGTTTTCAATTTCTAATTGACAATAAACAGACCTTTCCATCGATGTACAGCACTTTACAAAATTCGAGAAAAAAATTTTGAGTGAAAAATTGAAAAAACTTATGATGCCGGCATCATTTAAAAGTTTAAAAATCAGATTTCTTTCGAAACCCGATATCTCCGCAACCAAGCCTCGTAAGTGGTTGCGGTTTTCAATTTCTAATTGACAATAAACAGACCTTTCCATCGATGTACAGCACTTTACAAAATTCGAGAAAAAAATTTTGAGTGAAAAATTGAAAAAACTTATGATGCCGGCATCATTTAAAAGTTTAAAAATCAGATTTCGTTCGAAACCCGATATCTCCGCAACCAAGCCTCGTAAGTGGTTGCGGTTTTCAATTTCTAATTGACAATAAACAGACCTTTCCATCGATGTACAGCACTTTACAAAATTCGAGAAAAAAATTTTGAGTGAAAAATTGAAAAAACTTATGATGCCGACATCATTTAAAAGTTTAAAAATCAGATTTCGTTCAAAACCCGATATCCTCGCAACCAAGCCTCGTAAGTGGTTGCGGTTTTCAATTTCTAATTGACAATAAACAGACCTTTCCATCGATGTACAGCACTTTACAAAATTCGAGAAAAAAATTTTGAGTGAAAAATTGAAAAAACTTATGATGCCGGCATCATTTAAAAGTTTAAA
Source organism: Epistrophe grossulariae (assembly GCA_929447395.1). NCBI lineage: Eukaryota > Metazoa > Arthropoda > Insecta > Diptera > Syrphidae > Epistrophe > Epistrophe grossulariae. The sequence continues at coordinate 40,157,163 of OV839566.1, forward strand.
AATCAGATTTCTTTCGAAACCCGATATCTCCGCAACCAAGCCTCGTAAGTGGTTGCGGTTTTCAATTTCTAATTGACAATAAACAGACCTTTCCATCGATGTACAGCACTTTACAAAATTCGAGAAAAAAATTTTGAGTGAAAAATTGAAAAAACTTATGATGCCGACATCATTTAAAAGTTTAAAAATCAGATTTCGTTCGAAACCCGATATCCTCGCAACCAAGCCTCGTAAGTGGTTGCGGTTTTCAATTTCTAATTGACAATAAACAGACCTTTCCATCGATGTACAGCACTTTACAAAATTCGAGAAAAAAATTTTGAGTGAAAAATTGAAAAAACTTATGATGCCGGCATCATTTAAAAGTTTAAAAATCAGATTTCTTTCGAAACCCGATATCTCCGCAACCAAGCCTCGTAAGTGGTTGCTGTTTTCAATTTCTAATTGACAATAAACAGACCTTTCCATCGATGTACAGCACTTTACAAAATTCGAGAAAAAAATTTTGAGTGAAAAATTGAAAAAACTTATGATGCCGGCATCATTTAAAAGTTTAAAAATCAGATTTCTTTCGAAACCCGTTATCTCCGCAACCAAGCCTCGTAAGTGGTTGCGGTTTTCAATTTCTAATTGACAATAAACAGACCTTTCCATCGATGTACAGCACTTTACAAAATTCGAGAAAAAAATTTTGAGTGAAAAATTGAAAAAACTTATGATGCCGGCATCATTTAAAAGTTTAAAAATCAGATTTCGTTCGAAACCCGATATCTCCGCAACCAAGCCTCGTAAGTGGTTGCGGTTTTCAATTTCTAATTGACAACAAACAGACCTTTCCATCGATGTACAGCACTTTACAAAATTCGAGAAAAAAATTTTGAGTGAAAAATTGAAAAAACTTATGATGCCGGCATCATTTAAAAGTTTAAAAATCAGATTTCGTTCGAAACCCGATATCTCCGCAACCAAGCCTCGTAAGTGGTTGCGGTTTTCAATTTCTAATTGACAATAAACAGACCTTTCCATCGATGTACAGCACTTTACAAAATTCGAGAAAAATATTTTGAGTGAAAAATTGAAAAAACTTATGATGCCGGCATCATTTAAAAGATTAAAAATCATATTTCTTTCGAAACTTGATATCTCCGCAACCAAGCCTCGTAAGTGGTTGCGGTTTTCAATTTCTAATTGACAATAAACAGACCTTTCCATCGATGTACAGCACTTTACAAAATTCGAGACAAAAATTTTTAGTGAAAAATTGAAAAAACTTATGATGCCGGCATCATTTAAAAGTTTAAAAATCAGATTTCTTTCGAAACCCGATATCTCCGCAACCAAGCCTCGTAAGTGGTTGCGGTTTTCAATTTCTAATTGACAATAAACAGACCATTCCATCGATGTACAGCACTTTACAAAATTCGAGAAAAAAATTTTGAGTGAAAAATTGAAAAAACTTATGATGCCGGCATCATTTAAAAGTTTTAAAAATCAGATTTCTTTCGAAACCCGATATCTCCGCAACCAAGCCTCGTAAGTGGTTGCGGTTTTCAATTTCTAATTGACAATAAACTTTGAGTGAAAAATTTAAAAAGTTTAAAAATTGACAATAAACTTTGAGTGAAAAATTGGAAAAACTTATGATGCCGGCATCATTTAAAAGTTTAAAAATCAGATTTCTTTCGAAACCCGATATCTCCGCAACCAAGCCTCGTAAGTGGTTGCGGTTTTCAATTTCTAATTGACAATAAACAGACCTTCCCATCGATGTACAGCACTTTACAAAATTCGAGAAAAAAATTTTGAGTGAAAAATTGAAAAAACTTATGATGCCGGCATCATTTAAAAGTTTAAAAATCAGATTTCTTTCGAAACCCGATATCTCCGCAACCAAGCCTCGTAAGTGGTTGCGGTTTCGAATTTCTAATTGACAATAAACAGACCTTTCCATCGATGTACAGCACTTTACAAAATTCGAGAAAAAAATTTTGAGTGAAAAATTGAAAAAACTTATGATGCCGGCATCATTTAAAAGTTTAAAAATCAGATTTCGTTCGAAACCCGATATCTCCGCAACCAAGCCGCGTAAGTGGTTGCGGTTTTCAATTTCTAATTTACAATAAACAGACCTTTCCATCGATGTACAGCACTTTACAAAATTCGAGAAAAAAATTTTGAGTGAAAAATTGAAAAAACTTATGATGCCGGCATCATTTAAAAGTTTCAAAATCAGATTTCTTTCGAAACCCGATATCTCCGCAACCAAGCCTCGTAAGTGGTTGCGGTTTTCAATTTCTAATTGACAATAAACAGACCTTTCCATCGATGTACAGCACTTTACAAAATTCGAGAAAAAAATTTTGAGTGAAAAATTGAAAAAAACTTATGATGCCGGCATCATTTAAAAGTTTAAAAATCAGATTTCGTTCGAAACCCGATATCCTCGCAACCAAGCCTCGTAAGTGGTTTTGGTTTTCAATTTCTAATTGACAATAAACAGACCTTTCCATCGATGTACAGCACTTTACAAAATTCGAGAAAAAAATTTTGAGTGAAAAATTGAAAAAACTTATGATGCCGGCATCATTTAAAAGTTTAAAAATCAGATTTCTTTCGAAACCCGATATCTCCGCAACCAAGCCTCGTAAGTGGTTGCGGTTTTCAATTTCTAATTGACAATAAACAGACCTTCCCATCGATGTACAGCACTTTACAAAATTCGAGAAAAAAATTTTGAGTGAAAAATTGAAAAAACTTATGATGCCGGCATCATTTAAAAGTTTAAAAATCAGATTTCTTTAGAAACCCGATATCTCCGCAACCAAGCCTCGTAAGTGGTTGCGGTTTTCAATTTCTAATTGACAATAAACAGACCTTCCCATCGATGTACAGCACTTGACAAAATTCGAGAAAAAAATTTTGAGTGAAAAATTGAAAAAACTTATGATGCCGGCATCATTTAAAAGTTTAAAAATCAGATTTCTTTCGAAACCCGATATCTCCGCAACCAAGCCTCGTAAGTGGTTGCGGTTTTCAATTTCTAATTGACAATAAACAGACCTTTCCATCGATGTACAGCACTTTACAAAATTCGAGAAAAAAATTTTGAGTGAAAAATTGAAAAAACTTATGATGCCGGCATCATTTAAAAGTTTAAAAATCAGATTTCGTTCGAAACCCGATATCTCCGCAACCAAGCCTCGTAAGTGGTTGCGGTTTTCAATTTCTAATTGACAATAAACAGACCTTTCCATCGATGTACAGCACTTTACAAAATTCGAGAAAAAAATTTTGAGTGAAAAATTGAAAAAACTTATGATGCCGGCATCATTTAAAAGTTTAAAAATCAGATTTCTTTCGAAACCCGATATCTCCGCAGCCAAGCCTCGTAGGTGGTTGCGGTTTTCAATTTCTAATTGACAATAAACAGACCTTTCCATCGATCTACAGCACTTTACAAAATTCGAGAAAAAAATTTTGAGTGAAAAATTGAAAAAACTTATGATGCCGGCATCATTTAAAAGTTTAAAAATCAGATTTCTTTCGAAACCCGATATCTCCGCAACCAAGCCTCGTAAGTGGTTGCGGTTTTCAATTTCTAATTGACAATAAACAGACCTTTCCATCGATGTACAGCACTTTACAAAATTCGAGAAAAAAATTTTGAGTGAAAAATTGAAAAAACTTATGATGCCGGCATCATTTAAAAGTTTAAAAATCAGATTTCTTTCGAAACCCGATATCTCCGCAACCAAGCCTCGTAAGTGGTTGCGGTTTTCAATTTCTAATTGACAATAAACAGACCTTTCCATCGATGTACAGCACTTTACAAAATTCGAGAAAAAAATTTTGAGTGAAAAATTGAAAAAACTTATGATGCCGGCATCATTTAAAAGTTTAAAAATCAGATTTCGTTCGAAACCCGATATCCTCGCAACCAAGCCTCGTAAGTGGTTGCGGTTTTCAATTTCTAATTGACAATAAACAGACCTTTCCATCGATGTGCAGCACTTTACAAAATTCGAGAAAAAAATTTTGAGTGAAAAATTGAAAAAACTTATGATGCCGGCATCATTTAAAAGTTTAAAAATCAGATTTCTTTCGAAACCCGATATCTCCGCAACCAAGCCTCGTAAGTGGTTGCGGTTTTCAATTTCTAATTGACAATAAACAGACCTTCCCATCGATGTACAGCACTTTACAAAATTCGAGAAAAAAATTTTGAGTGAAAAATTGAAAAAACTTATGATGCCGGCATCATTTAAAAGTTTAAAAATCAGATTTCTTTCGAAACCCGATATCTCCGCAACCAAGCCTCGTAAGTGGTTGCGGTTTTCAATTTCTAATTGACAATAAACAGACCTTTCCATCGATGTACAGCACTTTACAAAATTCGAGAAAAAAATTTTGAGTGAAAAATTGAAAAAACTTATGATGCCGGCATCATTTAAAAGTTTAAAAATCAGATTTCGTTCGAAACCCGATATCTCCGCAACCAAGCCTCGTAAGTGGTTGCGGTTTTCAATTTCTAATTGACAATAAACAGACCTTTCCATCGATGTACAGCACTTTACAAAATTCGAGAAAAAAATTTTGAGTGAAAAATTGAAAAAACTTATGATGCCGGCATCATTTAAAAGTTTAAAAATCAGATTTCTTTCGAAACCCGATATCTCCGCAACCAAGCCTCGTAAGTGGTTGCGGTTTTCAATTTCTAATTGACAATAAACAGACCTTTCCATCGATGTACAGCACTTTACAAAATTCGAGAAAAAAATTTTGAGTGAAAAATTGAAAAAACTTATGATGCCGGCATCATTTAAAAGTTTAAAAATCAGATTTCTTTCGAAACCCGATATCTCCGCAACCAAGCCTCGTAAGTGGTTGCGGTTTTCAATTTCTAATTGACAATAAACAGACCTTTCCATCGATGTACAGCACTTTACAAAATTCGAGAAAAAAATTTTGAGTGAAAAATTGAAAAAACTTATGATGCCGGCATCATTTAAAAGTTTAAAAATCAGATTTCTTTCGAAACCCGATATCTCCGCAACCAAGCCTCGTAAGTGGTTGCGGTTTTCAATTTCTAATTGACAATAAACAGACCTTCCCATCGATGTACAGCACTTTACAAAATTCGAGGAAAAAATTTTGAGTGAAAAATTGAAAAAACTTATGATGCCGGCATCATTTAAAAGTTTAAAAATCAGATTTCTTTCGAAACCCGATATCTCCGCAACCAAGCCTCGTAAGTGGTTGCGGTTTTCAATTTCTAATTGACAATAAACAGACCTTTCCATCGATGTACAGCACTTTACAAAATTCGAGAAAAAAATTTTGAGTGAAAAATTGAAAAAACTTATGATGCCGGCATCATTTAAAAGTTTAAAAATCAGATTTCGTTCGAAACCCGATATCCTCGCAACCAAGCCTCGTAAGTGGTTGCGGTTTTCAATTTCTAATTGACAATAAACAGACCTTTCCATCGATGTACAGCACTTTACAAAATTCGAGAAAAAAATTTTGAGTGAAAAATTGAAAAAACTTATGATGATCATTTAAAAGTTTAAAAATCAGATTTCTTTCGAAACCCGATATCTCCGCAACCAAGCCTCGTAAGTGGTTGCGGTTTTCAATTTCTAACTGACAATAAACAGACCTTTCCATCGATGTACAGCACTTTACAAAATTCGAGAAAAAAAATTTGAGTGAAAAATTGAAAAAACTTATGATGCCGGCATCATTTAAAAGTTTAAAAATCAGATTTCGTTCGAAACCCGATATCTCCGCAACCAAGCCTCGTAAGTGGTTGCGGTTTTCAATTTCTAATTGACAATAAACAGATCTTTCCATCGATGTACTGCACTTTACAAAATTCGAGAAAAAAATTTTGAGTGAAAAATTGAAAAAACTTATGATGCCGGCATCATTGAAAAGTTTCAAAATCAGATTTCTTTCGAAACCCGATATCTCCGCAACCAAACCTCGTAAGTGGTTGCGGTTTTCAATTTCTAATTGACAATAAACAGACCTTCCCATCGATGAAAAATCAGATTTCTTTCGAAACCCGATATCTCCGCAACCAAGCCTCGTAAGTGGTTGCGGTTTTCAATTTCTAATTGACAATAAACAGACCTTTCCATCGATGTACAGCACTTTACAAAATTCGAGAAAAAAATTTTGAGTGAAAAATTGAAAAATCTTATGATGCCGGCATCATTTAAAAGTTTAAAAATCAGATTTCTTTCGAAACCCGATATCTCCGCAACCAAGCCTCGTAAGTGGTTGCGGTTTTCAATTTCTAATTGACAATAAACAGACCTTTCCATCGATGTACAGCACTTTACAAAATTCGAGAAAAAAATTTTGAGTGAAAAATTGAAAAAACTTATGATGCCGGCATCATTTAAAAGTTTAAAAATCAGATTTCGTTCGAAACCCGATATCTCCGCAACCAAGCCTCGTAAGTGGTTGCGGTTTTCAATTTCTAATTGACAATAAACAGACCTTTCCATCGATGTACAGCACTTTACAAAATTCGAGAAAAAAATTTTGAGTGAAAAATTGAAAAAAACTTATGATGCCGGCATCATTTAAAAGTTTAAAAATCAGATTTCGTTCGAAACCCGATATCTCCGCAACCAAGCCTCGTAAGTGGTTGCGGTTTTCAATTTCTAATTGACAATAAACAGACCTTTCCATCGATGTACAGCACTTTACAAAATTCGAGAAAAAAATTTTGAGTGAAAAATTGAAAAAACTTATGATGCCGACATCATTTAAAAGTTTAAAAATCAGATTTCGTTCGAAACCCGATATCCTCGCAACCAAGCCTCGTAAGTGGTTGCGGTTTTCAATTTCTAATTGACAATAAACAGACCTTTCCATCGATGTACAGCACTTTACAAAATTCGAGAAAAAAATTTTGAGTGAAAAATTGAAAAAACTTATGATGCCGGCATCATTTAAAAGTTTAAAAATCAGATTTCTTTCGAAACCCGATATCTCCGCAACCAAGCCTCGTAAGTGGTTGCTGTTTTCAATTTCTAATTGACAATAAACAGACCTTTCCATCGATGTACAGCACTTTACAAAATTCGAGAAAAAAATTTTGAGTGAAAAATTGAAAAAACTTATGATGCCGGCATCATTTAAAAGTTTAAAAATCAGATTTCGTTCGAAACCCGATATCTCCGCAACCAAGCCTCGTAAGTGGTTGCGGTTTTCAATTTCTAATTGACAATAAACAGACCTTTCCATCGATGTACAGCACTTTACAAAATTCGAGAAAAAAATTTTGAGTGAAAAATTGAAAAAACTTATGATGCCGGCATCATTTAAAAGTTTAAAAATCAGATTTCGTTCGAAACCCGATATCTCCGCAACCAAGCCTCGTAAGTGGTTGCGGTTTTCAATTTCTAATTGACAATAAACAGACCTTTCCATCGATGTACAGCACTTTACAAAATTCGAGAAAAAAATTTTGAGTGAAAAATTGAAAAAACTTATGATGCCGGCATCATTTAAAAGTTTAAAAATCAGATTTCGTTCGAAACCCGATATCTCCGCAACCAAGCCTCGTAAGTGGTTGCGGTTTTCAATTTCTAATTGACAATAAACAGACCTTTCCATCGATGTACAGCACTTTACAAAATTCGAGAAAAAAATTTTGAGTGAAAAATTGAAAAAACTTATGATGCCGACATCATTTAAAAGTTTAAAAATCAGATTTCGTTCAAAACCCGATATCCTCGCAACCAAGCCTCGTAAGTGGTTGCGGTTTTCAATTTCTAATTGACAATAAACAGACCTTTCCATCGATGTACAGCACTTTACAAAATTCGAGAAAAAAATTTTGAGTGAAAAATTGAAAAAACTTATGATGCCGGCATCATTTAAAAGTTTAAAAATCAGATTTCTTTCGAAACCCGATATCTCCGCAACCAAGCCTCGTAAGTGGTTGCGGTTTTCAATTTCTAATTGACAATAAACAGACCTTTCCATCGATGTACAGCACTTTACAAAATTCGAGAAAAAAATTTTGAGTGAAAAATTGAAAAAACTTATGATGCCGGCATCATTTAAAAGTTTAAAAATCAGATTTCTTTCGAAACCCGATATCTCCGCAACCAAGCCTCGTAAGTGGTTGCGGTTTTCAATTTCTAATTGACAATAAACAGACCTTTCCATCGATGTACAGCACTTTACAAAATTCGAGAAAAAAATTTTGAGTGAAAAATTGAAAAAACTTATGATGCCGGCATCATTTAAAAGTTTAAAAATCAGATTTCTTTCGAAACCCGATATCTCCGCAACCAAGCCTCGTAAGTGGTTGCGGTTTTCAATTTCTAATTGACAATAAACAGACCTTTCCATCGATGTACAGCACTTTACAAAATTCGAGAAAAATATTTTGAGTGAAAAATTGAAAAAACTTATGATGCCGGCATCATTTAAAAGATTAAAAATCATATTTCTTTCGAAACTTGATATCTCCGCAACCAAGCCTCGTAAGTGGTTGCGGTTTTCAATTTCTAATTGACAATAAACAGACCTTTCCATCGATGTACAGCACTTTACAAAATTCGAGACAAAAATTTTTAGTGAAAAATTGAAAAAACTTATGATGCCGGCATCATTTAAAAGTTTAAAAATCAGATTTCTTTCGAAACCCGATATCTCCGCAACCAAGCCTCGTAAGTGGTTGCGGTTTTCAATTTCTAATTGACAATAAACAGACCTTTCCATCGATGTACAGCACTTTACAAAATTCGAGAAAAAAATTTTGAGTGAAAAATTGAAAAAACTTATGATGCCGGCATCATTTAAAAATTTTAAAAATCAGATTTCTTTCGAAACCCGATATCTCCGCAACCAAGCCTCGTAAGTGGTTGCGGTTTTCAATTTCTAATTGACAATAAACTTTGAGTGAAAAATTTAAAAAGTTTAAAAATTGACAATAAACTTTGAGTGAAAAATTGGAAAAACTTATGATGCCGGCATCATTTAAAAGTTTAAAAATCAGATTTCTTTCGAAACCCGATATCTCCGCAACCAAGCCTCGTAAGTGGTTGCGGTTTTCAATTTCTAATTGACAATAAACAGACCTTCCCATCGATGTACAGCACTTTACAAAATTCGAGAAAAAAATTTTGAGTGAAAAATTGAAAAAACTTATGATGCCGGCATCATTTAAAAGTTTAAAAATCAGATTTCTTTCGAAACCCGATATCTCCGCAACCAAGCCTCGTAAGTGGTTGCGGTTTCGAATTTCTAATTGACAATAAACAGACCTTTCCATCGATGTACAGCACTTTACAAAATTCGAGAAAAAAATTTTGAGTGAAAAATTGAAAAAACTTATGATGCCGGCATCATTTAAAAGTTTAAAAATCAGATTTCTTTCGAAACCCGATATCTCCGCAACCAAGCCTCGTAAGTGGTTGCGGTTTTCAATTTCTAATTGACAATAAACAGACCTTCCCATCGATGTACAGCACTTTATAAAATTCGAGAAAAAAATTTTGAGTGAAAAATTGAAAAAACTTATGATGCCGGCATCATTTAAAAGTTTAAAAATCAGATTTCGTTCGAAACCCGATATCTCCGCAACCAAGCCGCGTAAGTGGTTGCGGTTTTCAATTTCTAATTTACAATAAACAGACCTTTCCATCGATGTACAGCACTTTACAAAATTCGAGAAAAAAATTTTGAGTGAAAAATTGAAAAAACTTATGATGCCGGCATCATTTAAAAGTTTCAAAATCAGATTTCTTTCGAAACCCGATATCTCAGCAACCAAGCCTCGTAAGTGATTGCGGTTTTCAATTTCTAATTGACAATAAACAGACCTTTCCATCGATGTACAGCACTTTACAAAATTCGAGAAAAAAATTTTGAGTGAAAAATTGAAAAACTTATGATGCCGGCATCATTTAAAAGTTTAAAAATCAGATTTCTTTCGAAACCCGATATCTCCGCAACCAAGCCTCGTAAGTGGTTGCGGTTTTCAATTTCTAATTGACAATAAACAGACCTTTCCATCGATGTACAGCACTTTACAAAATTCGAGAAAAAAAATTTGAGTGAAAAATTGAAAAAACTTATGATGCCGGCATCATTTAAAAGTTTAAAAATCAGATTTCGTTCGAAACCCGATATCTCCGCAACCAAGCCTCGTAAGTGGTTGCGGTTTTCAATTTCTAATTGACAATAAACAGACCTTTCCATCGATGTACAGCACTTTACAAAATTCGAGAAAAAAATTTTGAGTGAAAAATTGAAAAAACTTATGATGCCGGCATCATTTAAAAGTTTAAAAATCAGATTTCTTTCGAAACCCGATATCTCCGCAACCAAGCCTCGTAAGTTTCAATTTCTAATTGACAATAAACAGACCTTTCCATCGATGTACAGCACTTTACAAAATTCGAGAAAAAAATTTTGAGTGAAAAATTGAAAAAACTTATGATGCCGGCATCATTTAAAAGTTTAAAAATCAGATTTCTTTCGAAACCCGATATCTCCGCAACCAAGCCTCGTAAGTGGTTGCGGTTTTCAATTTCTAACTGACAATAAACAGACCTCTCCATCGATGTACAGCACTTTACAAAATTCGAGAAAAAAATTTTGAGTGAAAAATTGAAAAAACTTATGATGCCGGCATCATTTAAAAGTTTAAAAATCAGATTTCTTTCGAAACCCGATATCTCCGCAACCAAGCCTCGTAAGTGGTTGCGGTTTTCAATTTCTAATTGACAATTAACAGACCTTCCCATCGATGTACAGCACTTTACAAAATTCGAGAAAAACATTTTTAGTGAAAAATTGAAAAAACTTATGATGCCGGCATCATTTAAAAGTTTAAAAGTCAGATTTCTTTCGAAACCCGATATCTCCGCAACCAAGCCTCGTAAGTGGTTGCGGTTTTCAATTTCTAATTGACAATAAACAGACCTTTCCATCGATGTACAGCACTTTACAAAATTCGAGAAAAAAATTTTGAGTGAAAAATTGAAAAAACTTATGATGCCGGCATCATTTAAAAGTTTAAAAATCAGATTTCTTTCGAAACCCTATATCTCCGCAACCAAGCCTCGTAAGTGGTTGCGGTTTTCAATTTCTAATTGACAATAAACAGACCTTCCCATCGATGTACAGCACTTTACAAAATTCGAGAAAAAAATTTTGAGTGAAAAATTGAAAAAACTTATGATGCCGGCATCATTTAAAAGTTTAAAAATCAGATTTCTTTCGAAACCCGATATCTCCGCAACCAAGCCTCGTAAGTGGTTGCGGTTTTCAATTTCTAATTGACAATAAACAGACCTTTCCATCGATGTACAGCACTTTACAAAATTCGAGAAAAAAATTTTGAGTGAAAAATTGAAAAAACTTATGATGCTGGCATCATTTAAAAGTTTAAAAATCAGATTTCGTTCGAAACCCGATATCTCCGCAACCAAGCCTCGTAAGTGGTTGCGGTTTTCAATTTCTAATTGACAATAAACAGACCTTTCCATCGATGTACAGCACTTTACAAAATTCGAGAAAAAAATTTTGAGTGAAAAATTGAAAAAACTTATGATGCCGGCATCATTTAAAAGTTTAAAAATCAGATTTCTTTCGAAACTCGATATCTCCGCAACCAAGCCTCGTAAGTGGTTGCGGTTTTCAATTTCTAATTGACAATAAACAGACCTTTCCATCGATGTACAGCACTTTACAAAATTCGAGAAAAAAATTTTGAGCGAAAAATTGAAAAAACTTATGATGCCGGCATCATTTAAAAGTTTAAAAATCAGATTTCTTTCCAAACCCGATATCTCCGCAACCAAGCCTCGTAAGTGGTTGCGGTTTTCAATTTCCAACTGACAATAAACAGACCTTTCCATCGATGTACAGCACTTTACAAAATTCGAGAAAAAAATTTTGAGTGAAAAATTGAAAAAACTTATGATGCCGGCATCATTTAAAAGTTTAAAAATCAGATTTCTTTCGAAACCCGATATCTCCGCAACCAAGCCTCGTAAGTGGTTGCGGTTTTCAATTTCTAATTGACAATAAACAGACTTTCCATCGATGTACAGCACTTTACAAAATTCGAGAAAAAAATTTTGAGTGAAAAATTGAAAAACTTATGATGCCGGCATCATTTAAAAGTTTAAAAATCAGATTTCTTTCGAAACCCGATATCTCCGCAACCAAGCCTCGTAAGTGGTTGAGGTTTTCAATTTCTAATTGACAATAAACAGACCTTTCCATCGATGTACAGCACTTTACAAAATTCGAGAAAAAATTTTGAGTGAAAAATTGAAAAAACTTATGATGCCGGCATCATTTAAAAGTTTAAAAATCAGATTTCTTTCGAAACCCGATATCTCCGCAACCAAGCCTCGTAAGTGGTTGCGGTTTTCAATTTCTAATTGACAATAGACAGACCTTTCCATCGATGTACAGCACTTTACAAAATTCGAGAAAAAAATTTTGAGTGAAAAATTGAAAAACTTATGATGCCGGCATCATTTAAAAGTTTAAAAATCAGATTTCTTTCGAAACCCGATATCTCCGCAACCAAGCCTCGTAAGTGGTTGAGGTTTTCAATTTCTAATTGACAATAAACAGACCTTTCCATCGATGTACAGCACTTTACAAAATTCGAGAAAAAAATTTTGAGTGAAAAATTGAAAAAACTTATGATGCCGGCATCATTTAAAAGTTTAAAAATCAGATTTCGTTCGAAACCCGATATCTCCGCAACCAAGCCTCGTAAGTGGTTGCGGTTTTCAATTTCTAATTGACAATAAACAGACCTTTCCATCGATGTACAGCACTTTACAAAATTCGAGAAAAAAATTTTGAGTGAAAAATTGAAAAACTTATGATGCCGGCATCATTTAAAAGTTTAAAAATCAGATTTCTTTCGAAACCCGATATCTCCGCAACCAAGCCTCGTAAGTGGTTGAGGTTTTCAATTTCTAATTCACAATAAACAGACCTTTCCATCGATGTACAGCACTTTACAAAATTCGAGAAAAAAATTTTGAGTGAAAAATTGAAAAAACTTATGATGCCGGCATCATTTAAAAGTTTAAAAATCAGATTTCTTTCGAAACCCGATATCTCCGCAACCAAGCCTCGTAAGTGGTTGCGGTTTTCAATTTCCAACTGACAATAAACAGACCTTTCCATCGATGTACAGCACTTTACAAAATTCGAGAAAAAAATTTTGAGTGAAAAATTGAAAAAACTTATGATGCCGGCATCATTTAAAAGTTTAAAAATCAGATTTCTTTCGAAACCCGATATCTCCGCAACCAAGCCTCGTAAGTGGTTGCGGTTTTCAATTTCTAATTGACAATAAACAGACCTTCCCATCGATGTACAGCACTTTACAAAATTCGAGAAAAAAATTTTGAGTGAAAAATTGAAAAAACTTATGATGCCGGCATCATTTAAAAGTTTAAAAATCAGATTTCTTTCGAAACCCGATATCTCCGCAACCAAGCCTCGTAAGTGGTTGCGGTTTTCAATTTCTAACTGACAATAAACAGACCTTTCCATCGATGTACAGCACTTTACAAAATTCGAGAAAAAAATTTTGAGCGAAAATTTGAAAAAACTTATGATGCCGGCATCATTTAAAAGTTTAAAAATCAGATTTCTTTCGAAACCCGATATCTCCGCAACCAAGCCTCGTAAGTGGTTGCGGTTTTCAATTTCTAATTGACAATAAACAGACCTTTCCATCGATGTACAGCACTTTACAAAATTCGAGAAAAAAATGTTTAGTGAAAAATTGAAAAAACTTATGATGCCGGCATCATTTAAAAGTTTAAAAATCAGATTTCGTTCGAAACCCGATATCCCCGCAACCAAGCCTCGTAAGTGGTTGCGGTTTTCAATTTCTAATTGACAATAAACAGACCTTTCCATCGATGTACAGCACTTTACAAAATTCGAGAAAAAAATTTTGAGTGAAAAATTGAAAAAACTAATGATGTTAAAAATGTTAAAAAAATGTTTAAAAGTTTAAAAATCAGATTTCTTTCGAAACCCGATATCTCCGCAACCAAGCCTCGTAAGTGGTTGCGGTTTTCAATTTCTAATTGACAATAAACAGACCTTTCCATCGATGTACAGCACTTTACAAAATTCGAGAAACAAATTTTGAGTGAAAAATTGAAAAAACTTATGATGCCGGCATCATTTAAAAGTTTAAAAATCAGATTTCTTTCGAAACCCGATATCTCCGCAACCAAGCCTCGTAAGTGGTTGCGGTTTTCAATTTCTAATTGACAATAAACAGACCTTCCCATCGATGTACACCACTTTACAAAATTCGAGAAAAAAATTTTGAGTGAAAAATTGAAAAAACTTATGATGCCGGCATCATTTAAAAGTTTAAAAATCAGATTTCTTTCGAAACCCGATATCTCCGCAACCAAGCCTCGTAAGTGGTTGCGGTTTTCAATTTCTAATTGACAATAAACAGACCTTCCCATCGATGTACAGCACTTTACAAAATTCGAGAAAAAAATTTTGAGTGAAAAATTGAAAAAACTTATGATGCCGGCATCATTTAAAAGTTTAAAAATCAAATTTCTTTCGAAACCCGATATCTCCGCAACCAAGCCTCGTAAGTGGTTGCGGTTTTCAATTTCTAATTGACAATAAACAGACCTTCCCATCGATGTACAGCACTTTACAAAATTCGAGAAAAAAATTTTGAGTGAAAAATTGAAAAAACTTATGATGCCGGCATCATTTAAAAGTTTCAAAATCAGATTTCTTTCGAAACCCGATATCTCCGCAACCAAGCCTCGTAAGTGGTTGCGGTTTTCAATTTCTAACTGACAATAAACAGACCTTTCCATCGATGTACAGCACTTTACAAAATTCGAGAAAAAAATTTTGAGTGAAAAATTGAAAAAACTTATGATGCCGGCATCATTTAAAAGTTTAAAAATCAAATTTCTTTCGAAACCCGATATCTCCGCAACCAAGCCTCGTAAGTGGTTGCGGTTTTCAATTTCTAATTGACAATAAACAGACCTTTCCATCGATGTACAGCACTTTACAAAATTCGAGAAAAAAATTTTGAGTGAAAAATTGAAAAAACTTATGATGCCGGCATCATTTAAAAGTTTAAAAATCAGATTTCTTTCGAAACCCGATATCTCCGCAACCAAGCCTCGTAAGTGGTTGCGGTTTTCAATTTCTAATTGACAATAAACAGACCTTTCCATCGATGTACAGCACTTTACAAAATTCGAGAAAAAAATTTTGAGTGAAAAATTGAAAAAACTTATGATGCCGGCATCATTTAAAAGTTTAAAAATCAGATTTCTTTCGAAACCCGATATCTCCGCAACCAAGCCTCGTAAGTGGTTGCGGTTTTCAATTTCTAATTGACAATAAACAGACCTTTCCATCGATGTACAGCACTTTACAAAATTCGAGAAAAAAATTTTGAGTGAAAAATTGAAAAAAAACTTATGATGCCGGCATCATTTAAAAGTTTAAAAATCAGATTTCGTTCGAAACCCGATATCTCCGCAACCAAGCCTCGTAAGTGGTTGCGGTTTTCAATTTCTAATTGACAATAAACAGACCTTTCCATCGATGTACAGCACTTTACAAAATTCGAGAAAAAAATTTTGAGTGAAAAATTGAATAAAACTTATGATGCCGGCATCATTTAAAAGTTTAAAAATCAGATTTCTTTCGAAACCCGATATCTCCGCAACCAAGCCTCGTAAGTTTCAATTTCTAATTGACAATAAACAGACCTTTCCATCGATGTACAGCACTTTACAAAATTCGAGAAAAAAATTTTGAGTGAAAAATTGAAAAAACTTATGATTTCTTTCGAAACCCGATATCTCCGCAACCAAGCCTCGTAAGTAGTTGCGGTTTTCAATTTCTAACTGACAATAAACAGACCTCTCCATCGATGTACAGCACTTTACAAAATTCGAGAAAAAAATTTTGAGTGAAAAATTGAAAAAACTTATGATGCCGGCATCATTTAAAAGTTTAAAAATCAGATTTCTTTCGAAACCCGATATCTCCGCAACCAAGCCTCGTAAGTGGTTGCGGTTTTCAATTTCTAATTGACAATAAACAGACCTTCCCATCGATGTACAGCACTTTACAAAATTCGAGAAAAAAATTTTGAGTGAAAAATTGAAAAAACTTATGATGCCGGCATCATTTAAAAGTTTAAAAATCAGATTTCGTTCGAAACACGATATCTCCGCAACCAAGCCTCGTAAGTGGTTGCGGTTTTCAATTTCTAATTGACAATAAACAGACCTTTCCATCGATGTACAGCACTTTACAAAATTCGAGAAAAAAATTTTGAGTGAAAAATTGAAAAAACTTATGATGCCGGCATCATTTAAAAGTTTAAAAATCAGATTTCGTTCGAAACCCGATATCTCCGCAACCAAGCCTCGTAAGTGGTTGCGGTTTTCAATTTCTAATTGACAATAAACAGACCTTCCCATCGATGTACAGCACTTTACAAAATTCGAGAAAAAAATTTTGAGTGAAAAATTGAAAAAACTTATGATGCCGGCATCATTTAAAAGTTTAAAAATCAGATTTCTTTCGAAACCCGATATCTCCGCAACCAAGCCTCGTAAGTGGTTGCGGTTTTCAATTTCTAATTGACAATAAACAGACCTTTCCATCGATGTACAGCACTTTACAAAATTCGAGAAAAAAATTTTGAGTGAAAAATTGAAAAAACTTATGATGCCGGCATCATTTAAAAGTTTAAAAATCAGATTTCGTTCGAAACCCGATATCTCCGCAACCAAGCCTCGTAAGTGGTTGCGGTTTTCAATTTCTAATTGACAATAAACAGACCTTTCCATCGATGTACTGCACTTTACAAAATTCGAGAAAAAAATTTTAAGTGAAAAATTGAAAAAACTTATGATGCCGGCATCATTTAAAAGTTTAAAAATCAGATTTCTTTCGAAACCCGATACCTCCACAACCAAGCCTCGTAAGTGGTTGCGGTTTTCAATTTCTAATTGACAATAAACAGACCTTTCCATCGATGTACAGCACTTTACAAAATTCGAGAAAAAAATGTTGAGTGAAAAATTGAAAAAACTTATGATGCCGGCATCATTTAAAAGTTTAAAAATCAGATTTCTTTCGAAACCCGATATCTCCGCAACCAAGCCTCGTAAGTGGTTGCGGTTTTCAATTTCTAATTGACAATAAACAGACTTTCCATCGATGTACAGCACTTTACAAAATTCGAGAAAAAAATTTTGAGTGAAAAATTGAAAAACTTATGATGCCGGCATCATTTAAAAGTTTAAAAATCAGATTTCTTTCGAAACCCGATATCTCCGCAACCAAGCCTCGTAAGTGGTTGAGGTTTTCAATTTCTAATTGACAATAAACAGACCTTTCACTCGATGTACAGCACTTTACAAAATTCGAGAAAAAAATTTTGAGTGAAAAATTGAAAAAACTTATGATGCCGGCATCATTTAAAAGTTTAAAAATCAGATTTCTTTCGAAACCCGATATCTCCGCAACCAAGCCTCGTAAGTGGTTGCGGTTTTCAATTTCCAACTGACAATAAACAGACCTTTCCATCGATGTACAGCACTTTACAAAATTCGAGAAAAAAATTTTGAGTGAAAAATTGAAAAAACTTATGATGCCGGCATCATTTAAAAGTTTAAAAATCAGATTTCTTTCGAAACCCGATATCTCCGCAACCAAGCCTCGTAAGTGGTTGCGGTTTTCAATTTCTAATTGACAATAGACAGACCTTTCCATCGATGTACAGCACTTTACAAAATTCGAGAAAAAAATTTTGAGTGAAAAATTGAAAAACTTATGATGCCGGCATCATTTAAAAGTTTAAAAATCAGATTTCTTTCGAAACCCGATATCTCCGCAACCAAGCCTCGTAAGTGGTTGAGGTTTTCAATTTCTAATTGACAATAAACAGACCTTTCCATCGATGTACAGCACTTTACAAAATTCGAGAAAAAAATTTTGAGTGAAAAATTGAAAAAACTTATGATGCCGGCATCATTTAAAAGTTTAAAAATCAGATTTCGTTCGGAACCCGATATCTCCGCAACCAAGCCTCGTAAGTGGTTGCGGTTTTCAATTTCTAATTGACAATAAACAGACCTTTCCATCGATGTACAGCACTTTACAAAATTCGAGAAAAAAATTTTGAGTGAAAAATTGAAAAACTTATGATGCCGGCATCATTTAAAAGTTTAAAAATCAGATTTCTTTCGAAACCCGATATCTCCGCAACCAAGCCTCGTAAGTGGTTGAGGTTTTCAATTTCTAATTGACAATAAACAGACCTTTCCATCGATGTACAGCACTTTACAAAATTCGAGAAAAAAATTTTCAGTGAAAAATTGAAAAAACTTATGATGCCGGCATCATTTAAAAGTTTAAAAATCAGATTTCTTTCGAAACCCGATATCTCCGCAACCAAGCCTCGTAAGTGGTTGCGGTTTTCAATTTCCAACTGACAATAAACAGACCTTTCCATCGATGTACAGCACTTTACAAAATTCGAGAAAAAAATTTTGAGTGAAAAATTGAAAAAACTTATGATGCCGGCATCATTTAAAAGTTTAAAAATCAGATTTCTTTCGAAACCCGATATCTCCGCAACCAAGCCTCGTAAGTGGTTGCGGTTTTCAATTTCTAATTGACAATAAACAGACCTTTCCATCGATGTACAGCACTTTACAAAATTCGAGAAAAAAATGTTTAGTGAAAAATTGAAAAAACTTATGATGCCGGCATCATTTAAAAGTTTAAAAATCAGATTTCGTTCGAAACCCGATATCTCCGCAACCAAGCCTCGTAAGTGGTTGCGGTTTTCAATTTCTAATTGACAATAAACAGACCTTTCCATCGATGTACAGCACTTTACAAAATTCGAGAAAAAAATTTTGAGTGAAAAATTGAAAAAACTAATGATGTTAAAAATGTTAAAAAAATGTTTAAAAGTTTAAAAATCAGATTTCTTTCGAAACCCGATATCTCCGCAACCAAGCCTCGTAAGTGGTTGCGGTTTTCAATTTCTAATTGACAATAAACAGACCTTTCCATCGATGTACAGCACTTTACAAAATTCGAGAAACAAATTTTGAGTGAAAAATTGAAAAAACTTATGATGCCGGCATCATTTAAAAGTTTAAAAATCAGATTTCTTTCGAAACCCGATATCTCCGCAACCAAGCCTCGTAAGTGGTTGCGGTTTTCAATTTCTAATTGACAATAAACAGACCTTTCCATCGATGTACAGCACTTTACAAAATTCGAGAAAAAAATTTTGAGTGAAAAATTGAAAAAACTTATGATGCCGGCATCATTTAAAGTTTAAAAATCAGATTTCGTTCGAAACCCGATATCTCCGCAACCAAGCCTCGTAAGTGGTTGCGGTTTTCAATTTCTAATTGACAATAAACAGACCTTTCCATCGATGTACAGCACTTTACAAAATTCGAGAAAAAAATTTTGAGTGAAAAATTGAAAAAACTTATGATGCCGGCATCATTTAAAAGTTTAAAAATCAGATTTCTTTCGAAACCCGATATCTCCGCAACCAAGCCTCGTAAGTGGTTGCGGTTTTCAATTTCTAATTGACAATAAACAGACCTTCCCATCGATGTACAGCACTTTACAAAATTCGAGAAAAAAATTTTGAGTGAAAAATTGAAAAAACTTATGATGCCGGCATCATTTAAAAGTTTAAAAATCAAATTTCTTTCGAAACCCGATATCTCCGCAACCAAGCCTCGTGAGTGGTTGCGGTTTTCAATTTCTAATTGACAATAAACAGACCTTCCCATCGATGTACAGCACTTTACAAAATTCGAGAAAAAAATTTTGAGTGAAAAATTGAAAAAACTTATGATGCCGGCATCATTTAAAAGTTTCAAAATCAGATTTCTTTCGAAACCCGATATCTCCGCAACCAAGCCTCGTAAGTGGTTGCGGTTTTCAATTTCTAACTGACAATAAACAGACCTTTCCATCGATGTACAGCACTTTACAAAATTCGAGAAAAAAATTTTGAGTGAAAAATTGAAAAAACTTATGATGCCGGCATCATTTAAAAGTTTAAAAATCAAATTTCTTTCGAAACCCGATATCTCCGCAACCAAGCCTCGTAAGTGGTTGCGGTTTTCAATTTCTAATTGACAATAAACAGACCTTTCCATCGATGTACAGCACTTTACAAAATTAGAGAAAAAAATTTTGAGTGAAAAATTGAAAAAACTTATGATGCCGGCATCATTTAAAAGTTTAAAAATCAGATTTCTTTCGAAACCCGATATCTCCGCAACCAAGCCTCGTAAGTGGTTGCGGTTTTCAATTTCTAATTGACAATAAACAGACCTTTCCATCGATGTACAGCACTTTACAAAATTCGAGAAAAAAATTTTGAGTGAAAAATTGAAAAAACTTATGATGCCGGCATCATTTAAAAGTTTAAAAATCAGATTTCTTTCGAAACCCGATATCTCCGCAACCAAGCCTCGTAAGTGGTTGCGGTTTTCAATTTCTAATTGACAATAAACAGACCTTTCCATCGATGTACAGCACTTTACAAAATTCGAGAAAAAAATTTTGAGTGAAAAATTGAAAAAACTTATGATGCCGGCATCATTTAAAAGTTTAAAAATCAGATTTCTTTCGAAACTCGATATCTCCGCAACCAAGCCTCGTAAGTGGTTGCGGTTTTCAATTTCTAATTGACAATAAACAGACCTTTCCATCAATGTACAGCACTTTACAAAATTCTAGAAAAAAATTTTGAGTGAAAAATTGAAAAAAACTTATGATGCCGGCATCATTTAAAAGTTTAAAAATCAGATTTCGTTCGAAACCCGATATCTCCGCAACCAAGCCTCGTAAGTGGTTGCGGTTTTCAATTTCTAATTGACAATAAACAGACCTTTCCATCGATGTACAGCACTTTACAAAATTCGAGAAAAAAATTTTGAGTGAAAAATTGAAAAAAACTTATGATGCCGGCATCATTTAAAAGTTTAAAAATCAGATTTCGTTCGAAACCCGATATCTCCGCAACCAAGCCTCGTAAGTGGTTGCGGTTTTCAATTTCTAATTGACAATAAACAGACCTTTCCATCGATGTACAGCACTTTACAAAATTCGAGAAAAAAATTTTGAGTGAAAAATTGAAAAAACTTATGATGCCGACATCATTTAAAAGTTTAAAAATCAGATTTCGTTCGAAACCCGATATCCTCGCAACCAAGCCTCGTAAGTGGTTGCGGTTTTCAATTTCTAATTGACAATAAACAGACCTTTCCATCGATGTACAGCACTTTACAAAATTCGAGAAAAAAATTTTGAGTGAAAAATTGAAAAAACTTATGATGCCGGCATCATTTAAAAGTTTAAAAATCAGATTTCTTTCGAAACTCGATATCTCCGCAACCAAGCCTCGTAAGTGGTTGCGGTTTTCAATTTCTAATTGACAATAAACAGACCTTTCCATCGATGTACAGCACTTTACAAAATTCGAGAAAAAAATTTTGAGTGAAAAATTGAAAAAACTTATGATGCCGGCATCATTTAAAAGTTTAAAAATCAGATTTCTTTCGAAACTCGATATCTCCGCAACCAAGCCTCGTAAGTGGTTGCGGTTTTCAATTTCTAATTGACAATAAACAGACCTTTCCATCGATGTACAGCACTTTACAAAATTCGAGAAAAAAATTTTGAGTGAAAAATTGAAAAAACTTATGATGCCGGCATCATTTAAAAGTTTAAAAATCAGATTTCTTTCGAAACCCGATATCTCCGCAACCAAGCCTCGTAAGTGGTTGCGGTTTTCAATTTCTAATTGACAATAAACAGACCTTCCCATCGATGTACAGCACTTTACAAAATTCGAGAAAAAAATTTGGAGTGAAAAATTGAAAAAACTTATGATGCCGGCATCATTTAAAAGTTTAAAAATCAGATTTCGTTCGAAACCCGATATCTCCGCAACCAAGCCTCGTAAGTGGTTGCGGTTTTCAATTTCTAATTGACAATAAACAGACTTTCCCATCGATGTACAGCACTTTACAAAATTCGAGAAAAAAATTTTGAGTGAAAAATTGAAAAAACTTATGATGCCGGCATCATTTAAAAGTTTCAAAATCAGATTTCTTTCGAAACCCGATATCTCCGCAACCAAGCCTCGTAAGTGGTTGCGGTTTTCAATTTCTAACTGACAATAAACAGACCTTTCCATCAATGTACAGCACTTTACAAAATTCGAGAAAAAAATTTTGAGTGAAAAATTGAAAAAACTTATGATGCCGGCATCATTTAAAAGTTTAAAAATCAAATTTCTTTCGAAACCCGATATCTCCGCAACCAAGCCTCGTAAGTGGTTGCGGTTTTCAATTTCTAACTGACAATAAACAGACCTTTCCATCGATGTACAGCACTTTACAAAATTCGAGAAAAAAATTTTGAGTGAATAATTGAAAAAACTTATGATGCCGGCATCATTTAAAAGTTTAAAAATCAGATTTCGTTTGAAACCCGATATCTCCGCAACCAAGGCTCGTAAGTGGTTGCGGTTTTCAATTTCTAATTGACAATAAACAGACCTTTCCATCGATGTACAGCACTTTACAAAATTCGAGAAAAAAATTTTGAGTGAAAAATTGAAAAAACTTATGATGCCGGCATCATTTAAAAGTTTAAAAATCAGATTTCGTTCGAAACTCGATATCTCCGCAACCAAGCCTCGTAAGTGGTTGCGGTTTTCAATTTCTAATTGACAATAAACAGACCTTTCCATCGATGTACAGCACTTTACAAAATTCGAGAAAAAAATTTTCAGTGAAAAATTGAAAAAACTAATGATGTTAAAAATGTTAAAAAAATGTTTAAAAGTTTAAAAATCAGATTTCTTTCGAAACCCGATATCTCCGCAACCAAGCCTCGTAAGTGGTTGCGGTTTTCAATTTCTAATTGACAATAAACAGACCTTACCATCGATGTACAGCACTTTACAAAATTCGAGAAAAAAATTTTGAGTGAAAAATTGAAAAAACTTATGATGCCGGCATCATTTAAAAGTTTAAAAATCAGATTTCTTTCGAAACCCTATATCTCCGCAACCAAGCCTCGTAAGTGGTTGCGGTTTTCAATTTCTAATTGACAATAAACAGACCTTCCCATCGATGTACAGCACTTTACAAAATTCGAGAAAAAAAATTTGGAGTGAAAAATTGAAAAAACTTATGATGCCGGCATCATTTAAAAGTTTAAAAATCAGATTTCTTTCGAAACCCGATATCTC
This sequence comes from Epistrophe grossulariae, assembly GCA_929447395.1. Lineage (NCBI taxonomy): Eukaryota > Metazoa > Arthropoda > Insecta > Diptera > Syrphidae > Epistrophe > Epistrophe grossulariae. Next base: position 40,180,510 of record OV839566.1, read on the forward strand.
CGCAACCAAGCCTCGTAAGTGGTTGCCGGCATCATTTAAAAGTTTAAAAATCAGATTTCGTTCGAAACCCGATATCTCCGCAACCAAGCCTCGTAAGTGGTTGCGGTTTTCAATTTCTAATTGACAATAAACAGTCCTTTCCATCGATGTACAGCACTTTACAAAATTCGAGAAAAAAATGTTGAGTGAAAAATTGAAAAAACTTATGATGCCGGCATCATTTAAAAGTTTAAAAATCAGATTTCTTTCGAAACCCTATATCTCCGCAACCAAGCCTCGTAAGTGGTTGCGGTTTTCAATTTCTAATTGACAATAAACAGACCTTCCCATCGATGTACAGCACTTTACAAAATTCGAGAAAAAAATTTTGAGTGAAAAATTGAAAAAACTTATGATGCCGGCATCATTTAAAAGTTTAAAAATCAGATTTCTTTCGAAACCCGATATCTCCGCAACCAAGCCTCGTAAGTGGTTGCGGTTTTCAATTTCTAATTGACAATAAACAGACCTTCCCATCGATGTACAGCACTTTACAAAATTCGAGAAAAAAATTTTGAGTGAAAAATTGAAAAAACTTATGATGCCGGCATCATTTAAAAGTTTCAAAATCAGATTTCTTTCGAAACCCGATATCTCCGCAACCAAGCCTCGTAAGTGGTTGCGGTTTTCAATTTCTAATTGACAATAAACAGACCTTTCCATCGATGTACAGCACTTTACAAAATTCGAGAAAAAAATTTTGAGTGAAAAATTGAAAAACTTATGATGCCGGCATCATTTAAAAGTTTAAAAATCGGATTTCTTTCGAAACCCGATATCTCCGCAACCAAGCCTCGTAAGTGGTTGCGGTTTTCAATTTCTAATTGACAATAAACAGACCTTTCCATCGATGTACAGCACTTTACAAAATTCGAGAAAAAAATTTTGAGTCAAAAATTGAAAAAACTTATGATGCCGGCATCATTTAAAAGTTTAAAAATCAGATTTCGTTCGAAACCCGATATCTCCGCAACCAAGCCTCGTAAGTGGTTGCGGTTTTCAATTTCTAATTGACAATAAACAGACCTTTCCATCGATGTACAGCACTTTACAAAATTCGAGAAAAAAATTTTTAGTGAAAAATTGAAAAAACTTATGATGCCGGCATCATTTAAAAGTTTAAAAATCAGATTTCTTTCGAAACCCGATATCTCCGCAACCAAGCCTCGTAAGTGGTTGCGGTTTTCAATTTCTAATTGACAATAAACAGACCTTCCCATCGATGTACAGCACTTTACAAAATTCGAGAAAAAATTTTGAGTGAAAAATTGAAAAAACTTATGATGCCGGCATCATTTTAAAGTTTAAAAATCAGATTTCTTTCGAAACCCGATATCTCCGCAACCAAGCCTCGTAAGTGGTTGCGGTTTTCAATTTCTAATTGACAATAAACAGACCTTTCCATCGATGTACAGCACTTTACAAAATTCGAGAAAAAAATTTTGAGTGAAAAATTGAAAAAACTTATGATTCCGGCATCATTTAAAAGTTTAAAAATCAGATTTCGTTCGAAACCCGATATCTCCGCAACCAAGCCTCGTAAGTGGTTGCGGTTTTCAATTTCTAATTGACAATAAACAGACCTTTCCATCGATGTACAGCACTTTACAAAATTCGAGAAAAAAATTTTGAGTGAAAAATTGAAAAAACTTATGATGCCGGCATCATTTAAAAGTTTAAAAATCAGATTTCTTTCGAAACCCGATATCTCCGCAACCAAGCCTCGTAAGTGGTTGCGGTTTTCAATTTCTAATTGACAATAAACAGACCTTCCCATCGATGTACAGCACTTTACAAAATTCGAGAAAAAAATTTTGAGTTAAAAATTGAAAAAACTTATGATGCCGGCATCATTTAAAAGTTTAAAAATCAGATTTCTTTCGAAACCCGATATCTCCGCAACCAAGCCTCGTAAGTGGTTGCGGTTTTCAATTTCTAACTGACAATAAACAGACCTTTCCATCGATGTACAGCACTTTACAAAATTCGAGAAAAAAATTTTGAGTGAAAAATTGAAAAAACTTATGATGCCGGCATCATTTAAAATTTTAAAAATCAGATGTCTTTCGAAACCCGATATCTCCGCAACCAAGCCTCGTAAGTGGTTGCGGTTTTCAATTTCTAATTGACAATAAACAGACCTTTCCATCGATGTACAGCACTTTACAAAATTCGAGAAAAAAATTTTGAGTGAAAAATTGAAAAAACTTATGATGCCGGCATCATTTAAAAGTTTAAAAATCAGATTTCTTTCGAAACCCGATATCTCCGCAACCAAGCCTCGTAAGTGGTTGCGGTTTTCAATTTCTAATTGACAATAAACAGACCTTCCCATCGATGTTCAACACTTTACAAAATTCGAGAAAAAAATTTTGAGTGAAAAATTGAAAAAACTTATGATGCCGGCATCATTTAAAAGTTTAAAAATCAGATTTCTTTCGAAACCCGATATCTCCGCAACCAAGCCTCGTAAGTGGTTGCGGTTTTCAATTTCTAACTGACAATAAACAGACCTTTCCATCGATGTACAGCACTTTACAAAATTCGAGAAAAAAATTTTGAGTGAAAAATTGAAAAAACTTATGATGCCGGCATCATTTAAAAGTTTAAAAATCAGATTTCTTTCGAAACCCGATATCTCCGCAACCAAGCCTCGTAAGTGGTTGCGGTTTTCAATTTCTAATTGACAATAAACAGACCTTCCCATCGATGTACAGCACTTTACAAAATTCGAGAAACAAATTTTGAGTGAAAAATTGAAAAAACTTATGATGCCGGCATCATTTAAAAGTTTAAAAATCAGATTTCGTTCGAAACCCGATATCTCCGCAACCAAGCCTCGTAAGTGGTTGCGGTTTTCAATTTCTAATTGACAATAAACAGACCTTTCCATCGATGTACAGCACTTTACAAAATTCGAGAAAAAAATTTTGAGTGAAAAATTGAAAAAACTTATGATGCCGGCATCATTTAAAAGTTTAAAAATCAGATTTCTTTCGAAACCCGATATCTCCGCAATCAAGCCTCGTAAGTGGTTGCGGTTTTCAATTTCTAATTGACAATAAACAGACCTTTCCATCGATGTACAGCACTTTACAAAATTCGAGAAAAAAATTTTGAGTGAAAAATTGAAAAAACTTATGATGCCGGCATCATTTAAAAGTTTAAAAATCAGATTTCGTTCGAAACCCGATATCTCCGCAACCAAACCTCGTAAGTGGTTGCGGTTTTCAATTTCTAATTGACAATAAACAGACCTTTCCATCGATGTACAGCACTTTACAAAATTCGAGAAAAAAATTTTGAGTGAAAAATTGAAAAAACTTATGATGCCGGCATCATTTAAAAGTTTAAAAATCAGATTTCTTTCGAAACCCGATATCTCCGCAACCAAGCCTCGTAAGTGGTTGCGGTTTTCAATTTCTAATTGACAATAAACAGACCTTTCCATCGATGTACAGCACTTTACAAAATTCGAGAAAAAATTTTGAGTGAAAAATTGAAAAACTTATGATGCCGGCATCATTTAAAAGTTTAAAAATCAGATTTCTTTCGAAACCCGATATCTCCGCAACCAAGCCTCGTAAGTGGTTGAGGTTTTCAATTTCTAATTGACAATAAACAGACCTTTCCATCGATGTACAGCACTTTACAAAATTCGAGAAAAAAATTTTGAGTGAAAAATTGAAAAAACTTATGATCCGGCATCATTTAAAAGTTTAAAAATCAGATTTCGTTCGAAACCCGATATCTCCGCAACCAAGCCTCGTAAGTGGTTGCGGTTTTCAATTTCTAATTGACAATAAACAGACCTTTCCATCGATGTACAGCACTTTACAAAATTCGAGAAAAGAATTTTGAGTGAAAAATTGAAAAAACTTATGATGCCGGCATCATTTAAAAGTTTAAAAATCAGATTTCTTTCGAAACCCGATATCTCCGCAACCAAGCCTCGTAAGTGGTTGCGGTTTTCAATTTCTAATTGACAATAAACAGACCTTTCCATCGATGTACAGCACTTTACAAAATTCGAGAAAAAAATTTTGAGTGAAAAATTGAAAAAACTTATGATGCCGGCATCATTTAAAAGTTTAAAAATCAGATTTCTTTCGAAACCCGATATCTCCGCAATCAAGCCTCGTAAGTGGTTGCGGTTTTCAATTTCTAATTGACAATAAACAGACCTTTCCATCGATGTACAGCACTTTACAAAATTCGAGAAAAAAATTTTGAGTGAAAAATTGAAAAAACTTATGATGCCGGCATCATTTAAAAGTTTAAAAATCAGATTTCGTTCGAAACCCGATATCTCCGCAACCAAGCCTCGTAAGTGGTTGCGGTTTTCAATTTCTAATTGACAATAAACAGACCTTTCCATCGATGTACAGCACTTTACAAAATTCGAGAAAAAAATTTTGAGTGAAAAATTGAAAAAACTTATGATGCCGGCATCATTTAAAAGTTTAAAAATCAGATTTCTTTCGAAACCCGATATCTCCGCAACCAAGCCTCGTAAGTGGTTGCGGTTTTCAATTTCTAATTGACAATAAACAGACCTTTCCATCGATGTACAGCACTTTACAAAATTCGAGAAAAAAATTTTGAGTGAAAAATTGAAAAAACTTATGATGCCGGCATCATTTAAAAGTTTAAAAATCAGATTTCTTTCGAAACCCGATATCTCCGCAACCAAGCCTCGTAAGTGGTTGAGGTTTTCAATTTCTAATTGACAATAAACAGACCTTTCCATCGATGTACAGCACTTTACAAAATTCGAGAAAAAAATTTTGAGTGAAAAATTGAAAAAACTTATGATCCGGCATCATTTAAAAGTTTAAAAATCAGATTTCTTTCGAAACCCGATATCTCCGCAACCAAGCCTCGTAAGTGGTTGCGGTTTTCAATTTCTAATTGACAATAAACAGACCTTTCCATCGATGTACAGCACTTTACAAAATTCGAGAAAAGAATTTTGAGTGAAAAATTGAAAAAACTTATGATGCCGGCATCATTTAAAAGTTTAAAAATCAGATTTCTTTCGAAACCCGATATCTCCGCAACCAAGCCTCGTAAGTGGTTGCGGTTTTCAATTTCTAATTGACAATAAACAGACCTTTCCATCGATGTACAGCACTTTACAAAATTCGAGAAAAAAATTTTGAGTGAAAAATTGAAAAAACTTATGATGCAGGCATCATTTAAAAGTTTAAAAATCAGATTTCTTTCGAAACCCGATATCTCCGCAACCAAGCCTTGTAGGTGGTTGCGGTTTTCAATTTCTAATTGACAATAAACAGACCTTTTTATCGATGTACAACACTTTACAAAATTCGAGAAAAAAATTTTGAGTGAAAAATTGAAAAAACTTATGATGCCGGCATCATTTAAAAGTTTAAAAATCAGATTTCTTTCGAAACCCGATATCTCCGCAACCAAGCCTCGTAAGTGGTTGCGGTTTTCAATTTCTAATTGACAATAAACAGACCTTTCCATCGATGTACAGCACTTTACAAAATTCGAGAAAAAAAGTTTGAGTGAAAAATTGAAAAAACTTATGATCATTTAAAAGTTTAAAAATCAGATTTCTTTCGAAACCCGATATCTCCGCAACCAAGCCTCGTAAGTGGTTGCGGTTTTCAATTTCTAATTGACAATAAACAGACCTTTCCATCGATGTACAGCACTTTACAAAATTCGAGAAAAAAATTTTGAGTGAAAAATTGAAAAAACTTATGATGCCGGCATCATTTAAAAGTTTAAAAATCAAATTTCTTTCGAAACCCGATATCTCCGCAACCAAGCCTCGTAAGTGGTTGCGGTTTTCAATTTCTAATTGACAATAAACAGACCTTTCCATCGATGTACAGCACTTTACAAAATTCGAGAAAAAAATTTTGAGTGAAAAATTGAAAAAACTTATGATGCCGGCATCATTTAAAAGTTTAAAAATCAGATTTCTTTGGAAGCCCGATATCTCCGCAACCAAGCCTCGTAAGTGGTTGCGGTTTTCAATTTCTAATTGACAATAAACAGACCTTTCCATCGATGTACAGCACTTTACAAAATTCGAGAAAAAAATTTTGAGTGAAAAATTGAAAAAACTTATGATGCCGGCATCATTTAAAAGTTTAAAAATCAGATTTCTTTCGAAACCCGATATCTCCGCAACCAAGCCTCGTAAGTGGTTGCGGTTTTCAATTTCTAATTGACAATAAACAGACCTTTCCATCGATGTACAGCACTTTACAAAATTCGAGAAAAAAATTTTGAGTGAAAAATTGAAAAAACTTATGATGCCGGCATCATTTAAAAGTTTAAAAATCAGATTTCTTTCGAAACCCGATATCTCCGCAACCAAGCCTCGTAAGTGGTTGCGGTTTTCAATGTCTAATTGACAATAAACAGACCTTTCCATCGATGTACAGCACTTTACAAAATTCGAGAAAAAAATTTTTAAAAGTTTTTAAAAGTTTAAAAATCAGATTTCTTTCGAAACCCGATATCTCCGCAACCAAGCCTCGTAAGTGGTTTCGGTTTTCAATTTCTAATTGACAATAAACAGACCTTTCCATCGATGTACAGCACTTTACAAAATTCGAGAAAAAAATTTTGAGTGAAAAATTGAAAAAACTTATGATGCTGGCATCATTTAAAAGTTTAAAAATCAGATTTCTTTCGAAACCCGATATCTCCGCAACCAAGCCTCGTAAGTGATTGCGGTTTTCAATTTCTAATTGACAATAAACAGACCTTTCCATCGATGTACAGCACTTTACAAAATTCGAGAAAAAAATTTTGAGTGAAAAATTGAAAAAACTTATGATGCCGGCATCATTTAAAAGTTTAAAATCAGATTTCTTTCGAAACCCGATATCTCCGCAACCAAGCCTCGTAAGTGGTTGCGGTTTTCAATTTCTAATTGACAATAAACAGACCTTTCCATCGATGTACAGCACTTTACAAAATTCGAGAAAAAAATTTTGAGTGAAAAATAGAAAAAACTTATGATGCCGGCATCATTTAAAAGTTTAAAATCAGATTTCTTTCGAAACCCGATATCTCCGCAACCAAGCCTCGTAAGTGGTTGCGGTTTTCAATTTCTAATTGACAATAAACAGACCTTTCCATCGATGTACAGCACTTTACAAAATTCGAGAAAAAAATTTTGAGTGAAAAATTGAAAAAACTTATGATGCCGGCATCATTTAAAAGTTTAAAATCAGATTTCTTTCGAAACCCGATATCTCCGCAACCAAGCCTCGTAAGTGGTTGCGGTTTTCAATTTCTAATTGACAATAAACAGACCTTTCCATCGATGTACAGCACTTTATAAAATTCGAGAAAAAAATTTTGAGTGAAAAATTGAAAAAACTTATGATGCCGGCATCATTTAAAAGTTTAAAAATCAGATTTCTTTCGAAACCCGATATCTCCGCAACCAAGCCTCGTAAGTGGTTGCGGTTTTCAATTTCTAATTGACAATAAACAGACCTTTCCATCGAGGTACAGCACTTTACAAAATTCGAGAAAAAAATTTTGAGTGAAAAATTGAAAAAACTAATGATGTTAAAAATGTTAAAAAAATGTTTAAAAGTTTAAAAATCAGATTTCTTTCGAAACCCGATATCTCCGCAACCAAGCCTCGTAAGTGGTTGCGGTTTTCAATTTCTAATTGACAATAAACAGACCTTTCCATCGATGTACAGCACTTTACAAAATTCGAGAAAAAAATTTTGAGTGAAAAATTGAAAAAATTTATGATGCCGGCATCATTTAAAAGTTTAAAAATCAGATTTCTTTCGAAACCCGATATCTCCGCAACCAAGCCTCGTAATTGGTTGCGGTTTTCAATTTCTAATTGACAATAAACAGACCTTTCCATCGATGTACAGCACTTTACAAAATTCGAGAAAAAATTTTGAGTGAAAAATTGAAAAAAACTTATGATGCCGGCATCATTTAAAAGTTTAAAAATCAGATTTCTTTCGAAACCCGATATCTCCGCAACCAAGCCTCGTAATTGGTTGCGGTTTTCAATTTCGAATTGACAATAAACAGACCTTTCCATCGATGTACAGCACTTTACAAAATTCGAGAAAAAATTTTGAGTGAAAAATTGAAAAAACTTATGATGCCGGCATCATTTAAAAGTTTAAAAATCAGATTTCTTTCGAAACCCGATATCTCCGCAACCAAGCCTCGTAAGTGGTTGCGGTTTTCAATTTCTAATTGACAATAAACAGACCTTTCCATCGATGTACAGCACTTTACAAAATTCGATAAAAAATTTTGAGTGAAAAATTGAAAAAACTTATGATGCCGGCATCATTTAAAAGTTTAAAAATCAGATTTCTTTCGAAACCCGATATCTCCGCAACCAAGCCTCTTAAGTGGTTGCGGTTTTCAATTTCTAATTGACAATAAACAGACCTTTCCATCGATGTACAGCACTTTACAAAATTCGAGAAAAAAATTTTGAGTGAAAAATTGAAAAAACTTATGATGCCGGCATCATTTAAAAGTTTAAAAATCAGATTTCTTTCGAAACCCGATATCTCCGCAACCAAGCCTCGTAAGTGGTTGCGGTTTTCAATTTCTAATTGACAATAAACAGACCTTTCCATCGATGTACAGCACTTTACAAAATTCGAGAAAAAAATTTTGAGTGAAAAATTGAAAAAACTTACGATGCCGGCATCATTTAAAAGTTTAAAAATCAGATTTCTTTCGAAACCCGATATCTCCGCAACCAAGCCTCGTAAGTGGTTGCGGTTTTCAATTTATAATTGACAATAAACAGACCTTTCCATCGATGTACAGCACTTTACAAAATTCAAGAAAAAAATTTTGAGTGAAAAATTGATAAAACTAATGATGTTAAAAATGTTAAAAAAATGTTTAAAAGTTTAAAAATCAGATTTCTTTCGAAACCCGATATCTCCGCAACCAAGCCTCGTAAGTGGTTGCGGTTTTCAATTTCTAATTGACAATAAACAGACCTTTCCATCGATGTACAGCACTTTACAAAATTCGAGAAAAAAATTTTGAGTGAAAAATTGAAAAAACTTATGATGCCGGCATCATTTAAAAGTTTAAAAATCAGATTTCTTTCGAAACCCGATATCTCCGCAACTAAGCCTCGTAATTGGTTGCGGTTTTCAATTTCTAATTGACAATAAACAGACCTTTCCATCGATGTACAGCACTTTACAAAATTCGAGAAAAAATTTTGAGTGAAAAATTGAAAAAACTTATGATGCCGGCATCATTTAAAAGTTTAAAAATCAGATTTCTTTCGAAACCCGATATCTCCGCAACCAAGCCTCGTAAGTGGTTGCGGTTTTCAATTTCTAATTGACAATAAACAGACCTTTCCATCGATGTACAGCACTTTACAAAATTCGAGAAAAAAATTTTGAGTGAAAAATTGAAAAAACTAATGATGTTAAAAATGTTAAAAAAATGTTTAAAAGTTTAAAAATCAGATTTCTTTCGAAACCCGATATCTCCGCAACCAAGCCTCGTAAGTGGTTGCGGTTTTCAATTTCTAATTGACAATAAACAGACCTTTCCATCGATGTACAGCACTTTACAAAATTCGAGAAAAAAATTTTGAGTGAAAAATTGAAAAAACTTATGATGCCGGCATCATTTAAAAGTTTAAAAATCAGATTTCTTTCGAAACCCGATATCTCCGCAACCAAGCCTCGTAATTGGTTGCGGTTTTCAATTTCTAATTGACAATAAACAGACCTTTCCATCGATGTACAGCACTTTACAAAATTCGAGAAAAAATTTTGAGTGAAAAATTGAAAAAACTTATGATGCCGGCATCATTTAAAAGTTTAAAAATCAGATTTCTTTCGAAACCCGATATCTCCGCAACCAAGCCTCGTAAGTGGTTGCGGTTTTCAATTTCTAATTGACAATAAACAGACCTTTCCATCGATGTACAGCACTTTACAAAATTCGAGAAAAAATTTTGAGTGAAAAATTGAAAAAACTTATGATGCCGGCATCATTTAAAAGTTTAAAAATCAGATTTCTTTCGAAACCCGATATCTCCGCAACCAAGCCTCGTAAGTGGTTGCGGTTTTCAATTTCTAATTGACAATAAACAGACCTTTCCATCGATGTACAGCACTTTACAAAATTCGAGAAAAAAATTTTGAGTGAAAAATTGAAAAAACTTATGATGCCGGCATCATTTAAAAGTTTAAAAATCAGATTTCTTTCGAAACCCGATATCTCCGCAACCAAGCCTCGTAAGTGGTTGCGGTTTTCAATTTCTAATTGACAATAAACAGACCTTTCCATCGATGTACAGCACTTTACAAAATTCGAGAAAAAAATTTTGAGTGAAAAATTGAAAAAACTTATGATGCCGGCATCATTTAAAAGTTTAAAAATCAGATTTCTTTCGAAACCCGATATCTCCGCAACCAAGCCTCGTAATTAGTTGCGGTTTTCAATTTCTAATTGACAATAAACAGACCTTTCCATCGATGTACAGCACTTTACAAAATTCGAGAAAAAATTTTGAGTGAAAAATTGAAAAAACTTATGACGCCGGCATCATTTAAAAGTTTAAAAATCAGATTTCTTTCGAAACCCGATATCTCCGCAACCAAGCCTCGTAAGTGGTTGCGGTTTTCAATTTCTAATTGACAATAAACAGACCTTTCCATCGATGTACAGCACTTTACAAAATTCGAGAAAAAATTTTGAGTGAAAAATTGAAAAAACTTATGATGCCGGCATCATTTAAAAGTTTAAAAATCAGATTTCTTTCGAAACCCGATATCTCCGCAACCAAGCCTCGTAAGTGGTTGCGGTTTTCAATTTCTAATTGACAATAAACAGACCTTTCCATCGATGTACAGCACTTTACAAAATTCGAGAAAAAAATTTTGAGTGAAAAATTGAAAAAACTAATGATGTTAAAAATGTTAAAAAAATGTTTAAAAGTTTAAAAATCAGATTACTTTCGAAACCCGATATCTCCACAACCAAGCCTCGTAAGTGGTTGCGGTTTTCAATTTCTAATTGACAATAAACAGACCTTTCCATCGATGTACAGCACTTTACAAAATTCGAGAAAAAAATTTTTAGTGAAAAATTGAAAAAACTTATGATGCCGGCATCATTTAAAAGTTTAAAAATCAGATTTCTTTCGAAACCCGATATCTCCGCAACCAAGCCTCGTAAGTGGTTGCGGTTTTCAATTTCTAATTGACAATAAACAGACCTTTCCATCGATGTACAGCACTTTACAAAATTCGAGAAAAAAATTTTGAGTGAAAAATTGAAAAAACTTATGATGCCGGCATCATTTAAAAGTTTAAAAATCAGATTTCTTTCGAAACCCGATATCTCCGCAACCAAGCCTCGTAAGTGGTTGCGGTTTTCAATTTCTAATTGACAATAAACAGACTTTTCCATCGATGTACAGCACTTTACAAAATTCGAGAAAAAAATTTTGAGTGAAAAATTGAAAAAACTTATGATGCCGGCATCATTTAAAAGTTTAAAATCAGATTTCTTTCGAAACCCGATATCTCCGCAACCAAGCCTCGTAAGTGGTTGCGGTTTTCAATTTCTAATTGACAATAAACAGACCTTTCCATCGATGTACAGCACTTTACAAAATTCGAGAAAAAAATTTTGAGTGAAAAATAGAAAAAACTTATGATGCCGGCATCATTTAAAAGTTTAAAAATCAGATTTCTTTCGAAACCCGATATCTTCGCAACCAAGCCTCGTAAGTGGTTGCGGTTTTCAATTTCTAATTGACAATAAACAGACCTTTCCATCGATGTACAGCACTTTACAAAATTCGAGAAAAAAATTTTGAGTGAAAAATTGAAAAAACTTATGATGCTGGCATCATTTAAAAGTTTAAAAATCAGATTTCGTTCGAAGTACCGATATCTCCGCAACCAAGCCTCGTAAGTGGTTGCGAGAAAAAATTTTGAGTGAAAAATTGAAAAAACTTATGATGCCGGCATCATTTAAAAGTTTAAAAATCAGAGTTCTTTCGAAACCCGATATCTCCGCAACCAAGCCTCGTAAGTGGTTGCGGTTTTCAATTTCTAATTGACAATAAACAGACCTTTCCATCGATGTACAGCACTTTACAAAATTCGAGAAAAAAATTTTGAGTGAAAAATTGAAAAAAATTATGATGCCGGCATCATTTAAAAGTTTAAAAATCAGATTTCTTTCGAAACCCGATATCTCCGCAACCAAGCCTCGTAAGTGGTTGCGGTTTTCAATTTCTAATTGACAATAAACAGACCTTTCCATCGATGTACAGCACTTTACAAAATTCGAGAAAAAAATTTTGAGTGAAAAATTGAAAAACCTTATGATGCCGGCATCATTTAAAAGTTTAAAAATCAGATTTCTTTCGAAACCCGATATCTCCGCAACCAAGCCTCGTAAGTGGTTGCGGTTTTCAATTTCTAATTGACAATAAACAGACCTTTCCATCGATGTACAGCACCTTACAAAATTCGAGAAAAAAATTTTGAGTGAAAAATTGAAAAACCTTATGATGCCGGCATCATTTAAAAGTTTAAAAATCAGATTTCTTTCGAAACCCGATATCTCCGCAACCAAGCCTCGTAAGTGGTTGCGGTTTTCAATTTCTAATTGACAATAAACAGACCTTTCCATCGATGTACAGCACTTTACAAAATTCGAGAAAAAAATTTTGAGTGAAAAATTGAAAAAACTTATGATGCCGGCATCATTTAAAAGTTTAAAAATCAGATTTCCTTCGAAACCCGATATCTCCGCAACCAAGCCTCGTAAGTGGTTGCGGTTTTCAATTTCTAATTGACAATAAACAGACCTTTCCATCGATGTACAGCACTTTACAAAATTCGAGAAAAAAATTTTGAGTGAAAAATTGAAAAAACTTATGATGCCGGCATCATTTAAAAGTTTAAAAATCAGATTTCGTTCGAAACCCGATACCTCCGCAACCAAGCCTCGTAAGTGGTTGCGGTTTTCAATTTCTAATTGACAATAAACAGACCTTTCCATCGATGTACAGCACTTTACAAAATTCGAGAAAAAAATTTTGAGTGAAAAATTGAAAAAACTTATGATGCCGGCATCATTTAATAGTTTAAAAATCAGATTTCTTTCGAAACCCGATATCTCCGCAACCAAGCCTCGTAAGTGGTTGCGGTTTTCAATTTCTAATTGACAATAAACAGACCTTTCCATCGATGTACTGCACTTTACAAAATTCGAGAAAAAAATTTTAAGTGAAAAATTGAAAAAACTTATGATGCCGGCATCATTTAAAAGTTTAAAAATCAGATTTCTTTCGAAACCCGATATCTCCGCAACCAAGCCTCGTAAGTGGTTGCGGTTTTCAATTTCTAATTGACAATAAACAGACCTTTCCATCGATGTACAGCACTTTACAAAATTCGAGAAAAAAATTTTGAGTGAAAAATTGAAAAAAACTTATGATTTAATTTATCATTTAAAAGTTTAAAAATCAGATTTCGTTCGAAACCCGATATCTCCGCAACCAAGCCTCGTAAGTGGTTGCGGTTTTCAATTTCTAATTGACAATAAACAGACCTTTCCATCGATGTACAGCACTTTACAAAATTCGAGAAAAAAATTTTTAGTGAAAAATTGAAAAAACTTATGATGCCGGCATCATTTAAAAGTTTAAAAATCAGATTTCTTTCGAAACCCGATATCTCCGCAACCAAGCCTCGTAAGTGGTTGCGGTTTTCAATTTCTAATTGACAATAAACAGACCTTTCCATCGATGTACAGCACTTTACAAAATTCGAGAAAAAAATTTTTAGTGAAAAATTGAAAAAACTTATGATGCCGGCATCATTTAAAAGTTTAAAAATCAGATTTCTTTCGAAACCCGATATCTCCGCAACCAAGCCTCGTAAGTGGTTGCGGTTTTCAATTTCTAATTGACAATAAACAGACCTTTCCATCGATGTACAGCACTTTGCAAAATTCGAGAAAAAAATTTTTAGTAAAAAATTGAAAAAACTTATGATGCCGGCATCATTTAAAAGTTTAAAAATCAGATTTCGTTCGAAACTCGATATCTCCGCAACCAAGCCTCGTAAGTGGTTGCGGTTTTCAATTTCTAATTGACAATAAACAGACCTTTCCATCGATGTGCAGCACTTTACAAAATTCGAGAAAAAAATTTTGAGTGAAAAATTGAAAAAACTTATGATGCCGGCATCATTTAAAAGTTTAAAAATCAGATTTCTTTCGAAACCCGATATCTCCGCAACCAAGCCTCATAAGTGGTTGCGGTTTTCAATTTCTAATTGACAATAAACAGACCTTTCCATCGATGTACAGCACTTTACAAAATTCGAGAAAAAAATTTTGAGTGAAAAATTGAAAAAACTTATGATGCCGGCATCATTTAAAAGTTTAAAAATCAGATTTCTTTCGAAACCCGATATCTCCGCAACCAAGCCTCGTAAGTGGTTGCGGTTTTCAATTTCTAATTGACAATAAACAGACCTTTCCATCGATGTACAGCACTTTACAAAATTCGAGAAAAAAATTTTGAGTGAAAAATTGAAAAAACTTATGATTTAATTGACAATAAACAGACCTTTCCATCGATGTACAGCACTTTACAAAATTCGAGAAAAAAATTTTGAGTGAAAAATTGAAAAAACTTATGATGCCGGCATCATTTAAAAGTTTAAAAATCAGATTTCTTTCGAAACCCGATATCTCCGCAACCAAGCCTCGTTGCGGTTTTCAATTTCTAATTGACAATAAACAGACCTTTCCATCGATGTACAGCACTTTACAAAATTCGAGAAAAAAATTTTGAGTGAAAAATTGAAAAAACTTATGATGCCGGCATCATTTAAAAGTTTAAAAATCAGATTTCGTTCGAAACCCGATATCTCCGCAACCAAGCCTCGTAAGTGGTTGCGGTTTCCAATTTCTAATTGACAATAAACAGACCTTTCCATCGATGTACAGCACTTTACAAAATTCGAGAAAAAAATTTTGAGTGGAAAATTGAAAAAACTTATGATGCCGACATCATTTAAAAGTTTAAAAATCAGATTTCGTTCGAAACCCGATATCTCCGCAACCAAGCCTCGTAAGTGGTTGCGGTTTTCAATTTCTAATTGACAATAAACAGACCTTTCCATCGATGTACAGCACTTTACAAAATTCGAGAAAAAAATTTTGAGTGAAAAATTGAAAAAACTTATGATGCCGGCATCATTTAAAAGTTTAAAAATCAGATTTCTTTCGAAACCCGATATCTCCGCAACCAAGCCTCGTAAATGGTTGCGGTTTTCAATTTCTAATTGACAATAAACAGACCCTTCCATCGATGTACAGCACTTTACAAAATTCGAGAAAAAAATTTTGAGTGAAAAATTGAAAAAACTAATGATGTTAAAAATGTTAAAAAAATGTTTAAAAGTTTAAAAATCAGATTTCTTTCGAAACCCGATATCTCCGCAACCAAGCCTCGTAAGTGGTTGCGGTTTTCAATTTCTAATTGACAATAAACAGACCTTTCCATCGATGTACAGCACTTTACAAAATTCGAAAAAAAAATTTTGAGTGAAAAATTGAAAAAACTTATGATGCCGACATCATTTAAAAGTTTAAAAATCAGATTTCGTTCGAAACCCGATATCTCCGCAACCAAGCCTCGTAAGTGGTTGCGGTTTTCAATTTCTAATTGACAATAAACAGACCTTTCCATCGATGTACAGCACTTTACAAAATTCGAGAAAAAAATTTTGAGTGAAAAATTGAAAAAACTAATGATGTTAAAAACGTTAAAAAAATGTTTAAAAGTTTAAAAATCAGATTTCTTTCGAAACCCGATATCTCCGCAACCAAGCCTCGTAAGTGGTTGCGGTTTTCAATTTCTAATTGACAATAAACAGACCTTTCCATCGATGTACAGCACTTTACAAAATTCGAGAAAAAAATTTTGAGTGAAAAATTGAAAAAACTTATGATGCCGGCATCATTTAAAAGTTTAAAAATCAGATTTCTTTCGAAACCCGATATCTCCGCAACCAAGCCTCGTTGCGGTTTTCAATTTCTAATTGACAATAAACAGACCTTTCCATCGATGTACAGCACTTTACAAAATTCGAGAAAAAAATTTTGAGTGAAAAATTGAAAAAACTTATGATGCCGGCATCATTTAAAAGTTTAAAAATCAGATTTCGTTCGAAACTCGATATCTCCGCAACCAAGCCTCGTAAGTGGTTGCGGTTTTCAATTTCTAATTGACAATAAACAGACCTTTCCATCGATGTACAGCACTTTACAAAATTCGAGAAAAAAATTTTGAGTGAAAAATTGAAAAAACTGATGATGCCGGCATCATTTAAAAGTTTAAAAATCAGATTTCTTTCGAAACCCGATATCTCCGCAACCAAGCCTCGTAAGTGGTTGCGGTTTTCAATTTCTAATTGACAATAAACAGACCTTTCCATCGATGTACAGCACTTTACAAAATTCGAGAAAAAATTTTGAGTGAAAAATTGAAAAAACTTATGATGCCGGCATCATTTAAAAGTTTAAAAATCAGATTTCTTTCGAAACCCGATATCGTAAGTGGTTGCGGTTTTCAATTTCTAATTGACAATAAACAGACCTTTCCATCGATGTACAGCACTTTACAAAATTCGAGAAAAAAATTTTGAGTGAAAAATTGAAAAAACTAATGATGTTAAAAATGTTAAAAAAATGTTTAAAAGTTTAAAAATCAGATTTCTTTCGAAACCCGATATCTCCGCAACCAAGCCTCGTAAGTGGTTGCGGTTTTCAATTTCTAATTGACAATAAACAGACCTTTCCATCGATGTACAGCATTTTACAAAATTCGAGAAAAAAATTTTTGAGTGAAAAATTGAAAAAACTTATGATGCCGGCATCATTTAAAAGTTTAAAAATCAGATTTCTTTCGAAACCCGATATCTCCGCAACCAAGCCTCGTAAGTGGTTGCGGTTTTCAATTTCTAATTGACAATAAACAGACCTTTCCATCGATGTACAGCACTTTACAAAATTCGAAAAAAAAATTTTGAGTGAAAAATTGAAAAAACTTATGATGCCGACATCATTTAAAAGTTTAAAAATCAGATTTCGTTCGAAACCCGATATCTCCGCAACCAAGCCTCGTAAGTGGTTGCGGTTTTCAATTTCTAATTGACAATAAACAGACCTTTCCATCGATGTACAGCACTTTACAAAATTCGAGAAAAAAATTTTGAGTGAAAAATTGAAAAAACTTATGATGCCGGCATCATTTAAAAGTTTAAAAATCAGATTTCTTTCGAAACCCGATATCTCCGCAACCAAGCCTCGTAAGTGGTTGCGGTTTTCAATTTCTAATTGACAATAAACAGACCTTTCCATCGATGAACAGCACTTTACAAAATTCGAGAAAAAAATTTTGAGTGAAAAATTGAAAAAACTTATGATGCCGGCATCATTTAAAAGTTTAAAAATCAGATTTCTTTCGAAACCCGATATCTCCGCAACCAAGCCTCGTAAGTGGTTGCGGTTTTCAATTTCTAATTGACAATAAACAGACCTTTCCATCGATGTACAGCACTTTACAAAATTCGAGAAAAAAATTTTGAGTGAAAAATTGAAAAAACTTATGATGCCGGCATCATTTAAAAGTTTCAAAATCAGATTTCTTTCGAAACCCGATATCTCCGCAACCAAGCCTCGTAAGTGGTTGCGGTTTTCAATTTCTAATTGACAATAAACAGACCTTTCCATCGATGTACAGCACTTTACAAAATTCGAGAAAAAAATTTTGAGTGAAAAATTGAAAAACTTATGATGCCGGCATCATTTAAAAGTTTAAAAATCAGATTTCGTTCGAAACCCGATATCTCCGCAACCAAGCCTCGTAAGTGGTTGCGGTTTTCAATTTCTAATTGACAATAAACAGACCTTTCCATCGATGTACAGCACTTTACAAAATTCGAGAAAAAAATTTTGAGTGAAAAATTGAAAAAACTTATGATGCCGGCATCATTTAAAAGTTTAAAAATCAGATTTCTTTCGAAACCCGATATCGTAAGTGGTTGCGGTTTTCAATTTCTAATTGACAATAAACAGACCTTTCCATCGATGTACAGCACTTCACAAAATTCGAGAAAAAAATTTTGAGTGAAAAATTGAAAAAACTAATGATGTTAAAAATGTTAAAAAAATGTTTAAAAGTTTAAAAATCAGATTTCTTTCGAAACCCGATATCTCCGCAACCAAGCCTCGTAAGTGGTTGCGGTTTTCAATTTCTAATTGACAATAAACAGACCTTTCCATCGATGTACAGCACTTTACAAAATTCGAGAAAAAAATTTTGAGTGAAAAATTGAAAAAACTTATGATGCCGGCATCATTTAAAAGTTTAAAAATCAGATTTCGTTCGAAACCCGATATCTCCGCAACCAAGCCTCGTAAGTGGTTGCGGTTTTCAATTTCTAATTGACAATAAACAGACCTTTCCATCGATGTACAGCACTTTACAAAATTCGAGAAAAAAATTTTGAGTGAAAAATTGAAAAAACTAATGATGTTAAAAATGTTAAAAAAATGTTTAAAAGTTTAAAAATCAGATTACTTTCGAAACCCGATATCTCCACAACCAAGCCTCGTAAGTGGTTGCGGTTTTCAATTTCTAATTGACAATAAACAGACCTTTCCATCGATGTACAGCACTTTACAAAATTCGAGAAAAAAATTTTTAGTGAAAAATTGAAAAAACTTATGATGCCGGCATCATTTAAAAGTTTAAAAATCAGATTTCTTTCGAAACCCGATATCTCCGCAACCAAGCCTCGTAAGTGGTTGCGGTTTTCAATTTCTAATTGACAATAAACAGACCTTTCCATCGATGTACAGCACTTTACAAAATTCGAGAAAAAAATTTTGAGTGAAAAATTGAAAAAACTTATGATGCCGGCATCATTTAAAAGTTTAAAAATCAGATTTCTTTCGAAACCCGATATCTCCGCAACCAAGCCTCGTAAGTGGTTGCGGTTTTCAATTTCTAATTGACAATAAACAGACTTTTCCATCGATGTACAGCACTTTACAAAATTCGAGAAAAAAATTTTGAGTGAAAAATTGAAAAAACTTATGATACCGGCATCAATTAAAAGTTTAAAATCAGATTTCTTTCGAAACCCGATATCTCCGCAACCAAGCCTCGTAAGTGGTTGCGGTTTTCAATTTCTAATTGACAATAAACAGACCTTTCCATCGATGTACAGCACTTTACAAAATTCGAGAAAAAAATTTTGAGTGAAAAAGAGAAAAAACTTATGATGCCGGCATCATTTAAAAGTTTAAAAATCAGATTTCTTTCGAAACCCGATATCTTCGCAACCAAGCCTCGTAAGTGGTTGCGGTTTTCAATTTCTAATTGACAATAAACAGACCTTTCCATCGATGTACAGCACTTTACAAAATTCGAGAAAAAAATTTTGAGTGAAAAATTGAAAAAACTTATGATGCTGGCATCATTTAAAAGTTTAAAAATCAGATTTCGTTCGAAGTACCGATATCTCCGCACCCAAGCCTCGTAAGTGGTTGCGAGAAAAAATTTTGAGTGAAAAATTGAAAAAACTTATGATGCCGGCATCATTTAAAAGTTTAAAAATCAGAGTTCTTTCGAAACCCGATATCTCCGCAACCAAGCCTCGTAAGTGGTTGCGGTTTTCAATTTCTAATTGACAATAAACAGACCTTTCCATCGATGTACAGCACTTTACAAAATTCGAGAAAAAAATTTTTAGTGAAAAATTGAAAAAACTTATGATGCCGGCATCATTTAAAAGTTTAAAAATCAGATTTCTTTCGAAACCCGATATCTCCGCAACCAAGCCTCGTAAGTGGTTGCGGTTTTCAATTTCTAATTGACAATAAACAGACCTTTCCATCGATGTACAGCACTTTACAAAATTCGAGAAAAAAATTTTGAGTGAAAAATTGAAAAAACTTATGATGCCGGCATCATTTAAAAGTTTAAAAATCAGATTTCTTTCGAAACCCGATATCTCCGCAACCAAGCCTCGTAAGTGGTTGCGGTTTTCAATTTCTAATTGACAATAAACAGACTTTTCCATCGATGTACAGCACTTTACAAAATTCGAGAAAAAAATTTTGAGTGAAAAATTGAAAAAACTTATGATGCCGGCATCATTTAAAAGTTTAAAATCAGATTTCTTTCGAAACCCGATATCTCCGCAACCAAGCCTCGTAAGTGGTTGCGGTTTTCAATTTCTAATTGACAATAAACAGACCTTTCCATCGATGTACAGCACTTTACAAAATTCGAGAAAAAAATTTTGAGTGAAAAATAGAAAAAACTTATGATGCCGGCATCATTTAAAAGTTTAAAAATCAGATTTCTTTCGAAACCCGATATCTTCGCAACCAAGCCTCGTAAGTGGTTGCGGTTTTCAATTTCTAATTGACAATAAACAGACCTTTCCATCGATGTACAGCACTTTACAAAATTCGAGAAAAAAATTTTGAGTGAAAAATTGAAAAAACTTATGATGCTGGCATCATTTAAAAGTTTAAAAATCAGATTTCGTTCGAAGTACCGATATCTCCGCAACCAAGCCTCGTAAGTGGTTGCGAGAAAAAATTTTGAGTGAAAAATTGAAAAAACTTATGATGCCGGCATCATTTAAAAGTTTAAAAATCAGAGTTCTTTCGAAACCCGATATCTCCGCAACCAAGCCTCGTAAGTGGTTGCGGTTTTCAATTTCTAATTGACAATAAACAGACCTTTCAATCGATGTACAGCACTTTACAAAATTCGAGAAAAAAATTTTGAGTGAAAAATTGAAAAAAATTATGATGCCGGCATCATTTAAAAGTTTAAAAATCAGATTTCTTTCGAAACCCGATATCTCCGCAACCAAGCCTCGTAAGTGGTTGCGGTTTTCAATTTCTAATTGACAATAAACAGACCTTTCCATCGATGTACAGCACTTTACAAAATTCGAGAAAAAAATTTTGAGTGAAAAATAGAAAAAACTTATGATGCCGGCATCATTTAAAAGTTTAAAAATCAGATTTCTTTCGAAACCCGATATCTTCGCAACCAAGCCTCGTAAGTGGTTGCGGTTTTCAATTTCTAATTGACAATAAACAGACCTTTCCATCGATGTACAGCACTTTACAAAATTCGAGAAAAAAATTTTGAGTGAAAAATTGAAAAAACTTATGATGCTGGCATCATTTAAAAGTTTAAAAATCAGATTTCGTTCGAAGTACCGATATCTCCGCAACCAAGCCTCGTAAGTGGTTGCGAGAAAAAATTTTGAGTGAAAAATTGAAAAAACTTATGATGCCGGCATCATTTAAAAGTTTAAAAATCAGATTTCTTTCGAAACCCGATATCTCCGCAACCAAGCCTCGTAAGTGGTTGCGGTTTTCAATTTCTAATTGACAATAAACAGACCTTTCAATCGATGTACAGCACTTTACAAAATTCGAGAAAAAAATTTTGAGTGAAAAATTGAAAAAACTTATGATGCCGGCATCATTTAAAAGTTTAAAAATCAGATTTCTTTCGAAACCCGATATCTCCGCAACCAAGCCTCGTAAGTGGTTGCGGTTTTCAATTTCTAATTGACAATAAACAGACCTTTCCATCGATGTACAGCACTTTACAAAATTCGAGAAAAAAATTTTGAGTGAAAAATAGAAAAAACTTATGATGCCGGCATCATTTAAAAGTTTAAAAATCAGATTTCTTTCGAAACCCGATATCTTCGCAACCAAGCCTCGTAAGTGGTTGCGGTTTTCAATTTCTAATTGACAATAAACAGACCTTTCCATCGATGTACAGCACTTTACAAAATTCGAGAAAAAAATTTTGAGTGAAAAATTGAAAAAACTTATGATGTTGGCATCATTTAAAAGTTTAAAAATCAGATTTCGTTCGAAGTACCGATATCTCCGCAACCAAGCCTCGTAAGTGGTTGCGAGAAAAAATTTTGAGTGAAAAATTGAAAAAACTTATGATGCCGGCATCATTTAAAAGTTTAAAAATCAGAGTTCTTTCGAAACCCGATATCTCCGCAACCAAGCCTCGTAAGTGGTTGCGGTTTTCAATTTCTAATTGACAATAAACAGACCTTTCAATCGATGTACAGCACTTTACAAAATTCGAGAAAAAAATTTTGAGTGAAAAATTGAAAAAAATTATGATGCCGGCATCATTTAAAAGTTTAAAAATCAGATTTCTTTCGAAACCCGATATCTCCGCAACCAAGCCTCGTAAGTGGTTGCGGTTTTCAATTTCTAATTGACAATAAACAGACCTTTCCATCGATTTACAGCACTTTACAAAATTCGAGAAAAAAATTTTGAGTGAAAAATTGAAAAAACTTATGATGCCGGCATCATTTAAAAGTTTAAAAATCAGATTTCTTTCGAAACCCGATATCTCCGCAACCAAGCCTCGTAAGTGGTTGCGGTTTTCAATTTCTAATTGACAATAAACAGACCTTTCCATCGATGTACAGCACCTTACAAAATTCGAGAAAAAAATTTTGAGTGAAAAATTGAAAAACCTTATGATGCCGGCATCATTTAAAAGTTTAAAAATCAGATTTCTTTCGAAACCCGATATCTCCGCAACCAAGCCTCGTAAGTGGTTGCGGTTTTCAATTTCTAATTGACAATAAACAGACCTTTCCATCGATGTACAGCACTTTACAAAATTCGAGAAAAAAATTTTGAGTGAAAAATTGAAAAAACTTATGATCCGGCATCATTTAAAAGTTTAAAAATCAGATTTCCTTCGAAACCCGATATCTCCGCAACCAAGCCTCGTAAGTGGTTGCGGTTTTCAATTTCTAATTGACAATAAACAGACCTTTCCATCGATGTACACACTTTACAAAATTCGAGAAAAAAATTTTGAGTGAAAAATTGAAAAAACTTATGATACCGGCATCATTTAAAAGTTTAAAAATCAGATTTCTTTCAAAACCCGATATCTCCGCAACCAAGCCTCGTTGCGGTTTTCAATTTCTAATTGACAATAAACAGACCTTTCCATCGATGTACAGCACTTTACAAAATTCGAGAAAAAAATTTTGAGTGAAAAATTGAAAAAACTTATGATGCCGGCATCATTTAAAAGTTTAAAAATCAGATTTCGTTCGAAACCCGATACCTCCGCAACCAAGCCTCGTAAGTGGTTGCGGTTTTCAATTTCTAATTGACAATAAACAGACCTTTCCATCGATGTACAGCACTTTACAAAATTCGAGAAAAAAATTTTGAGTGAAAAATTGAAAAAACTTATGATGCCGGCATCATTTAATAGTTTAAAAATCAGATTTCTTTCGAAACCCGATATCTCCGCAACCAAGCCTCGTAAGTGGTTGCGGTTTTCAATTTCTAATTGACAATAAACAGACCTTTCCATCGATGTACTGCACTTTACAAAATTCGAGAAAAAAATTTTTAGTGAAAAATTGAAAAAACTTATGATGCCGGCATCATTTAAAAGTTTAAAAATCAGATTTCTTTCGAAACCCGATATCTCCGCAACCAAGCCTCGTAAGTGGTTGCGGTTTTCAATTTCTAATTGACAATAAACAGACCTTTCCATCGATGTACAGCACTTTACAAAATTCGAGAAAAAAATTTTGAGTGAAAAATTGAAAAAACTTATGATTTAATTTATCATTTAAAAGTTTAAAAATCAGATTTCGTTCGAAACCCGATATCTCCGCAACCAAGCCTCGTAAGTGGTTGCGGTTTTCAATTTCTAATTGACAATAAACAGACCTTTCCATCGATGTACAGCACTTTACAAAATTCGAGAAAAAAATTTTTAGTGAAAAATTGAAAAAACTTATGATGCCGGCATCATTTAAAAGTTTAAAAATCAGATTTCTTTCGAAACCCGATATCTCCGCAACCAAGCCTCGTAAGTGGTTGCGGTTTTCAATTTCTAATTGACAATAAACAGACCTTTCCATCGATGTACAGCACTTTACAAAATTCGAGAAAAAAATTTTTAGTGAAAAATTGAAAAAACTTATGATGCCGGCATCATTTAAAAGTTTAAAAATCAGATTTCTTTCGAAACCCGATATCTCCGCAACCAAGCCTCGTAAGTGGTTGCGGTTTTCAATTTCTAATTGACAATAAACAGACCTTTCCATCGATGTACAGCACTTTACAAAATTCGAGAAAAAAATTTTGAGTGAAAAATTGAAAAAACTTATGATGCCGGCATCATTTAAAAGTTTAAAAATCAGATTTCTTTCGAAACCCGATATCTCCGCAACCAAGCCTCGTAAGTGGTTGCGGTTTTCAATTACTAATTGACAATAAACAGACCTTTCCATCGATGTACAGCACTTTACATAATTCGAGAAAAAAATTTTGAGTGAAAAATTGAAAAAACTTATGATGCCGGCATCATTTAATAGTTTAAAAATCAGATTTCTTTCGAAACCCGATATCTCCGCAACCAAGCCTCGTAAGTGGTTGCGGTTTTCAATTTCTAATTGACAATAAACAGACCTTTCCATCGATGTACTGCACTTTACAAAATTCGAGAAAAAAATTTTTAGTGAAAAATTGAAAAAACTTATGATGCCGGCATCATTTAAAAGTTTAAAAATCAGATTTCTTTCGAAACCCGATACCTCCGCAACCAAGCCTCGTAAGTGGTTGCGGTTTTCAATTTCTAATTGACAATAAACAGACCTTTCCATCGATGTACAGCACTTTACAAAATTCGAGAAAAAAATTTTGAGTGAAAAATTGAAAAAACTTATGATTTAATTTATCATTTAAAAGTTTAAAAATCAGATTTCGTTCGAAACCCGATATCTCCGCAACCAAGCCTCGTAAGTGGTTGCGGTTTTCAATTTCTAATTGACAATAAACAGACCTTTCCATCGATGTACAGCACTTTACAAAATTCGAGAAAAAAATTTTTAGTGAAAAATTGAAAAAACTTATGATGCCGGCATCATTTAAAAGTTTAAAAATCAGATTTCTTTCGAAACCCGATATCTCCGCAACCAAGCCTCGTAAGTGGTTGCGGTTTTCAATTTCTAATTGACAATAAACAGACCTTTCCATCGATGTACAGCACTTTACAAAATTCGAGAAAAAAAATTTTAGTGAAAAATTGAAAAAACTTATGATGCCGGCATCATTTAAAAGTTTAAAAATCAGATTTCTTTCGAAACCCGATATCTCCGCAACCAAGCCTCGTAAGTGGTTGCGGTTTTCAATTTCTAATTGACAATAAACAGACCTTTCCATCGATGTACAGCACTTTACAAAATTCGAGAAAAAAATTTTGAGTGAAAAATTGAAAAAACTTATGATTTAATTGACAATAAACAGACCTTTCCATCGATGTACAGCACTTTACAAAATTCGAGAAAAAAATTTTGAGTGAAAAATTGAAAAAACTTATGATGCCGGCATCATTTAAAAGTTTAAAAATCAGATTTCGTTCGAAACCCGATATCTCCGCAACCAAGCCTCGTAAGTGGTTGCGGTTTCCAATTTCTAATTGACAATAAACAGACCTTTCCATCGATGTACAGCACTTTACAAAATTCGAGAAAAAAATTTTGAGTGAAAAATTGAAAAAACTTATGATGCCGGCATCATTTAAAAGTTTAAAAATCAGATTTCTTTCGAAACCCGATATCTCCGCAACCAAGCCTCGTAAGTGGTTGCGGTTTTCAATTTCTAATTGACAATAAACAGACCTTTCCATCGATGTACAGCACTTTACAAAATTCGAAAAAAAAATTTTGAGTGAAAAATTGAAAAAACTTATGATGCCGACATCATTTAAAAGTTTAAAAATCAGATTTCGTTCGAAACCCGATATCTCCGCAACCAAGCCTCGTAAGTGGTTGCGGTTTTCAATTTCTAATTGACAATAAACAGACCTTTCCATCGATGTACAGCACTTTACAAAATTCGAGAAAAAAATTTTGAGTGAAAAATTGAAAAAACTAATGATGTTAAAAACGTTAAAAAAATGTTTAAAAGTTTAAAAATCAGATTTCTTTCGAAACCCGATATCTCCGCAACCAAGCCTCGTAAGTGGTTGCGGTTTTCAATTTCTAATTGACAATAAACAGACCTTTCCATCGATGTACAGCACTTTACAAAATTCGAGAAAAAAATTTTGAGTGAAAAATTGAAAAAACTTATGATGCCGGCATCATTTAAAAGTTTAAAAATCAGATTTCTTTTGAAACCCGATATCTCCGCAACGAAGCCTCGTTGCGGTTTTCAATTTCTAATTGACAATAAACAGACCTTTCCATCGATGTACAGCACTTTACAAAATTCTAGAAAAAAATTTTGAGTGAAAAATTGAAAAAACTTATGATGCCGGCATCATTTAAAAGTTTAAAAATCAGATTTCGTTCGAAACTCGATATCTCCGCAACCAAGCCTCGTAAGTGGTTGCGGTTTTCAATTTCTAATTGACAATAAACAGACCTTTCCATCGATGTACAGCACTTTACAAAATTCGAGAAAAAAATTTTGAGTGAAAAATTGAAAAAACTGATGATGCCGGCATCATTTAAAAGTTTAAAAATCAGATTTCTTTCGAAACCCGATATCTCCGCAACCAAGCCTCGTAAGTGGTTGCGGTTTTCAATTTCTAATTGACAATAAACAGACCTTTCCATCGATGTACAGCACTTTACAAAATTCGAGAAAAAAATTTTGAGTGAAAAATTGAAAAAACTTATGATGCCGGCATCATTTAAAAGTTTAAAAATCAGATTTCTTTCGAAACCCGATATCGTAAGTGGTTGCGGTTTTCAATTTCTAATTGACAATAAACAGACCTTTCCATCGATGTACAGCACTTTACAAAATTCGAGAAAAAAATTTTG
This sequence comes from Epistrophe grossulariae, assembly GCA_929447395.1. Lineage (NCBI taxonomy): Eukaryota > Metazoa > Arthropoda > Insecta > Diptera > Syrphidae > Epistrophe > Epistrophe grossulariae. Next base: position 40,207,506 of record OV839566.1, read on the forward strand.
AGTGAAAAATTGAAAAAACTAATGATGTTAAAAATGTTAAAAAAATGTTTAAAAGTTTAAAAATCAGATTTCTTTCGAAACCCGATATCTCCGCAACCAAGCCTCGTAAGTGGTTGCGGTTTTCAATTTCTAATTGACAATAAACAGACCTTTCCATCGATGTACAGCATTTTACAAAATTCGAGAAAAAAATTTTTGAGTGAAAAATTGAAAAAACTTATGATGCCGGCATCATTTAAAAGTTTAAAAATCAGATTTCTTTCGAAACCCGATATCTCCGCAACCAAGCCTCGTAAGTGGTTGCGGTTTTCAATTTCTAATTGACAATAAACAGACCTTTCCATCGATGTACAGCACTTTACAAAATTCGAAAAAAAAATTTTGAGTGAAAAATTGAAAAAACTTATGATGCCGACATCATTTAAAAGTTTAAAAATCAGATTTCGTTCGAAACCCGATATCTCCGCAACCAAGCCTCGTAAGTGGTTGCGGTTTTCAATTTCTAATTGACAATAAACAGACCTTTCCATCGATGTACAGCACTTTACAAAATTCAAGAAAAAAATTTTGAGTGAAAAATTGAAAAAACTTATGATGCCGGCATCATTTAAAAGTTTAAAAATCAGATTTCTTTCGAAACCCGATATCTCCGCAACCAAGCCTCGTAAGTGGTTGCGGTTTTCAATTTCTAATTGACAATAAACAGACCTTTCCATCGATGTACAGCACTTTACAAAATTCGAGAAAAAAATTTTGAGTGAAAAATTGAAAAAACTTATGATGCCGGCATCATTTAAAAGTTTAAAAATCAGATTTCTTTCGAAACCCGATATCTCCGCAACCAAGCCTCGTAAGTGGTTGCGGTTTTCAATTTCTAATTGACAATAAACAGACCTTTCCATCGATGTACAGCACTTTACAAAATTCGAGAAAAAAATTTTGAGTGAAAAATTGAAAAAACTTATGATGCCGGCATCATTTAAAAGTTTCAAAATCAGATTTCTTTCGAAACCCGATATCTCCGCAACCAAGCCTCGTAAGTGGTTGCGGTTTTCAATTTCTAATTGACAATAAACAGACCTTTCCATCGATGTACAACACTTTACAAAATTCGAGAAAAAAATTTTGAGTGAAAAATTGAAAAACTTATGATGCCGGCATCATTTAAAAGTTTAAAAATCAGATTTCGTTCGAAACCCGATATCTCCGCAACCAAGCCTCGTAAGTGGTTGCGGTTTTCAATTTCTAATTGACAATAAACAGACCTTTCCATCGATGTACAGCACTTTACAAAATTCGAGAAAAAAATTTTGAGTGAAAAATTGAAAAAAACTTATGATGCCGACATCATTTAAAAGTTTAAAAATCAGATTTCTTTCGAAACCCGATATCTCCGCAACCAAGCCTCGTAAGTGGTTGCGGTTTTCAATTTCTAATTGACAATAAACAGACCTTCCCATCGATGTACAGCACTTTACAAAATTCGAGAAAAAAATTTTGAGTGAAAAATTGAAAAAACTTATGATGCCGGCATCATTTAAAAGTTTAAAAATCAGATTTCTTTCGAAACCCGATATCTCCGCAACCAAGCCTCGTAAGTGGTTGCGGTTTTCAATTTCTAATTGACAATAAACAGACCTTCCCATCGATGTACAGCACTTTACAAAATTCGAGAAAAAAATTTTGAGTGAAAAATTGAAAAAACTTATGATGCCGGCATCATTTAAAAGTTTCAAAATCAGATTTCTTTCGAAACCCGATATCTCCGCAACCAAGCCTCGTAAGTGGTTGCGGTTTTCAATTTCTAATTGACAATAAACAGACCTTTCCATCGATGTACAGCACTTTACAAAATTCGAGAAAAAAATTTTGAGTGAAAAATTGAAAAACTTATGATGCCGGCATCATTTAAAAGTTTAAAAATCAGATTTCGTTCGAAACCCGATATCTCCGCAACCAAGCCTCGTAAGTGGTTGCGGTTTTCAATTTCTAATTGACAATAAACAGACCTTTCCATCGATGTACAGCACTTTACAAAATTCGAGAAAAAAATTTTGAGTGAAAAATTGAAAAAACTTATGATGCCGGCATCATTTAAAAGTTTAAAAATCAGATTTCTTTCGAAACCCGATATCTCCGCAACCAAGCCTCGTAAGTGGTTGCGGTTTTCAATTTCTAATTGACAATAAACAGACCTTCCCATCGATGTACAGCACTTTACAAAATTCGAGAAAAAAATTTTGAGTGAAAAATTGAAAAAACTTATGATGCCGGCATCATTTAAAAGTTTAAAAATCAGATTTCTTTCGAAACCCGATATCTCCGCAACCAAGCCTCGTAAGTGGTTGCGGTTTTCAATTTCTAATTGACAATAAACAGACCTTCCCATCGATGTACAGCACTTTACAAAATTCGAGAAAAAATTTTTGAGTGCAAAATTGAAAAAACTTATGATGCCGGCATCATTTAAAAGTTTAAAAATCAGATTTCTTTCGAAACCCGATATCTCCGCAACCAAGCCTCGTAAGTGGTTGCGGTTTTCAATTTCTAATTGACAATAAACAGACCTTTCCATCGATGTACAGCACTTTACAAAATTCGAGAAAAAAATTTTAAGTGAAAAATTGAAAAAACTTATGATGCCGGCATCATTTAAAAGTTTAAAAATCAGATTTCTTTCGAAACCCGATATCTCCGCAACCAAGCCTCGTAAGTGGTTGCGGTTTTCAATTTCTAATTGACAATAAACAGACCTTTCCATCAATGTACAGCACTTTACAAAATTCGAGAAAAAAATTTTGAGTGAAAAATTGAAAAAATTTATGATGCCGGCATCATTTAAAAGTTTAAAAATCAGATTTCTTTCGAAACCCGATATCTCCGCAACCAAGCCTCGTAAGTGATTGCGGTTTTCAATTTCTAATTGACAATAAACAGACCTTTCCATCGATGTACAGCACTTTACAAAATTCGAGAAAAAAATTTTGAGTGAAAAATTGAAAAAACTTATGATGCCGGCATCATTTAAAAGTTTAAAAATCAGATTTCTTTCGAAACCCGATATCTCCGCAACCAAGCCTCGTAAGTGGTTGCGGTTTTCAATTTCTAATTGACAATAAACAGACCTTTCCATCGATGTACAGCACTTTACAAAATTCGAGAAAAAAATTTTGAGTGAAAAATTGAAAAAACTTATCATGCCGGCATCATTTAAAAGTTTAAAAATCAGATTTCTTTCGAAACCCGATATCTCCGCAACCAAGCCTCGTAAGTGGTTGCGGTTTTCAATTTCTAATTGACAATAAACAGACCTTTCCATCGATGTACAGCACTTTACAAAATTCGAGAAAAAAATTTTGAGTGAAAAATTGAAAAAACTTATGATGCCGGCATCATTTAAAAGTTTAAAAATCAGATTTCTTTCGAAACCCGATATCTCCGCAACCAAGCCTCGTAAGTGGTTGCGGTTTTCAATTTCTAATTGACAATAAACAGGCCTTTCCTTCGATGTACAGCACTTTACAAAATTCGAGAAAAAAATTTTGAGTGAAAAATTGAAAAAACTTATGATGCCGGCATCATTTAAAAGTTTAAAAATCAGATTTCTTTCGAAACCCGATATCTCCGCAACCAAGCCTCGTAAGTGGTTGCGGTTTTCAATTTCTAATTGACAATAAACAGACCTTTCCATCGATGTACAGCACTTTACAAAATTCGAGAAAAAAATTTTCAGTGAAAAATTGAAAAAACTTATGATGCCGGCATCATTTAAAAGTTTAAAAATCAGATTTCTTTCGAAACCCGATATCTCCGCAACCAAGCCTCGTAAGTGGTTGCGGTTTTCAATTTCTAATTGACAATAAACAGACCTTTCCATCGATGTACAGCACTTTACAAAATTCGAGAAAAAAAATTTTGAGTGAAAAATTGAAAAAACTTATGATGCCGGCATCATTTAAAAGTTTAAAAATCAGATTTCTTTCGAAACTCGATATCTCCGCAACCAAGCCTCGTAAGTGGTTGCGGTTTTCATTTTCTAATTGACAATAAACAGACCTTCCCATCGATGTACAGCACTTTACAAAATTCGAGAAAAAAATTTTGAGTGAAAAATTGAAAAAACTTATGATGCCGGCATCATTTAAAAGTTTAAAAATCAGATTTCTTTCGAAACCCGATATCTCCGCAACCAAGCCTCGTAGTTGGTTGCGGTTTTCAATTTCTAATTGACAATAAACAGACCTTTCCATCGATGTACAGCACTTTACAAAATTCGAGAAAAAAATTTTGAGTGAAAAATTGAAAAAACTTATGATGCCGGCATCATTTAAAAGTTTAAAAATCAGATTTCTTTCGAAACCCGATATCTCCGCAACCAAGCCTCGTAAGTGGTTGCGGTTTTCAATTTCTAATTGACAATAAACAGGCCTTTCCATCGATGTACAGCACTTTACAAAATTCGAGAAAAAAATTTTGAGTGAAAAATTGAAAAAACTTATGATGCCGGCATCATTTAAAAGTTTAAAAATCAGATTTCTTTCGAAACCCGATATTTCCGCAACCAAGCCTCGTAAGTGGTTGCGGTTTTCAATTTCTAATTGACAATAAACAGACCTTTCCATCGATGTACAGCACTTTACAAAATTCGAGAAAAAAATTTTGAGTGAAAAATTGAAAAAACTTATGATGCCGGCATCATTTAAAAGTTTAAAAATCAGATTTCTTTCGAAACCCGATATCTCCGCAACCAAGCCTCGTGAGTGGTTGCGGTTTTCAATTTCTAATTGACAATAAACAGACCTTTCCATCGATGTACAGCACTTTACAAAATTCGAGAAAAAAATTTTGAGTGAAAAATTGAAAAAACTTATGATGCCGGCATCATTTAAAAGTTTAAAAATCAGATTTCTTTCGAAACCCGATATCTCCGCAACCAAGCCTCGTAAGTGGTTGCGGTTTTCAATTTCTAATTGACAATAAACAGACCTTCCCATCGATGTACAGCACTTTACAAAATTCGAGAAAAAAATTTTGAGTGAAAAATTGAAAAAACTTATGATGCCGGCATCATTTAAAAGTTTAAAAATCAGATTTCTTTCGAAACCCGATATCTCCGCAACCAAGCCTCGTAGTTGGTTGCGGTTTTCAATTTCTAATTGACAATAAACAGACCTTTCCATCGATGTACAGCACTTTACAAAATTCGAGAAAAAAATTTTGAGTGAAAAATTGAAAAAACTTATGATGCCGGCATCATTTAAAAGTTTAAAAATCAGATTTCTTTCGAAACCCGATATCTCCGCAACCAAGCCTCGTAAGTGGTTGCGGTTTTCAATTTCTAATTGACAATAAACAGACCTTTCCATTGAGTGAAAAATTGCAAAAACTTATGATGCCGGTATCATTTAAAAGTTTAAAAATCAGATTTCTTTCGAAACCCGATATCTCTGCAGCCAAGCCTCGTAAGTGGTTGCGGTTTTCAATTTCTAATTGACAATAAACAGACCTTTCCATCGATGTACAGTACTTTACAAAATTCGAGAAAAAAAATTTTGAGTGAAAAATTGAAAAAACTTATGATGCCGGCATCATTTAGAAGTTTAAAAATCAGATTTCTTTCGAAACCCGACATCTCCGCAACCAAGCCTCGTAAGTGGTTGCGGTTTTCAATTTCTAATTGACAATAAACAGACCTTTCCATCGATGTACAGCACTTTACAAATTTCGAGAAAAAAAATTTTAGTGAAAACTTGAAAAAACTTATGATGCCGGCATCATTTAAAAGTTTAAAAATCAGATTTCTTTCGAAACTCGATATCTCCGCAACCAAGCCTCGTAAGTGGTTGCGGTTTTCAATTTCTAATTGACAATAAACAGACCTTTCCATCGATGTACAGCACTTTACAAAATTCGAGAAAAAAATTTTGAGTGAAAAATTGAAAAAACTTATGATGCCGGCATCATTTAAAAGTTTAAAAATCAGATTTCTTTCGAAACCCGATATCTCCGCAACCAAGCCTCGTAAGTGGTTGCGGTTTTCAATTTCTAATTGACAATAAACAGACCTTTCCATCGATGTACAGCACTTTACAAAATGCGAGAAAAAAATTTTGAGTGAAAAATTGAAAAAACTTATGATGCCGGCATCATTTAAAAGTTTAAAAATCAGATTTCTTTCGAAACCCGATATCTCCGCAACCAAGCCTCGTAAGTGGTTGCGGTTTTCAATTTCTAATTGACAATAAACAGACCTTTCCATCGATGTACAGCACTTTACAAAATTCGAGAAAAAAAATTTTAGTGAAAAATTGAAAAAACTTATGATGCCGGCATCATTTAAAAGTTTAAAAATCAGATTTCTTTCGAAACCCGATATCTCCGCAACCAAGCCTCGTAAGTGGTTGCGGTTTTCAATTTCTAATTGACAATAAACAGACCTTTCCATCGATGTACAGCACTTTACAAAATTCGAGAAAAAAATTTTGAGTGAAAAATTGAAAAAACTTATGATTTAATTGACAATAAACAGACCTTTCCATCGATGTACAGCACTTTACAAAATTCGAGAAAAAAATTTTGAGTGAAAAATTGAAAAAACTTATGATGCCGGCATCATTTAAAAGTTTAAAAATCAGATTTCGTTCGAAACCCGATATCTCCGCAACCAAGCCTCGTAAGTGGTTGCGGTTTCCAATTTCTAATTGACAATAAACAGACCTTTCCATCGATGTACAGCACTTTACAAAATTCGAGAAAAAAATTTTGAGTGAAAAATTGAAAAAACTTATGATGCCGGCATCATTTAAAAGTTTAAAAATCAGATTTCTTTCGAAACCCGATATCTCCGCAACCAAGCCTCGTAAGTGGTTGCGGTTTTCAATTTCTAATTGACAATAAACAGACCTTTCCATCGATGTACAGCACTTTACAAAATTCGAGAAAAAAATTTTGAGTGAAAAATTGAAAAAACTTATGATGCCGGCATCATTTAAAAGTTTAAAAATCAGATTTCTTTCGAAACCCGATATCTCCGCAACCAAGCCTCGTAAGTGGTTGCGGTTTTCAATTTCTAATTGACAATAATTAGACCTTTCCATCGATGTACAGCACTTTACAAAATTCGAGAAAAAAATTTTGAGTGAAAAATTGAAAAAACTTATGATGCCGGCATCATTTAAAAGTTTAAAAATCAGATTTCTTTCGAAACCCGATATCTCCGCAACCAAGCCTCGTAAGTGGTTGCGGTTTTCAATTTCTAATTGACAATAAACAGACCTTTCCATAGATGTACAGCACTTTACAAAATTCGAGAAAAAAATTTTGAGTGAAAAATTGAATAAACTTATGATGCCGGCATCATTTAAAAGTTTAAAAATCAGATTTCTTTCGAAACCCGATATCTCCGCAACCAAGCCTCGTAAGTGGTTGCGGTTTTCAATTTCTAATTGACAATAAACAGACCTTTCCATCGATGTACAGCACTTTACAAAATTCGAGAAAAAAATTTTGAGTGAAAAATTGAATAAACTTATGATGCCGGCATCATTTAAAAGTTTAAAAATCAGATTTCTTTCGAAACCCGATATCTCCGCAACCAAGCCTCGTAAGTGGTTGCGGTTTTCAATTTCTAATTGACAATTAACAGACCTTTCATCGATGTACAGCACTTTACAAAATTCGAGAAAAAAATTTTGAGTGAAAAATTGAAAAAACTTATGATGCCGGCATCATTTAAAAGTTTAAAAATCAGATTTCTTTCGAAACCCGATATCTCCGCAACCAAGCCTCGTAAGTGGTTGCGGTTTTCAATATCTAATTGACAATAAACAGACCTTCCCATCGATGTACAGCACTTTACAAAATTCGAGAAAACAATTTTGAGTGAAAAATTGAAAAAACTTATGATGCCGGCATCATTTAAAAGTTTAAAAATCAGATTTCTTTCGAAACCCGATATCTCCGCAACCAAGCCTCGTAAGTGGTTGCGGTTTTCAATTTCTAATTGACAATAAACAGACCTTTCCATCGATGTACAGCACTTTACAAAATTCGAGAAAAAAATTTTAAGTGAAAAATTGAAAAAACTTATGATGCCGGCATCATTTAAAAGTTTAAAAATCAGATTTCTTTCGAAACCCGATATCTCCGCAACCAAGCCTCGTAAGTGGTTGCGGTTTTCAATTTCTAATTGACAATAAACAGACCTTTCCATCGATGTACAGCACTTTACAAAATTCGAGAAAAAAATTTTGAGTGAAAAATTGAAAAAACTTATGATGCCGGCATCATTTAAAAGTTTAAAAATCAGATTTCTTTCGAAACCCGATATCTCCGCAACCAAGCCTCGTAAGTGGTTGCGGTTTTCAATTTCTAATTGACAATAAACAGACCTTCCCATCGATGTACAGCACTTTACAAAATTCGAGAAAAAAATTTTGAGTGAAAAATTGAAAAAACTTATGATGCCGGCATCATTTAAAAGTTTAAAAATCAGATTTATTTCGAAACCCGATATCTCCGCAACCAAGCCTCGTAAGTGGTTGCGGTTTTCAATTTCTAATTGACAATAAACAGACCTTTCCATCGATGTACAGAACTTTACAAAATTCGAGAAAAAAATTTTGAGTGAAAAATTGAAAAAACTTATGATGCCGGCATCATTTAAAAGTTTAAAAATCAGATTTCTTTCGAAACCCGATATCTCCGCAACCAAGCCTCGTAAGTGGTTGCGGTTTTCAATTTCTAATTGACAATAAACAGACCTTTCCATCGATGTACAGCACTTTACAAAATTCAAGAAAAAAATTTTGAGTGAAAAATTGAAAAAACTTATGATGCCGGCATCATTTAAAAGTTTAAAAATCAGATTTCGTTCGAAACCCGATATCTCCGCAACCAAGCCTCGTAAGTGGTTGCGGTTTTCAATTTCTAATTGACAATAAACAGACCTTTCCATCGATGTACAGCACTTTACAAAATTCGAGAAAAAAATTTTGAGTGAAAAATTGAAAAAACTTATGATGCCGGCATCATTTAAAAGTTTAAAAATCAGATTTCTTTCGAAACCCGATATCTCCGCAACCAAGCCTCGTAAGTGGTTGCGGTTTTCAATTTCTAATTGACAATAAACAGACCTTCCCATCGATGTACAGCACTTTACAAAATTCGAGAAAAAAATTTTGAGTGAAAAATTGAAAAAACTTATGATGCCGGCATCATTTAAAAGTTTAAAAATCAGATTTCTTTCGAAACCCGATATCTCCGCAACCAAGCCTCGTAGGTGGTTGCGGTTTTCAATTTCTAATTGACAATAAACAGACCTTTCCATCGATGTACAGCACTTTACAAAATTCGAGAAAAAAATTTTGAGTGAAAAATTGAAAAAACTTATGATGCCGGCATCATTTAAAAGTTTAAAAATCAGATTTCTTTCGAAACCCGATATCTCCGCAACCAAGCCTCGTAGGTGGTTGCGGTTTTCAATCTCTAATTGACAATAAACAGACCTTTCCATCGATGTACAGCACTTTACAAAATTCGAGAAAAAAATTTTGAGTGAAAAATTGAAAAAACTTATAATGCCGGCATCATTTAAAAGTTTTAAAATCAGATTTCTTTCGAAACCCGATATCTCCGCAACCAAGCCTCGTAGGTGGTTGCGGTTTTCAATTTCTAATTGACAATAAACAGACCTTTCCATCGATGTACAGCACTTTACAAAATTCGAGAAAAAAATTTTGAGTGAAAAATTGAAAAAACTTATGATGCCGGCATCATTTGAAAGTTTAAAAATCAGATTTCTTTCGAAACCCGATATCTCCGCAACCAAGCCTCGTAAGTGGTTGCGGTTTTCAATTTCTAATTGACAATAAACAGACCTTTCCATCGATGTACAGCACTTTACAAAATTCGAGAAAAAAATTTTGAGTGAAAAATTGAAAAAACTTATGATGCCGGCATCATTTAAAAGTTTAAAAATCAGATTTCTTTCGAAACTCGATATCTCCGCAACCAAGCCTCGTAAGTGGTTGCGGTTTTCAATTTCTAATTGACAATAAACAGACCTTTCCATCGATGTACAGCACTTTACAAAATTCGAGAAAAAAATTTTGAGTGAAAAATTGAAAAAACTTCTGATGCCGGCATCATTTAAAAGTTTGAAAATCAGATTTCTTTCGAAACCCGATATCTCCGCAACCAAGCCTCGTAAGTGGTTGCGGTTTTCAATTTCTAATTGACAATTAACAGACCTTTCCATCGATGTACAGCACTTTACAAAATTCGAGAAAAACATTTTTAGTGAAAAATTGAAAAAACTTATGATGCCGGCATCATTTAAAAGTTTAAAAATCAGATTTCTTTCGAAACCCGATATCTCCGCAACCAAGCCTCGTAAGTGGTTGCGGTTTTCAATTTCTAATTGACAATAAACAGACCTTTCCATCGATGTACAGCACTTTACAAAATTCGAGAAAAAAATTTTGAGTGAAAAATTGAAAAAACTTATGATGCCGGCATCATTTAAAAGTTTAAAAATCAGATTTCTTTCGGAACCCGATATCTCCGCAACTAAGCCTCGTAAGTGGTTGCGGTTTTCAATTTCTAATTGACAATAAACAGACCTTTCCATCGATGTACAGCACTTTACAAAATTCGAGAAAAAAAATTTGAGTGAAAAATTGAAAAAAACTTATGATGCCGGCATCATTTAAAAGTTTAAAAATCAGATTTCTTTCGAAACCCGATATCTCCGCAACCAAGCCTCGTAAGTGGTTGCGGTTTTCAATTTCTAATTGACAATAAACAGACCTTTCCATCGATGTACAGCACTTTACAAAATTCGAGAAAAAAATTTTGAGTGAAAAATTGAAAATTTGATCATTTAAAACTTTAAAAACAGATTTCTTTCGAAACCCGATATCTCCGCAACCAAGCCTCGTAAGTGGTTGCGGTTTTCAATTTCCAATTGACAATTAACAGACCTTTCCATCGATGTACAGCACTTTACAAAATTCGAGAAAAAAATTTTGAGTGAAAAATTGAAAAAACTTATGATGCCGGCATCATTTAAAAGTTTAAAAATCAGATTTCTTTCGAAACCCGATATCTCCGCAACCAAGCCTCGTAAGTGGTTGCGGTTTTCAATATCTAATTGACAATAAACAGACCTTCCCATCGATGTACAGCACTTTACAAAATTCGAGAAAAAAATTTTGAGTGAAAAATTGAAAAAACTTATGATGCCGGCATCATTTAAAAGTTTAAAAAATCAGATTTCTTTCGAAACCCGATATCTCCGCAACCAAGCCTCGTAGGTGGTTGCGGTTTTCAATTTCTAATTGACAATAAACAGACCTTTCCATCGATGTACAGCACTTTACAAAATTCGAGAAAAAAATTTTGAGTGAAAAATTGAAAAAACTTATGATGCCGGCATCATTTAAAAGTTTAAAAATCAGATTTCTTTCGAAACCCGATATCTCCGCAACCAAGCCTCGTAAGTGGTTGCGGTTTTCAATTTCTAATTGACAATAAACAGACCTTTCCATTGAGTGAAAAATTGCAAAAACTTATGATGCCGGCATCATTTAAAAGTTTAAAAATCAGATTTCTTTCGAAACCCGATATCTCCGCAACCAAGCCTCGTAAGTGGTTGCGGTTTTCAATTTCTAATTGACAATAAACAGACCTTTCCATCGATGTACAGCACTTTACAAAATTCGAGAAAAAAATTTTGAGTGAAAAATTGAAAAAACTTATGATGCCGGCATCATTTAAAAGTTTAAAAATCAGATTTCTTTCGAAACCCGATATCTCCGCAACCAAGCCTCGTAAGTGGTTGCGGTTTTCAATTTCTAATTGACAATAAACAGACCTTTCCATCGATGTACAGCACTTTACAAAATTCGAGAAAAAAATTTTGAGTGAAAAATTGAAAAAACTTATGATGCCGGCATCATTTAAAAGTTTAAAAATCAGATTTCTTTCGAAACCCGATATCTCCGCAACCAAGCCTCGTAAGTGGTTGCGGTTTTCAATTTCTAATTGACAATTAACAGACCTTTCCATCGATGTACAGCACTTTACAAAATTCGAGAAAAAAATTTTGAGTGAAAAATTGAAAAAACTTATGATGCCGGCATCATTTAAAAGTTTAAAAATCAGATTTCTTTCGAAACCCGATATCTCCGCAACCAAGCCTCGTAAGTGGTTGCGGTTTTCAATATCTAATTGACAATAAACAGACCTTCCCATCGATGTACAGCACTTTACAAAATTCGAGAAAAAAATTTTGAGTGAAAAATTGAAAAAACTTATGATGCCGGCATCATTTAAAAGTTTAAAAATCAGATTTCTTTCGAAACCCGATATCTCCGCAACCAAGCCTCGTAAGTGGTTGCGGTTTTCAATTTCTAATTGACAATAAACAGACCTTTCCATCGATGTACAGCACTTTACAAAATTCGAGAAAAAAAATTTGAGTGAAAAATTGAAAAAAACTTATGATGCCGGCATCATTTAAAAGTTTAAAAATCAGATTTCTTTCGAAACCCGATATCTCCGCAACCAAGCCTCGTAAGTGGTTGCGGTTTTCAATTTCTAATTGACAATAAACAGACCTTTCCATCGATGTACAGCACTTTACAAAATTCGAGAAAAAAATTTTGAGTGAAAAATTGAAAAAACTTATGATGCCGGCATCATTTAAAAGTTTAAAAATCAGATTTCTTTCGAAACCCGATATCTCCGCAACCAAGCCTCGTAAGTGGTTGCGGTTTTCAATTTCTAATTGACAATAAACAGACCTTCCCATCGATGTACAGCACTTTACAAAATTCGAGAAAAAAATTTTGAGTGAAAAATTGAAAAAACTTATGATGCCGGCATCATTTAAAAGTTTAAAAATCAGATTTATTTCGAAACCCGATATCTCCGCAACCAAGCCTCGTAAGTGGTTGCGGTTTTCAATTTCTAATTGACAATAAACAGACCTTTCCATCGATGTACAGAACTTTACAAAATTCGAGAAAAAAATTTTGAGTGAAAAATTGAAAAAACTTATGATGCCGGCATCATTTAAAAGTTTAAAAATCAGATTTCTTTCGAAACCCGATATCTCCGCAACCAAGCCTCGTAAGTGGTTGCGGTTTTCAATTTCTAATTGACAATAAACAGACCTTTCCATCGATGTACAGCACTTTACAAAATTCAAGAAAAAAATTTTGAGTGAAAAATTGAAAAAACTTATGATGCCGGCATCATTTAAAAGTTTAAAAATCAGATTTCGTTCGAAACCCGATATCTCCGCAACCAAGCCTCGTAAGTGGTTGCGGTTTTCAATTTCTAATTGACAATAAACAGACCTTTCCATCGATGTACAGCACTTTACAAAATTCGAGAAAAAAAATTTGAGTGAAAAATTGAAAAAACTTATGATGCCGGCATATTTAAAAGTTTAAAAATCAGATTTCTTTCGAAACCCGATATCTCCGCAACCAAGCCTCGTAAGTGGTTGCGGTTTTCAATTTCTAATTGACAATAAACAGACCTTTCCATCGATGTACAGCACTTTACAAAATTCGAGAAAAAAATTTTGAGTGAAAAATTGAAAAAACTTATGATGCCGGCATCATTTAAAAGTTTAAAAATCAGATTTCTTTCGAAACCCGATATCTCCGCAACCAAGCCTCGTAAGTGGTTGCGGTTTTCAATTTCTAATTGACAATAAACAGACCTTTCCATCGATGTACAGCACTTTACAAAATTCGAGAAAAAAATTTGAGTGAAAAATTGCAAAAACTTATGATGCCGGCATCATTTAAAAGTTTAAAAATCAGATTTCTTTCGAAACCCGATATCTCCGCAACCAAGCCTCGTAAGTGGTTGCGGTTTTCAATTTCTAATTGACAATAAACAGACCTTCCCATCGATGTACAGCACTTTACAAAATTCGAGAAAAAAATTTTGAGTGAAAAATTGAAAAAACTTATGATGCCGGCATCATTTAAAAGTTTAAAAATCAGATTTCTTTCGAAACCCGATATCTCCGCAACCAAGCCTCGTAGGTGGTTGCGGTTTTCAATTTCTAATTGACAATAAACAGACCTTTCCATCGATGTACAGCACTTTACAAAATTCGAGAAAAAAATTTTGAGTGAAAAATTGAAAAAACTTATGATGCCGGCATCATTTAAAAGTTTAAAAATCAGATTTCTTTCGAAACCCGATATCTCCGCAACCAAGCCTCGTAGGTGGTTGCGGTTTTCAATCTCTAATTGACAATAAACAGACCTTTCCATCGATGTACAGCACTTTACAAAATTCGAGAAAAAAATTTTGAGTGAAAAATTGAAAAAACTTATGATGCCGGCATCATTTAAAAGTTTAAAAATCAGATTTCTTTCGAAACCCGATATCTCCGCAACCAAGCCTCGTAGGTGGTTGCGGTTTTCAATTTCTAATTGACAATAAACAGACCTTTCCATCGATGTACAGCACTTTACAAAATTCGAGAAAAAAATTTTGAGTGAAAAATTGAAAAAACTTATGATGCCGGCATCATTTGAAAGTTTAAAAATCAGATTTCTTTCGAAACCCGATATCTCCGCAACCAAGCCTCGTAAGTGGTTGCGGTTTTCAATTTCTAATTGACAATAAACAGACCTTTCCATCGATGTACAGCACTTTACAAAATTCGAGAAAAAAATTTTGAGTGAAAAATTGAAAAAACTTATGATGCCGGCATCATTTAAAAGTTTAAAAATCAGATTTCTTTCGAAACTCGATATCTCCGCAACCAAGCCTCGTAAGTGGTTGCGGTTTTCAATTTCTAATTGACAATAAACAGACCTTTCCATCGATGTACAGCACTTTACAAAATTCGAGAAAAAAATTTTGAGTGAAAAATTGAAAAAACTTATGATGCCGGCATCATTTAAAAGTTTTAAAATCAGATTTCTTTCGAAACCCGATATCTCCGCAACCAAGCCTCGTAAGTGGTTGCGGTTTTCAATTTCTAATTGACAATAAACAGACCTTTCCATCGATGTACAGCACTTTACAAAATTCGAGAAAAAAATTTTGAGTGAAAAATTGAAAAAACTTATGATGCCGGCATCATTTAAAAGTTTAAAAATCAGATTTCTTTCGAAACCCGATATCTCCGCAACCAAGCCTCGTAAGTGGTTGCGGTTTTCAATTTCTAATTGACAATAAACAGACCTTCCCATCGATGTACAGCACTTTACAAAATTCGAGAAAAAAATTTTGAGTGAAAAATTGAAAAAACTTATGATGCCGGCATCATTTAAAAGTTTAAAAATCAGATTTATTTCGAAACCCGATATCTCCGCAACCAAGCCTCGTAAGTGGTTGCGGTTTTCTATTTCTAATTGACAATAAACAGACCTTTCCATCGATGTACAGAACTTTACAAAATTCGAGAAAAAAATTTTGAGTGAAAAATTGAAAAAACTTATGATGCCGGCATCATTTAAAAGTTTAAAAATCAGATTTCTTTCGAAACCCGATATCTCCGCAACCAAGCCTCGTAAGTGGTTGCGGTTTTCAATTTCTAATTGACAATAAACAGACCTTTCCATCGATGTACAGCACTTTACAAAATTCAAGAAAAAAATTTTGAGTGAAAAATTGAAAAAACTTATGATGCCGGCATCATTTAAAAGTTTAAAAATCAGATTTCGTTCGAAACCCGATATCTCCGCAACCAAGCCTCGTAAGTGGTTGCGGTTTTCAATTTCTAATTGACAATAAACAGACCTTTCCATCGATGTACAGCACTTTACAAAATTCGAGAAAAAAAATTTGAGTGAAAAATTGAAAAAACTTATGATGCCGGCATCATTTAAAAGTTTAAAAATCAGATTTCTTTCGAAACCCGATATCTCCGCAACCAAGCCTCGTAAGTGGTTGCGGTTTTCAATTTCTAATTGACAATAAACAGACCTTCCCATCGATGTACAGCACTTTACAAAATTCGAGAAAAAAATTTTGAGTGAAAAATTGAAAAAACTTATGATGCCGGCATCATTTAAAAGTTTAAAAATCAGATTTCTTTCGAAACCCGATATCTCCGCAACCAAGCCTCGTAAGTGGTTGCGGTTTTCAATTTCTAATTGACAATAAACAGACCTTTCCATCGATGTACAGCACTTTACAAAATTCGAGAAAAAAAATTTGAGTGAAAAATTGAAAAAACTTATGATGCCGGCATCATTTAAAAATTTTTAAAATCAGATTTCTTTCGAAACCCGATATCTCCGCAACCAAGCCTCGTAAGTGGTTGCGGTTTTCAATTTCTAATTGACAATAAACAGACCTTCCCATCGATGTACAGCACTTTACAAAATTCGAGAAAAAAATTTTGAGTGAAAAATTGAAAAAACTTATCATGCCGGCATCATTTAAAAGTTTAAAAATCAGATTTCTTTCGAAACCCGATATCTCCGCAACCAAGCCTCGTAGGTGGTTGCGGTTTTCAATTTCTAATTGACAATAAACAGACCTTTCCATCGATGTACAGCACTTTACAAAATTCGAGAAAAAAATTTTGAGTGAAAAATTGAAAAAACTTATGATGCCGGCATCATTTAAAAGTTTAAAAATCAGATTTCTTTCGAAACCCGATATCTCCGCAACCAAGCCTCGTAGGTGGTTGCGGTTTTCAATCTCTAATTGACAATAAACAGACCTTTCCATCGATGTACAGCACTTTACAAAATTCGAGAAAAAAATTTTGAGTGAAAAATTGAAAAAACTTATGATGCCGGCATCATTTAAAAGTTTAAAAATCACATTTCTTTCGAAACTCGATATCTCCGCAACCAAGCCTCGTAAGTGGTTGCGGTTTTCAATTTCTAATTGACAATAAACAGACCTTTCCATCGATGTACAGCACTTTACAAAATTCGAGAAAAAAATTTTGAGTGAAAAATTGAAAAAACTTATGATGCCGGCATCATTTGAAAGTTTAAAAATCAGATTTCTTTCGAAACCCGATATCTCCGCAACCAAGCCTCGTAAGTGGTTGCGGTTTTCAATTTCTAATTGACAATAAACAGACCTTTCCATCGATGTACAGCACTTTACAAAATTCGAGAAAAAAATTTTGAGTGAAAAATTGAAAAAACTTATGATGCCGGCATCATTTAAAAGTTTTAAAATCAGATTTCTTTCGAAACCCGATATCTCCGCAACCAAGCCTCGTAGGTGGTTGCGGTTTTCAATTTCTAATTGACAATAAACAGACCTTTCCATCGATGTACAGCACTTTACAAAATTCGAGAAAAAAATTTTGAGTGAAAAATTGAAAAAACTTATGATGCCGGCATCATTTGAAAGTTTAAAAATCAGATTTCTTTCGAAACCCGATATCTCCGCAACCAAGCCTCGTAAGTGGTTGCGGTTTTCAATTTCTAATTGACAATAAACAGACCTTTCCATCGATGTACAGCACTTTACAAAATTCGAGAAAAAAATTTTGAGTGAAAAATTGAAAAAACTTATGATGCCGGCATCATTTAAAAGTTTAAAAATCAGATTTCTTTCGAAACTCGATATCTCCGCAACCAAGCCTCGTAAGTGGTTGCGGTTTTCAATTTCTAATTGACAATAAACAGACCTTTCCATCGATGTACAGCACTTTACAAAATTCGAGAAAAAAATTTTGAGTGAAAAATTGAAAAAACTTATGATGCCGGCATCATTTAAAAGTTTAAAAATCAGATTTCTTTCGGAACCCGATATCTCCGCAACTAAGCCTCGTAAGTGGTTGCGGTTTTCAATTTCTAATTGACAATAAACAGACCTTTCTATCGATGTACAGCACTTTACAAAATTCGAGAAAAAAAATTTGAGTGAAAAATTGAAAAAAACTTATGATGCCGGCATCATTTAAAAGTTTAAAAATCAGATTTCTTTCGAAACCCGATATCTCCGCAACCAAGCCTCGTAAGTGGTTGCGGTTTTCAATTTCTAATTGACAATAAACAGACCTTTCCATCGATGTACAGCACTTTACAAAATTCGAGAAAAAAATTTTGAGTGAAAAATTGAAAATTTGATCATTTAAAAGTTTAAAAACAGATTTCTTTCGAAACCCGATATCTCCGCAACCAAGCCTCGTAAGTGGTTGCGGTTTTCAATTTCCAATTGACAATTAACAGACCTTTCCATCGATGTACAGCACTTTACAAAATTCGAGAAAAACATTTTTAGTGAAAAATTGAAAAAACTTATGATGCCGGCATCATTTAAAAGTTTAAAAATCAGATTTCTTTCGAAACCCGATATCTCCGCAACCAAGCCTCGTAAGTGGTTGCGGTTTTCAATTTCTAATTGACAATAAACAGACCTTTCCATCGATGTACAGCACTTTACAAAATTCGAGAAAAAAATTTTTAATGAAAAATTGAAAAAACTTATGATGCCGGCATCATTTAAAAGTTTAAAAATCAGATTTATTTCGAAACCCGATATCTCCGCAACCAAGCCTCGTAAGTGGTTGCGGTTTTCAATTTCTAATTGACAATAAACAGACCTTTCCATCGATGTACAGCACTTTACAAAATTCGAGAAAAAAATTTTTAGTGAAAAATTGAAAAAACTTATGATGCCGGCATCATTTAAAAGTTTAAAAATCAGATTTCTTTCGAAACCCGATATCTCCGCAACCAAGCCTCGTAAGTGGTTGCGGTTTTTAATTTCTAATTGACAATTAACAGACCTTTCCATCGATGTACAGCACTTTACAAAATTCGAGAAAAAAATTTTGAGTGAAAAATTGAAAAAACTTATGATGCCGGCATCATTTAAAAGTTTAAAAATCAGATTTCTTTCGAAACCCGATATCTCCGCAACCAAGCCTCGTAAGTGGTTGCGGTTTTCAATTTCTAATTGACAATAAACAGACCTTCCCATCGATGTACAGCACTTTACAAAATTCGAGAAAAAAATTTTGAGTGAAAAATTGAAAAAACTTATGATGCCGGCATCATTTAAAAGTTTAAAAAATCAGATTTCTTTCGAAACCCGATATCTCCGCAACCAAGCCTCGTAGGTGGTTGCGGTTTTCAATTTCTAATTGACAATAAACAGACCTTTCCATCGATGTACAGCACTTTACAAAATTCGAGAAAAAAATTTTGAGTGAAAAATTGAAAAAACTTATGATGCCGGCATCATTTAAAAGTTTAAAAATCAGATTTCTTTCGAAACCCGATATCTCCGCAACCAAGCCTCGTAAGTGGTTGCGGTTTTCAATTTCTAATTGACAATAAACAGACCTTTCCATTGAGTGAAAAATTGCAAAAACTTATGATGCCGGCATCATTTAAAAGTTTAAAAATCAGATTTCTTTCGAAACCCGATATCTCCGCAACCAAGCCTCGTAAGTGGTTGCGGTTTTCAATTTCTAATTGACAATAAACAGACCTTTCCATCGATGTACAGCACTTTACAAAATTCGAGAAAAAAATTTTGAGTGAAAAATTGAAAAAACTTATGATGCCGGCATCATTTAAAAGTTTCAAAATCAGATTTCTTTCGAAACCCGATATCTCCGCAACCAAGCCTCGTAAGTGGTTGCGGTTTTCAATTTCTAATTGACAATAAACAGACCTTTCCATCGATGTACAGCACTTTACAAAATTCGAGAAAAAAATTTTGAGTGAAAAATTGAAAAAACTTATGATGCCGGCATCATTTAAAAGTTTAAAAATCAGATTTCTTTCGAAACCCGATATCTCCGCAACCAAGCCTCGTAAGTGGTTGCGGTTTTCAATTTCTAATTGACAATTAACAGACCTTTCCATCGATGTACAGCACTTTACAAAATTCGAGAAAAAAATTTTGAGTGAAAAATTGAAAAAACTTATGATGCCGGCATCATTTAAAAGTTTAAAAATCAGATTTCTTTCGAAACCCGATATCTCCGCAACCAAGCCTCGTAAGTGGTTGCGGTTTTCAATATCTAATTGACAATAAACAGACCTTCCCATCGATGTACAGCACTTTACAAAATTCGAGAAAAAAATTTTGAGTGAAAAATTGAAAAAACTTATGATGCCGGCATCATTTAAAAGTTTAAAAATCAGATTTCTTTCGAAACCCGATATCTCCGCAACCAAGCCTCGTAAGTGGTTGCGGTTTTCAATTTCTAATTGACAATAAACAGACCTTTCCATCGATGTACAGCACTTTACAAAATTCGAGAAAAAAATTTTAAGTGAAAAATTGAAAAAACTTATGATGCCGGCATCATTTAAAAGTTTAAAAATCAGATTTCTTTCGAAACCGGATATCTCCGCAACCAAGCCTCGTAAGTGGTTGCGGTTTTCAATTTCTAATTGACAATAAACAGACCTTTCCATCGATGTACAGCACTTTACAAAATTCGAGAAAAAAATTTTGAGTGAAAAATTGAAAAAACTTATGATGCCGGCATCATTTAAAAGTTTAAAAATCAGATTTCTTTCGAAACCCGATATCTCCGCAACCAAGCCTCGTAAGTGGTTGCGGTTTTCAATTTCTAATTGACAATAAACAGACCTTCCCATCGATGTACAGCACTTTACAAAATTCGAGAAAAAAATTTTGAGTGAAAAATTGAAAAAACTTATGATGCCGGCATCATTTAAAAGTTTAAAAATCAGATTTATTTCGAAACCCGATATCTCCGCAACCAAGCCTCGTAAGTGGTTGCGGTTTTCAATTTCTAATTGACAATAAACAGACCTTTCCATCGATGTACAGAACTTTACAAAATTCGAGAAAAAAATTTTGAGTGAAAAATTGAAAAAACTTATGATGCCGGCATCATTTAAAAGTTTAAAAATCAGATTTCTTTCGAAACCCGATATCTCCGCAACCAAGCCTCGTAAGTGGTTGCGGTTTTCAATTTCTAATTGACAATAAACAGACCTTTCCATTGATGTACAGCACTTTACAAAATTCAAGAAAAAAATTTTGAGTGAAAAATTGAAAAAACTTATGATGCCGGCATCATTTAAAAGTTTAAAAATCAGATTTCGTTCGAAACCCGATATCTCCGCAACCAAGCCTCGTAAGTGGTTGCGGTTTTCAATTTCTAATTGACAATAAACAGACCTTTCCATCGATGTACAGCACTTTACAAAATTCGAGAAAAAAATTTTGAGTGAAAAATTGAAAAAACTTATGATGCCGGCATCATTTAAAAGTTTAAAAATCAGATTTCTTTCGAAACCCGATATCTCCGCAACCAAGCCTCGTAAGTGGTTGCGGTTTTCAATTTCTAATTGACAATAAACAGACCTTCCCATCGATGTACAGCACTTTACAAAATTCGAGAAAAAAATTTTGAGTGAAAAATTGAAAAAACTTATGATGCCGGCATCATTTAAAAGTTTAAAAATCAGATTTCTTTCGAAACCCGATATCTCCGCAACCAAGCCTCGTAAGTGGTTGCGGTTTTCAATTTCTAATTGACAATAAACAGACCTTTCCATCGATGTACAGCACTTTACAAAATTCGAGAAAAAAAATTTGAGTGAAAAATTGAAAAAACTTATGATGCCGGCATCATTTAAAAGTTTAAAAATCAGATTTCTTTCGAAACCCGATATCTCCGCAACCAAGCCTCGTAAGTGGTTGCGGTTTTCAATTTCTAATTGACAATAAACAGACCTTCCCATCGATGTACAGCACTTTACAAAATTCGAGAAAAAAATTTTGAGTGAAAAATTGAAAAAACTTATGATGCCGGCATCATTTAAAAGTTTAAAAATCAGATTTCTTTCGAAACCCGATATCTCCGCAACCAAGCCTCGTAGGTGGTTGCGGTTTTCAATTTCTAATTGACAATAAACAGACCTTTCCATCGATGTACAGCACTTTACAAAATTCGAGAAAAAAATTTTGAGTGAAAAATTGAAAAAACTTATGATGCCGGCATCATTTAAAAGTTTAAAAATCAGATTTCTTTCGAAACCCGATATCTCCGCAACCAAGCCTCGTAGGTGGTTGCGGTTTTCAATCTCTAATTGACAATAAACAGACCTTTCCATCGATATACAGCACTTTACAAAATTCGAGAAAAAAATTTTGAGTGAAAAATTGAAAAAACTTATGATGCCGGCATCATTTAAAAGTTTTAAAATCAGATTTCTTTCGAAACCCGATATCTCCGCAACCAAGCCTCGTAGGTGGTTGCGGTTTTCAATTTCTAATTGACAATAAACAGACCTTTCCATCGATGTACAGCACTTTACAAAATTCGAGAAAAAAATTTTGAGTGAAAAATTGAAAAAACTTATGATGCCGGCATCATTTAAAAGTTTAAAAATCAGATTTCTTTCGAAACCCGATATCTCCGCAACCAAGCCTCGTAAGTGGTTGCGGTTTTCAATTTCTAATTGACAATTAACAGACCTTTCCATCGATGTACAGCACTTTACAAAATTCGAGAAAAAAATTTTGAGTGAAAAATTGAAAGAACTTATGATGCCGGCATCATTTAAAAGTTTAAAAATCAGATTTCTTTCGAAACCCGATATCTCCGCAACCAAGCCTCGTAAGTGGTTGCGGTTTTCAATATCTAATTGACAATAAACAGACCTTCCCATCGATGTACAGCACTTTACAAAATTCGAGAAAAAAATTTTGAGTGAAAAATTGAAAAAACTTATGATGCCGGCATCATTTAAAAGTTTAAAAATCAGATTTCTTTCGAAACCCGATATCTCCGCAACCAAGCCTCGTAAGTGGTTGCGGTTTTCAATTTCTAATTGACAATAAACAGACCTTTCCATCGATGTACAGCACTTTACAAAATTCGAGAAAAAAATTTTAAGTGAAAAATTGAAAAAACTTATGATGCCGGCATCATTTAAAAGTTTAAAAATCAGATTTCTTTCGAAACCCGATATCTCCGCAACCAAGCCTCGTAAGTGGTTGCGGTTTTCAATTTCTAATTGACAATAAACAGACCTTTCCATCGATGTACAGCACTTTACAAAATTCGAGAAAAAAATTTTGAGTGAAAAATTGAAAAAACTTATGATGCCGGATCATTTAAAAGTTTAAAAATCAGATTTCTTTCGAAACCCGATATCTCCGCAACCAAGCCTCGTAAGTGGTTGCGGTTTTCAATTTCTAATTGACAATAAACAGACCTTCCCATCGATGTACAGCACTTTACAAAATTCGAGAAAAAAATTTTGAGTGAAAAATTGAAAAAACTTATGATGCCGGCATCATTTAAAAGTTTAAAAATCAGATTTATTTCGAAACCCGATATCTCCGCAACCAAGCCTCGTAAGTGGTTGCGGTTTTCAATTTCTAATTGACAATAAACAGACCTTTCCATCGATGTACAGAACTTTACAAAATTCGAGAAAAAAATTTTGAGTGAAAAATTGAAAAAACTTATGATGCCGGCATCATTTAAAAGTTTAAAAATCAGATATCTCCGCAACCAAGCCTCGTAAGTGGTTGCGGTTTTCAATTTCTAATTGACAATAAACAGACCTTTCCATTGATGTACAGCACTTTACAAAATTCAAGAAAAAAATTTTGAGTGAAAAATTGAAAAAACTTATGATGCCGGCATCATTTAAAAGTTTAAAAATCAGATTTCGTTCGAAACCCGATATCTCCGCAACCAAGCCTCGTAAGTGGTTGCGGTTTTCAATTTCTAATTGACAATAAACAGACCTTTCCATCGATGTACAGCACTTTACAAAATTCGAGAAAAAAATTTTGAGTGAAAAATTGAAAAAACTTATGATGCCGGCATCATTTAAAAGTTTAAAAATCAGATTTCTTTCGAAACCCGATATCTCCGCAACCAAGCCTCGTAAGTGGTTGCGGTTTTCAATTTCTAATTGACAATAAACAGACCTTCCCATCGATGTACAGCACTTTACAAAATTCGAGAAAAAAAATTTGAGTGAAAAATTGAAAAAACTTATGATGCCGGCATCATTTAAAAGTTTAAAAATCAGATTTCTTTCGAAACCCGATATCTCCGCAACCAAGCCTCGTAAGTGGTTGCGGTTTTCAATTTCTAATTGACAATAAACAGACCTTCCCATCGATGAACAGCACTTTACAAAATTCGAGAAAAAAATTTTGAGTGAAAAATTGAAAAAACTTATGATGCCGGCATCATTTAAAAGTTTAAAAATCAGATTTCTCAGATTTCTTTCGAAACCCGATATCTCCGCAACCAAGCCTCGTAGGTGGTTGCGGTTTTCAATTTCTAATTGACAATAAACAGACCTTTCCATCGATGTACAGCACTTTACAAAATTCGAGAAAAAAATTTTGAGTGAAAAATTGAAAAAACTTATGATGCCGGCATCATTTGAAAGTTTAAAAATCAGATTTCTTTCGAAACCCGATATCTCCGCAACCAAGCCTCGTAAGTGGTTGCGGTTTTCAATTTCTAATTGACAATAAACAGACCTTTCCATCGATGTACAGCACTTTACAAAATTCGAGAAAAAAATTTTGAGTGAAAAATTGAAAAAACTTATGATGCCGGCATCATTTAAAAGTTTAAAAATCAGATTTCTTTCGAAACTCGATATCTCCGCAACCAAGCCTCGTAAGTGGTTGCGGTTTTCAATTTCTAATTGACAATAAAC
Organism: Epistrophe grossulariae; assembly: GCA_929447395.1. NCBI lineage: Eukaryota > Metazoa > Arthropoda > Insecta > Diptera > Syrphidae > Epistrophe > Epistrophe grossulariae. The sequence continues at coordinate 40,232,153 of OV839566.1, forward strand.
AGACCTTTCCATCGATGTACAGCACTTTACAAAATTCGAGAAAAAAATTTTGAGTGAAAAATTGAAAAAACTTATGATGCCGGCATCATTTAAAAGTTTAAAAATCAGATTTCTTTCGAAACCCGATATCTCCGCAATCAAGCCTCGTAAGTGGTTGCGGTTTTCAATTTCTAATTGACAATAAACAGACCTTTCCATCGATGTACAGCACTTTACAAAATTCGAGAAAAAAAATTTTGAGTGAAAAATTGAAAAAACTTATGATGCCGGCATCATTTAAAAGTTTAAAAATCAGATTTCTTTCGGAACCCGATATCTCCGCAACTAAGCCTCGTAAGTGGTTGCGGTTTTCAATTTCTAATTGACAATAAACAGACCTTTCCATCGATGTACAGCACTTTACAAAATTCGAGAAAAAAAATTTGAGTGAAAAATTGAAAAAACTTATGATGCCGGCATCATTTAAAAGTTTAAAAATCAGATTTCTTTCGAAACCCGATATCTCCGCAACCAAGCCTCGTAAGTGGTTGCGGTTTTCAATTTCTAATTGACAATAAACAGACCTTTCCATCGATGTACAGCACTTTACAAAATTCGAGAAAAAAATTTTGAGTGAAAAATTGAAAAAACTTATGATGCCGGCATCATTTAAAAGTTTAAAAACAGATTTCTTTCGAAACCCGATATCTCCGCAACCAAGCCTCGTAAGTGGTTGCGGTTTTCAATTTCTAATTGACAATAAACAGACCTTTCCATCGATGTACAGCACTTTACAATATTCGAGAAAAAAATTTTGAGTGAAAAATTGAAAAAACTTATGATGCCGGCATCATTTAAAAGTTTAAAAATCAGATTTCTTTCGAAACCCGATATCTCCGCAACCAAGCCTCGTAAGTGGTTGCGGTTTTCAATTTCTAATTGACAATTAACAGACCTTTCCATCGATGTACAGCACTTTACAAAATTCGAGAAAAACATTTTTAGTGAAAAATTGAAAAAACTTATGATGCCGGCATCATTTAAAAGTTTAAAAATCAGATTTCTTTCGAAACCCGATATCTCCGCAACCAAGCCTCGTAAGTGGTTGCGGTTTTCAATTTCTAATTGACAATAAACAGACCTTTCCATCGATGTAGAGCACTTTACAAAATTCGAGAAAAAAATTTTGAGTGAAAAATTGAAAATTTGATCATTTAAAAGTTTAAAAACAGATTTCGTTCGAAACCCGATATCTCCGCAACCAAGCCTCGTAAGTGGTTGCGGTTTTCAATTTCTAATTGACAATAAACAGACCTTTCCATCGATGAAATTGAAAAAACTTATGATGCCGGCATCATTTCAATTTCTAATTGACAATAAACAGACCTTTCCATCGATGTACAGCACTTTACAAAATTCGAGAAAAAAATTTTGAGTGAAAAATTGAAAAAACTTATGATGCCGGCATCATTTGAAAGTTTAAAAATCAGATTTCTTTCGAAACCCGATATCTCCGCAACCAAGCCTCGTAAGTGGTTGCGGTTTTCAATTTCTAATTGACAATAAACAGACCTTTCCATCGATGTACAGCACTTTACAAAATTCGAGAAAAAAATTTTGAGTGAAAAATTGAAAAAACTTATGATGCCGGCATCATTTAAAAGTTTAAAAATCAGATTTCTTTCGAAACCCGATATCTCCGCAACCAAGCCTCTTAAGTGGTTGCGGTTTTCAATTTCTAATTGACAATTAACAGACCTTTCCATCGATGTACAGCACTTTACAAAATTCGAGAAAAAAATTTTGAGTGAAAAATTGAAAAAACTTATGATGCCGGCATCATTTAAAAGTTTAAAAATCAGATTTCTTTCGAAACCCGATATCTCCGCAACCAAGCCTCGTAAGTGGTTGCGGTTTTCAATTTCTAATTGACAATAAACAGACCTTTCCATCGATGTACAGCACTTTACAAAATTCGAGAAAAAAATTTTGAGTGAAAAATTGAAAAAACTTATGATGCCGGCATCATTTAAAAGTTTAAAAATCAGATTTCTTTCGAAACCCGATATCTCCGCAACCAAGCCTCGTAAGTGGTTGCGGTTTTCAATTTCTAATTGACAATAAACAGACCTTTCCATCGATGTACAGCACTTTACAAAATTCGAGAAAAAATTTTGAGTGAAAAATTGAAAAAACTTATGATGCCGGCATCATTTAAAAGTTTAAAAATCAGATTTCTTTCGGAACCCGATATCTCCGCAACTAAGCCTCGTAAGTGGTTGCGGTTTTCAATTTCTAATTGACAATAAACAGACCTTTCCATCGATGTACAGCACTTTACAAAATTCGAGAAAAAAAATTTGAGTGAAAAATTGAAAAAACTTATGATGCCGGCATCATTTAAAAGTTTAAAAATCAGATTTCTTTCGAAACCCGATATCTCCGCAACCAAGCCTCGTAAGTGGTTGCGGTTTTCAATTTCTAATTGACAATAAACAGACCTTTCCATCGATGTACAGCACTTTACAAAATTCGAGAAAAAAATTTTGAGTGAAAAATTGAAAAAACTTATGATGCCGGCATCATTTAAAAGTTTAAAAACAGATTTCTTTCGAAACCCGATATCTCCGCAACCAAGCCTCGTAAGTGGTTGCGGTTTTCAATTTCTAATTGACAATAAACAGACCTTTCCATCGATGTACAGCACTTTACAATATTCGATAAAAAAATTTTGAGTGAAAAATTGAAAAAACTTATGATGCCGGCATCATTTAAAAGTTTAAAAATCAGATTTCTTTCGAAACCCGATATCTCCGCAACCAAGCCTCGTAAGTGGTTGCGGTTTTCAATTTCTAATTGACAATTAACAGACCTTTCCATCGATGTACAGCACTTTACAAAATTCGAGAAAAAAATTTTTAGTGAAAAATTGAAAAAACTTATGATGCCGGCATCATTTAAAAGTTTAAAAATCAGATTTCTTTCGAAACCCGATATCTCCGCAACCAAGCCTCGTAAGTGGTTGCGGTTTTCAATTTCTAATTGACAATAAACAGACCTTTCCATCGATGTAGAGCACTTTACAAAATTCGAGAAAAAAATTTTGAGTGAAAAATTGAAAATTTGATCATTTAAAAGTTTAAAAACAGATTTCGTTCGAAACCCGATATCTCCGCAACCAAGCCTCGTAAGTGGTTGCGGTTTTCAATTTCTAATTGACAATAAACAGACCTTTCCATCGATGAAATTGAAAAAACTTATGATGCCGGCATCATTTCAATTTCTAATTGACAATAAACAGACCTTTCCATCGATGTACAGCACTTTACAAAATTCGAGAAAAAAATTTTGAGTGAAAAATTGAAAAAACTTATGATGCCGGCATCATTTGAAAGTTTAAAAATCAGATTTCTTTCGAAACCCGATATCTCCGCAACCAAGCCTCGTAAGTGGTTGCGGTTTTCAATTTCTAATTGACAATAAACAGACCTTTCCATCGATGTACAGCACTTTACAAAATTCGAGAAAAAAATTTTGAGTGAAAAATTGAAAAAACTTATGATGCCGGCATCATTTAAAAGTTTAAAAATCAGATTTCTTTCGAAACCCGATATCTCCGCAACCAAGCCTCTTAAGTGGTTGCGGTTTTCAATTTCTAATTGACAATTAACAGACCTTTCCATCGATGTACAGCACTTTACAAAATTCGAGAAAAAAATTTTGAGTGAAAAATTGAAAAAACTTATGATGCCGGCATCATTTAAAAGTTTAAAAATCAGATTTCTTTCGAAACCCGATATCTCCGCAACCAAGCCTCGTAAGTGGTTGCGGTTTTCAATTTCTAATTGACAATAAACAGACCTTTCCATCGATGTACAGCACTTTACAAAATTCGAGAAAAAAATTTTGAGTGAAAAATTGAAAAAACTTATGATGCCGGCATCATTTAAAAGTTTAAAAATCAGATTTCTTTCGAAACCCGATATCTCCGCAACCAAGCCTCGTAAGTGGTTGCGGTTTTCAATTTCTAATTGACAATAAACAGACCTTTCCATCGATGTACAGCACTTTACAAAATTCGAGAAAAAAATTTTGAGTGAAAAATTGAAAAAACTTATGATGCCGGCATCATTTAAAAGTTTAAAAATCAGATTTCTTTCGAAACCCGATATCTCCGCAACCAAGCCTCGTAAGTGGTTGCGGTTTTCAATTTCTAATTGACAATAAACAGACCTTCCCATCGATGTACAGCACTTTACAAAATTCGAGAAAAAAATTTTGAGTGAAAAATTGAAAAAACTTATGATGCCGGCATCATTTAAAAGTTTAAAAATCAGATTTCTTTCGAAACCCGATATCTCCGCAACCAAGCCTCGTAAGTGGTTGCGGTTTTCAATTTCTAATTGACAATAAACAGACCTTACCATCGATGTACAGAACTTTACAAAATTCGAGAAAAAAATTTTGAGTGAAAAATTGAAAAAACTTATGATGCCGGCATCATTTAAAAGTTTAAAAATCAGATTTCTTTCGAAACCCGATATCTCCGCAACCAAGCCTCGTAAGTGGTTGCGGTTTTCAATTTCTAATTGACAATAAACAGACCTTTCCATTGATGTACAGCACTTTACAAAATTCAAGAAAAAAATTTTGAGTGAAAAATTGAAAAAACTTATGATGCCGGCATCATTTAAAAGTTTAAAAATCAGATTTCGTTCGAAACCCGATATCTCCGCAACCAAGCCTCGTAAGTGGTTGCGGTTTTCAATTTCTAATTGACAATAAACAGACCTTTCCATCGATGTACAGCACTTTACAAAATTCGAGAAAAAAATTTTGAGTGAAAAATTGAAAAAACTTATGATGCCGGCATCATTTAAAAGTTTAAAAATCAGATTTCTTTCGAAACCCGATATCTCCGCAACCAAGCCTCGTAAGTGGTTGCGGTTTTCAATTTCTAATTGACAATAAACAGACCTTCCCATCGATGTACAGCACTTTACAAAATTCGAGAAAAAAATTTTGAGTGAAAAATTGAAAAAACTTATGATGCCGGCATCATTTAAAAGTTTAAAAATCAGATTTCTTTCGAAACCCGATATCTCCGCAACCAAGCCTCGTAAGTGGTTGCGGTTTTCAATTTCTAATTGACAATAAACAGACCTTTCCATCGATGTACAGCACTTTACAAAATTCGAGAAAAAAAATTTGAGTGAAAAATTGAAAAAACTTATGATGCCGGCATCATTTAAAAGTTTAAAAATCAGATTTCTTTCGAAACCCGATATCTCCGCAACCAAGCCTCGTAAGTGGTTGCGGTTTTCAATTTCTAATTGACAATAAACAGACCTTCCCATCGATGAACAGCACTTTACAAAATTCGAGAAAAAAATTTTGAGTGAAAAATTGAAAAAACTTATGATGCCGGCATCATTTAAAAGTTTAAAAATCAGATTTCTTTCGAAACCCGATATCTCCGCAACCAAGCCTCGTAGGTGGTTGCGGTTTTCAATTTCTAATTGACAATAAACAGACCTTTCCATCGATGTACAGCACTTTACAAAATTCGAGAAAAAAATTTTGAGTGAAAAATTGAAAAAACTTATGATGCCGGCATCATTTAAAAGTTTAAAAATCAGATTTCTTTCGAAACCCGATATCTCCGCAACCAAGCCTCGTAGGTGGTTGCGGTTTTCAATCTCTAATTGACAATAAACAGACCTTTCCATCGATGTACAGCACTTTACAAAATTCGAGAAAAAAATTTTGAGTGAAAAATTGAAAAAACTTATGATGCCGGCATCATTTAAAAGTTTTAAAATCAGATTTCTTTCGAAACCCGATATCTCCGCAACCAAGCCTCGTAGGTGGTTGCGGTTTTCAATTTCTAATTGACAATAAACAGACCTTTCCATCGATGTACAGCACTTTACAAAATTCGAGAAAAAAATTTTGAGTGAAAAATTGAAAAAACTTATGATGCCGGCATCATTTGAAAGTTTAAAAATCAGATTTCTTTCGAAACCCGATATCTCCGCAACCAAGCCTCGTAAGTGGTTGCGGTTTTCAATTTCTAATTGACAATAAACAGACCTTTCCATCGATGTACAGCACTTTACAAAATTCGAGAAAAAAATTTTGAGTGAAAAATTGAAAAAACTTATGATGCCGGCATCATTTAAAAGTTTAAAAATCAGATTTCTTTCGAAACTCGATATCTCCGCAACCAAGCCTCGTAAGTGGTTGCAGTTTTCAATTTCTAATTGACAATAAACAGACCTTTCCATCGATGTACAGCACTTTACAAAATTCGAGAAAAAAATTTTGAGTGAAAAATTGAAAAAACTTATGATGCCGGCATCATTTAAAAGTTTAAAAATCAGATTTCTTTCGAAACCCGATATCTCCGCAATCAAGCCTCGTAAGTGGTTGCGGTTTTCAATTTCTAATTGACAATAAACAGACCTTTCCATCGATGTACAGCACTTTACAAAATTCGAGAAAAAAAATTTTGAGTGAAAAATTGAAAAAACTTATGATGCCGGCATCATTTAAAAGTTTAAAAATCAGATTTCTTTCGGAACCCGATATCTCCGCAACCAAGCCTCGTAAGTGGTTGCGGTTTTCAATTTCTAATTGACAATAAACAGACCTTTCCATCGATGTACAGCACTTTACAAAATTCGAGAAAAAAAATTTGAGTGAAAAATTGAAAAAACTTATGATGCCGGCATCATTTAAAAGTTTAAAAATCAGATTTCTTTCGAAACCCGATATCTCCGCAACCAAGCCTCGTAAGTGGTTGCGGTTTTCAATTTCTAATTGACAATAAACAGACCTTTCCATCGATGTACAGCACTTTACAAAATTCGAGAAAAAAATTTTGAGTGAAAAATTGAAAAAACTTATGATGCCGGCATCATTTAAAAGTTTAAAAACAGATTTCTTTCGAAACCCGATATCTCCGCAACCAAGCCTCGTAAGTGGTTGCGGTTTTCAATTTCTAATTGACAATAAACAGACCTTTCCATCGATGTACAGCACTTTACAATATTCGAGAAAAAAATTTTGAGTGAAAAATTGAAAAAACTTATGATGCCGGCATCATTTAAAAGTTTAAAAATCAGATTTCTTTCGAAACCCGATATCTCCGCAACCAAGCCTCGTAAGTGGTTGCGGTTTTCAATTTCTAATTGACAATTAACAGACCTTTCCATCGATGTACAGCACTTTACAAAATTCGAGAAAAACATTTTTAGTGAAAAATTGAAAAAACTTATGATGCCGGCATCATTTAAAAGTTTAAAAATCAGATTTCTTTCGAAACCCGATATCTCCGCAACCAAGCCTCGTAAGTGGTTGCGGTTTTCAATTTCTAATTGACAATAAACAGACCTTTCCATCGATGTAGAGCACTTTACAAAATTCGAGAAAAAAATTTTGAGTGAAAAATTGAAAATTTGATCATTTAAAAGTTTAAAAACAGATTTCGTTCGAAACCCGATATCTCCGCAACCAAGCCTCGTAAGTGGTTGCGGTTTTCAATTTCTAATTGACAATAAACAGACCTTTCCATCGATGAAATTGAAAAAACTTATGATGCCGGCATCATTTCAATTTCTAATTGACAATAAACAGACCTTTCCATCGATGTACAGCACTTTACAAAATTCGAGAAAAAAATTTTGAGTGAAAAATTGAAAAAACTTATGATGCCGGCATCATTTGAAAGTTTAAAAATCAGATTTCTTTCGAAACCCGATATCTCCGCAACCAAGCCTCGTAAGTGGTTGCGGTTTTCAATTTCTAATTGACAATAAACAGACCTTTCCATCGATGTACAGCACTTTACAAAATTCGAGAAAAAAATTTTGAGTGAAAAATTGAAAAAACTTATGATGCCGGCATCATTTAAAAGTTTAAAAATCAGATTTCTTTCGAAACCCGATATCTCCGCAACCAAGCCTCTTAAGTGGTTGCGGTTTTCAATTTCTAATTGACAATTAACAGACCTTTCCATCGATGTACAGCACTTTACAAAATTCGAGAAAAAAATTTTGAGTGAAAAATTGAAAAAACTTATGATGCCGGCATCATTTAAAAGTTTAAAAATCAGATTTCTTTCGAAACCCGATATCTCCGCAATCAAGCCTCGTAAGTGGTTGCGGTTTTCAATTTCTAATTGACAATAAACAGACCTTTCCATCGATGTACAGCACTTTACAAAATTCGAGAAAACAAATTTTGAGTGAAAAATTGAAAAAACTTATGATGCCGGCATCATTTAAAAGTTTAAAAATCAGATTTCTTTCGGAACCCGATATCTCCGCAACTAAGCCTCGTAAGTGGTTGCGGTTTTCAATTTCTAATTGACAATAAACAGACCTTTCCATCGATGTACAGCACTTTACAAAATTCGAGAAAAAAAATTTGAGTGAAAAATTGAAAAAACTTATGATGCCGGCATCATTTAAAAGTTTAAAAATCAGATTTCTTTCGAAACCCGATATCTCCGCAACCAAGCCTCGTAAGTGGTTGCGGTTTTCAATTTCTAATTGACAATAAACAGACCTTTCCATCGATGTACAGCACTTTACAAAATTCGAGAAAAAAATTTTGAGTGAAAAATTGAAAAAACTTATGATGCCGGCATCATTTAAAAGTTTAAAAACAGATTTCTTTCGAAACCCGATATCTCCGCAACCAAGCCTCGTAAGTGGTTGCGGTTTTCAATTTCTAATTGACAATAAACAGACCTTTCCATCGATGTACAGCACTTTACAAAATTCGAGAAAAAAATTTTGAGTGAAAAATTGAAAATTTGATCATTTAAAAGTTTAAAAACAGATTTCTTTCGAAACCCGATATCTCCGCAACCAAGCCTCGTAAGTGGTTGCGGTTTTCAATTTCCAATTGACAATAAACAGACCTTTCCATCGATGTACAGCACTTTACAAAATTCGAGAAAAAAATTTTGAGTGAAAAATTGAAAAAACTTATGATGCCGGCATCATTTAAAAGTTTAAAAATCAGATTTCTTTCGAAACCCGATATCTCCGCAACCAAGCCTCGTAAGTGGTTGCGGTTTTCAATTTCTAATTGACAATTAACAGACCTTTCCATCGATGTACAGCACTTTACAAAATTCGAGAAAAACATTTTTAGTGAAAAATTGAAAAAACTTATGATGCCGGCATCATTTAAAAGTTTAAAAACAGATTTCTTTCGAAACCCGATATCTCCGCAACCAAGCCTCGTAAGTGGTTGCGGTTTTCAATTTCTAATTGACAATAAACAGACCTTTCCATCGATGTACAGCACTTTACAAAATTCGAGAAAAAAATTTTGAGTGAAAAATTGAAAAAACTTATGATGCCGGCATCATTTAAAAGTTTAAAAATCAGATTTCTTTCGAAACCCGATATCTCCGCAACCAAGCCTCTTAAGTGGTTGCGGTTTTCAATTTCTAATTGACAATTAACAGACCTTTCCATCGATGTACAGCACTTTACAAAATTCGAGAAAAAAATTTTGAGTGAAAAATTGAAAAAACTTATGATGCCGGCATCATTTAAAAGTTTAAAAATCAGATTTCTTTCGAAACCCGATATCTCCGCAACCAAGCCTCGTAAGTGGTTGCGGTTTTCAATTTCTAATTGACAATAAACAGACCTTTCCATCGATGTACAGCACTTTACAAAATTCGAGAAAAAAATTTTGAGTGAAAAATTGAAAAAAATTATGATGCCGGCATCATTTAAAAGTTTAAAAACAGATTTCTTTCGAAACCCGATATCTCCGCAACCAAGCCTCGTAAGTGGTTGCGGTTTTCAATTTCTAATTGACAATAAACAGACCTTTCCATCGATGTACAGCACTTTACAAAATTCGAGAAAAAAATTTTGAGTGAAAAATTGAAAAAACTTATGATGCCGGCATCATTTAAAAGTTTAAAAATCAGATTTCTTTCGAAACCCGATATCTCCGCAACCAAGCCTCGTAAGTAGTTGCGGTTTTCAATTTCTAATTGACAATTAACAGACCTTTCCATCGATGTACAGCACTTTACAAAATTCGAGAAAAACATTTTTAGTGAAAAATTGAAAAAACTTATGATGCCGGCATCATTTAAAAGTTTAAAAATCAGATTTCTTTCGAAACCCGATATCTCCGCAAGCAAGCCTCGTAAGTGGTTGCGGTTTTCAATTTCTAATTGACAATAAACAGACCTTTCCATCGATGTGCAGCACTTTACAAAATTCGAGAAAAAAATTTTGAGTGAAAAATTGAAAAAACTTATGATGCCGGCATCATTTAAAAGTTTAAAAATCAGATTTCTTTCGAAACCCGATATCTCCGCAACCAAGCCTCGTAAGTGGTTGCGGTTTTCAATTTCTAGCAGACCTTTCCATCGATGTACAGCACTTTACAAAATTCGAGAAAAAAATTTTGAGTGAAAAATTGAAAAAACTTATGATGCCGGCATCATTTAAAAGTTTAAAAATCAGATTTCTTTCGAAACCCGATATCTCCGCAACCAAGCCTCGTAAGTGGTTGCGGTTTTCAATTTCTAATTGACAATTAACAGACCTTTCCATCGATGTACAGCACTTTACAAAATTCGAGAAAAAAATTTTGAGTGAAAAATTGAAAAAACTTATGATGCCGGCATCATTTAAAAGTTTAAAAATCAGATTTCTTTCGAAACCCGATATCTCCGCAACCAAGCCTCGTAAGTTGTTGCGGTTTTCAATTTCTAATTGACAATAAACAGACCTTCCCATCGATGTACAGCACTTTACAAAATTCGAGAAAAAAATTTTGAGTGAAAAATTGAAAAAACTTATGATGCCGGCATCATTTAAAAGTTTAAAAAATCAGATTTCTTTCGAAACCCGATATCTCCGCAACCAAGCCTCGTAGGTGGTTGCGGTTTTCAATTTCTAATTGACAATAAACAGACCTTTCCATCGATGTACAGCACTTTACAAAATTCGAGAAAAAAATTTTGAGTGAAAAATTGAAAAAACTTATGATGCCGGCATCATTTAAAAGTTTAAAAATCAGATTTCTTTCGAAACCCGATATCTCCGCAACCAAGCCTCGTAAGTGGTTGCGGTTTTCAATTTCTAATTGACAATTAACAGACCTTTCCATCGATGTACAGCACTTTACAAAATTCGAGAAAAAAATTTTGAGTGAAAAATTGAAAAAACTTATGATGCCGGCATCATTTAAAAGTTTAAAAATCAGATTTCTTTCGAAACCCGATATCTCCGCAACCAAGCCTCGTAAGTGGTTGCGGTTTTCAATTTCTAATTGACAATAAACAGACCTTCCCATCGATGTACAGCACTTTACAAAATTCGAGAAAAAAATTTTGAGTGAAAAATTGAAAAAACTTATGATGCCGGCATCATTTAAAAGTTTAAAAAATCAGATTTCTTTTGAAACCCGATATCTCCGCAACCAAGCCTCGTAGGTGGTTGCGGTTTTCAATTTCTAATTGACAATAAACAGACCTTTCCATCGATGTACAGCACTTTACAAAATTCGAGAAAAAAATTTTGAGTGAAAAATTGAAAAAACTTATGATGCCGGCATCATTTAAAAGTTTAAAAATCAGATTTCTTTCGAAACCCGATATCTCCGCAACCAAGCCTCGTAAGTGGTTGCGGTTTTCAATTTCTAATTGACAATAAACAGACCTTTCCATTGAGTGAAAAATTGCAAAAACTTATGATGCCGGCATCATTTAAAAGTTTAAAAATCAGATTTCTTTCGAAACCCGATATCTCCGCAACCAAGCCTCGTAAGTGGTTGCGGTTTTCAATTTCTAATTGACAATTAACAGACCTTTCCATCGATGTACAGCACTTTACAAAATTCGAGAAAAAAATTTTGAGTGAAAAATTGAAAAAACTTATGATGCCGGCATCATTTAAAAGTTTAAAAATCAGATTTCTTTCGAAACCCGATATCTCCGCAACCAAGCCTCGTAAGTGGTTGCGGTTTTCAATTTCTAATTGACAATTAACAGACCTTTCCATCGATGTACAGCACTTTACAAAATTCGAGAAAAAAATTTTGAGTGAAAAATTGAAAAAACTTATGATGCCGGCATCATTTAAAAGTTTAAAAATCAGATTTCTTTCGAAACCCGATATCTCCGCAACCAAGCCTCGTAAGTGGTTGCGGTTTTCAATTTCTAATTGACAATTAACAGACCTTTCCATCGATGTACAGCACTTTACAAAATTCGAGAAAAAAATTTTGAGTGAAAAATTGAAAAAACTTATGATGCCGGCATCATTTAAAAGTTTAAAAATCAGATTTCTTTCGAAACCCGATATCTCCGCAACCAAGCCTCGTAAGTGGTTGCGGTTTTCAATTTCTAATTGACAATAAACAGACCTTTCCATTGAGTGAAAAATTGCAAAAACTTATGATGCCGGCATCATTTAAAAGTTTAAAAATCAGATTTCTTTCGAAACCCGATATCTCCGCAACCAAGCCTCGTAAGTGGTTGCGGTTTTCAATTTCTAATTGACAATTAACAGACCTTTCCATCGATGTACAGCACTTTACAAAATTCGAGAAAAAAATTTTGAGTGAAAAATTGAAAAAACTTATGATGCCGGCATCATTTAAAAGTTTAAAAATCAGATTTCTTTCGAAACCCGATATCTCCGCAACCAAGCCTCGTAAGTGGTTGCGGTTTTCAATTTCTAATTGACAATTAACAGACCTTTCCATCGATGTACAGCACTTTACAAAATTCGAGAAAAAAATTTTGAGTGAAAAATTGAAAAAACTTATGATGCCGGCATCATTTAAAAGTTTAAAAATCAGATTTCTTTCGAAACCCGATATCTCCGCAACCAAGCCTCGTAAGTGGTTGCGGTTTTCAATTTCTAATTGACAATAAACAGACCTTTCCATCGATGTACAGCACTTTACAAAATTCGAGAAAAAAATTTTGAGTGAAAAATTGAAAAAACTTATGATGCCGGCATCATTTAAAAGTTTAAAAATCAGATTTCTTTCGAAACCCGATATCTCCGCAACCAAGCCTCGTAAGTGGTTGCGGTTTTCAATTTCTAATTGACAATAAACAGACCTTTCCATTGAGTGAAAAATTGCAAAAACTTATGATGCCGGCATCATTTAAAAGTTTAAAAATCAGATTTCTTTCGAAACCCGATATCTCCGCAACCAAGCCTCGTAAGTGGTTGTGGTTTTCAATTTCTAATTGACAATAAACAGACCTTCCCATCGATGTACAGCACTTTACAAAATTCGAGAAAAAAATTTTGAGTGAAAAATTGAAAAAACTTATGATGCCGGCATCATTTAAAAGTTTAAAAATCAGATTTCTTTCGAAACCCGATATCTCCGCAACCAAGCCTCGTAAGTGGTTGCGGTTTTCAATTTCTAATTGACAATTAACAGACCTTTCCATCGATGTACAGCACTTTACAAAATTCGAGAAAAAAATTTTGAGTGAAAAATTGAAAAAACTTATGATGCCGGCATCATTTAAAAGTTTAAAAATCAGATTTCTTTCGAAACCCGATATCTCCGCAACCAAGCCTCGTAAGTGGTTGCGGTTTTCAATTTCTAATTGACAATAAACAGACCTTCCCATCGATGTACAGCACTTTACAAAATTCGAGAAAAAAATTTTGAGTGAAAAATTGAAAAAACTTATGATGCCGGCATCATTTAAAAGTTTAAAAAATCAGATTTCTTTCGAAACCCGATATCTCCGCAACCAAGCCTCGTAGGTGGTTGCGGTTTTCAATTTCTAATTGACAATAAACAGACCTTTCCATCGATGTACAGCACTTTACAAAATTCGAGAAAAAAATTTTGAGTGAAAAATTGAAAAAACTTATGATGCCGGCATCATTTAAAAGTTTAAAAATCAGATTTCTTTCGAAACCCGATATCTCCGCAACCAAGCCTCGTAAGTGGTTGCGGTTTTCAATTTCTAATTGACAATAAACAGACCTTTCCATTGAGTGAAAAATTGCAAAAACTTATGATGCCGGCATCATTTAAAAGTTTAAAAATCAGATTTCTTTCGAAACCCGATATCTCCGCAACCAAGCCTCGTAAGTGGTTGCGGTTTTCAATTTCTAATTGACAATTAACAGACCTTTCCATCGATGTACAGCACTTTACAAAATTCGAGAAAAAAATTTTGAGTGAAAAATTGAAAAAACTTATGATGCCGGCATCATTTAAAAGTTTAAAAATCAGATTTCTTTCGAAACCCGATATCTCCGCAACCAAGCCTCGTAAGTGGTTGCGGTTTTCAATTTCTAATTGACAATAAACAGACCTTTCCATCGATGTACAGCACTTTACAAAATTCGAGAAAAAAATTTTGAGTGAAAAATTGAAAAAAATTATGATGCCGGCATCATTTAAAAGTTTAAAAACAGATTTCTTTCGAAACCCGATATCTCCGCAACCAAGCCTCGTAAGTGGTTGCGGTTTTCAATTTCTAATTGACAATAAACAGACCTTCCCATCGATGTACAGCACTTTACAAAATTCGAGAAAAAAATTTTGAGTGAAAAATTGAAAAAACTTATGATGCCGGCATCATTTAAAAGTTTAAAAAATCAGATTTCTTTCGAAACCCGATATCTCCGCAACCAAGCCTCGTAGGTGGTTGCGGTTTTCAATTTCTAATTGACAATAAACAGACCTTTCCATCGATGTACAGCACTTTACAAAATTCGAGAAAAAAATTTTGAGTGAAAAATTGAAAAAACTTATGATGCCGGCATCATTTAAAAGTTTAAAAATCAGATTTCTTTCGAAACCCGATATCTCCGCAACCAAGCCTCGTAAGTGGTTGCGGTTTTCAATTTCTAATTGACAATAAACAGACCTTTCCATTGAGTGAAAAATTGCAAAAACTTATGATGCCGGCATCATTTAAAAGTTTAAAAATCAGATTTCTTTCGAAACCCGATATCTCCGCAACCAAGCCTCGTAAGTGGTTGCGGTTTTCAATTTCTAATTGACAATTAACAGACCTTTCCATCGATGTACAGCACTTTACAAAATTCGAGAAAAAAATTTTGAGTGAAAAATTGAAAAAACTTATGATGCCGGCATCATTTAAAAGTTTAAAAATCAGATTTCTTTCGAAACCCGATATCTCCGCAACCAAGCCTCGTAAGTGGTTGCGGTTTTCAATTTCTAATTGACAATAAACAGACCTTTCCATCGATGTACAGCACTTTACAAAATTCGAGAAAAAAATTTTGAGTGAAAAATTGAAAAAACTTATGATGCCGGCATCATTTAAAAGTTTAAAAATCAGATTTCTTTCGAAACCCGATATCTCCGCAACCAAGCCTCGTAAGTGGTTGCGGTTTTCAATTTCTAATTGACAATTAACAGACCTTTCCATCGATGTACAGCACTTTACAAAATTCGAGAAAAACATTTTTAGTGAAAAATTGAAAAAACTTATGATGCCGGCATCATTTAAAAGTTTAAAAATCAGATTTCTTTCGAAACCCGATATCTCCGCAAGCAAGCCTCGTAAGTGGTTGCGGTTTTCAATTTCTAATTGACAATAAACAGACCTTTCCATCGATGTGCAGCACTTTACAAAATTCGAGAAAAAAATTTTGAGTGAAAAATTGAAAAAACTTATGATGCCGGCATCATTTAAAAGTTTAAAAATCAGATTTCTTTCGAAACCCGATATCTCCGCAACCAAGCCTCGTAAGTGGTTGCGGTTTTCAATTTCTAGCAGACCTTTCCATCGATGTACAGCACTTTACAAAATTCGAGAAAAAAATTTTGAGTGAAAAATTGAAAAAACTTATGATGCCGGCATCATTTAAAAGTTTAAAAATCAGATTTCTTTCGAAACCCGATATCTCCGCAACCAAGCCTCGTAAGTGGTTGCGGTTTTCAATTTCTAATTGACAATTAACAGACCTTTCCATCGATGTACAGCACTTTACAAAATTCGAGAAAAAAATTTTGAGTGAAAAATTGAAAAAACTTATGATGCCGGCATCATTTAAAAGTTTAAAAATCAGATTTCTTTCGAAACCCGATATCTCCGCAACCAAGCCTCGTAAGTGGTTGCGGTTTTCAATTTCTAATTGACAATAAACAGACCTTCCCATCGATGTACAGCACTTTACAAAATTCGAGAAAAAAATTTTGAGTGAAAAATTGAAAAAACTTATGATGTCGGCATCATTTAAAAGTTTAAAAAATCAGATTTCTTTCGAAACCCGATATCTCCGCAACCAAGCCTCGTAGGTGGTTGCGGTTTTCAATTTCTAATTGACAATAAACAGACCTTTCCATCGATGTACAGCACTTTACAAAATTCGAGAAAAAAATTTTGAGTGAAAAATTGAAAAAACTTATGATGCCGGCATCATTTAAAAGTTTAAAAATCAGATTTCTTTCGAAACCCGATATCTCCGCAACCAAGCCTCGTAAGTGGTTGCGGTTTTCAATTTCTAATTGACAATTAACAGACCTTTCCATCGATGTACAGCACTTTACAAAATTCGAGAAAAAAATTTTGAGTGAAAAATTGAAAAAACTTATGATGCCGGCATCATTTAAAAGTTTAAAAATCAGATTTCTTTCGAAACCCGATATCTCCGCAACCAAGCCTCGTAAGTGGTTGCGGTTTTCAATTTCTAATTGACAATAAACAGACCTTTCCATCGATGTACAGCACTTTACAAAATTCGAGAAAAAAATTTTGAGTGAAAAATTGAAAAAACTTATGATGCCGGCATCATTTAAAAGTTTAAAAAATCAGATTTCTTTCGAAACCCGATATCTCCGCAACCAAGCCTCGTAGGTGGTTAAGGTTTTCAATTTCTAATTGACAATAAACAGACCTTTCCATCGATGTACAGCACTTTACAAAATTCGAGAAAAAAATTTTGAGTGAAAAATTGAAAAAACTTATGATGCCGGCATCATTTAAAAGTTTAAAAATCAGATTTCTTTCGAAACCCGATATCTCCGCAACCAAGCCTCGTAAGTGGTTGCGGTTTTCAATTTCTAATTGACAATAAACAGACCTTTCCATTGAGTGAAAAATTGCAAAAACTTATGATGCCGGCATCATTTAAAAGTTTAAAAATCAGATTTCTTTCGAAACCCGATATCTCCGCAACCAAGCCTCGTAAGTGGTTGCGGTTTTCAATTTCTAATTGACAATAAACAGACCTTTCCATCGATGTACAGCACTTTACAAAATTCGAGAAAAAAATTTTGAGTGAAAAATTGAAAAAACTTATGATGCCGGCATCATTTAAAAGTTTAAAAATCAGATTTATTTCGAAACCCGATATCTCCGCAACCAAGCCTCGTAAGTGGTTGCGGTTTTCCATTTCTAATTGACAATAAACAGACCTTTCCATCGATGTACAGCACTTTACAAAATTCGAGAAAAAAATTTTGAGTGAAAAATTGAAAAAACTTATGATGCCGGCATCATTTAAAAGTTTAAAAATCAGATTTCTTTCGAAACCCGATATCTCCGCAACCAAGCCTCGTAAGTGGTTGCGGTTTTCAATTTCTAATTGACAATAAACAGACCTTTCCATCGGTGTGCAGCACTTTACAAAATTCGGCATCATTTAAAAGTTTAAAAATCAGATTTCTTTCGAAACCCGATATCTCCGCAACCAAGCCTCGTAAGTGGTTGCGGTTTTCAATTTCTAATTGACAATAAACAGACCTTTCCATCGATGTACAGCACTTTACAAAATTCGAGAAAAAAATTTTGAGTGAAAAATTGAAAAAACTTATGATGCCGGCATCATTTAAAAGTTTAAAAACAGATTTCTTTCGAAACCCGATATCTCCGCAACCAAGCCTCGTAAGTGGTTGCGGTTTTCAATTTCTAATTGACAATAAACAGACCTTTCCATCGATGTACAGCACTTTACAAAATTCGAGAAAAAAATTTTGAGTGAAAAATTGAAAAAACTTATGATGCCGGCATCATTTAAAAGTTTAAAAATCAGATTTCTTTCGAAACCCGATATCTCCGCAACCAAGCCTCGTAAGTGGTTGCGGTTTTCAATTTCTAATTGACAATAAACAGACCTTTCCATCGATGTACAGCACTTTACAAAATTCGAGAAAAAAATTTTGAGTGAAAAATTGAAAAAACTTATGATGCCGGCATCATTTAAAAGTTTAAAAATCAGATTTCTTTCGAAACCCGATATCTCCGCAACCAAGCCTCGTAGGTGGTTGCGGTTTTCAATTTCTAATTGACAATAAACAGACCTTTCCATCGATGTACAGCACTTTACAAAATTCGAGAAAAAAATTTTGAGTGAAAAATTGAAAAAACTTATGATGCCGGCATCATTTAAAAGTTTAAAAATCAGATTTCTTTCGAAACCCGATATCTCCGCAACCAAGCCTCGTAAGTGGTTGCGGTTTTCAATTTCTAATTGACAATAAACAGACCTTTCCATTGAGTGAAAAATTGCAAAAACTTATGATGCCGGCATCATTTAAAAGTTTAAAAATCAGATTTCTTTCGAAACCCGATATCTCCGCAACCAAGCCTCGTAAGTGGTTGCGGTTTTCAATTTCTAATTGACAATAAACAGACCTTTCCATCGATGTACAGCACTTTAAAAAATTCGAGAAAAAAATTTTGAGTGAAAAATTGAAAAAACTTATGATGCCGGCATCATTTAAAAGTTTAAAAATCAGATTTCTTTCGAAACCCGATATCTCCGCAACCAAGCCTCGTAAGTGGTTGCGGTTTTCAATTTCTAATTGACAATAAACAGACCTTTCCATCGATGTGCAGCACTTTACAAAATTCGAGAAAAAAATTTTGAGTGAAAAATTGAAAAAACTTATGATGCCGGCATCATTTAAAAGTTTAAAAATCAGATTTCTTTCGAAACCCGATATCTCCGCAACCAAGCCTCGTAAGTGGTTGCGGTTTTCAATTTCTAATTGACAATAAACAGACCTTTCCATCGATGTACAGCACTTTACAAAATTCGAGAAAAAAATTTTGAGTGAAAAATTGAAAAAACTTATGATGCCGGCATCATTTAAAAGTTTAAAAATCAGATTTCTTTCGAAACCCGATATCTCCGCAACCAAGCCTCGTAAGTGGTTGCGGTTTTCAATTTCTAATTGACAATAAACAGACCTTTCCATTGAGTGAAAAATTGCAAAAACTTATGATGCCGGCATCATTTAAAAGTTTAAAAATCAGATTTCTTTCGAAACCCGATATCTCCGCATCCAAGCCTCGTAAGTGGTTGCGGTTTTCAATTTCTAGCAGACCTTTCCATCGATGTACAGCACTTTACAAAATTCGAGAAAAACATTTTTAGTGAAAAATTGAAAAAACTTATGATGCCGGCATCATTTAAAAGTTTAAAAATCAGATTTCTTTCGAAACCCGATATCTCCGCAACCAAGCCTCGTAAGTGGTTGCGGTTTTCAATTTCTAATTGACAATAAACAGACCTTTCCATCGATGTACAGCACTTTACAAAATTCGAGAAAAAAATTTTGAGTGAAAAATTGAAAAAACTTATGATGCCGGCATCATTTAAAAGTTTAAAAATCAGATTTCTTTCGAAACCCGATATCTCCGCAACCAAGCCTCGTAAGTGGTTGCGGTTTTCAATTTCTAATTGACAATAAACAGACCTTTCCATTGAGTGAAAAATTGCAAAAACTTATGATGCCGGCATCATTTAAAAGTTTAAAAATCAGATTTCTTTCGAAACCCGATATCTCCGCAACCAAGCCTCGTAAGTGGTTGCGGTTTTCAATTTCTAATTGACAATTAACAGACCTTTCCATCGATGTACAGCACTTTACAAAATTCGAGAAAAAAATTTTGAGTGAAAAATTGAAAAAACTTATGATGCCGGCATCATTTAAAAGTTTAAAAATCAGATTTCTTTCGAAACCCGATATCTCCGCAACCAAGCCTCGTAAGTGGTTGCGGTTTTCAATTTCTAATTGACAATAAACAGACCTTTCCATCGATGTGCAGCACTTTACAAAATTCGAGAAAAAAATTTTGAGTGAAAAATTGAAAAAACTTATGATGCCGGCATCATTTAAAAGTTTAAAAATCAGATTTCTTTCGAAACCCGATATCTCCGCAACCAAGCCTCGTAAGTGGTTGCGGTTTTCAATTTCTAGCAGACCTTTCCATCGATGTACAGCACTTTACAAAATTCGAGAAAAAAATTTTGAGTGAAAAATTGAAAAAACTTATGATGCCGGCATCATTTAAAAGTTTAAAAATCAGATTTCTTTCGAAACCCGATATCTCCGCAACCAAGCCTCGTAAGTGGTTGCGGTTTTCAATTTCTAATTGACAATAAACAGACCTTTCCATCGATGTACAGCACTTTACAAAATGCGAGAAAAAAAATTTGAGTGAACAATTGAAAAAACTTATGATGCCGGCATCATTTAAAAGTTTAAAAATCAGATTTCTTTCGAAACCCGATATCTCCGCAACCAAGCCTCGTAAGTGGTTGCGGTTTTCAATTTCTAATTGACAATAAACAGACCTTTCCATCGATGTACAGCACTTTACAAAATTCGAGAAAAAAATTTTGAGTGAAAAATTGAAAAAACTTATGATGCCGGCATCATTTAAAAGTTTAAAAACAGATTTCTTTCGAAACCCGATATCTCCGCAACCAAGCCTCGTAAGTGGTTGCAGTTTTCAATTTCTAATTGACAATAAACAGACCTTTCCATCGATGTACAGCACTTTACAAAATTCGAGAAAAAAATTTTGAGTGAAAAATTGAAAAAACTTATGATGCCGGCATCATTTAAAAGTTTAAAAATCAGATTTCTTTCGAAACCCGATATCTCCGCAACCAAGCCTCGTAAGTGGTTGCGGTTTTCAATTTCTAATTGACAATAAACAGACCTTTCCATCGATGTACAGCACTTTACAAAATTCGAGAAAAAAATTTTGAGTGAAAAATTGAAAAAACTTATGATGCCGGCATCATTTAAAAGTTTAAAAATCAGATTTCTTTCGAAACCCGATATCTCCGCAAGCAAGCCTCGTAAGTGGTTGCGGTTTTCAATTTCTAATTGACAATAAACAGACCTTTCCATCGATGTACAGCACTTTACAAAATTCGAGAAAAAAATTTTGAGTGAAAAATTGAAAAAACTTATGATGCCGGCATCATTTAAAAGTTTAAAAATCAGATTTCTTTCGAAACCCGATATCTCCGCAACCAAGCCTCGTAAGTGGTTGCGGTTTTCAATTTCTAATTGACAATAAACAGACCTTTCCATCGATGTACAGCACTTTACAAAATTCGAGAAAAAAATTTTGAGTGAAAAATTGAAAAAACTTATGATGCCGGCATCATTTAAAAGTTTAAAAATCAGATTTCTTTCGAAACCCGATATCTCCGCAACCAAGCCTCGTAAGTGGTTGCGGTTTTCAATTTCTAATTGACAATAAACAGACCTTTCCAGCAGCACTTTACAAAATTCGAGAAAAAAATTTTGAGTGAAAAATTGAAAAAACTTATGATGCCGGCATCATTTAAAAGTTTAAAAATCAGATTTCTTTCGAAACCCGATATCTCCGCAAGCAAGCCTCGTAAGTGGTTGCGGTTTTCAATCTCTAATTGACAATAAACAGACCTTTCCATCGATGTGCAGCACTTTACAAAATTCGAGAAAAAAATTTTGAGTGAAAAATTGAAAAAACTTATGATGCCGGCATCATTTAAAAGTTTAAAAATCAGATTTCTTTCGAAACCCGATATCTCCGCAACCAAGCCTCGTAAGTGGTTGCGGTTTTCAATTTCTAATTGACAATAAACAGACCTTTCCATCGATGTACAGCACTTTACAAAATGCGAGAAAAAAAATTTGAGTGAACAATTGAAAAAACTTATGATGCCGGCATCATTTAAAAGTTTAAAAATCAGATTTCTTTCGAAACCCGATATCTCCGCAACCAAGCCTCATAAGTGGTTGCGGTTTTCATCGATGTACAGCACTTTACAAAATGCGAGAAAAAAAATTTGAGTGAAAAATTGAAAAAACATGATGCCGGCATCATTTAAAAGTTTAAAAATCAGATTTCTTTCGAAACCCGATATCTCCGCAACCAAGCCTCGTAAGTGGTTGCGGTTTTCAATTTCTAATTGACAATAAACAGACCTTTCCATCGATGTACAGCACTTTACAAAATTCGAGAAAAAAATTTTGAGTGAAAAATTGAAAAAACTTATGATGCCGGCATCATTTAAAAGTTTAAAAATCAGATTTCTTTCGAAACCCGATATCTCCGCAACCAAGCCTCGTAAGTGGTTGCGGTTTTCAATTTCTAATTGACAATAAACAGACCTTTCCATCGATGTACAGCACTTTACAAAATTCGAGAAAAAAATTTTGAGTGAAAAATTGAAAAAACTTATGATGCCGGCATCATTTAAAAGTTTAAAAATCAGATTTCTTTCGAAACCCGATATCTCCGCAACCAAGCCTCGTAAGTGGTTGCGGTTTTCAATTTCTAATTGACAATAAACAGACCTTCCCATCGATGTACAGCACTTTACAAAATTCGAGAAAAAAATTTTGAGTGAAAAATTGAAAAAACTTATGATGCCGGCATCATTTAAAAGTTTAAAAATCAGATTTCTTTCGAAACCCGATATCTCCGCAACCAAGCCTCGTAGGTGGTTGCGGTTTTCAATTTCTAATTGACAATAAACAGACCTTTCCATCGATGTACAGCACTTTACAAAATTCGAGAAAAAAATTTTGAGTGAAAAATTGAAAAAACTTATGATGCCGGCATCATTTAAAAGTTTAAAAATCAGATTTCTTTCGAAACCCGATATCTCCGCAACCAAGCCTCGTAAGTGGTTGCGGTTTTCAATTTCTAATTGACAATAAACAGACCTTTCCATTGAGTGAAAAATTGCAAAAACTTATGATGCCGGCATCATTTAAAAGTTTAAAAATCAGATTTCTTTCGAAACCCGATATCTCCGCAACCAAGCCTCGTAAGTGGTTGCGGTTTTCAATTTCTAATTGACAATAAACAGACCTTTCCATCGATGTACAGCACTTTACAAAATTCGAGAAAAAAATTTGAGTGAAAAATTGCAAAAACTTATGATGCCGGCATCATTTAAAAGTTTAAAAATCAGATTTCTTTCGAAACCCGATATCTCCGCAACCAAGCCTCGTAAGTGGTTGCGGTTTTCAATTTCTAATTGACAATAAACAGACCTTTCCATCGATGTACAGCACTTTACAAAATTCGAGAAAAAAATTTGAGTGAAAAATTGCAAAAACTTATGATGCCGGCATCATTTAAAAGTTTAAAAATCAGATTTCTTTCGAAACCCGATATCTCCGCAACCAAGCCTCGTAAGTGGTTGCGGTTTTCAATTTCTAATTGACAATAAACAGACCTTTCCATCGATGTACAGCACTTTACAAAATTCGAGAAAAAAATTTTTAGTGACAAAATTGAAAAAACTTATGATGCCGGCATCATTTAAAAGTTTAAAAATCAGATTTCTTTCGAAACCCGATATCTCCGCAACCAAGCCTCGTAAGTGGTTGCGGTTTTCAATTTCTAATTGACAATAAACAGACCTTTCCATCGATGTACAGCACTTTACAAAATGCGAGAAAAAAAATTTGAGTGAACAATTGAAAAAACTTATGATGCCGGCATCATTTAAAAGTTTAAAAATCAGATTTCTTTCGAAACCCGATATCTCCGCATCCAAGCCTCGTAAGTGGTTGCGGTTTTCAATTTCTAGCAGACCTTTCCATCGATGTACAGCACTTTACAAAATTCGAGAAAAACATTTTTAGTGAAAAATTGAAAAAACTTATGATGCCGGCATCATTTAAAAGTTTAAAAATCAGATTTCTTTCGAAACCCGATATCTCCGCAACCAAGCCTCGTAAGTGGTTGCGGTTTTCAATTTCTAATTGACAATAAACAGACCTTTCCATTGAGTGAAAAATTGCAAAAACTTATGATGCCGGCATCATTTAAAAGTTTAAAAATCAGATTTCTTTCGAAACCCGATATCTCCGCAACCAAGCCTCGTAAGTGGTTGCGGTTTTCAATTTCTAATTGACAATTAACAGACCTTTCCATCGATGTACAGCACTTTACAAAATTCGAGAAAAAAATTTTGAGTGAAAAATTGAAAAAACTTATGATGCCGGCATCATTTAAAAGTTTAAAAATCAGATTTCTTTCGAAACCCGATATCTCCGCAACCAAGCCTCGTAAGTGGTTGCGGTTTTCAATTTCTAATTGACAATAAACAGACCTTTCCATCGATGTGCAGCACTTTACAAAATTCGAGAAAAAAATTTTGAGTGAAAAATTGAAAAAACTTATGATGCCGGCATCATTTAAAAGTTTAAAAATCAGATTTCTTTCGAAACCCGATATCTCCGCAACCAAGCCTCGTAAGTGGTTGCGGTTTTCAATTTCTAGCAGACCTTTCCATCGATGTACAGCACTTTACAAAATTCGAGAAAAAAATTTTGAGTGAAAAATTGAAAAAACTTATGATGCCGGCATCATTTAAAAGTTTAAAAATCAGATTTCTTTCGAAACCCGATATCTCCGCAACCAAGCCTCGTAAGTGGTTGCGGTTTTCAATTTCTAATTGACAATAAACAGACCTTTCCATCGATGTACAGCACTTTACAAAATGCGAGAAAAAAAATTTGAGTGAACAATTGAAAAAACTTATGATGCCGGCATCATTTAAAAGTTTAAAAATCAGATTTCTTTCGAAACCCGATATCTCCGCAACCAAGCCTCGTAAGTGGTTGCGGTTTTCAATTTCTAATTGACAATAAACAGACCTTTCCATCGATGTACAGCACTTTACAAAATTCGAGAAAAAAATTTTGAGTGAAAAATTGAAAAAACTTATGATGCCGGCATCATTTAAAAGTTTAAAAACAGATTTCTTTCGAAACCCGATATCTCCGCAACCAAGCCTCGTAAGTGGTTGCAGTTTTCAATTTCTAATTGACAATAAACAGACCTTTCCATCGATGTACAGCACTTTACAAAATTCGAGAAAAAAATTTTGAGTGAAAAATTGAAAAAACTTATGATGCCGGCATCATTTAAAAGTTTAAAAATCAGATTTCTTTCGAAACCCGATATCTCCGCAACCAAGCCTCGTAAGTGGTTGCGGTTTTCAATTTCTAATTGACAATAAACAGACCTTTCCATCGATGTACAGCACTTTACAAAATTCGAGAAAAAAATTTTGAGTGAAAAATTGAAAAAACTTATGATGCCGGCATCATTTAAAAGTTTAAAAATCAGATTTCTTTCGAAACCCGATATCTCCGCAAGCAAGCCTCGTAAGTGGTTGCGGTTTTCAATTTCTAATTGACAATAAACAGACCTTTCCATCGATGTACAGCACTTTACAAAATTCGAGAAAAAAATTTTGAGTGAAAAATTGAAAAAACTTATGATGCCGGCATCATTTAAAAGTTTAAAAATCAGATTTCTTTCGAAACCCGATATCTCCGCAACCAAGCCTCGTAAGTGGTTGCGGTTTTCAATTTCTAATTGACAATAAACAGACCTTTCCATCGATGTACAGCACTTTACAAAATTCGAGAAAAAAATTTTGAGTGAAAAATTGAAAAAACTTATGATGCCGGCATCATTTAAAAGTTTAAAAATCAGATTTCTTTCGAAACCCGATATCTCCGCAACCAAGCCTCGTAAGTGGTTGCGGTTTTCAATTTCTAATTGACAATAAACAGACCTTTCCAGCAGCACTTTACAAAATTCGAGAAAAAAATTTTGAGTGAAAAATTGAAAAAACTTATGATGCCGGCATCATTTAAAAGTTTAAAAATCAGATTTCTTTCGAAACCCGATATCTCCGCAAGCAAGCCTCGTAAGTGGTTGCGGTTTTCAATCTCTAATTGACAATAAACAGACCTTTCCATCGATGTGCAGCACTTTACAAAATTCGAGAAAAAAATTTTGAGTGAAAAATTGAAAAAACTTATGATGCCGGCATCATTTAAAAGTTTAAAAATCAGATTTCTTTCGAAACCCGATATCTCCGCAACCAAGCCTCGTAAGTGGTTGCGGTTTTCAATTTCTAATTGACAATAAACAGACCTTTCCATCGATGTACAGCACTTTACAAAATGCGAGAAAAAAAATTTGAGTGAACAATTGAAAAAACTTATGATGCCGGCATCATTTAAAAGTTTAAAAATCAGATTTCTTTCGAAACCCGATATCTCCGCAACCAAGCCTCATAAGTGGTTGCGGTTTTCATCGATGTACAGCACTTTACAAAATGCGAGAAAAAAAATTTGAGTGAAAAATTGAAAAAACATGATGCCGGCATCATTTAAAAGTTTAAAAATCAGATTTCTTTCGAAACCCGATATCTCCGCAACCAAGCCTCGTAAGTGGTTGCGGTTTTCAATTTCTAATTGACAATAAACAGACCTTTCCATCGATGTACAGCACTTTACAAAATTCGAGAAAAAAATTTTGAGTGAAAAATTGAAAAAACTTATGATGCCGGCATCATTTAAAAGTTTAAAAATCAGATTTCTTTCGAAACCCGATATCTCCGCAACCAAGCCTCGTAAGTGGTTGCGGTTTTCAATTTCTAATTGACAATAAACAGACCTTTCCATCGATGTACAGCACTTTACAAAATTCGAGAAAAAAATTTTGAGTGAAAAATTGAAAAAACTTATGATGCCGGCATCATTTAAAAGTTTAAAAATCAGATTTCTTTCGAAACCCGATATCTCCGCAACCAAGCCTCGTAAGTGGTTGCGGTTTTCAATTTCTAATTGACAATAAACAGACCTTCCCATCGATGTACAGCACTTTACAAAATTCGAGAAAAAAATTTTGAGTGAAAAATTGAAAAAACTTATGATGCCGGCATCATTTAAAAGTTTAAAAATCAGATTTCTTTCGAAACCCGATATCTCCGCAACCAAGCCTCGTAGGTGGTTGCGGTTTTCAATTTCTAATTGACAATAAACAGACCTTTCCATCGATGTACAGCACTTTACAAAATTCGAGAAAAAAATTTTGAGTGAAAAATTGAAAAAACTTATGATGCCGGCATCATTTAAAAGTTTAAAAATCAGATTTCTTTCGAAACCCGATATCTCCGCAACCAAGCCTCGTAAGTGGTTGCGGTTTTCAATTTCTAATTGACAATAAACAGACCTTTCCATTGAGTGAAAAATTGCAAAAACTTATGATGCCGGCATCATTTAAAAGTTTAAAAATCAGATTTCTTTCGAAACCCGATATCTCCGCAACCAAGCCTCGTAAGTGGTTGCGGTTTTCAATTTCTAATTGACAATAAACAGACCTTTCCATCGATGTACAGCACTTTACAAAATTCGAGAAAAAAATTTGAGTGAAAAATTGCAAAAACTTATGATGCCGGCATCATTTAAAAGTTTAAAAATCAGATTTCTTTCGAAACCCGATATCTCCGCAACCAAGCCTCGTAAGTGGTTGCGGTTTTCAATTTCTAATTGACAATAAACAGACCTTTCCATCGATGTACAGCACTTTACAAAATTCGAGAAAAAAATTTGAGTGAAAAATTGAAAAAACTTATGATGCCGGCATCATTTAAAAGTTTAAAAATCAGATTTCTTTCGAAACCCGATATCTCCGCAACCAAGCCTCGTAAGTGGTTGCGGTTTTCAATTTCTAATTGACAATAAACAGACCTTTCCATCGATGTACAGCACTTTACAAAATTCGAGAAAAAAATTTTTAGTGACAAAATTGAAAAAACTTATGATGCCGGCATCATTTAAAAGTTTAAAAATCAGATTTCTTTCGAAACCCGATATCTCCGCAACCAAGCCTCGTAAGTGGTTGCGGTTTTCAATTTCTAATTGACAATAAACAGACCTTTCCATCGATGTACAGCACTTTACAAAATGCGAGAAAAAAAATTTGAGTGAACAATTGAAAAAACTTATGATGCCGGCATCATTTAAAAGTTTAAAAATCAGATTTCTTTCGAAACCCGATATCTCCGCATCCAAGCCTCGTAAGTGGTTGCGGTTTTCAATTTCTAGCAGACCTTTCCATCGATGTACAGCACTTTACAAAATTCGAGAAAAACATTTTTAGTGAAAAATTGAAAAAACTTATGATGCCGGCATCATTTAAAAGTTTAAAAATCAGATTTCTTTCGAAACCCGATATCTCCGCAACCAAGCCTCGTAAGTGGTTGCGGTTTTCAATTTCTAATTGACAATAAACAGACCTTTCCATCGATGTACAGCACTTTACAAAATTCGAGAAAAAAATTTTGAGTGAAAAATTGAAAAAACTTATGATGCCGGCATCATTTAAAAGTTTAAAAATCAGATTTCTTTCGAAACCCGATATCTCCGCAACCAAGCCTCGTAAGTGGTTGCGGTTTTCAATTTCTAATTGACAATAAACAGACCTTTCCATTGAGTGAAAAATTGCAAAAACTTATGATGCCGGCATCATTTAAAAGTTTAAAAATCAGATTTCTTTCGAAACCCGATATCTCCGCAACCAAGCCTCGTAAGTGGTTGCGGTTTTCAATTTCTAATTGACAATTAACAGACCTTTCCATCGATGTACAGCACTTTACAAAATTCGAGAAAAAAATTTTGAGTGAAAAATTGAAAAAACTTATGATGCCGGCATCATTTAAAAGTTTAAAAATCAGATTTCTTTCGAAACCCGATATCTCCGCAACCAAGCCTCGTAAGTGGTTGCGGTTTTCAATTTCTAATTGACAATAAACAGACCTTTCCATCGATGTGCAGCACTTTACAAAATTCGAGAAAAAAATTTTGAGTGAAAAATTGAAAAAACTTATGATGCCGGCATCATTTAAAAGTTTAAAAATCAGATTTCTTTCGAAACCCGATATCTCCGCAACCAAGCCTCGTAAGTGGTTGCGGTTTTCAATTTCTAGCAGACCTTTCCATCGATGTACAGCACTTTACAAAATTCGAGAAAAACATTTTTAGTGAAAAATTGAAAAAACTTATGATGCCGGCATCATTTAAAAGTTTAAAAATCAGATTTCTTTCGAAACCCGATATCTCCGCAACCAAGCCTCGTAAGTGGTTGCGGTTTTCAATTTCTAATTGACAATAAACAGACCTTTCCATCGATGTACAGCACTTTACAAAATTCGAGAAAAAAATTTTGAGTGAAAAATTGAAAAAACTTATGATGCCGGCATCATTTAAAAGTTTAAAAATCAGATTTCTTTCGAAACCCGATATCTCCGCAACCAAGCCTCGTAAGTGGTTGCGGTTTTCAATTTCTAATTGACAATAAACAGACCTTTCCATCGATGTACAGCACTTTACAAAATGCGAGAAAAAAAATTTGAGTGAACAATTGAAAAAACTTATGATGCCGGCATCATTTAAAAGTTTAAAAATCAGATTTCTTTCGAAACCCGATATCTCCGCAACCAAGCCTCGTAAGTGGTTGCGGTTTTCAATTTCTAATTGACAATAAACAGACCTTTCCATCGATGTACAGCACTTTACAAAATTCGAGAAAAAAATTTTGAGTGAAAAATTGAAAAAACTTATGATGCCGGCATCATTTAAAAGTTTAAAAACAGATTTCTTTCGAAACCCGATATCTCCGCAACCAAGCCTCGTAAGTGGTTGCAGTTTTCAATTTCTAATTGACAATAAACAGACCTTTCCATCGATGTACAGCACTTTACAAAATTCGAGAAAAAAATTTTGAGTGAAAAATTGAAAAAACTTATGATACCGGCATCATTTAAAAGTTTAAAAATCAGATTTCTTTCGAAACCCGATATCTCCGCAACCAAGCCTCGTAAGTGGTTGCGGTTTTCAATTTCTAATTGACAATAAACAGACCTTTCCATCGATGTACAGCACTTTACAAAATTCGAGAAAAAAATTTTGAGTGAAAAATTGAAAAAACTTATGATGCCGGCATCATTTAAAAGTTTAAAAATCAGATTTCTTTCGAAACCCGATATCTCCGCAAGCAAGCCTCGTAAGTGGTTGCGGTTTTCAATTTCTAATTGACAATAAACAGACCTTTCCATCGATGTACAGCACTTTACAAAATTCGAGAAAAAAATTTTGAGTGAAAAATTGAAAAAACTTATGATGCCGGCATCATTTAAAAGTTTAAAAATCAGATTTCTTTCGAAACCCGATATCTCCGCAACCAAGCCTCGTAAGTGGTTGCGGTTTTCAATTTCTAATTGACAATAAACAGACCTTTCCATCGATGTACAGCACTTTACAAAATTCGAGAAAAAAATTTTGAGTGAAAAATTGAAAAAACTTATGATGCCGGCATCATTTAAAAGTTTAAAAATCAGATTTCTTTCGAAACCCGATATCTCCGCAACCAAGCCTCGTAAGTGGTTGCGGTTTTCAATTTCTAATTGACAATAAACAGACCTTTCCAGCAGCACTTTACAAAATTCGAGAAAAAAATTTTGAGTGAAAAATTGAAAAAACTTATGATGCCGGCATCATTTAAAAGTTTAAAAATCAGATTTCTTTCGAAACCCGATATCTCCGCAAGCAAGCCTCGTAAGTGGTTGCGGTTTTCAATCTCTAATTGACAATAAACAGACCTTTCCATCGATGTGCAGCACTTTACAAAATTCGAGAAAAAAATTTGGAGTGAAAAATTGAAAAAACTTATGATGCCGGCATCATTTAAAAGTTTAAAAATCAGATTTCTTTCGAAACCCGATATCTCCGCAACCAAGCCTCGTAAGTGGTTGCGGTTTTCAATTTCTAATTGACAATAAACAGACCTTTCCATCGATGTACAGCACTTTACAAAATGCGAGAAAAAAAATTTGAGTGAACAATTGAAAAAACTTTTAAATGATGCCGGCATCATTTAAAAGTTTAAAAATCAGATTTCTTTCGAAACCCGATATCTCCGCAACCAAGCCTCATAAGTGGTTGCGGTTTTCATCGATGTACAGCACTTTACAAAATGCGAGAAAAAAAATTTGAGTGAAAAATTGAAAAAACATGATGCCGGCATCATTTAAAAGTTTAAAAATCAGATTTCTTTCGAAACCCGATATCTCCGCAACCAAGCCTCGTCAGTGGTTGCGGTTTTCAATTTCTAATTGACAATAAACAGACCTTTCCATCGATGTACAGCACTTTACAAAATTCGAGAAAAAAATTTTGAGTGAAAAATTGAAAAAACTTATGATGCCGGCATCATTTAAAAGTTTAAAAATCAGATTTCTTTCGAAACCCGATATCTCCGCAACCAAGCCTCGTAAGTGGTTGCGGTTTTCAATTTCTAATTGACAATAAACAGACCTTTCCATCGATGTACAGCACTTTACAAAATTCGAGAAAAAAATTTTGAGTGAAAAATTGAAAAAACTTATGATGCCGGCATCATTTAAAAGTTTAAAAATCAGATTTCTTTCGAAACCCGATATCTCCGCAACCAAGCCTCGTAAGTGGTTGCGGTTTTCAATTTCTAATTGACAATAAACAGACCTTACCATCGATGTACAGCACTTTACAAAATTCGAGAAAAAAATTTTGAGTGAAAAATTGAAAAAACTTATGATGCCGGCATCATTTAAAAGTTTAAAAATCAGATTTCTTTCGAAACCCGATATCTCCGCAACCAAGCCTCGTAGGTGGTTGCGGTTTTCAATTTCTAATTGACAATAAACAGACCTTTCCATCGATGTACAGCACTTTACAAAATTCGAGAAAAAAATTTTGAGTGAAAAATTGAAAAAACTTATGATGCCGGCATCATTTAAAAGTTTAAAAATCAGATTTCTTTCGAAACCCGATATCTCCGCAACCAAGCCTCGTAAGTGGTTGCGGTTTTCAATTTCTAATTGACAATAAACAGACCTTTCCATTGAGTGAAAAATTGCAAAAACTTATGATGCCGGCATCATTTAAAAGTTTAAAAATCAGATTTCTTTCGAAACCCGATATCTCCGCAACCAAGCCTCGTAAGTGGTTGCGGTTTTCAATTTCTAATTGACAATAAACAGACCTTTCCATCGATGTACAGCACTTTACAAAATTCGAGAAAAAAATTTGAGTGAAAAATTGCAAAAACTTATGATGCCGGCATCATTTAAAAGTTTAAAAATCAGATTTCTTTCGAAACCCGATATCTCCGCAACCAAGCCTCGTAAGTGGTTGCGGTTTTCAATTTCTAATTGACAATAAACAGACCTTTCCATCGATGTACAGCACTTTACAAAATTCGAGAAAAAAATTTGAGTGAAAAATTGAAAAAACTTATGATGCCGGCATCATTTAAAAGTTTAAAAATCAGATTTCTTTCGAAACACGATATCTCCGCAACCAAGCCTCGTAAGTGGTTGCGGTTTTCAATTTCTAATTGACAATAAACAGACCTTTCCATCGATGTACAGCACTTTACAAAATTCGAGAAAAAAATTTTTAGTGACAAAATTGAAAAAACTTATGATGCCGGCATCATTTAAAAGTTTAAAAATCAGATTTCTTTCGAAACCCGATATCTCCGCAACCAAGCCTCGTAAGTGGTTGCGGTTTTCAATTTCTAATTGACAATAAACAGACCTTTCCATCGATGTACAGCACTTTACAAAATGCGAGAAAAAAAATTTGAGTGAACAATTGAAAAAACTTATGATGCCGGCATCATTTAAAAGTTTAAAAACAGATTTCTTTCGAAACCCGATATCTCCGCAACCAAGCCTCGTAAGTGGTTGCGGTTTTCAATTTCTAATTGACAATAAACAGACCTTTCCATCGATGTACAGCACTTTACAAAATTCGAGAAAAAAATTTTGAGTGAAAAATTGAAAAAACTTATGATGCCGGCATCATTTAAAAGTTTAAAAATCAGATTTCTTTCGAAACCCGATATCTCCGCAACCAAGCCTCGTAAGTGGTTGCGGTTTTCAATTTCTAATTGACAATAAACAGACCTTTCCATCGATGTACAGCACTTTACAAAATTCGAGAAAAAAATTTTGAGTGAAAAATTGAAAAAACTTATGATGCCGGCATCATTTAAAAGTTTAAAAATCAGATTTCTTTCGAAACCCGATATCTCCGCAACCAAGCCTCGTAAGTGGTTGCGGTTTTCAATTTCTAATTGACAATAAACAGACCTTTCCATCGATGTACAGCACTTTACAAAATTCGAGAAAAAAATTTTGAGTGAAAAATTGAAAAAACTTATGATGCCGGCATCATTTAAAAGTTTAAAAATCAGATTTCTTTCGAAACCCGATATCTCCGCAACCAAGCCTCGTAAGTGGTTGCGGTTTTCAATTTCTAATTGACAATAAACAGACCTTTCCATCGATGTGCAGCACTTTACAAAATTCGAGAAAAAAATTTTGAGTGAAAAATTGAAAAAACTTATGATGCCGGCATCATTTAAAAGTTTAAAAATCAGATTTCTTTCGAAACCCGATATCTCCGCAACCAAGCCTCGTAAGTGGTTGCGGTTTTCAATTTCTAATTGACAATAAACAGACCTTTCCATCGATGTGCAGCACTTTACAAAATTCGAGAAAAAAATTTTGAGTGAAAAATTGAAAAAACTTATGATGCCGGCATCATTTAAAAGTTTAAAAATCAGATTTCTTTCGAAACCCGATATCTCCGCAACCAAGCCTCGTAAGTGGTTGCGGTTTTCAATTTCTAATTGACAATAAACAGACCTTTCCATCGATGTGCAGCACTTTACAAAATTCGAGAAAAAAATTTTGAGTGAAAAATTGAAAAAACTTATGATGCCGGCATCATTTAAAAGTTTAAAAATCAGATTTCTTTCGAAACCCGATATCTCCGCAACCAAGCCTCGTAAGTGGTTGCGGTTTTCAATTTCTAATTGACAATAAACAGACCTTTCCATCGATGTACAGCACTTTACAAAATTCGAGAAAAAAATTTTGAGTGAAAAATTGAAAAAACTTATGATGCCGGCATCATTTAAAAGTTTAAAAATCAGATTTCTTTCGAAACCCGATATCTCCGCAACCAAGCCTCGTAAGTGGTTGCGGTTTTCAATTTCTAATTGACAATAAACAGACCTTTCCATCGATGTGCAGCACTTTACAAAATTCGAGAAAAAAATTTTGAGTGAAAAATTGAAAAAACTTATGATGCCGGCATCATTTAAAAGTTTAAAAATCAGATTTCTTTCGAAACCCGATATCTCCGCAACCAAGCCTCGTAAGTGGTTGCGGTTTTCAATTTCTAATTGACAATAAACAGACCTTTCCATCGATGTACAGCACTTTACAAAATTCGAGAAAAAAAATTTGAGTGAAAAATTGAAAAAACTTATGATGCCGGCATCATTTAAAAGTTTAAAAATCAGATTTCTTTCGAAACCCGATATCTCCGCAACCAAGCCTCGTAAGTGGTTGCGGTTTTCAATTTCTAATTGACAATAAACAGACCTTTCCATCGATGTACAGCACTTTACAAAATTCGAGAAAAAATTTTGAGTGAAAAATTGAAAAAACTTATGATGCCGGCATCATTTAAAAGTTTAAAAATCAGATTTCTTTCGAAACCCGATATCTCCGCAACCAAGCCTCGTAAGTGGTTGCGGTTTTCAATTTCTAATTGACAATAAACAGACCTTTCCATCGATGTACAGCACTTTACAAAATTCGAGAAAAAAATTTTGAGTGAAAAATTGAAAAAACTTATGATGCCTTAAATGATGATTTAAAAGTTTAAAAATCAGATTTCTTTCGAAACCCGATATCTCCGCAACCAAGCCTCGTAAGTGGTTGCGGTTTTCAATTTCTAATTGACAATAAACAGACCTTTCCATCGATGTACAGCACTTTACAAAATGCGAGAAAAAAAATTTGAGTGAACAATTGAAAAAACTTATGATGCCGGCATCATTTAAAAGTTTAAAAATCAGATTTCTTTCGAAACCCGATATCTCCGCAACCAAGCCTCGTAAGTGGTTGCGGTTTTCAATTTCTAATTGACAATAAACAGACCTTTCCATCGATGTACAGCACTTTACAAAATTCGAGAAAAAAATTTTGAGTGAAAAATTGAAAAAACTTATGATGCCGGCATCATTTAAAAGTTTAAAAATCAGATTTCTTTCGAAACCCGATATCTCCGCAACCAAGCCTCGTAAGTGGTTGCGGTTTTCAATTTCTAATTGACAATAAACAGACCTTTCCATCGATGTACACCACTTTACAAAATTCGAGAAAAAAATTTTCAGTGAAAAATTGAAAAAACTTATGATGCCGGCATCATTTAAAAGTTTAAAAATCAGATTTCTTTCGAAACCCGATATCTCCGCAACCAAGCCTCGTAAGTGGTTGCGGTTTTCAATTTCTAATTGACAATAAACAGACCTTTCCATCGATGTACAGCACTTTACAAAATTCGAGAAAAAAATTTTGAGTGAAAAATTGAAAAAACTTATGATGCCGGCATCATTTAAAAGTTTAAAAATCAGATTTCTTTCGAAACCCGATATCTCCGCAACCAAGCCTCGTAAGTGGTTGCGGTTTTCAATTTCTAATTGACAATAAACAGATCTTTCCATCGATGTGCAGCACTTTACAAAATTCGAGAAAAAAATTTTGAGTGAAAAATTGAAAAAACTTATGATGCCGGCATCATTTAAAAGTTTAAAAATCAGATTTCTTTCGAAACCCGATATCTCCGCAAGCAAGCCTCGTAAGTGGTTGCGGTTTTCAATTTCTAATTGACAATAAACAGACCTTTCCATCGATGTGCAGCACTTTACAAAATTCGAGAAAAAAATTTTGAGTGAAAAATTGAAAAAACTTATGATGCCGGCATCATTTAAAAGTTTAAAAATCAGATTTCTTTCGAAACCCGATATCTCCGCAACCAAGCCTCGTAAGTGGTTGCGGTTTTCAATTTCTAAGTGACAATAAACAGACCTTTCCATCGATGTACAGCACTTTACAAAATTCGAGAAAAAAATTTTGAGTGAAAAATTGAAAAAACTTATGATGCCGGCATCATTTAAAAGTTTAAAAATCAGATTTCTTTCGAA
Organism: Epistrophe grossulariae; assembly: GCA_929447395.1. Classification (NCBI taxonomy): domain Eukaryota; kingdom Metazoa; phylum Arthropoda; class Insecta; order Diptera; family Syrphidae; genus Epistrophe; species Epistrophe grossulariae. Next base: position 40,268,295 of record OV839566.1, read on the forward strand.
ACCCGATATCTCCGCAACCAAGCCTCGTAAGTGGTTGCGGTTTTCAATTTCTAATTGACAATAAACAGACCTTTCCATCGATGTGCAGCACTTTACAAAATTCGAGAAAAAAATTTTGAGTGAAAAATTGAAAAAACTTATGATGCCGGCATCATTTAAAAGTTTAAAAATCAGATTTCTTTCGAAACCCGATATCTCCGCAACCAAGCCTCGTAAGTGGTTGCGGTTTTCAATTTCTAATTGACAATAAACAGACCTTTCCATCGATGTACAGCACTTTACAAAATTCGAGAAAAAAATTTTGAGTGAAAAATTGAAAAAACTTATGATGCCGGCATCATTTAAAAGTTTAAAAATCAGATTTCTTTCGAAACCCGATATCTCCGCAACCAAGCCTCGTAAGTGGTTGCGGTTTTCAATTTCTAATTGACAATAAACAGACCTTTCCATCGATGTGCAGCACTTTACAAAATTCGAGAAAAAAATTTTGAGTGAAAAATTGAAAAAACTTATGATGCCGGCATCATTTAAAAGTTTAAAAATCAGATTTCTTTCGAAACCCGATATCTCCGCAACCAAGCCTCGTAAGTGGTTGCGGTTTTCAATTTCTAATTGACAATAAACAGACCTTTCCATCGATGTACAGCACTTTACAAAATTCGAGAAAAAAATTTTGAGTGAAAAATTGAAAAAACTTATGATGCCGGCATCATTTAAAAGTTTAAAAATCAGATTTCTTTCGAAACCCGATATCTCCGCAACCAAGCCTCGTAAGTGGTTGCGGTTTTCAATTTCTAATTGACAATAAACAGACCTTTCCATCGATGTGCAGCACTTTACAAAATTCGAGAAAAAAATTTTGAGTGAAAAATTGAAAAAACTTATGATGCCGGCATCATTTAAAAGTTTAAAAATCAGATTTCTTTCGAAACCCGATATCTCCGCAAGCAAGCCTCGTAAGTGGTTGCGGTTTTCAATTTCAAACAGACCTTTCCATCGATGTGCAGCACTTTACAAAATTCGAGAAAAAAATTTTGAGTGAAAAATTGAAAAAACTTATGATGCCGGCATCATTTAAAAGTTTAAAAATCAGATTTCTTTCGAAACCCGATATCTCCGCAACCAAGCCTCGTAAGTGGTTGCGGTTTTCAATTTCTAATTGACAATTAACAGACCTTTCCATCGATGTACAGCACTTTACAAAATTCGAGAAAAACATTTTTAGTAAAAAATTGAAAAAACTTATGATGCCGGCATCATTTAAAAGTTTAAAAATCAGATTTCTTTCGAAACCCGATATCTCCGCAACCAAGCCTCGTAAGTGGTTGCGGTTTTCAATTTCTAATTGACAATAAACAGACCTTTCCATCGATGTACAGCACTTTACAAAATTCGAGAAAAAAATTTTGAGTGAAAAATTGAAAAAACTTATGATGTCGGCATCATTTAAAAGTTTAAAAATCAGATTTCTTTCGAAACCCGATATCTCTGCAACCAAGCCTCGTAAGTGGTTGCGGTTTTCAATTTCTAATTGACAATAAACAGACCTTTCCATCGATGTACAGCACTTTACAAAATTCGAGAAAAAAAATTTTGAGTGAAAAATTGAAAAAACTTATGATGCCGGCATCATTTAAAAGTTTAAAAATCAGATTTCTTTCGGAAATTCGAGAAAAAAATTTTGAGTGAAAAATTGAAAAAACTTATGATGTCGGCATCATTTAAAAGTTTAAAAATCAGATTTCTTTCGAAACCCGATATCTCTGCAACCAAGCCTCGTAAGTGGTTGCGGTTTTCAATTTCTAATTGACAATAAACAGACCTTTCCATCGATGGACAGCACTTTACAAAATTCGAGAAAAAAATTTTGAGTGAAAAATTGAAAAAACTTATGATGCCGGCATCATTTAAAAGTTTAAAAATCAGATTTCTTTCGAAACCCGATATCTCCGCAACCAAGCCTCGTAAGTGGTTGCGGTTTTCAATTTCTAATTGACAATAAACAGACCTTTCCATCGATGTGCAGCACTTTACAAAATTCGAGAAAAAAATTTTGAGTGAAAAATTGAAAAAACTTATGATGCCGGCATCATTTAAAAGTTTAAAAATCAGATTTCTTTCGAAACCCGATATCTCCGCAACCAAGCCTCGTAAGTGGTTGCGGTTTTCAATTTCTAATTGACAATTAACAGACCTTTCCATCGATGTACAGCACTTTACAAAATTCGAGAAAAAAATTTTGAGTGAAAAATTGAAAAAACTTATGATGCCGGCATCATTTAAAAGTTTAAAAATCAGATTTCTTTCGAAACCCGATATCTCCGCAACCAAGCCTCGTAAGTGGTTGCGGTTTTCAATTTCTAATTGACAATAAACAGACCTTTCCATCGATGTACAGCACTTTACAAAATTCGAGAAAAAAATTTTGAGTGAAAAATTGAAAAAACTTATGATGCCGGCATCATTTAAAAGTTTAAAAATCAGATTTCTTTCGAAACCCGATATCTCCGCAACCAAGCCTCGTAAGTGGTTGCGGTTTTCAATTTCTAATTGACAATAAACAGACCTTTCCATCGATGTACAGCACTTTACAAAATTCGAGAAAAAAATTTTGAGTGAAAAATTGAAAAAACTTATGATGCCGGCATCATTTAAAAGTTTAAAAATCAGATTTCTTTCGAAACCCGATATCTCCGCAACCAAGCCTCGTAAGTGGTTGCGGTTTTCAATTTCTAATTGACAATAAACAGACCTTTCCATCGATGTACAGCACTTTACAAAATTCGAGAAAAAAATTTTGAGTGAAAAATTGAAAAAACTTATGATGCCGGCATCATTTAAAAGTTTAAAAATCAGATTTCTTTCGAAACCCGATATCTCCGCAACCAAGCCTCGTAAGTGGTTGCGGTTTTCAATTTCTAATTGACAATAAACAGACCTTTCCATCGATGTACAGCACTTTACAAAATTCGAGAAAAAAATTTTGAGTGAAAAATTGAAAAAACTTATGATGCCGGCATCATTTAAAAGTTTAAAAATCAGATTTCTTTCGAAACCCGATATCTCCGCAACCAAGCCTCGTAAGTGGTTGCGGTTTTCAATTTCTAATTGACAATAAACAGACCTTTCCATCGATGTACAGCACTTTACAAAATTCGAGAAAAAAATTTTGAGTGAAAAATTGAAAAAACTTATGATGCCGGCATCATTTAAAAGTTTAAAAATCAGATTTCTTTCGAAACCCGATATCTCCGCAACCAAGCCTCGTAAGTGGTTGCGGTTTTCAATTTCTAATTGACAATAAACAGACCTTTCCATCGATGTACAGCACTTTACAAAATTCGAGAAAAAAATTTTGAGTGAAAAATTGAAAAAACTTATGATGCCGGCATCATTTAAAAGTTTAAAAATCAGATTTCTTTCGAAACCCGATATCTCCGCAACCAAGCCTCGTAAGTGGTTGCGGTTTTCAATTTCTAATTGACAATAAACAGACCTTTCCATCGATGTACAGCACTTTACAAAATTCGAGAAAAAAATTTTGAGTGAAAAATTGAAAAAACTTATGATGCCGGCATCATTTAAAAGTTTAAAAATCAGATTTCTTTCGAAACCCGATATCTCCGCAACCAAGCCTCGTAAGTGGTTGCGGTTTTCAATTTCTAATTGACAATAAACAGACCTTTCCATCGATGTACAGCACTTTACAAAATTCGAGAAAAAAATTTTGAGTGAAAAATTGAAAAAACTTATGATGCCGGCATCATTTAAAAGTTTAAAAATCAGATTTCTTTCGAAACCCGATATCTCCGCAACCAAGCCTCTTAAGTGGTTGCGGTTTTCAATTTCTAATTGACAATAAACAGACCTTTCCATCGATGTGCAGCACTTTACAAAATTCGAGAAAAAAATTTTGAGTGAAAAATTGAAAAAACTTATGATGCCGGCATCATTTAAAAGTTTAAAAATCAGATTTCTTTCGAAACCCGATATCTCCGCAACCAAGCCTCGTAAGTGGTTGCGGTTTTCAATTTCTAATTGACAATAAACAGACCTTTCCATCTATGTGCAGCACTTTACAAAATTCGAGAAAAAAATTTTGAGTGAAAAATTGAAAAAACTTATGATGCCGGCATCATTTAAAAGTTTAAAAATCAGATTTCTTTCGAAACCCGATATCTCCGCAACCAAGCCTCGTAAGTGGTTGGGGTTTTCAATTTCTAATTGACAATAAACAGACCTTTCCATCGATGTACAGCACTTTACAAAATTCGAGAAAAAAATTTTGAGTGAAAAATTGAAAAAACTTATGATGCCGGCATCATTTAAAAGTTTAAAAATCAGATTTCTTTCGAAACCCGATATCTCCGCAACCAAGCCTCGTAAGTGGTTGCGGTTTTCAATTTCTAATTGACAATAAACAGACCTTTCCATCGATGTACAGCACTTTACAAAATTCGAGAAAAAAATTTTGAGTGAAAAATTGAAAAAACTTATGATGCCGGCATCATTTAAAAGTTTAAAAATCAGATTTCTTTCGAAACCCGATATCTCCGCAACCAAGCCTCGTAAGTGGTTGCGGTTTTCAATTTCTAATTGACAATAAACAGACCTTTCCATCGATGTACAGCTCTTTACAAAATTCGAGAAAAAAATTTTGAGTGAAAAATTGAAAAAACTTATGATGCCGGCATCATTTAAAAGTTTAAAAATCAGATTTCTTTCGAAACCCGATATCTCCGCAACCAAGCCTCGTAAGTGGTTGCGGTTTTCAATTTCTAATTGACAATAAACAGACCTTTTCATCGATGTACAGCACTTTACAAAATTCGAGAAAAAAATTTTGAGTGAAAAATTGAAAAAACTTATGATGCCGGCATCATTTAAAAGTTTAAAAATGAGATTTCTTTCGAAACCCGATATCTCCGCAACCAAGCCTCGTAAGTGGTTGCGGTTTTCAATTTCTAATTGACAATAAACAGACCTTTCCATCGATGTACAGCACTTTACAAAATTCGAGAAAAAAATTTTGAGTGAAAAATTGAAAAAACTTATGATGCCGGCATCATTTAAAAGTTTAAAAATCAGATTTCTTTCGAAACCCGATATCTCCGCAACCAAGCCTCGTAAGTGGTTGCGGTTTTCAATTTCTAATTGACAATAAACAGACCTTTCCATCGATGTACAGCACTTTACAAAATTCGAGAAAAAAATTTTGAGTGAAAAATTGAAAAAACTTATGATGCCGGCATCATTTAAAAGTTTAAAAATCAGATTTCTTTCGAAACCCGATATCTCCGCAACCAAGCCTCGTAAGTGGTTGCGGTTTTCAATTTCTAATTGACAATAAACAGACCTTTCCATCGATGTACAGCACTTTACAAAATTCGAGAAAAAAATTTTGAGTGAAAAATTGAAAAAACTTATGATGCCGGCATCATTTAAAAGTTTAAAAATCAGATTTCTTTCGAAACCCGATATCTCCGCAACCAAGCCTCTTAAGTGGTTGCGGTTTTCAATTTCTAATTGACAATAAACAGACCTTTCCATCGATGTGCAGCACTTTACGAAATTCGAGAAAAAAATTTTGAGTGAAAAATTGAAAAAACTTATGATGCCGGCATCATTTAAAAGTTTAAAAATGAGATTTCTTTCGAAACCCGATATCTCCGCAACCAAGCCTCGTAAGTGGTTGCGGTTTTCAATTTCTAATTGACAATAAACAGACCTTTCCATCGATGTACAGCACTTTACAAAATTCGAGAAAAAAATGTTGAGTGAAAAATTGAAAAAACTTATGATGCCGGCATCATTTAAAAGTTTAAAAATCAGATTTCTTTCGAAACCCGATATCTCCGCAACCAAGCCTCGTAAGTGGTTGCGGTTTTCAATTTCTAATTGACAATAAACAGACCTTTCCATCGATGTACAGCACTTTACAAAATTCGAGAAAAAAATTTTGAGTGAAAAATTGAAAAAACTTATGATGCCGGCATCATTTAAAAGTTTAAAAATCAGATTTCTTTCGAAACCCGATATCTCCGCAACCAAGCCTCGTAAGTGGTTGCGGTTTTCAATTTCTAATTGACAATAAACAGACCTTTCCATCGATGTACAGCACTTTACAAAATTCGAGAAAAAAATTTTGAGTGAAAAATTGAAAAAACTTATGATGCCGGCATCATTTAAAAGTTTAAAAATCAGATTTCTTTCGAAACCCGATATCTCCGCAACCAAGCCTCTTAAGTGGTTGCGGTTTTCAATTTCTAATTGACAATAAACAGACCTTTCCATCGATGTGCAGCACTTTACAAAATTCGAGAAAAAAATTTTTAGTGAAAAATTGAAAAAACTTATGATGCCGGCATCATTTAAAAGTTTAAAAATCAGATTTCTTTCGAAACCCGATATCTCCGCAACCAAGCCTCGTAAGTGGTTGCGGTTTTCAATTTCTAATTGACAATAAACAGACGTTTCCATCTATGTGCAACACTTTACAAAATTCGAGAAAAAAATTTTGAGTGAAAAATTGAAAAAACTTATGATGCAGGCTTCATTTAAAAGTTTAAAAATCAGATTTCTTTCGAAACCCGATATCTCCGCAACCAAGCCTCGTAAGTGGTTGCGGTTTTCAATTTCTAATTGACAATAAACAGACCTTTCCATCGATGTACAGCACTTTACAAAATTCGAGAAAAAAATTTTGAGTGAAAAATTGAAAAAACTTATGATGCCGGCATCATTTAAAAGTTTAAAAATCAGATTTCTTTCGAAACCCGATATCTCCGCAACCAAGCCTCGTAAGTGGTTGCGGTTTTCATTTTCTAATTGACAATAAACAGACCTTTCCATCGATGTGCAGCACTTTACAAAATTCGGCATCATTTAAAAGTTTAAAAATCAGATTTCTTTCGAAACCCGATATCTCCGCAACCAAGCCTCGTAAGTGGTTGCGGTTTTCAATTTCTAATTGACAATAAACAGACCTTTCCATCGATGTACAGCACTTTACAAAATTCGAGAAAAAAATTTTGAGTGAAAAATTGAAAAAACTTATGATGCCGGCATCATTTAAAAGTTTAAAAATCCGATTTCGTTCGAAACCCGATATCTCCGCAACCAAGCCTCGTAAGTGGTTGCGGTTTTCAATTTCTAATTGACAATAAACAGACCTTTCCATCGATGTACAGCTCTTTACAAAATTCGAGAAAAAAATTTTGAGTGAAAAATTGAAAAAACTTATGATGCCGGCATCATTTTAAAGTTTAAAAATCAGATTTCTTTCGAAACCCGATATCTCCGCAACCAAGCCTCGTAAGTGTTTGCGGTTTTCAATTTCTAATTGACAATAAACAGACCTTTCCATCGATGTGCAGCACTTTACAAAATTCGAGAAAAAAATTTTGAGTGAAAAATTGAAAAAACTTATGATGCCGGCATCATTTAAAAGTTTAAAAATCAGATTTCTTTCGAAACCCGATATCTCCGCAACCAAGCCTCGTAAGTGGTTGCGGTTTTCAATTTCTAATTGACAATAAACAGACCTTTCCATCGATGTACAGCACTTTACAAAATTCGAGAAAAAAATTTTGAGTGAAAAATTGAAAAAACTTATGATGAAGTTTAAAAATCAGATTTCTTTCGAAACCCGATATCTCCGCAACCAAGCCTCGTAAGTGGTTGCGGTTTTCAATTTCTAATTGACAATAAACAGACCTTTCCATCGATGTGCAGCACTTTACAAAATTCGAGAAAAAAATTTTGAGTGAAAAATTGAAAAAACTTATGATGCCGGCATCATTTAAAAGTTTAAAAATCAGATTTCTTTCGAAACCCGATATCTCTGCAACCAAGCCTCGTAAGTGGTTGCGGTTTTCAATTTCTAATTGACAATAAACAGACCTTTCCATCGATGTGCAGCACTTTACAAAATTCGAGAAAAAAATTTTGAGTGAAAAATTGAAAAAACTTATGATGCCGGCATCATTTAAAAGTTTAAAAATCAGATTTCTTTCGAAACCCGATATCTCCGCAACCAAGCCTCGTAAGTGGTTGCGGTTTTCAATTTCTAATTGACAATAAACAGACATTTCCATCGATGTACAGCACTTTACAAAATTCGAGAAAAAAATTTTGAGTGAAAAATTGAAAAAACTTATGATGCCGGCATCATTTAAAAGTTTAAAAATCAGATTTCTTTCGAAACCCGATATCTCCGCAACCAAGCCTCGTAAGTGGTTGCGGTTTTCAATTTCTAATTGACAATAAACAGACCTTTCCATCCATGTGCAGCACTTTACAAAATTCGAGAAAAAAATTTTGAGTGAAAAATTGAAAAAACTTATGATGCCGGCATCATTTAAAAGTTTTAAAAATCAGATTTCTTTCGAAACCCTATATCTCCGCAACCAAGCCTCGTAAGTGGTTGCGGTTTTCAATTTCTAATTGACAATAAACAGACCTTTCCATCGATGTACAGCACTTTACAAAATTCGAGAAAAAAATTTTTAGTGAAAAATTGAAAAAACTTATGATGCCGGCATCATTTAAAAGTTTAAAAATCAGATTTCTTTCGAAACCCGATATCTCCGCAACCAAGCCTCGTAAGTGGTTGCGGTTTTCAATTTCTAATTGACAATAAACAGACCTTTCCATCGATGTACAGCACTTTACAAAATTCGAGAAAAAAATTTTGAGTGAAAAATTGAAAAAACTTATGATGCCGGCATCATTTAAAAGTTTAAAAATCAGATTTCTTTCGAAACCCGATATCTCCGCAACCAAGCCTCGTAAGTGGTTGCGGTTTTCAATTTCTAATTGACAATAAACAGACCTTTCCATCGATGTACAGCACTTTACAAAATTCGAGAAAAAAATTTTGAGTGAAAAATTGAAAAAACTTATGATGCCGGCATCATTTAAAAGTTTAAAAATCAGATTTCTTTCGAAACCCGATATCTCCGCAACTAAGCCTCGTAAGTGGTTGCGGTTTTTAATTTCTAATTGACAATAAACAGACTTTTCCATCGATGTACAGCACTTTACAAAATTCGAGAAAAAAATTTTGAGTAAAAAGTTGAAAAAACTTATGATGCCGGCATCATTTAAAAGTTTAAAAATCAGATTTCTTTCGAAACCCGATATCTCCGCAACCAAGCCTCGTAAGTGGTTGCGGTTTTCAATTTCTAATTGACAATAAACAGACCTTTCCATCGATGTACAGCACTTTACAAAATTCGAGAAAAAAATTTTGAGTGAAAAATTGAAAAAACTTATGATGCCGGCATCATTTAAAAGTTTAAAAATCAGATTTCTTTCGAAACCCGATATCTCCGCAACCAAGCCTCGTAAGTGGTTGCGGTTTTCAATTTCTAATTGACAATAAACAGACCTTTCCATCGATGTACAGCACTTTACAAAATTCGAGAAAAAAATTTTGAGTGAAAAATTGAAAAAACTTATGATGCCGGCATCATTTAAAAGTTTAAAAATCAGATTTCTTTCGAAACCCGATATCTCCGCAACCAAGCCTCTTAAGTGGTTGCGGTTTTCAATTTCTAATTGACAATAAACAGACCTTTCCATCGATGTGCAGCACTTTACAAAATTCGAGAAAAAAATTTTGAGTGAAAAATTGAAAAAACTTATGATGCCGGCATCATTTAAAAGTTTAAAAATCAGATTTCTTTCGAAACCCGATATCTCCGCAACCAAGCCTCGTAAGTGGTTGGGGTTTTCAATTTCTAATTGACAATAAACAGACCTTTCCATCGATGTACAGCACTTTACAAAATTCGAGAAAAAAATTTTGAGTGAAAAATTGAAAAAACTTATGATGCCGGCATCATTTAAAAGTTTAAAAATCAGATTTCTTTCGAAACCCGATATCTCCGCAACCAAGCCTCGTAAGTGGTTGGGGTTTTCAATTTCTAATTGACAATAAACAGACCTTTCCATCGATGTACAGCACTTTACAAAATTCGAGAAAAAAATTTTGAGTGAAAAATTGAAAAAACTTATGATGCCGGCATCATTTAAAAGTTTAAAAATCAGATTTCTTTCGAAACCCGATATCTCCGCAACCAAGCCTCGTAAGTGGTTGCGGTTTTCAATTTCTAATTGACAATTAACAGACCTTTCCATCGATGTACAGCACTTTACAAAATTCGAGAAAAAAATGTTTAGTGAAAAATTGAAAAAACTTATGATGCCGGCATCATTTAAAAGTTTAAAAATCAGATTTCTTTCGAAACCCGATATCTCCGCAACCAAGCCTCGTAAGTGGTTGCGGTTTTCAATTTCTAATTGACAATAAACAGACCTTTCCATCGATGTACAGCACTTTACAAAATTCGAGAAAAAAATTTTGAGTGAAAAATTGAAAAAACTTATGATGCCGGCATCATTTAAAAGTTTAAAAATCAGATTTCTTTCGAAACCCGATATCTCCGCAACCAAGCCTCGTAAGTGGTTGCGGTTTTCAATTTCTAATTGACAATAAACAGACCTTTCCATCGATGTACAGCACTTTACAAAATTCGAGAAAAAAATTTTGAGTGAAAAATTGAAAAAACTTATGATGCCGGCATCATTTAAAAGTTTAAAAATCAGATTTCTTTCGAAACCCGATATCTCCGCAACCAAGCCTCGTAAGTGGTTGCGGTTTTCAATTTCTAATTGACAATAAACAGACCTTTCCATCGATGTACAGCACTTTACAAAATTCGAGAAAAAAATGTTGAGTGAAAAATTGAAAAAACTTATGATGCCGGCATCATTTAAAAGTTTAAAAATCAGATTTCTTTCGAAACCCGATATCTCCGCAACCAAGCCTCGTAAGTGGTTGCGGTTTTCAATTTCTAATTGACAATAAACAGACCTTTCCATCGATGTACAGCACTTTACAAAATTCGAGAAAAAAATTTTGAGTGAAAAATTGAAAAAACTTATGATGCCGGCATCATTTAAAAGTTTAAAAATCAGATTTCTTTCGAAACCCGATATCTCCGCAACCAAGCCTCTTAAGTGGTTGCGGTTTTCAATTTCTAATTGACAATAAACAGACCTTTCCATCGATGTGCAGCACTTTACAAAATTCGAGAAAAAAATTTTGAGTGAAAAATTGAAAAAACTTATGATGCCGGCATCATTTAAAAGTTTAAAAATGAGATTTCTTTCGAAACCCGATATCTCCGCAACCAAGCCTCGTAAGTGGTTGCGGTTTTCAATTTCTAATTGACAATAAACAGACCTTTCCATCGATGTACAGCACTTTACAAAATTCGAGAAAAAAATTTTGAGTGAAAAATTGAAAAAACTTATGATGCCGGCATCATTTAAAAGTTTAAAAATCAGATTTCTTTCGAAACCCGATATCTCCGCAACCAAGCCTCGTAAGTGGTTGCGGTTTTCAATTTCTAATTGACAATAAACAGACCTTTCCATCGATGTACAGCACTTTACAAAATTCGAGAAAAAAATGTTGAGTGAAAAATTGAAAAAACTTATGATGCCCGCATCATTTAAAAGTTTAAAAATCAGATTTCTTTCGAAACCCGATATCTCCGCAACCAAGCAATTTCTAATTGACAATAAACAGACCTTTCCATCGATGTGCAGCACTTTACAAAATTCGAGAAAAAAATTTTGAGTGAAAAATTGAAAAAACTTATGATGCCGGCATCATTTAAAAGTTTAAAAATCCGATTTCGTTCGAAACCCGATATCTCCGCAACCAAGCCTCGTAAGTGGTTGCGGTTTTCAATTTCTAATTGACAATAAACAGACCTTTCCATCGATGTACAGCACTTTACAAAATTCGAGAAAAAAATTTTGAGTGAAAAATTGAAAAAACTTATGATGCCGGCATCATTTTAAAGTTTAAAAATCAGATTTCTTTCGAAACCCGATATCTCCGCAACCAAGCCTCGTAAGTGGTTGCGGTTTTCAATTTCTAATTGACAATAAACAGACCTTTCCATCGATGTGCAGCACTTTACAAAATTCGAGAAAAAAATTTTGAGTGAAAAATTGAAAAAACTTATGATGCCGGCATCATTTAAAAGTTTAAAAATCAGATTTCTTTCGAAACCCGATATCTCCGCAACCAAGCCTCGTAAGTGGTTGCGGATTTCAATTTCTAATTGACAATAAACAGACCTTTCCATCGATGTACAGCACTTTACAAAATTCGAGAAAAAAATTTTGAGTGAAAAATTGAAAAAACTTATGATGCCGGCATCATTTAAAAGTTTAAAAATCAGATTTCTTTCGAAACCCGATATCTCCGCAACCAAGCCTCGTAAGTGGTTGCGGTTTTCAATTTCTAATTGACAATAAACAGACCTTTCCATCGATGTACAGCACTTTACAAAATTCGAGAAAAAAATTTGAGTGAAAAATTGAAAAAACTTATGATACCGGCATTATTTAAAAGTTTAAAAATCAGATTTCTTTCGAAACCTGATATCTCCGCAACCAAGCCTCGTAAGTGGTTGCGGTTTTCAATTTCTAATTGACAATAAACAGACCTTTCCATCGATGTACAGCACTTTACAAAATTCGAGAAAAAAATTTTGAGTGAAAAATTGAAAAAACTTATGATGCCGGCATCATTTAAAAGTTTAAAAATCAGATTTCTTTCGAAACCCGATATCTCCGCAACTAAGCCTTGTAAGTGGTTGCGGTTTTCAATTTCTAATTGACAATAAACAGACCTTTCCATCGATGTACAGCACTTTACAAAATTCGAGAAAAAAATTTTGAGTGAAAAATTGAAAAAACTTATGATGCCGGCATCATTTAAAAGTTTAAAAATCAGATTTCTTTCGAAACCCGATATCTCCGCAACCAAGCCTCGTAAGTGGTTGCGGTTTTCAATTTCTAATTGACAATAAACAGACCTTTCCATCGATGTACAGCACTTTACAAAATTCGAGAAAAAAATTTTGAGTGAAAAATTGAAAAAACTTATGATGCCATCATTTAAAAGTTTAAAAATCAGATTTCTTTCGAAACCCGATATCTCCGCAACCAAGCCTCGTAAGTGGTTGCGGTTTTCAATTTCTAATTGACAATAAACAGACCTTTCCATCGATGTGCAGCACTTTACAAAATTCGAGAAAAAAATTTTGAGTGAAAAATTGAAAAAACTTATGATGCCGGCATCATTTAAAAGTTTAAAAATCAGATATCTTTCGAAACCCGATATCTGCGCAACCAAGCCTCGTAAGTGGTTGCGGTTTTCAATTTCTAATTGACAATAAACAGACCTTTCCATCGATGTGCAGCACTTTACAAAATTCGAGAAAAAAATTTTGAGTGAAAAATTGAAAAAACTTATGATGCCGGCATCATTTAAAAGTTTAAAAATCAGATTTCTTTCGAAACCCGATATCTCCGCAACCAAGCCTCGTAAGTGGTTGCGGTTTTCAATTTCTAATTGACAATAAACAGACCTTTCCATCAATGTACAGCACTTTACAAAATTCGAGAAAAAAATTTTGAGTGAAAAATTGAAAAAACTTATGATGCCGGCATCATTTAAAAGTTTAAAAATCAGATTTCTTTCGAAACCCGATATCTCCGCAACCAAGCCTCGTAAGTGGTTGCGGTTTTCAATTTCTAATTGACAATAAACAGACCTTTCCATCGATGTGCAGCACTTTACAAAATTCGAGAAAAAAATTTTGAGTGAAAAATTGAAAAAACTTATGATGCCGGCATCATTTAAAAGTTTAAAAATCAGATTTCTTTCGAAACCCGATATCTCCGCAACCAAGCCTCGTAAGTGGTTGCGGTTTTCAATTTCTAATTGACAATAAACAGACCTTTCCATCGATGTACAGCACTTTACAAAATTCGAGAAAAAAATTTTGAGTGAAAAATTGAAAAAACTTATGATGCCGGCATCATTTAAAAGTTTAAAAATCAGATTTCTTTCGAAACCCGATATCTCCGCAACCAAGCCTCGTAAGTGGTTGCGGTTTTCAATTTCTAATTGACAATAAACAGACCTTTCCATCGATGTGCAGCACTTTACAAAATTCGAGAAAAAAATTTTGAGTGAAAAATTGAAAAAACTTATGATGCCGGCATAATTTAAAAGTTTAAAAATCAGATTTCTTTCGAAACCCGATATCTCCGCAACCAAGCCTCGTAAGTGGTTGCGGTTTTCAATTTCTAATTGACAATAAACAGACCTTTCCATCGATGTACAGCACTTTACAAAATTCGAGAAAAAAATGTTTAGTGAAAAATTGAAAAAACTTATGATGCCGGCATCATTTAAAAGTTTAAAAATCAGATTTCTTTCGAAACCCGATATCTCCGCAACCAAGCCTCGTAAGTGGTTGCGGTTTTCAATTTCTAATTGACAATAAACAGACCTTTCCATCGATGTGCAGCACTTTACAAAATTCGAGAAAAAAATTTTGAGTGAAAAATTGAAAAAACTTATGATGCCGGCATCATTTAAAAGTTTAAAAATCAGATTTCTTTCGAAGCCCGATATCTCCGCAACCAAGCCTCGTAAGTGGTTGCGGTTTTCAATTTCTAATTGACAATAAACAGACCTTTTCATCGATGTACAGCACTTTACAAAAGTCGAGAAAAAAATTTTTAGTGAAAAATTGAAAAAAACTTATGATGCGGCATCATTTAAAAGTTTAAAAATCAGATTTCTTTCGAAACCCGATATCTCCGCAACCAAGCCTCGTAAGTGGTTGCGGTTTTCAATTTCTAATTGACAATAAACAGACCTTTCCATCGATGTGCAGCACTTTACAAAATTCGAGAAAAAAATTTTGAGTGAAAAATTGAAAAAACTTATGATGCCGGCATCATTTAAAAGTTTAAAAATCAGATTTCTTTCGAAACCCGATATCTCCGCAACCAAGCCTCGTAAGTGGTTGCGGTTTTCAATTTCTAATTGACAATAAACAGACCTTTTCATCGATGTACAGCACTTTACAAAATTCGAGAAAAAAATTTTGAGTGAAAAATTGAAAAAACTTATGATGCCGGCATCATTTAAAAGTTTAAAAATCAGATTTCTTTCGAAACCCGATATCTCCGCAACCAAGCCTCGTAAGTGGTTGCGGTTTTCAATTTCTAATTGACAATAAACAGACCTTTCCATCAATGTACAACACTTTACAAAATTCGAGAAAAAAATTTTGAGTGAAAAATTGAAAAAACTTATGATGCCGGCATCATTTAAAAGTTTAAAAATCAGATTTCTTTCGAAACCCGATATCTCCGCAACCAAGCCTCGTAAGTGGTTGCGGTTTTCAATTTCTAATTGACAATAAACAGACCTTTCCATCGATGTGCAGCACTTTACAAAATTCGAGAAAAAAATTTTGAGTGAAAAATTGAAAAAACTTATGATGCCGGCATCATTTAAAAGTTTAAAAATCAGATTTCTTTCGAAACCCGATATCTCCGCAACCAAGCCTCGTAAGTGGTTGCGGTTTTCAATTTCTAATTGACAATAAACAGACCTTTCCATCGATGTACAGCACTTTACAAAATTCGAGAAAAAAATGTTTAGTGAAAAATTGAAAAAACTTATGATGTCGGCATCATTTAAAAGTTTAAAAATCAGATTTCTTTCGAAACCCGATATCTCCGCAACCAAGCCTCGTAAGCGGTTGCGGTTTTCAATTTCTAATTGACAATAAACAGACCTTTCCATCGATGTGCAGCACTTTACAAAATTCGGCATCATTTAAAAGTTTAAAAATCAGATTTCTTTCGAAACCCGATATCTCCGCAACCAAGCCTCGTAAGTGGTTGCGGTTTTCAATTTCTAATTGACAATAAACAGACCTTTCCATCGATGTACAGCACTTTACAAAATTCGAGAAAAAAATTTTGAGTGAAAAATTGAAAAAACTTATGATGCCGGCATCATTTAAAAGTTTAAAAATCAGATTTCTTTCGAAACCCGATATCTCCGCAACCAAGCCTCGTAAGTGGTTGCGGTTTTCAATTTCTAATTGACAATAAACAGACCTTTCCATCGATGTACAGCACTTTACAAAATTCGAGAAAAAAATTTTGAGTGAAAAATTGAAAAAACTTATGATGCCGGCATCATTTAAAAGTTTAACAATCAGATTTCTTTCGAAACTCGATATCTCCGCAACCAAGCCTCGTAGGTGGTTGCGGTTTTCAATTTCTAATTGACA
Organism: Epistrophe grossulariae; assembly: GCA_929447395.1. Taxonomy (NCBI): domain Eukaryota; kingdom Metazoa; phylum Arthropoda; class Insecta; order Diptera; family Syrphidae; genus Epistrophe; species Epistrophe grossulariae. The sequence continues at coordinate 40,284,488 of OV839566.1, forward strand.
ATAAACAGACCTTTCCATCGATGTACAGCACATTACAAAATTCGAGAAAAAAATTTTGAGTGAAAAATTGAAAAAACTTATGATGCCGGCATCATTTAAAAGTTTAAAAATCAGATTTCTTTCGAAACCCGATATCTCCGCAACCAAGCCTCGTAAGTGGTTGCGGTTTTCAATTTCTAATTGACAATAAACAGACCTTTCCATCGATGTGCAGCACTTTACAAAATTCGAGAAAAAAATTTTGAGTGAAAAATTGAAAAAACTTATGATGCCGGCATCATTTAAAAGTTTAAAAATCAGATTTCTTTCGAAACCCGATATCTCCGCAACCAAGCCTCGTAAGTGGTTGCGGTTTTCAATTTCTAATTGACAATAAACAGACCTTTCCATCGATGTACAGCACTTTACAAAATTCGAGAAAAAAATTTTGAGTGAAAAATTGAAAAAACTTATGATGCCGGCATCATTTAAAAGTTTAAAAATCAGATTTCTTTCGAAGCCCGATATCTCCGCAACCAAGCCTCGTAAGTGGTTGCGGTTTTCAATTTCTAATTGACAATAAACAGACCTTTCCATCGATGTACAGCACTTTACAAAATTTGAGAAAAAAATTTTGAGTGAAAAATTGAAAAAACTTATGATGCCGGCATCATTTAAAAGTTTAAAAATCAGATTTCTTTCGAAACCCGATATCTCCGCAACCAAGCCTCGTAAGTGGTTGCGGTTTTCAATTTCTAATTGACAATAAACAGACCTTTCCATCGATGTGCAGCACTTTACAAAATTCGAGAAAAAAATTTTGAGTGAAAAATTGAAAAAACTTATGATGCCGGCATCATTTAAAAGTTTAAAAATCAGATTTCTTTCGAAACCCGATATCTCCGCAACCAAGCCTCGTAAGTGGTTGCGGTTTTCAATTTCTAATTGACAATAAACAGACCTTTCCATCGATGTACAGCACTTTACAAAATTCGAGAAAAAAATTTTGAGTGAAAAATTGAAAAAACTTATGATGCCGGCATCATTTAAAAGTTTAAAAATCAGATTTCTTTCGAAACCCGATATCTCCGCAACCAAGCCTCGTAAGTGGTTGCGGTTTTCAATTTCTAATTGACAATAAACAGACCTTTCCATCGATGTGCAGCACTTTACAAAATTCGAGAAAAAAATTTTGAGTGAAAAATTGAAAAAACTTATGATGCCGGCATCATTTAAAAGTTTAAAAATCAGATTTCTTTCGAAACCCGATATCTCCGCAACCAAGCCTCGTAAGTGGTTGCGGTTTTCAATTTCTAATTGACAATAAACAGACCTTTCCATCGATGTTCAGCACTTTACAAAATTCGAGAAAAAAATTTTGAGTGAAAAATTGAAAAAACTTATGATGCCGGCATCATTTAAAAGTTTAAAAATCAGATTTCTTTCGAAACCCGATATCTCCGCAACCAAGCCTCGTAAGTGGTTGCGGTTTTCAATTTCTAATTGACAATAAACAGACCTTTCCATCGATGTACAGCACTTTACAAAATTCGAGAAAAAAATTCTGAGTGAAAAATTGAAAAAACTTATGATGCCGGCATCATTTAAAAGTTTAAAAATCAGATTTCTTTCGAAACCCGATATCTCCGCAACCAAGCCTCGTAAGTGGTTGCGGTTTTCAATTTCTAATTGACAATAAACAGACCTTTCCATCGATGTACAGCACTTTACAAAATTCGAGAAAAAAATTTTGAGTGAAAAATTGAAAAAACTTATGATGCCGGCATCATTTAAAAGTTTAAAAATCAGATTTCTTTCGAAACCCGATATCTCCGCAACCAAGCCTCGTAAGTGGTTGCGGTTTTCAATTTCTAATTGACAATTAACAGACCTTTCCATCGATGTACAGCACTTTACAAAATTCGAGAAAAAAATGTTTAGTGAAAAATTGAAAAAACTTATGATGCCGGCATCATTTAAAAGTTTAAAAATCAGATTTCGTTCGAAACCCGATATCTCCGCAACCAAGCCTCGTAAGTGGTTGCGGTTTTCAATTTCTAATTGACAATAAACAGACCTTTCCATCGATGTACAGCACTTTACAAAATTCGAGAAAAAAATTTTGAGTGAAAAATTGAAAAAACTTATGATGCCGGCATCATTTAAAAGTTTAAAAATCAGATTTCGTTCGAAACCCGATATCTCCGCAACCAAGCCTCGTAAGTGGTTGCGGTTTTCAATTTCTAATTGACAATTAACAGACCTTTCCATCGATGTACAGCACTTTACAAAATTCGAGAAAAAAATGTTTAGTGAAAAATTGAAAAAACTTATGATGCCGACATCATTTAAAAGTTTAAAAATCAGATTTCGTTCGAAACCCGATATCTCCGCAACCAAGCCTCGTAAGTGGTTGCGGTTTTCAATTTCTAATTGACAATAAACAGACCTTTCCATCGATGTACAGCACTTTACAAAATTCGAGAAAAAAATTTTGAGTGAAAAATTGAAAAAACTTATGATGCCGGCATCATTTAAAAGTTTAAAAATCAGATTTCTTTCGAAACCCGATATCTCCGCAACCAAGCCTCGTAAGTGGTTGCGGTTTTCAATTTCTAATTGACAATAAACAGACCTTTCCATCGATGTGCAGCACTTTACAAAATTCGAGAAAAAAATTTTGAGTGAAAAATTGAAAAAACTTATGATGCCGGCATCATTTAAAAGTTTAAAAATCAGATTTCTTTCGAAACCCGATTTCTCCGCAACCAAGCCTCGTAAGTGGTTGCGGTTTTCAATTTCTAATTGACAATAAACAGACCTTTCCATCGATGTACAGCACTTTACAAAATTTGAGAAAAAAATTTTGAGTGAAAAATTGAAAAAACTTATGATGCCGGCATCATTTAAAAGTTTAAAAATCAGATTTCTTTCGAAACCCGATATCTCCGCAACCAAGCCTCGTAAGTGGTTGCGGTTTTCAATTTCTAATTGACAATAAACAGACCTTTCCATCGATGTGCAGCACTTTACAAAATTCGACAAAAAAAATTTGGGTGAAAAATTGAAAAAACTTATGATGCCGGCATCATTTAAAAGTTTAAAAATCAGATTTCTTTCGAAACCCGATATCTCCGCAACCAAGCCTCGTAAGTGGTTGCGGTTTTCAATTTCTAATTGACAATAAACAGACCTTTCCATCGATGTACAGCACTTTACAAAATTCGAGAAAAAAATTTTGAGTGAAAAATTGAAAAAACTTATGATGCCGGCATCATTTAAAAGTTTAAAAATCAGATTTCTTTCGAAACCCGATATCTCCGCAACCAAGCCTCGTAAGTGGTTGCGGTTTTCAATTTCTAATTGACAATAAACAGACCTTTCCATCGATGTGCAGCACTTTACAAAATTCGAGAAAAAAATTTTGAGTGAAAAATTGAAAAAACTTATGAAGCCGGCATCATTTAAAAGTTTAAAAATCAGATTTCTTTCGAAACCCGATATCTCCGCAACCAAGCCTCGTAATTGGTTGCGGTTTTCAATTTCTAATTGACAATAAACAGACCTTTCCATCGATGTTCAGCACTTTACAAAATTCGAGAAAAAAATTTTGAGTGAAAAATTGAAAAAACTTATGATGCCGGCATCATTTAAAAGTTTAAAAATCAGATTTCTTTCGAAACCCGATATCTCCGCAACCAAGCCTCGTAAGTGGTTGCGGTTTTCAATTTCTAATTGACAATAAACAGACCTTTCCATCGATGTACAGCACTTTACAAAATTCGAGAAAAAAATTGAAAAAACTTATGATGCCGGCATCATTTAAAAGTTTAAAAATCAGATTTCTTTCGAAACCCGATATCTCCGCAACCAAGCCTCGTAAGTGGTTGCGGTTTTCAATTTCTAATTGACAATAAACAGACCTTTCCATCGATGTACAGCACTTTACAAAATTCGAGAAAAAAATTTTGAGTGAAAAATTGAAAAAACTTATGATGCCGGCATCATTTAAAAGTTTAAAAATCAGATTTCTTTCGAAACCCGATATCTCCGCAACCAAGCCTCGTAAGTGGTTGCGGTTTTCAATTTCTAATTGACAATTAACAGACCTTTCCATCGATGTACAGCACTTTACAAAATTCGAGAAAAAAATGTTTAGTGAAAAATTGAAAAAACTTATGATGCCGGCATCATTTAAAAGTTTAAAAATCAGATTTCGTTCGAAACCCGATATCTCCGCAACCAAGCCTCGTAAGTGGTTGCGGTTTTCAATTTCTAATTGACAATAAACAGACCTTTCCATCGATGTACAGCACTTTACAAAATTCGAGAAAAAAATTTTGAGTGAAAAATTGAAAAAACTTATGATGCCGGCATCATTTAAAAGTTTAAAAATCAGATTTCGTTCGAAACCCGATATCTCCGCAACCAAGCCTCGTAAGTGGTTGCGGTTTTCAATTTCTAATTGACAATTAACAGACCTTTCCATCGATGTACAGCACTTTACAAAATTCGAGAAAAAAATTTTGAGTGAAAAATTGAAAAAACTTATGATGCCGGCATCATTTAAAAGTTTAAAAATCTGATTTCTTTCGAAACCCGATATCTCCGCAACCAAGCCTCGTAAGTGGTTGCGGTTTTCAATTTCTAATTGACAATAAACAGACCTTTCCATCGATGTGCAGCACTTTACAAAATTCGAGAAAAAAATTTTGAGTGAAAAATTGAAAAAACTTATGATGCCGGCATCATTTAAAAGTTTAAAAATCAGATTTCTTTCGAAACCCGATATCTCCGCAACCAAGCTTCGTAAGTGGTTGCGGTTTTCAATTTCTAATTGACAATTAACAGACCTTTCCATCGATGTACAGCACTTTACAAAATTCGAGAAAAAAATGTTTAGTGAAAAATTGAAAAAACTTATGATGCCGGCATCATTTAAAAGTTTAAAAATCAGATTTCTTTCGAAACCCGATATCTCCGCAACCAAGCCTCGTAAGTGGTTGCGGTTTTCAATTTCTAATTGACAATAAACAGACCTTTCCATCGATGTGCAGCACTTTACAAAATTCGAGAAACAAATTTTGAGTGAAAAATTGAAAAAACTTATGATGCCGGCATCATTTAAAAGTTTAAAAATCAGATTTCTTTCGAAACCCGATATCTCCGCAACCAAGCCTCGTAAGTGGTTGCGGTTTTCAATTTCTAATTGACAATAAACAGACCTTTCCATCGATGTACAGCACTTTACAAAATTCGAGAAAAAAATTTTGAGTGAAAAATTGAAAAAACTTATGATGCCGGCATCATTTAAAAGTTTAAAAATCAGATTTCTTTCGAAACCCGATATCTCCGCAACCAAGCCTCGTAAGTGGTTGCGGTTTTCAATTTCTAATTGACAATAAACAGACCTTTCCATCGATGTGCAGCACTTTACAAAATTCGAGAAAAAAATTTTGAGTGAAAAATTGAAAAAACTTATGATGCCGGCATCATTTAAAAGTTTAAAAACAGATTTCTTTCGAAACCCGATATCTCCGCAACCAAGCCTCGTAAGTGGTTGCGGTTTTCAATTTCTAATTGACAATAAACAGACCTTTCCATCGATGTGCAGCACTTTACAAAATTCGAGAAAAAAATTTTGAGCGAAAAATTGAAAAAACTTATGATGCCGGCATCATTTAAAAGTTTAAATATCAGATTTCTTTCGAAACCCGATATCTCCGCAACCAAGCCTCGTAAGTGGTTGCGGTTTTCAATTTCTAATTGACAATAAACAGACCTTTCCATCGATGTACAGCACTTTACAAAATTCGAGAAAAAAATTTTGAGTGAAAAATTGAAAAAACTTATGATGCCGGCATCATTTAAAAGTTTAAAAATCAGATTTCTTTCGAAACCCGATATCTCCGCAAGCAAGCCTCGTAAGTGGTTGCGGTTTTCAATTTCTAATTGACAATAAACAGACCTTTCCATCGATGTACAGCACTTTACAAAATTCGAGAAAAAAATTTTGAGTGAAAAATTGAAAAAACTTATGATGCCGGCATCATTTAAAAGTTTAAAAATCAGATTTCTTTCGAAACCCGATATCTCCGCAACCAAGCCTCGTAAGTGGTTGCGGTTTTCAATTTCTAATTGACAATAAACAGACCTTTCCATCGATGTGCAGCACTTTACAAAATTCGAGAAAAAAATTTTGAGTGAAAAATTGAAAAAACTTATGATGCCGGCATCATTTAAAAGTTTAAAAATCAGATTTCTTTCGAAACCCGATATCTCCGCAACCAAGCCTCGTAAGTGGTTGCGGTTTTCAATTTCTAATTGACAATTAACAGACCTTTCCATCGATGTACAGCACTTTACAAAATTCGAGAAAAAAATGTTTAGTGAAAAATTGAAAAAACTTATGATGCCGGCATCATTTAAAAGTTTAAAAATCAGATTTCTTTCGAAACCCGATATCTCCGCAACCAAGCCTCGTAAGTGGTTGCGGTTTTCAATTTCTAATTGACAATAAACAGACCTTTCCATCGATGTGCAGCACTTTACAAAATTCGAGAAAAAAATTTTGAGTGAAAAATTGAAAAAACTTATGATGCCGGCATCATTTAAAAGTTTAAAATCAGATTTCTTTCGAAACCCGATATCTCCGCAACCAAGCCTCGTAAGTGGTTGCGGTTTTCAATTTCTAATTGACAATAAACAGACCTTTCCATCGATGTGCAGCACTTTACAAAATTCGAGAAAAAAATTTTGAGTGAAAAATTGAAAAAACTTATGATGCCGGCATCATTTAAAAGTTTAAAATCAGATTTCTTTCGAAACCCGATATCTCCGCAACCAAGCCTCGTAAGTGGTTGCGGTTTTCAATTTCTAATTGACAATAAACAGACCTTTCCATCGATGTGCAGCACTTTACAAAATTCGAGAAAAAAATTTTGAGTGAAAAATTGAAAAAACTTATGATGCCGGCATCATTTAAAAGTTTAAAAATCAGATTTCTTTCGAAACCCGATATCTCCGCAACCAAGCCTCGTAAGTGGTTGCGGTTTTCAATTTCTAATTGACAATAAACAGACCTTTCCATCGATGTACAGCACTTTACAAAATTCGAGAAAAAAATTTTGAGTGAAAAATTGAAAAAACTTATGATGCCGGCATCATTTAAAAGTTTAAAAATCAGATTTCTTTCGAAACCCGATATCTCCGCAACCAAGCCTCGTAAGTGGTTGCGGTTTTCAATTTCTAATTGACAATAAACAGACCTTTCCATCGATGTGCAGCACTTTACAAAATTCGAGAAAAAAATTTTGAGTGAAAAATTGAAAAAACTTATGATGCCGGCATCATTTAAAAGTTTAAAAATCAGATTTCTTTCGAAACCCGATATCTCCGCAACCAAGCCTCGTAAGTGGTTGCGGTTTTCAATTTCTAATTGACAATAAACAGACCTTTCCATCGATGTACAGCACTTTACAAAATTCGAGAAAAAAATTTTTAGTGAAAAATTGAAAAAACTTATGATGCCGGCATCATTTAAAAGTTTAAAAATCAGATTTCGTTCGAAACCCGATATCTCCGCAACCAAGCCTCGTAAGTGGTTGCGGTTTTCAATTTCTAATTGACAATAAACAGACCTTTCCATCGATGTACAGCACTTTACAAAATTCAAGAAAAAAATTTTGAGTGAAAAATTGAAAAAACTTATGATGCCGGCATCATTTAAAAGTTTAAAAATCAGATTTCTTTCGAAACCCGATATCTCCGCAACCAAGCCTCGTAAGTGGTTGCGGTTTTCAATTTCAAATTTACAATAAACAGACCTTTCCATCGATGTGCAGCACTTTACAAAATTCGAGAAAAAAATTTTGAGTGAAAAATTAAAAAAACTTATGATGCCGGCATCATTTAAAAGTTTAAAAATCAGATTTCTTTCGAAACCCGATATCTCCGCAACCAAGCCTCGTAAGTGGTTGCGGTTTTCAATTTCTAATTGACAATAAACAGACCTTTCCATCGATGTACAGCACTTTACAAAATTCGAGAAAAAAATTTTGAGTGAAAAATTGAAAAAACTTATGATGCCGGCATCATTTAAAAGTTTAAAAATCAGATTTCTTTCGAAACCCGATATCTCCGCAACCAAGCCTCGTAAGTGGTTGCGGTTTTCAATTTCTAATTGACAATAAACAGACCTTTCCATCGATGTACAGCACTTTACAAAATTCGAGAAAAAAATTTTGAGTGAAAAATTGAAAAAACTTATGATGCCGGCATCATTTAAAAGTTTAAAAATCAGATTTCTTTCGAAACCCGATATCTCCGCAACCAAGCCTCGTAAGTGGTTGCGGTTTTCAATTTCTAATTGACAATAAACAGACCTTTCCATCGATGTGCAGCACTTTACAAAATTCGAGAAAAAAATTTTGAGTGAAAAATTGAAAAAACTTATGATGCCTTAAATGATGATTTAAAAGTTTAAAAATCAGATTTCTTTCGAAACCCGATATCTCCGCAACCAAGCCTCGTAAGTGGTTGCGGTTTTCAATTTCTAATTGACAATAAACAGACCTTTCCATCGATGTGCAGCACTTTACAAAATTCGAGAAAAAAATTTTTAGTGAAAAATTGAAAAAACTTATGATGCCGGCATCATTTAAAAGTTTAAAAATCAGATTTCTTTCGAAACCCGATATCTCCGCAACCAAGCCTCGTAAGTGGTTGCGGTTTTCAATTTCTAATTGACAATAAACAGACCTTTCCATCGATGTACAGCACTTTACAAAATTCGAGAAAAAAATTTTGAGTGAAAAATTGAAAAAACTTATGATGCCGGCATCATTTAAAAGTTTAAAAATCAGATTTCGTTCGAAACCCGATATCTCCGCAACCAAGCCTCGTAAGTGGTTGCGGTTTTCAATTTCTAATTGACAATAAACAGACCTTTCCATCGATGTACAGCACTTTACAAAATTCGAGAAAAAAATTTTGAGTGAAAAATTGAAAAAACTTATGATGCCGGCATCATTTAAAAGTTTAAAAATCAGATTTCTTTCGAAACCCGATATCTCCGCAACCAAGCCTCGTAAGTGGTTGCGGTTTTCAATTTCTAATTAACAATAAACAGACCTTTCCATCGATGTACAGCACTTTACAAAATTCGAGAAAAAAATTTGAGTGAAAAATTGAAAAAACTTATGATGCCGGCATCATTTAAAAGTTTAAAAATCAGATTTCTTTCGAAACCCGATATCTCCGCAACCAAGCCTCGTAAGTGGTTGCGGTTTTCAATTTCTAATTGACAATAAACAGACCTTTCCATCGATGTGCAGCACTTTACAAAATTCGAGAAAAAAATTTTGAGTGAAAAATTGAAAAAACTTATGATGCCGGCATCATTTAAAAGTTTAAAAATCAGATTTCTTTCGAAACCCGATATCTCCGCAACCAAGCCTCGTAAGTGGTTGCGGTTTTCAATTTCTAATTGACAATAAACAGACCTTTCCATCGATGTACAGCACTTTACAAAATTCGAGAAAAAAATTTTGAGTGAAAAATTGAAAAAACTTATGATGCCTTAAATGATGATTTAAAAGTTTAAAAATCAGATTTCTTTCGAAACCCGATATCTCCGCAACCAAGCCTCGTAAGTGGTTGCGGTTTTCAATTTCTAATTAACAATAAACAGACCTTTCCATCGATGTACAGCACTTTACAAAATTCGAGAAAAAAATTTGAGTGAAAAATTGAAAAAACTTATGATGCCGGCATCATTTAAAAGTTTAAAAATCAGATTTCTTTCGAAACCCGATATCTCCGCAACCAAGCCTCGTAAGTGGTTGCGGTTTTCAATTTCTAATTGACAATAAACAGACCTTTCCATCGATGTGCAGCACTTTACAAAATTCGAGAAAAAAATTTTGAGTGAAAAATTGAAAAAACTTATGATGCCGGCATCATTTAAAAGTTTAAAAATCAGATTTCTTTCGAAACCCGATATCTCCGCAACCAAGCCTCGTAAGTGGTTGCGGTTTTCAATTTCTAATTGACAATAAACAGACCTTTCCATCGATGTACAGCACTTTACAAAATTCGAGAAAAAAATTTTGAGTGAAAAATTGAAAAAACTTATGATGCCGGCATCATTTAAAAGTTTAAAAATCAGATTTCTTTCGAAACCCGATATCTCCGCAACCAAGCCTCGTAAGTGGTTGCGGTTTTCAATTTCTAATTGACAATAAACAGACCTTTCCATCGATGTACAGCACTTTACAAAATTCGAGAAAAAAATTTTGAGTGAAAAATTGAAAAAACTTATGATGTCGGCATAATTTAAAAGTTTAAAAATCAGATTTCGTTCGAAACCCGACATCTCCGCAACCAAGCCTCGTAAGTGGTTGCGGTTTTCAATTTCTAATTAACAATAAACAGACCTTTCCATCGATGTACAGCACTTTACAAAATTCGAGAAAAAAATTTGAGTGAAAAATTGAAAAAACTTATGATGCCGGCATCATTTAAAAGTTTAAAAATCCGATTTCTTTCGAAACCCGATATCTCCGCAACCAAGCCTCGTAAGTGGTTGCGGTTTTCAATTTCTAATTGACAATAAACAGACCTTTCCATCGATGTACAGCACTTTACAAAATTCGAGAAAAAAATTTTGAGTGAAAAATTGAAAAAACTTATGATGCCGGCATCATTTAAAAGTTTAAAAATCAGATTTCTTTCGAAACCCGATATCTCCGCAACCAAGCCTCGTAAGTGGTTGCGGTTTTCAATTTCTAATTGACAATAAACAGACCTTTCCATCGATGTACAGCACTTTACAAAATTCGAGAAAAAAATTTTGAGTGAAAAATTGAAAAAACTTATGATGCCGGCATCATTTAAAAGTTTAAAAATCAGATTTCTTTCGAAACCCGATATCTCCGCAACCAAGCCTCGTAAGTGGTTGCGGTTTTCAATTTCTAATTGACAATAAACAGACCTTTCCATCGATGTACAGCACTTTACAAAATTCGAGAAAAAAATTTTGAGTGAAAAATTGAAAAAACTTATGATGCCGGCATCATTTAAAAGTTTAAAAATCAGATTTCTATCGAAACCCGATATCTCCGCAACCAAGCCTCGTAAGTGGTTGCGGTTTTCAATTTCTAATTGACAATAAACAGACCTTTCCATCGATGTACAGCACTTTACAAAATTCGAGAAAAAAATTTTGAGTGAAAAATTGAAAAAACTTATGATGCCGGCATCATTTAAAAGTTTAAAAATCAGATTTCTTTCGAAACCCGATATCTCCGCAACCAAGCCTCGTAAGTGGTTGCGGTTTTCAATTTCTAATTGACAATAAACAGACCTTTCCATCGATGTACAGCACTTTACAAAATTCGAGAAAAAAATTTTGAGTGAAAAATTGAAAAAACTTATGATGCCGGCATCATTTAAAAGTTTAAAAATCAGATTTCTTTCGAAACCCGATATCTCCGCAACCAAGCATCGTAAGTGGTTGCGGTTTTCAATTTCTAATTGACAATAAACAGACCTTTCCATCAATGTACAGCACTTTACAAAATTCGAGAAAAAAATTTTGAGTGAAAAATTGAAAAAACTTATGATGCCGGCATCATTTAAAAGTTTAAAAATCAGATTTCTTTCGAAACCCGATATCTCCGCAACCAAGCCTCGTAAGTGGTTGCGGTTTTCAATTTCTAATTGACAATAAACAGACCTTTCCATCGATGTACAGCACTTTACAAAATTCGAGAAAAAAATGTTTAGTGAAAAATTGAAAAAACTTATGATGCCGGCATCATTTAAAAGTTTAAAAATCAGATTTCGTTCGAAACCCGATATCTCCGCAACCAAGCCTCGTAAGTGGTTGCGGTTTTCAATTTCTAATTGACAATAAACAGACCTTTCCATCGATGTACAGCACTTTACAAAATTCGAGAAAAAAATTTTGAGTGAAAAATTTTGAAAAAACTTATGATGCCGGCATCATTTAAAAGTTTAAAAATCAGATTTCTTTCGAAACCCGATATCTCCGCAACCAAGCCTCGTAAGTGGTTGCGGTTTTCAATTTCTAATTGACAACAAACAGACCTTTCCATCGATGTACAGCACTTTACAAAATTCGAGAAAAAAATTTTGAGTGAAAAATTGAAAAAACTTATGATGCCGGCATCATTTAAAAGTTTAAAAATCAGATTTCTTTCGAAACCCGATATCTCCGCAACCAAGCCTCGTAAGTGGTTGCGGTTTTCAATTTCTAACTGACAATTAACAGACCTTTCCATCGATGTACAGCACTTTACAAAATTCGAGAAAAAAATTTTGAGTGAAAAATTGAAAAAACTTATGATGCCGGCATCATTTAAAAGTTTAAAAATCAGATTTCTTTCGAAACCCGATATCTCCGCAACCAAGCCTCGTAAGTGGTTGCGGTTTTCAATTTCTAATTGACAATAAACAGACCTTTCCATCGATGTACAGCACTTTACAAAATTCGAGAAAAAAATTTTGAGTGAAAAATTGAAAAAACTTATGATGCCGGCATCATTTAAAAGTTTAAAAATCAGTTTTCGTTCGAAACCCGATATCTCCGCAACCAAGCCTCGTAAGTGGTTGCGGTTTTCAATTTCTAATTGACAATAAACAGACCTTTCCATCGATGTACAGCACTTTACAAAATTCGAGAAAAAAATTTTTAGTGAAAAATTGAAAAAACTTATGATGCCGGCATCATTTAAAAGTTTAAAAATCAGATTTCTTTCGAAACCCGATATCTCCGCAACCAAGCCTCGTAAGTGGTTGCGGTTTTCAATTTCTAATTGACAATAAACAGACCTTTCCATCGATGTACAGCACTTTACAAAATTCGAGAAAAAAATTTTTGAGTGAAAAATTGAAAAAACTTATGATGCCGGCATCATTTAAAAGTTTAAAAATCAGATTTCTTTCGAAACCCGATATCTCCGCAACCAAGCCTCGTAAGTGGTTGCGGTTTTCAATTTCTAATTGACAATAAACAGACCTTTCCATCGATGTACAGCACTTTACAAAATTCGAGAAAAAAATTTTGAGTGAAAAATTGAAAAAACTTATGATGCCGGCATCATTTAAAAGTTTCAAAATCAGATTTCTTTCGAAACCCGATATCTCCGCAACCAAGCCTCGTAAGTGGTTGCGGTTTTCAATTTCTAATTGACAATAAACAGACCTTTCCATCGATGTACAGCACTTTACAAAATTCGAGAAAAAAATTTTGAGTGAAAAATTTGAAAAACTTATGATGCCGGCATCATTTAAAAGTTTAAAAATCAGATTTCGTTCGAAACCCGATATCTCCGCAACCAAGCCTCGTCAGTGGTTGCGGTTTTCAATTTCTAATTGACAATAAACAGACCTTTCCATCGATGTACAGCACTTTACAAAATTCGAGAAAAAAATTTTGAGTGAAAAATTGAAAAAACTTATGATGCCGGCATCATTTAAAAGTTTAAAAATCATATTTCTTTCGAAACCCGATATCTCCGCAACCAAGCCTCGTAAGTGGTTGCGGTTTTCAATTTCTAATTGACAATAAACAGACCTTTCCATCGATGTACAGCACTTTACAAAATTCGAGAAAAAAATTTTGAGTGAAAAATTTGAAAAACTTATGATGCCGGCATCATTTAAAAGTTTAAAAATCAGATTTCGTTCGAAACCCGATATCTCCGCAACCAAGCCTCGTCAGTGGTTGCGGTTTTCAATTTCTAATTGACAATAAACAGACCTTTCCATCGATGTACAGCACTTTACAAAATTCGAGAAAAAAATTTTGAGTGAAAAATTGAAAAAACTTATGATGCCGGCATCATTTAAAAGTTTAAAAATCAGATTTCTTTCGAAACCCGATATCTCCGCAACCAAGCCTCGTAAGTGGTTGCGGTTTTCAATTTCTAATTGACAATAAACAGACCTTTCCATCGATGTACAGCACTTTACAAAATTCGAGAAAAAAATTTTGAGTGAAAAATTGAAAAAACTTATGCATCATTTAAAAGTTTAAAAATCAGATTTCTTTCGAAACCCGATATCTCCGCAACCAAGCCTCGTAAGTGGTTGCGGTTTTCAATTTCTAATTGACAATAAACAGACCTTTCCATCGATGTACAGCACTTTACAAAATTCGAGAAAAAAATTTTTAGTGAAAAATTGAAAAAACTTATGATGCCGGAATCATTTAAAAGTTTAAAAATCAGATTTCTTTCGAAACTCGATATCTCCGCAACCAAGCCTCGTAAGTGGTTGCGGTTTTCAATTTCTAATTGACAATAAACAGACCTTTCCATCGATGTACAGCACTTTACAAAATTCGAGAAAAAAATTTTGAGTGAAAAATTGAAAAAACTTATGATGCCGGCATCATTTAAAAGTTTAAAAATCAGATTTCGTTCGAAACCCGATATCTCCGCAACCAAGCCTCGTTGCGGTTTTCAATTTCTAATTGACAATAAACAGACCTTTCCATCGATGTACAGCACTTTACAAAATTCGAGAAAAAAATTTTTAGTGAAAAATTGAAAAAACTTATGATGCCGGCATCATTTAAAAGTTTAAAAATCAGATTTCTTTCGAAACCCGATATCTCCGCAACCAAGCCTCGTAAGTGGTTGCGGTTTTCAATTTCTAATTGACAATAAACAGACCTTTCCATCGATGTACAGCACTTTACAAAATTCGAGAAAAAAATTTTGAGTGAAAAATTGAAAAAACTTATGCATCATTTAAAAGTTTAAAAATCAGATTTCTTTCGAAACCCGATATCTCCGCAACCAAGCCTCGTAAGTGGTTGCGGTTTTCAATTTCTAATTGACAATAAACAGACCTTTCCATCGATGTACAGCACTTTACAAAATTCGAGAAAAAAATTTTTAGTGAAAAATTGAAAAAACTTATGATGCCGGAATCATTTAAAAGTTTAAAAATCAGATTTCTTTCGAAACTCGATATCTCCGCAACCAAGCCTCGTAAGTGGTTGCGGTTTTCAATTTCTAATTGACAATAAACAGACCTTTCCATCGATGTACAGCACTTTACAAAATTCGAGAAAAAAATTTTGAGTGAAAAATTGAAAAAACTTATGCATCATTTAAAAGTTTAAAAATCAGATTTCTTTCGAAACCCGATATCTCCGCAACCAAGCCTCGTAAGTGGTTGCGGTTTTCAATTTCTAATTGACAATAAACAGACCTTTCCATCGATGTACAGCACTTTACAAAATTCGAGAAAAAAATTTTGAGTGAAAAATTGAAAAAACTTATGATGCCGGCATCATTTAAAAGTTTCAAAATCAGATTTCTTTCGAAACCCGATATCTCCGCAACCAAGCCTCGTAAGTGGTTGCGGTTTTCAATTTCTAATTGACAATAAACAGACCTTTCCATCGATGTACAGCACTTTACAAAATTCGAGAAAAAAATTTTGAGTGAAAAATTGAAAAAACTTATGATGCCGGCATCATTTAAAAGTTTAAAAATCAGATTTCTTTCGAAACCCGATATCTCCGCAACCAAGCCTCGTAAGTGGTTGCGGTTTTCAATTTCTAATTGACAATAAACAGACCTTTCCATCGATGTACAGCACTTTACAAAATTCGAGAAAAAAATTTTGAGTGAAAAATTGAAAAAACTTATGATGCCGGCATCATTTAAAAATCAGATTTCGTTCGAAACCCGATATCTCCGCAACCAAGCCTCGTAAGTGGTTGCGGTTTTCAATTTCTAATTGACAATAAACAGACCTTTCCATCGATGTAAAGCACTTTACAAAATTCGAGAAAAAAAGTGTGAGTGCCGGGACTCACGGTTAAGATGTGTAAACATCAACATTCGTCCGAATGCCTCATAGACCGAGAGCCTACATCAAATTTAGGGTGTGGATGATAGCAAAAATTTGCTGGTATTTTTATATAGATCTTATCTTTTCATAAGCAAATTTGAAAATCGGTAATGATGCATGGGAAATGCGTTTTTTAGTTTACCGACAAAGGCCCCAACCACGCTTATAAAAATTTAAGATCTATCTAAACATGCCAGTGAATTTTTGCGATCACTCACACCCACAAACAGCAGTGGGCTCTTAGCCAATCATTAAAATTATATTTAAAAATATTTTCCAGTCAATGAACTTATTTCGTCTAATTTGACAAAAATGGCGGCCTTCTATGTTAAAACCAAAGATACTGAATTATAAAGATTGGAATCTTTCGTACGTTCCATCCCCCGAAACCCATTTGTTTACATTGTTGTTTTTGTAATTTCATCTCGTGTCGATGAACAATTTATGCAGTGGTGAATTCAAATTTTTTTACTAGCGTGCGTTAAAACATGAACACTAGTGCAAAAATATGAATTCACCACTGTCCCCCATTTTGTTTAGCTTGTAGGCAAACCAGAATGATAGCCGAGGATTCGAACCCTTCAAGCAAATTCACTGACCGCAACCACTTACGAGGCTTGGTTGCGGAGATATCAGGTTTCGAAAGAAATGTTTATGACTTTTGTCTTCTGAATCCGATATCTCCGCAACCGAGCCTCGTAAATGCTGGCCGTTTTGAATTCCAAATTGGTAGTAAACAGAACTTTTCATCGATATACATCATTCTATAAAATTGGTATTGAACGACTGAGCTCTTGTAATCGCCGCGCCGATATCCTTTAGTGTCTTTAGTTTTTGAACCGCTTACCTTGCTAAAATTAAAGATCTCTCCGTTTTTTAAGTAAACTCACGCCGAATCCGATCGGTATAAGAAAATTGATCCCTGATTGTCAGGAATATTAATTCTATATTTACAAACCCTTATAACAGCCTTTTAACTTTAAGTGCTTTGGAATTTTTGCCAGCAGCAAGGATGTTTCTTTTGAATTTGCCGAGACCAAAGGTGACAAAGGCAAACAACACACATATATAAAAATAATAAATGCTTCGAAGTTATTCTGAGAGTGCATTTTAGATTTAAATTCCATTTGGGCACATAATATAAATACCCCATTCGTATAGATACCTTGTAGGTAAGAGTTGTATATGGTTCACATAGACAGGGTATAGGGGAAAATACCCATCATCATCTGGGTTTTCTCACCCTGATTATATGCATTCTATCAAGCATAAGAGAAGGGATGTTGAAAATTCAGTGGTATTTTAATATCCTGAAAGTATTTGGCAAACATCCGGTTGTTTTCGAATGTGCAACGGTATGGTAAAATGGTGATTATATGGACGTTACATAGGGGTTGTGGGTGGGTTTAAGTTTGGAATACAGGTTGACTGCTTCAAGTTGTTTTTGTTGTTGTTATTGCAGCTGTTTGGCTTTTTATAAGTTTATAACCCTTGTTGTTTGTGGCTGAAACATTTAATACTTTGAATATCTAATTTAATATTTTCGGTTAAAAGGACCAGATGCGAGGGTGCCTCGTGTTATAGGGTCGATATAGATTCAGCAGCAGACGAAGAAGAATAAGCGAGCCGCATATAAACGCATTATATCGAAAAGTCGTTATGCACACAAAGAGAAGACAAAGGTCCCGTTTTGTGTTCCTGTATCTACATAACTTATTTTTATTTTTTTTTTGTTGCCGAGATGCCAAAGATGGTTGCTAAGGCGGTATGTCACTTCGTTTAATGTGATTTGATGTTAAGTATTTTTAAATGGGATATCTTTCTTTGAAGGATGCTGCTTGAGGGTGTATTGCTGCTTTAAAAGGGTATATGTATGTGGTGTGGTGGTGGTTGGTATATAAGTATGGTTGGAGTTAAAATGGGCTTTTGCCGTTTTTAATCCTGTTTTATTGCATTTTTTTATTGTTCGTTGACTTTATTCTTCTCGAGATGTCATGAAGGAAGGCTAAGGTGAAGGTTCTTAAAGGAAGGTGTGGGTGTGAAGCTATTGTTATGCACTTATACAAAAGAAATTGAAGATTAGAGTTATAAACAAAAATATCTTTGGATTTAGCTATAGCTCTTTAACAACTAAAGGTAGGCAAAAAAAAGTGGGGTGCAATATAATTTAAAATTTAAGGGCGTATGAATTGTATAGGCGTGGTGGTTAAATGTCCTTAGGCAAACATGATGGCATCCAGGTAAGTGGAAATCGTGGTTTTAATATGTAATCTAACACAGGAAGCTAATTAGTGTTGGTTATCGCCATTTTGACATTACACATCACACATTAGACTAAAACAAAGAGGCGAGATGTCACTGTTGAACCAGTAATACCAGACGGTGGTATTTATCCCTTTTTGTGGGAATTCCACGTCTAAAATAAGCTAAAAGGGAAAAAGCATTTTTCGAACGTCAAAGTATAACGCTTTTCCTTAATTTGCTTATTTTATTAAGAAAAAAAATGAATTCACCTATGATCAAATCATTTTTGCATTTGATCTACCAAAGCCTATAGTACCTACGCTGTTGATGCGAAACAAAAAATTCCATACAAAAATAACACAACTAAACCATGCCGCGCAGCACATTGTGTGTGTCGCATAATATAAGTTCGTCTGATTAAACAAAATTTGCTTTCGGAACACTTCTTATTTGTTTCAGTTCCTCCCGGTCCAAATGCAGTGCATCCCCTTCAAGCAAACGAGTCCACTTTGGATCCGCGCACGTAGTAAACATGGATGACTTTGTATACGGATCCAAACATGGATCCGCAAAACTGCGTTTGTCGGCTCAAATTAGTACGGAAATTAGAATCACCACGGACTCATTTTGTGCATGTATTGTGAGAGAGAGAGCTTCCCATTTCACCATACTCAGCAAAAACCGAAACCAAACGGAATCCAGAACGGATCCAAAAAAATGAACTAACGAGACAGGCGTTTTGTGGTTAAAGAATATTATGCAATTTATTTTCTTTTATCGTTTGTATATAAATGAAACATCACGATTTCTTTTGTAACTAATAATTAAATAATAAATTTTTTATTTTAAATTGATTTTCTTTCTGGAGGGAATTTTTATTAAACTGTTGCGCTGGGCACGAACGTGAACACATTGAAAAAGTTAATTAATGTTGTTTTCTCCTTTGGTTTCAGTCCATTAAAAATACTCACCATTCTCTCTTTCTTAGTAAAAAAAAATTATTCTCGATTTTCGATCTTTTTTCGCTTGCATATATTACAAAAAATGTGCTAATGTTTGTGTGACACTCCGTTTTGAAATGATCCAAGAAAGACCGACAAAGTTGGGTCAGTGAATTTGCTTGAAGGGTCCATTTTCCTTTCTGTCATTCAATTCATATTTCACAAGTCTACCACGCCGCACAGTGGTTCGGTTTGTATGGGAGAGCGGAAAAAAGTCTGTTTTATCTGAACGGTTCAACGGATTTAAATGAAATTTGGCAAACATGTTTAGATAATAATACATATTTGGTCAAAATTTGGTTGAAAAAAAATAATTAGAAACAAAGTTATTGACATTTTTCTAAAATTTGAGGGTTTTGATGTTTGTATGGGAGAGCGGAAAAAAAATCTGTAACATCTGAACTGTTTAACGGATTAAGATGAAATTTGATTCGCATTTTAAAATTAGTCTTATACACATTTTTACAAAATTTGGCTAAGAAAAAATCATTAATAAAAAAGTTATTGTTTTTTTTTTCTAAAATTTGAGTGTTTTGATGTTTGTATGGGAGAGCGGAAAAAAGTCTGTAAAATCTGAACTGTTAAACGAATTTTAATGAAATATTACACACATGTTAAAATTAGTCTTGTACATGCTTGGTCAAAATTTGGTCAAGAAAAAATTATTAGAAAAAAAGTTATAGACATTTTTATAAAATTTGAGGGTTTTGATGTTATATTCAAACAAAAGTTTTTTTTAGTAAAATCATAACTTTTTATTTTGAATAAAATATTATTATTAACTATGTATATAATAAAATTAAATAAATAAATAGATAAATTGAATCCATTTTAATGTATCGAATTCACTATATATGTTTTGTTATTATATTTCACTTCACTTTCACTTATTGGTTGATCAAAGTGTACAAATTTTTCTTACACACCTTGCACAAATGCTCAATAACTCAATACTGACTTTTTTCATTAATCCTTTATATATATAGATTTAAGTAAGAGATTTTATTCTAATAAGCCACTACTAATCCTTACAGGTAATACAAAATTACGCAATACACAACAAAAACAAAGCAACAAAACTTAAAAAAAACACCTTTTTTTATTTTTACCTGCCCTACTTTTAGCGAAAAATAAAAAAAAAAATAAAGGAATATGCCTAATCCTTTTTTTTTATTTTTTATTTAGCTCTATCATATAATTCAAAATATAAAAAAAAACTATATAATTTTTCGTGTTTTGTTTTCAAGAAAATTGAGTTAGTTGAAAGTTGAAAAATTTTCCAGGCAGAAATAAATGGTTTCGCAAAAATCGAAATTCTCAGACCTGGCTCAATGTATTAATTTTGTTTTATTTTTAAAATAAAGTTTGACATTTTTTCTTAAAATAATGGGCTTAACCAGTTCATTCTGACAATTAATACCGAAGGAATCAAACTTTTTAGTAAACACTACCGTCAAGACGGAGTTTTTTGAAATCCGATTCAGTGAAACATTTTTGAGCATAACTTCCACATCTGCACGTATCTGCAGCTGATTTTTTCTGTGCTTTAACATGAATGTATGGAGAATTCTCGGGGTTTAACTTAAGTGCACCGAAAAACTGTGTTACCGGCATGAATTGCATACATTTTATCGATAGTTTGTATGAAAACTCCATGTTTTTTACTGTCATGGCGTCTCTAATCCCCGCTGTCGTTTTTTTCAACCAATTCCCCCCGGGATAGCAAAAAAACAAGCCTATTAATTCAACTAAAAAACTGTGTTACCGACGACATGTATAACCTCGTTTTTATCAATTTAATTTGTATGGAAAAGTCAGAATTTATATATTCTTGATGTCGTTTTTTTCATCCAACACAAAATTCCAGACTTTTTAGAGAAATCACTCCTATTCTGGACCAGAAATTACAAACCGTGACAAAAAATTGTTTTAATTTTTTTTTTCAAACGAAATCTCAGCCGGTATCTTGTTTTTAAAAAGCTTTCAAATTCGTTGGGATCTTTTCTTTAAGAAACTCATGATTAGAATTTCCTCGTCTCGGAAGTTATGGTCCAATTTATGGGGTATTGAATACCTTCAGCTCCTGTCTCCATTGTGTTCAGTCAGTCAATGGCGCAAAAGCATGGTTGATGCTATTTCTTGAAGGGTTCAATTAAATAACTCAGGCACGGACTTCTTGTCTCTGCAGATTAAAGGGAACAGTAAGAATAATTTGAATATCATGCGACTAATTTGCAGAATTATTGTTTAAATGTTCATCAAATGCCGATGTTGATATAAATAAAACCACCTTTTTTCCCCTTTTTACACCCTAATAAAAAAACTGATACGTAAAATATAGAATACTCTTCAGGACATGTTCAGGATATTAAAATAAAAGTTCCCAAAAAAATTCAGCTTTAACGGATTTTTTTCTTAATTTTAATGTGTAAATAATGAAATATCGGAGAACAGTGTCCAGGCACCTTTATTAAAGTCGAATTTGCGCATGTTCGGCCACACTAGTTTTTAATAATTTTTGCCTAAAGTGCTCTTGGGTTGCCAGTTACTTCTTTATTTGAAGGCTTTTCAATGTTGAGTTGCAGGCGTACTAGAACCGTTTCGAGAAAACTCAATGAATAAATTAATAGTTGTATATTAGAACAATACCTTTTTTTAACTAAACAATGCATTTGAAAGGAAAATCCGAGGCCAATGTAAAGCACGGTGTTATGATACAATTATTTACCCCTAAGTTTGTTGGTTGATTAAAATAAATGAAGTATATCTTTATCTTGATTAAAAAGTATATCTTTATCTTGATTAAAAAGTTCAAAGTCAATTTCATACAAAAACAAAGATTGTTGCATTCGTGTTGCCATATTATCACCACAAAGTATAGGACCTACATATAGCTTTTCTCAGAACAAGTCCAAGAATATAATGTTTCAAAAGAATAATCTTTTAAAAGGTATAGAAAAAACAACCTGCGTATTTATTTTTTAGAAGAAAACAAATAGTCAAGAAGACTTTTCCGTTGCAAAATATAAAAATAACTAAGCTAGTTATAATTATTATTTAACGGCAAAGACAAGTTTCCATATTATTATTTTATTTATTTATTTTAGTTTTTTGTTTTTCTGTTTTCTTCGTCAAAGGGCTTATCCATAACGAGGTCCTACAGCGAGCAACACCATCCTTGCAATGAATTCCTTTTTCCCTTTGTTCTTTTAAGCCATTAAGATGGAAATAAGCAAAAGTATAGTCCCTTGGTCCCTTGCTGTATTGTGTATAGCAGAGCTCCATCACAGCAGCCATCATTGCAAACACAATACAAAAAAAAATATATATATGCTCAACAATCTCAATAGTCATCCTTTTCTAAATTCGATTTCCAACAAAACATTTACTATGATGAGTATAGCGAGTGTGTTTGCATTCCACTTTTGTATCTATCTCACTTTATAAACGCACACAAGCACTTGTCTCGGCCGGCGCGTTTATTTAACACAACTAGAACCAAACCTCACCATAACCACCCCATATGGTGGATTGTAGGAGATGAAATTCTCCTCATCCCATTCGCAGCATCTCTCTATACAGAGTTTTGCATACGTACCTACTAGCAGGCGCGGATCTATGTAGGGTTTTTTTTTTTCTTGCAAAAAAATGAGGTTATCACATGCAATGCAACATCCTAACCTTATTCAATTTATAGCCATTTCGATTTGATTTTTTGACACCGACCGACCGACGCGACGTCTTGGACAAAATATCACCATAGATAGCGTTAACTTAGAGGTAGTTATGATCTTTGTCTACCTAGGCTCCGATATCAACTCAGACAACGATACCAGCGCTGAGATCAAACGAAGAATAACTCTTGTCAATCACTGCTTCTTGTTCGGGATAAGAATGCAATTATTACCAAAGCCTTATCTCGAGCAACTAAATATATAGTGTCCATGTGTAAGACCCTTATCATCCCGGTCCTGCTATATGGTGAAGAGGCATGGGCCTTGTCAAAGGTATATGCAAAAAATTTAGGTTGTCTTAAAAGGAAGATTCTCGGATTGATTTTTGGTCCTGTCTATATAAACGGGGAGTGGAGGAAAAGAGACAAAGATGTGTGTCCTATACAGCTGTGCGG
Organism: Epistrophe grossulariae; assembly: GCA_929447395.1. NCBI lineage: Eukaryota > Metazoa > Arthropoda > Insecta > Diptera > Syrphidae > Epistrophe > Epistrophe grossulariae. The sequence continues at coordinate 40,307,735 of OV839566.1, forward strand.
CCTGTACAGCGACACCGACATAGCCAAAAAGGTAAACAGCAAATGGCTGAGATGGCTGGGTTATTTAGAGCGAATGAATACCTGTTCCGGCCCAAAGAGTTTTTGAACCCAGCCCGGTGAGGTGGCGCGGCGTAGTAGAGGACGACCGTGACTTCAGGTGGCGCACAAAATGAAAGGGGACCTCAGCAAACTTGGAGTGCGAAAACGGAGACAGTTAGCTAGGGACCGAGCTGTTTGGAAGAAGCTTGTTGGTTGAGTCCCCGATCTACTTCGAAAGTTAGCGAAGCCTTAAGTAAGTAAGTAATGGCCAGTTGTACAATAGTGGTTCAGCCTCGGTTCAAGATTTTAACTCACCGATTTCGGCGGATTTACTAACGTTCAACGTTGGTTCAAGTATGTAATTGGTTATTATCACACACTTAAACAGTAAACCACTGTTGAAACTCAATTAATCCGCCGGAATCGGTGGATAAAAGTTGCTGAACCACTGTTTAAATATTTGTACAACTGGCCTTAAGTTTTACGATGCAAAATTTTGTAATTTTAAAACTTTTCTAAATATAACACAAAGGAGCTTATTAAGCCCACGACTCACGAGTTTTATTTAGAAGAAGTGAGCCGTCGAAAATGGTAGGAGTGTGATTCCATCCAAGGGAAAAACAAAGGTGCCCCTATGTCACTGAAGTGAGATGGGAATAACAATTTCTTTTTAGGACCAAAATGGTTTTACTTTTCTTGTTCGTAAATGCACCAAGAAAAGAAACCTGGAGCTATCACGGTTTCTATAAATTAAAATCAAAAGGGAACTTATTCTCTGCTCTTCTAATTCGCATTTCGTTAACAAGAAAATCATGAGTCGATTAAATCTGAATTGTTTCTAACGTCGCGTCAGTCGTCGTCTTGTTATACTTTCATTTTCAACTACGCCATAGTGTGAACTATAAAGGTGACGAAATAAATATGTATAATTATTTTGAGTGATCACGTCGACTTCGTTGAATTATTTAAAATGATGCATTATGGTATATTATGTTGATTTAGTGTAATAATAATAATGAGTTTATGAGTGTCGGTTGATGATGTTGGGGTTCAGAGTGTAACTATTCGTTCTAATATAACTTTATTTGATAAGAATTAGAACAATAAGTTTCTGGCTTAAAAAAAAAAACTTAAGCATAGTGTCGTACCTAGGCTTACCATCCGTCAGGATTTCGCCTGACGCGTTAGGCTTTTAATGTCCAATCAGGCTTTGGCCAGGTTTCGTCATTTGTCAGGCTTTTTTATAATTATCGCAAATATAATCGTTAGAAGAAAAACGTTGACTGAATGCTTTCAAATCGCAGTAAACACTCAACACATTCATTTTTTTCATTTAGTTGTCAATTTTTAGAAAGAGACAAGGAGTTGTGCCATAGGGTGATTCAAAAAACACCTTTCACCGAAATTCAATCGGGACCGGGCGAAATTATGAAATCGCTGAAAATTTCATGCTTTTAGCACCAAAACTCGAAAAGTTATGCAGCTTTTAACAATTTTGAGAAAAATTCCTATTTCAAGCTAAATTATTGAAAAATCGCTGGTAGCGACCGATAAATGCTATTCGATTTTGAATTTAGTGGTCTTAATGTTTTGTTTTCAATCTAAGCTCCCAAATCAAAGTAAGTTATCTATGTATTTTTTTTGTTATAATTTTTTTTCTATAAAAAAGAAAAAAAATATTTTTTTTATTTGTCAGGCTTTTTTCTCTAAAATCAGGCTTTTCTTACTTTACTGTCAGGCTTTGCTGATTTTAGAGCTGGTAACCCTAGTCGTACCGAAAAAAGAACACAAGAAGAAGAATTGCAAATTTAACTTTGATGATGGTTTATTTCTGTTGGATATAAATTCGTTAAGAAGAGAAACAATTAAAGCATGGATTTATAAATCTTACCGCTGTTTTCATTCCTCTTCTTTTTTGACAATGAAGTATGGTTTTACTTTTACACGGAAGTTAGTCCCCTTTTCCACGATGATACTTTCTGCATGAAACTTTTTGCTTGTGGACAAGAAGGGTAGGAAAGTGGGGAGGGATAGCCAAACACCGCCGGCCGGGCTACGATTTGAAGAAACTTTTTTGACGTTTCCTTTCGTCAAAACTAAAATAATATTGAACAACGAGAAGCAATGTTCCATGGTGGAAAAAGTCGAAGGAATTTTAAGAGAAATCATCAAAAGTTTCATGCAAAAAGTTCCATCGTGGAAAAGGGGACTTAAAGATAAAATATCGGACGATTTGATATAACAACTGAGTATCGAAACCAAAGATACTGAATTATAAAGATTGGAATCCTCGGCTGTCATTGTGGTTTGCCTACAAGCTAAACAAAATGGCGGACAGTGGTGAATTCATATTTTTGCACTAGTGTCCATGTTTTAACGCACACTAGTGCAAAAATATGAATTCACCACTGCATAAATTGTTGTTACAATTCACATCTATTCATCAACACGAGATGAAATTACAAAAACAACAATGTAAACAAATGGGTTTTGGGGGATGAAACGTACGAAAGATTCCAATCTTTATAATTCAGTATCTTTGATCGAAACAAAGGTAGAAGAAGGAGAAGGAAAAGGCTGCGTTCACATTATTTGATGCTCTTGACTATCATTCGGCTGAGGGCCATTCCGCAACACGTAGTTTCCGGGGTGTTTTAATAGATTTGTATCGATTTCAAGTCAATATTTTAGAAAAGAAGCCATTTCCTAGAAATTTAAAATTTTTGTATTTGCATTTTTCTCTTAATTCTATCAATTTTATTGCATGGGAATTTTTTGTAAACGGTTTAACTGCTTTTTCCCTTTCGCATCTTAAAGTCAATTTAAACAGAAAAAGTGTAATATGAGCACAATCGTCCGTTTGTTGAAAATTTGATGACAAAAGTCCAATACTCACGGCAAATTCTGAAAGCAAATTAATGAAATATAGTATTGCACTTTATGATTTGGAAACGTTGATTTCAGTGGTGCAACTTATTTTTTTTTTTTTTTTATTCTAGATGGAGCTTCACGCAGTGTTGCCGTCTAAACAAAAAATTCCGTGCCACATTTTCTAAGAAACCATATCATTTTTGTGCCATATGAATAAAAAGGAGAATGTCTTATTATAAAAAAAACCATAATTAAATTATGGGTTGGATTATAACAACAACAAAATTGAAAAGAAATAATTTGTTCTTTTCGTGTATTCTGAAGTTCGCCCATACGTCAATGTGACACAAGCAACAAAAAAAACCTTATTGGGGGGAAAACAAAAGCTTTTTCAAAGGGTCGACTATAGTGTGAACATTGCGATTTGTCGTTGTAGGTATATGTAAGGTTATTTGTTTGTATTGCATTGTTTTCCCCCCAAAAGCCCAATTGTCAAAAATTAAGATTTTTTTACTCCATTCCCTAAAATTTCTTCAAAATTAGCTTTTTATAAAAGTAAATAAATAAATAAATTGAGTTGCGCAACTGCTCGTGTATAGAACCATTTCAGTGCGAGTGTTATTGGCAGGAATGGAGGGGACCTACAATTTTCTGCCGAATCAGAACGACTAAGATGAGAATCACTTTTTAATGACAAAGAGATACTCTAGGGGAATTTGTCAATTCCTCGCAAGAGGTAGTGACCCGTAAAAAACATTGGTGACATAGGCTGGGAATTTAAACCACGACCTTCGGTGTAACAGTCCTATACGCACTAACCAGTCCTTCTACTCCTTTACTGCGCTTAGTCCCAAACGAAAATGTACTGCGCAGCAAAACGAATCTATTGCTCTTTTAAGAATTTTGATCGTTATCCAAAGCTAGTCTTTTTTTGAAGTGAGTTTCCAGATTTTCCTGTTTTTATTCGTAAATGAAATGTATTTTAAATAAATTGAATTTTTGTTTGTTTTTCTTGTATTTTGTAAGATCTGTTGCGGCATATTGCAATCTACCTATACTGCGTTTTTTCTGATAATATATTATACCATGCTCAACTATCTTTAGGGTGGCAGCGCTGGTTATAACCATTACGCCACGGGATAGGTAAGTAAAACATGAACATAAGAGGAGCGTACCACATTGATTTTTTTCGTACCACGGTGTCACAATGAAATGTTTGTGCCAAGAAAAGCACGATCCACTTTTTAAATTAAAATTTGGTGCAAAGTTCCAAAAGTAAAAAAAAGATTTCAGTAAAATGGTTATTAATATAGCACCTTCAATGGAACCATTTTTTTAATTTCCGCATTTCTCGAAAACGATTTAAGTGATTTTCAGCAGCAAAAAATCGTTTTATTCTCAGAATTTGTTTCCATTGGTAAAAAATATCAATTTATTTTTTATTTGGATCTGTCAAAAAGTCGATTTTAACCATTTTTAAATTCCATTAGGAAAAAAAGAAAAATTGATTTACATATGCATTTTGTTTTTATTTAAAATGAATTTCGCACATCGAAATTTTTTGACAGATCTACAGCTGTCAATTGCTTCAAATGTATTTTTTGATACACCAGCAGGCCGAAAAAGTCACAGTGAACAATTAGTGATATTGTTAAATACCAATGACAAGTGGTTCCAACATGTCGCACAAAGCCTCACATGTACATTGCACATTCTTAAGCCTAGTACACTGCTGATGCGAAATGAAATTTTTCTGTGACCTCCAAACAGACAACGAAACCCTTGCGAAAACACAATGGAAAATATCCTTGGAGAGTTTCACTAATTCCAAAAACAAAATCAAACATAAACGCAAAAAATCAGAGAAACCCATGATGTAAGAAAATGATAAACAAAAAAAAACACACATTAAACCTAAATGTCGTTTTTCCGTACACAATAAATAGTCTGTATAATTAATTCAGTGCGAAAAAGGAGCGGAGACTTCTCCAAATAATCTGCTACAATTATACATTTCGTTCTTCGAACAGCGTACTGCAATATATATCCAATATATCTCTCTCTATATAGTTTATTTACAAACTCCAAACTCATTATCTTGTTATAACTTAACTTAAAGATGTATAATTGCATCTGTCAGTTACCACAAAATAATAGCTGTCATTTTGACTATAACAGGTTCAAAAAATTTCTTATCTAAACACCGTCAAACCATTATGAAAAGGACTCATTGACAGGAACTTACCGCTAACACAATAAAATCCTTATGAACCCCACAAAATGATAGTTCTTCATCTCGATGGAAGAGAAAATTCTTCTAGATTTCAATTCTGAATCGAAATCAGAAGCACTAAAACTTCAGAATCAATACGATGTACTTGAAGCGTTCGATTGGCATTTCTCTACTGGATTTCCAATCAAAAACGCCATAAAATAAAAGCTGCATCTGAGGTGACATAAATGGGATCGTTCAACAATTTTTTTTTACTAATGACGGCGTTCACATTGGACTTTCTCCTCCGAATTTATTTGACGTCTCTGTAAACTTATATCTCACTCCCACTTCATGGCAAGAAATAGGTGAAGCCTAGTACGGTGCTGATGCGAAACGAAATTTTTCTGTGATCTCCAAACAGACAACGAAACGCTTGCGAAAACACAACGGAAAATATACTTGGAGAGTTTCACTAATTCCAAAAACAAAAACAAACATAAATGCAAAAAATCAGAGAAACCCATGATGTAAGAAAATGATAAACAAAAAAAAACACAAATAAAACTCAAATGTCATTTTTCCGCACACAATAAATAGTCTGTACAATTAATTCAATGCGAAAAAGGAGCGGAGACTTCTCCAAATAATCTGCTACAATTATAAATTTCGCTCTTCGAACAGCGTACTGCAAAACGAAAAGCAGAACGAAATTTTGCGTTTATAATTTCGTTGTGTCATTTTTGTATGGGATTTTTCGTTTCGCATCAGCAGCGTACTAGGCTTGACCAAGAAAGGCATCTCTTTCTCGCCATGAAATAGTAGTACAGAGACGTCAAAAAATGTCGGTGGAGGCAGTCCAATGTGAAAACCGTCAATGAGAATAATGACGCTGTTTAGATTTAATCCTTTATCAGAGCAGTTCATAGGCAAGAGAAATGTTGGGTGAGGATTCTCGTGAGGCCCGAGGAAAATATAAACAAAAAACAGACTCATGAGTCTCATTTGTTGTTGTGTCACTTTGTATTTTTAGGCGCCTTAAAGTTTCTAATGTAAACACGATGCGACTCACCAGTCCGAACTCAATCTTCCCAATCTAAACAGGGTCAGTGAGAGCGATTTTGATGACAGTGGCAGTTTGTGCTTTAGCACATGCACGTGCTATTTCGTTCAAAGGGCAAATCACTAAAAATGTAGAAGCTCCGTTCCGAAAATACTTGAGTTTGTGTCTCTAAGTAGGTAATATTATCATTCTTAAATGTAAATCTAATGTATTTTGTGAGAAGTTTGAGCAATTGCACTCATTGTCACCTAACTGTGCACGCACCTGTAATGGTGCTATATAACTTGAATTGTTCATACTGGCCTAGCTCAGCCATCAGCGCCACCCAACTACACCATCAGGAGCGGTCTAAGTATGATGTGACAGAGGGCATAGTAGAAGAAGAACATAGAAGATGGATGGTGGCAATGGCAAGGCAAGCAGGTTTGCCTGTCATGCACATACACAGCAAACACACAATCAACAAAAGCTTAAATAATGAGATTTTCTGGAAATCAACTATTCTTGTTTTTTTGGAAGTCTATTTTTTTTTTTATTATTTTTTATTTTTATTTGGCCGTGCTTCGTTTTATTTGTCTCTTCTTGTTATTCTTCCACCCCATTCCGACCCATACCATTTATATTACATAGATATAGGTATCTATAAGGGATGCTGGTCCTTGCTACTGCTAAGCTGCTGCTGCTGCTACTACTGATGCAACCTATACCTACACTCTCTATACTCTATGTGAAAGCTAAAGTGTGTGCAAACATTCTTCGATGAGGGGTGTTGAGGTGGTATACACACACGAAACACGTGGGAAGGACACAGCAGGATAAGGTAAAATCCTAAATTGGAATGAGTTGGAGTGGGGTGGGTGGGGAATGGGGATGTTATTTTACCTTAGCCCGCCATGATTTTCTATATCTGATTGTATTTGTGTCCATGGGGATTCTTTGTGAGCTGCAGAGAATCTATTAAAGGCCACCAGAGGGAGCCAGTGCTCGATGCTCGTGCAACTAGAGTCCCTATATTCCTATACCAAAAAATCCAGGGTTAAAGTAAAATCGTCTGCTTCTGCTTCTTCTTCATCTATACCCCAAAATCTTCATCAGCCCACAGCATGAAAGAGTAAAAGAGAGATATCAACAGACCTAAACCACCCGGTAGTAGTAGGTACATACATACATATATACTTACAGAAGGGTGCGTTCATGGACCATCTTCTATCAATGTGTGTGTGCAGCGTTCTATGTATTTCGCGCACTCAAGCATAGATTACTAAAACATAGATGAAAAGTTTTACAAGCTCCTTGTCAAGAGCATTTATTTTTTAGGGGTGAAAGGGGACGACATCGTTTTATTGTCGTCACCCCTTGCACCCTGAGTGCACCCTTAGCAAACCGAAAATCGGTCCACTACAATAACAAATCACTGGCAAGAGCAACAGCACAGCACAGCACATCAGCCACCTCAGAGAATGGAATTCTGTATTTTGCACAAGTATGTGTGCAGGATAGCCCTGTCGCACACATTCATATTTAGCTCGAGATGAACGAACGGAATACGTAAAACGGCAACAACGACGACGACGATGATGCCCGGGCCTTCGCTATATACAAAGCTGAGTTCCAATTTTTTTTTTTTTTTTTTTTTTTTTTGATTTGTTTGGTTTGTGTTGTATTTGTATATTTATAATATTAGAGGAAAACGCAACGAGGCGACAGAGGGAGGGATGCCAAGGATATGCACGGATGTTGGATGTTGGAAAACGCTTTGAATGAATATATTGGTGTGTTTGAGAACAGGGGTTCGCTACATCGACCGTTATTCGTAGTAGACGTTTAGGCGTCAACTAGTGCGCTTGGTGCGCTTTTATACGGTGGCCACATATTTTGAAGGACATCATCATCATTTTCTCTCCATTCAAGGAATAAAAGCAATCTTCTTTCTATACACAGTAAAAGTGAGATATACAACAAAAAAAAATACAATTTTTTTTTTTAATGGCATCACTAGTTTTGAGAATCAAAGAAAGACATAATATAATTTTAGGCTTAGTTTTGTCTAAAACAGTTTTATATTCAAAAAACATCGTTTTTCAAATTGAAAAACTATTTTATTATTTCATATGCAAAATTTCGGTTTATATTGCAAAGTTATAAAAGTGAACGAAAGAAAAGAAAAAATCCAAGAAAAATTTATCGAACTAAAGTGATAAAAATTATTAAAACTACAATAATCCCATTTTTTTTTTTGCAAGTCTGTGCAAATTAAAAAAAAAAAATTCTATCTCTGTAAAATCATCTCGCCAAGGACATCATCATCGTCATCGTTTATCATCATCATCATCAGTATCACCGACACACTCTCGTAGAAATATCTCAAATTTTCCCCCAAAAAGGTAGGTGCATGCTAAAAAAATCGATGTTGTAATGTAAATGTTGTAAAAGTAAAAAAAAAAAAAATAAATAATATACCTATCGGGCTAAATGTTTATTAAATGTCATAAAATCTTTTTCCATTATATAAGAAAACTACTATTTTTGAATTTAAGTTTTTTTTCCAAAAACTAAAAAAAAAAAATAATTGTACAAAAAATCTACACCTCCGTACATGCGTCGTTATATTAGAAGATGGACCGCGCCCAAAAATTCGATCAGTTTTCGATAAAATTTTGTGTGTATACCTACTATAAAATAAAATCAAATAAAAAAAAATAAAATAAATATAGGAATATACCTACCTATATCTACGTACATATCTTTATATATATATATATATAGTATATGGTGAAGATGAAAATTATTATTGTGTGTGTGCGCGCCTGCAGGACGCGAGATGACAAGAAAACGTTGGTTATATTCTTCCTTTGTTTCCTGTTTTCTATTAGGATGCGTGTGTTGGTGTTGGTGTGCGTAAAATTAAATTTATTTAGCTTTTTTTTTAAACTAATAAATATGTCTTTTTACGCGAACGATATATACATACCTACTTACATATAGCTTTTCCTTTTATACCTATAATGGGTGTAAGAAAAAAGAACAAAAAAAACGACACAATTTTAACTGGATATGTAAGTGTTTTTTAAAATTTCAATTTTAATTACCTATAGCATGAATAGAAATTTTCATTATTATTGTTATATTGTTTATACCTATTTATTTATAGATTTGGAAAAATAAAATAAAATGTGTATATAGGAATAACATAAATTTATATACATTTTTTTTGTATATCAAACTAAAATTCTATAGGTAGGTACACTTGAAACCTAAAAAGGGTGTGGCTCTTTACATAACAAAATTGAAGGTTCCAATTTAAAAAATGAACTAGGTACCTATCTCTCTGAAAATCAAGATGAAGTTTACTTTTTATTTTACTGTTTAAAAAAAATAAAAAAAAAACGTACCTACAATTAAATAATTTTATAGATAAATTTGTATTATTTTTTTTTATTTTTTTTTAATCTATAAACTTACAATTTTTTGAAACAAGATTGAACAAAAAAAAAAAAACTAACAGGTAAATTAAAAAAGAAAATATTAAATTCGGGTTTTTTTTAAACTCACTCCTTTTTTTCTATAAGATCGTTTTTAAAAAAAACCTTAATTGTTTTAATTTTTTTTGAACTAATTTTAAAATGAAAGTATTTAACAGAAATGAAAATAAAAGATATAGCAAATCTAATCGCAAATGTAGGTACATGTATCCATAACGTATTGAGAATTTAAAGTAAGAATATATATCAGAACATATCTGTCAAAATTTAAAAATTTGACAAAATGTCTGTCAAAATTTAAAAATTTGACAGTTGATATTTTTGTAACTTCATTTAAAATTTTGCGAAATATTAGGTGTGTTCCTTTACTCTAAAACTCTGTGCATTTGTGTGAATTTCTACGTCATTTTATTTTTTTTATATTAACTTTGACTTTGGTGTAGAAATTCACAGAAAATTAACACAGAGTTTCAAAGTAAAGGAACTAGGCAATTGTTCAATAAATATCGATTAAAAAACATTTTAAATAATTCTTTAGGTAGGCACTTGTTTAATTTTAAGTTAGAAAAATATTTTGGGCTAACATATTATAATTATATAAATGATTTTAATGCCTTAAGCTTTTACAGTTGCTTGTTTAAGCATTTATTTCTTTTTTTAGGGCACCACATACAAGAAAATTTAATTTCATAGTTTTGATTTTCTAATTTGTAATTTTGTAATATTGAAAAAAATCCAATTGATCCTTCTTTCTTGGCACTTAAGAGTACGATTATGTTTAAAGAAATATAAAATAAATTCCCATTCGTCGTTATTGTTTATTTCAAAATTCTGTATGACCAAAATTCTGTAAATGAATTGAAAATTCTTTATGACCATAATTCTGTATTTCATTATTCTGATGTAAAAACTTTTATGTTGTATTCCATAATTCTGTAAATCCAGAATTCTGTATGACAAAATGCAGTAAATCCGAAATTTTGTAAATTTAAAATTCCGGAAAATGTTAAATACTGAATTGTAAAATGTTAGATTGAGTAGTAAATAATGTTTGTCTTTTCATTGATATCTTGCATATAAAATTAAATTACAAAATGGTCGATGCGAAGCTTTTATTTTTTTTATAAAATCAATGTTTGCCATACAATATCCATACTTATATAGGATAACCTGAAAAACATATTTGATAACATCCATATAAACAATTTGAAAATTACTTTTGGTATAAAACCAATTGCTTTTACCTTTGAACAAGACATAACCAATAATTAATGTTCCTATGTAGATACATATAGTGAGTGTAAAAAGTGTTATAATAAATAATAAATATAAATAAATAAAATAATAAATATAAATAAATAAATAATCTAATTGTAAATCCAGAAGATTTTCGGAAATGCAGGTAAAATCGATTCGAAGTTAGAGTTCTGCGTTGTAAACTCCAAAATTTTGAATTTCAAAATTCTGTAAATTACAAATGAAAAATTGTTTTGATAAGAAAAATAGTGGGCATTTTTTTTTTTTTTTCGTTATCAAGAAAATTTACAAAATTTTGGAATACAGTAGTTTGAAATATACAGAATGGATTAACAGAATTTTGAAAAACAAAATTTTTGATTTTCAGAATTTGGAAATGCAGAATTTCATATTTACAGAATTTTAAAATACAGAATTTTGGAATACAGACTTTATAGGAAACCTAATTTTGCACATACTTTACAGAATTATCACCCCAACCGAAAATAAATGCCAGATTAAATTTAGAATTCTTTTTAACAGAATTTAATAAAGCTGCATTTTTGTATGTCAAAAACAGAATTTCATTGCAATTCTGAATATAATATTTAGGATTATTATTTAATTCCCATAAAATATTCGAAATAAACGACTAAGAGACGATTTTTTAATCATTAGTTAAACTTTCACAGGCGTATTTATTAGATTTTTGACTAGTTAAACAGTGTCTTTACAGTATGAAATTGTTGGACATTTTGTATTAAACAAAATGTAAAATTAGCCAAGGTTTAGACAATCGAGTCCATTGTCTAAGTTAGATAACTCTTGAACATCATTTAAAATTTTGTTTTTATAACTTCGATGGCTGTTTAAAGTTCAAAATTGTTCTTACATAAATCAATAACTATTTTGGGAGGCTGATTAAAGCTAAAATAAGGAAAAAGTGCCAAATTTGATGAAAAAAATCAAATTTCTATAGTCAAATTTCGACTCAATCCAATACTAAGTCATCAACAAAATTGTATATGTAACCACAAATAAGCTGAATTATGTACATACCAGCCTTCCTATATCAATAAGTGTTATTTTTCTATTCTAAATATTGTGTAGAGCAGAATGTATGTTGCACTTATTGAGCACATCAAATTTCGTATTCCTAGTTTTTAAAGTAGTGTACAATTTAACTTTCTTCTACTTAGTTTTTTACTTAAACTAGGTTGAATAGTTAGAAGGTGTCTTATAATAACTCAAAATATCAGGAAACATATTTAATAAAATAAAATATAAATATCGTCAAGGAACTAGTTATTACAGTGTCTTATAATTTAAAATATCAATACAATATGATTTATTTAATAAATTGAAAATAAAACATAAATTTAGTCAAGGTTTAGACAACCGAATCCATTGCTTAAGATATAGACAACTATCGACAACAATTAAAAAATAATTTATTACTTTTTAGAGTTGGTGAAGTTGTCTAAAGTTAGACAAAGTTAGTTAAATACTGTTCAACTTTAATACATATATATTTTTTTATATGGTTTTTGATATTTATTTATTTAAATTTTAACAAAATTTTAGAAGAGATTCGTTCAACCTATATTCAAAATTATTAAGTTGATTATTTTCAAAGTTTAAACTCGTCTGAACTCAGTGAAATAATTTCCTTTTGATAACCAAACTTTTGATGGGCTGAATTTGTTTATTTCTTGCTGTTAAAATTTATTATTTAAATACCAATTTATCGGAATAAAATATAAAATGTATGGCGAAAAATAAATTACTTACATTTTAATCTATTGATATTTTGTTGGAATTAGATAGATCGTTAAATAGTTATAATTCAGCCTTAACCTTAATTTGGTTTGGGAAACATTTTAAACATTTAAATCCAGTGACTTATGACGAGTAATAATGACTAGTGATCTATGACAACTTAAGTGATCACTTAGTAGAGATTTACTGTGATTTACCCTATACTTTAATCTTCTTTAAAATTCAAAAATTTGTCATATAAATTTATTTCGAAAATAATCTTTTCACAGGGCCGATAGTTTAAAATATCAAACATACCTGTACCCATGTCGTGCTGTAAGGATTTATTGGAAAATAAAATTTTTGTCATCGTTTTACAGATTGATTGAATTTAAACAGGATTAACTTTCGGTAGAAATAGTATAGCATTTCTGTTTTTGTTTTTTTTTTGCAAGCTTGATTTAAGCAAAGTATTTCTCCTCCAGCTTAAAAATTAAATGTTTAGTTTTTACTTAACTGTCAAAATGTAGTGCATGAAATAATTTTCCGGTTCGTTTTAATTACCAAGCTAAATTTTAATAGATTTTTAAATTTTTTGTGGATTGTATGTAATTTTTTTGAAAATACAAATCGAAGTGAAAGAAAAAATATTTATCTCCACCACAGAAAAAAATTAATTTTATTTGTTTAAATTCATTTGAAAAAGTGAAAACGAATGCTTTTAAAATATGGTTGAATATAATTTCTTCTCTGTTTTTTATGATATTTCTAAGTCTTTATGTTAAAATTTAGATATATGTAGCTGATGTTTAAGGAGAAAAGTGGGAACTAGTTAAGCGCGATCACTGTTTTAAAAATTATGTTCATGTTTTAAAATCAGATTTTGTTTGTTACAAATATTTTAGGAGAGAATCTGTAGATATTATATTGGAAAGATTTTTCGAAACTTTATCTATACTTGTGTTTTTTTTTCTGACGTGAGGTTTTTTTTTTAATTTTTTTTCATCAAACTTGATCGAGTAAATTCTTTTTGTTTTTTTAGGAGAAACACAAAATTGTTTGTATGAACAAAATAAAATATGTTGTAAGAAGAATGGCTAAAACTTCAGACGTAATGTTTATTATTTTTATTTTTTTTTTGTATCTGTCAAATTTTATACTATGATTACTGACAAATTTACAAATCAATCGCATTCTGCTGAAGTGAAACGAAATTTTTCTGTGGTATCCAAATCTATAGCAAAAACGTGAACGAAACAACTACGAAAAAATTTATGTGACCGATTGTCACCGATTTAAAACAAAAAAAAATAGAAACCTATGCTGCAATCTAAAAAGAAAGAGTGGAGGCTTCTCCATATGATCTGCTTCAATTATCAATTTCGCTCGTTGAACAGCGTACTGCAGAATAAAAAAGAAAACGAAATTTTTCGTTTATGATTTCGTTGTTTCAGTTTTTGTATGGAAATTTTCGTTTCGTTTCAGCTGCGTACCTTGATTTACATACAAATTTTTTAACAAAATAATACAAATTATGTAATAAAATCGTATAAAATCATGTGAGCTTGTGTTAAACCGGTAAAGTTGTTCGGATTAGTAAGGCATTAGTATATTAATTTGTGAGATTTCTGCGAGATCTCCGAGATTCGTTTGAAATGATTTTGAATTTGAATTTAAATTTAAATTCTTTCAGATTCAGTTAATTTTTGTGTACTTATTTGTTTTCACAATCTTTACACACACAAAATTTAAAAAATATCTCTTGTTATTTTTATGGGTTTTTCATTTTTTTATCCAGATTAGGAAAAAGTACCTATGTTGACCAATTCTGCCATTTGTTTTTTTTTCTAGTTATTTTTTTTTTTCTAGTTACTGATCAATAGAACTGGTTTTCCGACAGAATTACCACTCTTTTTACTAACACCACTATATATCACCAAAAGTTACAACCGCATTAGGTAAAGACAGAAAAATAATTACTAACTGAGAGCGTTTTACTTAGAAACTTGGTTAGGATTCGCAATTTTGAAGATCGTTTATGTTAAACGAGCAACTTGCTTAAATCAAACAATTATTTTAATAGTGATTCCAAATAGCTTTTAACGGCCTTGAAATCCTACAAAAATTTATATGTTTCATTAATTAACTTAATTCGTTATTGAAAATGAAAAAAACTAACCCAGAAATAGTTTGATAAAATTTATAACACTCTAACCGATTCAGTGTGTAGATTTAAAAAATAATTTCTTTCAATCGAGTTTACTTGTGTAATTTACCATCGTAAGTTTGCAGGTTGTATATTAAACAAGTTTGTCATTTAATTTAAACGAGTTCATTTTTCTGCGTGTAGACATGTAGCTACCGTCTTCACATACATGAATAAACACTAATACTGTGACAAATTTGAAAATGTAATCAATTTGCCAAAATAAGTAAAAGCAAATTTTAAATCGAATTCTGAATTTACCAAAGGAAATCCCTATTATTCAATTTTATAGTTAACATTTTGACACTTCTGTATAGGAACTTTCTCTACTCAAATGGATGTACAGAAAATCTGGTGCTTGAGCTAACCAGCTTCATAGAACACAAAGTAACAGAAAAAGTCTGTTTGGAAACTTGAAAAATTATTACAAAATTGTAGGTACAAGCTGTTTTTTTTTACAGTTCGAAATTTTAATTTAATAATATATGTACATATGTATTTCCAATGAGCTTGAAATTTTGTATTTTCGGGAATAAACTTAAAATTACCTAAAGTGCACACTTTGCAAATATTTCCTCACTGACTCACAGTTTCACTAGCTCTGTTTATGTAGGGACTTTATACGATAACTGTAATCAAATTTAATTTCATTATTTTGAAATTACGTCCATGAATGTGAAATTATGCAGTTTTGAAGATTAATGACAGCTTATTTAAAAGGAAAGAAATTTGCTTCTGGATTTGTTTTCAGAAGTGTTCACACTCACATTAAATATTTGCTTCCGGATTTCCAATCGAAAAGGCCATTAAGCTTATCAATTTTATCCGGTAAAAACATACTTAGTAAAAGACGGTGTTCACATTGGGCTGCCTTCGCCGAATATTTTTGACATCTCTGTACATTCTCTCACTCCAACTTCATGGCGAGAAAGAGATGGCCAAGAAAGGAATCTCTTTCTCGCCATAAAGTGGAAGTAAAATAAAGTCCAATATGAACACCTTCAACACACCAAATGAATAATAAAATGACATTTTGAAAAATTCTCAAATGTCAAATTCAGTAAAATCTCACTAAACTGTACTTTAACTGCCTGAACGCAATAGAATGTTGCTCCTGGTAACGGAGCTTGAACTGGAACAGCTGTGAAGAATTGTCGTACGTAATTCTTTTTGTATATTTTAAAGAAACAAAAAACAACCACGGGTTAATTATTCCCTTTTTTAGTTTCTGATATTTTTTCTTTTTATCACCTAATAATTTTTTTTCATGACACAAGTAAGCACAAAAGCTTCAATATTTTTTTCCGGCTCTTTTTTTCCTTCATACAAATTGAAATGTCATACATGAATGTGAAAAGTGCAAAGTTGGTGAACTCTTACTGCACCGTCTGCAGCTCCGGTTGCCAGCTGCGTAGCGTTATGTTCGTAACATTGGATTTTTGTTTTTTAAATATTTTGACAACTATATTGCAGCTGCAGCTCTATAGTTGCAACTCCGTCTCCATTATGTTCAGGCAGTAAATTGCTTATACAAGATAACAACAGTTATAACTCTTCTTGTTTTCTCTTTTTTCATCATCACCTCATTTTAAAAAAAATATCGATAAAAAATCATTTACTGAAATTTTGTGAACATATTCATGTTTATTATAGAATCCGCAATTCTCGATCCACTGTGATTCGCAGAGCTCCCTTTTCTTCTTACCCATTTGTCTTGAAAAGAAAAGAGAACACTATATATACCTACTAGTAATCACTGCGGATCCATGATTATGTAATTTCAATACGAATTAATATTTTTAAGCTTCGCACTCTTTTCTTGTGAAATGAAACATATGTACCTACGTTCGTTAAAAAATTCGTACAGAGCCATAATTTTATCAGCATTTGCAAAAAAAAAGTTAAGTAGTTATCAATAATATTATGAGTGATAAAACTCTGATAATCCGCGTAAAATCTGTGTTAATTTAAAAAAAAGTTTAAACTATGATCGGGAACCAAGATATAGGATGTGATTTACAAGGCTTCTTATTCCATTGACATTCAATTATTCGTTAAATGAAAAATGAAAGTGCTCTCAAAAATCTGTTGCAGTGTTCTGAGTTTAATCAAGATTATAGTGAATTCAACAATTCAATTTAATACTTATAGTCGATTCATAAATCATTTTTTCTGTGGAGTCTTAAGGTTAACTTCATTCGTAAAAAATCTATCAACAACGAAGTGTAAAGCTATGAAATGCTTTTGAAATGGAAGCACCTCCTTCCTCTTCACATCCATTGGATTTCAATTTCAACAACTCTCACAATATACCATCTGTCAACAATTTTACAGTTCAAAATTATGCCAAATTTCACATAAAAAAATTTAAATTGGACTAAAAATGTTAGAAGTTAGCAGTTTTGGAAAGTAATAAAAAAATTACCGATCATTTTTTTGGACTCGAATGCTTGGTATGTTATATATGCATATACATAGCTACTGTTTTTTGTTGCAATCATTACGTCAAATAATTAAATTAATGAGACATATCTTTTTATTTTGATGTGAAATTTGTTGGTTAATTTTTTGTTTTTCTGAGCTGTAGTGGTATATTGTGGCGTTGCCAAACTGTTCTTTTCGTCCCATTTGTCGTGTACTGAGAATCACTGCGGATCAAGCAATGCGGATTCCATAATCGACATGATTAATTTTAAACCACTCCGTCACTCAAAGTCATTTGAACTCTATTCCTAAGCGGATAATAATTAAGTCAATTTCTTTGAATAAAAACGGTTCAGTTTTCGTTTCAGATTCGACGTTTAATTTTGATATGACAGAATAAGTCCATCAACTAACTTGGATAAAATGTCACTTGGTACTCGTACCAGCAATTTCGAAGTTTCTTTACCATGGAATAAATATTAGGTGTGTTGCTTCACTTCGAAATTCTGTGTATTTCTGTGAATTTATACAGAATTTATTTTTTTCATATGACAGAATTTTGTGCGTAGAAATTGACATAAATACACAGAGTTTCAAAGTATTGAAACAAACCCATTATTTCAACGAATGACATTTCTTTAGGAAACCACAAGCTTCTTCGTTTTGGTGAAATAAATATGGATAACACGAAATGCACGCTCTAAAAAACTGATTTTGGGTTCTTAAAAAAAAAAACCATTGGTAAAATAAATCAATTTATTTCTGATCTGATCTGTCAAAAACACAATTTCCCCTCTTTTTGCTTTCCATTGGGCAAAATTAATTGAATTGTTTTTGAATTTAAATCAAATTTGCAAATCTAAATTTTTCGGCAGATTTAACCCTCATTTTACTAACACCAATACAAATTTAAGCTGTCAGCTTGACAAATGTGGTTTTTGATTTGAAATTTATTCGTTTTGAGAAAAGTTAGCTGAAATTGTTCAAATAAATACAATCCTATTGAAAAATGGAAGCAGTTTAATATGAAATTTACTGCATACACTTTTCAAAAGACAACAAGTTTGAATGAAAATTTGACAGCTATATGCCGCACTAGTTTCACAGACAAGAAAGTACACCAATACAGTGGCAAACAAAAAATCAATTTGAATTGTGTTCCATTCGCGAAGAAAATAAATCAATTTTTTTACTGAAATCTGAATTTACTAATGGAAATCCCCATTAAAATTTCATCCCAAATTTGCAATTCATGTATCATTTTTGTTATTTTTGAAAATCATGTTTTTTATTCATATTAGGTATACCTCTAAAATTGTAATAGGTACGTACTCTAAAATAAGTGTGAAATAAAACACAATTCATTATCAACTCGAACAAGTAACATCGTCTCATCTTTCCTTACATCGTTTGCATTTATTAGGACTTCGATTTGTATTAAAACTTTATACCTACATACCTAAGCACACCTTTTAATAATGGTGTAGTTGTACCTATGATATCCTTGATATTTTGTTTTTTATAAAATTCCCATAATGGTACCTATGAACCTAATTCCCCAAAGGCACATTTGATACAAAAAAAATACACATATTATGGTGATACCTATAAAGGTACATACAAAGATACAATAATTCATTAAAAAAATAAAAAAGAATTGTCACCGGCAGATGATAAAGCGTTCCTATAAATAATTACTAAAAAAACAACACAATGCAAGAATGCATTGTTGCATTCATATAATTAAAATCTTTATGCAGGGATTTTTATTATTTTTTTTTTTTGTTTAAGTTCACCTGGGTATATCATGAACAGAAAGAAGCAATGGAAAAAATCATACAAGGATATAATATGTATGTCCCGTAATAAGAAGCAAGGACCAACAACCCCTATTTTGATACAATATAAAAGCAGTGTGAAAAAAGGACACACATTGCAAAGAATAAAACAAGAACCACATGTGCCTATGCGCCTAACTATACCTTTCCCCGCTGCAAAACATAAAAACAAACAAAAAAACACATAGCTAAATGTGAGAAATGAAACGCAAATGCATTACGAAATTACCGACATCCTTTCATTAATTGTGACGTAAGTTGCACCATGTCCCCGATTCTTTTCATTAAAGGACGACTTTTTTTCTCATTCGAACAGGGAATCCTATGATAATTTTTTTTTTTTTTTGCCTTTCTTTTTTATGGTCGTCTCCATAAATCTCGCAATCCTCCATGCCATGCAGTATGCTATGATGAATTTTGTGTAGCTGTAGCTACAACGATGAGAACTGAGATTGAAGAAAATAAGGGACTTCAAAATTGCATATGTATTTGTGTATTTAGTTGTACATTGCATATAAAGTAGCTACATATGAATAAATAACCCAAAAGGGGTGGTGTGATTCAAGATGAATCTTTCATCATACATATTGTTTCAGTTTGTTTTTTTTTTTTTTTTTACACATATTTGTGAAGAACACAACAACTTGCAGTTTATTATGAAAAAAAAAAAAAAATGGGGACATCCCTGTGTTTTAATAAATGCAAAAATATTTATATGCAAGTGTATGTTGTAGGCATGTAGTACCCATATGTATGTGCAAAAAATATTTTAAGTATGTTTATGCTTCATATAGAGATGAGAGGGGAAGGAATTTTTTTTATATTACCTACCTACCTACACAATATGAATTTTTATTTTTCTCAGCTTGATGAAAGATGACTCATCTTATCCAATCGATTTTAGAAAAAAAAAACAGCTTTAAGCAGGTTGTTGCTTTGAAAATTAAGTGGAAATTTATGAAATTGTTTCAAGCGATACCAACAGTATAGATAATTACTTTAAAATAGATTTTTGTATTATACCTACTTACCTAACCAGAAAACGTTAATAATATAAATCACAACAAAAAACATAAATGTTAAAAAAACAGCCAAGTTCTTCTATATAAAAATCTGTATATTTAATTTTTAAATTAAATTTAATGATTACTGGCTAAAATTTGGGGGTTCACTTGGAAAGTTTTCTTTTAATTACTCACAATTTATAATGTTTTGAAAACTTGACAATGTGAACCCCCAAATTTTAATCCCCAAATTGTAATCATTAAATAATAAATTTCTCTCATAACTTGGTGTTGTTTCAATATTACTCTTCTTAAAATATTTGATATTAAACCTTCATGAAGTTAGAACTTGGCATACTTTTAGATCTCACTACTTAGTACTTTTTACGGCTGAGTTATTAAATATACAGATTTTTATATTATAGAAGAACTTGGCTGTTTTTTTAACATTTATGTTTTTTGTTGTGATCTCACTCCTTTTTGCAAAGATATTTATTTGTTGTCAGGTAATACCTCGTAAGAAACCTACTAATATAATTCTACAACAATCAGAAATGCTTTATATAATTGATTAAAATTCTGTGAAAGTGGGTGGATACCACGCCTCCTGAATTGAAAACCTCAAGTATTCTACCCTACCGCTCTACCAAATTTCATCATTCTACAGCAATCGGAAGTGCTCCATTTAATTGGCCGCAGTTTTGAGAAAGTAGTCGGATACCACGCCCCTTGAATGAAAAACTTAAAATATAAAATTTGTGTCTTTTTATGCACTTCAAGCCCAACCGCTGTACCCAATTTCATCATTCTACAGCAATTGGAAATGCTCCTTGATAACTATTCTGAGAAAATGGGCGGATACCACGCCTCCTGAATGGAAAACTTCAAATATTCAATTTTTTTCTTTGTATGCATTTTAAGCCCTATCGCTCTACCAAATTTCATCATTTTACAACAATCAACAGTGCTCCATTTAATTGATTGCAATTCTGAGAAAGAAAGCGGATACCACGCCCCCTGAATGGAAAACCTCAAATATTAAATTTTTTCTTTTGTATAAACTTAAAGCCCTAGCGCTCTGCCAAATTTTATCATTCTACACTTATACTTATAACAATTCCGGGAAAGTAGGCGGATTCTACGCCCCCTGACTGGAAAACCTCAAATTTTCGATTTTTTCCTTTGTATGCACCACAGGACCTACCGTTGTGCGAAATAACAAGATTCTGCGGTGTCGGCAAGTGCTCCATAATTTTGATGATCTGTCAGTGAGTGAGTGAGTCAGTCAGTCAGTTACGGTTTTCGCGATTTTTGACCTCTTATATCTCGGGAACCACCTAAGCTAAGGAGATGAAATTTGGTGTGGTGCTTGTGCTTGCTAGGCAACCAAATATTTCGAATTTGAAGTTCCTGACTTTATTGGTAGGTACTGAAGTTACATGGGGGTCGAAAATCGCCTGAGTTTGTTCCTGTAAAAAGGGTGTAGTGCCAGAACTTGGCTGGGCACTACCGTGCCCTTTGATGAGTAGGCAAGTAGGTACATTCAATTAATCAAATCTGTCGCACCTATATGAAGGCAAAATCCGATAGCTACCTGTGTCAAAAAAGTGATTTGTCTATTTCGGTGCCAGGATTTAGGTTAAGAATTTAGAAAGTTTTAAAAAAATTTCAATTTGTCACTGAAAATTCTTACGGACAGTTTTTCAGTGCTTAAATTAACTTTGACTTAAACCGGAGTTAGTTAATACAGTGGTATAAATTAAACTTTCGGTTGTCAAAAATCTATCAAAATGAACTTGCGATTGGCATTCATTATTGAAACAGAGAGAGCGACACTATGCGCGCATTATAAAATAGGCTGTTTCCATAGTGTCGCTTTTTCTATTTCGATAATGTGAGAAGTGAAAATCTGCCAGAAAATATCTATTCATATAGGTAATTCAAAGTTAAATCACCAAATTGGTCAAATTAATTTTGGATTTCAATAGACTTGACTCAGTGGCGTATATAGAAGAGGTGATCAAGGGAATCAACCCCTTCCATATGAGTCTTCAACTTAACCAGAAGTTAATCATAAAAGGAAAGGAAACAAATTCCACATCTTGAAGCGTTTTTCTTTGTTAGCCCCGAGCGGGACACAGAGCGGGCTCTGTGCGAATAGAGCTCGCTCCGAACCGAGCGAGCGCGCCGATCTATGTACAGTAGACGCTCGATATAGTGAAGTAATTAAAACCAGGCCTGTTCACTATTTCGAGATTGCTCACTATTTCGAGAGAGAAACTAAAAAGGCTTTCCAGTGTGATTTTTTTATTTATTAAAGCTTAAAATAATTTCAATTGGGTAAAAAAAAACAAACATTTTATAATATTATAAATAACATACAGTAAACCTTATTTTTCATAAAAACGAAAAACCGCATAGCTCCCGGCACAAATTTGTTTTTTTTTTTTTGATAAGAATGAAATCACTGATTCTGTCTGATGGTTTCTCAACTTTAGATTGATTTGAACTGCTTTTTCTTGTAAATGTTTCATAAATATCTTAAAAAAAGGTCCACAATGCTGCAAACGCTTTGCTGCTGGCATAATCTTGTTAAATATTGAAAAAGAAATGTGAGTTCACTATATCGAGATACATTTTGTTCACTATTTAGAGTTGTCTGTATAAAATTTTGTGTGTTCACTATACTGGATAGTTCACTATACCGAGATTCACTATATCGAGCGTCTACTGTATTTAAGAAACACATTTCAGTACTGAACTCTCATATGCTTGGTAATCTGTCAAATTACATGAAAATTGTATGAAGTTAGCCGCGCTCAGCTTTGTGCTCGTTTATTTTTTCGGAGCTCATCGAGCGAGCCCTGATCGAGCTCTGAGCTAAAAAAGAAATGCCAGTTGAGAGCTTGGAGCGCTCCGAATTAAAAAGTAACATAATTTTCTTTTTGACAGCTCTGAGCTCAGTAGCATGCTCATCAGTTGTTTTTTTTTTCAGATAAACATATTTTTATCAGTATATACTTTCCGTATTGTGAATGTAAAGATTTGAAGTGAAGTTCCAAGTTTGACATTTTTGACATCTTAAGAAATTTCCCTACCCAATTTTTTGTTCAAAGTAAGTATGCAGCTGACTACATATTAAGTTTGTTCGTGTACTTCTCGGACTAAATCTGGCAAACTGAAAAATTTGGAGGAGTGGGGGTGAAATTCTCTCAAAAAGAAGCGAAACTGTCCGAGAATACACGAACGCCTTAAACCAAAACATTTGCCAGTTTTTAAACGTCAACAAAAAGTAAAGAAAAGCAAAAAAGTAAACAAAGCAACAATATTGATCAGTTTTAATTCCTTAAATATACCTACCTACCTACCTACCTACATAGGTACAAAAAAATTTAGAATGAACTAGTTTTTTTTGAGATTTTTCTAGATATATATACATACCTACAAACCTACCTAGTCTTCCAATATTTTTGTTCATTCTAGATTTTTGTGCGTTCGAGATTTTTTCGTTCTAGATTAAAAAATTGTTTTTTCGATATTTTTTGCATTCGAGATTTTTTTCATTCGAAATTACGTCATGATCCCAAATCGCTGATAGTAACCAATCTACTCAGAGATGTGTAAAATTAGCTAAATATAATTACTTGATCTAAGCAAGTTACTCGTTTAACGTAAAAGATCTTCAAAACTGTGAATCATACTAACCAAGTTTCTCAATAAAACTTTTTAGGTTTTTATTTTAAACAGTTTATTTTAATCGAGTCAACTACTTTAGAATTAACAAAGGTACCTAGCTAGTACCTACTACTACGTAATTTTTAACACCTTTTTATTAACCCATCGAAAAACGTTCTCGGTTAGTCAAATAATATATTTTCTGTAGGTAGGTTTCTAACTCACCAATTTCAATAAGCAGGGTACTTTACCTAGGTACCTATAAGGTAGGTAGGTATACATAAGTACCTACATATGAAAAACTAAAAATCGTTTTTTACGAAACTGATGGCATTTTTATTTAATTGTAAATACTAACCTAAATCATAAAGGTACCTAGGTAGGTAGGTATAATCTGATCTAAAAAAAGATGTAAATATAATTTAATTTATTGCTTCTTTAGCGCCTAACCTACCCTACATAGGTACCTACCTATACAGTAGGTATACCTAGGTATATAAAAAAAAATGTACATTGCTTAAATAAAATAAAAATCACAGGCATCCATATGTTCATACCTATAATATGTCTGTTATACCTACCTACTTATTCCTTCTTGGGTACTCTTTTTGTCTAAATCAAATTGTCCCATAAATCTATAATCCCAGTATTAAATTTCATCCCCCCGCAACATAAATAAATACATAAATATGTACATACCTATTAAATAAAAGAATGACAAAACGTTCAGGAAAAAAAAAATTAATCAAAATCCCAAATGTCCTCAAGTTGTGAATCAAATTGCATCCATTGCTGCATGCACCCTCTCTGTTCCAATTTTATTGGACTGTAGTATGAGTAGAGTAGGTAGGTATCTCAACCAAAGGAAACCCAGATTTCAATTTCATAATAATTTCGATATAACCACGATCCATATCCCTCCAAATTGTTCGTCCTTTTTTTTTCATTTCGATGACGATGACGAGACGATCTCACGTGCCATTCAAGTAATCCGGGATAGAGAGGCTTTTGTTCAATGCACGTTGTGTGTAACTAATATGAAGTCATAAATGTAACACAATTACCACCCCTCTGGTTCTGGTTAAATATACTGACTGTTCTGCTCCTGCAAGCTGCACTTTACTTACAAGACAACAACAACAAGAACAAAAAGTGTAATACCGCCAGCGGCGATAAATGTATTGAGTTCTTTTTTTTTATTTTTGGTGGCTGCCGAGGGGTAGTATACAATTCAGGCAATTTAGTAGCGGTGCGTATTCCTGTTTTGTTTTTTTTTTTGCACCCGTTTTTGTGTGTCCTTATCCATATTCGCCATGATTATGTTTTTTTTTTTGTTTTGTTCATACCAGCCAAGGAGGCGGCAGCTGCAATCCTAAAAATTGCTACTATACGGTACTACGGATACGGAATAGAACGACCATAGCAGAACTCCTTGTCCGGGTCGTCGTCGCGTCGAGCAGTTCAACACTTCAGCTCTCTCGTAGTTCTCAGCTCAGTTCAGTGTTTCTTTTTGTATAAATATACGTTACCGGTATTGTGTCCTGTGTGTTCTCCTTAGAAATGTGTTAGTGTCTTGTTGTGTCTACACTCTACTGTCTTGTGTGCCAAGGACTTAAGGAGGCAATAACCCCTCATCAAAAGTTCATGTGATAAATTACATGCACTTCGTTCGATCAGTTCATCTATACGTCCTGCCGACAAAACACATGAAGATTGAAGACAAATTGTTCCAAGGATTAAAGTGAAAAGGATGCCTGTATGGCACTGGAACGCCGAGATTACACAGAACAAGGATGCAACACCAATATATTATGTACCTATTGCTTCTGTGTACGTTTCAATTTCAACTGCCTGTTCTTATTTTTATGTAGGATAGGAACTGTTATCAATTTCGTGACCATGAAATGATGGAACACGTTCCACCACGTCAAATTAATCAAAAAAAAAAAAAAAAAACAAACAAACCCCGGTGAATATCCTTTGTGACCCAAAAATTCTAAAAGTGTATTAGTGTGAAATAAGTGGATGTGTGTGTATAGTGTATATTAAGTGAGAAGTCTGAAGTGATCCTGATCAGCTGATACTTGATTCAGGATATTTGTGCTATTTTTTCAGTTGATTCAAGTTCTTCGAGTAGTCGATTACTCCGTTTTTCTCCTGGTATCCACTGTAGGCCTATATGTATATTTGTCATAAGGCACGCGGTGAATGCCAAGAGCGAACGAAATACACCAAACGATTATAAATAAATAAAAAAAAAAACAAAATATTTTGATATTTTAAGGAAGTTTTAAGTGAAAAAATATTATTCCTTGATAAATTTTAATACAGAAATAACTGATGTCTTATAACTGTCTATTCTGAAAGTGACCTTGCTTCAAATAAAAAATAAGCTAAGATAGGAATATGTGATGGTGAATTTGAGTGATTTTGTTATGGCTTTATGAATAAAAAATTTTAGAAAGGACTTTTCAAAAAAAAAATTACTTCAAGCGTTCGTAACTTAATTTATATTAGTTCTATTCCAATAATGGGACGACAACACTGTGTTGGATAAAATCTTGAGTTTACGTATGTGTAGGTATAGTTTACCTATGACCTATACAAAGTAGGTAAGTATATTTTATAAAAATAGCAAGACATACCAGAAACCAGTTGTTATACAATTTAAAAATACCAATTGGAATATTTAGATAGTGCAAAATTTTAGAAATTCTAATTATACCATAAACATAAGTGGCTTGACTTCTTAATGATTTTCAAGTTTACCAACTTTTACTTAATTTTAAAAGCATATTTCAACTACCTCTAAATATTCTCAATCTGAACTAGTTTAAAACAGTGAAAAATTATAGGTATATAGTTTTTTCGATTGGTAATCGGGAAAAAAATATCCGGAAATCTGATCAAAATACCAAACTTAAACAAATACAGAAGTTGCAATACTTTTCTTGATTTATGCAAAGATTGTAGATATTATTATGTCCGTTTGGTAATTCGAAACGTTGTACGACGTAGCACAATTTGCTGTCAAATCCCATAGAAAAGAAATGACAAGTAGCAACTTGTAGCAAGAAGTTGGAGTAACCAAACAGACATATTTGTGAAATGTCAAATACAATGTCAAATTTAAGATGTTTTTCTTTCGGTATCAATTTATTAAAACAAATAGAAATGGCAAAATATTTGTGATTATTAATTTTGCGTGCGCGAAAAATTAATTTCAGATTTACTTAACTAAAATTTTTGTAATTTTTTACCATTACAACTTTTAAAATTCGGTAGATAATTCTTTTGCGCTTCGCCTTTTGTAAAGTCCAGTTTTTGTTGTTTCGTGGTGAAAAAGTGCGTAGTAAATGAACAATGTTTTTAGAGAATATATATGAAATCAACCAAGTGAAATATTTATTTTTTTTCTACTTTAAGATGTAAATTCTTTGATCTGCTGGAGATATAAAATGTCTCAAAGGTCATCAATATAACACACAAAAATTATGAAAATTATTTTTTTTGACATGAATATAAACAGCTGATAGTTGGATATTTTTTCCATTAAAATCAGTTTCTTTATTAATTCCATTGCTTGATAGATATTTTGTCTTTTCTGTCTTTTTCTATTCTTTATCCGGAAAAAATAAAGAAACACATCCCATGGTGAATCCTAATTTGGAAGATTTTAGGTCTGTTCCCAACATTTCTCGGGGATGAAATGCTCTCAAAGATAAAGAAAACTGAAAAAATGTCTGGAATGGTTTTCACACTAATTTTGACCACTTTAAATGTCAAAAAATATATTCGACTAGAGTTGCCGTACATCAGTGATAAATCTTAATCAAAATTTTCAAGAATCACATCCCAAGAAAATAAAATGTTAACAGAATAAACCAATCTGCTCACATCGAGTATACAGGGTGTCCCGAAATCACCGCCTCAGAAGAAAACCATGAGTTCCTGAGGTCATTTCGAGTTGAAAAACTTAAGAGGTAATTTTCTCGTTTTCACTTCGTTTTCGACTTATAACGATTTTTATGATTTTTATTCTTCTTTCTTTTGACTGGCTCTAACTTTGCCAAACTACAACCGATTTTTGAAATTTTGTTTGTATTTGAACAAGAACAGTTAGATATTTATATCTACCATACAACTTTTTTCTGTGTGGATAACGGTTTTCCCGCAAATTATTTTCAAGCACATTTTTAAAGCATTTTTAGGTTGTTTTTTGACTTAGATATGATTTTTTTCACAAAAACACATTATTAAGTATAGTTTTTTTTTTCATTATTAAGAAAGCCCAATATGTGTTTTTAAAAAATACTTAACATTTTTGTACATAAAAATACATTTAAAAATATTTAAAAAAATTAAAAACAAAAAACAAAGAAAATAATACATCACATTATAAAACTTAAGCGTGTGTTTCTTCAAGTAACACTAAATTATATAAGAAATAATCAATAGTCAATTTAAAAGTTAAGATTAATAAAATAATAAAAAAAAGTATGCTTATCTTTCAAAACTAAAATCAAAATAAAATTAACAATTAAGCAACCCTTGTTCGACATTGATATTTGTATTCAACTGACAAATTCCGTCATCTGACATAAGTCATATCATTAGTCAACCAGGCATTTGACAACCAGCCCAGAAATAGGCAGAAGAAATTCCTCGGACTAAAACTGACAAGAAAGGGAAATGTTTTACCCTCTCGCGCACCCTATTTTTTGCAAGAATTAGAACAACTTTTGAAGTCTGGAACGACTTCAGACTAAAAATTCCTAAATGTAGCGGTCTGAAAGTGTTTGAAACTAGCTATGGAGCAGACTTTTTGTTTCTATTTACGAAGAAAATTATGAAATTGAAAATATTGAAATTGTCATGTAGTGCCAAACGTAGACTTTTTTCTTGTTTCGGAATGCTATCAGACCCTTCTGGTTTCCGGTCACCAGACGACCAATAGAAAATACTGTAATCAAACACAACTTCGTTGAATTTATCGATGTTAAAGTGTCATATAAAATAAGTTCGATACTAGAAAGATAAAATACATATTCGACTATTTTTATTTTAATATAATATGTATCAATTTGTTAAAGCGTCTTTCTTCTTGTTTTAACATCGTATGTAGGTACTAGATCCATGAAAAGTTTGCTTCAAGCTTTCTTAAAGTTAGTAAACACATCAGAAAGGCAGAAATTATTATAATGGGTGATATGCATAAAACGGAAGTAATTACTAAAAATATAAGGTCAAAGTAAAAACTATAACTTTTAGTCTAAGGTTAGATTTAAACAGCCAAATTAATAAAAAACGCTTATTCCACCTTTATTCCACGACTTAACTAAACCAGGGAATAAGAGTTAAGCTATGGGTTAAAAAATTCCATGAATAAAACCAAAATGTTCGTGGAAAAGTAAGTTGACGTCTACCAGAAATCCCTTAAGAAAATCTACTACAATAAATAAGATGCCTGTTTGGTAACTTGAAATTTTCCCCATAGTTGGCTATTTTTCGTATAGGTTCTGACAGCAAATTGTGATAATTTGTAAAAAAAAAAGCTCAAGTTGCCAAACAAACCTAAGAATTCTCTTGTTAATATATTTCTGTCAAAATTGTTATCATTTTTTAATTGTTTGTGTTGTGTTGTGTCTGTTGTCGGTTTTGTTTTGAAATATTAAAATGGAAAATATAAACAAAAACCGACAGGAATGTGTCCACCTCTTGGGTCCCCATTTAAGTCATCTTCAACAATTGCAATATGAGTTTCTTCATATTTTCTTTGCAAAATCTATACTTCTTCCTAAAATTCTCCGCACTTAGCACTTCCATTGGATCATACCTATATTTTTATATATTTTTCTTTTTCTGGTGGTTGATGGCTGGTTGTCCAATAATTGGAAATGGGTTAAAAATTCGTTAAATCTAGCCATTATTATTTTTATTCAAAATTAAATTGTCAATCTTCACTTATTATATTTTTTTTTTTTTTTCAGAATAAATTTGACACATCTGGTTCTTATTCCTTCGCTAAACCACCTTCTTCGGTGGTTTAACTTAGTCCACGTCACTTTTTAGAAATTTTCTTTTATTCATAACATTTTACACTTAGTCCACGGAATAAGACCTAACCTTTCGCTATTCCATGTTTATTAATTTAGCTGAAAGTATTTACTTCATTTCGTATGCATAAAGTTTAGTTCATACTTGCTGGAAAATACTATCAGTAGATACTAAATTCATCCAAGTAAATACTATGAATTCATCGGAAATTGAAATAAATTCTGTTTTTTTGTACTATTATTTGCTATTAAACACAATTTTTTAAAAGATTAACACTTGCACAATATTCAATTAGATCACAAATTGTGTGGGTATTGATGGGCGAATATTCTCTCCGATAGGAAAAACGGTTTAAATTTTTGAACATATAAGTGCATTCCAAGCTCCAAAGCTCCTCTGTATATGATAAGCTGTGTTTGCTTAACAATTCATCTTTTCATCCCGTTGTTTTTCATAATTTGATGGAAATTTTATCAAATAGCTTAATATTTTATTAGTTTGCAAACAAATATTTACTTTTTATATACATCTGAAAGTTGGTTTTTCATCATTTTTTTTTTTCAATTTAAGTCATTTTTTTTAATTTACCCCTACCTCCTAAACGTAGGGTGTCCATAATGTAAATGAAAAAAAAGAGAACATTTCCAATACGCAAACACAACCAAAAGAAAACCTCAACCAAAAACTAATAAAATAACGACTTCTTCACAAATAGTTTTTAAATGTATAAACAAAATTTGTTTCAGGTATAGAAGATAAAAGAGTTTAAATTATAATTCAAAAACAATAGTCACGCTGTTCTGATTTCCATTCTTAATCCGTAAACAAAATATAAAAAAATAAAATATGTAGAAATTCACACAAATGCACAGAGTTTCAAACTAAAGGAACGCACCTCTTTAGCTGAAACAACATTTTTAAAATTAAAAATAAATCCAAATCGGATATAAAAATTCCAAACGTCAAGAATTTTCAATCCGATCGAAAATCAAAGCACACTAAATCCGCAAGTATGAACAGCGAGAATTATTTCAAAACACCTATGATCTTATTTATAAACGTTGTCTAACTTTAGACAACTACCCAACTTTGGAAAATATGTTCAAAAACCTTGTTTATTGTTGTCTTATAGCTGTCTTACTTAGACACCATGAGTAGATTGCCTTAACCGAGCATAATGTGATATTTATTTTTATTAAATAAAGCATATTTCCACCAATTTGAAAATAGTTAGACAGTGTCTAAGTAGACAAAAATCTAATAATAACGAATGCTTGAGTTTGAAAATGATAGGATTTTATGACCGATGGGAATTAAGAAAAGGGTGAATATTATGACTCTTTATCTGAAGTTTCATATTTTTGAAAATTTCTTATTTGTGATGGGTGTTTATTTTCATTTAAAAATATATTGTAAAGCTTTTGAAAGATATAATCCTTCAAACTGTAAGCCACTATTAAAATTGACTTAACAGTTCCCTTTCTTCTTTTCTTCGAAAAAGTACGCTCCACGTTCACATTTTTCCCAGGAATACAGAAAAAAAGAACAAATTTTTAATAACTTCAAACATATGTAATTATATTAGGTATGTCCCTTTGGCCTGCAGCATCTACTGCTAAGTACTTCTGGCTTAGGCAACTTATACTCTGTAGTCAAATAAGTTTAAAGCACTTCAATAATGTAGACACGAACTGTATCCACGCAAAAAAGCAGCAGTTGGTATTTCTCTAATCAAAAATAATATATAAATACAAACAGCAAAAATTACATCTATACTGAGGTTAGATTTTTTGACTTGCTCCATTCTTCATCTACTGGTAAATATCAGAAAGAAAATTTGCAGCACCCAATGGAACAGACCTAAAAATAATAATAAATTCGGAATGAAATTCAGAATTATTTGAGGAAAAAAAAATTTACCCCTTTTTTTAGGCACTGTTTTCCGAAATTCTTCATTTTTTAGTTCCACATCCTCTAACATTTTTCGAAATCAATATTCGCAACATTATTCTTCATCTTTCCAAATTATTGTTTTTTCCAAGATCATCCAGTGAAAACTTATAGACTTTTTAAATTGACGTGTTCATTTTTCTATGTACTTAAAATATTTTTCGTAACAATTAATGCATTTTATTTGAAGCATTGTACTTCACTGAAACCCGTTTGTATTTAAAATGTTAAGGATTGATTTAGGACTGAGTGGAATATATTTTTTTTGAGAGAATCTAAAGTTGGAAACTTCCAAGTTCCAATGGTGAATTATTTTCAAAGTTGAGAATCATATAAAATTTTAAATACAATTGATTTTGAAGTTCATTTGTGGAAAACCTATTTTGTATTTCGAAAAAGAGACTAAAAAGAGGACGTGCAAAAAAAAGATACCAAAAAAAGAATTTTAAGAAAAAAGAGAGTGTAAAAAAGATCGAAATAGAAAAAGAGAACATGTTCTCTATAAAAGAGATGTTCTGGAAACCCTACCTAAACGGGCGAGATAGACCCCCCCCCCCTACCATAATAAAAAAATGATTGTTTTTGACCCCTCTACAAAAAACCTTTATTTATTCTTGGCGCCATAGTTATCGTACTCTCCCCGGTTGAAAAAACAATTTCAGGGATTAGCGACACCATTACAGAAAAAAAAAATGGAGTTTCCATACAAACTATCGATAGCAAGTATGTAATTCCCGGCTCCCGCCGGTTGGGGATTAGTTGTTGCATTTAACATGTAAATTATTTGGCCCCGAATCATTTTTTTTCATCCAATTTCTTTCGGGCTTGGAAAAAAACACGACTATAATTAATGCAAACCTAGGCAGCCTTACATTGCGTCACGTTCCGAAATGCATAGTAAACACATCTTACTGCAAAAGCAAAAGCAAACAACGCGAACGCATCTTAATTCTTAAATAAACACGATGCGGACGACATTTTTAGTTCGTTTCTTGAGTTGTAGTGTTGAAGGTGGTTGCTTCTCAGACGAAGTTAGTAATTTTATTCAAAATTTAAGTTGAATTATTCTACTTTTTTTTATGATAAAATTGTTATAATAACCGAATTAAACTATTGATAACAACCAGGCTACGATTTGAAGGAGATTTTTGTGCACAAAAAAGGAAACAAACTGTGAATGGACTACCTAATATTTTGGCAATAATTGTTCAGAAATTTGTTTATAGCCGTGTTTTTTTGCAAGCCCGGGGGGAATTGGATGAAAAAAACGACGTCGTTGCTAAACAATTAAAGTGTTAAATGCAACAACAACTAATCCCAGAGAATTCTCGGGGCTTAACTTAAGCGCACAGAAAAACTGTGTTACCGGCATGAATTACATACATGTTATCGATAGTTTGTATGAAAACTCCATGTTTTTTACTATCATGGCGTCGCTAAACCCCGCTGTCGTTTTTTTCAACCAATTCCCCCCGGGCTTGCAAAAAAACACGCCTTATATCTAGGACAGGGACAATTTTTGACACGAAAACTTTAAAAACACACAGCTGATCATAAGCATCATACAGCGTTACAAAATGTCAACAGGCATAAAGCAATTTTAAAAGTAACAAAGTGAGAAAGCATCATATATTTTTGAAACAAATGCAATGAAACAAATTTATTTGATATTTTGGAAATCAGCCAGTATTTCGACTTAGCTTACATTTATTTTCCTAAAAAAACATGAAAAAAATTCTATTTATTTTTTTTTTATTACTTAAAATATAGGTACAAATCATGAGGTATTTATTAAAGTGAAACACTTTAATTTAGCTACCTAATGCAAACAAGGCCTTGAGCTAAAATTATTTAGTTTTGAAACTTGACCACTTAAATAATTAACTTAAGCCAAGCAATAGGAATGCAATAAAGTCATTAAAACCTTTTTTCTTTCTAAAGCGAATAATGCTTTTATTTATTTATCAGTCAAAAATAACCAAAAACAAAAACAATTAATGATACAAGTCATTTACAAGATAACAGAATATGCTTTAATATAACAGAATATATCTTTAATCTTCAGTAGGTAGTCTCACAAGGCTAATATCAATGGATTTTCAATGAAGTGTGCAAATTATTCGTTAAATATTGACAGAAATCCGATTTCAGTAAATACAGTGACCAAAAATAAGATTTCAGAAAATTAATTTTTTGGTTTCACGACAGCTTAATTGAATTGTTTAAAGCAAAAAGTAGGTACAGTCCAGTACAATTGGGATAGCCTCACACATAGTTCATTTTACAATTAACTACTTTTGGTACTTCTTTGAGGTCTAATTAGAAATTTTGTATTGAGTAGCAAGGTAGAACATGGTTACTATAGTATTAAGAGAAGTTTTGACTAATTTCTAAAAGCTAAAGCAATTTTCTCAACTAGTTTTACTAACAGTCATAAAAATTTATGTATTATTTGCTGTAACATTAGAATAGCCTTATAGTTTTTATTTAGTAGAAATAAAACCAATTGATTAATTTTTTTAATGAAAATAATTTGTATTTATTTTCTGGGTTAACAAAACATTTTAGAAATTTTTAGAGCCCTTGTTTTGAATAACCTTAAAAAAGCGATCGTTTAGGGAATCATAGAAAATCAATATTCGATTTCCTAAACAACCGCAAACGATTCCTTAAAAATCTAACGAAATGTTGGCCCTGGCCACTTAAATAGCTACGATGAACTTTACTTTTCTTGTGTAAATCCTACCATTTCGATAAACCTTGCATGTTTGATAACTCCACATATTTTTAATATTTTGAATTTTTAAGGTGGGAAGGATATATTGCTCTTTATTTAAGGTTTCCACCAGTTTAATAAAAGCTGTGAGAACCAGCTCATTGTCTTGCTGCAAAAAAATCGACAGCAGTCTTAAAATACACTTAAACTGAGGCAAGACTGTTTCCAATAAGGTATTATATTATTTCGATGTCATTTTAGAGACTACAAAATCTTAATCGACAGTGCCATAAAATGGTATTGCATCCCCATACCATAATTCATCCCTCACGCAGGGTTGTCAGATTGTGCGATTTATCTCCAATCAGGAGATTTGAAATTTCACTTGGCGACACGAAAATCGATTAGGTGATGTACCACCAAAAAGGCGATATTTCTAGTTTTTGGCGATTTAATTATTTATATGAAAAAGATCCAATGGCAACAATTGATACATATACATTGAATTTATTGAGGAAGACTAGTATAGGTAAACAAAAGCGTATTGTTTTCTTTTATTTTTAAGTTTTTGAATTGTCTTCTTTTGTTTTTGTTTTTAAGAACGTTTTTCTTATGTAGAAACTAAAAATTGTGAAATTTTATTTCATTTCTAAATTTATTGGGTGGAAGATATTGAAATTTGGCGATTTTTTGGCGACTTAGGCTTTACATTTGGCGATTCCGCTTTTTCAAACCTTACAACCCTGCTCACGGCTATTATAGCGATCAAAACACAAATTTTCTTTTCTGAAATCATGGAAGTAGTATTTATATCCATCCGGTCTGTTTAAGTTGAACTCTCTTCAACTGAAAAGATCATTTTTTGCCAATTGTTTGAATGGATGCTTCCTTCAGCATTCCATGTCATTCGGCATCTTGCTAAATTAAGCTGCTATAGTCTACGCGCATTGTTAAACGGAGGCGTTTTTCTTTTTTAGCCCCGAGCGTGGCACTGAGCTGTCAAAAAGAAAACTGTGTTACTTTTTAACTCCGAGCACTCCGAGCTCTCAACTTGCATTTCTTTTTTAGCTCAGAGCTCGACCGGGGCTCGCTCGGAAAAAAATGACCGAGCACATCGAGCACAAATCTAACTTCATTCAATTTTCATGTAATTTGACAGATTACTAAGCATATGAGAGTTCAGTGCTCAATTGAGTTTCTTAAATAGATCGGTGCGCTCAGGTCACACTCTGTTCGGAGTGAGCTCTATTCGCTCAGAGCCCGCTCTGTGCCCCGCTCGGGGCTAAAAAAGAAAAACGCCTATTAAGTACTTTAGGTGTCTGGCAATTTTGATAACCCAACTTTAGGTCATTCGGGTCACTTCTGCTTCGTGTCTCAGTACTTGATTTGCTCACAGAGTGGTAGCAATTGGAAGATTATCATATTATTTTCGTCATTGATAGATAAGATAGAATTCAAAAAGTTCGTTCTTTGCAGTTTTTTGTCTACATTTACGGATTTTAAAAAAAATTTCATACCATTTTGAGACTTTGATCAATTTTCTAACCAATAAAACGTTTCGTTAGTCCTTGATTTCGATAGGCCTCTGTTTTGTCAATCTCTGTAGCTTATAATGAATTTTGTCTGCCCATTTAAACTTTCAAATTTAAAAAAAATCACAAAACAAAACTGTTTTATCACTACCTGATAACTTTTCGAGACCAACGCTGCCAAATTATAGCTTAAAATGTGGAAAAAAATCAATTGAGGCTATTCAAATGTTACAAAAAAAATGATCGTTTTAGTGACTGTAAATAAACAAGCATAGAATATTTAGTTAACTTTAAGAAATTTGTTAAAATAATTGTCTTAATCTCAGAGACCGTTCTCTTACCTTATTTTTAAATAAAAAATTTTCCTATGTACAAATCAAAGCAGTATCAAAAACAATCGAATTGAATAAAGTTAATGTGTGAGCCTATTCAAATGTTAAGGACTGTAATTACATTAAAATGTTCAAGTTGCTAAATGGCAACTTTAAAAAAAATTAAGTAATTCCTACAGAAAACAAGTATCTACTTTATACTACTTTTTATGCATGTGGAATAAAGTTTTTACTGAAAAAATTCATCTGAAAAAAGTAAGTGCTATGGCTCTAAGTAAATGCTTGATTTAAAGCATTTGCTTAATTTTTATATGCAATATGTATATCAAAAAAAGTAACTAGGTACTTTGAAATTCTCTAGTAAAAGTATTTCCTATATATTTTATGCATATCACCCAATATCACGTTGATTTCTTAAATCAACATTCAGTAAAATTAAATATCTATTTGCTTGTTTTTTTTTTTTTTTTGATTTTTATATCGCGAGTTCATTTGTAAGATTTTGAGAGTATATACTTTCATAGCCGTGTCCACTTGATATATTATTTTTCGTGTTAGATGGAACTGGAAGTTGGAAATAGTGATGTGAGTGACATTTATTCTTTCAAGCTCAAAGGTTGTAGGAACTTTTTCGGCACTGTTTATAAAGAAATAAATAAATTACAAAACTGTGGGTTACACAAGGGCAGTGTTGCCGTTATGCGATTTTAGTCGCATTTTGACCTCTTTTTTCCCATGATGAGATTTATCTTACCCCATCTCTAGAAAATGCATGAAAAAGATAAGTTCTTGTTTTTGTTGAAAAAATCATTCCAACCTTTCATTGAAATTACTTTTTTCATTTAACTCAAAAAAATTACCTAAGATTGATGATGTTTTCTGAAAATAAATTTTATAGTTTCGAGAAGCAGATAAGAAATTAAAAGACCCGTGTTTGCAAAATTTTCGTTTTCAGATTTTTTCTTGGCTAAGCCAATTTTTCAACAATTTATATTTATTTCATTAATTTTCGTTGTTTTTTTTTTGATTTTTTTCTTTTTACTCCACATTATTTTGAAGCCAGGTTCAGTACAATTGCAGTTATTGTTGCAAATTTGGGCTGAAAAACCTGTTGCAAGCAATCAAACAGGCTTTTCCAGCACGTACATATAACTACAAGTTTTTTAAAACAACATCCCAAACATATTTGTAGTTGCGCTCGTATTTTTGAGGAGCCGGAACACTTCCACAAGGCCTCAGATTGTTTCATTACACTGGTGACTGGAGTGTATGGATTTAAATATGTTGTAACTTCATTTACGACCTTGTGCGATTACATGGAGCGGGTGACTGGCACATTGCAAATGAGAAGATAGGTAAATCAATGAATTTATTTTCAATAAGCCATCGTTTTCTTCTTCTTCTTCGACGTTGTCATCATCGATATATTTTGTTCATTGTATATAATAAACATGTTTCTCATCAGTTTAAAATGGACATATTATATAAATGGCGTCTGAAAAAATATTTTTTTTTTTAATTTATATTCCTTTCAATTTTTTAATCGTTCTCATTGTACAAGAATGAAATTTATACGATTTATTTTTTGTCAACAAATCGGCTTAAGTTTCAGGAGCGACAAACACTGTAAATGTAGAAGGGCTATTCAAATTGTTATGTACCTACCTACATTATTTAGCGAAAAAAAAATTATCGAAAAGCTTTGATATAATCGAAATTGTTATCTGTTATTTTTGCTGTTATTTTTTAATTTTCAAACAAAAAGATTGATGAACTTCAACAATTTTACAAACAACGTTTATGTAATGATGGACGCTTGCCTGGAAGAGCCTCCAACTTTTTACTCAAGTTTATTTCACTTAGCTGAAAAAATATCATTTGCATTGAGGGGCGCACTATTCGATTATGATGTGATTTAGGAATGTGAAGTCATTCCTAATAACCTTTTTCTTGTACCTGTCCTTACTTCAACTATCGTGCAGACATATTTAGCTTCTATCAAAAGCTTTCTTAATATCGCTCATTAAATTGTTATAAAACTCGGTTAATTTTTTTTAATTAAACATTTTTTAAGAAGCCTGAGTTCATATACATATCTCAGACCTCAGTTGCTATTCTCATCTCCTAAAACAGCATTCGTAATAGTTTAATTTTTTTAATCACCTTAAAAAAAAACAGTTTATAAAAAGATTACAAATGTATGTATGTATGTATTTATATTGTTTTAAACTTTAAAGTATTGAACATTCACTTTTTCCACAATGAGATCACCTTAATGCGCACTTGCTTTATCACTTGTCACTAGTCACTGAACAATTGATTTATGAATGATTAACTCAATACCAGTGTTGTGCCATGTAGACTATAAATGTAGACTACACGATTGTCTACGTGTAAACAGTTGGTAATTTTCTACATAGCAATGTTAACAATGTAGAAAATTCATAATTTTTTTATTTTTCTTTCCTAAGCCTGTAAAATATTAAAAGATAGATAAACATCTATTTATTATCATAAAAAAGAAAATTTTATTTGGAAAGTACATATCGACGGTTAAAGTGCAGAACCTCGTAAGTCGTTTTTGCATGTTTTTCAAAAATCAAAATTTTGTTGAAAAATTTTGTATGGCGATGTATGGTAAACGGTTTTGAATTTCTCCCTTTTCTGTAAAATGTTCAGAACAACATTGTTACGCTAAAATTGCCAAAAGATGGCTCTTTTTCTGCTAGTTTTTTTGCATTAGTAATGTTTTTTTTATAATTTTTCGACTTACGAGGTCCTACACTTTAGCCGTCGATATGTTGTTTGTAGGTATGTTCTTTTTAAATTCAAAAATAATTTAAAATCATAAACTTTCGATTTAATTTGTTCTGACTTAAAAAATTCAATTGAATCTTAATCCGAGTCGTCTTCTTCTATTCGTAGGGACAATTAGACATGAAGGAGCTTCTTTGAGCGCTCAAAAATGAAGAGTGATGAAGAGTGCACATGTCCCCAGCTGGAAAAAAAAACTCTCAATTTGTGCGGAAGAAGCAGGAATTTGTAAAAGTTTTCCAGAAAACTTTTTAAAGGGTTTTGAAAAATTCATTTCTTCTATTAAAATTATCCCAGCCTTCAATACAGTATCCATTCAGACAAAAATTTGCAGACGATTTTATTTTGCTCATTGGAAAGCTTTTTAAAGGTTCCCCCACACCAACGCGAATTATCGGTGGCGACGACGAAAACAATAACAACAATGTGTTGTTTTCATCAGAGATGAGCAATTAAAATATTCCGTGAAAAATCGATGACAAAATTTATCGAAACTGAAAAATCGATGTTTTCTTCTTTCTTTTTAATTTTGGTAGTCAATTACGTTGAATTCACATCAAAATGTGTTTTTGACTTAGGGCCGTTTGTTCAGAAAGGATTAAATCTGTAATAAAAATTCTGCTTGAATCGGCTGATTATCAAATTCGATGATTTATGCTTCAAATTATAGATTCGAGATTTGAAGATTTACCAGTTGCAATAATCCTTTACCAAAGATGATTAGCTGGGAACAAACTAAGACTAAATAAGTGCCTATGTTCTGTAACTCTCGCATCGATAAAATTGCTCGATAAACGCTGAAAAATGGATCAAAACTCATCCTATTTGTTTCATTTTTCACCGTATTTCGACTAATTTTGGCTATCCGAGAGTTTAAGGCACAGATTGGAAACTGTGACAAATTTAGTCCAGTCATTAACGAAATATACGACCATAACCCAAAAATAAGGCGAAAGAACATTAAAACCCTATTTCTGTTATGTGAATTTTTAGGCAAAAAACTGAAACCCGGTTATATTTCAATCAAACATTTTGTAGAAAATAAAAAAGTAAATTGTTATTGTGGCAGATCCCTTTCTTATAACCTCAAAAAAAATTCGATTTTCTCCTCTAAGAAATTCCATTCAAATGATCTGTGCCTTCAATCTGTAGCTCGCATAAGTCTAGAAACGATTGAAATTAAAACAAATCATATGAGTTTTGTTCCATTTTTTAAGGTTTATCGACAAATTTAATCGATGCGGGAGTACAGAACGTAGGCACAGACGTAGAAATCAATGGACCGTGGCAAAACCACTTTATTATTATTATATTTATATTCCTTTTCCATGAAATAATCGATTTCTTTGTCAAATTTCATTTGAATCCATCCAGTCATTAGTCAATAGAAAATAATATAATTTCACACGTTTGATATCAAAGAGAATTATGCTTTTTTGTAGAAAGAACACATAGACAACAATGGACTTTTTTGTGAAGTTTCATTCTTTGCATTTGATTTACAAAAATCATTTTATTTGCATTTTTTTAATTTTTTGTAATCGATGTATTTTATTTTAAAATCGATACTTGAATATCGATAATTTTTCTATCAAATACAATTTTTGCTGACATCTGCTCACTGCTCATCTCTATTCGGTTGTCAAACCACAAACGTCAATGTTCAACCAGAAAAAATCTTCAAATTTGCATTCCTGCTTTCGTTACTTCACTCCCCCTACATTTCTACACCCCTCACCCAAGCTGTCAAAAAGACGAAAGACGAAACAACCGAAAAAGTCTTCATGTAATCAGCGTCTTTGTCTGAAAATCCGCTGAAAAGGATAAAATCAGATGCAAATGTGATTCAATTAATGTCAACCTATTCTGGTAACTATAAAAAGAGATAAGGTACGGAATACATAATTCTAATAATCAAGAAACATATAATATTATCATAACCAATTTCCTCGGCTAAATACGTAAAGTTGCTAAGGACCAGTTTCACAGTACACACTTAACAAAATAAGTGGCACTTAATTTTCCCATTTTGGCACTTAAGCCGCAGTTTTACTACCTGAGTAAGTGGAACTTAAGTGGCCAACATCGGAGACTTAAGTGTCACTTATTTCGATAAGTTTACACTGTGAAATTGGGAATTAGTTTTCCATATTCGGCACTTAAGTGACACTTACTTCACTGTGAAACTGGCCCTAAGTCCACGATTTGGATTACACATTTGGATAGTAAAATGAATGAAGGTACACACGTAGCCGAAATAATCACAACAATTAGAGAATCCGATTTTGACATTTCGCTAATATGCAGTAGAAATGTCAAAACTGAGTATGACTCATTCAGCTCATTCATCGGATTCTGTAATCGAAGTGAATGATTATTGACTGTTTGACGGTCTGCGATTATTTGTGCCATATTAGTGAGAAAAATAAAAAAAAAAAATTGGCTCGAGTAAAAACAGGGTCTATGTGACTTACAACACTCGTTTAAAGGCCCTCACTAATCAACTGATGAGTCCAAGTGAAATCGCCGGGACGAAACCCAAATTTTTGTAGAATTAAAGGCCGTTAAAAGCTATTTTGAATCAATAATTCAACAATTCCAAATAAAACTTGGCTGATGTATTTCAGTACAGTATATAATAAAGAATTTATATTATCAAAAAGTCTTCTTATAACACTCGTTTCTGTTTTTCTCCATTCTACGTTCCTGCCAATAACACGCCTCATCATATCGTGCTTAGTTCATCAAAATAAACATTCGACAAAAGCTCTTTTCTTTTTTATCTTTTCTCAAAAAAATTGTAATTTAGCACTTACATTACCTACAGGCTCGATGTCGATGTCAATTTGCCAAGATATTAACTTCTGCTTCTTGGAGGCTGCAGTTTTATCGCTGCTAACATTTTTCAGTTTGGAATTGGTAATAAAATTGATTCCGGTTCTTCATTAATTCCTGTTTCATTAATTTCTGTTCCCAACATCTAAAATTATATTTAAGAGTTTAAATTGTATTTTTGAAGATTCCTTCAACAGAAGAAGAATGGAAATACATTTTTGAACAATGCGGTCAACGCTGAAACTTTCCGAATTGTTTGGCGATGGGAAGTATGTCGACATAATAGCTCCAGCTAATAATTGTGGAAACGAGTACTTCAGTCTTCAACTAGAAAGAAAGACGAAATGAAATAATTTGTAATTTTCACTAAATTAATTCTAAAATTAAATATTTTGTTCTCATTTTGCTACATATTATACAGGGTGATTTGCATAAGGTTCGACAAAAAACTAGGGCATGTAGGTTGGCCTTAGACAAGAAAAAAATCGTATGGAAGGGGATTTCTATTTCCCCCCGTTTAGGGGGAAAAAAATTATTTGAAAACAACGCACGGTTAAACATACAATGCCATGCATTTCCTTTCTGGAAAATTAATCTCTTCTTTATTTTTCATTTTAAATTAAGTTGCATTAGTGAATAGTTTTTGAAAAATTTAATTTCAAACTCGAAATTTGAAAAAAAAAATTTTAAAAAAATTTCAAACTAATTTTTGTTTTCAAAATTCTTTTGACGTAATTTTTAACCACTTTTTCGCACATTTCAGGCGGTATCTCGACCATAACTTGAGTAATGTTGGTTTATAATGCGTCTTGAGTTCGGGGATTATTCGCGTAAACATTGCCTTTTGCGTAGCCCCACAGACAAAAATCTAACAGTGTCAAATCGCATGATCTTGGTGGCCAATTGACGTCGCCAAAACCTGAATTAACGCGCGACCAGGAAACTTTTCACTCAATAAAGCCATAATTGG
Organism: Epistrophe grossulariae; assembly: GCA_929447395.1. NCBI lineage: Eukaryota > Metazoa > Arthropoda > Insecta > Diptera > Syrphidae > Epistrophe > Epistrophe grossulariae. The sequence continues at coordinate 40,350,749 of OV839566.1, forward strand.
TGGTGTTGTGTGGCCTGTTGTCCCGTCTCGTTGGAGCCACATATCGTCCAAGTCAGGATCTTCAATCACCGGCTAAAAATAATTGGTTATCATTTGACCATTGCTGCGAACGCCGGGAAATCAATAAATTCGGATCATCAGCAACACTTGCACTTGCAGCAACAATATTGTCTACTGAACGTGCATTACGCCCTTACGACATCAGTAAAGCTAAGTACAGACGATTTCTGACAATATTGTAAGATCTGACTATCGTCTGTACTTAGCTTAACGCTTCCACTCTCTTCAAATATCTTCACAATTGTACCGATTCCTTGCGTAGTCTGTCGATTATGACGACCATAATCATCGCGTAATGCCCGAAAAGTGGCTACGTTTGAATCACCACTTTTGTAGTAAGTTTTAGTAATTTTAACGCGTTGTTCGATTGTTAAGCGATCCACTATCGTAAATGGCAAACATTCAAGTAATATTATGACACTTCAAATGATAGCTGAGTTTGACAGGTGTCAAATGTTAGCGCTACCAACTTTAAACCACGGAATGAATGGCCCTTCACTTTTTATTTTTGTTTGGGTAATTTATTCTTGAAAATCAATTTAAAACTCGATCTAAAGCAACTTTTGGTTTAGGTATCTTAGGAACTTAGCTTTTACCAAATTATAATAAATTGATTTCAATTGTATTCCCTTTTAATGTAAAATAAACATTTTTAGATTTCTATAATTAATAATTAAAAAGAAGAACAAACTATTCATTTGTTTTTATTTATTTATTTTAAATAATAGACAAATAAACAGAAATTTATAATAATTTTTACCTGTATGCCTTCATTAATGAAAATAATGTAATTAAACAAAAACTCAAAGAACAAAAATCTACACATTTTCAGCAAAAATGCAATTAATAAAAACAAATCAATTTCATCAGAAACATAAAAGTTAGTCCCATGTTTCAAAATATATTATAACATTTTAAATAATCGGTGTGTTCCTTTAATTTGAGATTCTGTGTGTTTGTGTGAATTTCTACAGATTTTATTTTTTTATATGAACTTTGACAGACTTTTCTGTAGAATTCATATAAATGCACATATGTAGTTTCAAAGTAAAGGAATACACCTTATAAAGGGTGTTTTTTAAGACGTTAGCTAATAAAAAGATAAGGGTTTACCATAGGGTTTCCAGAACATCTCTTTTATAGAGAACATGTTCTCTTTTTCCATTCCAATCTTTTTTACACTCTCTTTTTTCATAAAATTCTTTTTTTGTTATCTTTTTTTTGCGCGTCCTCTTTTTAGTCTCTTTTTCGAAATACAAAATAGGTTTTCCACAAATGAACTTCAAAATTAATTGTATTTCAAATTTTATGTGATTCTCAACTATGAAAACAATTCACCATTGAAACTTGGAAGTTTCAACAATTTTAGATTCTCTGTATTCCACTCAGCCCTAAATCAATCCTTAACAATTTAAATAAAAGCGGGTTAAAGGGAAGTACAATGCTTGAAATAAAATGCATTAATTGTTACAAAAAATATATTAAGTACATAGAAAAATGGACACTTCAATTTTCATTAGATGATCTTGATGATATTGCGAATATTTGATTTTGAAAAATGTTAGAGAATGTGGAACTAAAAAATGAAGACTTTCGGAAAACAGTGTCTGATAAAAAAGAGTTAATTTTTTTTGTTCTTCAAATAATTCTGAATTTCTTTCCGAATTTATTATTATTTTTAGGTCTGTTCCATTGGGCCCTGCAAAGTTTCTTCTTGGTATTTACTAGTAGATGATGAATGGAGTAATTTAATTTTGCCAACAAATCTAACCTCAATATAAATGTAATTTTTGTTGTTTGTATTTGTATATTATTTTTGATTAGAGAAACACCAACAACAGTAATTTACTATATATGTAATTTCTTTTTACTGATAGTGCTGCTTTTTTGCGTGGATACAATTCGTATCTACATTATTGAAGTGCTTTAAACTTATTTGACTACGGAGCCAGAAGTACTTAACAGTAGATGATGCAGGCCAAAGGAACATACCTAATATAATTATGTATGAAGTTTTTAAAAAATTTTTGTTTTTTTTCTGTTTTCCTCGGAAATATTTGAACGTGGAGCATACTTTTTAGAAGAAAATAACAGTTTAAAAGTGGGAACTGGGAACTGTTAAGTCAATTTTAATAGTGGCTTACAGTTTGAAGGACTAAAACTTTCAAAAGTTTTACAATATATTTTTAAATGAAAATAAATACCCATCACAAATAAGAAATTTTCAAAAATATGAAACTTCAGATTAAGAATCATAACATTCACCCTGTTCTGAATTCCCATCGGTCATAAAATCCTATCGTTTTCAAACTCTAGCAGTCGTACTTATTAGATTTGTGTCTACTTAGACACTGTCTAACTATTTTCAAATTGGGGGAAATATGCTTTATTTAATTAAAATAAATATCACATTATTCTCGGTTTGGACAATCTACTCTTGTGTCTAAGTTAGGCAGCTATACGACAACAATAAATAAGGTTTTTGCATACATTTTCCAAAGTTAGGCAGTTGTCTAATGTTAGACAACGTTTATAAATAAGAACATAGGTGTTTTGAAATAATTCTCGCTTTCAATACTTGCGGATTGAGTGTGCTTTGATTTTCGATCGGATTGAAAATTCTTGACGTTTGAAATTTTTATATCCGATTTGGAATTGGCAAAATTTTAAAAATGTTGTTTCAGCTAAAAAGGTGCGATCCTTTAGTTTGAAACTCTGTGCATTTGTGTGAATTTCTACACATTATATTTTTTTTTATATTCTGTTAACGGATTTGATTCGGAATGGAAATCAGAACAGCGTGAATATTGTTTTTGAATTAATAGACATGGTCAGGAAAATGAGATCTCGGAGATCTCAGTTACCTGAATAGGATTCCTCAGCAAAATTCCTCAGCTTTGCTGTCAAAACTCTGAGGAAAAAAAATCTTGGATTCGCTTGCTCACTTTTTGAGTGAGAAAAATCTCGAAGATCTCATTTTTCTGAACACGCCAATTGATTAATGTTTTCGAAACTGTTTTAAATTCAAACTCTTCTGTCTTCTATACCTGAAACTAATTCTCTTAATAAATTAAAAAAATATTTTGTGAACAAGTCGTTATTTTAATCGTTTTTGGTTGATGTTTTTTTTTGGTTATGTTTGCATATTGGAAATGTTCTCTTTTTTTTTATTTAAATTATGGACACCCTAGTTTACCATTATGTTTCAAAAATGATTTCGAGCAAGTGGCCGCCGCATAAAGTGGATGGGCACAGCTCCAACTGTTGCGCGCGATGGCGGATGGACTCATTCGGGTCTTCTTCGATACTCTGCTCCACAGCAGCAATAGCGTCTTCGGTGCGCATTGTATACGGCGTCTCTGAGGATCCGCATTATCCACTAGAGTAAATGTGGTGCGAAACCGATCCATGGTTTCTCGAATTACCGACTCTGCTGGGCGAATTACCGACTTTGCTTGGCGATTATGTCGACCGAATATTGGACGCAGCGGAACTGAACCATTATTTTGGTAATAAATTTGCACGATTTGCAAACGTTGTTCAGGAGTAAGTCTATTCATTATGAAATGGCAAACCAAACTGAGCATAAATCAAGTGACAGCTGTCAAAAAGACCAACTCCGAAAAAAGTATTGCCAGATTGAAAACCACACGTCTAAAAAAAACACCCGGTACTATAACACTAGGCACTCTAAATAAATGAAGTTTACTAAACTTCGAATGCTCTTAGTTCTTTTCACCTTATGTTATAGAGTTTAATTTACAGTAGAAGTTAAACAAAAAATAGAACACTTCTATACCTTGATGTCTTTGTAGAAGAAGAACCACAAGAAAAACTCGTCAGGCCGTCTTATTTAATTTAATTTTAAGCAGCCAATACAGATTATTGTTAATGCGAGTGAATAGTTAAATTACATTGACACTGTACTGAAAATACAATTTCAGTTGGGGCTAGGCTTACCATCCGTCAGGATTTCGCCTGACGCGTCAGGCTTTTAATGTCCAATCAGGCTTTGGCCAGGTTTCGTCCTTTGTTAGGCTTTTTTATAATTATCGCGCAAAATATAATCGTTGTTCTTAAAAGCGTTTACGTTTTATGTACTGTGTCAATGCGTTTTTAATCCTTTGTCGTTAATAGGTGGACATGTTAAACTTGACCATATTCGAAGACAAATCAACCATTTTTCGTGTTGACGATCACCAGACATACAAATATTAAATATTATGAACTCTAAAATTCCACTGAAAGAGGTCTATTCGATGTTGATAAATCGATTAAAAAAACCTTTTCGAAATGTTTAGATTAGATATATTTTATGTTCCGGAAAAAGGCGTTTTTAGGGCTTTTGGGTGACATTTGGATCGAAATACTCAATATACATCAAGATAAATAGTTTGTTGCCTGTCTATCAAGCTATAAAATGTCCAATTCCATTGAAGGATGGCTGTGGTGTCGAAGGATTAAAAAACCTCTACAAAAACAGATATTTTTTAAATTGAGATGAATCAACGCGTTGACCCTAAAATTGACGTTTTTAAGTAAATTCGTCAAAAATAAAAAAAAATAGTCTATGTCCATTGTTCTATTAACTATTATTCACTTTTTCATTTTCAAAAGGTTTCATTCATTTTTTGTTTATTACTTTTCGACACAAACTCTTATTGCAAATGAACATTTCTCTTTGCATATTACTGAAAATCTTTTCAAAATTCTAAATATAATTTGCAAAGTTTATTTGTTTGGTGAAACAAAAAGAACAAATACTTTTCAAACTAACAAAATTTTCACTTTGCAAATTTGCATTTGGTTAAATTTTGCAAAGAGGAAAACTTTTCAGTTCAATTACATATTTCCTCTTTGCAAATTTGTGTTTGGTTAAACGAAATTTGCAAAGTAAAAGTGAAAAGTGTTTCGTGAAATAGGTCCCAGATCAGATCAAATTGATAATTATTTAATATTTGGTTCGTTTAAATTACTTTGAATTTAGATGTCGATAACATTTTCACGTTTTTTTTTTCAAGATTGTTGTATATAGTTGGACAGATTTGTATTAAATTGCATTGGTGACAAATTTTGATGTTTTTGGTTTTGGTTGATTAATTTTGTTCCGAATCCGAGTGTTGAAATTATATTGTTGTCCTCGAGTGCTGCTGAGTTCCACGTTTGAATATGAACCCCTGCATCTTTAGTAAGCTGCATGCTAGATGAAGTTTAATAAAATCGCATGACAAGGAGAAATTTAAGTTCTGTATGCATTTGACCAGCCCTTTTGTGTACTAGTTATTACCAAATAAGTTTTTTAAAGCCTTCTTATTCTAGATAATCTGGATTTCTTGTATTGCTTTGCCCATGCATTTATAAAATATGTTATATGGCTTTGAAACAAACTGAAATAAAGTTATCTTTTTATGTTGTCCGGGATATATGTAATTTGAGGTTCTCCTAAAGACTCCAAGAATTGATGAAAGCACCTACATCAACACTTAGTGATGAGTCCATCCATAGTCCCAATTATTTAAGCTCGTCTACTTTTTGAATAACTTTATTATTTATTTTTACACTTCAAAACCATGTTTATCTTTCATCTATCTATTATCATGAAGATACTTTGTTTTTTATGAGATTCATGCACAATTTTTATTTTCATCATTTCTTTTTTTTATTTTCATCATTTCTTGTAAAAGACTCGCATTTTTTTCACCATACACTTTACATGTATCATAAGCAAACGTAAAAATATCTCCTTTATGTTTTAATTCCTTTATATCGTTTCCTTATATGGAATATAAATAATGTTGGACCAATTACACTTCCTTGGGGTACTCCAAATTTCATTTCATGATAATATGAACTTCTTACTCCATCTATATCAGTTATTTGGTTTCTTTAACTGATATATGATTTGAACCAGTTGAACGATGTGCTTCTAGCATCGATAGATATGAGTTTTCTAAGCTGAGTTATATGATGAAAATCAAATGCTTAAAACGAATTAAATTTACCAAGCCAAATTTGTACTTGATTTTTTTTTTGAATCCATTTTGGCTCTTGAACCCGGGTTCGTATAATTTGTAATGTGGTTTATCACTTGTTGAATTACTACTCTCTCAAGTATTTTTGACATCAATATGGTAACATCGATATGTCCTTGTGGTCTTCTGATTTAAATATTGGGATAACTTTAGCATATTATATTTAATAAAAAAAAACTTTTAATTACGAGTTTTAAAAATACCGAAGAAGTACGTAAACTTCGATTAAAATTAGATTGAAAGTTATTGTAATTGGTCCGATTTGTAGAATCGAAAATTTTGACATATCTCGTCCGACGTTTCAAGGTCCCAAGAATCTAAATCTATCGTTTTTAGAGAGATGTCTGTGTGTACGTTCGTTCTTACGTTCGTGATACATTCTTTCATTAACCAAATCTCAAGAACGAATAAAGATATCAAATTCACATAAATTTAATTTTACAGTGCGGAAATCATGGGTTTTCAAAAAAAATTCAATTTGCGGTTTTCTTACCATACCAATTAAAAAAAAAGTTGTAAAATGTCATTCGTCTCGAATATCTCAAGAACAAGAAATGCTAATGACTTCGGCTTGATTTTAGTCTACACATAATGACGTAATGAATAATTGGAAAAAATTTAAAAAAATCAAGCAGTTTTTTTTTTTAAATCAAAAAACATGCACAAATTTTTAGAAAATCGTATTTCGGTTCGAATATCTTATGAGAACAAACCAACGATATGAGCTTCAGCCTAATTTTATTCTATACATGATGTCATATTTGATTATTGGTATGATTTAAAAAATATTCAATTGACAAAAAAAACTACAAGAAAATACTACAAACTGTTGAAAAACGTTTTGCGGCTCGAATACCTTCAGAACAATTATTGATTTCGCAGCCGGATTAATTTTATTTTCGTCTCGAATATCACGCGAACAAACGTCCCATTTTTGGCCTTCGCTTAATTGCATACTGAACACCATTATTAGGTCTTCGAAGATCTTGAATTGGAAATTTTCACATTACAAATTAGCTTTGGTACTGTAGTTTCCAAGGTCCACCAATGGGAAGTTGCCAGTCTCTTTTTTAATATGTTGTACCCTTCACTATCACAAAAGAAAATTTTGAAAGTCTGCCTGAAGGGATACGTTGCGTTTTTTTTTGTACTAGTCACTTTTTTAACAGTAAAAATTGACATTTCAAAAGTTTTGGCATCTATTCTATAAACTGTTTGCAATGGAATTATAGGTCTAGCACTTTACAGACGTTGCAAAATGCACCTGCCAAGCTATTTTTAACAAAAAAAAACGGAATATGAGAATTTTAATTCAGAAAAAAATTATAAAGAAAAACAATAGTAACAGTAGCAATATTGTTATATAACTTTTTTTAAAACTTAAGGGACTATTATTTTTTTCACATTTAAATTACATATTATATATTTTAAATGAATAGTTTTTTTTAACATTAATTTTCAAACTCGAAATTAAAAACAACAAAAAAAATGGATAGAAAAAAGATAAAACATGACGCTGTGAGTGTGGCCGTTGATTTTTAATGATTTTTTTTTCTATTTCAAGTCGATTTTCAAAAACATTTCCCTCCCACCTGAACAGGGGGAAAGACCCTCCCTACCATGCAGTGTATAGGTTGGGTCAAAAGAGTTTAGCTGGGAGGGGCAATTTTCTTAAAACAAAAAAAATTTAAATAGAAAAAGATCAATAATTAAAAAAATAACGGCACTATTTGAAAAATCCTATAGCTTTTCTTAAAGCCAGAAACCCATTCCTTTTCCTGAAACTTCATTTTAAATAAAGTTATTTTAATCAACAGGTTTTGAAAAAATTGGACCAAACAGTTTCTTTGCCTTCACAATTCGACGTTTTGCATTTAAAATTCGTTATGTATGTAAGCTTAACGAAAAGACACAGATGTTTAGTTGTATTTTTGTGTATATAGAGTTAATATTTTTTGTCATTTTATAGGAAAAGGTTAAGATCTTTCTATGGTAAGCTGACTTAAAGAAGAAGAAAGATGTTTTAGTTTCTTCCATTTTAATGGCCATTACAATTCACAATCAGATTAAAACTTTGAAAGGAAAGAAAAGTTGAGAAGTGACATTTGAATAAAGCACAAGTCCTGCCCTGTGTGACTTTCAATTCTATTCTTTCTCTGTGCGGTCGTCGTCGGTCGGTGTGGTTTTGAACTGTGTTTTTTTTTTTTTTTTTTGAGCTTAAATACCTTTAGAGATTCGATGAGACTTTGAAGGGTTTCTTCTGGTGAAAACATTATTCAGTCGTGTTTACTTCTTTTTTGTCCTGTTCTTTCTCCTTCGTGTCTTTTTGAGAATACAGGTACCTACCTGCTGCTTCTTGAAATATCCTTAGAGATTTTTTACCCTGATGCCATTGTATTCATATAATTTATATCCTATCCATCCAACAACGCCCATAAATTTTTCCAAAGCTTATGTACCAACCTACGTGTGCGATTCTTATAATCTGTGCTGTCAGGTTCTTTGAGAATTTTAAATTTAATATAAAATTAAGTGCGGGGGGAGGGGGGGCAAGGATGCGCTTAAATATCCCAGGACTGAGGACACAAAAGCAACATAGATTATTCCCCTTGCAAACCATCGCACCATCCAGAACAAAGAGATCCTGAACTTTAGAGTCACCCATAAGATTCTCGACTTGATTATGCTCTGAAGAGAGAAGAGAAGTTGGTGATGGTTAGTTTTGGTGGGTGCTCGGGTTGGGTGATGGTTGGGGTTTTGATATAGGAAGGTATACCTACAGCATAGATAACGTTACCAGTATACCACATAGTAGGTACAATACCACTTTGCCTTTTGATTCTTGCATCCACGTTCATTTTAGGATGCAAAATTATTATGGAAATAAACGCTTGTAATCACCCGCCATCTTTGTCAGGCAAGCAAACGTGAACCAAGGGGGCATTCCGAATATTTATAGTTTTGCCCACTCAAGCGTCTCTATGGAGAACACTCTAGAGCCCATCACCAATACCAAAATATTTAAATGCATCCCACTTCTATGTCTGTCTGCAGATATATGCAATTACTTATACCTATGCTATGTATGTATGTATATGAGCTTGCACTTTTTGTTGGAACGAGAACTAGGGAGATTTAGAAAGAGTGAGAGAAGGGAATCCAACTTTAGCCCTGGAATTTTAAAACAGAGTTTCCTTTATGCGAATTTATAATTTCAGTTTTTTTTTTTTAGCTGGTCGCCAATGTCTGTTTTTGTATAAGCGTCTAACTACTAACTAGTTAAAAATCTAATAAATACGCCTGAAAGTGTGTAGTCATACACTTAATACAAATGTAAAGCTTTTATTGTGGAAAATTTAAAAAGGGAACAAAATGGGACTTTTTGAAAAGTTGAAGGGATTTTTGTTTTTAAAAGCTCCAAAGTCCAAGTATTTGTGTGACATAGGGCAGCTGCTTTCGAAATTCAGAATTAAGATAAGACCACACTCGGCGGAACTGCACTTCAGCGGAACTGAACTTCACGACTTATCTGTAGGAACTTGTATAAACTATGTATCGAACTTAGCGACAACTGCACTTCACGGCGCGACACTTTGCGACACAGTTGATAATCTGACCAACTATGTCGCGACATGAAGTTTCGTTCAGTTTCATTCGAAAGTGCGCACGGTGTCGCTGAAGTGCAGTTCCGCCTAGTGCGGTTCTACCTTTAATTATTTTAATGAGGCATTGCTTTTTTCGATTCCATTCGGATTTTGTTAATCATTTTTTTCGGGATTCGTAGTGGAATAATCCATTCGGGGATTTTTCACGGTGGATTCTGTGTTAGGCTTAAAACATACTGGAGCTGCGAGCAGAGCGGCGGTGCGAGAGTTGAGGAGAGCGTCGATGAAAGAGGGAGTTGATCAAAGAGTAGGTATCACACACTGAAGCGTTGATGGTCGATTGTGAGATTTAAAACTGAAGTGATGTAATCCTATTTTTTGAAAGTTCTTCCCTCAAAAATTGGTACTTATTGAAAAAAAAACAGAAGATGCCGGTCACTCTCCATGTCTTGAATAAAAGTAGACGCGAACACAGGGAATTTCACCATATACATGCAGAACTTCGACTGAATCCGGTAAGATTTTATGCATATTATCGAATGACCTTTAAAATGGAAGATGTAGACTTAGTACATCCACAGTACACAAATCTAAGGTAATTGCGCAGGTTGTCAAAGCTGAAAATGTCAAAAAATTAAAAATGGCTGTTCGAGTGCCAACAGGAACTCAACGCACATCATTAGAAACAACAAAATATTGAAATTAAACAAGGAAATGGGCACTGGATCCACCACTTTACCACCATAATACCACGATTTTGACAGATGCGCAGAACTGAAAAAAAAAAAATGAAGACGTATATGGGAGGTAACTTTATTTTTAGTTATAAGAATAATTTTTATATAAAATCTGCTAGATAATATTAAAAATTGCTGGGTGCTTAGTTTGATAAAAATCAATCAAGTAGTTTTCGAATTATTAGGTTCATAAACTAAAAATTTCAAATTTTTTTTTAAATCAAAAAAAAAATGGGACACTATACTTTTAAAACCTATTGGAACGTTTTCCACAAAAAATTTATCGAAATCAGTTGAACCGTTTTTAATAAAATCAAAAGTGAAAAAAAATGGTTCGATGGGAGGCACCATTTATAACCATTTTACGCAGTTGGCATGAGCTGTAGCGGTCACTTCCAATTGAAGCATTCCAATCCAACATTGAATTTTCTCTGCGAAGCTGTTATTTCCCTAGGAGCTGCGTTGGATATTCTCGTTCGTAGTTTTGCATCAACCAGGTAATGATCAGTGTCGACTGCTCGGAAAGTACGAAGATTCAGAATGCTGAAGACGTGCCTTCTATCAATGACAATATGATCTATTTGGTTGCACGATCGACTATCTGGTGACCACCTTGTGCCTTTGTGGATGTTTAGATTTCGAAATCTGGTGCTGCTTATCACCATATTTTTACTCGCTACAAAATCGATGAGCCTAAGACCGTTTCCGGCAGTGATGTCGTGTAGGCTGTGTTTACCTATCGTCTTATACCAAAGATGTCATCTTTCCCAATTTTGGCGTTAAAGTCTCCCAAGAGTATCTTAACGTCATGTTTGGGACATTGCTCATAATATGTTTTTGCCAGGAGCTCGTAGAACCTTTCTTTGGTAATATCGTTCTTTTTTTCTGTAGGGGTATGCGCGCTAATAAGGCTAAGATGGCGGAATTTCGCCTTGATACGAATCGTCATCACTTTTTCAGAGACTTAGCGAAAGTGTTATACTTTTGCCTAAGTCTTCCTCTCATCAGCAAAGCCGCATCCAAACAAGCGCGCCGTAGTAGAAGTCACAGTTTGACGTTTTTCTCATTCCTGGCCCATCCCATCCAATTTACGAATTATTAAAAATATTTATAATTCATAAAATGTGTTGAAATGCGAGTAAATCTATCAAAAAAGACTCAAAAATTTATTAAGAAGTTGTAGATATTTAGAATATTTATTAATATATGTATATATTAAAAAAAAAAAAAACCTTAAGGGCCAGTTTCACACTGAAGTAAGTGACACTTAAGTGCCAAATATGGAAAACTAATTCCCAATATCACAGTGTAAACTTATCGGAATAAGTGACACTTAAGTCTCCCATGTTGGCCACTTAAGTTCCCCTTACTCAGTTAGTAAAACTGCGGCTAAAGTGCCAAAATGTAAAAATTAAGTGCCACTTATTTTGTTAAGTGTGCAGTGTGCACTGTGAAACTGGCCCTAAAACTACTTTGAAAATTAATCTTTGGCAAAAATTTCTTTAGATCAAAAATTGCCTTTTATTTTTTTTTTTTATTTTGAATTTGTAATTTATCTTTTGACGTTGATAGATTTGGAAAACTCCTATCTCTACAACATTAAATAATATTTATGTACATATGTTTTATTTCTATGGATTTTGGGTGAAATTTTAATTTAGGCAAAATTCGAATTCGTTTATTACTAAAGGCTAATAAAATTAAATAACTTTATCTATAACTAAGAACTTTTGACTTCTTTAGCATTTGTTCGTTAAAGAAACATAGACATTTTTCTTTAATGTGTTTGGCAACATTATATAGTTGTTAACCACAAGAGCAAGTTCGTGTATATGATCCAGTCGTGCATATTTGTTTGTTTGGAAATAATACGTTAGGGGGAACTACATAATTGTGTATGTATCCTGCTGCCCTGCCAACTTCCCGCAACGTGCTTTGGTTGTCAAACAAATTGACTATAATCACCGACGATTTTTAGTTTAGTCCATTGAAATATCATTCATCAATCTCACAAAACATTCATTGGATTCAGTTTTTTCTCTTTAGGTGGGTACCAGTTTAAAATGTATATTTGAAAACCCTTTTCATTCGAGGACTGAATATAATCTTCAGCGCCATCCTTTGAAAGAAACTCAAACTCTTCTGAATCTTGAATTCAAATTCGCTTTCGTTTTACGCTGACGCTATGGAGTGGGATACTGCTGTTGCTGCTGTCTCGCTAGACTCCCGGGCTACCTACATATATATCTTCACTATACATATATAATGGATGCACGTTTCGGGGTGTAGTTAATGTGTGCCGATGCAAAAGTACTCATACACAACTCCATTTACCAGTCTCTCTGCTGCTTTATTAATGTGGACAGAAACAATCGCAGCAATGTTATTACATAGATACATTGTGCAAGGATGATGGTGGGTCCTGGTATCTGTAGCCCTGCTTCAGTTTTCCAGCTCTATAGCCCGGTTTGTGATAAATGTATGCGCTCCACCATTAACCTGACGTTGTTGTCGGCGAACTCGGCGTGGGGGTGGCGTAAGGTGTCCTTAAGGGATGCGGGAATGAAAATACAAGGAACAAACATGGTTGCTGATGCTCTGTGTCGTATAGCTGTTTTCATTCGGTTTCATCTAGCGTTGCCACAGAAACAACTGCTAAAACTCTTCTCAAAAAAAAAAATGGATTCGTATTTTGCCCGCTTTTACTAAGGGTGAAACCAAACTGATGATGATGATAATGACGATGATGATGATGATGATGACGATGCTGGCAACCATAACAATGTATTTTTCTTTGCTTTTGCATTTACATCGTTGCCAGGTGATATGGAACAATCATCGAAATGATAATGGAGAGGTGAATCAGAAAATGTACACACACAAACACATACGCACATGTTTTTCTAACAGACGTTGGGCGGATTATATTACAAATTCCAAATAATAAAAGGGTTTGCAAGAAAGGACTGCATCAATGCACAATTTTCCACAGGAGAAAAGATCAAATTGATGGAACCATTATACTATGGAGTTGCTATGATACCATGTCACCATCATCTATACCTCCATACCTCAGCATCATTTTTGATTTCAAAACCCTTTTTGAAAATTAAGTGCATATTGATAGGGATAGGTAGGTAGCGAATCGTTTAACAATTATTTTGTGATACAGCGTTATCGTCCTGTGCATAAGGAATGAATATTTGATATGTTTCGAAAATATATTTTCATTTAACGAAACATCAATAAATTCAAAAATACTGGCGCAAATTTTAAACTGCCTTAATAGTCAGGAAGAAGTATGATATGAAACTTAACAATTTTTCAACTTTAAAGCTCTTTACTAAAATGTGTTTTAGTTTTAAACATATTTTAATTAGTATTATACTAAAGCTAGTTTTTAAATAAACTCCAGCTTAAACAGTGGCAGTTCATGTAAATGTCGCAAGATTTTAGTCGATTTTTACCGAAACAAATACATTAAGCAGCACTGACCAGTGGCGTACGCAGAGGGGGATGGGGGGTTTAAGCGGACTTGAGCCCCTCCCAACCAAAATTACATACTATGCTAAGATTTCAAATAATATCGAAAAATATTAAACGTGGGATCACGACGTTAAATAGAATGACAAAAATCTCGAATGGACAAAATCTCTATAAAAAAAAATTATCTCGGATGCAAAAATCTAGAATGACAAAAATCTTGAACGAACAAAAATTACATAATCCAGAATTTTAAAGTAAACAGTGTTTTTTTAGACGTGTGGTTTTCAATCTGGCAATAATTTTTTCGGATTTGGTCTTTTTGACAGCTGTCACTTGATTTATGCTCAGTTTGGTTTGCCATTTCATAATGAATAGACTTACTCCTGAACAAAACGTTTAAAAATCGTGCAAATTTATCACCAAAATAATGGTTCGGTTCCGCTGCGTCCAATATTCGGCCGACATAATCGCCCAGCAGAGTAATTCGAGCAACCATGGAGCGAGCGCATCCTCAGAGACGACGTATAGTGCGCACCGAAAACGCTATTGCTGCTGTGGAGCAGCGTATCGAAGAAGACCCGAATGAGTCCATCCGGCATCGCACGGAACAATTGGAGCTGGGGTCTCTTGGGCCTCTCGGCTGGAATTTATTCGAGCCAGACGCGGCAGCCACTTGCCCGAAATCATTTTTAAAACATAATGGCAAACCCTTATCTTTATAATAAAGCTATAAATTCTTGGCCATAACACGTCCAAAAAAAAACACCCTTTATAATCTCTAAAAAATCTAGAAAAATATTTTTATTTTTGATATAAGCTCTTTTTACTATGGATATTGGTATTTGGCGGTTTCATTATGTTCATTTGCTAGATGTTCCAAGCTTCAATTCTTTAAGCCGTGCTTATTTTTAAAATATGCATTGCCTCTGTTACATTTGTGGAAATTGGACTTTCACCACTAGGTATGCATTTGGTAAGCCAGCCATCCAAGGTACTGTTGGTTAAGAAAGAATACTTTTGAAATTGGTCAGGCAGGCGCCTGAACATATCCTTGAAACCCGCGAAACAGGCCTCTCAAGGCACTGTTGTGTAACAAAACCGAGGTGTTGTCGGCTGGATTCCCAAATGAAAGGCTATAGCTTTCTACGAAGAGGTAGAAAAAACTACGAAGCCCATTGCCCCGTTCGAGAAACCGACCTCTCTCTCCTTTACTACCATTACAACCGTCTCGTTGGGGGGGTTCTTGTCACCGCAGCATGCACTGGACCGTCGGTCGTTACGACTTCATGCCGGAGAAATAGTTTTCTAATAAAGAGTTGGGTTCATAAAAGATATGAGGCCCGAATTCGTCCTGAATAGAGGAGTGTGATTCCTATAAGGGGGAAGGGACACGATGTTGTTGCCCTCCGGAGGTTAAGCCCACCCTATGTGTCTTAAGGACACCACCATGGCTACTGCAGCTGTCAAGAAAACTGTTCACAAAAGTCAGGAATATATTATGTTTGATTTCATATTAATTCTGGACATTTATGAATGTTGCTGAAAAATGTTGGGGGTTATGTCCCACTAAATAAAAACTATCAAATGATAAAAAGAAACTTTGCATAAACCCAATCTCGCACCTACCCCAAATTGTATAGTGTGCCCAAGCAGGGTGGTTGCATACATAACACACTGTTTATTAATATAAATAAAACATCAGCAAATTGTTATTATCTTCTATACCTTTAAAAAAAATTGGGATATATGTCCCATTTATAACACAAAATATTTGGGGCTTGGGGCTTCTTTTTTGTTGGACTTAAGGCCCGAATTAAATTTCAGCTTTATGTCTCAATCAAGTGGACGTAAGTCCCAAAAATAAAAATTGGGCTTAATGTCCATGGGCCTTATGTCCCTGCGCCGAAAAATTTTATGTTTTACTATTAAATCCTAGAATTTCCACATTTCACATACAATATACATAGTATGCGCGGAAATCTTAAGCATTGTCTCAAAACTGAATATAGTTTTTCGAGATTTTTGTCATTCTAGATTTTGACTTTCGATATTTTTGTTATTGAGTGGAATAAGGCACTAGAGGTTGCGAGAAGGATTAAGGCGAGAGGGATAGGAGAGGGAGAGTTGTAACCCTTAGGGGAACCAAAACAATACCTACATACATATTTTTGTTATTCTAGAATCTAGATTATATGTGTTCGATATTTTGGTTTTCAAGATTTTTGTAATTCGAGATTTTGGCTTTCGACTTAGTCTTTCCAGATTTTTGTTTTCTAAATATCGTTCTAGACCCATTAACAGTACCTACGGATATCGTAATTAAATAACTAGTTCATACCATACGTAATCTAGATTTCGTTTGACATTTCAAACGAATCTCAATATTCATAGAAACTTAAAAAATATGCCTTTGCAACATAAAACAGAATGAAATCACACCAACTGAGAACACAACTGAACGATCCTGCTGAGGAATTAGATTGTTTGCGCCTTTCTACAAATTACCCAGCTTAACATATTCATGCTAAAAGCATGAATAATGATTTGCTAAGGGATATATTGGCAATAAGTCACTCATCTCCTGAAATCACGAACGAACACGCTTTCTTTAAAATTTGTTTCGTCTACTCTATTTTTAATTGAACTGCATGTGATGTTATATACGACGAAAATATATTATTCAAATAGGCTATTATATGGAAGAAAAATGCTTATTTTATTTTTCTGAAGATGTTATCTGCTTGGTGATGGTTTTAATCGGAAAGAAAAATTATCCTTGTAATCTGAATTAAGCTTCCAATAATTTATACATTTAAGGAAATCAAATAACTAGTTGAGGTCACTTGAACTTTTAAATTTAATTTAAGTGACTGCAACTCCAAAATGGGTTTCGTAATGTACTGTCGCACCGTTCTAAGATGCAAATTATGTTCGATGCATACCGACTCTTATAAAAATCATTACCATTAACAGACTGTGAATTTTAAAAGAGGTGACTCTAATTTGAAAAAAAATAAAGCATTTTGCTTACCTTTCAACACTTTATTGGGGCAATAAATAGTTTAATGAGTCAATTCACAGTTTACGACGATAATAAACAAAAATGTTAAAATCAATTAAAATGTTTATTGACATTTGAAAATGTGTTTATTGCACCAATTATTCTTTATCAAAGTAAAAAAAAGTATTTTTATAAAAAAAATTGTTTGGCGCAATATATGAGCTTTTATTGTGTCAAAAAAAAGTTTATTGATACCAGCAAGCGGTTATTAATTTAATTTTTAAATTTTAATTTTCAATAAACGGAGTTTAACTGAGCCATCAAATCGTTTATTGAGTAGAAAATTTTAAAGCAAAAAAGTTCAAAAAGTTTATTGAGACAATTAAAAACAGTCAATGAACGGTGTTTATTGATATTACAAACAATTTTGTGTCGTTTTCAATTTGACTCTGTCCCCTTAAAAGCCATGTTTTTTTCATTTTGCAAATTCTAGTCGAAGTTGCTTACGCACCTATACGTCAATAAAAGGACTCTGTGTATAAATTTTGTTAGAGCCCCCCTACTTTGTACAATTAAATACATTTTTTTGGTGGATTCTCTTGAGATTTTCTTAAACTATTTTCCCACTAACTCATAAAAGTCATTTAACGAATTATATGGACATAATTCTCGTTTTAGTTCAATAAAAGTGTTGCCTTTATTCAAGTGAACCGTAGTGTATGTAATAATAATATTTATAGTATTTATTTTTCTGATTTTTTTTTGATTGATGTAGGTAGGACGTATATGTATATGTATACTAGGCTTGAATAGGAAATAATTCAAAAAAAAAATAATGGATTTTACCTGTTCATTTTTGTTTTTATTTATTTTTAACCTCCAACGATCTATTTAATGTTGAATATTTTTTTTTTTTTATTGTAACTTTCAAATGTCCTATCAAAAGTGAAATATTTTTTTGAAGATATTTTCGTTAAAACTCGCTTTTGAAATTTAACTGGAGGAAAATGGCATTTTAGTTCATTAGATTGTTTATCGGCCTTTTAAAACTAAAATTGGTTGGTGCATCCGATAAATGACATTTTAAAATTTAACGGAGCAGTAGGTATATATTTAAAAGCGTTTGGTGCAACTGGCCATTAGATTTCCCAGATGAAAATAGAGTGAGGCTTTGTTGTTATAAACTGTGTCGGCAGTTTTAGGCCGATAAATTAAAACAAAATGTGACTGTATTCACAAATGATTCAATCATTTTATAGCTTTTATTTTAAATTTATGTATGGATATAAGAAATACTCAAACAAAACACAAAACATTGAGTAATTTGGTGTTTTTTTTCACTTTCAACCTTGCTTCGAGTAATCGCCTCGACACTTTAACGCTAAAAATACCAAATCGTTTGCGTACATAACAAATAACTGATAGGCAGACAAAAGTGTATGCACCATAAACCTTCGCTGAAAGGAGATTTTACTCTATTTAATCGAAAATAGAATGTCAAGAAAAATAATTCAAAAAATTATTCGTTTTTTTTTAAACCAAAAATTCCTTTTTAACTTCGATAATAAAATTAGAAAAGATGTGGAGTGAAATTTCTGATGTCAACAAATAAATCGTAAATAAAAAAAAGCCATAATAGATGTTTTTGTTACATGAGTTTAACAAATTACAATTTTCTCTGACTCACCTAAAATTGCATGTTTCAAGGTAAACAATCAAGACTTCCTGGGGCCTGTAACACATCGTTGTAAGTTGACAAGTTCTTATTCACTTGTCCAACTATACTTGTCCCACAATTCCTCCTATAGACCGTTCAATAAAGCATTTGACTCGGAAAAAATCAACGGAAAACTAAATTTCGGTATATAGTCTCCTCATGGCGTTCTAAATAAACTGTCAAAAGTCCCCATCGATACAAGCGCCGGTAATAATTTTACGGGGGGTTGAAGGCCCCCAAAATGGTATTTCAGTTATTACTCCAAAGTGGTAAGTTGTACAGAAAAAATGTCAAAGACTAATTTGTAGCTTAGAAAATTTTCTACAACAAAGATTAAAATCCTTTTTTTCCATAAAAATAACCGTTTTCGAAATAAACCAATCGGATGATCAGGGGTGGAATCGGCTAAGGTGATAAATGTATGTCACATAAACCATAGACACATTTGATTGTCATTTAGTTTTCTGTCTGGGTAAGGTGATTCAACTCAATTCAATTCAATTGAATACTTTCCAATGGCATTTGTCAAAACATGGTTGCCATAGTGAATGTTTCAAATGTTTGTAATTAGCTATCGAAAATATATAAGGAAAATGTAGTCTTTGCGATACAATTCTTTATCATCCGAAATGTAGTAAACTTTTTTGGTCACAAGAATGTTTATTTTTGTTTGTATGAATGATTAAAAAAAAGAACTCCGAAAAAGTTATACAATTTTTGTAGGCTGGTGGTAACTCTAGTCGTACTGCGGTGGATACGTCAAATTTATTGGAAAATGACAATCACATTTTTGATGTGATAGCTCTTTAGCTATCAAATGTGTCTGTGTCTGTGTGTAAGATGACAGACTGAATTGGTTGGTTGTGACTCTCACTTATCGCAAACTACCTTACACGATTCCAAGCCAGTTAAAGGTAGAACTAGAATAGGCGGTAGCTGTCGGAAGCTAGTGTCAAAAGCGAACGAAAAGTTGCTTTCCAAAACGTCAAATTCATAAGTCACCCATAATGCACTTGAGTGGTTGGAAGTGATTTTTTTGATTTTTGAAGCTAGCTGTCAGTCCACGTACGAAAGAGCGGTCGGTGAGCGCTCTCACGTCCGACGGCGAAAGTTAACGAAAACTAAACGAAAAGTTCCAAATCGCAATTATGTGCGCGTCATATGAATTTCTTGTTTTCGCTCGGTTTCGTACGACCACGTACGTTGGCTTCCGCCTATTCTAGTTCTACCTTAAGGGTTTTACTTTTTTATATGCTGGGGTTGCTTAGTTTAAAAATTGTGCATTTTGTAAAAAAAAAACATAAATTTTTTTGTTGTTGGTTCATTATATGTACATGATTTTAAGATGTTGGCCCACTTTATCTGTCCACCCCTTTAAGTGGGAGGGCCAAATTAAATAAAAAAATATCGAAAATAGAAAATGAATATAAAAACACAAAGGCAACACTTATAATATCATGTTATACCTTTTTTTAAAGCCAGTAATTCGTTATTTGATTATGTTTTTAAATAAAGTTATTTACATGCTTAGTTTTTGAACTAACAAGCCCAATTTTCTTATATGTATCAAAAATTCCTTCTTACATTACACAAAAAAAAAAAAAAAACAAACATGTATACGCCAGTAAGACCTAGGGTCTTATAAATTATGCAATGTTGGAAGGATAGGATAGATTTTTGTTGGCACAGTGGAATGAGAAATTAGGTTTTGATTATCTCATTAAATCCCAGGGGTGGCGTTCAGTTGAGGGAATATATAGAAAAGAATGCTGCTAGGACTGGTAATCGAACCTACACATCCAGGTTAGAAGTCGGGCACTACCTCCACTGCGCCAGGGCCACCCCCTAGAAAGTTTAATTTTAGTAATTAAAATCTCTTAAATCTCTTAAAATGTGTATTTTTTTTTAATTCCGCCTACTGCCACACCCACATTCCTTATTTTTGAATTTTGTTTTCTTATAAAGGGTGTTTTTTTGAGACGTTTAGTTTTCAAGAAGAAATAAAACGCATATAATTTAATGTTATGGCCAAGAATGTAGCTTTATTATAAAGATAAGGGTTGGCCATTATGTTTTAAAATAATTTCGGGCAATTGGCCGCCGCGGCTGGTTCGAATAAATTCCAGCCGAGAGGCTCAAGACGCCCCAGCACCAATTGTTTCGCGCGATGGCGGATGGACTCATTCAGGTCTTCTTCCATACTCTGCTCCACAGCAGCAATATAGCGTCTTCGGTGCGCACTGTACAGCGCCTCTCTTTGTTTTCAACAAAAAAAAATATTCTGTAATGTAAACCAAACTTCAATATTCCTACCACAATTGTTTTTTTTTTTTTTTATGCTTGCGTAGCTTACCTATCTGATCACAGTTCTCCGTCATGCGATTATCACTTTTGGCACCTCCGTGCCAACGCTTTGGTTTGTTCGACTATTCCACAATTTATTGGTTTCTGGTTTGCTCAACTTATCCTCAATTTAACGTTTTTGATTTCTTTTTTAACTGGTAACTCTGGAAAAATAAAAACCAACCCAAAAAAATAAGCAATCCAATACCACAAACCTACAACGAAAGCAATAAGAGAATATCAAACTGCACAGAAATAAAGAATAAAAAATTATTACAAAAAAAAAATATGAAAAACAGCTCCCATCGAATTTTTTTACATGGAAGAAGAAATTTCGGAGGGTGGCAGCCGAGTTGGGGTGGTTGAATGAAGGATTTGAAAATTCTACACACTACCAAATGTTGCCAGATTTTCGTGTTGTTGAAAATACCTCGTTCAAATGGCTGACATGAGCCTTATACTGTTGGGTTAGAGAGAAGAGAGTAAAAAAGACTGAAATCCGGGTGAGCAATGAGAATCAACAAACAGCAAGCAGCACCATCAGCATCAGTAGCACCAGCAACAGCAGCAGTAGCAACATAGCAAGTATAGCACTGCCACAGTTCCACTGTCTACTGCCACGAAACTGGAAAAGATCAATACCGAACAGGATGCCGCTAAAGGATATACCAACACTAATACATCTCCGTTCTTAGTACATTATGTGCCATCAGAAAAACACCATGGAATGGATGGAGAAAACCACCAATACCACCCAACTTATACTCTACTTCATCAAACCACCACCACACCACCGATAGAAAGGGAATGGGGTGGGTTGTAATATTTGTGCACATCGTCGATGGATGGATGCTGGCTGAGCTCTGGATGTCTCCATGGAAACACTGTGGAGTATTTTAATACATACACACACACATTTCGGGGGAGGCTAAATTATTTCTTTCACTGTTCGGTTCAGTTCGCAACTCTTAGCACTTCTTCATGATAGCAGTGCAACTCTCCTCTTATAGTCCTGACTCCTGGTCCCGGTGTCCTGGGTCCCCCTGGTCCTGACTCGTTCAATTCCGTTCCGTTTGGTTTATTTTTTACCGAAGTGAATTTAACTGCCTTGGAATGATCGAAATGAATGCCTTTTATGAGTACTACACTGAAGTGTACGTACCGGAGATTTGTAGCATAAATATTTTTGCAGCACATCCACATCCACCCACCCTCAGTTTAACGTTGTCGTCCCGTATGTGTTGTGCTATAGTGGTTCTTCGTGGTAAGGGCGACATACCTTCTATATACCTACATACTTTCGTCAGGATAATTGGGCTCCGGATGCCCTGCTTGCACCACCAAACATCATACAACAGCCACCGCCGCGCCGGAGGAACATGCTTTCACCGCTGAGTGGCGCTGTTGCCTTTATTACAAGAAATATCTGTATGTGTGTATATGTTCGTAGGTATATATGTATGTTTTCTGTTCTGCTGATGCGATGGATCCCTTGTCGTCCCAGCACGTTGCGTCACGCATTATGATGCGATATGCTGCTAAAATGTGTATATTTTTACGAACAGAAGACAACATGGCGTGGCATATTTTTTTCTTTTTTTTTGTCAAGTGCAGGACCCCGGAATCATCAAAAGAATTTAATATAACGTTCGGTATTTGTTCATTTCGTAGGTAAGGTAGGTATAGTCGTTTTTCACTTCGTTTTCTTTCCACCTTTTTGGATGGATTTGTAACAATTTTCTACACTGAGAAAGTCCTTGTTATTCCCCAGGCTTTGGGTCCTTGTTTGATTCTTTTTTATTTTTTTTTCTCGTTATAAAAATGGATGTTTTATACATTTTTGTTCTCCTCTTCGTCTTTGGATTATCGTCATTCTTGGTGAGGATTTTTTTTTTTTTTTTTGCGTGTGTTGCGGTATTTTCTAATAAGATAGACAGTTAAGAAACGTCAGAAACTGGTAATCAATATGCAAATTCAACACATAAAAGATATTCATTTTTGTTTTGTTGCAAAAAAAAAAAAAACCTGTTGAAATAAGGTTAAGAGCAAAAGTGGTTATATATGTAGGTACGTACTCTACATATAGATTGGCATAAGAATAATAAATATTAAAGGTACTTTAACACACCTTAGTTTAGCATCTATATTATACTTAACGGGGTAAGCAAATAAGTCTATTTCTGTTTTGAAAGGATTTAAATTGAAGCAATGAATTTAAATAAATAAAGAGTGTTCCTACCTATACTAGAAAAAACCTTGGGGGTATTGGGGCTTTCAAGAAGGCTTATTTGTCAAAACTTTTGGAACAGTAGAGAAATTCAACATTATACATGTTAACATGATGTAGCTGCAACTCGAACAATTTGAATAAATCATTCCTTTTTTTTTTGCAAACAAAAAATTGGATGGGAAAAATAATTATAAGAACAATAAATATGCAAAATAACTGATGTGATGTTATGCGGAAATAAGGGCTTATCCTGAAAGATAATATTAAAAGCTTCCTTTTTAAGTTTAAAGGAGAAGAACTTTGAATTACAAAAAAATGTTTATCATTTGACTTATTTTAGTTTTATTGTTATTTCATTTCAAGTTACAATATTTCAAAAAAATCTACAGGTTTTTAATGTAACGTCGTAAGTTTACAAATTGTGTAAAATGATAAGTTAAAGCTTACATAAAAGTTTGCATGAACGCCGTTTTAATACATTTGGTTAAGTGCTGTGTAATTGAATCAGATGTTCGTTAAACGTCAAAATATTTATACAAATAAGCGTGTTCAGATTTTGAAGTTATTTTTAAATGGAGAACCTCTCTCAAACCAACACCAAATCGGAGTCTAATGTCTCGGAACGGTTAAAATCACGAAAATAGTCGCGTTTTTTTAAGCCCGATCGGGAATTAGATGAAAATATTGTGAGTCACGGTTAAGATGTATAAAAATACGTAAGACGCTGTTTAGATTGGGAAGATTGAAGCCGGTATAACGACAGTTCGTAGGCAAGAGAAGAGTGTGGTGAGGACTCTCGTGACGCACGAAGAAAACATAAAATACGGACTCATGAGTCTACTTTGTTGTTCCTTCAATGTATGGAATGTTGAAATTGTATTTGTTTCAATGTATTTTGAGGGGCCTGAAAGTCAGAACCAGTCCGAACACAGTCTTTCCAATCTAAACGGGTCCGACGTAACGTGAGGCTCAAAATCACAAGATAAGTCATGTTTTTTTTCACTATACCGCCAGTATAGATGTTTACACATCAAAAACCAATTCCGGGGCTAAAGGTAGAACTGTAATAGTGCCTGTTTACACAGTCGTATCCAATGAGACAGGTAAATTTTATGTGAGTAAGAACGAGTAGTAGGGTGATTCAAAACAAACGCCTTTCTCGAAATTCAATCGGGTCCGGGCGAAATTATGAAGCTTAGATTGAAACCAAAAAATTAAGACTAAAAAATTCAAAATCGAACACCATTTAGAGGTCGCTACCAGCGTTTTTTCAATAATTTTGCTTGAAAATCTTTGAAATCGGATTTTTTCTCAAATGTTCAAAGCTGCTTAACTTTTCAAGTTTTGGTGCTGAAAGCATGAAATTTTCAGGGATTGTTCGTAATTTTATGTGATTTCCGAATATTCAGTTAGAAAATTAATTTAGGAATTATTTTTTTTTTATAATTTTTTTTGTTTATAAATACAAAAAAACGTCTGCGGAGAAAAACCGCAATGGATCTGGGACTTGGTGTTGACTTCAAATTACGACTAATTAAACCTGCCCCAAAGTTCTTTTCTTGCTTAAACAAGATTTTCAAAAAAACACTATAACCATGACGTGGAAAAATATATATCGTATTGTATAGGGTGCGCCAAAAAAATATTTTTTTAAATTATTTTCTAAAAAATTTTATAACCTGTTATATTTTAATACTAAATCCTAACGGTTTTTGATTTAACAATTTTTAATTTTAATTTAGAAAAACTTCTACTTAGACTTTAATTTGATAATATGTCTATGTAAAGTAAACAAAATTTAAATTAATTTTTAAATAGTTTTAATTTTAGCAAAATTTTAATTTGAAAAATCACAGTTGTCAGAGAATCACCCATATGTCATTCGTGTCGCTATTTAGAATTTCGATTTTTTTATTATTTATCCTCTATCTTCTTCATTAACAAAAATGTAAATGTTCGTTTGTTCCTAATTTTAAATATATCTGCTATAAACCTTCACCAACAGCTTTTTACACAATATTGCATTGGAGTACGCGCGTGTTTTTATGTATATTTTTTTTTAAACATAAGGCCATCCGTTGAGGATAAAAGCAACACCCAGTATACCCAGATCTCAGCTATCTCAGGA
Organism: Epistrophe grossulariae; assembly: GCA_929447395.1. Lineage (NCBI taxonomy): Eukaryota > Metazoa > Arthropoda > Insecta > Diptera > Syrphidae > Epistrophe > Epistrophe grossulariae. The sequence goes on from OV839566.1 coordinate 40,376,088, forward strand.
CAGGGTTCCTCAGCTTTTTTATAAAAAAAACTAATGATTGTTAAATCAACCACTTGCGCAAAATTTTACTATTTAGTATTTATAAACTAAAATGGGGTAAAAAATAGCAATCAATTTTAAAAAATTCTTTGTTTTGTTTGAAAATATTTACATGGAATAGATTTACTGCCAAATATTTTTCTTTGTTTTCTGACATGACCACATTACCGTTACGATAGAATACGAATGACCTCCTCGAGTAGATCCGGACAACTCATACACCCAAGATACTCATCCTTAACATCCGAGCGCCAGTTTTTTATCAGTAGTATACGCCTTTGGAATTGCCTACCAAGCAATATCAGAAGAATTAAAGATCCAAGAAGGGTTAAAAAAGAAATAAAAATGCATCTGTCTATTTAAATCTTTTTAAAAGACAGGAAACAAACAAGTTGAAATTTAAAAACTTAAAAATGGATTTAAACAAAAAAAATGTTACTATTCTGTATTTTCTAAATATTTATTCTGTAATAATAAGCTTTCCACTAATTTATAAGATATGTGTTATATCTTACTGTGTATAAGCAATCGATAATAAATTAAAATTGAAATTGAAATTAGCTAAAATTTCAATGTGAAATGGGGTGAAACAAAAATTACCCGTCATATTTTCACATTCTTTTTTCTTTTGAATGGTAATACATATGTAAATATTTAAAGAAAATGGACTTCAAGCATTACTTATAAGGACTTTATATTTTCAAAATTGTTCTTTTAATAGGGTAAACACAACAAAAAAGCATCCGATTTAAAACAAAAATTTTTAAATGTTACACAGAGAAAAAAAGGACAACATAAAATCAATAAGATTGCCTTATTGAGGTACTTTACTAAGAAATCTTATTAAAAGCATTGAATAATGTGATATTTTCATAAAGAAATCTTATTGATTTCATGAAGAAAATCTTATTGAAGTTTCGAAAAGTTCTTATTACTTATCAATTTTAAGAAGTCAATCGTATTAACATTTTTTTCTATAAAGGCTTGTAAGGAAATCTTCTTAAATCTATAAGATTTTTCTTATAAATATTTATTCGAAAATCACATTAAATGGTATAAATAATGTGAAAATCTTATACTTATCAATTTTAAGAAGTCAATCTTATTAACTTGTATGTAAAAATCCCGTTGTTTTCATGCCGTTTCACAATAATAATATACCTCATCAGTTCAGTTGTTTTTCTTCAAGGTAAAGACGCGTGTGGAATTGAAAGAAAGTGTTTTAGAAGTGTCTTAGAAAGTGTTTTAGAAAACAAAAGTAAACAAAAAAAAGTAAATAATATTTTGTGAAAATGGAAGATGTTACTGAGCCAATATGCGTTCCATCTACATAAAGGGTGATTTTTTAGCTGGTTTGGTTTTGGCAACACTGGTTTTGACAGCTGACGTGTGTTTAGTACCTTGTGTCACTGTCAAACAGCTTCAGTTTGGTTTGCAATTTAACCATGGATCGTCTTAAAAATGAACAACGCTTGCAAATTATTGAATTTTACTATCAAAATTCGTGCTCGGTTCGAAATGCTTTTTTATCGAAAAATTGTGTTCAGCGATGAGGCTCATTTTTGGTTGAATGGGTACGTAAATAAGCACAATTGCCGCATTTGGAGTGAAGATCAGCCAGAAGCATTGCAACAGCTACCAATGCATCCCGAAAAAGCCACTGTTTGGTGCGGTTTATGGGCCGGCGGCATTATTGGGCCATATTTCTTCAAAGATGATGCGAATCGCAGCGTTACTGTCAATGGTGAACGCTACCGAGCGATGATAACAAACTTTTTTTTGCCCGAAATGGAAGTTCTTGACTTGCATGATATGTGGTTTCAACAAGACGGTGCCACATGCGACACAGCACGCGAAACAATGGCGCAATTGCGAGGCGAGTTTGGTGAACAGTTAATTTCACGTTTCGGGCCGGTCAATTGGCCGCCTAGATCGTGCGATTTGACACCATTAGACTATTTTTTGTGGGATTATGTCAAGGCTAATGTCTATAGGGACAAGCCCGCTTCGATTGACGCACTGGAAGCCAACATCCATGCATTCATTCGTGAGATACCGGCCGATATGTGTGAAAGAGTATGCCAAAATTGGACTCAGCGGATGGGCTACCTGAGACGCAGCCGCGGTCAACATTTGCATGAAATTATCTTTAAACATTAAATTGCAAGGTTCAAACTATCGATTCAAATAAATATTTAATTAATTTTTTCGAATTTTTTGTGTTTTTTTTTTTAAAAAAGTTCTAAACCTCTTAAAAAATCACCCGTTATAATATGGAGCAATGAGGATGTTGAGGAGACTCAGCAAATTCTTCTCTCGTGGGGCCTCAGTAGCTGGTATCCTCGTTGCTGAAAATTTATGGAGTTAACTCCATTGACGTCTTAGAAAAAATGGAGATGGAAGACGTCGATAAATTTTTCAACAACTTCGACAGTTCCGGCTACTTTGGCGACCGAATAAAATTTCAAGCTGGACTTAGGAAGTGGAAGAAGGACAGGGTAAGTAGTTTTGGTATACATTTTTATAGAACCTTTATTCCTCCATTTATAATATAATATGATAATAATGAAAAACAAATCCCCAGACCCTGATCACAAAATAAATCAATCCCAATTTATATTCCATTTCCTTTATGTCAAACCATGAAGTCAAATTCCACTATGGAATGGCTACGATTTCAATGGTTTGAAAATCCTCTAAAAAATTCGAAAATTTTAAAGTTTTTTTTCGCTCGGGAATAACTCGATTTCTGGTGACAATTGCAATTAATAACTCTTTTCTTTTAGAATATAACTCTATTGTGTGATCAAGGCACCCTTTCACCACCATCGACCCGCAAGGTTCTGGAATGGCTTGAAAAGATTTCAAATAGTTTAAATTCAGCCACTTCTTCAAGGAATCTTCAATCTAAATGAAAACGTGTCCCTTTTTAATAAGAATTTATTTATTTGTGTTTATATATTAATTTTAATATTATTTATTTATTTTCCTATTAGCAGCTAAGGAGTTATATAAAAAAAATTCTACTTATAATAAATATATATTTGATGTTACATTTTGTAAAAAAAAACAATAAATAATGTCACAAAAAAATAATTTTTTCGCCTTTTCTTTAAATAAACTTTATAAAAGGTCATTTTTACATATTTTTATTTCAGATTAATTCAAAACGATTTCTCATTAGTTCTAAAAGATTTGCACATACTTTCAATAAGTTCTCCGTATTGATTCAAATCGTTTTTCATATTCTTTTAATTAGATCTTCTTATTGTTCCTAAAAGATTTTCACATACTATCAATAAGATATTCTTTTTGTTTCTAACAGATTTGCTAATACTTTTCAATAAGTTTCCTTATTGTTTTAAGAAGCAGTCATATTAAAAGCAATGAGATATCTTCTTAAAAATATATGGAAATCCTATAAAATGGTCATCGAGATTTTAATAAGATTTTCTCTATGGTTTTAATAAGACTTTCTTCTTGGATGAAAACCATAGAGAAATCTTATCACTTTTCTTCTATTTTATGTGGTACTTTTTTCTCTGTGTATATATGGTGGATGGTTCTCGATGTTATTGTTAAAACTTAGCTATTTATGGGGTGAAATAGGGAAAATAAAAAATACGATTTCATTTTAAAATATGAAGTCGATAAATATAAAAAAAAAATATTTTGATAACAAAAAAAATGTTTCTTGCGTTCCAACATGTCAGTAGCTATTTTTTAGATAGATTACACTATCCCAAATTTTTCAAATAGGTTGATCTGTTATTATATTATCATATTAATATTTTCTTTTGTAAATTTTGTACGAAACTAAGATTTGTCAACCCGTGCGAAGCCGGGGCTGGTCCGCCCAAATTTCACCATGTATTTAGAAAAATACATGCTGAAATTATATATAGGATGGATACTATTTTCAGTTGCGTTACGAATGAATGTGACCCTAGGAATCTGGGTTAAAACGATACAAATATGTACTTCGTATATCACACGAATATTTGTTCGATGCATGAATATTTTTGCCACGAATATCATTCGTAACGATTTTACTAATAAATTTTTTGAGTGTAAAACTATTCTTCCACTCATTTTTTTAAGTCCCATAACGAATTATATGAACATTATTCGCGTTTTAGTTCAATAAAAGTGTATATACCCTTTATTCAAGTGAACCGTAGTGTATACCTACAGGGTGTCCCGAAATCACCGCCTCAGAAGAAAACCATGAGTTCCTGATGTCATTTCAAGTCGAAGAACGTAAAAGGGAATTTCCTCGTTTTCGCCGTGAATTTTTTTTTTCTGTGTGGATATAACGGTTTTCCCGCAATTTATTATCAAACACTTTTTTTTAAAGCATTTTTAGGTTGTTTTTTGAATTCCATATGATTTTTTTCAAAAAAAAACACGTTATGAAAGCCCAATATCTGTTCTTGCTTAAAAAAAGGTGTTTGATAATAAATTTCGGGAAAACCGTTATCCACACAGAAAAAAGTTTTATAGTAGATACAAATTTCTAACAGTTTTTGTTTAAATAAAAAAAAAATTTAAAAATCGGTTGTAGTTTAGCAAAGTTAGAGCCAGTCAACGGAAAAAAGAATAAAAATCATAAAAACCGTTATAAGTCGAAAACGAAGCGAAAACGAGAACTCAGGAACGAGATCTCAGGAACTCAACGTTTTCTTCTGAGGCGGTGAATTCGGGACACCCTGTATATGGCTATATACAATTATAATTCCCTCTATATAGGTACCTATATTTATTTCAATTAATAATAAAATTTCTCAAAAACACCTTAATCCACCACAGACACCACTATAACGTCCATATTATTTGCTCGATACATCCAGTTTAAAACTTAAATCCGGATGTATTTACATTGAATTTGTATAATTTACATCCAGATTGAAATTTTAATCTCGATTTAACGAATTAATAATATATGGCTGTAAGTGGAGACCCCATATTTAGACCTTGCCATTATCATATACAAAAAAAAACTCATTACGAAAATATTTGTATGAAATGAAAGAAATCCTTCACATTATTAATAATAATAAAAATATGTTCACTGAATTTGCTTTTCAATATATTCTAAAACCATGAATAGCTAGCTGGCTGTTATGTAATAATATAGCAACATGTTCAGAACACCATCTTGTAAAAGAAATTCAATCGTCTGTCTATTCGCGTGGCAGGGGGAAATTCCTTCCATCGACCGGCAGCGGTAGTGTGGCGTTCAATGGCATATTTGTGCTTCCAACTTGAATAAAAAAAAAGTAAACCATCATAAATATAATTTTGCAGTTATAGAAGAAATATACACATATAGATATATAAGGGATGGCAATTTACTTATCCACAATTAAGCTGATGTGCTGAAGCGCAATCAAGTGAATTTGAAATCATAAATCAACTGACTGTCGATAGAATAGGAATGAATAAGAAGGAGAAAATCGAACGCGCAGCAGAGAAATCCGTATAATTGAAGAAATTGCTCAGCTCGCAAATAAAATGTTAAGATGCAAAGAAAGCCATTTTTTCCAACCCTAACGGTTTCCCTTAACCATTCCTCTGTTCATGACTCATGTATAAGCTATTCCAAATACATAATTTCTTTAGCACCTGAACTGAATGATGGGGAGATTGTGGTATTGGTGGTGGTTTTTATTTTTTTTTTTTTTGACAATCTCCGTATACTGTCACTGATGGTGACAGCTCATCTCTTAAGGAAAAATTTTTGAGCTTTTGTTAAAGAGGATTTGGGCAAAAAAATAAAAAAAAAAAATAAGAATTGAATAGCTTGAGGACGGAAAACCCACTTACGAGTGACTTACACATCTCTCCCTAATTCTTTTATATAGACAGTCAAAGGATCTGTAGTTAACACCTAATGCCAAAGGGAACATTTACTTCTCAAAATGTTATCTCATGAACATGAAATTTATTATGAAAAATCTTTAGAAAATCGTAATGTGGATTGAGTTGCAAACGATGGTTAAAAAAAAAACAGAAATAACTTTAAGAAGATTTAAGGAAGATAAATGATGATTGGAAAAGCCACCAGAAAAAGTCTAACAATACATGATCTAGGTGGCCATTTTATTTCGCATCTGCGTGAGATAACTATACTCTCAAATCGGTAGTGCAGAAAATCCACTGTGAAATCAGCTGTGTGGCATGATGCGCGGTTTGCCGTTCATGATGTGTCTTTAATATTTAATTGATAATTCAGACATTATTTACTTAATAATTTAATAATAACAATTCATATGAAATTTATATTTAATAAAGAATGCAAGTTACAAACTATGAATTTGTGAAAGTATTTAATAAGAAGTTTTAGCGGATGTGATTGAGTTGGCGGCTCAAGGAAGAAGAAAAGAGATCAGTTTGATAACCTCAGCTGTCAGATTGTTGAGTTGTTTATATGATAGAAGCTGAGCCCTGTTCAGATGTTGGTATGTACGATGAAATGTTCACAGAACTGTTCGTATCAGTTCATATATCCAATATCCATAGATCATTCAATTTGGACCAACATAAATTGATTATCAAAGATCAGTAGCGCTCTCCGATTAATGGTGATGGTAATGCCATCGTTGTTTTTGAAGAAGTACGGACGGATGGATGATGCTTCAATAACCAAACCAAAAAGCGACTTCGTGGACCTAGTGTTGATTGACATCGTCCCAAACACGGCAATTTTGTTTTTTGACAGATCCGTTCATTTATAGTTGGGCTTCGTCGCTAAAATCGAGGTCCACTTACAACTGCTCTGGAACCCAGTGAGCATGTTTATAGAGTCCTTTTTTGAAAACATTTTTAAGATAAAAAATTAGTACGCCATTTTTTAGTGTTTATTAATGCAGAGCTAAAAAATAAATTTAAAAAAAAATCGTCTACCCATTTTCGAAATATCGAATTTTCAAAAAAATAATTTTGAATTTTTTTTTTAAATACAAATTTTGTTTGTTTTTGAAAATGTTCATATGTAAGTAATATTGTTCAAACTTATTAAAAGCTATTTTATAAAAAATTTCATTAAAATCGGTGCAACAAGTTATGAGATACATGTAACCCAAAAAAATGGTTCTATGAGAGACACCGTTACCAAACGGTAGATACAAAACTTTTTCCAAAATTATAATAGATCGATGCTGTTTTTAGCTCACAAACAAATTTTTATTAAAATTCTAGAAGTCTTTTTTGACGGGAGGTACTGTTATTTTTGGTTATACGAATAATAATTTTTATTTAAAATCTGCAAGATAATATTAAAAAACTTCTGGGTGCTAACTTTCAGAAAAATCGATCAAGTCGTCAAGAATTATTAAGTTCTCAACAAAAAAAAAACTTTTCTTAAAATTAAAAAAAAAATGTTTTGAAAATTTTGGTGTACAATACTTTTAAAACATTCTCCACACAAAAATTGATCAAAATCAGATGAACCATTTTAATAAAATCGAAAAAAATGGTTCTATGGCAGGTACCATTTATAACCATTTTTCAGAATTTTTTTTTATCAAATAGTAGTCGTTTTGTAAAAAAAAATTACTGATTTTTTTAATGTTTTGAGCACGTTTTTGAAAAAATAAGATTTTCATTTTTTTGGTAAAAATAATATGTTTGGCAGCTACTGTTATTTTTGGCCCTAAAAAAAATTTAAAAAAAGTGTGGCCTTAAAAATGATAATTACCAAGTTTAAAGAAAATCGACCCACCCGTTTAGGTAGCAGCCAAAAGGACAGACCAGACAGACAGAATTGAGAGACCCAATTCAATTAATTTTTCGATTCTATCATCATTCACCGTATCTGATTTTAAAATTACCTCGAATTTTTGTTTAAATATTTTCTTTTTCACTTTAAGGTGGGGAGGGGGGGGGGTGTTACCTCAGAGCAGATCACTGAGCTATCAAAAATAAATTCTATGTTTCTTTTTTACCTCAGACAAATCAGAGCACATAAGTCGTGTTTCTTTTTTCCTAGCTCCGAGCATGCTCTGTATGCTCAGAATAAAATGACCGAGCATACAGAGCTTTGCTCTGATCGCTCAGCCTCTGCGAAGAGCTTTGCTCAGAGCCAAAAAAGAAAAACGACAATAGAATTTATTTTTGATACCTCAGTGATCTGTTCTGAGGCAAAAAAGAAAAACAGCAAATATGAGTGGACTATTTGGATAGTTTAAATAAGGTTTACGTGGCTGTCAAGTGTTAGGCGTCAGGTCAGCAGGTAGGCTCACTTGACATGCTGAGGTCAATTGTGATACCAAATAATCTGGGAAAGTTTCTTCCTACTTATGGAACTACTAGGAGATCCTTACGAAGCGCCCGAGACTATAGTTACTAATGCAATTATTTGCCACGTCACTAGCATCAACTGTAGTAGAATTCCCCCAGGTAGTGCCTACGCTTTTGAGATAGCGCAGGTCGCAGGACAGGTACAGAAAAGGTGAGGAATCGATTCTTTCTTTTCTTCGTCCATACAGCTTTTGCAGAAATCGTTAGAAAATACTCCAAGCTTCGTTGCTTCGTGCTTGCCTATTAGACAATATCCGGTAAATGACACTCATAATAGATCCAGCATAGTATTGTTCCACTTTTGTCGAGTTCGTCTGCTTTAAAATTGCCTGAAATTTTCCAATGACCCGGCACCCAGCAAAGGTGAATGTTGAACTGCTGTGCCATCTCCATGAGAGATTATCGGCAACTAAGGGCTGTTTTTGAATTTGTGGAGATAGAGTCAAGATATTTGATGGCGGCTTGGCTGTCTGAGAAAATACGGATATCTGTGCTTGATATCACGTTTTTGTTAAGTCAAGACAGGATTTCTTTTACTGACCAAAGTTCCGCCTGAAACGCAATACAGTGATTGGGAAGACGGAAAAAGAGAATTAATTTCAGTCTGTCAGAGTATACACACCTCCACGAACCCCATCATCAGTTTTTGATCCGTCCGTAAGAGTGTAGTTCTCCCAGTGAGATCTGGGAGGAATGGTAAGTTGAACGTTTTTATAGAATTCTAGCTGTGGGGTGGTTTAGTCAGTAATACTAGGAAGTGATTCAAATAAGTTCAGAATGATGGAGTGGCCAAATTCGTTGATGGTCTATTGTAAGCAAGCTTTAAGGCGAATTGCTGTGCTTGCAGCTTTTTGTTTACAAAATTTATCGAGGGGTCATTGAACAGAATGTCTCCAATGCAGCGGAGGGAGTCAAGAGAAGTTTTTCGCCCATGCATTGACAGGCTGAGTATTAGACCTAGTTTAGTTTTTCTGTAAAATTAAGTATTGTCAATAATTATAACAAAAGCTTAATTAATTAATTAATTAATTAATTAATTATAAAATACACACTAAAATACATATATACAATAGGTACATCTCTATACAATTTGCAGACTATACAATTAGGTACGCAAAAGCAGATAAATTTTCTTTCTCATAGAAAGATTGTAATTAAAAATTTGAGTGGGTATAATGGCAGTTATAATGAATAGCAGCAAGTCACAAAGACATACATATACAATATACATATTCTTTAAGACAAAAACAAGGATATGACATTTAAATGAGCGACAAATCTCCATTTTCTTTATTTTTGTTTATTTTCACTTTAGTTTCTTTGCAATTTCCTGGGGCTTGTGCTTGTGATTAGGTTTTATTGACAAAGCCTCAACCTATTACTCAGAATACAAATCATGGATTTACATTAAAAGAAAATTCTAAGCCAACAAGAGAATTTCCAATTCAAAATGAGAAGAACAAAAAAAAAAAACAAAAAACACAATCAAAAGTTTAATAAGAAAATGGAAACAACTTGAAAAATAATTTAAAATCTACTTTGCATTGGCATTTCAATTGAAAAAACAAAATCAAACAACCAAAGGAGGTAGGTAAGGTATGTACATTAAAGGACAAAAGAAAAACGAAAATTATTTTTTCTTAAATTAAATCAAGTTGACTGCGTGTTAAAGTAGGTGTAGAAACTTAAGAATCTTTCAAAGACAAAAAAAAAAGGAAATATAAATATTAAATGACATCCTGGGAAGGATGTATCCTTAAATTAAAAACTTTCCAAATCGCCATGTTAAATTTGAAATGTATAAAACCTTTATTTTTTTTTTGTATCATTCTTCTTTTTGAAGGTCAGTAGGATGGACTTGATTATACTCGTAATATAAATCTATCCTTAAAACTGACAAAAAAAAAATAATTTTAAGTTAAAGGAAAAAGTAATTTATTCCTATACACCGAAAAACAAAAAGGATCCATCCAGCATCTGTATAGGTTATAAAATAATATAAAGTGAATATCTATCTATATACCTACCTTCCTCGACAAATGACACCATTTACGCACGCAAAATAATTTCAGAAAAGTGAATATCCTTTTTTTGGCCCTGTATTTTTCCATTATCCTTTATAATATTTACATCCGACATTAATAGCTATAGGTACAAAATTTTTCCATGTCAGGAGTATTTCGTTTCGCTTTTCAAAAATAACATTTTCCTCACTTTATACAGAAATTTATACATAGTATGAAACTTTATTAGGTACCTATTACAATGTGAATGTAATATTTCTTTTCCCATCAGGATTGGTAAAAGCAAGTCCTTCTCGTAACCATGTAGCAACCTTCACTTCAGTTACAAAAAAGAAATGGAACGTCTATGTCTACCCATCATCCCCTTTTTTATAACAAAAATTTTTGGATTCATTTTTTAATAAACGTAGTCAACTCACTTTGGATTCGTTTTGACTTGTGTTATATAAGTATCACAGGGTCGTATTTGCCGTTTCTTGGGCCTGAAAACAGATGTGCAAAATTTTAAACGATTTAGTACCGATTTTAAAGGATTTTTATCATTACTGAAAATGGTTTAACATCGTACGAAATCTTTTAAAATTTCGCACCAGAGTCTATTTTTTAAATCATAAATAAAGGGTCAAAGCGCTGGCATTTGACACCTGTCAAACTCAACTGTCATTTGAAGTGTCATAATATTGATTGAAAGTTTGCCATTTACGATAGTGGATCGCTTAACAATCGAACAACGTGTTAAAATTATTAAAACTTACTTCAAGAGTGGTGATTCAAACGTTGCCGCTTTTCGGGCATTACGCCATGATTATGGTCGTCATAATCGACCGACTACGCAAGCAATCGGTAAAATTGTGAAGAAATTTGAAGAGAGTGGAAGCGTTACTGATATCGTAAGGCCTGTGCATCATCGTAACGTAATGCACGTTCAGTCGAAAATATTGTTGTTGCAAGTGCAGGTGTTGCTGATGAACCGAATTTATCGATATCCCGGCGTTCGCAGTAATTGAACGTGTCGTACACTATGCGTATTTTGCATTTGGATTGGTATTTCCATCCTTATAAAGTTCAAACTATGCAACAATTGAAGCAATCAAAACGCCGTAGATATGCTTCTTGGAACAACAGACTATAAACACCGATTTTTCGAACAACATTTTCTACAGCGATGAAGCACATTTCTCACTCAGTGGCTATGTAAACAAACAAAATTGCCGCATATGGGGCTCAGAAAACACACAAGTGATCAAAGAGGTGCCGTTGCATCCAGACAAAGTGACTATTTGGTGTGCTTAGCTATGGTCGAAAGGTGTCATTGGTCAGTATTTCTTCGAAGATGCCAATGGGCAGACGGTTACAGTCAATTCGGAGCGATATGGTCGAATGATAACCGATTTTTTTGGCCGGCGATTCCAAGATCATGACTTGGACGATATGTGATTCCAATAGTACGGGGCAACAATCCAAACAACACGACCAATTATGGCTTTAATATGTGAGAAGTTTCATGGTCACGTAATTTCACACCGTAATTTGACACCGTTCTGTGGGGCTACGCAAGAGACCGTCTTTACACGAATAATCCCCGAACTCTAGACGCATTAAAAACCAACATTTTTCAACCAATTCCAAAAAAAGAGAATCTTCCTCACCATCGAATTACCGACCAATCGCACTTACTTCCCTTCTTTCTAAGGTCATATAAATACTTATTAATCGTCAGCTTAAAAAATGTCTTGAAGAACTAGAGCTTCTCAATGACCATCAGTACGGCTTTCGTTGTAACAGGTCCACGGGCAATTTCTTGGCTTACCTAACCGAAAAGTGGAATGAATAATTACATCGTTTTGGTGAAAGTAAAGTTGTTGCTCTAGATATTTCAAAAGCTTTCGATAGGGTTTGGCATCCAGCTCTTTTATCAAAGTTGTGTGCTTTTGATATCGATGGAATTACTTCTCCGGTGGATTAGCGATTATCTTTCTGACCGTTCAATTCAAGTTATTTTGGATGGTTTTAAGTCTGAAGTTCAAAAAATAAATGCTGGTTTGCCCCAAGGCTCCGTTCTGTCTCCGACCTTGTTTCTTATTTTCATTAACGATCTCTTATCTGAAACTGCTAATCCACTCAATTGTTTCGCTGATGACAGTACCCTCAGCTTTTCAGACTTGTTTACAGACTCACACCCGTCTTCTTCGAGCATTGATTTGCAACGAGAGAATATGATGAACTCGCTAAATTCCGACTTAAGCAACATTGTTACATGGGGTGTCAATAATCGTGTGGAATTCAATGCTGCAGTTAAAGCGAAATATTCCTCCCCTAACATTATCCATGAATGATACATCGATCGAGGAGACTGAAAAACTTTCGGTTCTTGGTATGTCCATAACCAACCACCTTCTGTGGAATGACCACATATTAGATACTGCTAAAAATGCAGCGAAATGTTTAGGTTTCAGGAGATGTAAAAACTTCTTTTCCCCCTCCGATCTGGCAACAATTTATAAGGCGTTCATACGTCCAAGACTAGAGTACAACTCTCATATTTGGTCTGGAGCGTCTAAAACCTCATTAACTCTCCTAGACAGTGTCCAGGTAGAAATGAGCCTTAAGGGTGATAGGTGATAGGTCAATCTCGGAAGCTTTCGTTTTTGGAACACCATAGAAATATCGCTTGCCTCGTATTGTTTTACCGCTACTTTTTGGTCAGTGCTCTAGAGAAATAGTCGGATGCATTCTTCCTCTGAAACAATTTTCCCGCTCCGCCAGGAATGCCCATAGTTATACCCTTGACCCAAACTTCAGTCGTACCGTCAAGTATAGACATTCTTTTTTTAGTAGAACTACACGAATGTGGAATTCCTTACCCAACTCTATTTTTCCTTCCCAGTTCAGTGTCCAGACATTTAAGACTAATGTACATCGTTATGTCCTACTCTATACTATTTCTGTTTCCTAAACGCTCGTACTGTGTTAAGACCTAGCATATAACCCCTTGAGTGCGCGTAAATTATAAAAAAAAAATACCTACATACATTTTGTTTGAGATCTATAAGCCCTGCAAATTCGCTCCTGGTTTTCGTTCTTCCATGCTTAGAACTTAACTATTTTTGACGATACTCCCTGCCTGTGTTTCAAGCCCTTCATATAAATGCAATGTGCTAATTATATTCGGTCCATGTCTTTTCCGTGTCCGCTTGGTTACCCTCTTGCTATTTTATTATGGAAGTAGCCTTTAAATCTTTCTACATTCAATGTATGTGTGTTGAGAAATGGGACAGGAACAAGACAAAAAAAAAAAAAGAATAAAGCACACGGTTTAGTGCTTCCACCATGATTTTTGACTAAAACCGGTCCAGCACTGTTGGGTGCTGTCCGTGCGATTTGATACGAATTTCATTTTACAATTTTTGTATTTTGTAATTTTTTTTTTTTAGACAGTGAAGGGTGGTTGTGTTGGGATTGAGTGAGATTGAGATTTAATGCTATAACTTACCGTTGGGTATTTACTATCTGATGACTGATTGCGGACACCAACCGACACTGAGAGAGGGTGCACAAAATTGGTGGGATATCCATCCTTTCTGCTATGAATTTTTGAATCTCTCAGGGGATTTAATTTTAAATTAAATCTTGATATGGAAGAGAAATGTTTAGCCCGCTGCTGCTCTGTGCTGTATCGAATATAATACATATATATACGCACATATGCGTAACTTCCAAGGGGTGTTGGATTGTATATTCCTTTAATAAGCGAACAGGCATACATACGTTAGAATGAGGATGCACGCTTTGAGATCTCATATCCAAAAAAAATACAAAAAATAATAATAAACCTAGACAAAGACCAGTCAGCTTGGAAGAGCACCCTTCTTGTATTATAACAGGGAATAAGAGTCCTTTATTTAATGTCCTGTCATTCAGCATTTAGAAAAAGGAGGAGGACTTTTTTTTCGTTTCCTTCGAGGATTGCATCAGGACAGGACTGCAAATCAGAGATGGAATGCTTTAATAAATTATCCCAAAAGGATATTTCGTACATATTTTGCTGCAGGGTCTAAAGAAGGTACATATATGCATAGATGGATGATAAACTAAGAGTAGGTATGAGGGATAAAATAATTGCAATTTTTTTTTTTGCTGTGTTAATAATGTAATAACGATTTGGAGTGCTCTTTATTTTTGGTTTGTCCTGGAAAAGTCCTTCAATTTTTACATTTCATTCGTTTTGTGCAATATCTATGTACCTATAGGTACGTTTACATTTTATTTTTTCTGAAGGGTTGTTGGATTTTTTTTTTTTTTCATTTTGTTGTTGTTTGATGGAACCAATTCGACTTGAATTGATAAATAATAATAATGGAAATGGACATCACATCAGGCAGGATCTGTCTGCATAAATGCATACATGCATGCATAACTACATTTTTGATTTGTTTTGGTTTAATTATAAATTCAAAATGGTGAAAATGCTAATTTTAATCTCTGTTCTTTATTTTTGCAGTGAAAAATAACAACATAACAGCAACAAAAACAACAACAAAAATAAACAAAAAAAGGACGAGTAGGTATACGTAAATGTACATTGTACACAGTTAGATTAGTTGCGTAAGGAAGAGGATTTGTGGGGGAAAAAATCGAACGATTGAGGGTGTTGTTGCTTGGTTAAAAAAAGGATTAAAAACTCGTGTTGTGGTGTTGTATTGTTTTTTTTTTTTTAGTTTTTTTCTACGAACATAGGTATATGTATTTATGTATGTATATAGGTATCTATGGAGTTATTTTAATTGGCGGTGGTGCTATTGAGGCATGTAGGTAGTAGACGAAGATTTGCATAAATTCTGTTCAGAGTAACCGTGACTAGAATATCCAATGAACAATGATAAATGTATGGATAGATAATATAGTTTTTTTTTGCATATCCTATATTTAAATAAGGGCTGCAATTTACAGAGGATAGGATTTTTAAATTAATTTATGAAAAAAAAAATTCTAAATATGTATATAGAATATAAAAGAATTTAAATTTACTTTAAGTTAAGCTCAATTCGTTTCTCCCTATAGGTACCTATTTATAAACAGTATCATGGAATTGGCTTAGTTCATTCTCTTTGGTACTGCTGTTCAACTATATTCAGCCACATTCATGTGCCCGCAAAGCCGAGGAGGCCTGCACTTACCCGGTATAATTTCCTATTTTTAATAGGTATATAGGGCCAAAAGGCCAATGACAAAATGTCTTGGACCTACATTTTGGAGATGAGGAGGGACTACTCCATAATTAGGAACAACAATTATTTTGCTACACTTAGCTTATATCTTCTCAAAAACAAACTTGAAAACGAGGATCTTCAAGGAACCCTGAAAAAAATTCTATACATTTTTTGAAATTATTTAAAATACATAAATCATGAAATATTTGTTTATGTAAATAAAACACTAATTTAGCCACAAAAGGCACACAAGGCCCTGAGCTAAAATAATTTCAACTTGACAACTTAGTAAATTATCTAAAGCCAAGCAATAGTAATGCGATAAATGCATAACAACTTAAATTAACGTTTTTAGTTCTGAAGCAAAGAATGCTTTTATTAGGTCTGTTCCCAACATTTCTCGCACTAAAAGTTGGTCAAATGTCAAATTTGAGGAGTGGGGATGAAATGCTCTCAAAGGGAAAGAAAAGTGAACGGTTTTCGCACTAAATTGGACTACTTTTTCAACGTCAAAAAAATAGTCGACTAGAGCTGCCTTATAGATCAGTGATAAATCTTAATCAAAATCCTTAACATAGTTACATATAAAGGATCACTTCCAAGAAAATAAAATACTAACAGACAATAAATGTATACTAGCTTACATCAAGTATATTGATATACAAACAAACAAATCTTTAATTATACATTAAATTATGAAGCTTAAGCGTGTTTGTCTTCTCAATTGACAACTTTAAATTTTCTTTTTAAGAAATAGTTTTGCTTATTGACGTAAATTTTTTTGTAATTAGTTGATTAGTTAAAAGATTAATAAAATAATAAAAAATATGCTTATCTTTCAAAATTAAAATCAAAATAAAATTAACACTTGGGCAACCCTTGTCCGACATTGATATTTGTACTCAACTGACAAATTACGTCATCTGATAAACCTCAACCAACCATTTGACATCCAGCCCAGAAATAGCCAGAACAAATTCCTCGGACTAAAACTGGCAAGAAGGGGAAATGTTTTATTCTAATCTCTATCAGCCAAATTAATAAACATGGAATAGCGAAAGGTTAGGTCTTATTCCGTGGACTAAGTGCAAAATGTTATGAATAAACGAAAATTTCTAAAAAACTAAGTTAAACCACCGAAGAAGGTGGTTTAGCGAAGGAATAAGAACCAGATGTGTCAAATTTATTCTGAAATAAAAAAAAATACCTACGTGAAGATTTCCAATTTAATTTTGAATAAAAATAATAATGTTAGATTTAACGAATTTTTAACCCATTTCCAATTATTGGACAACCAGCCATCAACCACCAGAAAAAGAAAAATATATAAAAATATAGGTATGATCCAATGGAAGTGCTAAGTGCGGAGAATTTTAGGAAGAAGTATAGATTTTGCAAAGAAAATATGAAGAAACTCATATTGCAATTGTTGAAGATGGCTTAAATGGGGACCCAAGAGGTGGAAACATTCCTGTCGGTTTTTGTTTATATTTTCCATTTTAATATTTCAAAACAAAACCGACAACAGACACAACACAACACAAACAATTAAAAAATGATAACAATTTTGACAGAAATATATTAACAAGAGAATTCTTAGGTTTGTTTGGTAACTTGAGCTTTTTTTTTACAAATTATCACAATTTGCTGTCAGAACCTATACGAAAAATACCCAACTTGGGGAAAATTTCAAGTTACCAAACAGGCATCTTATTTATTGTAGTAGATTTTCCTAAGGGATTTCTGGTAGACGTCAACTTACTATTCCACGAACATTTTGGTTTTATTCATGGAAATTTTTAACCCATAGCTTAACTCCTATTCCCTGGTTAAGTTAAGTCGTGGAATAAAGGTGGAATAAGCGTTTTTTATTAATTTGGCTGTATAAATCTTAAAGGCAGTCTTAAACAAGGCTAAGTGCAATGGCTTATCAATGAAGTGTGCACATAAATCAGTTAATATTAACTAGAAACCCCATTTCAATAAATACAGGGCCCAAAAAAAGATTAAAATTTATTATTTTTTTGGTTTCACAGCAACCTATTATTATTATTATTATTTATTAACATGTAATTAAAATTACAAGATAATATTATCATTTATAGAGCTTAGCTGCGGAGACTATTGGCTCGACAGCAACCTAATTTATGGTTTAAAGCAAAAAAGTGTAGGTTTTAAAATGTTCAAGTTGTTATTTTGCAACTTGAAAAAATTAAGTAATTCCTACAAAAAAGTACCTACTACTTTTTAGGCATACGGAATAAAGTTTTTACTAAAAAAATTCATCCGAAAATAGTAAGTGATGTGGCTCAAAGTAAATACTTGATTTTAAGCATTTGAGGCATTTTTATGCAAATCAAAAATAGTAACTAACTAGTAACTAATTTCATAAAGAAATAAAACCCCAATGAAATATGACCCCAACATTAATTTTAGGGTCTAATTTCAGTTTATTTTGAAAAATATTTTGGGGCCTTATTTCATTTTGCATAATTTACTTGTTTATATGAAATTTTAAACTTTTCTTTCCGCGGACATTGATCATTGTAATATATTATAAATTTTTCGGAAACTTACTTGTTTATGCTAAAACATCATTGTTTTTCACAAAAAGAATTATGAAAATCCGCTAATCGATGACCCACAGCTTGAAAAATACCGCTTATAGTTAACCCAGCAATGATGTTTCAATATAAAACCGACGTGATGAAGAATCTTTAAGAGAAAACTTTCGTCACTCAGGTTCAATCAGTATTACGAAGTGAAATTTAATAAACTACATTTAATTATGAATTGTTAAAATTTTGTGGGAAAACAGAGGAACAGTGTGAACCGCTATTCCTTTACTAGCTAATGGTTTTAAACACAATCGATTTTTGCATTGGAAAGCATCAGTTACTTACTGAATGAAAAAATTGATTTAAAACCATTAGCTAGTAAAGTAACAGAATAGCTGGCAAAAAACGCGCGTTTTTTTTCAGCCATTCTGTTACTGGCTATTACATAGATTTTTTTATTTTAATAAAATATTTTTAGTTCTCTTATTCATAATAGATACCTATATAATGTAACAAAAAATGTATTTTCATATACAGATATGAAAAAAACGCAAAGCTTCACGTCATAACGCTTTTGTGGAAAAGTTGCAAAGTTTTTTTTCTTAGCAAATTGCTGAGTTTCGAAAATGGTTCATAATTTTGGCAATTCTTTCTTAACCATCGCATATGTTTAAAGTGCCACATACAAGATTATATAATAAAATTTAACGAACTATATACCTGTACCTAAAATTGATCACATTGCAATGCAAAAAAAGTAAATGCCCTATTTAGTCTAAAAAATATGCCACAACATTTTGTATATCCACAAACGGCCTAAATATTTAATTCCATTGGAAATTGATTTAAATTAATAAGGCTATTCACGCAATGATGTAAAGTTAACAATTTGGTTAATGAACTGTGAAATTTTGTATGAGAAATGATTTCCACAATTTGGTTAAAATTCCCCAAGAGTTTTTCAGCTGAAAATTAACCAAATTTTGTTGGTAAACTCAACCAAACGTCATTGTGACTTTTAGAATTAGGCTTAGGTTAAGTTTAGGTTTAGGTTTTAGAAAATCTGCCCGTGTTCTGTAACTATCGCATTGATATTTCAGTTGAGTTGAGCTCACTGCCGTGAGTTTGCGATTATTACAGTTTTACATTTAGCCGGAATCGTTTTCTGATCCAATTTCTGTCGGGCTTTAGAAGAAACGTGGCTTTGTCGGGTATTTTAAATTTTTTTTTTGTTCGGAGACATTCATACATACATAACTTCGAAGTCTGAACACGCCTATTTGTATATATATATATATATATATTATTTTGAAGTTTAATATTTGACGTTAAACGAACAGCTGATTCATTTACACAGCATTTAACCCAAAGGGCGTTCGTGGAATCTTTTGTGTAAACTTATCATTTTACACAATTTGTAAATTACGTTGCGTGAATACACTTAATATGTACATATTAAATGATAACAGTTTTACAGTATACTGTAAAAACGTTGCTGTAAATCAGCGAGATGGTCAAAATGCAATGATTGGCTGGTAAATCAAAAAAATGTTAGTTACCTCACAGACATGGCAAATTAAGTTGAAAAATAAATTTGATTTTAAGATGCATGTTAATGATAAGCAGCATAAATATCGTAAATCAACTGACGAACCTCGAAAATCAAAGGTCAAAGTCAGCAATATTGATGATTTTTCTCGTTTGCATCGTCTCCTCTTTATATGCTTTTCAGGAAGACGTAATGTAAGCTGCTAGGTTAAGTAAGGTTTACCTGGTTGTCAAGCAGCAACACTTATATCATAAGCTGATCCATTGTGATACCACAGGAATCTATGAAAATTTTCTTCCCATCTCGTTCAAATACTTAGCGCTCATTACAAAGCATGCAAGATTAATAATGTCATGATTTGCCAAATCACCTCGTTTCATCGGTATTTCTTTATTAAATGGTGCAGAGAAAAGTATCGTATTCAAGGCTTTGTCCTATGATTTCCTTCAATAGACATCACGATGGTAGACGAAAGGAGGCTAGAGACGGATGCTAGCATTATATTGTTATATTGATAGATATAGAATCTCACCATCAAGGTTTTTAGAACTTGGTCTTTTTGCTGCCCTCTGTTTAAGAAATGTAAATCTTGCCAATTGATCTTTTTTTATTTATGTATTTATTTTTCACTACATTTTTCGTTAATTTTAAAGCATTATTATTTCTTTCTTATAATGCTTTCGACGACACTTATAAAATACAGGGTTTCCTGGACCTAGTGTGAAGTATTTTAAGATATTCTTGGGTATATTCTGAGAAAAAAATCGTTCTACAGTAAAGGTCTATCTCCAATTTTGACATCGTTTATCATGGATTTAAGAAAACACTTACTTTGGTGTACCCTGACCCATGTTTACAAAAACTGATCTCCTAATTCTAGTGGTAGAAACTTAGGACTTCATTTTTAGATGAAATATTAGCCTTTAAAACTGCATTTAAATAAAGTTGATATCTTATTTCGGTCTTAAGATATCCAGTTTCAAGCCCAGTCTAATTTTTTTACTTTGAGGTCGATTTTCTCGATAAAATGTGTAATAAACATAACCTTTCACTATTTTTTTCTTGCGAACGTAACAATAATAAAAATGAAAATCAGTGGCAAGATTGTGATACTGATGAAAACCGGCAGGTAAAAAATGGAATTTATGATTTTTTTCCCTACGTTTCTTATAAAAGTTGGCAATTAGAGTGGTTTTCTATAAAAATGATCGTGATCGACGACGTCCTAGAGCAATATTTGGAAATACATATCGTAGGCTTCGAAAAAACGGGATCAGTTGCTAGAGTTTTTGAGGTATCTCCACGAGAATACTGGAAGCTGTTACAACTGATCCATCAATCAGTTAATCAGCTAAAATGACAATGAGTTTATTAGCAGCATTCTTTGGACGGGCTAATCTCAATTTACAAGAGAGGGATACAAAATTCCCACAATCTTCATACATGGGCATACAAAAAGACATAAATCTTTTCAACACAGATTCAGCGTCAATAAGTGGGCAGGTGTAATTGGAATTAAATTAGTCGGCCCATTCAAACTACTACCCTGGCTGAATTCTACAAACTATCTAGAGTTTTTGCGCTATGATTTACCAGAACTATTGGAGGACATTTCATTTATTCAACTAGCTTTATCATATTTCCAACAGAACGGCGCTCTGACCCACAATGGTTGTGGGGTTAAAATTTGGCTAAATGAAGAGTACGGTGATCGTTGGATAAGAAGAAATGGACCAGTTCACTGGCCTGCATGTATAAGATTTTTGTGTATGAGAAAGAATGAAAGAACTTGTTTATTCCACTGACAAGGATCAGCAAATATTAGGATTTATGTAGGAAAAGGGTTTCAGGATGAAGAGGTGGAAGAGGGCTCATATATGGCTTCCTTTTGAGAATGGCCCAGACTAGAAAATCAATCCTAGGAAAATACTCTTTTCACGAATCAAGCGATATATGTCTCGATCATACTACCACTATGAGAAACGTCTTAAAATTCATTCCAAATTCGAGATGGTTTCGAGCATACCTAAAGTTCCAGTCATTTCCTTTCCCTTTCTTCTCCCTTTGATTGCCTTGTCCACATCCAGGGGAAAACCATTATTTTCATTTCCTGTTTTAATCATTCATTCTCATCTTTCCCCCTTTTCTCAGGTTTCTCCAAAATGCCTCAGATGTCTATTTACAACAATTCTTACTATTTCAATAGCTGTTAACTTTTACACAAATGCTACAATCAATGAATCTTCATTTATATTCCAGACTGCAGCCATTAAATACATATGAATGTGTTTTTGCAGTGGATTGCATATGGGACCATTATTAAAAACCACTGAAATCGGATTAAAAATGAAACTGGTACCGGTAGTACATATAAGTAAAAGTCCCTCCACTTTAAATTTCAAACCCTTCTGTGAGTTTAAACAAAAAAATTATAATAACCACAATGCAAACCAATGGCCAACCAAAATCAAGGATTGGTTATGCTTCATTAAAAATCTTAAATTAAAATGCAATTTAACAAAAAAACAAAACAAATATTCATTCAACGTCAACGAAATAATCCCAAATCATTTTGCATCATTGACAGGGAAAATAATTTCCAAAAGACAAAAGTTAAAGGGCATCGCGAATTTTCCGTCATGGCAACCGACAAGCGACAACATATAACTACCCAACATCCTATTCATTATTGTACAGAAAATACATTATATACATGAAAAGTCCCACAAAGCTAGCCCCTCTATGTTTGCTCACCTCCATTCCCCCCTTTTCCCCCCATCGCCCATTAACATGAAGCGGCCATTTGCGACACGAATCCCTGGAGAAATAGTTGAAAAGGGATGGCAATGTCATGTGAAAATGAAAGCAAAACTGAGAACGTTTTGTGTAGTGGCTGTTTGTTGTTATATAGTTGTGTGCCACATCACATCACCCATCAAGAGAGTGGAGTGTGCACCAGAAACAACGCGTGTAGTTGCAGCAAGCCCAAAGTACCAAACACCATCAAGTACCAAGCACCAAGCAACACCACCGAGCACCGACACCGAAGAACAACAAACGAATACAAAACACCACAGCAACACAACACAATACAAGCTTTAGCCGCTCACCATGCATCGTCATCAACATCAGCATCAGAATCCGAACATGGCTGGCAGGCTGATGAAAAAAATACAACTAAAAATTATTGTTGAGATAGCAAGGAAGAGAGCCAAAGAACTTTGTCCTTTGGCGAACGAAACGAACTAATATATAAGAAGGAGATCAAGTTAGATTCTGTTTCTGTTCGTTATTGATTTTCAGATTAAGTCCACTAGTGGATGGAAAATCACCTCCATCGTGCCGAATTATTCAATGTACCCATACAACTGCTATTTTTCATTGCCACCCCCATTATTCCCATAAAATACACACATTTGGACCAGAAGCATTATAATGGAACAATGAATTCTCCTCAAACAGTGTTTCCAATTCAATAAGCAAGTATGTAAGTATGCAATAAAAAATGGATATGCCAGCTACCTACTGAACTTCTATTGATTTCTAAAAATTTGATACTTATATAATACTTTTTCTTAAAACTAGATAGATCTTCCAAGAGGAATAATCTTCAAACTGCCATAGGTATCTTAAATTACCACATTAACTTCTTTTTATTTAATTTCATAAAAAAAGTCAATTTAAATTATTTTAATAGTGAAGCTTCTTAAGAAAATGCCCAGGATTGAGCTCCAACGGTCAAAAGTCATCAATTGATTCCGAAACCTCAATAAAACTTGAAAATTTTGCTATCTTCAGGTTCGTTGATCGGAAGATCGCAAACATTTCTAATTTTTCTTGATCATGTTACCATTTATGCCAGGCATGATTCCTGTATCTTAAATATCCGAACGTTCCAAGAGATTCATATTGACTTGGACCACTACCTTGTAAGCAGTTCAACTACTGCTGTGGATATCCAATGAGGAGACAACACCGAGCAGATTCTACTATCGCATGAGACTGCCATTCCTGATCGTATCTCTCTCACTGAAGCCCTCCACCAGCATCGAAGGACAGTACAAAGGAAAAGTGGAAACACTGCCAATATGCCATCCGAAGAGGACCACAACGAAATCCCTAATCCGTTGAAAAGTTCCGGTGCAGACTTTCGAAAAAGAACAAGTCTATATGGGGTAATCTTCCAAAGTTCTATCAAAGGAAGAAGTTATATAGTCCATTTAGCGAACAAGAAGTCTGGATAGCGATATCCAAATTAAAGTTCTACATTCTACAAGTCTGCTATACAGTTGATGAACTAACGGTCGAAATTTCAAAGCAGCGGGATATTTATTAGAAAGGGACGTACATAAACTGATTTGTAAAGTTTTTGGGGGATTGAAATAATGCTCGATGAATGAATTTATAGTTGACATTGACAAACTCGTCTACTTATGCAGGATGCCTATCGAATATCGATGGAGGAATCGCGCTGGTCCATCAACGGTGCGGCGGCAAGAAATTCATCGAAACTTTTGATGTCCATAAAGATGTAAAGGAAGTCCATAACACTGTCGACGATGGGCAGGAACATTTTCTAATTCGAAGGAGTCACAGACTATACGTATACCTGATCTTCGCTACTACCTATTTTTATTCGCTATTTCTTCAGGCTAATAAGGTATTTAAATAGTAAAACCTTCCAAATGAGTACAGAAGATACCCTTTACTAGGCATTGATCATCCCAGTCCTATGGTATCGGTCTGAAGCTTGCCAAGATTCAAGAATTGATGAAAATTTTCTTGGTTATGAAACAATCGGTTGATATTTGGTTCAGTTTGTATCTATGGAGCTAATGTAGAAGAAAATATTCCACATGTCAACCTGGTCAAAAAGATCAAAATACAGCAGTTAAGATAACTATAAGTCACATGGACCGTACAAACAGCAACGTACCAGTCCAAGCGAGCTTTCAATTCTACTCCTGATGAACTATCCATCAGAGTTAGCCCGAACTTTAGGTGGCATGCATAAATGGAAAACGGCCTCAAACCACTTGGTGTTCACGTAACTGTAGAAGACTCGCTAAGAACCAGCCTGACTGTAAGGATCATCCTTAATTAAAGGAGTAAGTAACAAATGCTGGGAGGTTTTACGAAAAGGTTAAAAGATGCGCGAACTAAATCCTGATGCTAGGGCAATTAAGGCAACATCGTTCTAGATTATAATCAATGCTGACGATATTGAGAAACCACTATTACTGCAGACTATCACACTAAAAAAGTTCATAAAAAAGATCCATCTCAGTGTGACCTTAACCAAAAAAGCTTACCACCCATAAAATGTTTACACTGCGGGAGATTTCGGATAAAAATCAAGAACTTCAAATCGATACCAATCACTTTTTATCGATTTCTATGCTATATACGTGTATAACTTTCTTGCAATAGCCTGTGGCGTATAATGGTTAGATTTTCAGCCTATTGCACCTAAAAAAAATAGAAATATTTCCAAGGGTTACTGACTCTTGTGAAGAATTGACAAATTCTCCAAGAGTATCTCTTGTCATTAAAAAGTGCATCTCACCTTTGTCCCAAGTCCCAACGACAAAGAAAATTATAGGTCCCTTCACACATACACACAGGAATGAGTTGTAAGTCACTAGTGCCTGTTTCTACACGAGCTGTCACTTCACCCAATTTATTTATTTTATATTACTTTCTTACCAATAATGAAGGTGAAGAAAATTATAAAACTACTTACCCAGCTCTACAATCACTTTAAATCTGCATATATTCACAAATCCAGGAACATTCGATAAAGCCATTAAACTGAGTATAAGAAATATTAATAGAAATATTTATAAGGCATTTTCAAATTTCTTATGAGTTCTTAAGCTAAGTACAGACGATTGTCAGATCTTACAATATTGTCAGATCTGTCAGTGAAAAAACTGTTCCAAATGTCTTACAATCGTCTGAACACACAAAAACATCTTACAATTGCTGACAATTTCTTCATTGTTCGAAATGTCAATGAGTAGGTTAAAAAGAGATACAAAAATAGCTGACAATCAAATTGGAAAGAAATCTACCAACCGTCTGAACGGACAATTTTTCATTGTAAGAAATATGTCAATTGTCAACTAATTGTCAGACAGTTCTGACAATATTGTAAGATCTGACAATCGTCTGTACCTACATACTTAGCTTTAGATCTGGCACTAACTACGCGATTTGCCTCGCAACATAAAGCTACGCACAAACCGATGCGATGTCTGTGGCGATAACGATAAAAATGTTGATGCCGCACATGCGAATCAATGGAGAGGCACACATCTAAGCGATTGATGTTTGCCTCTCCTTTAAATTATACATGCGTGCGGCATCCACATTTTTATCGTGATTGCAACCGCCACCGCGTTGGTTTGCGGGTAGCTTAAAGCATTTGACGTTTGTGTTTTTTTATTTGTTGTGTTCATTTTTGTCACTTAGTTGTTTATTTTTCGGTTATGTCTGATTATCTGCTTGATGTCCTGGGTGTACAATCGAAAATGGCAATTTTTGACAGATTAAGTTGCTAAGTATTGGTCACAAATTATAGTTTCTTCATGTTGCGAGGAACTCAGTTCCGTGAGCAACTCGGACAAATGAAATTAGTTGCGTGGTGGACCAAGGTAAGAATTTAAGGCCAGTATTCACCGAGCACTCATAACTTATGAGCCTCATAAACCTATTCACCAAGCAATAATAAGTGGATAATTATGAGCGCTCATAAAAGTTATGAGTGGTCCCGACCACTCATAACTTATGAGCGCTCTCTTCGAAAAATAGTCCGACATTTTCGAAACTACTTCCACAACCACCACCCCCACAAACACAAACATCTCCATCGCTACCACTCCATCTACCTAAAAAAGTTTGATTTAAAAGTTTGGGAGTGCCTGGTTGACAGAGAGTGGCTCTCTTTTTCGAAATTCGAAACATATTTATGAGTGGTTGGTGAATACCCCAATGTTATGAGCCTCATAAACTTATGAGGCTCATATGAGCGCTCGGTGAATACAGGCCTAAATGTTGGTTAATGTTTTGACCAACTTAGTTCCATGAGCAAATCGGACTTAGAGTTGCTTCATGTTGGAAGCAATTTAATTCCGTAACTTTGAGAAATTGAAAGTTGTCGACAACTTAGTTGACTAGTGGGCGCTTTCCCATATATGTAACCCAATGAAAGTACTTGATTCGGGAGCAACTAAAAGTTGCGTGGTTCAGAAACTTAATCTTGCCAGGCTTAAGAGTTTTGAAACCAATTTTAGTGAATCGTTCTGTCGTTACGGATATTTTTCTGCTTATAATCGAGATTGGTTGGTTGGAATTTTTGTATCCAAATATTAAATAAAATTCAACAGAGCTCCAATATTAAGAGTTTAATGGATTTTTCTCTTCTCATTGATTGAGCTCAAGATTGAGCTTTTAGTGAAGAAACAAAAAAAAATAACATTTAGAAAGTAAGAAGGTACTAACCTCAAAACTTATTTGGCAACACTTGGTTATAATAACAAGCTGTTCACTACCAAGCCCTTGCAGCAGTTTTAGAGTGTTTGCGTTGCACATAATGTGCATTGCAATATCTCCCCGTTCTCATCAAAAAGTTTGACCACATTTCCCCATACTCGCAGAGTATTAGAATTCTGGAAGGTTGCTGCATTCCTTTGTCTGCAATTGTACTCCTCTGATGTGCACTACAACATCAATGTGAAAACGATTAAATTTCGGAGGGTATAGAGGTAGATAGGTACACGGTTATGTAGCCTCCCCCAACCCACAGGCATTCTACAGTACATATACATAAACCACAAAAAAAAAAAAAACATTTCTAAGGGGCGGATGTGAATTTTTCCAAATGTCCAAATGAGTGTTTTATTGGCAAAAAATGTGTTTTTTTTTTCTTTTTTCCCCGAACATAGTCCTTTGTTGGTTTTTATTTTTTTTTATTTCCGCTTCCGTATAGACTATATAGAAGATTGCGAGTTGGAACCTATTACACACTCTTCCTTTGTTGCATTTTGTTTCCGTATCCTCTCTCTCTATTCCCATAGTGGTTATGGTTATCCTTTGCATTCTTTTTGTGCTAAATGATTGTTTAACATTCTTCGCTGTTTGCTGTTGTTAGCCCTTTCACTACAAAAACAGGCGGCAAAGGGAAAAATTTAATTAATGCTAATTAAAAATTCTCAGGATATGAACACCCAATCGACTTTTAATTTAGCACCATCCATAGAAGGCAGCAAAAACAAAACAAAACAATGAAAATGTCCTTAGCAGAAAGATAGCAAATGATTTTTCTGGTGTGTAGCTGGCTATATTATATGGTACGAGTGTATAGTATGTATGTTGTTAGCAGCATCATATTGAATCATAAATTTATAATTGCTGTAGATATACCTATACGAAGTTTATTTTTTTAAATTTTGAAAAATTTAATTAGTTTTCGAATAAGGAATAAGAGAGGGCATCATAAAAACTCACCGAGGACATAAAACAAAAGTTATAAGAGCTGTGTTCAAGTTGTGCCATGGCGGTAGGTTATAAAATGATGGCTACAAAGCAGTCCTTCATAAATTAAAAAAAAGAAGTAAAATTAAGTTTTTGACGCGCGGCTGGTTGGTTGTTGCGCTTGACACATTGTTCCATGGTTGAGTGGATAAAACATTAAAGTCCTTTC
Organism: Epistrophe grossulariae; assembly: GCA_929447395.1. Taxonomy (NCBI): domain Eukaryota; kingdom Metazoa; phylum Arthropoda; class Insecta; order Diptera; family Syrphidae; genus Epistrophe; species Epistrophe grossulariae. The sequence goes on from OV839566.1 coordinate 40,404,473, forward strand.
AAAGAGTCCTTCGTCAGCATAATTCTGTGTGTATAGTGTATACCAACTCCTTACTTGCAAAAGTTTGCGCACAAATTTTTCTGACCACTACTCCATGTTTTTTTTTTTGTTATACATCAGTTTAAAGGTATATTAAATGTTTTAGTATTGATGTGGTCAAAGTTTTTATAAAGAACTACCAAAATGCAGCTCACTCGTTTGAGGATACTTAAAGATTTTTAATTTTTTCCATAAGGCATAACATTCATATCTGAACAGCAAATATAATTATAAAAAGTTTGTGATTTAAGAAATGGCAATTTATAACAGTTTTGTTTTATACAGGGTATTTCATTAAGCGCTTTCTATTTTTAAATTTAGTTTGTGGCTTATTCGCATAGACCACTGCGACTTCAGAAAAACCTACAAGAAAATGTCTAACGGGGTCAAATCCCGGTGGTGGCCAGCAGTTCACATCACCTCCACGTGAGATGACCATGCCCTCGAAGGTGCCGTTTCATAAGGCCATGCGTCATAAGGCCATGCATCGTAACTCGTAAGGCCATGCGTCGTAAGGCCATATTTTTAAATATGGCCGTATGACGCTTTTACAAAGTGACATAAGGCCATATTCCAACTTATGGCCTTTTGACTCTTTAATTAAGTGACATAGGGCCATATGGCCTCTAACTGTAATTCGTTACGGCGTATAAACAGTGAGATATGTATGCAACCCTCATGCTTGGGCACACAGTTTTTTTTTATTTAAAGATTCTGGATTAAAAAAAAAAAAACAAATTTTTTCACTTAACGAAAGCATTATGAGGCCATAGTTAGATATGGCCTTAAGTCGCAAAACAATATTGCACAATGACACTTCGTCAAAGCGACAAAATGCCATTTGTTCGAATATGGCCTTATGTATAACTTTCCTAAAGCGTCATTAGACCATACATATTTTGTAATATGGCCTTATGACGCATGGCCTTATGTCACGGCACCCCATCGAATCACTAGTGCAGAATTTCCAATGTGGCGTGATCTGTGTGGCTCATGTACCGCCGCCGGCCGTCCTGTTGAAACAACATGTCGTTGGTGTCTGCACATCATTCAATTCAAGCCAAAAGAAGTTGGTAATCATCGACCTACATATATATAGCGCTCGCGGTTGACGGTGATGGCCTGGGGCCTATTTCACAGAACATATACATCTCATACATTACAGAAATGTACATATGTGGCGTAAAATAGGCCCCATATGAGTGGGCGTAAATTTTAAATTTTTTTTTAATTATGCGTTTTCTAAGTTGACGCATTGCTTTTCTAAAAATTCAAAATTTACGATCAGCCAAAATTGGCGACTACTTTAACGTACATACATTCATACAATGTATGTGATGTATGTTCCGTGAAATAGGCCCCTGGTCAAAGTCGTTCTCAATGAAATATGGACCAATGACACCACCAGCCCAAAATCCACACCAAACAGTGACTTTTTCGTGGTGCATTGGACGCTCTTGGATCACATGGATCTCATGTGGATTGGTATAGTGAAGTCCCAAATTCGACAATTTTATTTGTTGACGTACCCATATTCATCCAGAAATTGAGCTCATCGCATGAAGATGTTTTTTCGAGGATCAGTTTAGAACTGCTCCAGAGCCCATTCAGCAAACACACATCGTTGTTTACTTTCAGCTTCTAGGTCAGTTGAATACTGTAACTTAGGGGTGCAGGCCCAAGTCACGACACAAAATTCGCCAAGTTGTGGTCTTCGAAAGGCCGAGTTCTTGTGAAATGTGAGCAACGCAAAACTTTGACTGCCTCGTATTCGCGTCCTACACACTCTCGCTCTAAAATTTCTTCAAAAGGAAACTACAGAAAATTTCTTCGATTTTGTAATTTCTGCTTGTGAAAGGTACAAGAAATTTTGAAGAAAATTAAAATAAAATGTCAAAAAAATCTCCGCCAACTTGTTTCTTTGTGTAAAAGGGGACTATATCAATGCAAATAACGGCAATATCACATCGAACATCTTTTCTCTCATTTAAGGTTCCCCCACACCAACGCGAATATTCGGTGGCGACGACGAAAACAATAATAACAACGTGTTGTTTTCATTGACAACCACTTGTTGTTATTGTTGTTTTCGTCGTCGCCACCAAAAATTCGAGTTGGTGTGGGGGAAACTTTATTCGTTTGTTTTTTATCATTTCGTATAATTGTCAATTAGTCTTTGGAAAAAAATTAAGATAATTTTTTAAGTGTACCTTTTCTATCAAGTACTACATTATGCACACTGTATCTTTTACTGTATGTTTATCAAAATCATAATTCTAATGGGTTTTGTGTTTAATGGTGATTGATGGATGGAATATAATTATCATGAAGGGGATGTGATAACCGAGCATCATGGGTGTATCCTTTTTTTGGGGAATTATCTAGTCCTTTTATGGAAAGTTAGACATCCTTATATAGTTCTAAGAACTTCTCTATACCTTAGGGGCAAAAATCTATACCTACAGAGTATAGGTACCGAAATAATTAGATATTTTCAAAAGTATTGTTTTCCCTTTTTTGAATCTCAATGACGTAAATATCAATTTAAAATTCTCTAAAAGAGATTTGTATCAATTAAAATCATGAAGTTTTACTCTTTGGGGGTTTATATTTTCTTATATAATGTCTTGTTTAAAGTCTCATCTTAGCTGTGATTTAAAAAGTGCAATATGATTTCTTGGGCCCTTTTCACACGAGGAAACAAGTTGTTGGAGATTATTTGACGTTTTCTTTTAATTTTCAATCTAATCTTTTCGTAGACCGTTCACTTATCTTCCCTTATCACCTAAAAACTGAAAGGGGACTTGTTTTTGTATAAGTTCATTCAAAATTAAATTAATGGACAAGAATCAATGGAGATATTTTTTGTCATTCTTTTTTATACTCTAACGCCCATATTATTCACTCGATATATCTAGATTAGAACTTAAATCCACATGTATTTACATTGAATTTGTATAATTTACATCCGGATTTAAGTTTTAATCTGGATGTATCGAGTGAATAATATGGCGGTAAGAGACTCTTAAATGAAGCTAAAACAATTTTATAGACGGTGTTCACATTGGACTGCCTCCTCTGACTTTTTTTTGACATTTCTGTATTTTATTTCACTAAAACTTTGTGGTGAGAAATAGATGCCTTTCTTCTCCACCTCTTTCTCGCGATGAAGTGGAAGTGAGACAATTATACAAAGACGTCAAAAAAAGTCGGAGGAGAAAGTCCAATGTGAACAATTCGGTTTTGCTTCCTCATGTAAAGAAAATATTTCAGATAAATTTAAAAGAAAACGTCAAAAAATATTTATCAATACATCAAAGCTTATAAACAAATAAATGTATCTATCTATCTACATACCTACGTCAAATGTAGTAGGATTTTCTTCTTTTGAAATTTTTTTTTTTTTTTTTTTTTCAAATGTGTTTTAAACTTAAAAAAAAAAATACACACATCCATTTAAGCTCCATCCATCAGTGGTTTTTTTAACATCAAAAAACTTTTTGTATATCTTTGTGATGTGGCAGTAAAACAGGAAATATAAAAAAATGTAAAGTTGCAAGCACTCAAAAACAACAACAGCAAAAAAAACAGATTTTTACATAACTCTCATTTAGTCCACAAGCGACTTATCGTATAATATAAAAGCAAACCAAGTTCTTAAACCAACCAAGAGTTGCTCTTCACTTCTCAAATTAACATAAACTTAAAATCCATTTTAAATAAGTTGCTTGACTTACGACGCACACTGTAGAATTTATGTGCGTATATAGTTACCTATATACATATATTTATTTTTCTGAAGAGGTGTGGGTGGGTGCTCCAGGGCTGGGCTGCCAATGTTTTATTTTATCTTTTCGTAATGTGTATGCACAGAGTGTGTAACGAATTTAATGCCATTATAGTGTAAACGAGCATAAAAAGCTCAATATCATCGCCACTGCCATTGCTGCCGCCAAACTACGCTCGCTACGTCACACCATCATCGTCCCATCACCCTCACCCTCGACACAGTTCCCATGAAAGCACTAAAAAAAAAACCTGAATAGGAAAAAAGGGTAAAAGTATAAAAGGGTTCCGCGTTAAAGCAAGCCGCCGCGTAACTCTATTAAAGTTTTTATCTGCTCTTGTATTTTTTTTTTTTATTATTTTTTGTTCAAAATTGTTTTAAGTGCCTTCAAAATGATGATATAAAAACAGCTATACACTTGTGAAAGAACCTTAGAGGCATATATTCACTTAATTGCCACCCAGAGGCTTTTGGGACTCGAATAATATGAATGGGTTGGTGTTTTTAATGCTGCCTGCCATCATGCCAGAGCTGTGAGAAAACTCAGAAAATGGTTTGTATTATATGTGCGTCTTGGCCAAAATTAATGGACTTATTTTATTGCTGTTTTTGGATTTACTCAACCATTTTTGTGCTTAGTTTTCACAAAATTCAACAAATAGCCAACAAAGAAGAAAACATTAAAAAAGGCAAAAAAAAGAATATAAGTGCAAATAGCCTGGGTAAATTTTAAATGCTGAAGCTGTTACATAATATCTACTTATAAATATATGATAAGAATTATAAATTTTTTTGATTTTATTGGAGCAAACACGAACCATTCGAGATTTGACCTTTCTGTAAACTTTAAACCATTTCCATTTTTAACTTTGTTTTTACAAAACGTGTGTACAAAAAAATTACTTTTTTTTAAATAACAAAGTGGATGAGGATTTTTTATAAAAAGTAGTACGGGCTGTTTTCGCCCTGCTGGCAAATTGCATCTTAGAGCATATATTATATGGAGTTTTTGTTCCTATACCCTAATGCATCGTAGTGCCTGAAGCCGTGATAGGGAAAGCTGTTACCACTTTCAGTGAATACTTAAAGTTCATCTATCATTCATTATTTTCTTGTATTATTTTCTCTTGAAATTTGTGTATTATTTTTTTTATTGTTTTTAAAGATATTTGTGGCGAAAGTTATAGCCTTCTGGACAAAGTGCCGTTCATCAATATTACATCTTGATAAATGATCGGCTGCCAGCTGTCAAAAAACTAGTATGTGTTCACTGAAAGTGTGTTTAACGCCCCCTATGAAAGCTTCAATTTGGAATGGAAACGAGCACAACATGTAATATATCCTCTAAGGCTTGCACAAAATCTCATTGACGTTGTTCACATTGGACTGCCTCCTTCGACTTTTTTTTGACATGAATCCCGTCAAGACGTCAAAACGGTATTCACATTGGACTGCGTCCTCTGTCAATATTCAATATTCCTTTAAACGCATTAGAAGTCTACGAATACGCTATTATTATAAAAGGCGTGTTTTTTTGCCAGCACGGGAAAAAAAACGACGTCGGTGCCAAAAAATGTATAATATAAAATGCAACAACTAGCTAATCCCACCACGTCGGCGTGAATTACATACTTGCTATCGATAGTTTGTATGAAAACTCCATTTTAGGTGTTTTTTTCCAATCCCGCAGGGAGCTAGTTGAAAAAAACCATATCGGGGATTAGCGATGCCAAATATGGTTTCAATAAAAAAAACTATAGATAACAATTATGTAATTCCCGCCGGTATTACAGTTTTTTTCCGTGCTTAAGTTAAGCCCCGAAAATTATCTGGGTTTACCTAAGCCCATTGGGGATTAGTTGTTGTTGCATTTAACATGTAAATTATTTAGCCCCGAATCGGTTTTTTCATCCAATTTCCTTCGGGTTTGGAAAAAAACACGCCTTTTGTTTTACATCAACTTTTACAACCTTTTGTGTAAAAATTTAAAAATCTTAGCAGCACTTATTAAATTTGCTTAAAACACTCTTGGACTCTTGTCTCAATAGTTGGACATCTCCTTACTTAAAACGCATTCCAACAGCTGTCTAAATATGTTCTCATACACTTACTGACACCTCTGTTATTTGTCAAGTTCGTGAACATTTGGATACGTTCAATGAAAAATTCATTTATTTTAAGATAACTTTTCTTCTTAGACAACCACAGTCGTATTTATATACGTTGTCTAACTTTAGACAGCCGTCCAAGTTATAGATAAACATTTTAATTTGATGTTTGAGAGCAATATAACTTAGGCAATGGACTCAGTTGTCTAAACCTTGGCTAATGTAACATTTTGTTTAATCAAATCATATTTACAACTATTTCGAACTATTTTGAAAGAAAAAAGACACTGTCTAACTAGTACAAATTCTAATACCAAAGTCAATGTCAAAGCCCATGTCCAAAGTAAGACATATCACATACTTTGGAATGGGCTTACATAAAATAAGGCTGTAGGAAACAACATCAACAAGAAGGTGTTGACAAATTTGAAGAAATATTCAAGTCAAAAGAACAAAGGTGCATTTTAGGTAGGGTTGCCATTTGTCCGTATTTTCCCAGATATGTAAATTTTTTTTCCTATGGGGCTTAGATTTTTAGATTTTTTTAATTCACAACGGAATTATCCCCAATTCATACTCAAAGTAATTGTTTAATATTATTAATTTAATGCCTATTCCTAACATCAAACAGGAACATCTCAAATTAAAGAAATAAACAGAATTTTTTAGCTGTAAAATGTCAAAATAATTATCTTTTCGATACTATGTCAGTTAGATTTGTGTTCTTTCTCTAAGTGAATTCCTTTGATTTGCGGAACTCTGGACAAATTGAATTTATTATTAATTTGATTTATAGATACATTTAGGTCTATTCTGCCATATCTGTTATTCTGCTATGAATTTTCTGCTATGAATCATAAAAGATTTTTTATAATGTGTATTCAGAAGTTCGATCTTTTATAAAATTCTGTTATGAAACTTCGAAAACGAAATATGCAAGCAAACAGAACTAAAATCTGTTGTCAATCAGCTGTTCTAAAAAAAATTCATTACTGACACTTAAATTGAAGTGGTTGTTCGCGAATTGAAATTAACTTTTTGAATTTGTATATGTAATTATAGTTTGTTTATATTAGAGAAACCTCGAGATCCAGTGCAATTGGACAGATGGAAGTTCGCACATGGAACATCAACTAATACGAGCCAAAGTTATTGATTCTAGCACCATCATCTTGGTTCTGGCTTCGTATATGAATAATCCCAAAGAACAAGATCCTGGCGAGCTGGTAGATTTTTACCCAGAAATCTCTCTTCGGTAACGATGGAAAGAAGAGTGACATCATGAACAAGTATTTCTTCGTGTATCAAGACAAGTCACAAAAAGGAAGTGGAGAACCTGGGCTGATTCCCATCTCGTTCATTTGATCTCGCCCTTAATGAACTCAGGATCACGGCTGGGGATTTCCAGATCCTGGACAACATGCAAGTCGTCTTGAGCTAGTTTCACTGACAAAGTCAAAGTCAAGCCCATTAGGTACTCGCTTATAGAATGGCAACATATAAAAGTGAGTTGTTGGGGTTAGTGGTCCATGGGCGATGCCACCACCCTTGAATAAGGGTGAACGAATGGATGAATGTCGGGCACGTCTACCACCTTTTTGTGGCCATGGCTTACGGCCACCATCACGCATCTCCGAACGCGATTTCGTATGAGCAAAACTAACGTAACGATACTTTCGTTGCCATTCGATGTTCTCTTGGATAACATCAACTCGTGGATTGGTGGCAAACACGTCGGGATGTAATTCAATCAGACCGAGTTTTTTCTCTTCAATTGTATCGGATTTGCACGGATTACTGTTCTAGCGGGAAGATGAGAGCTGGAGATGGTTGGATAACTTTGGTGGTGGTCAGGTGTCGCTCGGAATGAATGAGATGTTTTGTTTTATTAAATAAATTAAAATCTTTTATGATAAAAGTCACAAAAATTTGTCTTTTATTCTTTTATTATTAATAACAGATTTCATAACAGATTTTGGCAAGCTGAATGCCAAAAATGCGATTCATAAAAGATTTTTTGAGATTTCGAACTGTTGACAGTTCATATGAGATTTTGTAGCAGATTTCATAACAGATTTTGTCATGCCGAATACCAAAATTATAATTCATAAAAGACAGCACAAATTTTTATATGGAAATTCATAACAGAATAAAAGAATAAAAGATCTTGCCGAATAGGCCCAATTACCTTCGAAATGTTAAACTTCTGAAATTGTTCAAAAAAATTAGTTTCTTTAAATATAAAAAAAGTGTGTTTTTTTCCCAGTTTTGCACTATTTTATATCAATTTGTCGGGGAAATTCAGGGATTTTATATCTCAATAGCTACTTTTATCAAAACATTTCTGGCAACACTAATTATAGATCTTCACTCTCCATCTAATTAAAATAATGAAAATTATAATTTGTTTTTTGTTAGTTGATTTCTTTTCACATTTCATAAATATCAAACAGATACATTTTTGAATGAATTGATTAATTATTCATCCAAAATAATATAAATATCTTGATGATTGACAATTTTCTTTTACCAAGAAATCGTTCATATTCATGGAATATTATTTTTGTGTGCGAAACATTTTTATTACACATAATATACCTAGTACCTACCTACATATTCGAATAATATCCCTCGGGATATAGGCAGGAAGAAGAACACACAGCACATTAGTATTAAGGAATGGTGACAGAAAATTGCATCAAACGTTCATACTCTCTTCTTCTAAACCCCTGCCGTGTGCCGTATCAATTCCCGGCTTTGAGATATAAAAATCTGAAGGTGTTTTCAGAAATTGAAATCAAAGTGAAGTGAAGATACCAGGCAGCGGTGGTGGTTGAGCTGTGGTGACAAAAGACTCCCACAACTCATTTTCATAATGCTTCTTGTATATGTATGTTTATGACATATCTATTTTCCAATATTTACATTGCATGTATGTCAGTATTGTACGTGTATAGGCAAACGTTTACAAGGATTTAATTACATATGCATGTGTAATGTATAGGCACATGATATGTGTGTATGTGCGATATTTTCACACCTGCTGCTTTGGGTTATGCAAATACTGTGAGTATTGTGAATTAGTAATAAACTGGTAATGGGGTGTGGTAGATACAAGTTAACACTTGTAGACGAACATGCCTATGCATCAAGAACAAGAACGAAGAAAATGTCCTTTTGTCTTCCCTTAAGAGAGACAATACAGCATAATATTATAACAACGACACATAAACAAAATCATCATCCGACAATTTAATTAATAATCTATATTTTATATTTTCTTGATGTACATGCATAGGTATGAGTAGATATGTAAAATAAAATTATGAACCAATGTAGTTAAATTTGTTTTTATAAAATGGAAATGTAGAACTTTGAATTGTACAGATGAAGAAGTCGATCATATATAGGATATCCTTCATTTTAAGTTTCTTTTGCGACTTCAGTTCGTTGTTTTATCTTCTTCCCTACTCTCCATCTATGCTCCTTTTCTTTCCAATTGAGAAGGCCCTTCTGTCCATAAGCCTGTTATAAAGTTAAACGGCACTCATCGTCAAAGTAGGATCCTGACCGTGTAAGACTAAAACGATCCGTTGTAGTTTTAAACACCTGACAATTTCAATTGAGGCTGAAAATAATTAATACTGTCAGTCTTATCTATAAACCCATTCCAAAGTATGTCTAACTTTGGACAGCTTTCCAACTCCAAAAAGTTATTTATAAACATTGTTACATCGATTTTCTATAAGACTGTAACTCTCACTACGTCTCTAAACTTGAAATTTCTGTAATGGCATCGCTAATCCCCGATATTGTTTTTTTCAACCAGTTCCCTCCGGGATTGAACAAAAACGCACCTATTCTCATCTACCTCACCCTTCAACGAAAAATGATAAAATGATATAAAATGGAACATTTCGGATATGAAACATGAATACTCAAGTGGTTATGGTCAACGAACAAAAAATAAAAAAGTCATATTAAAATGAATGACATGTTCATTGAACGTATCCTTAAGTTCACAAAATTGACAGTTTACAGGGATGTCAGTGAGTACATGAGGACATATTTAGACAATTGTTGGAATGCGTCTATAAATGAGGAGATGTCCAACTCTTTTTAGACATTGGCTAGCTATCTTGATTAAAACTTAAACCCGGCTGTAAACTATACACATTCAATGTAAATACATCCGGATTTAAGTTTCAATCTGGTTGTGTCGAGAGAATATTATGAGCGCATGTGTTTGATATGCAAACAAATCAACGTCAAAATATGGATGAAATAAATAAAATAAAACGGAATTTTTGGAATAAGCTAAAGGCCATACTAAGGGATTTAATTTTAAGGTGGCAAATTAAACCCATAATCAAAACCTTAAAAACATTTGTCAGTCATTCTCGATCTTGAATTAACTCATCGAATTTGGTGAGTTAACTCTGGGAGTCTGGATTAACTGAATAGATATTTCTGACAGAACTGATTCAAAACAATTTCGAAATAGAGAGGGCGACACTATAATGGAAATCACCCTTTCCTATTTTCCATAGTGTCAATTAGTATCGACTTCTCTGTTTCAATAGTGAAAGCGCATTTTCATAGTCTCCTTTTGGTTTCTAAAGATTTTTTACAAGTGTTTTTGACAACAACAACAAGTTAATACTTCAGTGAAAAACTGCATATGAGTTCAATTTATTTGCAAGATTAACTAACTCTGGTTTAACTTAGATAGTTAATTCAGACTCATGAAAAACTGGCCCTAATTGTTTAGTTCTGACTCCGAGTTCTGAATTTTCACACAAATTCACAAATGAATACTCCATCTCGTTGGAGTAGGTATATGCGGACGTCATGTGATAGCGTAAGCGTGTTAGGGAGAAAAAAAAGAAGAAACTTTCAGCATTCAGCAAACGACAGAATGATTGACGGTGAATTACAGCGACAGCCCTTCATTGGCTTGTTTGCGGGGGTTAAATAATGGGATATCGGCGCAGGGCGGAGGCGTTGGGACTGAGTTGAGCATGTGTGTACCGTGACATATGAGCTATATGAGGACATACACAGTATAAATCTTCTCCATGAAAAGACAAAAACGCACACGTGGCAGGATTGTGTGATTTATTCGATCACTGAGTTGTCAGGGTTTGTGCGAAATGGCTGACGAAAAGTAATGATGGTTTATTAAGGATTAAACGAAACAACAACAAAGAATCGATTTTCTTGCGAATCAAAAACCAACTTTGGCAATAATTGTCTCGGTGTGGCAAAAATGTGTCTCGTTATTTCATTTCTTTTGTTTTGTTTTTTTCGGTCACATTTTTTCTCAAGTAATATTGGGGTTTATCAAGAAGTTTAGTGTAAGGAATCTCGACGAAAATAGTTTACCAAAGTGATTTATATTATTCAGCAAATGATGGCACTTACTCTCCAATTTTTTTTTGTGGATTTGATGAGGTAGTGTGACCTGTTAGTTATTTTGTCGGATAAACTTTTTCTAAATTGGGAAGATATTTAATTATTAATTCAAGACACGAAATCATTTTGGCAGGAAATGAATAACGATTAATGGGAAGTGATATACTTTTGAATGGCATGTAACTTCTTACATTATAGATAATATATAACTACGACATATTGAAGAAACTTTGATTTGGATTTTCCAACATTCTCGATGTTCATGTTACCATTATTGTTTGAAGAACAACAGAATAATTTTTTGTTTCATGTTTTTCATCAAGAACTGAACTGACAAATTTCATAATATGACATATTTTGCCAAAATGTCAAATATCGAAGTTTGGGGATCATCTACTCTCAAATAAATATGCATTGCCAACATTTTTAAGAATTATTACGAACAATAAATTTGGTATGACATTTAGGTAGTCTTAATGCACATAGCACACAAATCTAAGGTAATATGTTGCGCAGGTTGTCAAAGTTGAAAATGTCAAAAAATTAAAAATGGCTATTCCAGTGCCCACAGGAACTCTACACACATTAGAAACAACAACAAAATGCTGAAATTAGACAGGTAAAGGGGCACTGCATCCACCATTTTCCCACCATGTTACTTCGATTTTGACAAATGCGCAGAACTGAACAAAAATTAAAACGCTAATGATATTACCTTATAATATGTGTACTGTGGTCTTAATGCCTTCGGTCCAGGACTGGGAGAATTGGGTGAATCAGGTAGATGTAGTCGTACTCGTACGGATCAAACAATTTTCACAAAAAAAAAACATCTACCAACCATCAACTGTCAATTTGCAACCTGAAAATATTGAGAGAAAAATCAATTTTCAGACTTTTCACATTGACAATTCATTGTATTGTAAGGTAATTGGTTATTGTCAGGGAATTTTGACAAATCTGATATTATTGTCATTTGAAAATTGTCTGTTATACTTAGCTTTACAAATTACAATTGTGAAGCACTTCATTATTTTTTCAAATTGTTGCTTAACATTTTGATGTTCATTTTGATGTTTAAACACCTACAGTCGTATTTATAAAATTTACTCAGAACACTCCTGGACAGTCGTCCAGCTGGACAGTGTGTAAATAGTTGGGTTGGAAATCTCCTTATTTATTCCAACAGTTGTCTAAATATGTTCTTATACACTCACTGACATCTCTGGAATCTGTCAATTTCGTGAACGCCAAATGGCTTCGTTCAACGAACTTTTCATCATACATACCCACTTTAGAATTCTGAAGTTCTCCCATACACAAGCAACAAAAAAAACACTTGTTGGTGGGAAAACAAACACTTTTTCAAAGGGTCGACTATAGTGTGAACATTGCGATTTGTCGTTGTATATGAAAGTTTATTTGTTTGTATTGCATTGTTTTCCCCACAAATAGAACTGTCAAATTAGAAAAAGGTAGTTTTGGGAAAAGCCCAATAGGTTTAGAGTTGGACAGCTGTCCAAAGTTAAAGCCCTTCCACACTATCCCACTGAGTATTAATACATGTCAAAAAAGTGTGAAACAAATCATGTATAATAGTGTGGAAACAAAATATGATATTCCCATCCTAGACGATTTGACATGTGTTAATACATGAGAATTTTTAGAATGGTTCTAATTCTGTCACACATTTCATCACATTTTTATTGAGGTTAAATTAAACTGTTGTGTGTGGTCAAAAAATGAAAAGAAATTTCTCTCACAAATTTGGCAGTAGCATGGAATTCTTTTCCACTTTGTATTAATACTCAGTGGGATAGTGTGGAAGGGCTTTTAGACATACTTTGGAAAGGGTTTATAAATACGCCTGCTAAACTCTAAGTATAGGGAATTTGAAATTGTAGATAGATGTAGTAGTCCTGTCAATGAAGCATTTGATTTGGAAAAAATCGCCGGAATGCTGGATTTTGGTATATAGCCTCCTCTTGGCTTTCTCAAGAAACTGTAAGCCCCCATAGACATGAGCGCCGCTAACAATTTTATGGGGGGTTGACGGTTTCTTAAGAACACCATAAGGAGGATTTATACCAAAATCCAGATTTCCGGTGATTATTTCCTAATTGGGCTTTTTTTATGGCTATTGACTGGATATAAAATTGAAATATTGGTTGAATTTTCTAAAAAAAAAAAAAAATATGACATTGATATTATGTAGGTATACCTATAATATTATTATTACATAAGGCGACGAAGTGTCAAAAATATGGGTTTTTAACATAAAAACTTTTAGGTAGGGTAATTTATACATCCACATCTGTAGGTACTTTAAATGAGTATACCTACCAACTCATTTAAAAAATCAGAAAGTTATACTTAATTATTTATTGTTCTATCCTCATATTGTCTTGCCAAACAAATCCTAAGCCCAGCTACCCCTGGTTAACTTTTATAAAAACAAAATCCCTTGAGCCTAAATGAACTTGTATCAATTTTTTATAAAATTAATAAATAATTAGTAGCTATCTAAGTTTTCTTATGTCTATTAAAGATTAAAATCCTAAACCCTACTCTAATGTTGAAAATGCCTTATATCAGCCATAATATTTTATTAAAATCATATATCCGTTTCAAGTTTCCTTAAGTATAAATGAACTTGTTTTTTTATATTTTTTTGCTATTTTCGTCTTCAAATACTTTTTATGGCATAAGGTTAAGAAATTTTTGTTAGCATTACTAAAATATACCTAAACCTATGCCAGATTCAATACTCGTTGAATATTTAACGACTAACCCCATCTGGCTCTAGAAGTTCTTATACGTTTTCAAAATGAAAAAAGAAGTATGGATAATGGAACTAATGCTTAAGTTCTTACAAATTCAAAGCAGTAATGGCAGAAGCACTCACAAGCGCAGCAAAAAAAAAGAAAGTGATTGCGTAGGAAGTTTATGATGGCTGTTTTGTATTGAATCTGCGTAAGATTTTTGCTGAACTCGTGCGGAAAAAAAAGCACCAAAGAATATAGAAACAACGCATATGCTTTGATAACATCAGGAAGTTGCCAGAAACAAGGCCGTATTTAACTATTTATATAAATATAGGGGAAAATGGGGGAAAAAAAAACAAAAAAATTCTTATCGATTTTTATTTTTTTTTACTTTTGAAAGATTTTATACTTAATGGATGGCTTTATGGGTGCAGTGCAATAAGACCCGCGGAAACAAAAGCCCACGGGTTAGCAAAAATTAAGCTATTTACAGGGTGAAATGGGGTTGATCAAACAAACAAAAAATACTATCAGATTTTGAATTTTTTTTTTTTAATTTTGAAAAGTTATTTCAATAGAATAGATTTCGAAGATATTTTTCAAATAGGGTGACCTAGGGGAAACCAATAAAAAAAAGTTTCCCACTTTAAATTTTCGTTCCTTGTAATCTCAATTACATAAACAGGATTCCTCATCAATTTTCGATTTTATTGCGAAAATAATAAAGAAAAAAATTGCAAAAATTAAGCTATTTAAAGGGTGAAGTGGGGTAAAACATAACACTTTCAGATTTTGAATATTCTTTTTAATTCTGAAAGGTTACAAAGGATATTTTTAAAATTTACCTATTTATAGGGTAACAAATAGGGGAAAAGAAAAAAAAAGAAAGCTTCCCATTTTAAGATTTCATTCTTTGCAATCTCAGTTAGGTACGTGAACAAGATTTCTCATCAAAATTTCCCGAGTTTATTGTGACAGTAATAAACAAAAAATTTTAATTAAAATGAAGCTATTTATAGGGTGAAAGGGGTTAGTTAAACAAACGAAAAATAGGTACCGTCAGAATTTTAATATTCTTATGTATTTTAAAAGGTAACATCAAGAAAAACATAAAGCTTCCCATCTTCAATGTTCGTTCTCTGCAATCTCGTTTACATAAAAAAGATTCCTTATCAAAATTTCTCAGTTTTGTTATCAAAATACTGAGAATAAACATTGGATTTAAAATTTAGCTATTCATAGGGTAAATTGGGATGAACACAAAATATGGAATCCGATTTAAAAACTAATGCTTTTTGTGTTTGAAAGGTAATTAATTTAAGGATGAACTTCGGGGATCACTTTATGTTTTTTTAAAATATTCGTGCATATATATATAAAGGGTAAATTGGGGTAAAAACAAAAACAAGTGGTATTCCATTTTAAAATCTATTTGTTTAAAGATAGTTTATATTAAGAGGATGGACATCAAGCCTAAAACTATATAGACATTTCTCAAAATTTAGCAATTTATAAGGTGAATTTGGGTAAAAATAAAGACATTGCATATTTTTAAGTACTTTAAGAATAGCTAATTATTTTCTATTGTAAGTTGAAACTTTGAGATAGGCTTTAGGGTTTAATATTTTTTTAAAATTTAGCTTGACAGCTGCATAATGTTTTTTTATGTTTTTTTCCAATTATATTTTTGAGTTATGGAAAATGAAATAAAATTCTTGTAGATACATATCTCTACCTGTCGACTGGCCTAATACTTCTAAGTGCTTTTGCAAGAATACACACTTAACCAAAACAAATTCTAATTTCTTTAAATTTCATTTCGACTTTTCAATAACTTTTCTCTCGCTCAATTCATTTGGCCCGGATGTCCTTTTATTCCAATGCCATACACAACCTTTCACTAATTATATTTTTCTTCTAAATCCGATTAAAATTAATGAAACTCTCTCTCACAGAGGATTCTCGAAACGGAACTGAAATCTCGCCACTCGAGTTGAAACCTATGAACAAAAAAAAAAAAAAGTAAGTAAATTCGAAACAAAGAACATCTATTCCAGCACAACACAAAATGCATTTTACCTTTTGCCAAAAACAAAAAATAAAAAGATGAAAAATAATTAATATGTATACCTATGTAGGTAGTTACAAGGAGAAGTAAGCTCACATAAAATAATTCCTTTTTTTTTGTCAAGCTTATAGAGCATGAAGACCTAAAAAGCGATGAGGTTCTTGTTCTGTAAGCCCTGGCCTAACTTTTTGCTCAGAAAATGCAAGTTAGGGGCGGTATAGAAGAGGTTATTACCAACTTCAGATGCAATTTTATGCATCTTAGCCATCACAAGGACCTCATATAATTTATATAGGTACCTATAGTAAGCGAATAAAATAATACTTAACGAAATTCGGGCTAGCTCCGCAGGGTTCCTTATAATATACCTTTCACAACTTGCATCTTTTGTTTATGGGTGTGTGTATGTCCTCCTGATGGTAGAACCAAACAACAACAAAAAAAGGAAACAAAAGTTATTATTTCCTTAAAATAAATTTTCGTTGTAATTTCAGACAAAGAATCGAGTTCAGGGCATCATCAAGGAGAGTTGGGTGGCTGGCCTGGCCATTTCGATGCTCTGTAGATATTGTTAGATATATGTACCTACAAAAAACGCACACTCACTTGTTGTCTATTTTTTCGTTTTTTTTTTCACAATACATCAGAGGACCGGGGGGGGGGTTAGGCTAACAAAAATACCCAACTTCCCCGCAATATAATAGTAAAAGTGGCACTAGCGGAAAATAGCAACAGTAAAGTAAAAACAGCAACAATCAGCACACATACAAGCAAACACAATATAGTCACACGCACACACGAGTTTAACAGCTTTTTGCACATGTAGTAGTGTCTGGTTTTAATGTGTATACATATACACTGTGAGTGTGTATGTGTATGTGTATGAATACAAGGATATACATTTCTTCCACCCACGTTAAACTAGAACGAGATGAAAGCTCGGAAAACCCTGGCCGTAACCAAGGTAACCTTCTGGGGTCCTCCAGGATTAGCTTTTCATCATTTTTATTCTTCTCTCCTCCGTTTTGGCATCACGTACCTACCAATCTACCAAAAAGGTGGCAATGGTTTACACACAAGGAATTTCAATAGATGGTATGAGAACAAATATTCACAACTACCAAACCAAGTCATCACCAGCAGCATGAGCTCGAGCAAAGGAAATGGCAAAAGTGTATCTGTATCTATGGATGTGTATATATTTGTGTATAATCTGGTGTGCTTTCTACCCATTTTTGCACTCAATCAAAGGCAAATATTATATTAATAAAATGGATTTCGCCTTTATGTATGTTGGGGGAGGCGAAGGCTTTATGCTATACGATTGAGAATGTTTTGTTGTTTTTGTTTTGTTATTTTTTTTTTTTATTTTATATAGAAGAGAAGAGGTGACGGACGATATGATAAAGCAAGGATATAATGCTGGGATGCTAAAATTCCGAACGGATGCCATAACCGGAGAGAAGTGCAAATAGACAAAGAGCGAATGTATATTTCCAGTTCGATGTACCATCCGAACCGAAACCATGCCATGGTACAACTACTATACGTAGGTAGGTACTGTATATATACAGAGTATTGGCCCTGGGGCCATGAAATTTTCTGCTGAAGGATATTTTAATGCAAACGTGTACCCAAAACGATTATATGTGTGCAAAAGAAAGTTGCATTGCAATAAATACACTGGAGGCTTGGAATTTCAAACCAGTTTTATTTATTTGAATTAGCTATTTGTAAAAAAAATATAGGGGGTAACTTAAAATTGAAAATAATTATGTGAAATGGACGGAAATGAAACTACCTTGTCAAGTTTTAAATATCTACTGATACAAATCTTAACGCCACCATATCTAATTATTATATTTTTATGTTTATTTAACGAGTTGCTTTTATGCTTTATTGCCACGGAAAAGTTTTATTGTTTCTAGTCGTTTACAGTCCTGTTGCGCGGGGTGATACTAAAACTCCAGTGTTGTAACTGGCATAACTGGAAAAATGTTATATCTTTCGGACCATTCGAGCGCTCAGAATCATACACATTGTTTTGGGGTATTTAACGGTAACATTATTTGGGAATATCGTTAGAATACTTGATCGCCCAAGCACTGTGAGGACTCCACGTGCCATCAAAGCCGTGGAGGCTCGAAACAGACCAACAAAACTGAATTCTCGTCGCGAGAAATGAGTATTTTAAAAAATCTATGTCTTTTATTGTTAAAGAAGATTTGGGACCCAACGCAAATAACCTTGGCACCTGCTCCAGTGCTCACAGTCACATTGAATCAAAAACGGAACCAAAAATCGAAAGCTCTGCTTAGTCGGTACGCGAAGAATGCTCACAAACAAATTCTGTTTACTAACAAAAGGAAAATCTTAACAGTCGAAGAATGATCGTAAACCAGAATGATCGACTTGCATGCTCGAACATCAGAACTCAGAACTCATTAAGAGGTTTGAAAGAGGCTACCATCCCACTTTACGTAATGGTTTTGCTGGGAGTGGCCATCCGGTAACGCCCTTCGTTTTTGTGAGAAAGGAGTCAAAACTTTACCAAACGTCTGTTTTAGAAGATGTCGTTAAGCCTCTCAATCAGACTATATTCGCCAACAAGCCATGAACATTCCAAAAAGGTTTCACCCAAGAATGAATCAGAAACAATGTTCCGAACTTCATAATACCGTTTGATTGACCAACATGGTAGTCCAGACTTCATACCAGTTGGATTACAAACTGTGCTCCGTTTCAAAGGAAATAATCTGCTCTAGTAGACACCGAGATATTGAGTCATTAGGGCGTGCAGTATCGATGGTTGGCCGGTGCATCTTAGGTCGTGTATTAAGGCAAATGGTGGCCATTTTGAATGATGTTTTTTATGATTAGTAGCTATTGATTTTCCCAATGAATAATATACAAAAGTTTTTAAATTTTTATGAGAATTGTTAATAGCTAGAGAGTATAAGCGAGTATATGGACTCTCAATGTAAGAATCTTTTCTATCTTGGATTTTTTGCTGATAAACTCTAGACTGGTGAGAAAGTGTCATATCGCATCCTTAGAATGAAAGTGACCTAACTCAAAATTCCTGTAACTTCCGATTTTTCAATAAACTGACCTTTAAAAGCGAAATGAACTCTAAAACCAGGTTGTAAAAAAGATGCCGAATTTATTAGTTAGGTCACTTTCATTCTAAGGGTGCGATATTCTAAGTCAGTACCATACAAAAAAGTTTGCTTATTTAGTGTTAAATGGGCTCCAATCTGTGAAGAGTTTCTCCCTGAGGCAATATGTCAATTTTCAGCTTCCTATTCTAAATTCCCAGCACCCTGTTTCAAGTAGTCCTGACCAAGTGATCTGGTATCTGCGATGGCTTGATTTTAAAACCGAACGGAGTTTCGCTCTTCCTTGTCGCCTCGAATTTTTTCAGTTATATTCATTAGATTTCATTAGATCAGTTAGAACACTCTTATCTTGGGCATTTTTTCAACTAGACATGGTCAGTCCTATTTATTAGAGGTCCAATTTTCGACGACTTTTTGCAGCAATTGGGGCCGGATGTCAGCAATAACGCGCCGAATATTCTCTTCTAAGGCGTCAATCGTCTCGGGCTTATCTGCGTAGACAAGCGACTTCACATAAGTCCACAAAAAAATATTCCAGCGGTGTTAAATCGCACGATCTTGGAGGCCACGCCACAAGCCCACGACGCGATCGATAAATATATAAATAAATTGATTGTTTCGTTGGCTGTTATGGCATTAGCACCGTCTTGTTGAAACCAAAGGTCGTCCACATCAACATCCTCCAATTCAGGCACGAAAAAGTCATTAATCATGGCTCTATAGCGTTTTCCATTGCCGGCTTCATTTTTGAAGAAATATTGACCAATGATTCCCTCTGCCCATAGGGCACACCAAACATTGACTTTTTGAAGATGTAACGGCATCTCAACAATGGCTTGTGGATTATGATCACTCCAAATACGACAATTTTGCTTATTAACGTACCCATTCAACCAAAAGTGAGCTTCATCGCTGAAGCTCGTCGCGCAAACCGAACCATTATTTTGGTGATAAATTTGCTCAATTTGCAAACGTTGTTCAGGAGTAAGTTTATTCATTATAAAATGGCAAACCAAACTGAGCATAAATCAAGTGACAGCTGTCAAAAAGACCAACTCCGAAAAAAGTATTGTCAGATTGAAAACCACACGTCTAAAAAAAAAAACCCGTTAGTTCATCTCTTTATTTATAAACTAAAATATTCCGTTAAACTTTTTTGTAGTATCTTTATTCCTTCCAGAATAATTCCAGCATTCAGTGCAATTGACGTGCATATCAAAGATACTGAATTATAAAGATTGGAATCCTTGGCTGTCATTCTGAAAAAAACAACAATGTACACAAATGGGTTTTGGGGGATGGAACGTACGAAAGATTCCAATCTTTATAATTCAATATCTTTGGTACATATATACCTATCTATTCTCATTTATGGCAGGTTCACATTGGCGTTGATTATTTAAAAGCTGCAGAACAACGCGATAAAGGTCCTGCAACCACTTTACACGTTAGGTATACATAACTACGCAAAATAAAATTAGGTACTTGTATGTTTATTCAATTGTTTTGACATATCACAGAAAAACTTATTGCCATTCTTTTTTTTTAGTTTTGTTTATTATTTTGTTTATTCATTTCATTGTGGATATTCTGGATAAATATTCTGTCTTTTTAATCTATTTAACTCGCCTTATCCGGAATATTTCCCAAACCAACGCGAAAGTTGAAACATTCGGAACTACGATGAAACTTTCAGCTGTCAATAGATATAAGCTGCGTACTCTGATTTATCACTCTGTAAATATATTTTGACAGCCGAAAGTTTCGTCGCCGTTCCGGAATGTTTCACGCTGGTTTGGGAGAGCCTTTATTCCTTTCGTTGTGTGAATTGGATGAAAATCTCAAGTTTAATTTTTGACACTTATGAGGTAAATCTATTCGTGGAACCGTCAAAATTTAATCTCGGATAAAAATTAATCGAAATTTCAATCCAATTCACAACCAGCCTTGATTATTAAAAAAGAAACAAAAAGGAAAAAGCTTTAAATAAAGATGGTGTCAAAACCCTATAGGCCTCAGCTGGTCGTCTTCTTAAAGGTAGAACTACAATAGTCGGATTCCGACGTAAGTGGTCGTACGAAACGAAACGAATACAAAGAATTTATATGACGTGCCCATAATTAAGGTTTGCTTCGTTTCGACCAATTTTCGTTAACTTTTGCTTTCGGAAGTCAAGAGCGCTCACCGACCGCTCCATGCGTAAGTGAACTGAGAGAATTTTCTTCCGACATCTTCCGACTATTATAGTTCTATCTTAAGGTTATACGTCACACCGGAGCACCGTTTTAATGTCTCTTGGGATTTTGCTAGTTTAGTTCCTTTTAGGAATTTTTTTGCATAATTTTCAGGGTATTTTATTGAACTGAATATTTACGTAGGTACATAAGTAAATCTATTAAAAAAAGTTCGGAGCACTACGTACACCGTTCTTATGACACGAAAAAAGTTCAAAAGTCGGTATTTGTGGACTATACCTAACTGTTTCCAGTTTTTCACATCGATTCGGTTACATTTCTTTCGTCCAACCACCTTAGGTGTTGTCCTCCTTTCACGTGACACAGTTATCGGAGTCATTGAACTTTATGAACAAATCAATTCCAAAACTGCTTAAGTTAACAACATGCTTTTATACCTGTTATCGTCAAAGACTTCAAACGTTTGGAAATTTAACGAACTGTCAGATAATCAGGTCACCCATTTTAACAAATGGAATATTATTGATATTATTAAATGTAGGTACCTATGAATATAACGGTTTCCGTTTTGCTTTGCCATCATGATTCGAAACGATTATTCTTTTTTTATAAATAGGTAGGTATCTAAGGCACTGGTATATTTTTTAAATATATCATCAGAGAAAAATCTTTATTTTAAGATTTAAATCACGTACACATTTTAGCTCGTTTGGTTGCACCCAGAATTAATTTCTATGCCAACACGACTGCAGGGTGGCCATATTTTTCACTTTATCATCTTAATCCGTTTTGGTTTGTTCGCGTGTAATAAAATAACCCTATTTGTTCTTAAAAGTGTGTTTAGTTATACCATTGACTTCAATTCACCTAAAAATCTACATAAGATACCTACATACAGGTACCCTTATTCAAGAACGATAAATATCTGCAATTTGAATGTAATTTACTTAAATATATTTTATCACAAGGAACCTACAGATAATGTAGGTATATTTATACCTATATAGTTTCAAACGATAATTTTTCTTATCATTGTAGATATAAAGGCTTTCTTAATTGGAAATTTGTATGCTGTATCTATCTCAATAATTCTACCTCCATGTAGATAGATGTTGGTATTTGTTTTTCAAAATCCCAAATGATTTTATTTCATACTAATTCGCTTAAATTTACGGGCCTTTTGTGAAAGACAGCAATCATTGAAATTAATCCATAAATCCAGGAAGTGAATTAATGTTTGCATTTGGCTTAAGCAAATTCATCATAGTCCAAAATACTATGGATAGATATAAGACAATAATATTCTGGGACTAAGGCCTCTAGTATATAATCTCTTTTAAAAGAAACACATTGGCGGACTTATGATTATGGAGTTCTAAGGCCATATTTTACGACCGTGAATAACATCGATTTTTTTTACATATAGTAATTTTGACAAACACAAGATATGTATTTTTAAAAAAATGAAACTCAAATTGGAGCGGTTTTTTCTTAAATATTTTTAATCTATTATATATAAACTTTGAAATCATTTTTAAGAAAAATTTTATACGCCATTTTTTAGTGTTTATAAGTGCGGAATAAAAAATAAATTTTGAAAAAAATCATCGTACCCATTTTGGGAATATCCATTTTCCAAAAACTGATTTTAAATATTTTTTCAAAAATTCAAAATTATTTTTTTTTCAAAATTTTGATACCTACGCAATATTAATTAAACTTCTTAGAAGCTCTTGTGTAAAAAATTTCATTAAAATCGGTTCAACAAATAATGAGATACTTGAAAATCAACAAAATGGTTCTATGGGAATTACCATTTAAAACCACTTTTCGAAAATAGGTTTAAAAAAAAATTACTGAATTTTTTTAAACAAAATTTGTGGCCACTTTTTTGAGAAAAATAATATGCATTTTTTGCTAACTGAAAAAAACGTGCCCAAAGTTTAAAGAAAATCGACAAAATCGCGAGACCCACTTTTTTCGACTTCACTTTCATCGTAATGTTTGATCAAAATCTCGAGTTCGATTTTTTGTACAGATGCATAACTTGTCATATATGTACAAAATTCAACTACCATAAGCTAACCCTCGTATTTAATAAAAGAAGAACTGACATCAAATGTATTTTATTTTGTTATTTCCATGTTGAAATGAACAATATGTTTCGTCGAAAATTTGGCACCAATGTTTTAGATTTAAATAAAAACGAATTCAGAAAAACTTTATAATTCAAAGTAGGGAGTTGTCTGTGATTGATGTTCGATAACTACCGTGTCCTTTGATATTTAGGTCCGAAAATGTCTATTAAATAACGCGCCTACTAAAACTTGCCGGCCCAAAAAGTTAGCTTTATTTCCTACAATGCTAATCCGCTATTGCTTAGCACACCCTAATGCGACGTTGTGCTTCAATTCTTGTAACGTTATTCTCTTCTCTTCTGTTTTGTTTAGATAAGATAAATTAAATTAATCAAACAGGTACAGCAGTTACATACAAAAATACTAACACAAAACGTTAAATCAATACAACAGGTAAATAAAAATGTATAGTCCTTTTATTTTCAATATACCACAGACTGCTTGCCTCCAACAGCAACTCCAACTTAACTCGACCCCACTCCTTGATTTTCATTGATTTTCAAGAGGGTTGTTATTTTTTATGTATGTATATAAAATATTTATAATTGTATACATAGAGAAAATCGTAAAAGATGTATAGGTATAGGTACTCCAAAGAGATGATGGAAAAACAGAAGCTCCTAAAGAAGACGATGAAAATGGAATCGTCATCAATTTCGAAAATGGCCTCATCTCTTCCTTGAGTTTATCTTTTGAAGGTATCGACATTTTGGACAAAAAAAAAAAACTTTACCATAGGTTTCTTGATGTCAGCAGAAATTTTGTTGTTTCCTGTCCATGTCCATTCGTTTTGGAATCGATCCAAGTTCCAAGAATAAATCTATCACTCTGTGTCGGCTTCTTTTGTTTTAAATTTTTTTTCTGTTTCGTATAAATGCCTATGAAAGTTCTTGAATTTGTGGAACTGGAAGAAGTTTTGTCTCTAGATCAGGTAGGAATTGCAATATATAGCTACAAAGTTCCCGACAAAGACTATGACAGTCATTCTATTTTGTTTTCGAGTTACAAGGAATGAAAAGAGAAAAATGTATTTCACAAAGTTTCTTCGAGTCACAATAAGAATTATGAATCAGGTGATTTTAAGATACTTATGAGGAACTTCTTTTAGGGAACTATGAAAAAAGTCCACTCCCTAATAAATATTTATACAAGAGCTAAAATTGTTGTAGGATTTGAAGGAATAAACCTTGACATAATGAAGAAATGTGTACTGCGTCTACGTGTGTTAATGTTCAAAAAGATACAGTTGTAGTTCGTAATGCAGTTTCCGGAACCAGAAAAGAGTTGGGGAATGAAAAGAATGTCGAATATATTTCTCTTCATTTTTCCAGCAAATTTAAGTTGATTATTTTAAGAGGATTAATGGATTATTCAAAAATAGATTTTAACTGAGCAAAAGGAAGAAAACGACATTGGATTGAACGCTTTAGATTTTGAACATGTGAACAAAGAGGAGATTTAATGCGTTTGCGTGAAAAAGATGGTAGATTCGCATTTGGCAATGTTATTCTTACAGCTGTTTTCAAAACACCAGACTGAAAAAAAATGTCAAGATGTCAAGATTCTTTTGAATAAGGAAAATGTCAAAATTTGGAATCGTCGGCGGCGCACAGTAAGATAGAAGAATTTTTTATCACCATTAATTCAATATCGTTTAAAGTAAGAATGAAATGAAGTGGACCTAGGTGGCTACCTTGGGGGACATCGGAGGTCTTAAGCTAAGTACAGACGATTGTCAGATCTTACAATATTGTCAGAACTGTCAATGGTCTCAAAACAGCTAATAATTAGCTGACAATTGACATATTTCTTACAATGAAAAAAAGGTCCGTTCACACGGTTGGTAGATTTCTACATATTTCTTACAATGAAAAAAAGGACCGTTCACATGGTTGGTAGATTTCTTCCCAAAGTCCGACAATTTGAATGTCAGTTCTTTTTTTATCTCTCTTTAACCAACTCATTGACATTTCGGACAGTGAAGAAATTGTCAGCAATTTTAAGATGACTTCAATTAAAACATCTGACAATGACCAATGAGTCTGACAATGTCCTAATCGACTTAAAATTATAAAAATTGTGTGTTTAGACGATTGTAAGATACCTGACAATTTTTATCAGATTGTCGTCTTACAATGACGTTTCTGACAATATTTTCAGACAAAATTGTGTGTCCAGACGCTTGTAAGACATTTGGAACAGTTTTTTCACTGACAGATCCGACAATATTGTAAGATCTGACAATCGTCTGTACTTAGCTTTAGTACACATTTTAAAGGTATTAGGTATATCATAAGTGTTTTTAATTTTGTTCAGTTCTGCGCATCTGTCAAAATCGAGGTATTATGGTGGTAAAATGGTGCGGACACATGGGCCCCTTTACTTGTCTAATTTCAATATTTTGTTGTAGTTTCTAATAATGCCTGTTGAGTTCCTGTGGGAACTCAAACAGCCATTTTGAATTTTTTGATATTTTCAACTTTGACAACCTGCGTAATATATTACCTTAGATTTGTGTACTTTGACCGGAGATAGCTAACAGAGAGATGGAGGATCTGAAAGCAAACTTTAAACAGAAGAGTTAATGGGATCTGATTTGAAAATAAGGTCAAGTTTAAGACTATGGGCCTTACCAATAACCAAATTTAAAGATGACTTAAATATTCAAGTAAAATGAACCATAATGGTATGGGCTATAAATAATGAACCATACATCACTTGTTTCATATTTCAGAGTCCGCGCCATGTAATATTCATTATTTAGGGTCTACTTAAATATTTAAGTCATACCAGGTTTGGTTTGTTATATATAGAGTGTATTCTATTATGGTCCATTTTACTTAAATATTTAAGTCGTCTTTAAATTTTGTTATTGGTAGGGGCCTATAAGTCCATCTTAGATCCAAGGATGGTTAAATTGACCAAAAAGTAGGGATCTCATCATGGTAGTGGAAATTGAAAATTTGTGAAACGCAACTATTAATTGTGCATTGAATGCAAGCATTGTGTTTAATTTTTAAATTTGGCGAAAAGGCTTATTTATTTGCTATTCAGCACTGAAAACAACAACAACGGCAATATCACAATCCAAAATTTTTTTTTTAAACTTAATAAAATGGAAATAAAGTAAGTACACTTTGGAGTTTGGATGGAAATATAATAAATATAATAATCGAAAACCGCAACCTCTTAAGGCGCCAGTTATAGCAATCAGAAAAACCCATCCGAAAAACTTGAAACAGTATGAAATTGAATCTTTTTTCTGATGGTTGTTTATAGCAATCAGAAAAAATGGGTCAGAAGAAAAAGTGAAGCAGACCGAAAACAAACAAACAGCCGCCAAGAATTTTTCTGATTGAAATGTCAGAAAAAAAAATTTCGGATGGAATTCTTTCAGTGAAACAGAAAAAAATTGGAACACAAATCAATGGAACGATTTGTTCCCTTTTCTATCAAAAAGCAATCAGCTGAAACGAAAGATCTAAATTCATCCGAAAAACAAGTAAATCCATTTAAAAGATATAAACATACAGTCGTATTTATAAAATTTTTGTCTACTTAGACACTGTCTATTTTCAAATTGGTGGAAATATGCTTTATTTAATAAAAATAAATATCACATTATTCACGGTTAGGATAATCTACTCTTGGGTCTTAGTTAGGCAGCTATAAAACAAAAATAAACAAGGTTTTTAAACACATTTTCCAAAGTTGGACAGTTGTCCAAAGTAAGACAACTTTTATAAATAAGACCAACAATGTTTTGGCAACTTTTTTTTCGCGAAAAAAATTCTACGCTGAATTACTCGTCGATTGATATATCATTTGGCTATCAAATCGAATTGAAAAGTAATAAAAACTTCAATCGATTTTTTTTTCGGATGGTTTTTTCAGATCGCTATAAGTGGCGCCTAAGATGGTCAATTGCGCAAATATTATTATCCAAAAAAAAAGTTTAGGGTTCAATCGAGTAAAATCACTTTAAACTTTTTTTTATTGGAAACCTTTTTTAGCTACCAAAGCAATGCAAGTCAGTGCAAGTTTTGTACCGTCGCAAAGTTGGTATGCGAGTCAAAATCAGCTGTCACTGAAATGCAAAATTATTAAAAAAAAAGAAAATAGAAATTAAATCAGCATTTCGGAACGACGCGACGCACGACGAGACTTTCGGCTTTCAACATATTTTACATGAGATTTGCTGAATGGCATTGTCGCGTTGGTGTGGATAAAGGCTCCCCCAAACCAACGCGAAACGACGCCGCGCGGCGACTACGAAAACAATAATAACAACCCGTGGTTGTCAACGAAAACAACACCTTTATTATTTTTTTCAATTCAATTTATTATTTTTTTCGTCGTCGCCACGACAGATTCGCAAAAGATGTACGCAATAGTACTATATTTCAGTTGGATTAATAAATCCACTTTGATTGCACCTTAGATTATAAAGGGTGTTTCTTTTAGACGTGTGGTTTTCAAGAAGAAATAAAACGCATATAATTTAATGTTATGGCCAAGAATTTAGCTTTATTATTAAGATAAGGGTTTGCCATTATGTTTTAAAAATAATTTCGGGCAAGTGGCCGCCGCGGCTGGCTCAAATAAATTCCAGCCGAAAGGCCCCAGCTCCAATTGTTGCACGCGATGGCGGATGGACTCATTCGGGTCTTCTTCGATACTCTGCTCCACAGCAGCAATAGCGTCTTCGGTGCGCACTGCTCGGCGTCTCTGATGATGCGCATTATCCACTAGAGTAAGGGCCAGTTTCACAGTGAAGTAAGTGTCACTTAAGTGCCGAATATGGAAAACTAATTCCCAATTTCACAGTGCAAACTTATCGGAATAAGTGACACTTAAGTCTCCCATGTTGGCCACTTAAGTTCCCTTACTCAGGTAGTAAAACTGCGGCTAAAGTGCCAAAATTGGAAAATTAAGTGCCACTTATTTTGTTAAGTGCGCACTGTGAAACTGGCCCTTAAGATCTATTATAAAATTTTTTGAAAATAGGATATTTTATTTTTTCATTAAATTATTTGTATTTTTAAAAATATAAAGAGATTCAAAAGCATCTAATTTATAAGGATTATTTACATTGCGAATTAATTTCAAATTTTGTAAGCTAAAATTATGGTTATTCTCCAGCATGTGTTGTGCTATACTCGACTTTTCAGGTTCATTGTATTTTACATGTGCAAAATGTTCTTTGAATCTTTTCATATAATTGGTCTTCTTGTCTGTCCTAGATATTCCTTCCTACAATCGCTGCATCCAATATGTAAATTCCTGATTGTTGATTTTTTTTTCAATTTTATCTTTTGAGCCACTAATTAGATTTTTTAGTTTTATCTCATTACACTGGCTCATTGGATGTTACTAAAAAAACACTTTCCTATAGCTCGGCAAAATGACAGATCTACCCGTTTTTTTTTTTTTTTTATTTGGTGCTTCACTCACATACACTGTAGTCTGTATATGTGACATACACCTCTTCCTTATCTTCTTATTCTAAGATTTTTACTGACTTAGTTATCGACACTATTACTTTTGTGTTGTTTACTGTGTACAATTTTATTCCACTGCAAAAAAAAAACATCGTTTGTATCGAAAAAAAATATATTTAAATTTCTCATCGTTCTCAATGAAAAGGTTATAACTTCCAGATCACGAATAATATGCTATTTTGAGATGGCTACTGTTCGTTGAGAAGTTTGTTTAGGTACGTTTAGAAAGCAGAACACTGAACAGTAAAGCTAAGTATACACGATTGGAAGATCTTCCAATATTGGCCCAACTGTCAAAAGTCTGCCAATAGCATCCAATGAGTCGACAATTGCCAATTTTCTATCAAGTGAAAATTGTCCGTTTATACGGCTGTTTGATTTTATCCAAAAATTAGACAAATATTTGGTAGAAAATTGGATGACAAATTGCCGACAATTTTTTGTCTTCCAATTAAAAATTGTCTGTTCACACGGTTGGAAGACTTTAGAGATCAAAAAATTGGTAGACTCATTGGAAGACAATTTTCTTGACAGATGACAGAGAATTTGAAACTTTATTTTAGAAGTGAAGTATGAAACATAAACATAAAACCATTCGGTTTTTTTTGTTCGATTTAGAATTGAAATTGACATTGACCACAAAAAGCAAATTTAGCACTTCATTTCACAATTTTGAAAAAAAAAAATTGGTCTAAACTTTTTTTTTTCATTTTTTTTCTCAAAATTCTGAGTTTGCATGCGAATTTTTTAAAAACTGTTGACATAAAAATTTGGTTTAAATTTAGAATTATAGATCAGATTTCTGGCTTCCACAACCGGTATAGTACTTTATTGTAAGTGTTGCCGTTGTTTTTTAATATTTTGTTTTTTTTAAACTTAAGTCATTTTTTTCTAAAACTGCCCCTACCTCCTAAACAGGGCGAGATAGACCCCCCTTCCCAAAATAAAAATTCTTGTTTTTGACCCCTCTACAGAAAACCGTTATATCAATTCTTGGCGCCATAGTTATCGTATACTCGGGCCCTTTTTCGTTGTTTTAAAAAACACTTTTTCAATTTTTTTTTCTTCAAAATAGAAAACATTTATCTGCCAATTGAAAATTGGATGATGTTTTTGGCAAGAACATCATCCAATATCCAATTAGCCGA
Source organism: Epistrophe grossulariae (assembly GCA_929447395.1). Classification (NCBI taxonomy): domain Eukaryota; kingdom Metazoa; phylum Arthropoda; class Insecta; order Diptera; family Syrphidae; genus Epistrophe; species Epistrophe grossulariae. The sequence goes on from OV839566.1 coordinate 40,434,756, forward strand.
CAATCGTCCAATTATCTGAAAATAAGAAAAATTGTGTGTTTAGACGACTTCATACGATTGCAAGAAGTCGGCCAATTTTTTGATAGAAAATTGGCCGACGATTGGCTGCCAATTTTTTTTCTGTCACTTTTGACAGATAAAATTGGATGTTTACATGGTTCATAGAAAATTGGTGAAAATTTTTTGCGAAAAGTCGGTCAATATTGGATGATCTTCCAATCGTGTATACTTAGCTTAATAATTAATAGTTTATAAAATTTTGTAAAGAAACGTTAAAAACAAAAAAGGAATACAAATACTGCAATTACAATTTCCTACAGCGCTGGCGTTTCTGAAGTGTGTAGTTATTAGTTAAACACTTTAAAAATACGATATGAAGTTGTTTTTTTCATTATTAATTTCTACTTACCTTTTGTTTTTCTTTAAATAATAGGTATTTTCTATGGAGCAATTTGCACGACAATTTTCCTGGGTTTAAAAAATATATATAAATATATATAAACAGAAATTTGAGTCCTATATCCTTGGATCAATTGATTGTACCACCTACTCCCTATGCTATGACTCTGCATTATCATTATCGTCATCTTCATCATCAACACATCACCATCACGCCAGCCAGTCATCAGTAGTTACCATTCATCTCTCCGCCATGCTCAAATGTAAACCATCATCATCGTTGCTATGTAAATGATGAGCACATGGTGGAGAAGCATGATATGAGATGAGGCTTCATCATCAGTATCAAGCCTCAACCAAACATTATCATGATGGGTACATACATTATATATATATCACTATTGGCAACCCGGCATCGGCATGAAATATTCACAAAACAGGATAAATTCATCTCTCTAATTGTTTCCTTGGAGCGCTTTTCGTCTTTATGCAGATTATTATTTATGTGCTGCTTTGTTAGATATTGGTATTTATATTTATGTACAATATACTGTCTATATATCGGGTATATGAAAATTCCTATCCCACTGGTAATTCCTAGTAAAATATCTACTCTGTGCCATGAGAATGAGATATGTACAACATCCTTGAGCTTCAGGAGATGTAATAGAGGACTTCAACAACATACTTTCAAAACTCATTTGTATTTTATTGATGTAGATATAGAGATTCGGTTTTGTCAATTAACAAAATTATATAAGAAGTGATCTTAATTAAAGTCTTTCAAAAGCGAGCATTATTCTTCTGAGACCAAACAAACGCAAAATTCATTATTCACTATACCTATATTTTTAGAAAATCCTTTCGGTTGGACCGCACAAAATGGGAGAATCTTTCTGTAGAGCTATACCTATACTCACCGATGATGTTGGTGGGATGAAGAAGATAAAAGCTTTGGTTTCAGCGTGCTTCTTTGGCGGAAAATTGGCTTTTGCTTCGGAAAGATTAATTTGTTGTAACTCATCCTATTATAGAATTGAGGTGGGGAGATATCCTAATTGGAAACGAAAAGGTGACAAAATGGCAAGGGATTATAGTCGACATCATTTTGTTAGTTGAAAAATAGACCATTTAATGCGTAACAATTTTAAGTTTTAACATTCTTCTAGTTTTTGATGGAAAAAGTTTCAAATTTAATGTATGTACAATGTACATATACTAGTATTTGCATATACCTACATACATATGTTACGATTACGTTACGATTAACAAAAAAAATATGCACGACTGCATCGCACGAATTGGCTCTAATAACTAAAATGTAGCCAAATTTTTATAAAATGTATTCATGCAACGTCTTGAACTTTACGATGTCGTAAAATCGTAAAGTTTCCGACACACGTTTCATGAACGCACCAAAAAATATTTTGCGTAAATGTGGTGAACGATATGGTAAACAAATCAGCTGTTCGTTAAACGTCAAACAGCTCAAAATATTTAATTTAATTTTTACATTCGTAAAATTTGTCATCCGCAATTTAAAAATGCCCAAAATAAGCCAAAAAAGTAAATTTATACAATTGTATGAACAAATTACTTTCAATGATAATTAATTGTGATCTACACATAAGTGCATGTGTGAATGCATTTGTGTTTGTGTAACTCACACTATTTTGAAAAAAAACCTCATTTTTCCTCGATATGCCCGTTTACCATGTTTACGATGGTAAAACAAAAATTTGTGTCTTAAAGTTTAAGATTTGTTTGAAGAGATTTCCCATACAAATTTTGACAGTTCGTTTACGACGTCGTAAACTTTAAGACGTTTAACACGTTTCCGACGTTGCATGAATACCCTTAATATCTTTAACCAGAAAATGTTAAAAAAAAAGAGTGTGCGTACTTATGTACACGCGCTAGAAGTAAAACTTCTTTCACGACAACAGGGCAAGTATTTTTCAAGTCCTACCACTCAGAGCACCCGATTTGAAACTCAGAACCGTTGCAAAATCGTGACGCTGAATTTTGTAATTCGTGACGGGAATTTGTATGTCGGTTTGACATGTCACTGACAGCTCCATAGAAAAATTTTTTACCCACATGCCGCAAAAGGAGTTTTACTTCAAAAAGTAAAATATACTAAAAAAAAGACGAAAATAATAACGTCGCGTCGCATAGTGGCCATTTATGCAAATCCACTGCAAAACCCTTATAAAGCTAAGTACAGACGATTGTCAGATCTTCCAATATTGTCAGAACTGTCAATGGTCTGACAATAGCAAACAATTAGCTGACAATTGACATATTTCTTACAATGCAAAATTAACCGTTCACACGGTTGGTAGATTTCTTCCCAATGAAAACGTCTGACAATGACCAATGAGTCTGACAATGATAAAAATTGTGTGTTCAGACGATTGTAAGATAGCTGACAATTTTTTGTCAGATTATCGTCTGACAATGACGTTTCTGACAATATTGTCAGATAAAATTGTGTGTTCAGACGATTTTAAGACATTTGGAACAGTTTTTTCACTGATAGATCTGACAATATTGTAAGATCTGACAATCGTCTGTACTTAGCTTAAGTTTATTGTATTAACAAATGTGTGGACCATTAGAAATCAGAAAGAGAAATTCGTATGGATAAATAACTTGGCTCCACAAGTCAAAATGAACAAAATTTTAATGTTTTTTTTTTATTTCGTGTGCAAAAATCGTTTTTTTTGTTTTATTTGAAATATGTATTTTATTATTTATCTATCATTTTTATTTTATTATTAAAATTAAAATTAAATATTTTTAAACTTTTGAATTCAATGTTTTTTGAAACGCCACTTTGGACACACTTTTTCATTTTTAAATTGAGTTACAAAAAAAAACCCATGATCACATAATCCCAAAAATTCAGCTGCGTAAAGTTGCATAGAGCTGTGCTAGAGGGATTTGATTTGAAGAAGTCAGTCCATTTTTTTTTTGTTTATAGTCTGAAAATTTATTTTTCCAAAATTATTCACAAACAAAATTTATTTTAAAAACAAAATTAAAGGATGGTTTTGATGGTTCAATATAGGTATATAATGACATAGTAAGTGTTGCAGTTGATTTTTGATATTGTAATATTGTTTTTCTAATTCAAGTCAATTTTTAACAATATTTCCCGTCCCGCCTAAACGGGGGGAAATAGACCATTACCATTTTTTTCTTGTCTCGAACTAACCTAAACTCTCCAGCTTTTTTTTTTCATCTTATCCAAAACACCCTTCATATTTTTGGTTTGTTTAATTTTTGTCCACTATTTGACTTGTAATCTATCACTTTTGAAAAAAAAAATTGTTACGATATCTTTATTCATTTAAGAGTTATGATTTTAGCGACCAAAAAATTCGGAACGGGCCACTGTGCGTTGCGGCTAACCATTCACCATGTTAAACACAATGCAACAAATAATTCCCTTCGGGCTTAACTAAACACAGAAAAATTGGTGTTAAGCCTTAACTACATTGCCCATTAGTCAAGAAAGTGAAAAACTTATTTGTGACTTATTTTGTGATAGTTTTTCCGACTGGAAAACTTCCAAAAATAATGCAGAAAACAACTTTATTTTTTACTATTGTAATTTTGCAAAAAGTGGCCAATGTATTGAATTACATACTTGTTATCTATATTTTGTATGAAAACTCTATTTCGTTTCTGTGATGGCGAGTCTTTCGGGTGACATTTGAAACGAAATATTCGATTAACCACAAAATATAACTAGTTATCTATCTGTCAAGCTATAAACTGCCAAATTCTATTGAAAGATGGTGCTAAGATGTCGATGGATTAAAAAAAACCTCTAAGAAACAGATAATTTTGAAATTGAGATGAAGGCTAGGTTGACCCCAAAAAAAACTCTGTTGGTAAACGTTGAGATAATAACCTTGTTCGTTTACTTCCCTAACTTACCAATTTCTAGCATTTTAAGCCTGAAAGACTGTCAAAGTTCATATAAAAAAATAAAACTGGTAGAATCTGAAGTTTCGGGCAAGTACGCGAACAGACCTACAGTCAACGCGCTCTGACGAGCATGCTGTCAATGTATCCTGTGACCACAGTACACAGTACACATATTAAAGGTAATATCATTAAGGCCACTTTACATGATATGATAAGTCATATGCTTTGTCAAATTTTATGTCAAAAAAATCATATCAAAGCGTCTGAACGCATTCATTGAAATCATATGACTTGCCAAACGGAAAGTCATATGACTTTTTTAAAATTAGAACCGTGGCTATTTTCATTTGACAAATCAAATAAAAATGACGGAGCAAAGAAAACAAAAATAAAACCTTAACTCATTCATTACAAGCCCTGCGTGATCTGCGCCAGCTTTTCTCTTTAAGAGCCATTTCCTGCTCCAAAGGGATCTTCTGCTCATCGTCCTTATTTTTCTCTTTTTAATTATACATATGTGCTAAAACAATTGAAATCACGAAAATTGCAGCTATTTTCTTTGAATTCATGATTCTTCCTTGTTTTGAATTTTGAAGTGAGTCTATCTGACAATTAAATCAAAGCAAAAGTAAAATATCTAATCATAACATGTAAACATGAAAAAAATGCAAGTGCTATGATTTTACCTGAAATGACAGGTCATATGAGAAATTAGACAGAAAATGAATTGACAGGTCATACGACTAATCATATCATGTAAAGTGGCCTTTAGCGTTTTCATTTTTGTTCAGTTCTGCGCATCTGTCAAAATCGAGGTATTATGATGGTAAAATGGTGGATTCAGTGCCCCTCTCCTTGTCTAATTTCAATATTTTGTTGTTGTTTCTAATGATGCGCGTTTAGTTCCTGTGGGCACTCGAACAGCCATTTTGAATTTTTTGACATTTCCAACTTTGACAACCTGCGCAATATATTACCTTTAATATGTGTACTGTGACCACAGTACAATATATTGCGCAGGTTGTCAAAGTTGGAAATGTCAAAAAATTAAAAATGGCTGATCGAGTGCCCACAGGAACTCAACGCGCATCATTAGAAACAACAACAAAATATTGAAATTAGACAAGGAAAGGGGCACTGAATCCACCATTTTACCACCATAATACCTCGATTTTGACAGATGCGCAGAACTGAACAAAAATTAAAACGCTAGTGATATTACCTTTAATATGTGTACTGTGTCCTGTGACTACGTTCTGTAACTCTCGCATCGGCAAAAGCAGTCGAGAAACGATGAAAATTGAAACAAATCATATGAGTTTTGTTCCCACGTTTCTCGACCAATTTTAACGATGCGAGAGTTACAGAACGTAGGCACTGACTGCGTTGACATGGTGATTACATTTGGTCTGTTTGGTAACGTGAAATTTCTTTCGAATTTGCACAAATTTTCACAAAATTTAACAATTTGCTGTCAAAACGCATAGAAAAAAAAAACTCGGTTTTGGGAAATTTGTTGAAAAAAAAGTTACCAAACAGGCATATTGTCACACAAAATAATCAACACGTTGACCCTAAACTTCGAGTTTTTGGTAAACTCGTTAACATTAAAAAAAAAATAGGCTATGTCCATTTTCTTGTTATATAACAATTATTTACGTCTTCTATTTTTCAAAACAAATCATTTTTTTTATTATTATTTTTCGACAACTTTTTAAAACAAATTTTTAGTACCCTTTCACACGAGGAAACAAGTTGCCAGAGATTTTTTTGACGTTCTCTTTTAATTTCCTTAATATTTTTTCTTGAATACTTTTCACACGAAGAAACAAAATCGTAGAAATGTTCTGTAGTTTCCTTAGTAGCTTGGTTGAACACACATTACTGTGTGTGCAGTGAAGACTAAAAAGGAATGTCAAAAAAATCTCCGCAAATCGTTGACCGGGGATATTTCATTTTCCCCTCTTACTTCGTGCTCTTCTCACCTAAAAACTGAAAGTTTCTGCGGAAACTCATTTTCCGCGTGTGAAAGGGAATTTATTTTCAAATGAACATTTTTCTTCGAACATTACTGAAAAGCTTTTCAAAATTTCTTTATATAATTTGAAAAGTTTATTTGTTTGGTGAACCAAAAAGAACAAATACTTTGCAAATTAACAAAACTTTTCACTTTGCAGAAAAGAACTTTTCACTTTGTAAATTTGCGTTTGGTGAAACAGAATGCAAAGTAATAGCGCAAAGTTGCAAAGTGAAAAGTAAAAAGTGTTTGGTGAAATAGGTCCTAGGTCTACTACATAGGATAATTTGAATCGATTTAGCTCGAAAAAGTTGATTAGGATCGAGAAATCCCATTCCAATCCAATCCAAGTCAACACGGAATTGAATACGGATTCAATTTCCAATGTAAACAGAGTATTCATCTCGTTTTTCAGAATATGTCACACGATTGCGATGTACTCGTAGCCTAGCAGATTTTACATTGGGCGTATTTTTTTCCAAGCCCGAAAGAGATTGGATAAAAAAAATAATTCGGGGGTAAATAATTTACATGTTAAATGCAACAACAACTAACCCCCAATGGGTTTAGCTAAACCCAGATAATTTACGGGGCTTAACTTAAGTACGGAGAAAAACTGTATTACCGGCGGGAATTACATACTTGTTATCGATAGTTTGTATGGCAACTCCATTTTTGTTTCTGTAATGGCGTCGCTAATCCCCGATATCGTTTTTTTCAACCGCTTACCTCCGGGATTAAAAAAAAACACACCTATTAATCAGCCAGGATTTAGTGCGACAATTTGCACTACCTTACCATTTAAAAAGCTTGAAAAGCCATCTATCGGCCAGAGTAAAAACTAATTTCTGGTTCTTTAAAGAAAACCCCGATATAATTCTAGATCTAAATTTTGTTTTTGTATTATACACGTATGTTAAAAGATAACCTGGACCCAGATCCGTAGTTAATAAAACGCGGCTAATGTCGGATAGAAAAAATAACCATTAAGTGGGTTTTAAATGATTAAAAATTTTTTAGAGGGATTTAGCTAAAGGCTGTATTACATACATAAATTCCAAAAGGTTTTCAATATATTATTATTTCGAGGGGGATGTTACCTACAATCCAACTCCAACTGCTGTCATGTGGAAAATATTTTTGAATTTAACCCTTATCCGCAGATATTATGTATTTTTCTTGTATAGTATATGTACATGAACATTTTATTAAATTTCTAAATTGTGTTTGAACGGCGGAGATTAAAACTTCCGCAATGTCTTTAATTAATTATATACCTACATAAATTATAACCCCACGACACTATTTTAAACTAAAAGTACTCCAAGCTCTTATGTAAAGAAGTTTTTTCTAATTCAAAAAAAATTAATTAACTATTTACGTACATACATATTATGTATATGAAAAATGTACCTATAACCCGCCTTCACTTAACAACTTTGCTGATTTTGAAAGTTATGGACACACAATGGCAAATATAAAATTGAAAAAAAAAGAAATATTTTAATATCAAAAACAGAAACCACGTAGGCACCGCACACACCATAACAACGACGCCAACGCCATCATGATGTGGCGCGGAAATTAAAAAAAAATAATAATTTTTACATTGTAATTGCGTGGATGTGAAATAATGTATGTATTCATGTATTTCCCACCAAATAAAATTGCATAAAATATCAAAACTCATCCTATTATGACAATGGTCCAGAAAAACAGTGTTTAAAAACTTAACAAAAAACATTCGATTGTGGAAGGAAAATTGGTTGTTGCCTGAACGGAAAATACAGTGTCGGATTGTCAATTAGTCAAAGATGGTTATTGTTTTATACTTTAAAATTATATGATGGGATCCGATCACTCTCTGTTCCTGAAAATCCTTTAAAGAAACAAACCTTGAGAATTTGTATCTTTTTTTTAGTTTTGTTTTAATATTTAGTTCAAAACCACCCACATGAGCAGAATGGGCATTAGCTCATCTGACTTATGCAGAGGTTGTCAGGATGAAGAGATGGAGGAGGGCTTTTATCACTTTCTTTGTGAATGAACCAGGAAAACAGTCCTCGGAGACTACTTTTTCGATGATCTGTGCGACATCTCGTTTTTGCCACTAAAGAACATTTTGAAATTCATTCAGATTTCAGGATGGTTTAGGGAGGCAACTCATTCCTAAGTCTCCACTTACTCCTTTGTCTCCTTTCACACGAGGAAACTGAGTTTCCAGCAACTTTCAGTTCATTGGTGAGAAGGGCAAGAAGTAAGAGGGGAAAATGAAATCTCCCCGGTCAACGATTTGAATTTTTTTTGACATTCCTCTTCACATACACATTAACAACAGAAAGTTTCCACGATTTTGTTTCTTCGTGTGAAAGGTACAAGAGAATCTCCGGCAACTTGCTTCCTCGTGTGAAAGGGGACTTTCCCTACCTCTCCTTATTCCTACCTGGCACACACTTTATGGGGAGCACAATGGATCCATTGAGATTCGAGTGAGATAATTGCGGCTTGCCGCTTATCACCCCGTCTAACCTAACCTAACAACGTGACAGCTAACAGATCATTTTACATTTGAAAATAAGTCTGCTACAATTTATTCCGTTAACTACATTTAACACATAAACTATGTACATAAACTATGTAACAAATGTCCAAAATTTTTTTTTTTAAGTGACAGCTTAGCCAACACTGCTTAAAGCTTCTTCACAGTCGATCAATAACGAAACTGACTCCCCTATTAGACAAAGATTAAATCCCTTCCACACTATCCCACTGAGTATTAACACATGTCAAAAAAGTGGGAGACAAATCAAATATAATAGTGTGGAAACAAAATAAGACAGTCCATTTTACACAAAATGATATTCCAGCCTACACGATTTGACATGTGTTAATACATGAGAATTTTTAGAAATGGTTCTAATTCTATCGTACATTTCATCACATTTTTATTGAGGCTAAATTAAACTGTGTCATTTCTCTCCCACAAATTTGGCAGTAGCATGGAATTCTTTCCCACTTTCAATTTGACATGTATTGATACTCACTCAGTGGGATAGTGTGGATGGGCTTTTACACGACTCGTTTTGTCGGTTGTTTCGTATTTGTTCTTCTTCTCAATAAAAGAAAAAATGCTTCTAAATTTGAATTCAGAATAGAAACCAGAAGCACTAAAACTTCAGAATCGATAAGATCTGTTTGAAACGTTCGATTGGCATTTATCTTCCGGATTATTAATCAAAAGCGCCATAAATCTATGCAGAAAAAAAAACAAATTCCGAGTCTGTGACTGTCAAAAATGACAGCCATCATTTTGTGAAAACTGACAAATGTAAAATTAAAAAGCGAAAATAACATGCTATTTTGTGTATAGAAAATTTGGCTGTCACTTAAAACTGAACTCACCAATCAACTTGACTTGACGAAGCTCAAAAATTCCATAATCGTTACGTTAAGTAAGATCGCTTAAGAAGGGAGCCCCAATTTAATTGTATTACCTGCAGGCCTATTCATACCTAATCCAGCATTAGATCTATTCACACACTAGCACATTTAAAGCAAATACGACCTTCGTACGTCAATGAATAACGCACAGCCAACGCCTTTGTATATTTCTTCCAAAAAGTGTTTTTTTTTTAATTAGTAATTTTCTACTCAGCTTAACATAAAACCAGAATAATTACGTTACGTCTTGTTTGGAATGCGTAACGAGTTTTCAGCACATTTTAATTTTTGAACTTTCCAGTTTCCAGTAACAAAGTTCAGGATGTAAGACGAATTTATTAAGAGGGTAGAACGAAACGGAATCTTCTACGCCAAACGAATGTAGGTCGAAGGAGTATCAGAAAGTATCTGGGGAATCTGGGATGAACGATTGATATTATTTTTGTGATGAGGGTTTTGTTGTAATTTTTTTTTTAATAAATCAAATTGTTTCATTAGACGAAGATAAAATGTATTCACAAACTCCCACACACTTTTATGTATGTATATAAAGAGAAAACAAAAACACAGAACATGAAATGAAAGTCCTTGGGATTTGGGTTGGGATTGGGAGTGTGAGCAAAGAAGGATACAAGTTCGTTTTTTACTCTGTGCATGAACATGAACATTTCTCTCGTCGAGCTTCGTTCTTCATCGCGTGCTTCATCGTCGTCGTCGACGACATGAAGGGATTGTCATATAAGTTGATGAAGTCCTTTTATGTAGTTCGCCTAAATTGAGAATTTAATTTAGATTTTCTAAGAGCTCTCTTCATTTTTTAATATAATTTTACAAAGCTTTGTGGATTAATAATAATTTTGAAGGAAATATAATATACAATACTTTACCTACATAAAAGGACTTGTGATTTTTTTTTTGGTAAGTTTATTACATTTTTCTCCCTCAATTTCTGTGAATGCCACAATCTTGGTTTTTTATTTTTTTTTTTACGTAAACATTTTGACAAATATTTTGGAAAGACTTTATGTTTTTTGTTAATTTTATTCAGTATTTTAATGGCTTGAAATAAATATCCTTAAATTTTGTCAAAGGACGAAAGAAAATTTTTTGTATAGGTACCTATATTTTTTTAATTTATTCTTTGGCAAAAATTAGGGCAAATTAACTTCCAAAGGAGAAGTTTTTTGTCCCGATTTATGAATTAAACCCACCCCAGTAGGTAGGTATACCAAAAATCTGGTTTATACAAATGTGGGTTATATTATAAAAGTTATTCATATATTTGACACATTTGTGAGAATATATTAATATAAAAGGGTTTGTATAAGTATAAGGTACAAATGTGACAGTATATAAATGTAAAAGTTTCAAAAATTAAGTTGTTTCGAAAAGGGGCGAAAACGGAAACACAAAACGGACATTCATTTATTATGCTCTTTTTTTTTATTTATTAAAAACTTTTTAGGAAAAACTGAAGCCGTCACAGATGATATTAAGATTTTGCATCGTTTTAATTTTTGGATGGGGAAAAAGGACAAACCTGCATAATGTTTTATATTTTTTTTTTTTATAATTTCGTGCGAAACTTGGAAAAAATTAAATAATTCTTGATGGCAAGTTAGGATCAGGGGAAACATTTGTGCAAATTCGCAAGAAATTTCACGTTACCAAACAGACCATTTATGATAAACTTTATCAAACTTCATCGTGACTTTTAGAATTAGACGTGTTCACAAATATGATATAGGTATATGTAAGAAAAAAAATCTGCCCCTGTTCTGTAACTATCGTATTGAAATTAGTTGGCATAAAAGTTGTAAACCAAAACGTAGTATATACAAAATAATAAAGACGTCTAGATTTTTTGACTATTGTTGATCAGCATTTTGAATTTACACAAATTTACATATTGGGTCATATGGATAAACAAAAGTTAATGCTTTGTTATGATTTCTGATTTGTCATCGAAGTGAAAGTAATCATTTCTTTTGTTGATTCTTCTTTCACCAAATTTCAGTTGAGTTGAGCTTGGGACCATTTTTAATACCGTAACCGAAAGTAAACTAAACTGAAGATATCTATCTATCCACTATTAAGTATTATGGGCGCGGCATATATCCATACTACTGCTCATTTTCTTTCCATCACTGCCGGAAAGTTTGCGACTGTTACAGTTCTACCTTTAGCCCTAAATCGTTTTTTCATCTAATTCCCTCCGGGCTTAAAAAAAAGTGACTTTTGTCTTATATCTTACATTTTATTAGCTAACTTCGAAATCTGAACACGCTTATTTGGTATACATATTTTGAAGTTTAATATTTGACGTTTAGCGAAAAGCTGATTCAATTGCACAGGATTTAAACCATTTAACCAAATGAATTAAAAAGGGCGTTCGTTCAAACTTTTGTGTAAACTTATCATTTTACGCAATTTTTAAACTTACGACGCACGTTGCATGAATACCCTAATTATTTTGTTTGGATAGCTAGTTTAAATTAAAGCCCTTCCAAACTATCCCACTGAGTATTAACACATGCCAAAAAAGTGGGAAACAAATCATGTATAATAGTGTGGAAACAAAATATGACAGCCCATCTTACACAGCATGATATTCCAGCCTACACGATTTGACATATTGTGTTAATACATGAGAATTTTTAGAAATGGTTCTAATTCTATCACACATTTCGTCACATTTTTATTGAGGTTAAATTAAACTGTTGTGTGTGGTAAAAAAAATTAAAAGGCATTTCTCTCCCACAAATTTGGCAGTAGTATGGAATTCTTTCCCATTTTCAATTTCACATGTAGTAATACTCAACGGGATAGTGATGGAAGGGCTTTTAGACGGCACGCTATGGCATTTAGAAAAGTATACCCAAACAAAAATTAAACACTCTTTTGGATTTCAAAAAAAAGGCTTTCCTGCGCTAACTTGACGTCAACTTACAACTTTCTCAAAAATATATGTGCAGCCTACATACAAGAACTGATAGTGATGCTCCACTTTTCAGTTTAATCAGTGTGGCATATTCAAAGTTACATTATAAAACTAGAGCATGATTGAGCTGTTATATAATAAGATTAGGAATTTAAATAAAATCTACTGCAGTTTTGGTTTTATGATAAAAAATCATTCAATATGTTAATGTAATCCACAAAATAAAAATATTTGTTTAATTCTGTGAGTGAATGCAGTCAATCTCATTCTTCTTGATGAAATCGATGAAATTGATGAAATGCTTGATGTATGCGGACGATTTAAAACTTAAAAGTCTTTCGTTGCATAAAATCTGAACTCGATTGCTCTCTTTTGCAAGAAGATCTAGATAGTTTATCGAATTGGTGTACAATTAACTCACTAAACCTAAACATTTCTAAATGTCAAAGCTTAACGTTTTGTCGCAACCGCTCACAAATTAATTTTACATATAAAATAAGCAAAAAGGCACTGTCCATCCATAAACTTTAAAAAAGACCTTGGAGTGATCTTTGACAAAAAACTTGATTTTTTAAGGCATATTGATTTTTTAGTCGCTAAAGGCAATTTAATGTTAAGGTTTTATATTGCGTAATTCCAGAGAGTTTTCGGATCCACACACTTTGTAGTGTCTATTTTTTGCCTTTGTTAGGTCGAATTTGGAGTACTGCAATGTTATTTGGAATCCGTCGTATACAGTCCATTCATTTAGAATTGAAAAAATTCAAAAACGTTTTACGAGAGTTGTTGTAAAAAGACTTCACTGGGATATAGTGATGCCCTCTTATGATACTAGATGTAAATTACTAGGTATTCTGCCTCTAAACATTCGTAGGAAATTCACTGCGGTTATGTTCATTCGTGACATACTTGCAGACCATATTGATTGTTCTCAGATTTTAGATTTGATTGGGTTCAATGTCCCTGCGAGAATGCTTAGAAACCGGCTATTTTTTAATGTTCCTTACCACAGAACTGTTTATGCTGCCAATGAACCATTATCCAGATGTTTAAGGGAAAGGAATACTGTTTGCGACATGATTGATTTCAATCTTAATAGATATTCATTTAAAACAAATCTCTTGTTAATTTTAAATAACTATGCTGTTAGCAATGTTTTATATTTATTATTTTAATTATTTTAAACGAATCTTTTGTAAATTTTTAAAATTCTTTGCTGGTGGCAATGTTTAATATTCTATGTAATAATATCAAGTAGTCGCTTAAGTATTGTAACTTTGTTGATGAATAAACTAAACTAAACTAAAATAAACTAAACTAAACTGAGAAATCCATCCTATGAACCTGTTTAGATTGTGACATTTCACTACGCCATGACGATGGTTTTGTGGATGAGATCGGAACAAAGCACCTCACCGCTCTCACCCACAAGACCCTGTTTAGATTGGGAAGATTGAGTCCGGACTGGTGAGTGCCATCGTGTTTACATTTGAAACTTTGAGGCAAAATACATTGAAACAACAACAACAAAGTAGACTCATGAGTCCGGTTTTTATGTTTTCTTCGTGCCTCACGAGATTCCTCACCTCACACTTCTCTTGCCTACGAACTGCCGTGATACCGGCCTCAATCTTCCCAATCTTAACAGCGTCCAAATTCATCGTCATGGCATAGTGAAAAGTCACAATCTAAACAGGGTCTATCCAACACAAACCTGAACGCTACTAATATACATACGGCTTTCGGCTATCGGCTATGTTTTGAAGGCATGTAAAAGTGACAAGTAACAGCTGACTTATTTAGATGTTTGTTTTTTTTTTAATGATACAAAATTAAAACTTCTTAAGTACGATGCAAAGGTGGTGGTGGAGGGACGAGGATACAATGACCTCGATTTTGCCCACTGCAACATTTTTTCCATTCTAGTATGAAAAACTCGAAAATCTTAATATTGCTTGGAGGTCTTTGTTGGGAAACCAATATCTTTTACGCAAATATTATGATGCTGATGACATAACAGCTTTTTGGGTCAAACTAAATAACAAAAAAACGCTTTTATGGAAAAAACATTTTAATAATTTTTGTGAATTAATGTTAACGTTGTGTCCCTACCACATAGTAGTGCCGCCGCAGAACGAAAATTTTCGACAGTAAGTACAGTGAAGGATAAACTTCGAAACAAATTAAATACAATCACTTTTCAAAATGTTATTCTGTTTAAGGAAATGGGCGACGTTGATAAAGATTGTTGGGAACCTTCTGATTCCTTTCCTTTAATCAGTTTTCGTTCGCCGACGGACAATTTAAAAAAAAAACTATGAAAATCTAGCTTTTGAAAAAATGTTAAGACTGAAATGAATATAAATTTATGTATGAATTTTTGTTTTGTTGTGTTTTTTTTATGTTTTTTCAGAGAGGACTGAATATTTAGTTTATTATTTTAAATTATTTATGTTATTTCTTATTTATATTTTGAAAATATAAAAATTTACTGTGAAATTTGAATCTACTGCGTTTTTTTTTTTCAAATCTACTTCGGACATTTTTTCATTGTTTTGATTGTTCTGTTCAGTTAGAAACGGGTCTAAAGTTTTACGTTTGATGTAGTTAAAATAAATAATATGTAAGTTCTATTGTGTTTATTGTTGAACTCCAGTTTAGCACAGAAGTAGTTTTAATTATCTATGTTTTTGTTTTTGACAGTTGACCACCTTGTTTGCATTAAAATAGCTCCTGCAGTTTACCAAATTTAGTTTAAAATAGTGCATTATAACTTCATTTTGGCCCTACTTTTCACATAAAACGATTTCTAAGATTTCAATGATCAATCAAGGTAGTTCAATCATTGAAATAAAGAAATTCAATTCCTGCGATAGGCTGGGCCAAAATGAAATATTTTTTTGACTAGAAATAATAATTGAGTTATCAGCTTTTTGCATTAAAATAATCACTGATTTCACTTTTTAAGTGCCTCAAAATTAACAATTAAAATTTTCAATGATGAGTTTCATTGAAAGCTATAACTGCCGCCTTAGCTGGAATATCATCTATTTTAGGTGCAGTAAATTTTATTACAACTGTTATTAATATACGTTCTAATGGAATTTCATATGATCAAATACCCTTATTTGTATGGTCAGTAGTAATTACAGCGCCACCAGTCACTACCAGTTTTAGCTGGAGCTATTACTATACTTTTAACTGATCGAAATTTAAATATTTCATTTTTTGACCCTGCTGGAGGAGGAGACACAATTTTAATATCAACATTTATTTTGATTTTTTGGTCACCCAGAATAAGTATTCGGAGTGGTGAGTGTCATCGTGTTTACATTTGAAACTTTCAGGCGCCACAAAATACATTGAAAGACGGCAGTTCGTAGACAAGAGAAGTGCGGGTGAGGAATCTGGCACGAATGAGGCATGAACAAAACATAACAACCGGACTCATGAGTCTACTTTGTTGTTGTTTCAATGTGTGAAATGTTGAAATTATTGTTGTTTCAATGTATTTTGAGGCGTCTCAAAGTTTGAAATGTAAACACGATGGCACTCACCAGTCTCAAACTTAATCTTCCCAATCTAAACAGGGTCAAACAACAACAATTTCATCATTCCACACATTGAATCAACAACAAAGTAGACTCATGAGTCCAGTTTTTATGTTTTCTTCGTGCCTCACTAGATTCCTCACCCCACCCTTCTCTTCCCTACGAACTGCCGGCCTCGATCTTTCCAATCTAAACAGCGTCTTGGTTGAACGCACAATACATGAAGTGTGCCTTTCTCACCTCAAAACTGTGAAAGTTTGCTGGCAACTCCTCGTCTGAAAGAGAACTAATTCAAAAATACATAATTCTAAATCGATTTTGATATGTTTCAAGATGGCGGCAATATTATGTACATTATGAACCTGAACATATGGGTAACTACCTTTCTACTTAGCTACCATCAAAAATTCCAAATGTCCACATTTTGTTTGTCTATCCACCCACAATGGTTGTCATTGTAAAATTCCATAATCTACCTATAGGGATTGAAATTCTTTTATTATTACAATAAGCTTTTCATCAGATATTTATACAGGTGAAATAAAAATTATAATAAATTATATTGATTTGAAATGGAAAATAAACTTCTTCTTCCTAGTTAAGTTTTGTTTTTATTATACATATTTATGCACTGTAGGCAGGTAGATAGATACCCAGAATACACATAAGAGTTTCATCTCTCCACTTTACCTTCAAAACCAACAAAGAAGATGCAGCAAAGAAAACCATCATTTGTCGGTTTTCATTTTAGTTGTTGATTTTTCGTGAAAAACAAACAAATTACATGGAGTGAGTGGGGAAATTAAAAAAAAATTCCTAGATACCTACCTACCTAGAATATAGAATTCACACACGCCAGCATTAATTCAGCACGATTGGGGGGGGGGGGGGGGTGTTGTTGGTGGCAGCGAGTTTGTTTTTGTTTGCGTAGATTCTTAAACGGACACAATTTTCTGAAAACTCCCCAGGGTCGCGTTTGCAGTGTATGTATATATCTACAAAAAAAATTTGGTGTCCCACCCTGTGCTCCGCATAGCAATTGCATTTCCAGCTAGAAATATACGAAAATCCAGAACACTTTTGTATCGGAAACCAGTTAGGTATAAGGGGGATGAAGCTCTGGCATTGCTACGTGCTCATGTGGTCCTGGATGCAACCAACCACCCCCAACATGCCTCTCAATTGAAGAAACGACATTCTTTCACCATATTTATAGGTATATAATAACCAATACACTTGCATTGGAAGGGTATATGTGAATACACATACAACATACCTATACATATATGCATGGAAGGGACTAAAATTATGTGCTATTTTATATACACTTCCCAGCCAAGCGTTGGTGTACATATTATAGGTACTAACTATTCTTATGTATATGTGTGTTAGATGCTAAAGGGAGATGACTATAAAATACAGCATCCACGGTATTATAAAATGGAGGGTGGAAGAAACCAGCATGGCAGTAGTGTAGTGGTGTATCGAAGGATTTAATATTTATTTTTATTTTTTTTCGTTCAACAGCAGATGGTGCTTTCATAGTTAGGTACCTCTGTACATCCTTATTCGAGAAAAGATTAATTACACGGTGCAAAAAAAAAAAAAAAATTACACATAACCTAGGATTCATTCACAATTGAAAGTCTTGGTTTTGGCATTGTGAATTCTTACAACTGTTATTCTATTTGCAGCGCCATCTAGTGGGTGGAAATTTATTCTCACGTATTTTTTTTATTTTTAAAGATATAACTAGGAGGTTTTTTCCCGCAATACCTACCTAGATGACGGGTGGTTTAAGGGTATAAAAATGAGTGCACCGGGTGCCGTTATAGCGATATGCAAATTAGATAACTGCGAGCTGCTTTGATATGGGAAGGGGGTTGTTGATATGATAATACTTTGGGTCTGGTGCTGCTGCTCGTTCTATGCTGACATAATATAAAGAACTCAGCTACCTCTACTCTACATTCCTTTCTATATATAGCAACAACTCTTTTATAAAGTATAGTAGGTAGGTATAGGTATAGTACACCTCACACCAAGAGGGTGCGAATATAATGGAAATAATTTTATATAACATTAGGCATTCGTTTGGCTGCATTTGATACGATATGTGACGGAGATTGCAAGGATGACGATATACGGACGATGATGAAGACTGACAGTGATTCTATTATTTTCATTTTCATTTTATTTTTTTTTTTTTTTTTTTTGGATACCTATATGCGTTTTTAATGGAAGGGAGATTAGCCCATGGATTTATTATATATTATGAAATAGAAAAAACAAACTACCTACCTACTTTGCATTTGAATTAATTCGCCATCTGCTCGAGAATAAAAAATAGATTTAAATGGTTGCGGTATGAATTTAGACTCTGAACAATGGCTGAGGTATGTTCGTATATGGAGTAGAAGGCTTTTCGTTTTTTTTTTCAAACTTTTTTTTGTTGATAAACTCAAGTTTTAGGGAAACGATCTATGTATACTCTATATAAACATTCGGCAGATCCAAAAAGAATTTCCTATGTTAGACCGAGAGCCCGCAGCAGATTTTTGACGTGAAAGGAAACTAGACATTAATGTTCGCGTTGGAAGATCAATCCAAAGCTATCCGGATAGGTTTGTGTTATTGTAATCTCTTGTGACAAACCAGCTGAACATTTTTGGGATAGGTGGATAGCCTATCTGATGGTTCACCAAACGCAAGGAATGTTAAAATTAGTCCTGGCGAAGGTGATAACTGATAACGAATACGTTCGTCTGCCAGAAGGAAGTTGCAGCGTTACCGAAAAAAATTGCATGAAAAGCAGAGTTGGCCGAATTAAATGTAGTAGTATGTTACACTACATTTTCTACATCGTTACCAACGTGTAGTTAATTGAATAAACTATAACATCTTATTTACTAAAAATTGATAAGTTTATTTCTTAAGATTTTCTATATGTTAGTAGGTTTGTACCTACATTCATATAGAAAATCTTAAGAAGTAATAAAATAAAACTTTAATAGTCGGATGCAGACGTAAGTGGTCGTACGAAACGAAACGAATACAAAGAATTCATATGACGTGCCCATAATTGAGGTTTCCTTCGTTTCGACCAATCGTTAACTTTTGCTTTCGGAAGTGAAGAGCGCTCACCGACCGCTCCATGCGTAAGTGAACTGAGAGAATTTTATCCGACATCTTCCGACTATTATAGTTCTACCTTTAAAATTCAAACTTAAAAGTGACAGCTGACAGATCATTTGACATTGGCCGCATTCAGGCTGCACTAGGATAGCCTATCTAAGACCCTGTTTAGATTGTGACATGCTCACTACGTAATGAATAGTCATGTCGTGTTTACATTCGAAATTTTTCAGTCATGTTTATCGCTGAACTCTGATGGAATATCTGTGAATTGAAACATTGGATTCTGAGCGCCATGAGCCCTGAGGTTAAATATTTAATAAATAAGTAGTTGCAAAATATGACAGAAATTGCAATTTTAGTAATTAAATCTCCTTCAGCATCTTTGCTGTTATCAATCCACCAATTCAATAAGCATTTTTTGCGTCTACTTTTGACCAATTACACATTTCTAACTTTAATCTCATCTAACTCACCCTTCAACGAACAAGCCAAAAATGAAAAATATAGTATTAAATGGAACGTTTCGGACATGAAACATGACTGCTCACTACAATCTTTATTTTTTCTTTTTGACTGTCGTCTCCCTTTCTACCTCACCGATTTCACCAAGAAACTGCGTATGGGGCAGTCACAATCTAAACAGGGTCTAAGATACTCGAGTATCCAGTTTGTTTCTGAACGCAAATCACATGTTTTTGGCATTTCTCATAGTATAGATGATTGTCCCAGAATTTTTTTTTGGATAGCTTGAGATTTATTTTTTGGCAACAGCTTCATTGACATCAGCTATCATTTTACAAGGGATTATAACAACACAAAGCTATCCAGATCGCTTTGGATACAAACCTGAACGCGGCCATTTACTACATTTAATTACGTTTTACCACATAAATTACGTACCGTTTTTTTTGTCTTGACCCCCGTGAAACATACAAAAAAAGGAAAAGTTTGACAGGGAAAACAGACACTTTTCAAAAGCGCGTCTTATGAAAATTGTGATTTTTCGTTGTCGACTTGAGCAAAACATCACGAAGAATAAGGATATAATTTTGAAGAATTCAAGGACTTTATCTGCCTGGTCATCATGAGTGCAAAAATCAGATGAAGAATCATAGCTCTTCGCAATCGCTGTTTCTTCGGCCTATAAGAAGGCATTTAAGTAGTACAATAGCCCTTTCTCCAGAGATTGAGAATCAAGAAGACCTTATAAAAGACCTTGATTATCCCACTTCTGGGGAAGATACAGATCTTATCCAGAGACAAGAACGTATGAAAATTTGCCTGATCACTTTGAAAGCAAACTTCTTCGGGTGATTTTCGGTCCAGTATGCATCGAAGGATCAAATTTAACGACAAGCTTTACGGGTTATTAAGTGACGTCAACCTTTTTAAAAACCTGAAAATACAGCGGCTGAGATAGTTGGGTGGGACACGTGGAATGTTGAGCTTGACGCACCATTCCGAGTCATCGAAGATGCCAGCAAAAAATTGAGCTTATAAACAACGCAACTAAACGGTTTTCCAATAAGGGCGGCTCGATGTTGAAATGGAATAAAACATGCTGTGTGTGAGATATCAACGAAATTCTTTTTCTATTTTAAAGACCCATTATAAATAGAATATGACATCTTTACAATTTCCGCCGCGGCTTCGCTTGGTGGAACAAATTCGAGAGGTACAATAATTTTTGCAAGATACCGCAATGTTCCAGCCGAATTTATTGACATAGACCTGCGATTTCAGAATATCTTGCAAGAAAAAGTGTAACGGGAGCAAGTCGAACGAGATCAGTTGAATCTCGTATACGGGTGCAGACTCAAGTGAGTCCTGACCCAAAATTCGCCCAGTTGAAGTCTGCGAAAGGCCAAGTTCTTCTGCGCCGCAAGGAATTCACTACCTCGGGTTCTCCTGCACACTTTCATGGTGAGCGTGGATATTCACGATGAGCGTTCCATTGACGTAAGGTGTTAGGTACTCATCAAATTGTATCAAATTTTGCCAGCAAAATGGGAACAACCCGCGAAACTAAAGAACTTTCATTTTGAAAATATCATTTTTATATCATTTGGACGTGCTGATAAATCTTGTAATTCGCCATATTGATGTGGCATAAGTGACTGGATAATAAACAACAGATTTGACAGATGTCAAGAAAACATCATAGCCGCCACAGTACATTCCCTATTGGAAAACCCTTTATAATAGCTCTTTTAGTAATATCAAAAATGACGGTGCTTACTTCACGTATGCTCATGGAAGTATCAATCAACAAAGCAATGTGGGTACATAATATGTATTTACGTAATATTACCTATAACCTTACCTACACCCTAAACACGCAAGCGAACCTACGTAATTTAATATGGTGACTCTTTGAAAATATAAATTATGATTGATTATTATTTCCTAATTCCAAAACTAAATTGCAAACTATTTCTAATACAATAGATATATTGAATGCTGCAGCATGTCGAATCAATCTTTTGAAGAAGAAAAAAAAAATCCACCAACAAAGAAATGTAAGTAATATTCGTGAATAGAGTTTCCTTTTATTTCTTTTGTGCATAGTTTGTGTGTCCTGTTCAATTCTCCAATTGAATTTGAATCCGTCAATAGGAACTCTGATTGCAATTCATTCATATATTATATTGGTATACCTATGTATATATTCTGTCCTTAACCAGTACCTATAGTATATCTGGTGAAATAGAAATAATTTTGAAAAGCTTGTTCTTTTATTGAGAATTTGAAACCGAAAGATACTTCCCATTAGGACCACAATATGGCATGGCAGGTCATTTCATACAATTATTGAATATATGTAATGTATATATGTTTACAATAACTTAACACCTTTGATTTCAGATTGTAAATCATTTAGTTAGAGAACTAATGCACGAGTACATGAACTTTGTTTGAATATTTAATTGTTTTTTCTTCACAAAAGATCCAGACCATGTTTGGTCGTGAAGTGTGCACGGGATATAGGCGACAGTGCATAAGGGACAGTACAATTTGATTTTCTCAGTAAGTAAGTACATCTTTGGCAATTTCAGTACAATTTTGAATTGTTTGTAAGTACATATTTTGCTTCCAAGAATGAAATTCATTTTTAAACAATTATGTAGAAATTTTATTGTAAGGGAATCTTTTGATGAAAAGTCAATAAACTCAATTAAACTTTCAGAAAATCAGAAGATATCTTGCGGCACCGAATATGAAATCTTATACCTACACTTCGAAAAAGTTCAGTGAAAAAGATATACAGAGCTTCGAAAATCATGCTAAAATGTTTTACATAACATTT
The DNA here is from genome assembly GCA_929447395.1 of Epistrophe grossulariae. Classification (NCBI taxonomy): domain Eukaryota; kingdom Metazoa; phylum Arthropoda; class Insecta; order Diptera; family Syrphidae; genus Epistrophe; species Epistrophe grossulariae. The sequence goes on from OV839566.1 coordinate 40,457,489, forward strand.
CTGCTAAGATATTAGAAAAAGATTGGATTTCGATGACGTTTTCCTAAACGCACTTCAAAATTTCTCACAAAGCGTAGTATTGGATGCAGTGCTGGACTTAGGCTTAGGCCCGTGAGGTCCGGGCCTAGGGCGGCACAAGACTAGGGGCGGAAAAATCTGAAGCGAATTTGAAGTTGGCGCGAATGGTTCAGAGAGGGGAGGGGGCGTCAATAGACCTGAGAATATTTTGAGGTAAAAAAGTGGTTTAGGGGGACGATGGATAATTTGTTGAGAAAGTTCAATTTTATTAAAAAATGACAAACAAATATTTTGTATTTTATCTCTTTCTTTGGGGGCGCAGAAAAATAATTGATTCTAAGTGGGTAATAAATGAATTAAGATTGAGAATTTATGAAATTATTAACTATGTATAATATAAGAAAGAATCGTTCACTGACTCACTCATTTATTCATCTGATTCATCATTGCTGAAACTATAAGTACTAAAAATACACAAACAAAATTTTAAATCGAAATATTACGCTCTGAACAATTTTTGTAAATTAAGTAAGAACAAATTTAAGCTAGCCTTAAAAATTAAAAAATAAAAATTAATAAAACAGCTATTATTTAAAAAAGATTTATTTTTATTTAAAATCATTGAGGTCCTTGGTTGAAGCTGAAGACCCTATCAAAGTCACAGTACACATATTAAAGATGTTCGAAGCTTGTCGGAAAATTGATGTTATACTTGTGCTCGGAAACTAGAAAGTATAGAATGCTAAAGTCTGACTAGCTGAACACAATGGATACGGAGCTGCAACTGGAAGCTGCAACTGAATAGCTGTCAAAATATTGAATACACACAAATTCAATGTTACGAACACAACGCAACGCAACTGCAGTCGGTGCTGCAGACGGTGCTGCAAAGGTTCACCAACTTTTAACTTTTTCACGTGCAGCACTTCTGACGTTTTAATTTATATGAAGAAAAAAAGAGCTGGAAAAAAATATGAAATTTTTAGTGCTCATTTGTGTCGCGAAAAAAAATATTAATTAAAAGAAAAATATTGGAAATAAAAAAAGTGAATAATAAACTCGTGGTTGTTTTTCTCCTTTAAAATTTATAAAAAGCTGTACAGCTCATTGTGGGCAGATAAAAAAAACGACGTACGACATTTTTTTTAAAGCAGTTGCAGCTGCAGCTCCGATTGCAGTTGCAGCAGGGCATTGTGTTCATCCAGTGAATGGAAAACGGCTGGCGCGGCAGTTCGGCTCAGGGAATTAAGTTCCTAAGCCATAAGTCCCGTCCCGTTTATTTTCATCGAAGATAAGCCATACATAAGTCCCAAAAGTGAAAGTCCAAAATTTTTCCATGCGCCTTGGAAAACTTCTTCACCAAAATAGTTTGAAAGCAGAGCCTTCATGAAATGAAAACAGATAATAGTTTCCGATTAATAGACTTTTCAAAAGCTCGTAATTAAGGGTCAACATAGCAACCGTACATTGTCAGTATCTACTGGAACCTAAGCGAAATGCTATCTTGGTGTGTGTATTCACCTATCACAGACGCCAACAATAAGTACATAAGTTCCATTATTAGCAAGATCATCAGAAAGGGTCGCCATGTCTTGAACTAGTCCGAAAAAGTAGTTCAATACCAATAAAAAAAAATTTCCCAAAAGAGGAACTGAATGAAATTCAAGATTTTTGCGATTGATTTAAAATGTCAAAACCAATGAGAAGATATTTTATTTATGTCGAATTCCTTTCAAAATAAAAAAATCGAATTTTGTCTGTCAAAACGAATTTTGCTATACTAGCCTTTTGCTATACTAGAAAGATTCGTTTTGACAGAAAAAATTCGATTCTTTTGGACAAAATTTCGATTCTTTTTTTGAAAGGAATTTGACATCAGATATTCAGTGACCAAAAAGTGGTGCCAAATTGTGTAATGCGTTAAGGGAATGGTTAGGGGAGAAAAGTGGTTTATTTATATATGATGTATTTGTACGAAAAAAAATATCGCCCAAGATTTTATTTGGGCTATTTATAGCCCAATTATGATTGGACTGTCATACTGAAATTGTTGTCAGAAATTTTGGAAAAATTAGCCCATTTTTCGATAAATAGCCCATTCTAGGAAGCCTGTCACAAAACCACCGCGCCATAGGGCCTCATAGATTAAGTTCGTAATAGTACTTTGTGCAGGCGGTGACACGGGAGGTACTATCGTCAACAGATCTGTCCAGATACTCTATAGGGCTTGCTTCTGTTTCCAACGTGTCGTGAAAGTAAGTGCACACTCAATAAAACTCTTATACTGCCAGTTCTGCTTAATTGCGGCGATTTTTGCACGATAAATATAGAAAGAGATAGCAAGAGATAGCAAGCACCCAGCTCTTTTGAAAGAAAATTTATTCGTTAAATATGTGGTTATAGAAGAGTAGATATTCTGGCAAAATCTATTAGCTCTACTAAGATGTATTTGTAGTACAAAAAGTAAAAAAAAAACCGAATACAATAGCTTACCATATACATATGGGTAACAATGCTCTAGCCTTCAAATCCCAGCCCCAAGATTCCAGAGGGGGACAAGGAAGATGATCTCCGATTTAAAGAACAAGCCATCGCGTAGGCCACAACACTTGATCTAGGCTTGGTGAATACAAAATTACAAACAGCATGCTCTTTGAGGATGGAAAGCCTCCGTATTATAAGGCAGCGAGACCTTTCACTGATCGGGAATCCCGTAAAGTAAGTAAGTATTAATTATAATCGCATAACGTGAACACTATAGCATTGTTTCGATGAACAGTTATCCAAACAATATCATCTGATCAATATGTTTGATTATCTACAATTCGTGTATAGGCTGCGCACAAAGACGAGCTGCACTACGGAGAGTGGGTACAATACGGTCCTGTTCACACAATATTAATAAATTTCTTTATCGAATCTATTATATTTTATAGCACCGTCTCATGAACAGGCAATACGATAGATAAAATCGAACCCTTCAAAATGTTATGCACCATCGAATCATAGAACGAGATATGTAGGTATAACTGAAAGCAATAATTACGCTCTGAACATGATAATTAATAACAACTTACAACTCAAAAAAGCAACATTTGCTATTTCTCGACCTTAATCGGTAATGCATATTATTTATATTATAAATGATGTTCATTGTTCATCCTCTTAGAACTGATGATATAAAAGAATTCTGAATGATTTCTCTCCCTTTCAGTATTTTATAGGGATGCACTGTACCCACATTTATTTTAAATTCTTAACTCGCGCATCGGATTAATGTTTGGACTTAAAGTGTGTTCGAAAAGTCTTCAACCACTTCTGATTTTTTTTAAAGAATGTTTTTCTTAATACATATGTATACATATAAATTGCACAATGTTGAATTAATCGACAATCTGTCTTACCAAGTGTGTTTCCTCTTGGTCATGAATCAGAATTCAGAATTGTCCAAAAGTCAGCATGAATAGTAACTTTTTTTCATGATACATTATAATATAATAAACACTTCCGCTATTAATAAACGATGAACAAATAGCGACATTGATATTTAAACGTCTGTCAATAAGAATTTCTTATAAATATGTCTTTATATACTCACTTGTGACATAAGATAGCTAGCCGATAACTTAAGGCGTGTTTTTTTCCAAGTCCGAAGGAAATTGTATGAAAAAAACGATTCGGGGCTAAATAATTTACATGTTAAATGCCACAAAAACTATTACTCAATGGGCTTAGCTTAACCCAGATAATTTTCGGGGCTTTACTTAAGCACGGAGAAAAACTGTATTACCGGCGGGAATTAGATATTTGTTATCTATAGTTTGTATGGAAACTCCATTTTTTTTTCTGTAATGGTGTCGCTTATCCCCGAAATCGTTTTTTTTCAACCAGTTCCCACCGGGCGTAGGTATAAGTTACATATAAAGGCTCCCCCACACCAACGCGAATCTTGCGTGGCGACAACGAAAACAATAATAGGTGTGTTCCTTTGGGCCTTGCAAAGTACTTTTTAGTACTTCGCAGTAGATGATGAATGGAACGCTTTAATTGGCCGCGTTCATGTTTGTATCCAAAGCGATCTGGATAGCTTTGTGTTGTTGTAATCCCTTGTAAAATCACAGCTGATGACAAAGCAGCTGTTGGCGAAAAAAAATCTCAAGCTATCCTAAATATTCTGGGATACTCATCTATCCTATGGGAAATGTCAACAACAGCTGATTTGCGTTCAGAAACATACTGGATACTCGAGTATCTTAGATAGGCTATCCTAGTGCAACCTGAACGCGGCCATTTTTGCCAAAAGAAAAATCTAACTTCAATGTAGACGAAAGCTTTGTTGTTTGTATTTGTATTTTATTTTAAACTATAGAAAACATCAACAACAATACATAATTTATTATGTAATTTCTTCTACTGAAGCGCTTTCTTGCGTGGATTCATTTCGTTACTACATTATTGAAGTGCTTTGAACTACTTTGACCATAGAGCAAAAGTAGTTGAAAGCAGCCAGAAGTACTTGGCAGTAGATGGTGCAGCCCAAAGGAACACGCCTAATAACAACACGTGGTTTTCAATGAAAACAACACCTTGTTATTGTTGTTTTCGTCGTCGCCACGAAAGATTCGCGTTGGTATGCCCAAATCAACGGGAAACATTCGGAACGACGACGAAACATTCGGCTGTCAATATTAATTTATATGAGATTCGCTTAATCGCATTGGTTTGGTGTGGCTACTCTCTTTTATGTCCCTGTAAATATATTTTGACAGACCAACGTTTTGTCGTGCGTTCCGAATGTTTCGCGTTGGATTGGAGGAGCCTTAACTTCCTATCTCCGATTACTACAATAAAATAGTGAATGTACAACACAAAGCGGATCAGTTAGAGCGGAATGAGTCGATCATTTTTTAACTTGTCACGTTTCAAATCGTCATTTGGGTCGCGACAAACTAAAATTGAGAGAAAAAAAATTCGGGAATAAAAAAATGTCGATGCACCACAATATTTTTTGTTTGTTTTCTCGTTAAAATATACAAAAGCCGTATGTACCGATGTATTGTGGGCACATAAGACACTTTTTGGCAGCTAATCCAGCTTCAGTTCCAGTTGTAGTAATCTATTTTATCAGGTGTGTTTTTTTCCAATCCCGGAGAAAATTGGTTGAAAAAACAACATCAGGGATAAGGGTCACAGTTTTTCTACGCGCTTGAGTTAAGCCCGCAAAATTCTTTGGGTTTAGCTATTACCGCAGTGGATTAGTTTTTGTTGCATTTAACATGTGAAATATCTACGACGTGGTTTTTTCATCCAATTTCCTCGGCGGTTGGAAAAAAATATTTTTCTTTTGTTTATATAGGCAGTTTGTCGGAACTTGAGTTTTTCGTTTTTTAGAGGTTTTTTTCAATTCTCTTTGGATTCCGGTGGCCGTCAGTGGATAATATCCCTTGAAGGAACCTGATGTTCCAGTATATGGGCTAGTACGACATATTCGGATATCATGTTCAGTTTTTTATTGTGAGATCATCCGAGATTCGAAGTTAAACCTGAGTTAACTCCTGAAACACAATTTAATAACTCAACAAATTTGATTATTACAGAGAGATATTTCTGACAGGTTCGTATCAAAACTCTATCGAAATAGAGATGGCGGCATAATCTGAAATCGCCTTTTTTGCATTTTTATTATTCCCTTTTTTTTATCGATTATTTTTAATTCAAATTCTGAAACTGCTTGTGCACAAGAGCTAAAAAGAAATTCTTTGTAATAAATCATCATTTATTTCCTATAATCTACTACACTTTTCCATATAGTGTCGTCCTCTCTGTTTCGATAGTGAAAGCGCATTTCCTTAGTGTCGCACTTTGATTTCACTGGCTGAACACAATGCTACAGAGCCGCAGCCGGAGTCGGAGCTGGAACATCTGTCAAAATATTAAATACACACAAAATCAATGCTACGAGCAGAATGGAACGCAACTGCAGACGGAGCTGCAGTCGGAGCCGCAAAGGTTGGCCAACTTTTAACTTTTCACGTACAGCATTTTTGACGTTTCAATTTATATGAAGAAAAAAGAAGCCGGAAAAATATATTGAAGTTTTTAGTGCTTATTTGTGTCGCGAAAAAAATTATTAAATAAAAGAGAACTATTGGAAATAAGAACAGTGAATAATAAACTCGTCTGTTTTTTTTTCTTTGAAATATACAAAAAGCTGTATACAGCTCATTGTGGTCAGATAAAAAAAACGACGTACGACATTTTTTGAAAGCAGTTGCAGCTCCGGTTCCGATTCCAGTTACAGCAGGACATTGTGTTCAGCCAGTCAATTGCTTTTTGACAGCAGAAAATTTAATCCTATACACTTTCCAGGATTAACTCAAAATTACTGGCCTTATATCAATCGGTAGTAGGTGGTTTTTTTTTGCAATCCCGGGGCAGTTAGTTAAAAAAAAAAAAAAAAAAACAGTGGGGATTAGGGACGCCATCACAGAAAAAAACATGGACTTTTCATACAAACTATCGATAACATATTGTATGTAATTCATGCCGGTAACACAGTTTTTCTGTGCGCTTAAGTTAAGTCCCGAGAATTCTCTGGGATTAGCTAAGCCCGCAGGGGATTAGTTGCTGTTGCATTTTACATATAAATTTTTTAGCACCGACGCATCGCGACGTCGTTTTTTTCATCCAATTCTCCCCGTTTTCTATAAAGAGATTTCATTTTGAATATCCCACTATTTGGGCAGCTGTCACTTTTGAAGTTGTCATCTTTTGATATTAAACACTACTCCATTAATAAAAATGGAAGGATACACGCTTGAACAACGCATTGAAATTGTTAAAATTCACTACAAAAATGGAGAACGCGTGCCACACAAGCAACGAAACAATCGCAATTTTGCAAGAAAAGTTTCCTGACCGAATTGGTTTTGAAAGAGGTGATCAGAATTGGCCACCGAGATCGTGTGATTTAACATCTTTAGACTTTTTTCTTTGGGGCCACGTGAAAGATAACGTGAAATGCCAATGCTCCACTCGATTCAAGACCTTAAATATGGAATTCGTGAAGTTACCGAGGACATACAGCCGCAAATGCGCGAATTGGTCATGAAAAATTTCATGAAAAGGATATGGTGCTGCAATCGTAACCGTGGCGGCTTTTTGGCTAATAACGTTTTCCATTGTTAATGGCAGACCTTCCTCTTTAGAATGAAATAAACATCAATTGATTTCTCTTAAAAAATTATCGTTTTTTTTGTTAATATCAAAATGAAACCTCTTATTGGAAAACCCTTTAGTTAACTATTTTTGAAGTGGTTTATCTGTTTTAAGGTTAAATGATATTTGCATAGTTTAAAAGAATTTCTATTTTAAAATTGTGTTTCAAGACTTTTCTGCTTCACTGTAATGATATACTAACTCAAAAATAGTTAGCACTCGATGCAATCGAGAATCCATTGCCAAAAATTTAATTTAATAGCACGAACGACAACAACAACAATACCTCATTCCAGTTCAACAAAACATAATCTACATCAGGCACCCTTTTCGATTAGATCAAGTTCAAAGGAATCGCAAAAAAAAAATACCCGGAGAAATCCCTATTCCAATTCTATACTTTATTTTGTGAAAAAAAAAGTTACACAGACCATGCGTCTGTGTTACTCTATGAAGCATTTGTTCTTCAGTCGAATTTTCTACCTAACCTACCATTCGTTCGTCCTATAATGACGTGAACACAATAGGAAGACCGCACCGAATAAAACTCAGTGCATTTATCAGGAGAAGGATGCTGGATTTCGGGCTTTCCTAGGGGGAGGATGAAATGTACATTTCAGCTGATGTTCTAGTGAAACTATATCTGTAAAAGATTCTTTCTGAACTGTAATAAAATTGATTTTACTGTTAGGGTTGCTGCTGGTTTGATTTTTCCTTGTTTCCTTTTTATTTAATTTTTTTTTATATAAATGTAACCAGGAGAGCTCGTCCCTTTTCGACAACCGCCAAGCTGATGCCTGGATGATAGCAAGGGTAATTTTTTTTTTTCATACAATTCGAGTACTTAAGGGATCATGATTTAAGATGGAAAATAAAATGCTTAACCTAAAATGAGGGTTGCATTTTTGGCTATACAACAATAACACACATAATCTTTTCAAGCTGATATAGCTAGTAGATATACCTACAGTCAGATCCAGCAGAATAGATGGAAATTTTTTCTGTTTGTTTCTAGGTTGTGGGGTGTTGGTAATCCAAATGGGAGCGCCGACGAAAGCGAACATTCTTTTGTGTCTGGTCCTGGACCGCTATAAAAATCGATTGTAAGATTGATATGATTTATTTTGTTTATACCTAACCTGCAAACACATTTCTGTTTTACCTTTTACATCTTCGTTCGCAGGAGCTAGTTTGAGAACTAAAAAAAAGAAAGTAGGTACCAACAGACCAATTTATCTGATAGCTCAAATAATGAATAAGAACGATTTGGGGGCTTCAATAGGGTTACCATATGTCCTTGTTTACAAATAAATAAAAATGTAGGTAAATTTTGATTTATTCAAAATCTTAAATTTACGAAAATTATTTACTGATTGCACTAAAATTTTCACACAACCTTGAATTCGAATAAGCTAATTGGCCAGCTTTTGGTCATAAAAACAGCAAACTGAGATTTCAACATTTTAATAAAAGCATTCCTCAGTAGTTACGACAAAAATTTTGAGGTAGCTCAAGTGCGTGGAATTAAACGAACAAAAAAGTTATACAGGTATAATATCCGATTTTAAATAAAATTTTTGCCTTTGAAAGGTTATTTTTTAAGAAATAATTTCAGCGCTAGATTTCTTTTTTTTCAAAATTTTGCCACTGATCGAATTGGTGAACCTACATACAAACAAATGGTATCGGAATTTAAGAACTCTTTGTTATATAAGGTGATTTGGAATGAAAACCACATATTTTTTTTAAATCTCTATATATTATACTTCCTTTTAAGAATGGCTTTATATAGTTAACTTTTTAATTGGACAAATCCAATTAAGAAGTTTAAGCTTTGAGAAAGACTTTAGGTTCTAATATTTCTCAAAAGTTTTCTTGGCCTTCAGAATGGTAATTCATAGTAAGAAATTAATATATTATACCGGGTGTTTTGCATAAGATACGAAAAAAGATTAGTACGATTAGAATAGACCAAGACAAGAAAAAAACCTACAAAGAGGTGCCCATTTCCCCTCTGTTTAGGTAAAAATCGACTTAAATTAGAAAAACAATAAATTAAAAATCAACAACAATACTTATATTGTCGTGTTATACCTTTTTTTAGAGCCAGATATCCATAAATTATTTATGTTTTTAAATTAAATTGTTTTATTAAATAGTTTTCGAAAAATTAATTTTCGAATTCAAATTTTTGAAAACAAAAAAAAATGAAAAAAAAAATCGCTCAAACTAATATCGTTAAATTTCTGAAGTCTAATAAACTGACATTCTAGTATGAATAATACAATAAATAATAATAATCAAACTAATATCGTTCAAAATTTAACGTTATTAAATGGAATTTTTGTTTTTAATATTCCATTCTCTGATTAGTTTTAAGTCAAGCACTAAAAACTAGATACCTATATGTTTTCTAATATTTGAGAAAATTGAAAATAGTTAGTATAAGGGCCCAGTTTTTCACTGACGGATATAAACTAGATAAATTGAACTCGAGAGTTAAATCAGAAGCAATTTCTCGATGTAGGATTAAGTATAATAGGTACAGAGTTGTAAAAAATCTATCACTATTTTGACACAATGCGGCAGCATGGAAATGGTGATTTCCATTGCGTCGCTCTATCTTTTTTGAAATTAATTTTGTCTAAGTCAAGCCATTTATTCTGGGTTATTTTTGTCCAAAGTGCTCTTCTTCAGATCCAGTCACTGGGAAAGCTTTTGTAGATAATTCAAATTCACTATTGACTAAACGTTTCTTCTCGAAAATTAAAACGACAATCTCACAAAAATATATGGTGGTAACTCTGTTGTTTTAACAATCGCAAACATTTTGCCTCCCACCTCTGTTTGGTAACTTGAAACATTGTGTGACGTTGTACGACGTCGTACAACTTGTAGCACGAAGATGCAGTTACCATTTACCAAACACACATAATGTATATGACAAAAGAAAAAAAATATAATTTATTTTTAGAAAATATTGCTGCAAACTAATATTTTTAAATTTATCTATTATTTAAGAAGAATTCAACCAGAATTTATATGAATAGGTAAACGTATATTGGTGTACCTAATCATACTTAAAAAAGGTCGAAATGTCAAATCTTAAATGTTTATATTTACATTTACCAGAAGTCTGTTATTATAACAAACAATAATTTTCCTTAATACCGTTAAATTTGGTGTAATCACCATCGTGTTTTTTTTTTAAGAAGAAAAATTAAAAATTAAAAATTTTTCTTAAAATCGCACAATGGCAATCATAATTTTTGTGACAATGAAAACATAAAAAAAAAAATGAACTAAACGTCATCAGCATTACCCACATCAGAAGCATCATCACTTCATCCCTTATAGCGCTTGTGTATTTGTTCCCTCATACTGCTTGCTCTACTGGTTTGGTTAGGTACACAGGGTTGTTTAAAAAACACCCCCTTCCAAAGGAAAAAAAGACAAGGCAGACGACAACGATTACAACTGAATTTTTGCCAAAGTAAGGATAACGGATACCGCAAAAGTGGTCGCGTGCTAGCTTGGCTGGTGTGTTTTTTTTTGTTCGCAATCAATTTAAATCGAATAAAATAATTTAATAATTAATAATATTTAAATAAAAAGAACTCCATTTTATTGGAATAATGTTTTATTAAAGTGTTTGTTTGACTGATAAATATAATCATATAGAAAGAATACTCGAGTATTTGCATGAAAAAAGGAGAAAAATATATATATTTTTTTTAATTCCTCCCCATTTTGAGAAGTAGTTTAAGGTGAGTTACCTACTATTGTTTATTGTGTGGTTGCAATTTAAGGTTGTAAATTATAACCAAAATAAGCATTAGTTACTGGTTTGTTATTAATTTTTTTTGAATTCAGTGTTATGATTATCTTACTGTGAAAGCTCCCAGTGAAAATTTGACATATGTTTTTGAAGCTTTTATCTGCGCATGACAGTACTTTTGTAATGCTTTGACCTATAGATGACGCTAGATTCACTTTTAAAAGCTATGGAGTACATTTTTTAAAATCTTGTTGTGTAGAGGTGTTTGTTTATTCACAATTTAATTCGAATCTCAACAGTTATCACTTTAAAGGAATTTTCAACATAATATGTATGGATGCATGCAATAATAATAATAACAACATGTTGGTAGTTCCATTAGAATTGTATACGGAACTATTTGTTTACAATAATAGAAATGAAAAGGAAGAATTTTTTATTGACAAAGTGGAAAGAGAATAAAGTCTTTGATATTTCCTGAAATTTTATGGATGGTGTCCAAATGAAGCTAAGGGTATATAGAATAGAATTCTGTCCAGAGTTGGACAACATCCACACCTTTACCATTGCTAATTTTAAGATTCCAACGGGAAGTGGTCATTTTTCTGACCAAAACTATTTGAAATGATTTTTCCGGCACGCAAGGTTTTGTTAATGATTATAGGTACTTACCGGTTATGAGGTTATCCAATGGTAACAAAAAATCAAAATACCGTTTTTTGACAATTTTGGCCTTCCAATCATCATCATCATCAATTCCTGAAAACTCGGTCGGGGCATAGGGCGCCAACAAAACGACTTCATCCTTCACGGTCTGCAACTCGATATTTTAACTGTCTTTTTTCTGAGCTTCTGGTTCTGCTAGTAAAGTGATTTCCATGTTGTCCTTGATTTTCCAACCCGCCGCCGTGCACTCTGGTGTTTCCATTCAAAGGACTGATTCGCAATATCATCGTTTGGTTTCCTCATGTGTGTGACCAATTCACCGCCATTTACGCTTTTTTATTTCGAACTCCAGCCTTTCTTGACTTATTCTGCGCCATAATTTCTGGTTATATATATAACTTTTAGACAGTTAATCTTAAGGATATGGCATAGACAGTGATTTACAAAAGCCTGCAATTTCCTCGAGATGAGACTTACAGGTTTCACACGCATATCATTTATATGCGGATTTTATATTAGATTCGAAGAATCTCAACTTAGTATACGTAAGGATGTTTGACTGGAGTTTCGAATTTGCAGCAGAGTACCGAAGGCTGCGCGAGCTTTACTAATTGCACTTAACGACCAGATCCATGCCACTATTTGCTGTTGCTATATATTTCCAAGGTAATTGAGCAGTTTGACCTATTCAACTGGCGTCTCCTGTAGAATAATACGCTGATGCAAGGGGTAGCTTGTGTGCATTATTTTTGTCTTTTTGCTATTTATTTTTAAACCACCTACTGGGCAACAAAAATTGATTATTTTATAAGAAATCAATTTTGGAGATTTGAATTTTTTAGCAGATTTATTCCTCCACAGACTATTTCCACATAAATAAGGCGTTTTTCCTTTTGAATTATGAACAAAGCACTGAGCTGTCAATATATCAATATATACCTATGTATACATATTATACCAATATGCATATGCGGACATGCATCCGCTACGACAAGAATTTTGAGTTTACCAGAGGAAAACCCTATTAGTGTCCACTTTTTGAAAAAGGTGCCCTTCCTACCTACCTATAAATACAGAATATAAAAATAGAGACTGAAGTTGGAAATGAAATCAGTGATGTCAATTAATTATAACGTTATGATTTACGATTACTGCAATAAAATACATACATATCTAAAAAATTCAAATTCGTTTACTTACAGAAACCAAACATGGACCCCAACATGTCATTTGGATTTGGAATTCACGGTCATGGACATCCTCCACTTCCGCCAACACAAAACATGTTAAGCGGCCATCCTGGGCCTACATCAAGTCCACCACAGAGCGTACCCGGTCGTCGAACTCCATTAGGTGCTGTCGGAATCGGAGGTTTTTACGCTCAAAGCAGTCTGACATTGCCACAACCTGCACAAACTGACGAAAATAAGATCATTGGAAGCGGACGGGATAAATCACCAGTGCCATCTTCAAGTTCCGGTGGCAAACAAAAGAATCGTCAAGGAAAAGTTGTTAGGCTTAATATTAATGCAAGGTATGTAGATGATACGATTTCTTTAATTCTAAAATAATAATTTACATATTTTTGTTGTCTTACAGAGAACGAAGAAGAATGCATGATTTGAATGATGCCCTTGATGAACTACGGAGCGTTATTCCTTATGCCCATTCACCTTCTGTGCGAAAGCTGTCGAAAATTGCAACTCTTTTACTTGCAAAGAACTATATTCTCATGCAACAGAATGCTCTAGATGAACTTAGAAGGTTTGAAAATTTGCAAAAAATGCTTCAAATACTTTTTCTAATAATTTTTCTTTGTTATGTTTTGTATGAATACATAGATTGCTAGCCTATATTCAAAGCACAACCGGTGCTGCCCCATTAGACTTGGGTTCGTTCCCAGCTGCAGCTAAATTGCAACAACTTTTGGCAGGACCACATCCAGATCCATCAAGTCCTAATTAGAAGTTTAAATGACAAACAAAAAGTTGTATGCCAAATTTTAAAGAATTTAAAGCTTACCTTCTATTTATTAAAATATTAAAATACTTATATAAGAATAAATCTAGTGCCAAAAATAAATATATTCACCCCGATTATACAGAATCCGATGAACGAGCTACAGAGTCTTATTCAACGGATTCTGGGGTGGTTAATTTTAAACATACTAATTATACAGCAGTCAAATTAACAGTTTATCGATAAAGCAATTATAATGTGTAAATCTAGTCAGAGTGTTACGTGATATTTTTAAGAATGTTTTTTTTTATTTTGTATTACGTTTTGTTTCTTTTTTTATATATGTATGTACATTCATATACAAATATATTTAGTAGTGTATGTATGTAGTAAGTTTTTAGTTGTAAGTTCATTGGAATTAACTATTTATTTTTTAAATTACATATACCTACTTTAAATAGAAATAAATTCAATTTATTATAAACTTGAATGGGTACGTTTAATGCATTACGTTTTACATCAGAATTTTCAGAATTATGAATTTTTAGAGCTTCTGATTGGCCAGCTGTCATAAAAAGTTAGATGACTTTTAGTTACGTTTAGTTACGTTTCATCTGAATTTTCAGACAAGAAATTCTCATCTGAAAATTCAGATGAAAGTTGTTTGTGGTGGGGGAAGTGCCAAATCAGCTGAAGTACTGCACATAAAAGTTGAACTTTATAATTTTCGTCTTGTTGGTGGTTGATTTTTGTAGGTTTTGTCTTGAAAATTCAATATTTATTTAAATGAAGGAACTTTTTGTTTATTGTTTAGTGAATTTTTAAATCAACAATTTTTTATATTGATGCTTAGAAAGTTTTTCTATGTTTTTGTAAGTCATACATATCAATAAGAAGACTTTTAATGAAATTAATAAAATCTGTTGCTGAATGCTGATTTAGTTACATAAATTTTCATCCTCACAACTACTCACGCTCTATGTTTAATTTACGTATGCAATTTAAGTTCGATTTTATTTCGCTTCAATGCAAATCCTTTATTTAAATGCAGGAATTTGACACAATGACTTTCGACTGAAATTTCAGATTCTTTTTGCGTTCAACGACATAAATTCAGAAATCTGAAAATTCAAATCGAAATGATAGTTTTCTTTTTTAAGCTGATATAGCTTGAACCAATTCAGTTGGCCAACGGTCGGTTGCGCAGAGAGAGGATTTAAGAGAACAAAAATGGCACGCAAGATATTTAATGAGTCCAGATTTTTCCTTGAATTCTACAGTGCCTAACTCAACTTTGTTTTTTTTTTATCTTAAATGAGATTGAATGTATGAGTTTAATTTTTTTTATTTGCATAATTTCAGCGCACTTATAAAAAAGAAATATTTTGCAAAACGCAATTGGGTTAAACATAAAAAACTACCTGTGACATAGGATTAATTGATAAATAGTTAAGGGATTATTGTTTGTTTCTATGTTTTATGGTTTTATGATTTGTGGCTTAGGAACAGAGGATCCGTGGGCGATGTGTTTATATTTGTTTTATGGCGTTATGACCTGTGGGGTTTTGGGGAATCATTAATAGATCAGCGTTTACGAGTTTGAATAATTTTTACCTACGAGTTTTTAAGAATGAAATTTCCTCAGGTTTTAATAACTTTTACCCGCAAGTAAGGAATAATTAACATTAATTTATTTTAATTTAAAATAATTATTATACATTTGTATTTCAGAAATAAATATAAAACAAAATAATAAAATAACATAAATAACAATAATATAAATTAAATAATAATTATTCATTTAAATATACCAAATTTTTAAGAACTAATATCGCTATCATAGTCGGTTGAAGAGTCGTCACCTGGATTAATTATAATTGAATCCGAAATTGTGTCCCACATCAGGTCGTGAGAAAAGTATTCTTCCTCAGTTCTTATGGCTTTTTCACACACTTTTCGCCAATCCTCAGCCGTTATTTTGGAAAATTCTTCTTCTGCTAACTTTTGAACATCTAATATTTTGAATGTTGTGTTTCGTGAGCCTACTCTTGCCTTGACAGTTGCCCAAATATTTTCAATGGGATTGAGATCAGGATGATAGGGTGGTAAACGTAGAACCTCATGTTCCATATCGTGAATAATATCGTCAATCTTATGCTTTGGATTGTGTATAACTCGGTGTCGTTTTATTACCTCATACAGTTCAAGTTTCAACATCTGTATAGTATGCGGAATATTGTTTTCGGTTAGCCATTGTATCATCTCGGATTTCTTGCTAGCAGAAGTAATTTGTTTTTCTTCTAATTTATTGTGATACGAGGCGTTGTCCATTACAATAACTGAAGGTTCCTCCAAGTTATTCAAAACCTGTTCTTGCATCCACTTGCAGAAATTTTCGAAGTTCATGTCGTCGTGATAGTCTCCCGTTTTCGTTCCAGATTTGAATAAAAGTAAGGCGTTTTTCACATAACCTTTTTCACCACCAGCGTGCGCCATTATCAACCTCTGTCCCTTTGAAATTGGCGTCTTCAACCCACTGCTACTGTCATCAGTCCAAGCCCTTGGCCTTGTATGTGAGCTGTGAATATAGCTTTCGTCCAAATAAATGATGTCATATCCTTTTGATCTGTATTCCCGGATTTTTCTCAGATACTTCACTCGCATGAGTTTAATATCATTTCTTTCACAAAGAAGTTTCCGGTTGTTTTGCGTTTTCTTGTAGCTAAACCCGTTGCTTCTTAAAATCCTGTTGAGAGACGTAATACTTAAGTTAACCTCCAAGTCTTCCTGGACTCGTTCTCTTAACATTTTCAAAGATATCATCATCTTTTCCTCCTGGTGGAAGTTATGCATTATACGCCGAATAGTTGTGATGTCAAATTCGTCTAGTCCAGTTTTCCACTTCGTATGTGGTACTTTTTTATTTGGTGATTTCGCAACTCCTGTCTCTTCGTATTCCTTAATAATCCTTCTGATTGATCGTTCAGAAATTCCAGAAATTTCGGCAGTATGTGTGGTTGCGTAACTCACAGAATTTTCCAAAAACAAATTCTTGGCTTCTTCCATTCTCTCATTATATACTCTAACAACTATAATACGTGCCTGGCTTCCAATAGGTTTTCCTTTTCTAAATGGATCCATGAAAATTTCTTTTAAATGAATTTAGTTGTTTAACTCGTTGTTGTTTTTTAAAAACTGATTTCCAAACCAAAGCAAATATCTTTTAAATACGTAAATTCCCTCTGATGAAAAATTTCATTCTTAAAAACTAGTAGGTAAAAATTATTCAAACTCATAAACGCTGATCTATTAATGATTCCCCAAAACCCCACAGGTCAAAAAATATATCAAATAAACACTAACGCCATAAAACAAATATAAACACATCGCCCACGGATCCTCTGTTCCTAAGCCACAAATCATAAAACCATAAAACATAGAAACAAACAATAATCCCTTAACTATTTATCAATTAATCCTATGTCACAGGTAGTTTTTTATGTGTAAGCAATAGATTTATTTTTTATTATAGGTGCACTTAAATTTGTCCCAATAATAAAATCAAAAATTCTTAATCTTAACTTTTCGAAGTAAAGTTTACACCTAAAAAATCTCTTTCTTTTATCCCACCAGAGATGAAATACTTTTTTAGACATCAAGCTATGAAAAAAAATTACTCCATGATCATCTCTCAATGAAGGAAAGTCCATCGCTGGAAATCCATTTCTAATTTACTCTGAGCGAAGCTATAAACAAAACTCACCCTCCTTAGTGCTTCAGTATGATCGCAGCAGCGGTTATGACAACAACGTTGGAATGTACATCTTTTTTTTCTTTTTTTCAGTGATTTGTGTGTATCTTTTAAAATTAAAGAGATGAGCAAAGAAATTTAAAGAGATCTGCGCAGTAGAATGGCCAACTGATTTGGTTCAAGCTATATTTATGTATCTGTGTAACTCCAATGTTTCTTTTTACTTTGTTCTTTGTCTTAACTTAATGGCGTTCGCTATAAAAAGTAGGTACTAACGCGGGCTCGAAGCTTTGCAAAATTTGTACCAAACATTCGGATTAATTGAAACGTTTAAAGAAAACATCTTCTTAATCCTCACCTAATTGTTTCAAAATATCTTTTTGTGTGCGTAAAGAAACACCAGATTGAAGTTATAGGCAAAAGACTGAAATGTGAGTGTGGATAAGATTGCTTAGAGGGCGTGCTTGTAGTTACATACAAAATTATTTTCATCTACCAAACATATTAAATAACATATTATCAAAAATGTAACCGATTGTTTGCAGGTCTAAGTATATTGATTGGACTAATTTTATAATTTAGACAAGAAATTCAAAATCCGTAGTTTTTTGTTCAAAACATGACGGTTTGAATGTTTCTATAGAAAAAAGTGTTTTTTGTAATTTTTGCAATTGCAATCTGTTGTGAAGACCAATTTATTTTCTCAATTTCTTTTATTTAAAAAATTAAAACGCAAATTTTAGTATCTTAACATTAATTTAAAAAAATAATTAAAATAATTTTGTCATGTTTTTGTGAAGAATTTAGGCTTATTAGATGTTTGAAATCCCATTTGTTATTTTATTCGTCGGTCGTTGGTCGCTTTCATGTGAATAGGCCTCTACCGTTCTTTTTTAGAATTTACTTACATAGACAAAATTTTATGCTTTTATATTATAAATATTTGTATATCTGCGAAGCTGCTTTACTACAACGAATTCTTGTTTCCACATTTTACTGTCCCATATAAAATTTAACTAATTTTAATTACACAACGTTAGTGCTATAAATGTTATTTTCAATTTATTTAAACATTATAGTTAAGGTAATTCAATGAACAAAAAAGGCAAAGAGATATTTTTATTGAATTCAAAAATAAATTCTTCTGCTCCTAAAACTTAGTAAAATCGTTTAAATTATTATGAGAACGAAGAAAGAAGAGCCCATAAAAATATCTGTTAGTAAAGGTGTTTTCTGGAGAGGAGGAAGGGCGAAATGTGCAGTGGGTTCATATTATTTTCAGTTTCCAATTAGACCAATACACCACCTAATCAAACCACTACCATAGATATTCTCGGTCCCTCTTTCCCATTGAAAATTTAACATTTTCGCAGTTTCATTAACAAACATTGTTGTAGTTTTTTTTTCATATTTTCCCACAAAAAAAAACACCTTTTCCAACAGATATTTTTATGGGCTCTTTTTATTCTTCATTTTCATAATAATTTCAACAATTTTACTAAATTTTAGGCGCACGTGAATTTATTTTGGATGTATTCCATTTCACCAGTATCGTATCAGCGAAAACCAGCCTTGACCCATTGACTGACACGGAGGCCGGATCGATGCTGAACTTTAACAAAATGTTTAGAACACTAACTAAGCTGAATCAAAAATAAAAACCCTGGGGTGCCAGCATAACTTGATACAATCAAGCATAGACAGTTCCTGATTTTATTCAATCGAATCGGAAACAGTAAACCGAGTTAAATTAGGAACTACCTATCCTCGATTGTACCAATGAACTCGATTGTATCAAAGTTACGTGCTAGAGCCCCTGTATATAATTTGTCGGAATTTATTTCAAATTTTCCTGGACTAATTGATTTATATGTAACTTCCCTATTTTGTAAACTATACTTTGAAGCAGCGCCAAATAAAATGTATCTATATCCAGGTACAAATATTTCATCAACATAATTTCTTAAATAAACATACATATAATTTAAATTATAATTGTACTAGTATATTTACCCGAACAGTTGGCTTCGCTAACTGTCACACGATGTATGTGCAAGACAATGTATTTGCAAGACAATGTATTTGCAACACAATGTATTTGCAACACAATATATTTGCAACACAATGTATTTGCAACACAATGTTTGTTATAACGCGATGTATTTGCAACACAATGTATTTTGCAACACAATGTTGCAATACAATGTATGTTGCAACAGAAAGTATTTTGCAACACAATGTATTTTGCAACACAATGTATTTTGGAACACAATATATTTTGCAACACAATGTATTAGCAACACAATGTACCTATTTGCAACTCAATGTATTTTGCAACACAATGTACTTGCAACATGTATCTCTTTATCTCTTGGTTCAGTATTGACCTACTTTTCTACCTCAAGCCTGATAATTCACCTTAATTTTAGGAAATTAACCTTGAAAATCTGACCATTGTTACTCCATCTAGGCTACCTTTTATTCGAGTAACTCACTAAGTTTCACCTTAGTTGATAAAAATCGATTGCGGGTCCCCTGCCCCGCTCACGCAACTCCGTTGCTCCGCTTAGGGTATGTTCAGTCGCCAGGCAGGCGCCAAAGTCAACAGTTTTCTCGGAGAAAGGTACCTTTGGGTGAACCGTATGAATTGTTTTGCTAACTTAATATAGGTTCACTGTTTAGCCGGATAGGTACATACTTAATTAAAATTTAAAAAACTTGACCTTGAAAATCTGACCATTATAACTGAAGTTATACTTCAGTACACTTGACTTCACTTTGCATGATTCTAAATTATTGCTTAGTCGATTTGATGGTTAGGTAGGTAGATAGTAGATACCTAACAAATATAATTATACCTAGGTACCTACTTTAACACACTGTCGTTTAAGAATACCTATAAGATTAGAAGATAATTATGAATTTATATTATTGCAAATAAACAAAACAAATATATCACAAACTTTTGTATGTAACTATGTATATGCGTTAACTGACATTATACCTACCTAGATACCTCTCTTAATTTTAAGACCTTAATCTTAAAAATCCTATCATTAGAAAAGAAACCAAATCAACCCTTTTCTATTAATTTACATACCTACATTATGTGCTTACATAGACACATACATATAGATGTAGGTATGTACATAATATGTATTTTAATATCCATGTCAGCGAAATCGATTTTTTTAAATCAACGTCGAAATCATTCACCTTTTTTAAATACCTACCTACATTTTCATATGATTTCAATTATTATTTTATTATTATAATAACTCAAAATAAGTTAGCCTACCATTTAACCTTTATTTTAAGATTAATTTAAGACCTTAATCTTACAGATCCGATAAGTAGAACAAAAGATATAAGCCAACTAAAAAATATACTCTACCGACATCATAAATTTCCTTAAAAGGTTCCAGTACACGTGCATGAACATTTTAAGGCATCAACCTTAACGATCCGATCATAAGAACAAAAGTTATCAGCCAACCAAACCAACCATGAGGGGACTTTTAGTATTGTTGTGCATGAAAAAAAATACCTACAACCAACGCACAGTACACATATGTGTACTGTGCAACCAACGTGCTGCCTGCATAATATAATAATAATAATAATATATACCTACATGTATAGGAAATTAAGATTTTTTGTTGCACACACTCGACCATCTTTAGAATAGCCATCTCCTTCCCACCAGTATATTGATATAGGAAAGTTTTTTTTTTGTTTTATTGTATTCCTCTTTGTTTTTACGTTTGCCTCGATGAAATTTTTTCCCGAAAATATTATTTCATGTTTTTAGTATGAAATTTTGAAAGGTTTTGAAAATTTTTTTGTTGCTCTAACTCGACTGTCATTGTGGCTTTAATTTAAAGTTTGAATTTTAAAAATCGGACAATTGGTTGTGAAGATATAAGCATTTGAATGAATGGAAAAGGGGTGTTTTTAAAATTTAACAAAAATTGGACAATTCTCCACTGAGACACGATGGTTGGCAATGAATAAAAACCCCATTTTTTTGGTGTTTTGCGAGATTTTTCAAACTATTTCTTTTTAAACTATTGTGAAGGTCGTGTGGGGTGTACAATTATGAATGATGTATCAAATTAATTGTGTATTTTCGTAGATGCGATTAAAAGAAAAACTAATCGTATGGGTGCAATAACTAATGAGTTATGAGGTGATTAATAAAACAACAGAAAACATGTCAAAATGTGTGTAAAAAAAAAATTTTAAAAAAACTGAAATTTTTATAATAAATGTAAATCAATAATATGTATGAGGTGTATGATTTTGAGATTTTTTAAAGAAACGGTTATTTTTTAAAAATTAAAAAAGTAGTAAAAATTGTATTGAAAAAATGTAAATTTTTGAAAGATAAAAAATGATGTTAAAAAAAAAAAAATCAAAATTTTGTAAAACATGGATAATTTTTTTTTGAAAAACCTTTCCAATGGTATTTTATTTATTTAAATCGGACTACCCCCTGATTTATTGGAATTATGTAATTTGTGAAGTTTGAAGTATAAAAAATTTTGTATCTCGCTTTGTAGATTTTATAGAATTTATTTTTAAATTAATAAAGTTCTGGAAATTTAATAATGCATTTAATAAAAAATAAATGAATATTGTAGGACTTACCATTTGGAAGTTAGTTTTTGAACCTTTGACCAATTTTACCTTATTTTACCCTATTTATAATGGGAATTTTAAAAAATCCCTTCTTAGTGCTCACTTACATAAAATTTGTAATATAAAAAAAATAATAAAATATTTTAAAAACTTATAGTATAAGCTGTGCGTTGATAGCCTAAAAATGAATGAATAAGTGATGCAGTGAGCGATTCTTTCTTTTATATAGTTAATTTTATAATATGAATTTGTAGTACGTTGTCAAAAGAAACAATTAGACAGTTCATGTTTCTTAAAATCTCTGAGCTCAAGGATCTCAACAATCTCAGAAATCGGAATATAAAATGTTGAGACTGATATTTTTCGGATTCACTCACTGAATTACTTTTTGTCGAAGGTGATCAATTTATAAAAAAAGAGATGGATAATGCTTCTGACTTCTAATTCTAGTTTCTAAAAGAGAAATCTTGTTCAGGCTTAGGTTTCATTTTCTGCTCAATGAAGCTGACAGGATTTTTCTCAGTGATATTTAAGAAACATATTATAGAGCCTAAACTCTAAATTCTGAATTGAAACTTTTTTGGTGATCTATAAAAATTTTAACTATGATAACGAAATTTGTTTCCGCATTTTATTTTCCCATGCCAAATTAAAGGAATTTTAATTACAAAACCTTAATATTATTTTGAATTTGTTTTAACATATAAGTGTAAGTAGATGTGTTACTTTAGTTTGAAACTCTGTGATTTTCTTTCCAAAACTGCACTTTTTTTTATTTTTTTCATATGAACTTTGACAGACTTTTGTGTAGAAATTCACACATATGTACAGAGTTTCAAAGTAAAGGAACACACCTAGTGATTCAATGAACAAAAAAGCAAATACATATTTTTATTAAATTAATTAATTAAATCACTTCTAAGAGTACAAAGTATATTGTCGTTACTGTTACTGGATAAATTAGATAAAAAATCCCATTTGTTGGAATCTATACAATACTCGAAAAAAGCATAACTGTTTCCAAGAATTATAATTTTATTTTTAAAAATGGTAGTTTGCATTGTATAGAAACCGCGTGGTAATGGTGCTATTTCATACCAGGAATCATTAAATAAATTATATCGCTCTACAGTTTTGACTGGCTCTCCTTCATAACATTGACCGCCAATTACATACAAAAAATCTTCAAACGCAACAAAACCAAATCTCTCAATTGGATTTGACTCAATCAATTTCAAAGTCCATCTTTTTGAAACCACATTATAAGTATGCAGATTTCCGTATTGCAAATCTAGAATGTATAACAACCCACTATGGGCAGCTATTTGACTCGATCGGCTTGGTTGAGATAGCAATTTTTCGTCATGCCATTGGCGTGTGTTAAAATTATATATCTCCATGGAATTTGAATTTCTATTTTCATCACCACCAAAAACACACAAATACCCTTTTAAATCTGCCAGTTGACAACCACTTCGACTTTTACTAATTGGAGGAAGATCAATCCATTTCAAGGATTGAAGGTCTAAACATTCCACGCTATCTGTAGGCTGATTATCAACCACTCCTCCAACTACAATCAATTTATCATCAATCTTAATTGTTGAATAATACGATTTCTGTTTTGGAAGACTTGTTTCTAATTTCACGAATCCTAAATCCTTTTGTTGGTAAAGTGTTTCAATACCAATAGATTCATTGCCAAGCTTTATAACTACAAGTTCATCAGAAATCATCCTTGGCTTCAAAGCATAATTTACCTGATTGTCTAATCGAGTTTTCAACGACAAATGCCATTCAAGCCAACTGCATATCAATTCGTAGCTTTCCACAGTTTTACAAATCGATTTTCTGTTTTCAATGATGAACTTAGGCGAAAGCGTCTGAAAACGAACCATTGACAGGAGCTGAAAAATTAAATGATCACGTTTCAATTTGTCATAATTTATCCATGCCACCATGGATAAAAAGACATCCTCCGCGAAATCTCCATGGGGATTGTCATTGAATAGCAAATCTTTCAATTCATTTTCATTCAGCATCAGAATTTCTTTCTCTTTCGATATTTTTTCGAAGTGATTGTAGGTACATTCTAGAGCCTTGACCCTCAGTCTGGGTAAGCTAAGCTCGTTTGCCAATCGAAACCAATTTAAGGAGTTGCTGGAATTGATATTTTTCTCTATAAATTCACAGCAACCATCGACTAGGGTTTTCATTCTTAGAAACGATGCATATCGCAAAATTCTAGCGACAGTTTTGAGACTCAATTCAATTGAACCCGTATACATGAATTCGATGATAAGTTTCAGTGGTGAAGCTTCGATTTCCTTAATTTCCACTACATTTCCCTTCGGAGTTGTTTGATTTCCACGGAATATTTCTAAAAAATACTCACTTAATGCACACAGGACAACTCTGTGACCTTGTATGCTGACGCGATCACTTCCAGCTATCAAGACAGTGTCAAAGAGTTCATTTTCTTTATAAAAACTTAAGAGTTTTTCCGAAATAATCGCAGCTTGTTGATGGCATTTGAAGATAAATTTTTCATCGCATTTTGAAGATTGTTTTTTTGCGTTACGTTTTGAAGACCGTTTATTTAATCTACAAATTAAATAATTTTTTAAAAAGACATTTCAATAGCCCAGAAAAGAAAGGCATTTTTGTTTACTTTTTAACAAAATTCGGTTCCATTTTCAACAGAAACAGTTACTACAGAGATAAAATCTGAAAAGAAATACTTGTAAAAAAATAAACAAAACAAAAAACTTTCTTAGTTTTTTGGTTAACGTCATTTTTAAATTCTCTTTAAGGGAAGCAGCGCTATTTTATTTACTAGTGGGTTTTTGGCGAAACAGAAATAACAGTTAAGGTCGGGTGAGTATTTGTCAATTAAACCCATGGCAACATTAGGTTTTTTTTTTCAAAACCAGGGAATTGGTTGAAAAAAATTAAGTCCGCGGAGCGCTATAAGAAATGTATACGTTAAATGCAACAAAAAATATTGGCTTGTGGTCGAATTCTGCATTTAGCCTAGTACCCAGTTCAAGCTAAATTTTAGTTTCTATACAAAATTCTCCTCAAAATTTAACTAAACAAAAATAAGGAAAAGCATTTTAGCCGAGAGGCATGAATGAAAGAATACAAGATTACGTTAATTTTTTGTCTTTTTTTGCTGACGTCATTTGAGAAGAAAACAGCTGTCAAAATATATTTACAGGTAAACGACAAAAAGAGAAAAATTTACATTTCTATAGAAATTATCGATAGCAAGCAAGTAATTCGCGTCGGTAACACAGCTGTTTGTTCGTGGTGTTCTTCTCTGAATCTGGAAATTTGTCAAATTTGGAGGAGTGGGGATGTAATTCAGAGAGGAGTATAAACTGCCCGAAAGTACACGAATGCCTTGAACCAAAATATTTGTCACAAAAAGTAAACAAAACCCAAAATGTAAATAAAGCGACAATATTGAATTTTCCATTATAATTTCATATTCTTTATTAAATAATAAATTTAATGATGGATAAATTAAAATTTGCATTGTAAATATTTACAAATTGAAAAAAAAAAACACTATAAACAGGAACATCACGTTTTTTTTTTTTTTAATATCAAATTCGACGAAGAATCATATACAATAGATTAGAATTTAAAAAAACACTGAATATACACTTCACAAACAAAATTTCTTAATTAAGCTACATATATGTAAATATTTCAAGTTCAAAATTTTCAATTCAAAGTTTAATTCTTTTTATTCAAATATTTCATTTTTTTAAAGGAACGAATTAAAAAATCCTCTTTTTCTAAGAAAAAATAAGAAGTAAATAGCAGCCATTTTGCATTTTTTTTTGTTCTTCTTTGTCTTTCAAACTCGCTTCTGACAACACATTCTTAGGGCCAGTTTGTTCCCAGTCGGTTAAATCTAAACGATGACTTTCACAGCTTCTAGCTATATGGCGCTAATCAACCAAAATCGGCTGGTGAGAAGAGCAAGAAGTATGAGGGGAAAATGAAATTTCCCCGGTCAACGATTTGAGTATATTTTGTTGGCATTCCTCTTCACATATGTGTGCGTTCAATCAAGCTATACACTAGCTGTGTTTTATTTTCCCCCAGATCCAATCCAGATCAGATCATGAAAATAAAACAACCCCAGGATCTCAGTGACAACTTGTTATATACCCAACTCTTTTTTCCTTTTGTTTTTTTTTATTTGTATACACCCGTTGTCTTTTTTCTTTACACTACCATTCTATATAAACTCTATAGTAGTCTCATGAAGAGGAACGTCCGACGCGCTATGAGGTGAGCCGATACTGAAGCTTGTTCCATTTCAAACCATTTCAGTTGAGAAGGAACAGATAATCAAATGCAAAAGAATAAAAATTAAGATTAAAGAAAGAAAAGAATATAGAGAACAATGTATAGGAAATTTATGAAAATTGAAGTGAGACAAGAAAAAATCAATTTTGGGACTTTTCTTGTATACATTTCTATAAAAAGGGGTAGGATATAGAAAGAATGATAAAAGAATAATGTTCAAGGTCGTTTATTTGGTAGAGGAAAATTTTTATTTTATTTAATTTTGATTTTATAATAACTTACTTACTAATTCATTTGTATTTTGGTAAAAATATATAGTACATTTTTTTAAATTAGCTATTTTAAGTAAATGAGCACTAAGATGGGATTTTTTGAAATTCTAATCCTAAGTCAGGTAAAAAAGGATAAAACTGGTCGAGGGTTTAAAAACTAACTTCTAAACGGAATTCTAATTTAAAAATAATTCTATAAAATTCTATAAATATTTGAAAGTTCAAAATTGAAAAATTAAAAAATTCCAATAAATCAGGGTTAAGTCTGATTGAAATATATTTTATACCATTAGAAAGGTATTTGAAAAATAAATTAAACGTGTTTAAGGAAATTTGGATTTTAATTTTTTTTTTAAACCATTTTTGATGTTTCAAAAACATGGATTTTTCGGGGTGAATTTTTACCACTTTTGGATTTTTATTTTTACCGGGTTGTTTAAAAAATCTGAAAATCGTGTAAGTGATAGAAATTATTGATTTACATTTGTTGTAAAATTTTTAGATTTTTAAAAATCATTCATAATTGTACACCCTACACGACCTTCACAATAGTTAAATAAGAAACAGTTTGAAAAATCTCGGAAAAACTAAAAAAAATGGGGTTGTTGTTCATTGCCAACCGACGCGACGTGTTTCAGTGTAGAATTGTCCAATTTTTCAAAAACACCCGTTTTGCGGTCACTTAAATGCTTATATCTTTGGATTCAATGGTCGGATTTTCAAAATTCGAAATTCAAATTAAAGCCAGAATGACAGGCGTTTACCAGTTACAAACAAATTTTCAAAATCATTCAAAATTTCATACTAAAAACATTGAAATT
Source organism: Epistrophe grossulariae (assembly GCA_929447395.1). Taxonomy (NCBI): domain Eukaryota; kingdom Metazoa; phylum Arthropoda; class Insecta; order Diptera; family Syrphidae; genus Epistrophe; species Epistrophe grossulariae. The sequence continues at coordinate 40,484,939 of OV839566.1, forward strand.
GGTTTTTGAGAATAAATTTCATCGAGGCAAACGTAATGAGGAAGAGGAATACTACAAACAAAATAAAAAAAAGTTAGCTATTAAGAATATACTGGTTGGAGGGAGATAGTTATTCTAAAGACGGTGGAGTGTGTGAAATAAAAAACCATAACCTTGGCAAATTGGGTTCGCATCAGAAAAAAAAATTCCTATATGAATACACGTTTGTGGTAGGTATTCATAATAATTGTAAAGGTCCCCTCATAGTTGGTTTGGTTGGCTGATAACTTTTGTTCTAATAATGGGATCGTTAAGGTTGAGGCCTTAAAAGGTAGAATGTCAGGATACATTTTTATTACAAAATCATTGCGGAGTAACATAAAAGAATATATTATATGTATGTGAAAAAGGTAATTATTTTAAAATTTAATGGAAACACAAATTTAATAAAAAAAATATTTTTATGCACGTGTACTTGGCCCTTTTAAGGAAATATGTTGTGGTAGAGTACATTTTGTAGGTAATTTTTTATTTAATAAAATAGTAAGAAAGGATTGATTTGGTTGGTTATAACTTCTGTTTTATTAATCGTATCTGTAAGATTAAGGTCTTAAAATAAAGGTGAAATAACAGGCTAACTTATTGAGTTAAAAAATCATTGAGATCATATAAGAATGTATGTGAAAAAATGAATAATTATAAAATATAATTTATAAAATATTCAAACTGAATGAAAAAAAAATCGATTTCACTAGCATGGGCAACAAAATTGAAATCAAAGTTGGTTTATAAGTAGGTAGAAAGGTACATTTTTTAGTACCTACTCGCAAAATGAAAAATGATAGGTAGGTATTTGATTTTTTTTTTGAAAAATAATGTTGCGATGTATATGTACCTATTTCAATTGATTTTAAAAATTGTGATACCAATTTTCTTGGAAAAATCTATTTCACATGTATTTATTTCAATGGATTTAAAAAATTTTCAAAGCAAATTCCCATTTTTTTTAAATTTTTATAAAAATTTATAACTTAAAAAAATATTTTTTCCATTCAAAAATTATTTATTTATTTTTAGAAAAACAGTATTCACGGGTATTTCAATCGATTTAGAAAATTTGCAAACCAAATTCACATTTTTTAAAAATTTTTACAAACTTGCCTTTAACAAAAAAAAAACACTTTTTAGAAGAAAATAATTTATTTTCTTTCAAAAATTGGTTTTACGGGTATTTCAATTACTTTTTAAATTTAAAAACCTAATTCCACTATTTTTTAACATAATATGGTAATACCTACCTAAAACGATAAAAAAACCTAACTACAATTCATACTTACCTACCTATATACCTACCTAGGGAAAAAGCATAATAAATGATAAATATAGCAACGTTGTATTTACCTCACATTTGTGAAATTTAACAACGTTGCTTTGATATATTCAATTTGCATCAAATTTGAAAATTTAAAATATTTCGCTTCAAATAATACCTACATATCTATACCTAAACCTATATATATACCCCTGTCATGACAAAACACAATAAGCTTCGTCCATACGACAAAAAATTTCATTTTCTTTCCCTTATTTTGCTTTATGCCACGTCAAAAAATATTATGATTTAACCATCTCCCTTAGTCTCATTATTGTTGTCAGTATAATATTAATATCATCCTCTCGTTCTTACTACTTATCTTCATTTCATTTTGATTTGTCTTCCTCCCGCCTTTTTATTTCTCCAATTTCAGATTGTGTCGATTGCAGCGCTGTATGAGAGGCGATTCTGAACTAATATTTTTTGTTCAATGAGAGTACTATAGTGTTCATATACAAAGACAAGTCTAACTCTGGAGAGTCTTAGAATCCAGCAACAAATAAAACAAACGATGAACACAAAAGAGGACACCGACAGTATAAAACAATGCTATACCGTAGCAATTTAATTAAACTTTAAAGTACCTGATGCCCAGCTGTGATATAAGTGTTATTGTCAATCTTGAGTTTGATAGTTTTATTTAGTCGTTCTTATTTATATTTATGATTGTTTTTTTTTTTTTCGTATGTTCAATTTTGTGTCAGTGCCTTCTCCGGGAAGGATGCAATAGGGAGCAGAAAGGAAACAATTTAATATGTAATTTTTGAATAGCTATGTAAGAAAACTATAATGTTCGATTTTATTTCATTTAAGAAACTTAAACTTGTTATATATTATATTAACAGATTGAATAAAATTACCCTGATGAAGTAAGGAAAACTTACGAAACGTTGGGAAAAATAATGGAATAAATACTTTTTATTCGCATTTCTTTCATAAAGACCAAAACAGCCTAATTTACAGTGGAAAAGTTATACGAAAAAATTGGTCAAAAAAATAAAACAACAGAAACTATTTCAATCGTTTTAAAATTTGAAGAAAATGAAATAATTTTCATTGATAGGTCAAAGCATTGAATAAATACAAATAGAAGTAGACACCCAGAAAAACGCCACTCGAAAAAGAGGATGGATGGGAGGATGGAAGGAGGGGAGGGGGCAGAATTTCCAAACGCACGGGGGGAACTAAAAAAAGAAAATTACTTAAATTATTGGAAATATAAAACAGAAAATCCAAAATAAAATGTACCACAACAGTGGTTGCATAAAGTTAACGAACCAATTTTCTAAATGTTTTATCATATATTTAACAATGTGATGTGTGAGATCGGTGAAGGAAGCAAAGTTCCTCACCGAACTCAGCCACAAAGTTAAGGCTTAACTACATAAGCCAAAAAGTACTGAAGTACAAAAGTAAAAATATTTTTTTTACCGCTAGCGCCGTTGTTTTGTGAAAAAGAATACACAAATTTGTTTTTAAACCAAAATTTAAGCTTTCTGCATCATTTTTATAAGTTTTCTAGTCAGAAAAACTATCACAAAATCAATTTAAAATTTTTCACTTTTGCACTTTTTCACTTTTTCACTTTTTTGGCTTATGTAGTTGAGGCTTTATCGTCAAAAATTCAATCTACACAAACTCCATGCGTCATGTCGTATTGAAAATTCACAATCTAAACAGGGTCTTAAGAAACAAAAAATACCACATCCAACTTCCTATTTTAAAATCCATATACAATCGCACATCGTTTACATTACCAACCAATTTTATGATGTATTTTCTTTCAAATCCTATCTCACCTCCTTCCTCTAAATACATTGCGAAGAGACAGCTATACTACGCACAAAAACTTAACTAGTTTGGTCACCCAAACCAACCAATCAGAGCTTCAATTCTTTGAAATTCTCAGTGATTTTGAGCAGCAGATTTCTAAAACGGCACATTTTCGCTCCCATAAAAAAGGACAGTTGTGTTGTTGGAATGTGATCTATAGTACTTTTCTCTTTTCTCCTTTTTTTAATGAACAAAAATTAAAAGTTGAAAGTTCTTTCCTTTTCTATTTTAATTAAATGAATTATAATTCTGATTTTAACACTTGCAATATGCAATAATGAATAAAGAAGAGCAGATTTCAACTTCTCAAATTTGTAACGATTTTAAACCAAAGAAAAATCTTTGAAATACATTTTTGAAGAAAAGATAACAAGATGAAAACGTGAAAAACTATAAGAAATTTTTTAATATCGTATCAGTGAAAGAAAAAAAAAACGTTGAAAAAATATAAGTTCTGTATAAACAAATACGTATTCGGTGGACTTATTTTTCTTTTTTGCGAAATTCAGTGGTAAAGTATTTTTTTTCAATTGGAATCCTAATAATAAGAAATGAATATTATCTAACTTCTTCGGCAGATTAGACGCTGAAAAGCTGAAAATTCTTTTAATGTGCACAGGATACGTCCTGTTCAAGAAAAAGAAAAAAAAAAAAGAAACTGATAAAAAATAAAGGCCGCTCGCGCTGCTGGCTGCACTAGTTGCTAATAATTGAAGACTTGGAAACCAACACATATTGTCGTACACAACAAATTGATTTGAATAAAAGTTTCATCGGATGTAAGCTCAATTGTTAATACTTAGTTTTAACATATGGATTGCCCATTAAACTTTCTTTCATCTTCTTTTGCAAACCTTATTTTCAGCTTAAATTGGTTATTGGATTTGTAAATTGATAGAACTTGCGTAAGGACATTCATGGGTTTGCCTTTTAAATTCCTATCATTGGAATATTGTGCTGCATGCCAACCTGAAATTTAATATCTACTAACAAAAATCAATATCAATACATTTTTGGTTTAAGGTAAGGACATAGTAACATTTAATTTTAAGTTTTGTATGTTTGACTGAATTTTAACATGATTAATAACTTTTGTTGATATATATATTGAAAACCCATCAAATAATTTGTTTGTTAAATGTTCTGTACATACTCGTCTACACAAATCTTTGGTTATAAACCATATCTACTTAACTCAAGCAATTATAACACCTTCACAACTTTCGATACCTATACTTTTGAGTTCACAACTCGCAAGTTTGACATTTGAAATACAAGGTATAAAAAAAAAAAAAACATTTTAATAGCAAATAAAGGTGTTAACTCTTGGATCGTAAATCGAACAAAAATAATTATTCCAAGAAAAGAAAAGCTATGTTAACAGAGGTAGATCAACTCGATGCAATGGGAACGCCATAAAACAATCACAATCATCTTCAGGATTATTCCCGTCTTCATAATCTTCGGCTTTCTGATCGTAATCTCCCTGTGAAAATTAGTCATTAAAAAAAATTATCACTAGCGAAACAAAAAGCATAACAGTTGGAAAAAGACAAGGGTGCTCTGTTTTCAACCAATGAGAGTAATTCGCTTTCTTTGTCCTGGTAGTGTTCCAGGTACTTTATTCTTTGATGCATAAAATATAGCAACTGCCTAGAATGTGATCCGGCGTCTCCCCATGAGTATTGCAGAATCTGCATATGGGACTGCTTTGCAATGCAAGAATATTTAAGTTTCTTCTTAGTTTGCAGTGGCCAGTGAGGAGACCCGTACTAATCTAAGGTTGTTCCTACTTAAGCTAATACAGTTTTTGAAACGATCTTGATTGTAATTCCTTAGCAATAATTTTGCTCACTGACCCATTGGTGCAAAAAGTTTGGTTCTTGGCACCAGCACCAATCCCTTCTCGATACATCAGTGTACCACTTGATGGCATTTGCTTTGAGTGTTCACTGTTTCCTACCTAATTTTTCTTGTTACTTAGGTTAGGTTAGATTAAGTTTTCGTGGCTGTCAGCAAAGACGCTTGACGCACTTAGACATAGATTTTGCCAATGTTGTACCACAAGAATCTAGGAAGCTTTCTTCTTACTCGTTGAACCATTTAAAGCTTTTTACGAAGCGCGCGAGACTATTAATGTCATGATTTGATTACTAGGATCGTTATAGTAGAATTCTCCTAGGTGGTACCTACGCCTTTAATATAGAGCAGGGCATGTACAGAGAAGATGATGAACCGATTCTTCCTTTTTTTTCATCCGTTCAAATTTTGCAGAAATCGTTGGAAAACACTCCAAGCCTCGTTGCGTGCTTGTCTATTAGACAGTATCCATTAATAACACCTACATCTGACATGTGGCATTGTTATACCACCTAAGGTTTGTTTTCTGTATTGCATCTTGCTGTAGCATACGTTTAGCAATATTTGTCCGATTTGACGGTATAGGTCATGCACTTTTGGCGGGTTCGTCTGCTTTACAATTGCCTGGAATGTCCCAATGACCGGAACTCAGCAAAGGTGGATGTTGAACTGCTGTGCCATCTCCAAGAAATATGATCGGCAATTAATGGCTGTTTTAGAATTGTAGATACAGAATCCAGAGACTCTTCTTGCTACTTAATTCAATTTTGAAGTTTTTTACGAAGTTGTGGAGGAACTGGTTCTTGGCATTTCTGTCATCACTTCCTTATTTTTTTCAATTTGCGTCTTATTTATTCTTATTATTTAAACGAATATTAATTTTTTAATTTGGAATTATTGTTATTTTTTGTACATTTTATCTTTTTTTATAAATTAATTTCAGATGTCTTACAAAACACATCCTCCTAGTTTTGTTAATTTGCCCTAGGCACATCAAATTTAATTTTGAAGAATGTTCACACCTATTCGAAATCTTATCACATACATTCAAAAAAATGCCAGCGGCTCAACTTTCTTTGGAGGGACTTCAACGAACACAGAACTGAGTGAAACTGCTGTCACAACAATGGAGAGTCAATTGATTGAAACAAATGTGAGCATTGTACCCACAGTGGTAACAGAATCGGAACCAACATCAACCCTGAAACAGCCAACTTTCAATGAAAATAATAACCATACAAATGAGAATGAAATTATCGAAGAAAATATATCATTTGTGAGCACAGATCATAATCCAGATCTCCTGAAAGAAAAAATTATGTATAACGATGACGATTACTTGAATGAGGGTGATGAGGAAGAAGAGGAGAAAGATATATTTTTGGACTTTCCACCAGAGGCAGAACATGACGTTGGTTTTCCTGTGAGTGAGGTGGTAGTTTTGAATGATCCAGAATTAAATATATCAATGAACTCAGAACCTGCTGCAGATCCTCTAGCATTAGATGAATATAATGTTCATTTAGCTGTTAACTCACCGAACCCCTTGGACTCATCAACAGAGGGTGATGTTCTTTTTGTGGTTGATATCGAAGAAGTGGTGGGTCAAGCTCCACGACTTATTGATGAGGCTGAAGATTGTAGGCAATTGACCGCAGTCAAGTCGACGGATGAACAGGAGTTGCGTAGTGATGGTTCTGATTCTGGACTTGGTTCGGAGACGTCGACTTTGCAAACAACTGTGACTAGTGTAACGGACACCAGTGTTGGCTCAATTATGTGTACATCACCTATTGCAGAAAAAATTCCTCTGAGATCAAATTTAAAACGTCACATTCAAGATGTCGTCGATGGTGGCAGTCAACAGCTTCAAAAGAAACCAAGGAGGTCAATTAACTTTGACGGCGTCAAAGTCTTCTATTTCCCACGTATCCAAGGTCATGGGTGTGTTCCGTCGCAAGGTGGTTGTACCCTTGGTATGGGTGCCCATCACATTAGTTTTAAAACATTTAGTTTGGCCGAGCATGCAGCAGAGCTAAGACGTGCTCACAAATTGCAATTGCAAGAGATAAATCCGCGTGGTTCCTCGAGTGAGGAATCGGATAGCGATGAGGAACTTAGCGAAGGTAGTGGATCAGATTTAGATGCCGAAACAAATGGTTTTTTGCAACCGGTTTCACCAAAACAACGAAGAGCATTATTGAAAGCCGCTGGTATAAGAAAAATTGATCCGAATGAAAAAATCGAATGCCGAGACATTAGAAATTCTAGGGAAGTTTGCGGTTGTGTTTGCAGGGATTTTTGTGACCCGGACACGTGTGCGTGCAGTCAAGCCGGAATTAAATGTCAGGTAAAAATAATATTTATGTATGTGAGTTATTGTAATCGATTACACGAAAAACTTGGGTAATGGTGGGCTCAAGCTCAACAAATTGTCTTTGTTTGGTTGTAAATTATAGCAGCATTACCGACATAAGGCCCCAACCACGACATGCAAGACTTTTATATTTGGATATGAAAAGTTAATATTTATTTGAAAATACCAGTGAAATTTTATAAACATTCACACCCAAAAATAGCTGTGGGCTCTTTTTCTATGAGGTTCGTATTTTTTTTTTTTTTTTAATAAATAGAGGTTTGCACGGACTTAATCATTTTGTACATTATAAGTCAATCAAGTTCAGGTATCATCGAAACACATTTCTTTTATGGTTATTTAGTGTTGCTTTGGCTTTTTAGTTTTGTATTTCCCTTCGAAAAGATAATTTGCTTCTTCGACGGCACAACAATATTTTTTTTTTAGATTTAGAACTTTATTTGGCTAAATATCCATTTAAATTTAGAATATGTCGTATTATTTTGTTATTTGGTGTTGGAATGTTGGCCTTTTCTTGAAAAAACCGCAGAAGTTAAGTTGTACAATCTAAGTAGTCGTTTCAAACAAAAAAGTAGTCGTAACAAACTTAGTCCATTTTGATTTTTTTTTTGCCAAGTTTCAGAGTGGGATCGTTTTATTCGTTCAGAAGATACATAATTCTTATTTCGTCACTCTCATACAAAAAAAAACAGAATTTTTTTATATAAAAACCCGGTTGTTAGCAATTTAACATTTCAAAGAAAAGAGAACACTTCTACATATTTTTTGTAGCTTTTCCTTACTTACTTTGTTTTACTCTATCTTGGGTATTAATTTTTGTTGTTGCATCTTTAATTTTTCAATCATATTTTTCCGAAAGTTCTTATATTGTTTGTTTTCACGTTGAATAATGGGTACTCTCCTGAACCATTATTTTCCACTCTGCATGAGTTCACTGCACCTTATGAGTACATAATAACAGTTGCCATTCGTGATAATAAATGTCCTTGGTTTTACCTTTGGGGTTCATAACTCCATGAAAGTTCGTAGCAAGCTGTACTCTAAGTGGAAACAACGACCAATGAGTCGCAATTGAGAAGAATTTTGTCATGCTCGTAACTCCTGTACTTTTATAACACGTAGGGCAGAAAAAAGATATTTTCTTTCGAAACCAAACACTGGTCTGCCTGTTATGGAACAATTTACGTTCAATAGGTTTTGGATTAATTTCATAGCATTCCTGATGTTAATGATCTAAATAATACGTTTTTAAATAGCGATGATAACAACTCAAGTTTTACTCCTGAAGATTGTTTGCTTTATTGTGCAGATTTTGACTTCGATTTTGCTACTTATTATTCGTTCTCTAAAATCGATTGCTGTCGGTGAAGATGGTGTACCTCTTCGATTCATCAAGATGGTCTTACTCCATGTTTTAAGCTGTGTCACAAACATTGATAACTGTACAACGTAATCAAATTTGTTTTCACTCTGACCAATAGAAATCCAAATAAATCTATTTTTTGAGGGAAGTGTCAAAATGAAAATCGTTAAGGGTAAAAAATTATACACAAAAAAATTTTTTTCTTAAAAAGAAGTTATATTACAAAATCGTAAATTTTCGAAAAACCTGAAATAGATATTTTTTTCTATACCACCTCCCACTATTAACCTCAAAATGATATCACAAAGCATGTCCATTAAAATCTCACCTAGAGCTCAATGTTAATTTGACGGAGGCGGAATCATTTCGTCGTACAAGATTCTCCGGTCAATTGTAATGTATAAAACACATGTGTGATAATTCTCGTACTGAATTTCTGGAATCAAAATTTCAACTTTCCTTAAAATATCTAATTAAACAAAACATTTTGCAATTATTAAAAAATAATAACAAATGCAAATTATTTTGGTTTATATCAATTTTTTATTTTCCATTTATGTATGTATTTATCGCTTTCGCATGTGCACAACAGAAAAATTTCAATTTGGTTGTCAAACGAACAGCTGTTTTGGCTGACCAAAGAAAATTGGGAAAAATTTGAAAAAAATCTAAGCGCTCAAGGTGAGATTTTTTGTCCCACTTTAAAAATTTCTGAGTCATCGTAGATTTTTCTCTCTCTCGTAGGACATGCCTAATGTTTTGTTAAGACGCTTCGTTGAAATTCGACATTGACATTTTACTCTCAATGCGTCCAAAGAAACTTCATTTCAAAAATCTAAAAATTTAAAGTGTCTTTGTTGTACTTCCGGCTTTGGTTGGCTAAATGATTTGAGGGTCTTTTTTATTCCGAATTGGGCCTACCGGAAGAAACTCCCAATCATTTTTTTTGCATCTTAGTCAGCAAAAATGGAGGGGAGTTATCTACCGAACATGAATGGCTAACAATAAAATGAGATGCGTTTTTTAATGACAATATACTCTTGAAGATTTATCACTTCAGCGCAAAAGGGCTGTACCCTTGAAAAAAGTTTTTTGTTTTGTATGGAATAGGCTGGGAATTCGATCCATATAACCATTACGTCACGGAGTACTTACCTAATTTAAAAAACATAATTATTTAAAATACACTTTTATCTTCTAGGTTGACCGCGCAATGTTTCCCTGCGGTTGTTCACGTGATGCTTGTGGCAATGCAATTGGTCGTATTGAATTCAATCCTTCTCGTGTTCGTACACATTTCATACACACAATTATGCGTCTGGACATGGAAAATCGACAGCAAAAACGCACTGACGAACTGAGCTCTCAAATTGTGGCCTCATCATCACATTTGGTTTATAATAATGTTCCTGCCTTAGCGAGCAGCAGCACAACAGCTATCAGCACTTACAACCCGATGCCCAGCTATAATAGTCTGGACCAAAGTTCTAACGAAGCCTACCATCATCACATGCATCAGCAGTACAATGTATATAACAACCATATGCCACAAACACATCCTGCCAGTGGTCTATGCGTCCAATTGTCCCCTTCGATGGTGGTGATTGGTGCACCAACAGCCGTATTGCCTCCAACGCACAATCTATATGCCAACACGACCACCACCACCACCACAGAAACGGAAAGCATAGCTTTGAACAGTGGAGATCTGCACTATCAGGATGGATCAATATATCCAACAGTTTTACCGCCTGTTGTAACTTATGGTGATATTTTAACGCCCTATGCTAACACAGCGCCATATGAGAATACGAATAGCACTTATTCAGCATCAAACGTGTACAATAGCTATCACAGTCCTCACCACCACAGTAATCATGTTCAACCACAACAACCGTTCTTGGGATATACCACTGCTTGCAATGGTGACATGTCTGACTTCAGCGAAACCCACAACAGCTTCATCAGTCTGAACACGCCCGACGCTAGTTCGGCTCGATTGTCAGCAATAAACGATTTATTGCACAGTACTCGAAACACTACGGCAGCATTGGTTGCGGTTTCCCCTCTCGAGACAAATACGGTTCCATGTGAGGCAGAGCGACAAGATCTGTTATCAAGCCTACCAGTTCCGAATATAAAGGGAGAGGAAGAAGAAAGAATTGAAGAATGCGACAAAAGTCTTACCCACTCTGACATAAGTAGAAGACCTGAGACACCTCCAGATGAAGAACTTTTACCAGCATTTATTGAAACCAATGAAGTGGTCAAAGAACAACTGCCCAAGACAGATGAAGATCTCGAAAAAATGACGGAAAGTCTTCCTGAAGTCATTAAAAATAAAGAACCTAATGATGAGCATGTATTGGATCTGAAAGAAAGTGAACCACCACCAGAGAAAATTTTGAAAATTGATGTGCCCACTTGTTGCATAACCGACAAGTCGGAGCACGATTCGATCCTAAATGGCTCAAGCGATCTTCATGTCGACCTCCCTACGAAACAAGACGAAAGTGGTATCAACAACACAACAAGTCCCCCAATAGTCGAGACCGTATCGGCTTAGGCACCCCACCACTTCAGCTTTCTTTGCTCAACCCCATGCAAGACTTTATTTCTCCATACAGCGCCCATAAAAAGCGCTTATATATTTCTGTGATTAAAAATAATTTTTTGGGCGGGCTTACAGTTTTCGAAAAAATAATTTTTTAAAATTAGCTTTGCGTCCAGATTCCTAAGCTAAATGAAAAAAAAAACACAAAAAGTTGACAAAGACAGTGTTGTTTGGTGATTATTCGTCCTCAATTGGCGAGATTTGTTGTTGATGCCACTAACACATCTTTCCATGATTTGAAAAACAAACACTTTTCAAATAATATTTTAATTTTGAATGTAAATGTCTATAATAGGAGTTAAATCGGAATTACATTTCCGAGGTAAGTTAATCATTTTTTCTTTGTTCTTTTTATTTTTACCAAATTTTAATTGAAATTCAATTATGCTGTTCTCGTTATTTCTTTTGATCATTTACTTATCTATTTTCCATATTTTTACTATTCCAATAAGGCATTGTTTTAAAATTGAAAAGTTTTCTTCATTAAAATCAACAATAAAGCAAAAACAATATAATAATAATATTATTATTATTAAAACTTGTTTTGTAGTGTCAACTTTTATAATTATTCTTATGTTAAGTGTTAAACATTAAATAACAAAGTAAAATAGTAAAACAATTCAAAGGTATATAACTTTATTGAATTCTCATAAAATAGATTTTATATAGAACACATTTTAAAATGTGTGTTTTGATGTATAAACATAAAAAATGCATTTTATGTATACAAATTAACTATCCTGTAAATTAAATTAAATAAAAATATTTAAAAATAAATCACACACAAACACGCAAATGGATTTTGTTTGAAGATGTATCCATTTCACAGCTCTAGATTTTAGCGTGTATCTAATTACACGTACATATATACGTGTATTTAAAACAATTTATCAAGTGTTCACGTGTGGTTCTAAATACACGTGCAATTATAAAAGTGGCGCTTTTTTTGTAACTGACCTAGGTGAAGTGACTTCAAGATAGTTTTCAGTGTTAAAGAACGGCTTTAAGGTTATTTTTTATATTAGCTGCATTTTTTTTCACCCTACAGCCAGTATAGATATTTACACATCAAAAACAGTATCACAGTGACAGCCAGTGATATTAACCATCTCTTTTTTTTTATTATGTTTGTATATTTTTCATGTCTTTGTTGGCTTTTTTCTTCCCACTACTGTTTACACTACCAACCTTATCATAATAATAATAAAAAAAGTACTAGTTTTTAGACAATGGAAATGGATCCACATAAAATACTATATTATATGTTTTTGTATTTACGTGTTAAAATTTGATCCGAATCAGATCATGTGGATAAAAAAATGCAACTATTGAAACAGATCCAGAAAAAAAGCATGGTTTCAAGTTGTTTTTATATTTACGTATTAAAATTTTTAAAACTACGATTTATAAGTAATTACACGTGTATTCTAAATACAAGTTCAAAAATAACACGTCTCAATATACATAAATACATTGTGTTCATACACGAATAATTTGATTACAATTGTAAATTTGGACATGTGCAAAAGGTAGCTCCAATTTATACTAAAATATATCTAGATATTGAAAGTTTAACCGATTTAAAAAAAAGGAAACAAATTAATAAATGAAACAAATAGAAAGAGGTAGAGATTTTTAAGGAAATTATGTATTAGAATATGTAATTCTTAAGCAGCTTGTTTTTTCATGTGAAAAGGGTTAAATCCCTTTCATGTTCACATGAAAGCGACCAACGAATAAAAGAATAATAAATAAGCCTAAATTCTTCACAAAAACTAGACAAAATGGTAGAAAACTTATTAAAACAAAAATTTGCATTTTTTAATTACTAAAATAAAAGAAATTTGAGTAAATAAATTGGTCGTCACGAATTGCAATCTTTTCGTGTCGACCAACTTATTTTCTCAAATTTCTTCACTTTGTTACCATTGTACCTATTGGTATTTTGTTATAACGTATAACACTCAATAATCCATGAATTTATAGTTTATGGAAATATTTGTAAATCCAGCCGTGAGTTAAAAGTGAAAAGTAAGTTGAGTGAGTGAGGTAAGTGTTTTATTTGAGATTGCTTTGCTGAGGTTGCTAAAATTCCCAATAGAACACGCCTCATACTTTCAATTTGATTACTTAATTATTTATCCTACTATTTCGTGTTGTATATGAGAAATTCTTTAAACAAAAAATGTAAAATTTAAAATAGTTTTAACGGTCTTTAAGTTCACCAAAAGCTGAAAAGGTTCTTTCAACGGTAGTTGTTATTAGATATACCGTAACTCGTGATATCGTAAGTAGTTAATAATTCTGACCTGAATGCAAGAACCAGCTAACTCAATTTGAGAAAGTCGCAAAAAACGTTTTAGCGTCTTTTTCAGGCTGAAGAATAGGTGAGTTCCTTTACTTTGAAAGTCTGTCCGAAACTACACATTTTTTTTTTTTTTTTTAAACTTTGACTGCGTAGTTGTGGGAACCAGAAGAAATGGTCGCTCACTTCCTCTGCAAATGCCCCGTTCTAGCCAGAATGAGATTACAGTCATTTGGTAAACCATTCTTCGACGACCTCAACGAACTCAGAAACAAAGATGAACTTCAACCCCGAGTAAGGGGACGATGTTTTCTTCTGAAAGTCATATAGTTTCACTTTAAACCGGAAATCAATTTGCCTACCTACCTCAGCATACTGTGGTTGGGGAAGTGTAAAGATGATTCCACAAATTCGTTGCAACAAATCTTTATTTAAACAGGTCAAACGAGTTATGGTATCAAAACGGGACAATCAAGCGCTAATTGGGTCATGGAGCTAGGTGCTCGTGGCCGCCATTTCTACCTACCTTCCTTGACAGACTTTTGATTGAAATTTGAAGAAATTCACAGTTTTGGATAGTAAGTAAGAATAAAGAGCATGCTTAATACATAAGCACCAAAATTTCGAAAAAAGGTAAGTTTTCTAAGACTTATAAGGCTAGTGTTAAAAATGGGAAATGCAATAATGTTACAAAATGCAGTAGTGCTTCCACATTTTTTGTATTGCTCCACAATTTTGTTCGGGTGTCAGAATTTTATAAAACATAGTATGCAACTTCTTCAAAACAAGGCTATGCGAACTATACTTAAGTGCAATAGATATACACCTAATCAAATGCTGAAGGCCTTAAGTTGGATGAATGTGGAGCAGAGAATAAGGTACTATTCAATGATATTCATTTTCAAAATGAAACATTGAATGCTACCTCAATACCCGGAGGATAATATTACAAGAGTAGCAGAAGTTCAACCTTACAACTTGAGGAACAATGAAGATTTCAGGACTGGAAGTGACTTTTTGCATTTTCTTCGGTGATTTCAATTTCCGATGGATAGCATTTCCTGTTAGCTTTTTGAACATTAGTATAAGAGGGAAATAATCTTTGAATTTGTAGTTGACTTTTTATTGATGTTTCGACAAATTAGCATCAATCAGAAGAACTACCCTGAGTAGGCGCAGACTCCAAGCTTAATCTTTTACAAAACCTTTCCGTACATTTACTAGATGAGGCTTCCGATAAATCTTTTACAAATTTTGGCTGAATCGAGTTTTCTGTGATTAAAGGCATCACGTCATATTGTTCATCAAGCCAGACTGAATTTGATTTTAAAAAGCGGTTACGGTGCCTTCCATTGACTTCCCACATTTTTCGCTTAGCTTGAAGCATGCGATAATAATATTTACCTTATTTTTTTGTTTAACGTCTTGTATGTCTTGAAGATCATATCTATCCATTATTGAAGCCAAAACTACGTCTTTGCGATGTACTTTGGCAGTTTTTTCCCATGTTTCAAAATTTTCTATTCTCGGCACATAGGGGCTCATTCTGGAAAAGCGAACAAAATTGTATGGCGGTCGCAAAAACGCGCAAGATGTTGTTGTTTTACCTTAAAGGAAACACGCTACAGAATTATAATATGTACATATATTTTTCTTTTATATTGTCTTTAAAAATCAAGAATCAGCCATAAAAGATATTATTATAAAAAAAATATATTTTTTGTAAAAGTTCAAAGAACTAATAAAATCTTATTATTATTTATGTGCGACCAAAATGTGTGGCTTTAAAGTATGAATAATTTAAAAACTATTACTATGATTTCAAATGAAATAAATTAGTTATGGGTGCCTATATTTTATGCCGCCAAAAAGTAGTTTAAGCTAAGTACAGACGATTGTCAGATCTTACAATATTGTTAGATCTGTCAGTGAAAAAACTGTTACAAATGTCTTACAATCGTCTGAACACACAATTTTGTCTGACAATATTGTCAGACACGTCATTGTCAGACGACAATCTAACAAAAAATTGTCAGGTATCTTACAATCGTCTGAACACACAATTTTTATCATTGTCAGTCGATTAGGACATTGTCAGACTCATTGGTCATTTCTCGAAATGTCAATGAGTTGGTTAAAGAGATAAAAAAAATAGCTGACAATCAAATTGGGAAGAAATCTACCAACCATTGACCATTGGCAGTTCTGACAATATTGTAAGATCTGACAATCGTCTGTACTTAACTTTAGTTCAAGGGTGAGTACAAAAAAATTAATAATACAGTAGACGCTCGATATATTGAATCTCGGTAGAGTGAACTATCCAGTATAGTGAATAGGTACACAAAATTTTATACAGATAACTCTAAATAGTGAACAAAATTTATCTCGATATAGTGAACTTGCAATTTGTTCCAATATTTAACAAGATTATGTCAGCAGCAAAGCGTTTACAGCATTGTGGGCTTTTTTTTAAAAGATATTTATAAAACGTTTTCAAGAAAAAGCAGTGCAAATCAATTTAAACTTGAGAAACAAACAAAATGATTTTTTTATTTAATTCTTATTAAAAAAAAAAAACATGAAGTTTTTCGTTTTTATGAAAATAAAGTTTATTGTATGTTATTTATAATATTATGAAATATTTATAATTTTTTTACCCAATTGAAATTATTATACGCTTTAATAAATAAAAAAAAAATATTTTATATAAAAATCACATTGGAAAGCCTTTTTAGCTTCTCTCTCGAAATAGTGAACAGGCCTGGTTTTAATTACATACTTCACATATCGAGCGTCTACTGTATAGCACTTTGTTGAAAAAATGCATAGAACTTACAGTTTAGACTGAAAAGTTGTTTAACATTAAAAATTCGATGAACGCCATCTGATTTCTTAAATAAATCTCAAAAAACAGTGTTAAAAATATTTTGAAAATCGTTGAAGCAGCCTTAAAAAAACTTTTTTTTATATAGAAAATTTTGCAAACATTTTTGAGAAAAAAAAATTGGTTAGCAAATTTTTAGTCTTATTAATATAAGTAATTAATATAAAATAATTTTGAAAAAATCATCTACCCCTTTTCGAAATATCTAATTTTCAAAAATAATTTTATGGAAAATAAGATTTTCATTATTTGTTTAAAAAATGTTAGGTAGGTGAAGTTATTTTTGGTCATAAAAAAGTGAAAAAAGTGTCGAAAGGTACCAAGTTTTAGGAAAATCGACCTATCCGTTTAGGCTGCAGCTGGAAAGACAGACATACGGACGTACAGAATTGTGAGATCCCCTTTTTCGACGACGGTCGCTGTTATCGTAATTCCAAGTTTGATCAAAATCTCGAGTTCGACTTTTTTAACAAACCCATAACTTGTATATACCATACATATGTATTCTTGTTTGTTTTTTTAAGTTTTATTTGGCAAACAATATAGCCATTTAAATTTTCATAAAAAATATATTACAAAATTAAATTATCATCATGATTATATCACAGTTTTCTAACGTTTAGCATTAATATTATTTATAAATATAGCAAGTTAAAATTGTAGTGAGATAGTAAAACAATAGAAACTAAACAAAATTTAAGTTGACGATCAAATATGGAGACTACAAAAAAAAAAAATATATAGCCATTACGAAGGGGTCAATTTGGGAAATCAGAAAAATTTGAATTTTTTTCCATCACTTATTTTAAATATTTTATCAAAACAATTTAAATCTTGGATATAGAATTATTGTCATTTTTGAGCGAAAAAAGGAAGCGAAAATCGTAGAAAATTAAACGAATAATTTTGCGAGAAAAATCTAATAAATAATTGCCTGATAAAGCGTGAGTAATTTATTATGAATTTTTCATTCGTATGTTCTTGTGTTTTCTTCTAAAATAATAATAAAAAAATATTTAAAAAAGAACAAAAATTAAAGTTTGCTTACATTTTGCACCAATAAATACAAATCTAACCAATTTCACAGAACATTAACAAAGTAGATGGAATTCGTTCAGAAATGGAGTGAAACGAAATGCAGAACATCAATTTTCATTTTCGAAATTCCAATTCGTATTTTCTCAATTACCCCTTGTAGGATTTCACTTTTGTTATGTGATATTAGTGGAAAACAGGACAATGTGTATATATTTCACGTCACCGTTTGAAAACAGTTTCGCATTTTTCCGAAAATGTGGGTTTACATGAAGCATATTTTACCAAAGGAGTACAGACAATATTTTTTTTTTAAATTCCACTCCATTTTTGCAGAGAATAGAAAAACTGAAATTTCAGTTTAAGCTATTCACAAAATATTTATTTATGAAACAATTGATAATAAGAACACACCTAAGCAACATATTTAAATATAATAACAACAATACTTTAAAGTTCATCTTCTGCAAAAATAACTCCAATTTGTTTCCTAATTGAATCTTCAATGTGAGCCAACAATAAACTCTCACTATGAGTCATATCATCACTTTGAAGTTTTCCCTCCATGATACACTTTCGAACTTCTTCTGCTTCGTAACGCAGTCCTTCAGAGTTGACATAATTGGTTTTATATTTGCCTTTTGGTAGGGTCCATGTTTTTTCATTGCCGTCGACATCAGTTATAGTTGTTGGACACCAAAAGTTCAAAATCTATAAACATAATTAGTTTTCGATATTTAACTTTTTTTAAATTATTTTGATAATTATTATTATACCGTTATTTCCCCTTTGGAACCTTTAAAAATTGCTTTGTTTTCTAGTTCCTTTTTAGCGCTTGTTTGAATTTTAGCTATTCTTCCACCAGAATATTCCAACTGGGCATTAACACACACATCAACTCCTTCGGCATTTAGTTCTCCAGTTGCTTTAATTGATATTGGAGGCTCTTCGAATGCCCATTGAGATGCTTGAATAACATATATACCCAAATCAAGAACAGTACCACCTCCTAGTTTTCTTTTCCTGGATACAAATTAAAACAAATATACATACAGGCTTATTTTAGATGTGGAAATCTTGTTTAAACTTAAAAACTTTCTTTAAAGAAAATTACGAAATGCTTATTACACATATTGTGTAGGTATACTCTAAATACATTTCTCTTTAAACCAATTTTTTTAATTATTTAAAAACCACTTCAACGATTGTTATCGAAAAATAAACACTAGGTACACAAAATGTATGAATATACGATTGAATCACTATATACGTAACATATTTACATACTTACTGCAAGCGATCAATTGCTGTTAAATCGAATCCAAATGAAACATTCACTTCTTGAATAGTACCTAGAGCACCAAGTGCTATTTGTTTGCGAACATATTGATAAGCTGGAAAGAATCGAGACCATACGGCTTCCATAAGGAATAATTTACGACTCTTGGCATAAGCTATGAGTTGTTGAGCTTGTTTTTCGTTCATACAAAGTGGTTTTTCCATAAGAATGTGTTTTCCATGCTTCAGCATCAACATGCCAATTTCAAAATGTTGTGGATTAAGAGCGCCAATATAAATAACATCTAGAGAAGAAAAACAAAATATGGTGAGATTTAATAAATAACATTGAAAAATTGTGGATTTTTGTTTTAAGTAACTTGCCGACATTGGATGATTTAGCAAGTTCTTCATAATTTCCAAATGCATTTGGAATCTCATGAAGTTTTGCAAATTCTTCTGCCCGTTCCTTATCTCGAGCTGCTATAGCGACCACCGTATGCTCATCGATAGGTAAGGTACTCAAACCAGTGACAAAGTCGTGGCTTATTTTGCCAGCAGATACAATTCCCCAACGTAGAGCCATATTTCAAATAATTCTAATTGGTTATTTGCAAGCGATTACTTCTGCAATTGATTGCAAACTGAATTCCATAGAGTTTGAATAAGGTGTCTAGGTCAATGTTAATGTTATCAGCTGAAAAGTTGTTGGAGATAAAATAAAGAAGATAGAGAGTAATTACGTTAACAAGTTTGTTGTTAACTATAAAAACCAATGGATTGGAGTGGAAGCGAAAACAATATTTTTTTTAATTTAATTTTTCAGGTTTGCTGGGGTATCAGTTTTTATTTTAGATAAACATTTATTTCGAATGAAAAACTCGTCTTTTTCTGTTGTCGTTAATTTTAAAAGGCTTCTAAAGGGTCAATTCAATTTAGGTGGTACGTATTTTGAAGAAACGGCTGCACTCAGTCAAGACAACAAAAAATGTTTTTGCTTCGCATTGTTTTGATGAGATAATTTGACTTTACTTGTATACTACGTAATTCTAATAAAACCTTAGCCATGAAAAAATCTCTGAGTGCTATGAATGTTTTCAAGTGGTACAAAAAATCACACCTGAGCACTTCTTTTTTGCGGAGATTAAGTAGGACTTGCGGATTAATTTCTCAGTGAATTTTTGTTTGTGTGACATAACTATTGGGTCATTGCAATTAATATGTGTTGAAGAGTTAACAGATTAAACGTGCTTATTCTAGCTGGTTTAACGATACGAATCGCGTTTTCTGAATTTTAGACTCACATTGATTTGTTTAAAAATCCAATTCGAAGCAAGTTCTTCCAATATTTGGAATCTAGTGAATTCGATGTGCCAAATTCATCTTGAATCGTAAAATTATTTTCGAATTCCATAATTTGCACTTGATAGTAAAATACAACAAAATTACAGCACATTTTGGGATGCTGATGAGATTGAAATTTTCTTCTTTTTTTCACTAAGCAATAGCTAAATAGAAGCATTTATTAAATTAATTAATTTAAACAAAAAGAGTAAAAATATTTAAAAAAAATCAGCCCAATTTTGTTTTGATAAAATATTCCATGTGTCATTATCAAAAAAAACAACTGGGCCCTAATTCCGTAAAACGAAAACGATCGAACGATATAGTTTTGGCAATAGCTGTCCCTATCATTCTCTTTAGATGTGATAGAGATGTGTATAGTCAAAACGATATCGTTTTCGTTTTACGGAATTAGGCCCCGAATGATTGCCAATTACATTTTCAAAAAATTGTTGAAAGACTGTGGTTTGTTACTTCTTATTTATTGTAAAACCCAAAATAATATAATTAATTTTTCTCAATAGCTTCAAAAGTCCATTTCTTTGAAGAGATATCATAAAATTTCAAGAAGCCGTTTTCAAAATGAAGAATAGAACATCCCATTTGTTAGCAGCTTTTAGCAGTTAGCAGCTTGGTTCGTACAACGGTTTTACATTGTGGAAAAATTATATACATATCACCCTGGAAATCGAATTTTCGTCAACATCATCACCAAAAAGACATAATGTACTTAAATATATTTATCCTTATAAAGAAGCTGACAATATTCTCTTTTTTTCAACATTGAAGGAAGATTTATATACATACATATATATGGTATACAGTTCTATACATTCCCCGACACTGGTCAAAGTATTGGACAATACTATTTCGGTGTCAGAAAGCATGTTTTCTATTTTTCATGATATACTTTCATTTACGAGTCTGAAAACTAACCATTCACAAAAGCTGACAGATAGATCTTTACGATTTACTTTGTCATAACTTATCCATGCCACCGTCGTACAAAATACTTCCTCCTCGAAGTCTCCAATGGGATTGTGGTTGAAAAGTTAATTCTAGAATTTAGTTTTACTCAGCATCGATATTCCTCGATGTTAGGTTAATGTCGTTTTTCATTGCAATGTGAAAAATCTCAACTAAAAATGCAGATCAAATCTCTACTAAGTACAAAGATAGCATATTTCGTATTAAAATCTCAAATAGAACTCATCTTTTTTTGAATAAAACATAAAAAAATTCTTACAATGTTCACAATTTGATGTCAAAACCTTTTGCAAAAAAACACAGTTTTTGAATTTTTTTTATTTTTTTTTTGTTTTTTTTTAGAAAAACACATTAACAAAATAATATGCAAAATACCAAATGCCTATTTTAATCATCTTCTGGATAAACAACGCCTACTTCTTTCCTTATGGAATCCTCAATATGAGCTACCAACAAACTTTCATTATGACTCATGTGCTCGCTTTGTAACTTTCCTTCCAGGATGCACTTTCGAACTTCTTCAGCTTCATAACGCAAACCCTCAGAGTTCGGAAAGTTAGTCTTTTGTTTTCCTTTAGGCAGAACCCATTCCTTTTGTTTTCCATCAATATCAATGATGCTCGTTGGACACCAGAAATTAGGAAGCTAGAAAGTAAATTTGAAGAATTTTAATGACAAAAAACCCCAAAACGTTGTTTTACTGAATGTAAACTTACGGTAATCTGCCCCTTGGAACCTTTAATTATGGCTTTGTTGTCCAATTGCTTTCTCGCGCTTGTTTGTATTTTAGCAACTCTTCCCCCAGAATACTGCAACTCACCATCGATTGATAAGTCAACTCCATCGGCATTTAGTTCGCCAGTTGCTTTAATAACCATCGGTGGTTCTTGGAAGGCCCATTGGGACAATTGTATAACATAAATACCTAAATCAAGAACTGTTCCACCACCAAGTTCTTTCTTTCTGTTAAAATCAAAGTAGGTATTAAGAATTTCAAGTTGGATTCGCGATTAGTTAGTGATTAGTTTTGCACACTTACTGCATTCTATCGATAGCCATCAAATCAAATCCAAATGACACTTTGACTTCTTCGATTGTTCCTAGCACTCCACTTGCAATCTGCTTGCGAACATATTGATAGGCTGGGAAGAAGCGGGACCATACAGCTTCCATGAGGAATAACTTCTTCCGTTCGGCATAAGTTATGAGTTTCTTAGCCTGCTTCTCATTCATACAGAGAGGCTTTTCAACCAGAATATGTTTACCATGCTCCAGCATCATCATTCCGATTTCAAAATGTTGCGGATTAAGAGCTCCAATGTAGACAACATCTTTGAGAAAAAATATTGGGGAATATTCTTCCATTATCAAGCTATTTAGAACTAACCTATGTCTTTCGATTCGGCTAATTCTTCATAATTTCCCAATGCGGTGGGTATTTCATGCACATTAGCAAATTCTTCAGCACGTCCCTTGTCACGGGCTGCAATGGCAACAACAGAATGCTCATCACTCGGCAATGTGCTTAGGCCAGTGACAAAATCGTGGCTTATTTTGCCCGCTGATACAATGCCCCAACGTAGTGCCATTATTGATATTGAAAAAGAAATAAAGTGTTTTGGCCTGCTAATTATGTACCTACCAAGTATTTACAATTTTTGTTTTTTCGGAATTTCAATGATAATTTCAGCTGGGTAGTTAATTTGATGTTTTTATATGAAAAGTGCCAATTGGCGTTCAACATTTAAGTTTAATATTCTTCGAAGTAAATGGTTAGAATATTTACTTACCTAATAAATTTTATTGCTAAAATTGGAGAGAAATTTAGAATTCTTGCCAAATTATTTTGTTTTGCGGTATTATTTCTGATTCCGAATTCCGACAATTCTCTGACATTTGACACAGTGGCTGACAGTTAAAAATACCTATAGGGTAAATGGCCGCGTTCAGGTTGCACTAGGATAGCCTATCTTTAAGCCCGCATCACACGACGCTTGTTTTCCTGCTAGAAATGCTTGCTGCATTGACCTATTATATATGGACTGCTAGTCGAACGTCATTTCCATACAAATTCCGAAATGAAAATGGTTCCACCTCTCCCTAGTGACATGAGCGCTAAGATAGGACACGCGGCAAAGAGAGGTAACTATTTTCAGTGCCATCTGTTGCTACTTTGTCTGAGCAAGCTTTTTTTGCCATAGAAACTACGGACATCTATTGTTATTTCTTATAAAAAACTGAGCCATCTGTTTTTGCTAAAATTTATATTTTTTGACGTTTGTGTATAATTTTAATTTTCATTTCACATTTTGCGTCGTAGTCTTCCACACGAAAACCCTTCATGATGTTTTTATTCAAGAAAAACCAACATAAAGTTACTTCAACTATGTTTTTAATTTGTGATAAAACCACACACCATCAATTTATGAGAAAAAAAAATTCAAAATCGTTGAAACGATTTGAAAAGAAGTTGAACGCGTTGCATCAAGTGTGAGAGTATCGAAAAGTAAAAAAAAGCAGAAGAATAAAGATAAGCAGAACCCGGATCAAATGGAAGAACAAAAGCCCATCCAAAACGACACCACCAGCCCAGTGCCGACCGAGGAAGTTGCTTCAAGGACGCCAGTTGTTGAAATAACTAAGCAAACTGAGTAAGGAGTAACAAGATAAACTGCATGCAATTCTGATTCCAAAACAAAACAACGCCGAGATTTTTGAAGTTCTGGGAATAAGATTAAGCCATCAGTTACTGGCATGGAGGATGCTAAAAATAAATAAATTTGTTAAAATTAAAAAAAAAATTATAAAAATTAAAATCCAAACCCAAGCCATTCCTAAACGAGTCGAACCTTTTTGACTAGGTCTTCATGCTTTGTGAGAACAGCCAAAGCGCAGAGTTTCACAGAATTTTATAACTTTTTTCATAGATACATATATGCGTTCAAAATTATGCGGTGGAATTAATACATTTAATTTATTCATAATCTTTTATTTATTTTTGAAAATAATGTTTTCTAAAATGACAAAAAAGAAAAACAAACAAAAATGAATGAAAAAACGAATGAAAAAAAAAATCAAGCACAAAAGTGTCAAAATGTTTCACCGTGTTTTGCGCTTGTCCTCTGTTAGCGCTAGAAGCGTTTAGTTATCGGTTGAACCATCGTGAAGTTGGCTCCTGGCAGTCCATATATAGTAAGACCCTGTTTAGATTGTGACCGCTCACTACGTAGTGACGGCATTTTGTTGGTGAAATCGGTGAGGTAGAAAGGGAGGCGACAGTCAGGAAGAAAACATAAAGATTGTAGTGAGCAGTCATGTTTCATATCTGACATGTTCCATTTAATGCCATTTTTTTTATTTTTGGCATGTTCGTTGAAGGGTAAGGTAGATGAGAATAAAAATTAAAAATGTGTAATTAGTCAAGCTTAGACAAAAAAAATGCTTATTGAATTGGTGGATTGATAACAGCAAAGATGCTGAAGCAGATTTAATTATTAAAATTGCAATTTCTGCTATATTTTGCAACTACTTATTTATTTAATATTAAACTCATGGTTCATGGTGCTCTGAATCAAATGTTTCAATTCAGAGATATTCCATCAGAGTTCGGCGATACTCATGGTTGAGAAATTTCGAGTGTAGACACGACATGACTATTCACTACGTAGTGAGCATGTCACAATCTAAACAGGGTCTAATGCTGGATTTACACGAATGACAATATTGTCAGTATTTTTGTCATTTTACTGCCAAAATACTGCACACATTATTTCATTAATGACATGCGTTTACACGGAACTTAAATAATGACTGGTTGACACTTTGTCAGTATTTTTTTAATTTTAATGACAAGGATGGAAACGAATGCATTTACACGACTGCCAAATGGAAATGGAAATAAATTTACATATTATGTATATTGAATCTGGGTCTAATTATGTTCCAATGAATTTTAATATCTTCGATGCTGTGGTTTGTTTTTTTTCCGCTATCTGGGCCCAGTTTAAGCTCTTTAGATCTCTGTTTTTGTATTCTGGAGAACAGAAGTCTCAAAGAGCTTCTCGGGTTTCCACCATCTCGACCAAAATTCGGTCGTCTTCTGGCGACCTTTTTTTTCAATTCTCCGCTTCCGACCAATATTTTTCTTGTTCCTGGTGTTTTCCATACTTCTAATTTTTAGTTCAAAGTTAATTTATTGTTATAATATATAGAAATTAAATGTTTTTGATCTACTTACAAATTTTCTTTTCAACCAGACACAACAATTAACGAACCGCCAATTTAAATTTGTTTTTTTTTTTCAATTTGACATTTGATTAAAAATACTGACAAATGGCAGTAAAGAATGAGCAAGTTCATTCTTTTTCGTGAATTGTCATTATTTGAAAAAAATTGTCAGCACTGTATTTACACGATGTCAGTATAATGCCAAAATTTAATGTCAGTTTCACTTGGCAGTTTTTTAATGACAAAAATACTGACAGATTTGCGACCGTTTACACGATAAAAAGAATAATGACTAGATATTGACAGAAATACTGACAATTTGTCATTCGTGTAAATCCAGCATAAGTCAATGGCTTGCTGGCTTTCGTGATGGTTTTGTTGCATGGTGTGGTGCTGGATGTTTTGCTGGTTTGAATTCTTTGGCTTCACTCGATGATTGTTTTGGAGCTGGATTCGCTGATAGTTTTTTGACACTTCTTGACGTTTGCTAAATCAAAAGAACACAGTACACAATATTTTTCTAAACAAATTTTCACAAAAAATGCATACATCTGATAGAACTAAATATACAAATTAATGAAATCACATTTAATTTTGTTTAAAGTTGAAAAAACTATTAGAAAATAAATAAAAACGAAATAGAAAAAATGACATTTGAAAATATACATGTATCTTTTGACGTCTGCTAAAATCCAGCAGCAAAACAAGCAAGAAAAATAGCACCGGTTCTAACTTTGAAATCTAGCAGCGCTTCTATCTCAATAGCCAGCACGAAAGCCAGCAAGCATTTCTAGCAGGAAAAGAAGCGTCGTGTGATGCGGGCTTAAAGCCTGCAGCACACGACGCTTGTTTTCCTACTAGAAATGCTTGCTGGCTTTCGTGCTGGTTTTGTTGCATGGTGTGGTGCTGGATGTTTTGCTGGGGCCTATTTCACAGAACATACATCACATACATCACAGATATGTATGTGACGTAAAATAGGCCCCACATGAGTAGTTGTAAATTTAAATTTTTTTTTAAATTATGCGTTTTCTAAGTTGACACATAGTTTTTCTAAAAATTCAAAATCTACAATGAGCCAAATTTGGCGACTACTTTAAGGTACATACATTCATACAATGTATGTGATGTATGTTCCGTGAAATAGGCCCCTGGTTTGAATTCTTCGGCTTCACTCGATGATTGTTTTGGAGCTGGATTCGCTGATGGTTTTTTGACATTTCTTGCGAATTTGTACGAATTTTCACAATATTTTTCTACACAAATTTTCACAAAAATGCATACATCTGATAGAACTTAATATACAAATTAATGAAATCACATTTAAGGTAGAACCGCACTAGGCGGAACTGCACTTCAGCGACACCCTGCGCACTTTCGCACGAAACTGAACGAAACTTCACGTCGCGACACAGTTGGTCAGATTACCAACTTTGTCGCATAGTGTCGCGCCGTGAAGTTCAGTTGTCGCTTAGTGCGATATAGCTCATACAATTTCATACAAATAAGTCGTGAAGTTCAGTTCCGCTGAAGTGCAGTTCCACCGAGTGCGGTCTTACCTTTAATTTTGTTTAAAGTTGAAAAAACTATTAGAAAATAAATAAAAACGAAATAGAAAAAATGACATTTGAAAATATACATCTACCTTTTGACGTCTGCTAAAATCCAGCAGCAAAACAAGCAAGAAAAATAGCACCGGTTCTAACATTGAAATCTAGCAGCGCTTCTATCAAGAGAGCCAGCAGTGACGCCATTTTCCAGCTCAATAGCCAGCACGAAAGCCAGCAAGCATTTCTAGCAGGAAAACAAGCGTCGTGTGATGCGGGCTTAAGATATAAATAAATAATAAATATACTTTTCGCCAACAGCTGCTTTGTCATCAGCTGTGATTTTACAAGGGATTACAACAACACAAAGCTATCCAGATCGCTTTGGATACAAACATGAACGCGGCCAATGGCACTTATTAACTGGCAAGGTTTGTCCAAGAAAGTGAGTCTGCATTTAGAAGACTGCGATTTTTAAACTTCGTTTTTTTTTGTAACAAAATCATAATAGGCGTTTTTCTTTTTTAGCCCCGAGCGTGGCACTGAGCTGTCAAAAAGAAAACTATGGTACTTTTTAACTCGAAGCGCTCCGAACTCTCAACTTGCATTTCTTTTTTAGCTCGGAGCTCGACCGGGGCTCGCTCGATGAGCTCGGAAAGAAATGACCGAGCACATCGAGCACAAAGCTGAGTGCGGCTTACTTCATACAATTTTCATGAGATTTGACCCATTGTAAAAAAAAACTGCACTTTTGCAATGATACAAGACCTGCATCGGATCGTGAATACCCTAGTGTTTGCATTGCAAATTTGCTAATTTCCTTTGATTGCTAATTTCATTTTGAATTTGATTTGGCAGTTAATCCGCCTTATCACGAATTCCATCGTAATCGGAAACTTTTTACGAATAATGATACCCGACACCAACGCGAATTTTCGGTGGCGACGACGAAAACAACAATAACAACACGTGGTTGTCAATGAAAACACCACGTTGTTATTATTGTTTTCGTCGTCGCCACCGAAAATTCGCGTTGGTGTGGGGAAACCTTACCGAAAAAAACTATCGCAGATTCCATCGTAGTGGAAAATCTCATACAAATAGTCATTACGAACGGATTCGGTGATATTTTTTTTCGGGATTCGGAAAATTTTCCGATTACGATAGTATTCATAATAGGGCCGATCTAGCTTCTTTTTGTTGTGTTCTCTTTCTATTTTCTATACATCAAATTTTGACATTATCAATGGTTTCCAAAGGGTTTCCACTACGGATGACCTCCGTAATTTTTTTACGTAATTTCTTCAACCAAATTTCGTGCAAATTTGGTTAAAATTATATCATTTCGAAATGTGAATTTGTATGTAAAATGAGATAATTTGGGATCGAATTAATACTACGTTTTCATTGGGCCAAATGAGGTAATTTCGTTGAAAATTTCCAAATTCGATTCCAAATTATCTCATTTCCCATACAAATTCATATTTCGAAATGAGGTAATTTCAACCAAATTTCCACGAAATTAGGTTGGAAATTACGTAAAAACCTTATGAACACACCCAAGTGGAATGCATCCACAGTGGAAACCCAGTGGAAACATTGAAAATGTTAAAATTTGATGTATAAGAAACAGAAACAGAAAGAGAACACAAGAAAAAGAAGCTATCAACTGCCAAATCAAATTCAAAATGAAGTTATCTGTCAAACGAAATTAGCAAATGTGCAATGAAAACACCTTTTCTGTAATTTACGAAATTAGCCGTGTTTTTTTGCAAGCCCGGGGGGAATTGGATGAAAAAAACGACGGCGGTGCTAAACAATTAACATGTTAAATGCAACAACAACTAATCCCAGAGAATTCTCGGGGTTTAACTTAAGCGCACAGAAAAACTGTGTTACCGGCATGAATTACATACATGTTATCGATAGTTTATATGAAAACTCCATGTTTTTTACTGTCATGGCGTTGCTAATCCCCGCTGTCGTTTTTTTCAACCAATTCCCCCCGGGCTTGCATAAAAACACGCCTATTAGCTCATTTCGGCTCCAATGAAAACGTAGTATAAGAAATTTTCAACGAAATCAGCTCATTTGGTAATGAAAATGTAGTTTAAGGCCAGGCGCGCACCTGCAACTAAACAGTTTGGTTCCAATTTGAGCACAACGGGCTTATATGGAAGTGCGCGCACATAAACTTCCGCGGGGTCTCATATAATCCTATAGTACTCAAAATCGAAACCAAATAGTTTGGTTGCAAGTGCGCGCCTGGCCTAAGAGGTGTTTTGTAGTTTCTTTAAAAATTATATTGGTTGAACACTACATTAGACGCTGTTTAGATTGGGAAGATTGAGGCCGGTAGCACGGCAGTTCGTAGACAAGAGAAGTGTGGGGTGAGGAATCTGGTGAGGCACGAACAAAACATAACAACCGGACTCATGAGTCTACTTTGTTGTTGTTTTAATGTGTGAAATGTTGAAATTGTTGTTGTTTCAATGTATTTTGAGGCGGTTTCAAATGTAAACACGGTGGCACTCACCAGTCCGGACTCAATCTTCCCAATCTAAACAGGGTCTTAGGTCTGTATGGTATAATTTGTTAAGTATAAACTTGCCCGAAAGTGCCATGGTCATATTTACAAGCGATATAAATACACATTACATTTTTATTTGATGTCTAAGAACTACCTAACTTAAACAACGGACTCGGTTGTCTAAACCTTGGCTAATGTAACATTTTATTTAATCAAATAAAGGTTCCCCCACAACAACACGAATTTTCGGTGGCGACGACGAAAACAATCATAACAACGTGTTGTTTTCATTGACAACCACGTGTTGTTATTGTTGTTTTCGTCGTCGCCACCGAAAATTCGCGTTGGTGTGGGGGATCCTTAAAGCATATTTCCAACTATTTCGAAGTATTTTGTAAATAATTCAAAATACAAAAAAAATTTAATAAATATAGTAAAAAATTTAATAAATACGCCTGCCAGAATCTGATTGTTTTATATTTTTATATGAATTGTGGAATTTGGGAAGTAAACGAACAAGGAATTATAAACCTACTTCCTTTACTTTGAAACTGTGCATTTCTATGAATTTCTACACCAAAAAAAACTTAAGTTCATATAAAAAAAATAAAATGACGTGGAAATTCACACAAACGCACAGAGTTTTAAAGTAAAGGAACATATATACCTATTATGTTAAGTGTGAAAAGAAATTTAAAAAAAAATTCCTCAAATGATTTTATTCACTCCTCTAACTTCATGCCCCTCTGGGCTAAAATTGAAAGTTAGACCAATTGCACGAGTCTTTTTTTCGGTTGTTTTGTCATTTTTACGGCTTGTAGAAATTAATGCTTCCGTTACTTCATTGCCATACATTTCTACATGCCCCACCCAAGCTATCAAAAGCTGGACGAAACGACCGAAAAAACGAGTCTTGTATGTCTTTGTCTTGTTGTCTTTGCGTTTGTGTGAATTTCTACACAAACGTCTGTCAAAGTTAATATTTATAAAAAAAAATAAATGTGTAGAAATTCACACAAATGCATAGTCCCCTTTCACACGAGGAAACTGAATTCCCAGCAACTTTCAGTTTAGGGCAAGAAGTAAAAGGGGAAAATGAAATCTCCCCGGTCAACGAATTGAGGAGATTTTTTTGACATTCCTCTTCACATACACAGTACTGTGTGTTCAACCAAGCTACTTTAAAACGAAACAGCAGAAAATTTCCACGATCTTGTTTCTTCGTGTGAAAGGTACAAGAGAGTAAGAGTAAGAGTAAATTTTATTGAGACTTTTTTTTTTTCTTTTCTTTTTGATTGTACATTTCTCTTTCTGTTTTACATAAAATACTTAGAGCTAGAGGAGTATGGCTCTACCATATCATTTTGACATTTTGTTTGCCCCATGGCTTTTTGTTACATTTTGATGAGTTAGAATAGTATATACTTATTAAATATTTTAGTGATATATATCTTTTGCTCCCGGAGATATAGTTTGTTCTTTACTTTGAAGTTATATTCGTGTAACCTACGATAACTTAAGACTAGAGAAAGACAGAGAGCATCTTGTCACTCAACTTGATTGAGCGACAGATGCTTTAGGTCTTTGGGATGCAAATAAAAGCTGGCAGTTGAACAATTACGAAGTACTTCTAAACACATTGGTTTATAGTAATTTTATAGAGATTCTTAATTCATCATAATGACTTATTTTTTAATTACATATTTTGTTTTTTTTTTTTTTTTTATATGCAAAATGGTTTTATCTGTTTTATTACTTTTTTTTTTTTTTTTTTTTTTCCCCTTGCTATTAATTTGAATACCATTAGTTTTTAGTTACAGATTTAAGAAAACAATAATTTCCATTAATCCCGCCAGTATCAGGATAATAGAGGTGAAAAAATCAATGTATGTATATTACTTCTTATAAGAGTATATTAAAGTTTACCTTAATTTATTTTTACTTTTTTTTTTTTTTAATAATTTTCTTTTCTTCTTTTTATTTTTATAGAAGTTCTTTACAGAGATTGAATATATATATGTATATATATATGATTTGTTTTGATTAAACTTACAATGATAATTTCAATACTTTATTGTTTTTGGATATTTATATTTTTTTACATCTTAAGATTATGCTATAGTTACAATAATTTTATGTGTACATTGTATTTCCAACCTATTTTGAAAAACCTTTTTTTTTTTTATTTATTATGAATTTTTTATTTTTTTTTCTCATATTATTTAACTAGCGCTTCCGGAAAGAAAGTGAACCTCAACCCAGATTCTCATAAACCCTTTGGAAGAAAGGATCTGCAAAAAGCACTTCTCGAAATGAAGCGGGATGCTTAAGTAATTAGCCTCTATTTTGATTGCATAAAGCCTTGCTATAGAAGGCCGGTAAAAGCGAATCGTTACCAGAAACCGTTGAATCTTCCAAGTTTTCATTAATAATACCAATAGGAGATGGATACATTGAAGAGCTCCACTGAAAGTTACTTTGTGAATCATATATTTCCTTGATTAATAAATTTTCACTGTCCCTCATTTTACAAATCACCTTTTTTGTTAAAGTCAATGCATATTTCATCAAAGGTACTATCTTTGCCTTATTATAAATGTATTTGTTAGAAAATTTTTTGTATCTAGTTTTGTAGTGAGCATTTACACATGATCTTAAAATTTTCCTTTCTAGTATCTCTAATTCTTTAGCTGCCACTGGAGAGATGGTAAACCAGCACGGGAAGGCATAGATTAAAACCGGACGAATGAAAGTTTTATAAAACAATAATTTTGTGTTTGTTTTAAGACTATTATTTCTCAAGAAGGGCGCAAGGATGTGAAATACCTTTTTAGCTTTGACGATGTTATTACGAGCGTGTTCATTGAATTTTAAAAGTTTGTTAAATTGCACTCCAAGGTATTTCACATTATCTTTGAAAGGGATTGTTTGACCATCTAAATGTAATTTTAAAGATTTAACTAAGTTTGCTTTACCTTTAAAGCCTTTCCCGGATGCATTCCGAATACACACACAACCCGATTTCTGGTAATTAATAGTTATACCCCATTTCTTATAATAAATTGCTATTTCATTAATGTGACGACTCACACACTTTAGGGCTTCCGAGGGGAGGTCCGCATGGGCATAAATTGTAGTGTCATCGGCAAAAAGAATTCCTCGAGATACGATGTTCCCTTGTTCTTTGAGCTCATGAGTAAAGTCTGACATAAATATGTTATACAATTTTGGACCCAGTTTTGACCCCTGTGGTACACCACAACGAATGTCAAATGTTTCTGAAGATGCTCCTTGAATTAAAACACTTGCCTTACGGTCCGTCAAAAAACTATTTATTATCGCAAAAATTTCTACTGGAAAATTATTCGTTGCTATTTTGTAAAGTAAGCCTTTACTCCACACCTTATCAAAGGCCTTTTCCATATCAAGTGAACAAAGAACCGTGCATTTTTGCTGCCTCAAATTCAATGTAATATCATTATGAATTTTTAATAAAGCATAGGTTTGTGGAGTGTTCCTTCTTAAATCCAAATTGATAGTTTGATGATAAATTATTATCATCGATAAAAATATCCATTTTTGTGGCAATCACTGATTCCAAGATTTTCCCAAGATTAGAAAGTAATGAAATGGGTCTAAAATCCTTGACATCACTACACCCTCTTTTTTTTTGTACTGGAATTATATGAGCTTTCTTCCAAGTTTTAGGAAAATAAAAGATGTTAAGGCAATTGTTAATAATTATAGTAAGATACTCTAAAGCATAAGGAGAGATTTTTTTTATTACGAAATTTGAAATCTCATCTTGGCCATACGATTTTTTATTGTTTAGGGATTTGACTATAGATAATACTTCGGAATGAGAGGTGAATTTTTGTTGATCTATAGGATGTAAGGCAGAGTTAGAGAGATTAAAATTAAATATACACTGAGGCAAGGAGTTTTGAAGATGGTCAATAATTGCATTAACTCTGGATTGAAGGAATAGGTCAAAACTAGGATTTTTTTCTTTAAAATTTTCTTTATAAAATTCTGCAAAGGCATTGGCCTTGTCAATTTCCATAAGGACCGGTATGCCATTAACCGAAACTTTTTTACAAGTCTGAGTTTTGTTTTTCCCTATCAATTTATTAATGTGTTTGTATGCTTGTGGACCTGGGTTGATTTTTGAGAGATATTGTTGGAATTTTGCGTTGAGCCAGTTATCTACTTTTTCCTTAATAATAATTTTGAGCAAGGAAATATTCTTTGATAAGCTCAAGTAAACTTGGCTATTTCTGTTAAGGTACGCGTGAAAAATTTTTTTTAATTGTTTTTGCCACTTGTGTTTTACATTGAAAAGTTTTTTAATGTCCTCTGGCAGGTCTTTATATTTTTTTGAAGAGGGTAAAATTTGTTCAGAGTGAACATTAATCGTGGTCTTTATGGAGCTAGCAAACTTGAAAACATATTCGTCAATCTCAATTTTTGAAAGGTTTGAATCAGAAGGCGGAAAATGATTTGACATGTTAGAATCAAGGTCTCGTCTAAAGTGTACCCAGTTGGTTTTTTTGTAAGAAGTGAAACGCCTAGGCTCACTAAGAATAATTTCTAAGTCAAGGATGTTAATTTTTAGAAAAAAAGGGAGATGATCTGAGAAGGAAGGAAGCGTTTCAGTACAAAAATTCGGGTTTAATGAGTTCAATATATTGTTGGAGACAAGGAAATGATCTAAAAATGAAAGACCATTCAAGTAAGTCGGTTGCTGAGGAGAAATTCTGCAAAACAGATTGTTAGGCCGATTTAGCCAGTTATGCAAATTGCGTCCATTAGAGTTTGAGGACAGATCACCCCAAATAATGTTTCTTGCATTAAGATCCCCTCCCAAAAGCGAACCGTCAAACTTTTCCTCCAAAGCAATTAATTTATCCATTTCTGTCAAAAGTGTATCAGTGTTAAAATTCGAGTGGAAATAAAGTGATCCTAAAAGCAGGAGTTTATTTTCATTTCTTATTTTTACCTTTAATTTAATAAAAACCGCTGGAAAAGATACATTCGACTCAACTAAGTCAAAAGTTAAAGTATTTTTTATAATAATGGCCACCCCTTGATTATAATCATTTCTGATAACTTTGTATCCCTCCAAATATACCTTGTGTTGCTCATGCAGGTGAGTTTCTTGCAGAAAACAAATATCTATTTTGTTTTTTACAAGAATGTTTTGTAGTTCAATTCTTCGGCTGTGGCCGATCAAGGACGAAACGTTAAAAGTTAATATTTTTAAATTCATGGTTGAGCGAGAATTACTTCATTTAGCAGTTTCAAGTATGCAACTCTTTTTTGTTCTATTGACTCTTCATTATTAACATTTTTTAAAAAGTATTTCACTTTTTCGATCAGTTCAGATATATCCGAACCAAAGAGAGTGTGTGATAAACTGAAGAATTCCGAAAGGATTCCATTTTGACCCACAGCTATGGGAACTGCGTTATTTTTAGGTTTAGGAACGAATCCCCTTACCTTATCCGCATAAGAAACGTTTTTTTGCGCAACTGGCCTTTCGGTTTGTGCTGAAGGCAAAGGTCCAGTATTCAGGGGCTGATTTTGAAGTAATACTTTTGGTTTATTTCTGTTGGAAAGATATTTTTCTCTGGCTAAGCAACCACCCCAATTCGCAGGGTGACCAAACTGCTGGCAATTAATGCAATAAGCAATAGAAGATTCGTGCTTTTCTAATCTGCAAGCCCCCGGGTCATGCTTCGAATCGCACTTCACACAGTTGTAAGCACGCGCACAGTTTTTTGCTACATGACCAAAAGCCTGGCATCGCCTGCACTGCCTTGGTCCTAGATTTCCTCTGGGTTTCTCCCACTGTACCCTGGTATAAAATAGATATTTGATATTTATGATATCATCGGGTTTTTTACCCGGCAAAATCCTGATCAGAAAAAGATCGTACAAAAAATCGAATTTTTTTGATTTTATAGTTTCAAACCTAACTACCGACCCAACGGTCTCCGGCACCATTCGATCTAGTCGTTCCTTAATTTCTTCTACAGAAAAGTCCGAGGTAAGACCCCTCAGAATAATGTTTGTACTTTTGTTCTCGTCTGGTGTGAAGGAGTGCCCCTCAATGTCTTCAGATTCGCGCATTTTTTGAATAAGCTCCGTATGAGCTTTCGCGTTATCTACGAAAAGTTTCGATTTATTCTTATTAACGTTTACTAACCGAAAGCGCACGTTAGGGATTTTAGATATAAATTCATCTATCAGTTTTCTAACGTTAGTTTTATACAATATTATTGGCGGACAATACTTAATCTTATCTTTAATTGGTTCATTAAATATAATATTTGTATTTCTACTTTCTACTTGATTATTTACGCAATTATCTCTCTTATGGAAAGAAAAATCATTAAGTACTTCGTATTTGTTCACGTACCTCTGCTCTGGTGAAACTTTACTTTTAGGTTGAGGGGGACTGGT
Source organism: Epistrophe grossulariae (assembly GCA_929447395.1). NCBI lineage: Eukaryota > Metazoa > Arthropoda > Insecta > Diptera > Syrphidae > Epistrophe > Epistrophe grossulariae. The sequence goes on from OV839566.1 coordinate 40,520,945, forward strand.
TCTTCCTCCCGTATACGCAACATGTTGCCAGTTTATGTTGTTTATGTTGTATTCTGTTTCTTCTGTCTCAAAGTCATCCATTTCCTCCTGGCATACTTCTGTTTCTTCTTGTTCAGGTGTTTCCTCCTGTTGTCTCACACTAATCGATTCATCCTGTCTCTCTTTAAGGTTATCTTGGCTTAATGCAATAAGATGTTTTGCCGCGTCTATTGTCGCTTGGCTAGCAACATTTCCCGTTACATTTTGTTGCCCACTTGTTGAGGCTTGGGATAACGGACCACCGTTATTCTTTTGTGTAGCACTGCTACCGTTGTTCTTTATTTGTTTCATGTTCAGGTCTTCCACGCTGATAATATAAGGTTTATTGTTTTTTTTTTTTATTTTAGTCACAGTTTTACTCATAATAAATTTTTTTTTAAACATTAGGGATAAACCACTTTGATGTGAGGGCTTTTACAGTTTCTCTTTTATTTACTATAGGTAGAGGGCTTTAACAGTTTCTCTAAAAACACTATGATGAGGGCTTTTTCAGTTTCTCAATAAAAAACAAAATTCACTTTGAGGGCTTTTTCAGTTTCTCTTCTTTTATTTTTTTTTTTATTATTATTTATGTTTATATATAATATAAACGTATTAAAATCACTTTACTGCGATATAAGCAAGTTACCCGTTCTAGAAAATTTTTCGATCTCAGGTACAAGAGATTTTTAAGGAAATTAAAAGAAAACGTCAAAAAAAAATCTTCGGCAACTTGTTTCCTCGTGTGAAAGGGGACATAGATTTTCAAAGTAAAGGAACAGATCTATTATATTTTAAAATTGGCAGCACTCAAACGTTTGACGTTTCTTTTGTAAGGGAATTTTTTGAGTGAAAATATTCTTAATTTTTTGAGTGAAAAAATTCTTATCAGTGTTTCTTGCAGTAGGTTCTTTTGTAGCAAGTTTCTGCAAAATATAAATTAATAAACAAAATAAAATAAAAATACCATAGGTGTTTACCAACAAGCACTGAAAACAACAATGCAAACTCAAGAAAATCTAGCGGCGAATTTCTGTGGCTTGCTAAACGCCCAGGGCATCAAAGGTAATCCTTTAAATTCCGTCACACCCTTTAAGCACCTTTTTCCCACTCCCATGTTTAACAAATTTTTTCCAAACAGAAATTGCCAACGAATGGAGAATTTTAGGCCAAGAACAAGATGGATCCTTGCTCACATCTTGGATATTTACAAATGCAAACGATGAGCAGCACACTTGCATTGGGCAATATTTTGCATCACCGAAATCCTTTCGCATTCTGTATCGATTTTCCAAGCAGGAGAACGTTATTCAAGCTTCAGTGAATAGTGCAGTTTCATTGTTGGTCTATGTTGTCAAGAATGAACATAAAACGGGCTCTGCAGAAGAGCCAGTTAGTACTTACTACTATTCACCGTACATTGTGGAGCTAAAGAGCACACCCACTAAAGAGCCTGAGTTGATAACAAAGGAAAGTTCCATTAAACAAGTGATGGCCCAATTTCTATGGAAGAAGGAAGCAAAGTTTGACCAAGTCTATGTGGATAAGTTTCTCGTGCTGACGCATGAAGAATGTAAGTTTAAATGAATGGAATCATGATTTTTGAGTTTTGAAATAAATGTTTACCTTATTACAGCTGTAATGCTCTATACTTCGACCATAAACGCTGAGAAGGATCAATTTGGGGATACACCAACTTCGATTGATTTCACGGACGAAGATTCATGGTCTCTGGAGGAAAATCTTACCGCTGAAATGATAGCAAAGAACTTCGTATGGGCTCAGTGGGATTGTGAAAATCAAGCTCTATACTATATTCATATGAAATCGAAGACAAAGAGTTCGAGTTCGATTATCAAAGACGATGTAGATAGAAGTCCTCCTACTCCGACCTTGTCGGCATTTCAATTCAATGATAAATTGCCGACGGAAACTGTGGTGAGTTTGTGGTGAGGTAGTACATAGTAATTTTTCAATAGATTAAGTTTGATGGAGGTATCAAAAAATGTTGGGCTGAAAATGAAATAAATTTAAAGATCCATCATTAATATCGTGGGAATAGTGATCAAAATTTAATATCAGCTTGAGAAATATCTGGAAGTTTTGTTCGACGATGCAACAAATTGTTCCCTCTTCCCGATTCGATAAGAAAAAGTTCTCCTTCAACTCATTTGAGTTATAGATATATACCTAGTTCAGAAAAATCTTTAATAATATTACAAATAATAGAAATGGTATACATATTTATTAATTTATTTCTTTCAGCTTAATATTCCTTTGAATCTACCAAAGATTCCGCACACAACGAACGCTTCAAATTGCTACGAAGACGATACAGTTCCTCTTCGAATTCACGACACATCTCTTAATCTTATCATTCTCGCTGATGAATCCGGAATGCTATTTGTTTGTCATTACTATCTCTATCAGAACATAAAACCACCTGCAGATGACTCCAGCCCTGCCAATTCGGATGTCCATTTTGCATATTCGGTGACCCTTCTTCATCATGGATGTGTCGTTCATTGTGTTATGCCAGGAATTCCATGGGATAAAGCAAAACTACTTAAGCCAACATTTGCTCTTCAGGGTGGTCATCATATGCTTGTGTTCCAGCCGGATTTATTTGTTCACCTCCTTGATGTTGGTCTTTCGCATGAACCTTGTTGTCATATCGTTTGTCCAGCGTATAACAAAACTCCCTTGACTCATTTAGTTCCGTGTAAAAATTGGGACAAATTAGCATATGATTCGGCAACTTTGGATGTAGTCTCGCTTAGCATTCCAAAAGCTCACCTAATCGAGGCATTCCGCAATGATACCTCAGTTGACAATCGCTTAAGTATGATTCATTATTTTCTTGTTCATTCCAACGACATGGATGTTCTATCTGAATTGCTCAGTATTATCATGGAACAACCACTTAGTCTTGATACTGTGGCACTTCTCAAAGAAGCTCTTGTTGCTGGCAGCTACTCATCAGCAAATCGAGGACTGCCAAGTGAAGCTCTTCTATTGACTCGTTTGCTTCCACTCACAACGTCCGTTATCTCAAAGCCAATGCATGCTAAAGTTGCCGATCTAAGTGTTGGACTGTCACATGAGAACCTCTGGAACACAACAATGATGTTACTATCTCCCCAACAGCGTCTTACTCCATATGGAGTGGACATTTGGTCAAAACTATGGGAGAATCTAAATGAGAACAACAAAGACAAGAATCGCTTTACGGCGGAGCAAGTGAGCGAAAAGTTAATGTTCTCACTGGCATGCTATCAACCAGAAGCATTGTCAAGGTGCACAACACCATTATCACCAGGTGGCCCATTGGCCGGTCCCAATGCTGGAGATTTTGCAACTGCAGTGCGGCGAATGCAGAATGAACCTTTGCCATTTGTAGAGCTAGAAACTTGTACGGCTACAAAACAGGAACATGTCATTTCAGTGGTAAATATAACAAAAAGGAGGATGTTTTTCAGTCTTTGATTATTAAAGAATTTTTTTTCTAGAATTTGCGGGAATTGAGTGTTCATTTAGTGAAAAACTCAACAAACAAAAACATTGGATTCCGCTGGTTGAAGGAAACGTTCTTTGAGCGATCGCAGACACCTGCACATGTTCATGCCGTGGCTTCACAATATGTTGCAGCACAGTTGGAGCTATCGAGAGCTTTATGTGCTTTAGTTTGCAGGGCAGCTGGAATCGATGCTCGTGTTGAAGTTGTAAGAGGTTTCCAGTTGATGTAAGTTGATACTTTGTAAAAAAAAATGTTAAATAATACTCAAGAGATATTGGAAAAAAAATGATGCTTTTGTTTTATGGTTTTGGAAATCTGATAAACATTCCTCTTTCAGTGATCAGCTTAACAACGATCAACAATACTCACTATTCTTGATACTTGAACGGTTCTGCCTAGCAGTTGATTCCATTGCTTTTCCCTTGCCACAGGGTTTCTCGTCTTTCTTTACTTATTTGGGATACAGGGCACTATCTTTCGATATGTTTTATCAATATGCTTCAACTCATGTTTTTGAGCTGCAAATCGACGTCATGAAAAGTATACTTAACGGTAAGTTTTTAGATTTTTTATTAACAACTTCTACTGAATCTACAATTAATATTTCTAGACATAAGTGATACACCTGATGGTATTGAGCGAAAACTATCTCTACTGTCTTGTCTGCCCAAATCAAGAGCCCAGAGACTTCTCAAGAACTGGAATCATCCTGAGAGTCTTATGATCCGGGGTCGAGAACATGCTGCCAATATTCTATCTGGGAATCTTGGACAGCCACGAGGAAATAGCAGTAGCATGAATGTGCGAAACACCAAACATATCACAGGTAAGAATATGAATCATGAGACGTTTGCCATTGGTTTTAGTTTGATAAAATTCAATTCCAGTGGAGATAGATTCGATTTCTAAGCAAAGTGATAACTGCAATCTCATCGTGCCATACATTTTCATAGCCATTTTGATTTTCATTCCACTCATTGCATTTGTAAAGCTTAAATACACTTTAATCAATAATTGATTAATTATTATAATTTTTTTTTGTTCTGGGTAAGCTATTTTAATAAACTATGTGTTTGTTCTTTTGTTTGCTGTTCTGTTTGGTTTTGTATGTTTGCATTACTTGTATTTGTCGAACGAATTCTCCTTTCATTCTTGTTGTTCTCTGTCAAAATGACCATTAAATCACATTTAAAATCAAATGTTTTCCTATTTCAGGGCTCACAGCAGATAGGCTTTCACCTTTGGACTCGTTTTTGGATCTACTAACTGCAAAAGCTAGTCTCAATGAATTGGACTTTAATTTATTGATAGAAACGACTGTAACGTCAATGGAACAACTTAAAAAAGCATAATTTAATTGAAATCCTTTCAGAGGTTCAGCTCTTAGATTAATTTTTGATTTTTTTTAAGTCCTTGTGATATAATTAGGTTCCTTAGTTTGTAAAACTTTCTTAAAAATTGATTTATCCAATTTCTAAACTCCTTTCTTTGCATTTTATACAAAAATTAAACAATAATAATAAGTACTTATATATGGAATACCTACCTAACAACATTGATTTACTGTGCCAAAAGAAAATCTTTAAAGTTATAAGTTAAAAAAAAATATAATAGAACACGTAGTGTGCCATTTTAATACAATGGGAATGTGTAATATGAGGCTCTGGAGTTTTTTTCAATTGACTGATTTATTTGTTTGTATGTATATTATATGTATCTTTTTGTCTTGTAAATTTTTTCAGGCAGTTAATTTGTTTTCTATTTGTTTTTTTTTTTCATTTTTCTACTGTTTGAGATAAACATTATTATTATTATTAATTGTATTAGATAAAGTTAATTAATTAGTATTTTTGTTAGTTATTGTGTTATTCAAAAAGAAAGTTTTTTGTATTTCATTTCAGAAATATTTATAATATAAATCAATAAAGACATACATTTCTACTCGTTAATGAAATTGTTACTTATTTACTTAAGGTGTTGCTTTTGTTGAATGTTGACTAGTTTTAGGTTGCGCATTGTCCTTAAGTTCAGATAAACCTGAAACTCAGCCAAAAAGCATCGCAAACCAGCCCACTCTTTAGCTAGTTGCTTAAAGTTTAGTTTTAGTTTTTTTAAATTCCGAGCATTGGTGGTCATCCGCTCTACATCATATGACCCAGTCACCTCTTCTGTTGCACCATATGCTTTTCTTGTTAGGTTTCTAATTGCTTCTCGATTGTAATTGCCCAAAAAAGGAACGGTAGGCCAGTTTTTTATTTGATCTTAGGGCTACATAGTGGTTTCCGAACTTGCTCTTATGTGCGACCACATGGCGGTTTTAAAGTCTGAATAAGTCTGAATAATTTATTGCCACCTGCCTTAAACGTAGTTTAGTTTAATATAGTATTATTTGAGTACATAAATATTAACAATATAGCACCGTGTTGAAAATATGCATGTATGTAACTTATAGTTTAGACTGAAAAATTGTTAAAAAAAACAGGGTACTTAAAATAACTCTCGCGAATCATAACGAACGATAATATTTAGATCTAGCTATACAAATTTTCTCTCACGAACAAACTAAATCCATTTTTGTCTGTATCTGTCGTTCGTCAGAGATCGTAAAAAAATTCAGGTATGTAGAATATGCTTCGCTAACGATTGAAGAAATTTTAAAAAAGTCAAAAATAAAAAAAAAATTTAAAAATTTTGAAAAATATGAAAAAGAGAAACATTTTGAGAAAAGTCAAACATTTTGGAAAAAATTTGAAAAAAATACATAATTTTGAAAATATGTACATACCTATTTTGAAAAAAGCGCAAAATTTTGAAAAAAAAGTCAAATTTTGAAAAAACTCACATTGAAATTTTTTTGACATTTGAAAAAATTAAGATTCGCGATCGAATCAAAAATAAAATTCCCTTTTGAATTTTTAACAATCATATTTAATAGCTTTTCGAAATTTGTATAGATTGTTAAAAAATCAGTATGCATAATTGGAAATAAAGTTGATTGAAAAACCTTTGAAATTGTTCTGATACCAACGCTATGTACACCATTTGGTTTGCGGAGTTAAGAAATTAATTTACAAAAAAAATCATCTACTCATTTTCGAAATATGTATCAAATTTTCAAAAAAAAAAAAAAAAAAAAAAAATTAAAAAAAATTTGGTTGAAAACCAAAAAAATGGTTCTATGAGATATATTGTTTTTAATCGATAGATTTTTTTCAATAGTAGACGTTTTTTTTTGCAAGCCCGGGGGGAATTGGTTGAAAAAAACGACAGCGGGGATTAGCGACGCCATGGCAGTGAAAAACATGGAGTTTTCATACAAACTATCGATAAAATGTATGTAATTCATGCCGGTAACACAGTTTTTCTGTGCGCTTAAGTTAAACGCCGAGAATTCTCTGGGATTAGTTGTTGTTGCATTTAACATGTTATTTGTTTACCACCGACGTCGTTTTTTTCATCCAATTCCCCCCGGGCTTGCAAAAAAACACGGCTAGTATCACATAAAAACTTTAATCAAAATCCTAGGAGCCATTTTTGAGAAGGTACTATTATTTTTGGTTATAAGAATAATTTTTATTTAAAATCTGCTAAATAATATTAATAAACTGCTGGGTGGCAAGTTTGAAACCATTTTTAAAAATCAAAAAAAATAATTGAAAAAAACCAAAAAAAACTGATTAAAATCGAAAAATAAAAAAAATGGTTCTATGGGAGGTAGGTACTAGGTACCATTAGGTAATTGTAACCATATACAATATTTTTGACGTTAAATAAAAATAATTTTTCTCAAAAAATACTCCACAGATATTAATAAAAAAAATCATTTATTTTTTGTACGTTTAGACACCTCTTGGTAATTGGTGACCGATTTCTAATATTTCATTTAGAAGTCGGATAGGAAGACCCTGGTTGGTGTGTTTTTTGATATTAAAAAAACGTTTCTGAAGGGCTCTAAATACACAAATCTTCTGTAGTTCAAAAATGTAGAAATTTTGGCTGACAAGAAATACCAAGCAAAAAAGACAAAGATATTCCCATGCAACTTTATGCCTACCCCAAGCGACGAACCTTTCTCGAGATTTGATTAATCGCATGCATCGTCGTTGGTTACTTTTATTTATCGCCCTGTTAATATATTTTGACAGCCAAAAGTTTCGTCGTCGTAACGAACATTTCGCGTTGGGGGCCTTATTCTGTTTAAAAAAAACGGTTCTTAGTTTGATTGATTAAATTTTCTATGTAGGTTTTAAAATGTTTGCATAGTAAATATACTGGTATACCAAATTGTTTTCAAATTTAAATTCTTAGAATCTCGTAAATATGAACGAAATATTTTCACCCTACATTGCGCAAAAAGATTAACGGATTGATTGATGAACTCGAAAAGATGAAGCTTATTGATTATTCCAACTCAATTGCTTATTTTTTTCTTTGCCTTTAGTTTCTCATATTATATTGATCATGTAACTTTATTCAGTTTTGTTAACGGTACTTTCGGGCTTATTTTGACTTGTTATTTAACTGATATTTAATGTTTTTTTATTTATAACTATATCTTCCAAATATTGATGCTCGAAAAGATGAACAATTTGAAAAAATGGAAGAACAAAAGAAGATTGTACTGCACATTATTTTAACATTTAACATTAAAAAAACTGCGATTTTCAGAAAAACAAATTATGTGAGCTGAAATTAGTATGATATAAGCCCAGTCGCTATGTACAAAAAAAGGCCTGACCTGGGAAAAAGTTCACTGTACACTTTTCTTTCACAAGAGAGGGTTATTAGTAGCATATGTGTAGTTTTTCGGGAAATCGGACTGGGGCTTAAGCCGCCATCTTGAATTTTCTAGAAAAATTACTTAAAATAGACAACAAATATTTAAAAACAACAGCAGCACTTACAGTGTCATGTTATAACTTTTTTAAAAGTCAGAAATCCATTCTTTAATTTTGTTTTTAAATTAGATTATTTTAGTAAATACTTTCTGAAAAATCAATTTTCAAACTCAAAATTGAAAAAAAAAAAATTTCTAAACAAATTTTGAAATTTTTTTTTCAATTACAGGACCGCCGATCCAAAGTTCGATTTCCTTATATTCAATCTTTATATAATGTAATGAATAAAATCTGAGACGCCATTAACATAAAAATGTGTGTTTCCTAAGAAGGGGTTGTCTTATTAACGGGTCATTCATTTCGTGGTTTAAAGTTGGTAGTGCTGGCATTTGACACCTATCAAACTCAGCTGTCATTTGAAGTGTCATAATATTAGTTTTCCATTTACGATTATGGATCGCTTAACAATCGAACAACGCGTTGAAATAATTAAAACTTACTATACAAAAGTGGTGATACAAATGTAGCCACTTTTCGCGCATTACGCGGTGATTATGGTCGTCATAATCGACCGACTACCCAAGGAATCGGTAAAATTGTGAAGAAATTTGAAGAGAGTGGAAGCGTTACTGATGTCGTAAGGCCCGTGCATCATCGTAATGCACGCTCAGTCAAAAATATTGCTGCTGCAAGTGCAAGTGTTGCTGATGATCCGAATTTATCGATTTCCCGGCAACAATTGAACGATTTTTTTGGCCCATGGCGATTGAAGATCGCTATGTGGTTCCAACAAGACGGTGCAACAAGGAACACAACACGGCCAATTATGGCTTTATTGCATGAGAAGTTTCCTGGTCGCGTAATTTCACTTTTTGCCGACGTCAATTGCCCACCAAGATCATGCGATTTTACGCCGTTAGATTTTTTTTTCTGTGGGGCTACGCACGCGAATAATCCCCGAACTCTAGTAGCATTAAAAACTAACATTACCTAAACAAGTTATGGCCTAGATTACACCCAAAATGTGCGAAAAAGTGGTTAAAAATTACGTCAAAAGAATCCCATGCTGCGAATCTTCCCGAAGCGGCCATTTGAATGATATTGTTTTTTCACACTTAATGACAAAGACCAAACTTTATAACGAAACAAAATTTTCATCAAAATGTATCGCTGTGTGTGTTTTATTTAGCTTTACTTTCGAATGACCCTTTATAAATAATATTTAAACACATGTTTGAAATTTAATAGGTTTCGCATAGAATTTATCACCTTCAATGTATATGAAGTATATTTTTTGACAAGATATCTTCTTCCTTTTTGATAAGAACTTAAAAACTCATCTCTTATTCTAATAAATGTCATTTCATCCTTGATCAATTTGTGATAAGTGATAACTAACTACCACCTTCCACCACCCTAAATTTATATATAGAGAGCGACACTCTGCTTCGCCATAACGAATTGCAATCAACCTCAATATTATCGCAGCAAAATCGGATACGAATTATTAAACGATTGACACAAATTTAGCAACGAAAGGACATGATTTTCTTAAACGTAATAAAAATGTAAATAAAATAAACCTCATCCTTACACGCCAGGATAAGCCAGAGAAAAGCAAAAATTATGTTACAAAATTGTCACTATTGCTGGAAATCAATCCTATAGGATAATGCAGGGCTGTGGGTGGAATTTGACAATATTATCCTCCCACAGAAAATACACCCTCCGTTGGAGATGCTTTTTATAGTGTTTGTTGATGTCTTCATTTTCGAGAAAACGTTTTAAAGCGAATTGTATAAACAACATTTTCGGAGAGTTACAACATTTCAATGTTTAAATGGGATGTGAAAAGGGGGGGGGGGGTATCTTTTGGCATATTTGATTGTTGATTTAGAAGTTTCCAAAGGGACATCATTGACGCCCATATATAACGTTGTCAGAAGTGTAAGCTCTGGAAACGTTCGAAAAGATGTTTTACAATGGAATGTATATAAATATAACGAGCAAAATGAACCGAGGGTTGATGGGTAGATATATGTAATAGAATAAGGTTGATTATAGTATTTTTTTTTTACACTTTTATTAGGCAAAATGTTGTAAATTTCTCATCTTTAAATGAGAAATCAACATGAGTTGAGAGAGGGTGGTGAGTGGGAGGCGATGTGGCATAGGGGGTTGTGTGATAGTATAATTGAGTTACACAAAGGGTGGCATATGGGTTATTTCTGTTTGGGGAATTGGCTTCATTTTGGGCTCTTCTCTAAATTAAAATAGAAAATTATAAAGATGTTACATACAAGAAGTAAGATTATTATTTTAAGGCTTCTTATGGAATAAGAAGGAGTACCCTGTGGGACAATATTTCAACAGCAACGAGAATACTCAGGTGTCAAAAGATCCTTAAATAAAGTTTTTAGTTGCCCTAACCCAGTATTCATACAAACCTATACTTGATGAACTAATATATTCAGGCGTACCAACCTACTTAATAAATTAAAACTAATTCTCCCAATAATTTTTACGACATTGCAATTCTGTGACCTTAACCACGATATATAGTAAAAGCTTTTATCAAATTAGGCGGCATGTTCTAGTCAAAAATTAACTAAAAACCGTTACAAGTAGGTAAGGTGTGTTTGATATTATTAAATATTGAATTCTCATTAGTACTACAGCTGCTTTGACATTTCCCTCATTACAAACAACTTTCATATGAATTTTCAGATCGGAATTTTTTTCTGAAAATTCAGATGAAACGTAACTAAACGTAACTGAAAGTCATCTAACTTTTTTGACAGTTTTGAATTCTGAAAATTTAAATGTAATGCCTTGAACTCGCCCATTGACTGGACAAGTGTAAATGAAGCATTCATTTTGTTTTGCAGATTGTGTCCCAATTCCCAAAGTCTTACAATTTCATTGTCAGATGGTTAGCTGACAATTCTCTGACAATGACGTTTCTGAACATATTGTCAGAGTGAAAATTATCAGTTTGGTCGATCCATTGACAGATATTGTCAGACAAATTAAGAGTTTTGTTAGCAGTGATCGGTGCAGAAATTTTCGTGAAAATTTTTTAATAAAAATGGATAATATTGCAATTGCCATTCACTCTCCACTTTCTAAAAGTTTGACTTCTTTTTTTTGGAGATGGTGGGTTTGGTGATTGTGAAGGTGCATCCTTTACCACTTCAGAATATCTTTTAGATAATTCTGCTTCCTTTGCCACTATCATAGTTCGGCATGTATAACAAAAAACACGAATAATATACAAAACATTAAAACAACTTCGATTTCGCGTCCGCGCGCATAGATTCATTGTAAAGGACGTGTGGTTTTCAATCTGGCAATACTTTTTTAGGAGTTGGTCTTTTTGACAGCTGTCACTTGATTTATGCTCAGTTTGGTTTGCCATTTTATAGTAGGTGTGTTCCTTTGGGCCTTGCAAAGTACTTTTTAGTACTTTGCAGTAGATGATGAATGGACCGCTTTAATTTTTGCTAAAAGAAAAATCTAATCTCAATGTAGACGAAAGCTTTGTTGTTTGTATTTGTATTTTATTTTAAACTGTAGAAAACATCAACAGCAATAATTAATTATTATGTAATTTCTTCTACTGAAGGTGTCGCTTTCTTGCGTGGATTCATTTCGTTACTACATTATTGAAGTGCTTTGAACTACTTTGACCATAGAGTAGAAGTAGTTGAAAGCAGCCAGAAGTACTTGGCAGTAGATGCTGCAGCCCAAAGGAACACGCCTAACTGGCTGAACACAATGCCCTACTGCAGCTGGAATCGGAGCTGCAGCTGCAACTCCTTTAAAAAAATTTCGTACGTCGTTTTTTTTATCTGCCCACAATGAGCTGTACAGCTTTTTATATATTTTAAAGGAAAAAAACAACCACGAGTTTATTATTCACTTTTTTTATTTCCAAATTCCAATATTTTTCTTTTAATTAATATTTTTTTCGCGACACAAATGAGGCACTAAAAACTTCAATATTTTTTTCCGGCTCTTTTTTTCTTCATATACATAAATTGAAACGTCAGAAGTGCTGCACGTGAAAAAGTTAAAAGTTGGTGAACCTTTGCAGCACCGACTGCAGTTGCGTTGCGTTGTGTTCGTAACATTGAATTTGTGTGTATTCAATATTTTGACAGCTATTCAGTTGCAGCTTCCAGTTGCAGCTCCGTATCCAATGTGTTCAGCCAGTAATGAATAAACTTATGTCGAATTCCTTTCAACAAAATTTTCTAAAAGAATCGATTTTTTTTCTGAACAATTCGAATTTTTTCTGTCAAATCAAATCTTGCTAATTTTGCAAGATTCAAGAAAGATTTACACCGATTTGCACACACACTTGCAAGGTTTGAAATTTCTAAAATGTCAATATACAAACAAATTGTGTTTTTGGTTGCAACGAATTTTCGGTGAATTTTATAGTAAATATTTGTGGTTGTTTTTCAATTAATAATAATAATAATTTCCAAATTGAATATTTTCTGGATATTTTACTTCAAAATTTGCTGCTGTCAAGTGCCACACACACAATCACAAAAAAAATCGATTCTTTTCGTCTTTTCGTATTCCTTTCAACGACAGAAAAAATTCGATTCTTTTTAGAAAAAAATTCGATTCTTTTGTTGAAAGGAATTCGACATTACTCCTGAACAACGTTTGCAAACGTTCGGTGAATGGGCCCAAAACGAGATGCCCACCGATCCCGATTTTTCTCAAGAAAGTAATTTTGTTCAGCGATGAAGCTCACTTTTGGTTGAATGGGTACATTAATAAGCAAAATTGTCGTATTTGGAGTGATCATAATCCACAAGCCATGGTTGAGACGCCTTTACATCCTCAAAAAGTCACTGTTTGGTGTGCTCTATAGAGGGAATCATTTTTCCATATTTCTTCAAAAATGAAGCCGGCCATAATCTTACAGTCAATGGGGAACTCTATAGAGATTAATGACTTTTTTGTGCCTGAATTGGAGGATGTTGTTATGGACGAACTTTGGTTCAAACAAGACGGCGCTAAATGCCATACAGCCAACGAAACAATCAATTTATTGAAGGAAACTTTTGGTGAGCGCATTATCTCGCGTCATGGGCCTGTGGCATGGCGTGGCCTCCAAGATCGTGCTATTTAACACCGCTGGACTATTTTTTGTGGGGTTCTGTAAGTCGCTTGTCCACGCAGATAAGCCCGAGACGATTGACAGTGATGAGAAATTCGATACCTGATGCAGAAGTCATTGTGAAGCTATGTCCCCTTTTCCACGATTCTCAAAACACCGCGACATTCAATTTTATTTTTTATAAATGTCAAATCTTGCAAGCATTGACTTACTATATATGGACTGCCAGGAGCCAACTTCACGATGGTTCCACCTATAACTAAACGCTGCTAGCGCTAACATAGGACAAGCGGAAAACATGGTGAAACATTTTGACACTTCAGTTTTGTGCTTGTTTTTTTTTCATTGGTTTTTTCAATTATTTTTCTTTGTTTTTTTTTGTCATTATGAATAAAAGATTATGAAAAAAGTTTCGGATTGAAGCCTAGTACGCTGCTGATGCGAAACGAAATTTTTCTGTTATCTCCAAACAGAAAACGAAACGCTTGCGAAAACACAACGGAAAATATCCTTGGAGAGTTTCACTAATTCCAAAAATAAAATCAAACATAAACGCAAAAAATCAGAGAAACCCATTATGTAATAAAATGATAAACAAAAAAAAACACAGATAAAACTAAAATGTCATTTTTCCGCACACAATAAATAGTCTGTATAATTAATTCAGTGCGAAAAAGGAGCGGAGACTTCTCCAAATAATCTGCTACAATTATAAATTTCGCTCTTCGAACTGCGTACTGCAAAACGAAAAGCAGAACGAAATTTGCCGTTTCTGATTTCGTTGTGTCATTTTTGTATGGGATTTTTCGTTTCGCATGAATTGGAAAACTTTTGGCGGAATTATTTGCTACAAAAAACAACATCAATTAAAATCAATATAATATTTATGTACTTGAAAAAATTATCTCCAAATGCTGTTGAATCACCATTCGTTATCCAAATTTAAACAAAAAATATAATTATAAAAAAAAAAACAAATTTACCACGCATGACGCAAAATGTGAAATGAAAATTAAAATTATACACAGACGTCAAAATATAAATTTTAGCAAAAACAGATGGCTCAGTTTTTTATAAGAAATAATAATAGATGTCCGTAGTTTCTATGGCAAAAAAAGCTTGCTCAGACAAAGTAGGAACAGATGGCACTGAAAATAGTTACTTCTCTTTGCCGCGTGTCCTACCATAGCGCTCATGTCACTAGGGAGAGGTGGAACCATTTTCATTTCGGCATTTGTATGGAAATGACGCTCGACTAGCAGTCCATATATAATAGGTCAATGCTTGCAAGTATGTTTGTGTGCCAATCGGTGGTCTTTCTTGAATCTTGCTACAGCAAGATTTGTTTTGACAGAAAAAATTCGATTCTTTAAAAAAAAATCGATTGTTTTTGTTGAAAGGAATTCGACATAAGACAACTTCTTAAATTCAGTTTATAAAATGCATCCTAAATTTTCTAAATGTATTAAAATGCCAATGTTCCTTAAACAAAGTTAATTCATGCGCATAATATTCACAATACAGCACACTTATACACCCATTATTAAGCCATAAAACTGTCAGAAGAGCAATGAATGAATAGCCAAAGTGCAACAAAAGGGTGAACAACCCCGTAATTTATAACAAAAAAAAAACTAAAAAAAAAAAAAAATGAAACAATTCAACATGCAAATCTAAGGGCGACTCCACACTAAACTAATGGCCATTGCTCTCGTTGTTTTTTCTAGCTTACAAAATAAAAAAAACAGCAGGTAGGTACGAGGTTACGTCGAGGAGGTGATTTTCATTGAAAATTTGGCCATTTGAACGAAAGATATAAATTATAATTCTACATTTGCAGAGTTCCCCATTTTATTTTATTTTATGTTTTCTAACGCGGGGCGAGGTTGGGAGGTGCGTGCTTTCATTCTACAGAGGGTTGTTTAATTTTTCGTATATAATTTTCAACATCTGTTCAATTGAATTTTTGGTTTTTCGAGGCTGAATGTTAAGGGTAAGTTGAGTGAGATCTGTTGTTTGTCGTTTTCAGTGGATGATTTCCATGAAGTGTTGAATTTTTTTTTATTATAAATTCGTGATATAGGTTCATATAATATCGTTTTTCTGTGTCCAATTCAATAAAATTGTAATTTTTTTTTTACAAATTCAACGACCGACGACGACGCTATGTTATATGTATAAGAGACGAATAAAGAAGTAGAATTTTAAGGATATTTATACGAATTATAAGTTGGGTAAAATTTAAATAACGACATGGTGGTGACGAAAAGAACATAAGGACATTTTAATTTTTTATTAGCTACTGTGGGTAATTTTTCATTATGCTAATGTAGGACGTAGGTATATGAACATGTACCGACTATTCGTTGAAGTTTATTTAATGACAGTTAAACAAAAGGTTGAGTTTAATGTTTATACGATCCGAATTCCGAATGAATTGACCATTTGAATAAAACTCTACTTCATTAAATGGTCGTTAAAATTCACCAATTCGGAGAAAATAAAAACGAAAGCAAAAAACAATTTGTAGGAATGACTACCTACTTTTAAACGATGCAATTTCACCTTGCGACTTTTTAACGTATTTCGTGGCCGGGGTAAGCAAAATTGAAAAAATTGCAGAGTTATCGCCCTTTCTTCGTTGTGCCTTTGAGACATAAGCAGAATAAAGAGTGTGAAGATTATGTTTCCTTTTCATTTAACAAAAATTGCAGCTATTAAAATTCGCAGCGTTTACAAGCATCCTTACAACCGAAAGAAAGCGCGGCGCTTAAAAATCGCAGTCGTTTAAAAGCAGTCCTATCTAAAATGCAGGGTAATCTAACAAGTCAATGGATATACGGAAAGTTGAATTTACTATTTAGCTGTTCTTATTTAACATAAGGCATGACATGAGATTTTTTTTTTTGAAATTTCAGAAACGTCATGCTCATTTTTCTTCTATCTGAGCGTTTTCCTTATTTTGCTTTAAAATTAGTTTGGGCATGTGGCTGGCACGCCATGGGGCGTACATGGAATAATATGGAGGTTCAATTTTCACTTACTCTTCGCAGAAATAAGGCGTCGAATGTTAGCTTCAAAGTGCTTAGTTGCTTCCGGTTTTCAGCTTAGACATGCAACTTTACATATTTTTAGATATTCTAATGGCGTCAAATCGCAAGAAAGAAGTGACCAGTTCTTGAAATTAATCGTTCGTCAAACTTTCTTTCAGTAAATTAATTTTATCGCACACTACCTATGTGACGACTTTCCAAACCAAACTAACCTCAAAACAACCGAAAACTGTCAAATAGACTGTCACAGAAAACAGTGTTGCCAATTTGAAGTTTTCCGTCTTTAAAAAAAAAAATAACCCTTAATAATGTGACTTTGTTTTTTATTCGACGTATATTTAAGATTACTTAAATGGATATCATTTATGAATGTACCTATATATATCGAAACCACAGAAAAAAAGTATAAAGTATATGAGCTCCGCGGCAACATAAATCACATTATATGTAGGTATATGCACATTTTCGACCTACAACGATGAATAAACTTAAAACAAAATCTTTTTATTTATTAAACTTATTAAAGTTCTTATCGATTTTCTGGCATCATCGTAATTCTGAGGGAATAAATCACAAAAAAAACAACTCCCCATTAAGCTCCACATCCACTTTGAATATACCTATAGCGGCGCGGTGGCCATCGTTGCCCTGTTGGCAGAACCAGGAGCAACCAATCACTTAAATTCATTAATCAAATGGAAAAAAAGGTTAATTGAGTCCAATACCGGCGGACAATAAAGCAATTGATATAATGAAAGGCCTGTAACGAGGCTAGGTGCGATAATTACAGGTATCAAGTGCAGCACGAGTTCCGATCCCGATTTCCCCCATTTTTCGTTTTGACCGTATACCTATATACAATATAGTGTAGTGTATGTAGATCCTGATGGCTAAATGTGCACCACCATAACCATAGTAAATTCTCCTTAACTGCAAGTGGTCACGCACAGAACGTTCGTAAGGTGTCGTCTCATGTCACCAGGCACCGCCCTTGTTCATCGTGAAACGGAAGCAATATATACCTACGAAGCCTCATGCATAATTAAAATTAAGGTCCGATATGGAGTAGGTAAGGTATACGTTCTCTTGTTCGTTTTTTTTTTTTTTATTTTTTTTTTTTTTTAATTCAGGTTAACCGAGGGTAAGGTGCGTTAAATTCGTTACGAATTGGTTCCTTTTGTGTTGGCATAAGTGTATCTCTGATGAAAGGTATCAAATTAGAGAGATTACTTTGTCATCGGGAATCAATCTAGACATTGCGAGTTGCGTTGGGTTAATTGAAAATGCAGATACAATACAAACAAACAAAATTGGAGGCGAGGGTGCATGATTATAACCATGAGGTATGAAGTAACATAATTACTTTTAACATTGCTATTACTTCAGTTGCATCATGAATGCCAGTCGAATGTTTTTTTTAAATTTGATTTGAGGTATTGTTCAAAGATTATAGATCTGGGGATACTCGGATTACTCTTTGTTAGTTTGTATACGTACGATATAATGTACATAACATGAGGAGAGTTCTTATTTGGAATTAGAAATGAATTTTTTTTTAATTTAAAATTGAGCCCTTCGTGACTCGTAATAAATGTGGGTGGACAGTTGTTGACATCAGATTAGATTAAGGTTATTGGATTTTTTGTATGTGATGAAGAGAAAGTCCATGTATAAATATTTGGTTAAGATTCATTATTGTTTTAAGAAAAAAGAAATTTTCTATAGGTACGTAAATGTAATAGGAGATACGTTGGGACTTAATTAAATTAAAATTTACGCCTTAAAATTGAATCGAATCTTCAAGATTAATGTATTAAAATAAAGTTTAAATGTCAAACTACTTTTTTGTATAAAAAAAAGTGTGCATGTGTATTCTACTCACACGGAGTAAAATTATTTTTAACCGAGAGCGTTTTTCAGTGGGTTAAAAAAAATATGTTAAATATTACGTAGTCAAGGGTAAAAATAACAGAGTTCTCACTGTCACGTCAATTCTAAAGTAGTCGACTCGATAAAAATAATATTGTTTAAAATAAAAACGTAAAAGGTTATTTCAATGAAGAAACTTGGAATCACAATTTTGAAGATCGTTTACGCTAAACGAGTAGTTTGCTTAAATCAATTAATTATATTTAATTAATTTCACTCATCTCTGAGTAGATTGGTTACTATGAGCGATTTAATATGTTTTATTAACTATAACTTAATTGGTTATTGAAACCGAACAAACTAACTCAGAATTAGTTTAATAAAATTTATTACACTTTAACCGATTCAGTGTTCAGATTTAAATAATTTTTTGTTGATATAGTTGACTCGTGTAATTTAACCTGGTGAGTTTGCAGTTTGTATGTTAACCATATTTGTTGTTTAACTTAAACGAGTTTTACGTTGTTTTTAACCGATAATTTTTCTGTGTGCTCGTACGCGCGTTAGAAAATTAACTTATTTGTCATAATACTACAGATATTCAGTCGTTTTTATTAGATTTCCTTAACACTCTTGGGTAGTTCTCCACCAAGACATTGTCTAAATAGTTTGAAAGCATTCCAACAGTTGTCTAAATATGTTCTTATATATTCACTGACATCCTTGTAATCTGTCATTTCGTGAGCATTTAGATACGTTCAATGAACATTTCATTAATTTCAAGACAACTTTTCAATTCTTTTTTCATTGAACGTAGCCACTTTGGAATAAGTTTGTCTAAGTTAGACAATCGACGCAACATTGTTTATAAATAAGCTTTTGGAGTTGGAAAGCTGGTTTATAAAATTAGACATACTTTGGAATGAGTTAAAAAATGAGATTGATTATGTTTATATCTCAGATTAATGGATATCTTCAAAATTCAGCAATTTTATAGCTGAAGTTGACGACGGAGAAAGATATATATATTTATATTGATATTCAACCTTTATTTAAATACCTTTGCCTTGAAGGTCTGACCAGTAGTTTAATAACTTATTCTACATGAATATCTGACCATAAAAAATAAAGTTATAAATCCAGCCGATTTTCCCGCGTTATCACTTCGCTGACTTAATTAGACATGTATTTGGACATTTTAATACGTGATCCTTTGATATCTGACTATTGACTCATATATAAGTTATTGGTTTCAAAAGGTAAGCACGTGACCATCAACTGTTTTCGATTTATTTGATCTATTTTTGCTCATAACAACAAACTATGAATTTGAAATTTTATCCCGTTTTTTTTATCCGTTTTTTTTTTATCCGTTTCCGAAAGACTAAAAATATAAGTAAAACGGGCATGGCAATAGTCGAAATTTACTAAAACCAATTTTTTTGTCTCGTGCATTCTCGTGTTTTCTTTTAGACGTGTGGTTTTCAAGAAGAAATAAAACGCATATAATTTCATGTAATGGCCAAGAATTTAGCTTTATTATAAAGATAAAGGTTTGCCATTATGTTTTAAAAATGATTTCGGGCAAGTGGCCGCCGCGGCTGGCTCAAATAAATTCCAGCCGAGAGGCCCAATTTTCGACCACTTTTTGCAGCCGTATGTTAGTAATAACGCGTCGAATATTCTCTTCCAAGGCGTCAATTGTCTCGGGCTTATCTGCGTAGGCAAGCGACTTCACATAACCCCACAAAAAATAGTCCAGCTGTGTTAAATCGCACGATCTTGGAGACCACGCCACAGGCCCACGATGCGAGATAATGCACTCACCAAAAGTTTCCTTCAATAAATTGATTGTTTCTTTGGCTGTATGGCATATAGCATCGTCTTGTTGGAACCAAAGGTCGTCCACATCAACATCCTCCCGCTCGGGCACGAAAAAGTAATTAATCATGGCTCTATAGCGTTCCCCATTGACTGTAACATTATGGCCGGCTTCATTTTTGAAGAAATATGGACCAATGATACCCTCTGCCCATAGAACACACCAAACAGTCACTTTTTGGGGATGTAATAGCGTGGCGTCTCAACAATGGCTTGTGGATTATGATCACTCCAAATACGACAATTTTGCTTATTAACGTACCCATTCAACCAAAAGTGAGCTTCATCGCTGAACCGAACCATTATTTTGGTAATAAATTTTCACGATTTGCAAACGTTGTTCAGGAGTAAGTCTATTCATTATGAAATGGCAAACCAAACTGAGCATAAATCAAGTAGGTAACAGCTGAGAAAAAGACCAACTCCAGAAAAAGTATTGCGAGATTGAAAACTACACGTTAAAAAAAACACCCTTTATAAGAACAAACTTTGAAAATTTTATCAAAATCATTAGAACTAGTTTCTGCTAATCAAGAAATAATAATCGATCTCATTAAAACAAACTCTGAGAATTTCATTCAAATCATTTGAGTCGTTTCGCCGTTTAACAGTCTCAAAACCTCAGAACCGATTGTGTAGATGTATGTACCTATGTACTCCCATTCGAATCTCAGGTTCAACAGTTTTCTGAGTACTAGTTGGCACTTGGCAGACTGGAAAGGTGGGTGGACGAAAATAACAGTCCGTCAGACCTTCTAGCATTGTGTGTTTCAACAAGATTTCTTCAAGTAATAACACAGGCTCGAAGGCAACATTCTGGGATGGAGCAGTTTTTTCGAAATGGTTTGGAACAGATACTGGGTGTTAAGCAAGGATGTCTGCACAGTGCCCTTCTGTTCTGCCATTTTTTAAATGACATTGTTAAACATTTCTGCGGAGATGTCGTCGTCATCATAAAGGTTTTGCTGTACGTCGACAACCTAGTTTTATTGTCCGAGTCCCCAGAAAATTTGCAACTTATGATAAATCGTCTTGTAGCTTAATTGACAATTGTAAAAAATGGGGAATAATGAAAAGTCAAAAGTTATGGTTTTATCTAACGATCAAATCAGAGGGAAGTGAAACATAATTGGATTTTTAATGAATCTTAGAATTAAACTCATTTCTCAACTTATGGATTTCCGAAAACACCTCACACAAAAACCTAGTTCTTCGCAAAGTCTCATAAATTTAACATATGGAGTAAGGTATTTTTTAAACTCACACATAAAAATTCATTTATAAAAAATTATGTTAATGTACCTACCTAAAAAACTTAAATTGACAATAAATGAATTATTTACTAACTTACCTAGTTACTTTATTCTGGCTTTTCATTTTACTTACTTATTAATAACTATCTGGCCCTCTATTTAATTAACTACTGAAAGCCCAGACCGTTTTCGGTAATTTTCAATATATTTATGTATCTCTTATAGTCAACATCTTGATATATTATTTGCTATGATATGACACACTTATTCTTGCCAATTTTCCGTCTTGAGAACTTCTATTCGTAAGTACTCTAAATCCCACTTTCGCTTGCAACGCATTTCTTTTACAAAGAGTTTAATTTTAAGAAATAATTAACGAAACTAAAAATTATAATAATTGACTAACTTTTAAATTTTTTGATATATGTAATTCGTGTGTGACTTTAGTCAAAATATTTTTATTTTTATTGATCTTTCTTTTCAAATATGTTTTTATGATGATCACTGGTCAGTATAAGTGCACAGAACGATAAATTTATTTTATATCTACATATAACTACAATACTTTTTTGAGTAAATAATCATTGAAATGTATATCATTGTTCCCATTTCTCAATTTAAATACGATTTGTATTGATAGATCACTAAACAAAAATTGTTAAATCAATATTTAAAAAAAAATAATTAATTCAAGGAATTAACAAATAATGGTCGTAAATTTACTCGATCAATTTGAACTGAAAATAAATATGTAAGTTCCCGGAAAAAACAAAAATTTTAAAAAAGAATGCGAATGGTGGAAAAAATGCATATTTGCAGCCTGGAAGAGAAAAACGGTGATAGGAATATTATATTCAAATTATTTTAAGTTTATGCCTGATTGTTTTCATTTTCCAGAGCCTCCTATCAAATGCAATACAATTGAAAATCTTAAAATTTCTAGCAACCTCTTTTAATTTTGTATAGCTTTAGAGAGTAATTTAAATTTTTGCCTAATACTTTTTTTACTTTACAGTACCGCTAAGCAAAATGTAATCAAAGTTCTGTTTCTAATGATGAAATACTTAAAATTGAAATATATACATATATGTACAAAGATTTTCCAACAACATTTGAAAATATTTAAATTTTGAAGACCGATGAGAAGAATTGTGGTAAGTTTCTACTCTAAATTTGATATTTTATTTATTATAGTAGTAGTAGTATATATAGATAAATTAAAAATTTGTCCTAATTCTTTTTTATTTTAAAGTACTTTCAAGCAAGGAAATTCTTAACATTTATTACAATAAATGGACCTTCTGCACCAGCTGAAGCCTTACTGAATGCTACTGCCTCGATGGAAAAAAATAAAAATATTGATTGAATAAAAATATTGATTAAATTAATTTTGTTAAACAAACAAACACAAAATTTGTTATAATTCTATTTTGTTTTAATTTTATCAAACAACATTATCAATTACAACAAAAGGCCAAGTTCCAACTTATGCCATATTGCACCACAATATATTTCATGTAAAATATGAAAAAGTACGTATACGCCCGAGTGTATTATAAAAAAAAATAAAGCAAATCTTTCCGGCTGAAACAAACAGACAAATAAATTGTCTTTTTTTAACTTGCATTTGTACATACATAATGTCCATTGTCATTTTCCATACCATCGCTTTAACCAACTTTCATTACAATCACTTAAGTATTTTGAGAGATTGAATGGAACAAATGGCAAGAGTACCATAACTTAGGCATCAAGAAATGATAACGGTTTTTTGTAGAACAGTTCAATACAAGCATTTTTTACTACGGGAGGGGGCTCTATCTCGCCCCGTTTATAGGAGGTAGGGCAATTTAAGAAAAAAATTACTTAAAATGAAAAAAAAAATTATTAAAAAACAACGACAATACTTACAATGAAGTATCTATATCGGTTTTGAAAGCCATGAAATCTATTCTTTAATCCTAAATTTAAATTAAATTTTTTATGTTAATAGTTTTTTTGAAAAGTTCGCATGCAAACTCAGAATTTTGATACAAAAAATGAAAAAAAAAGTTTAGACTCGTTTTTTTCAAAACAGTGAAATAAAGTGCTAAATTGGATTTTTGTGGTCAATGTTAATGGTTAAATGTCTTCTATAGTTTGTGAGAAAATTGAAAATTACTAAAACTACTTTTTATGAGGTTTTTGTTTTTCGATATTTACGATGATTTCATTATGATTTCAAAAAATGCTTATTCGACCTCTCTATAAAAATCCATTATCAATTTTTATCGCCTAAGTTATCGTACTCTCCCCGAACAAACAAACATACAGCCAAACTAACTGTCACTTTTCTTTTCAATTTTATCTACATTTTCAAAAAAAAAAATAGCCTATGTCCATCGTCAACTTTCAGTCTCTCGCTCATATCAATCAAATTTTTAGAGATTAAGCAGAACAAACAGACAGACAGGCAAGAAAACCTTCACATTTTTAATATTAATAGGATTACATAGTATAGGTACCTGTTATATTTTATTATAACAACAAAACACGATGCGGTTTAGTTTAGAATTAACTTTCTTCTAACTTTACTTATTCCGAAATTAAAACCATTAAATAACCTCTGCAATTTTCATGCTCGTTAATTTGCCCTCTAATTAGCACAATAAAGTCAACTAAAATCAAATTTAAAACTAACTCTTACACCGCACCATGCAAATTCGTATCTAGGTACCTAGTTAACTATAAAAATATATCTGTACCTATATAAGTTGCTATGAGTAGTCATTTTGAGGAGTACCTATAATCTACTGTACAACTTTACCACATCCCATCTAGCATCCAATTAGCCAAATGACACACATTTCTAACAACAGACTGTAACTGTATTGCATATAGCAAGTTTACACAAAATCCTTCCCAACTGACCTCCATACATTCATAGATATATGTATAGCTATAACAACATCGCGTTTATATTCTGAAAATATACCCCTTTCACTTTTGTGAAGTTTTGTCAACTACAAAGTACCCCCTTGCCGAGCAACATTACTATAAGGGTGGATGGAGATGGATACAAAAACCAACAACCTCAACAACTGAACACCCTTGTGAAAAACGTAAACCAAATTACATTCATATCAAACATTACAATCTCCAATCCCCTTGGCTATATAGTCAGATTCAGACTCATACCGTTTGAAGAGAGGAGAGGGGATGTAGCAACATTGCTGTTCCATGAAAAAAGGGGTCCACGCCACTATACCATCACTAGGTGGTAAAACTGCCGAGCCGAACCGTATACGTATAAGCTGGGGCAGCACGACAGATTGCGACGCGGCGCGGCGCGGCGTGCTACAAGTGCATTAACATCTTCAGATAAGAATATTTCATAAATGCAATGCAAGATGCAACCCTTGAGCTAAACACAAAACTAGGACAACAAAAAATGTCATTGAAGATTATACAAGAGAAGTGAGGGAGAGAATTCACTTGTGAAGTGGACTGACAAGCTCCTCTATATGAGATGAGAAGTGAGGAGAATAATTAAAAAACGGGCCAGAAATTAAATGAAAACCTCCATATCATATATCTATAGCATAGCCTAGTGATGTCGTTATAGGCATAGCTCTCCTCCTCCATCAAATCCGCATTCAAGAAATATCCAACTTTTAAGTCAACATCAACATATATTGTGACTTTTCTGTATGATGTCGTGAGAATTTATGGAAATGAAAGAAAATTTCAAAAAGTTCCCATGACTGCACCAAAAAGACGAAACCTCTGAAAGTTTCTTTCTTATTTGCCTGGCCTGGCACTCTTGATTAGCTTCTAAATAATTCAACAGATAAAACGGCTTATGGCTTGAAAAAGATACTTCCGTTTTTGGTAGCACTTTACGCTATCACCTCATATATCTATATATGTGCGGTTGTTGTTTGCAGGATCGGATTAGATTTAAGAGTTAAACTGCACTGGAACACAGGCAAAAGCCGATTTTTCATTAAAGGGCAAGAATTGGTTTCTTGTAGAAACAAATCGAGATTTTAATCAACGATGACGGAGATGTCCGACAAAGTAGGATTTGTCTTGCTCCCGGGACGGGATTACAAAAAAAAAACACACCTAAAATGTGATTCTCTACAAAAGTTGCTTCGGCGTAAATCAATTTGGTGTGTTCGGAAAAATGAGATCTCAGAGATTTTTCTCACTAAAAAAGTGAGCAAGCTAATCCAAGACTTTTTTCCTCAGAGTTTTGACAGCAAAGCTGAGAAATTTTGCTCAGGAATTATGTTCAGGTAACTGAAATTGCTGAGATCTCCGAGATCTCCAAGATCTCATTTTCCTGAACATGTCTATTAAGTTTGTTCACATTGGACTGCCTTCTTTGACTTTTTTTTGACGTCTCTGCACTTTTTCTCATTCCCATCTTTGGCGCAAAAGGGATGGCCAAGAAAGCCCTCTGTCTGTACCTTTTATTTGACACTTAAATACTTCAGACACTTTTTTTTTTAATTTAGCCAGTTCAGGTTTCTTTAGATCTCTGAGATCTCAGCAATCTCAGAAATCTGACGTAATTTCGTTTTCTCAATTATTTTTTGTCGCAGTTGATCAATTAATAAAAGTGAGATGGAGAGTGCTTTAGACTTCTAAAGGAGAAATTTTGTTCAGGTTTCTCCTTCTCCTCAGTGGAGGTGACAGACGTTTGATCAGTAAGATCTCAGAAACATGAACTGGCTTATTGGAAATTTTATAGGTGTGTTCGTTTACTTTGAAACTCTGTACATTTGTGTGAATTTTTACACAAAAGTCTGTAAAAGTTCATATGAAAAAAAAAATAAAATGTGCAGTTTTGGGCAGAAAATCACAGAGTTTCAAAGTAAAGGAACGCACTTATTAAATATTAATTTTGTGGTTGAAACATTTCTATTTATGTAATCATTCAAAGAGCTTAGTGCCTATACATTCTGTAACTCTCCCATCCATAAAATTGGTCGAGAAACGATGAAAATTGAAATAAATCATTTGATTTTTGTTCCATTTCCAACGTTTCTCGACCAATTTTAGATGCGAGAGTTACAGAACAAAGGCACAGATTTGTGTTTTGTTTTTAACGTCAAAGTGAATCGCTGGTGTTCACATGTTTTAGTTCAGAGCAGAGCCTAAACTATCAAAAAATAATTGTGATTCTTTTTTAACTCTGATCGTTCAGAGCTTCAAATTTGTGTTTCTTTTTTAGTTCATAGCTTGTTCAGAGCGCACTTTGTGAGCTCAGAATAAAAGCTATGAACATACTCTGCTCAGAACTTTAATCTTTTTGTCCAGACTCTGCTCAGTACTCAGTTCTGAACTTAAAAAAGAAAAACGTCTATTTTAGTTTGTGTCTGAACAATAGAAGTAGGATTCATGTAAAAACAAGTCTAAAGCCCGCATCACACGACGCTTGTTTTCCTGCTAGAAATGCTTGCTGTCTTTCATGCTGGTTTTGTTGCATGGTGTGGTGCTGGATGTTTTGCTGGTTTGAACTCGATGATTGTTTTGGAGCTGGATTCGCTGATGGTTTTTTGCAATTTCTTGACGTTTGCTAAATCAAAAGAATATAGTACACAATATTTTTCTAAACAAATTTTCACAAAAAATGCATACATCTGATAGAACTAAATATACAAATTAATGAAATCACATTAAATTTTGTTTTAAGTTGAAAAAACTAGTAGAAAATAAATAAAAACGAAACAGAAAAAATGACATTTGAAAATATATGTACCTTTTGACGTCTGCTAAAATCCAACAGCAAAACAAGCAAGAAAAATAGCACCGGTTCTAACTTTGAAATCTAGCAGCGCTTCTATCAAGAGAGCCAGCAGTGACGCCATTTTCCAGCTCAATAGCCAGCACGAAAGCCAGCGAGCATTTCTAGCAGGAAAATAAGCGTCGTGTGATGCGGGCTTAGCTACTAAACAGACCACAAACTAAAAAAAGCCCGAGAACTGTCAAATCACTCAAATCGGGTGTCACAGAAAACAGTGTTACCAATTTAAAGTTCTCCACCTGCTAAAAATTTTGTGAAAAAAAGTATTTTAAATAAAAAATAAAAATAAAATTGGGTTTTCAATTATTTATTAATATTAATCATTAGGTGTGTTCCTTTACTTTGAAAATCTGTGCATTTGTGTGAATTTTATTTTTTTTTATATGAACTTTGACAGACTTTTTGTGTAAAAAATCCACACAAATGTACAGACTTTCAAAGTGAAGGAACTAGACTATTATTAAAAAAAAAGATATAAAATTAAACTGTGTGTCCCAACGTTGATGCCCACTTAATCTTATAACAAATCCGCCACTGGTTGTTAGCTTAGAGTGATGATTCCTTCGAAATCTTTTCTGGTTTTGTTTTCATTCGAAAGCTCAAGAAAATAACTAAAGTTTCAAGTTAAATTGACTTGAATCTGCAGATATAATTTCGAGAACAAAAAAAAAAAAAAAAAACATCACAAGGTTGCATCTGATGAAATTTAAAGAGTTTTAACTTTAAGAAATATATTCATCATCACCATCATTATCTTCTAAAATCTAAAACCAAATTACATAGGGAGAAAATGATGTTAATTCCAATGAGGTTATGAAGATGATTATATCAAGTTTTCTTACTGTTTCTGATGATGATTATAATATGATGATGAAGATTATGATTGTTTTTCGTCTGTTTCTCTTTCACTATTTTTTTTTTTTTGAAGTGAATTTGACATTTATTAATGTCAAAAAAGTTATTCAAAGAATTTCAAGTGCGGAACTATAATTATTATTATTATGATAGAGAGAAGGTATCAGAATTCAGAAAGCTGAAAACACGAGGGTGGTTCTTATAATTAAAAAAATGTGGTGTGGGAATCTATGTGATTAGATTTGGAATAATATATATAGGAACGTCACTCATTTGCAGTTCTTTATTTTATGAGGGTTGGTGGTTGGTAATAATTTATTTTTTTGAGGTTATTTCTTTTTTTCGAGTGACTCTTTATTTAATAAAAAATATGACATTCCTTTTGATATAACAAAAGAAACTATTTGAATTTGAAGCATATATTATTTTGTATAAGTGGATTAATGGTGTTTGAAAAGAACCCATGGATAAAACAATAAAAATGCAGTTTTCATTAAGATAACAACTAGAAGCGGGTCCAATTAAGATAATGTTATAATTTTGAATTGAGGGAAATGAGTGAAATATCTTGGTAGGTACGATGTGTAAAAAACTATTTCGAAATATCAGTTAAAAGATTCCGGATGCGCATATATATAAGGTATAGGAACTTACCTTATCTCATTTGCTCATTTGCTGAAACGAAACTTAAATTCAATTTAAGTTCAACGTAAGAGCTTATGTGACAGTTTATACTGAGGAAAAAGTAGAACATAAGCGTTAAAGTCTATTTTGTACAAACAAAAGAAATGTCAATATGGAAATCTTTGTATTTGGTTTGATAGGTAACCAGGTCTAGAGAAACCTGAGGATCATTGATACCTTGGGCTACCATTATACCCTCCAATTTTAGACCTAAAATAGATTTTAAAACCGTCGCAGTGGCAATATATTGTTTGACTTTTATGTTACGCTATGACCTGAGACCTCGTTTCATACCATCTTAAATTAAAACTCATTGAAAATTACATAGACATGGTATTCAATCTGTATAAGAGCATTTTACTAAAACTTTTAAGGAACTAAAAATAAAGTGTAAAGTATTAAATCTCTTTGTTTGCTTTTAAATTTTAATGCGTTCTCACTCTTTTTGAGAATATTTTTGGTAAACTTCTGAATAACCTCTCATGTTTTAAAATGCCGTGTCATAAGGCCATGCGTCATAAGGCCATGCTTTCACAAAGTGACATAAGGCCATATTCCAACTTATGGCCTTTTGACTCTTTAATAAAGTGACATAGGGCCGCATGGCATATTTATTTGTAAAATCATTTATTTTCCTATAGGAATTTTTGAAACAACAAATTCAACTTTTTTGAAGTGAACAACCTGGACAAATACTGTTTTCCACCAACTGAGGACCGAGGAAAAAGTTAACACAGTGTTTTGCCAGAAGAATAACTCTACAAAACACTGATAGATGATTTGAGCATATCACCAGAATCTTGTTAGTCGTTTTTGCATATCTTTTCAGAAAAAAATCCTTCCAAATTGTGTATGGCGATCTATAATAAGAGGTTTTTAATTCTTCCCGTTTCCGTCAAATATTCAGACAGAATAACATTGTCAGGCTGAAATTGCCAAAAGGTGGTTCTGATTCTGATGATTTTTTTTGCATTAATAATATATTTTTTGGGAATTTTCAGACTTACGTGGTACTTTAACTTTCGGTGTCGAAATGTTTCCGAACTTTTGCGACTGCAACTTTCTCAAGTACAGGAATAGTCATAGCAAATTTACCAACATTTGACCATAAAACTGCAGTGTTCGAAGCAAATTGGCTTTCTCTAATGACTTGTTCCTAGTTCTAAAAAGAAAGTCCCTTAAGAAGCACATATGGACCAGGGAAATATAAACTATATACCAATTTAAATGTTTAACAACGGCAAAAGTACAAATATTATTTTTATTTGCCTAAATCACTAATCGCACGTTGCAATTGCAATGGATCAAATCAAAACTTGCAATCTAAAAATTTTTCCTTCTATTCAAAATGCATTAAAAAACACCCGGAAGCATAAAAGCCCAACGTGACGTTGTGATTTGATATCTTCGGGCACGAATTTCTTTGAAACAAGAAATTTTAAAACAAATTCAGTTCACGTATATTTTACCTTCATGCGCTAATTTCCATTGCAGTTGCACTTATATTCACAAGGATATTGCATCAATATTAACATTTTTTTGTTTGTATGTTCAAATCTCTTTGCTTCATTTCTATCTCCATCTCGAAGTCTTATAATAGGCTGCATTAAGCTACTAGAACCATGTAGAGTTTCTGCATTGCCAACAGAATTGTGCACCAAATCTCCGATGGAGCACGCGTTCGTTCAATGCTCTGAGAGAAAGAGAGAGACAGTGGTTGGCGCTAAAC
Source organism: Epistrophe grossulariae (assembly GCA_929447395.1). Taxonomy (NCBI): domain Eukaryota; kingdom Metazoa; phylum Arthropoda; class Insecta; order Diptera; family Syrphidae; genus Epistrophe; species Epistrophe grossulariae. Next base: position 40,551,576 of record OV839566.1, read on the forward strand.
AAAACGAAACCCATAATGACAACAACGACGATAATGTTATGGTGGGTTGAGTGTCCTGGTTTAACCATCATCAGTAGGTACTATAGAGCAATCATATCCCATATTCGTGAATCGTGCAACAACCTCGTGACAGATTTTTATTCCAATTTCAATGATGCTGATGAGGCTGGATGAGAATTATGTTATTTGGAATCAAACCAAAGTGTGCTCCAGATCTGCACACTCAACAAACATGGAGTTCAGGCCTCCTTGATGTTCCACAAAAAAAAAGGATAAAATCCATCATCGTTGTCTTTGAATAGATGCTGCTCGGATGGTCCTGTTATATGGTGCAGCAGCTTCACTATCAATTTAAGTGGATGAGGCATAAATTATGCCACATTGCACAGGACAACCAGACCACCACCAAAAGGATTTATTTGTACGGAAATATAGCAACTGCAGCAGTGTTTCGCTGCCCAGATGCATCAACCCCTTTTACGAATTCGAGTTGAAAGACTTAGGTCCTCTTGCTTTTGCATTCGAGTGCCGTCTGTCTCTGTTGCTGCTGATGTTGCTGCTACTGCAACACACAGCGGGAACCATGATGACAATGTCTGGTCGGGTCTGTATGGAATTCACTATGCCTCCCGTCCAGCCAGACACTCGAATTGGAAATGAAATGAAAATATAGGGCACTTGGTGACAACTTTATAACACCGAACCGTTTCCCGACTATATCGACAAAAAAAAAAAGAAAAAGAAAACAACAACGCACCAAAATGCAAACAAGGGTGTTGTATCACTATGAGATCTCATGGAAACCGGGAACTGCTGTGGGAACATTATTATGGGACGTTGTACAGCAAGGATGCTGGGTGTTAGAAGGGATGTAGTATTTATTACCTTAAGCGGATTAGCACTATTGATCTCAATGTGAATCATTATTGTTTTCGTATTTTATGGTTGCCTTTGATTAGTTTGTTGCTTCTGCATATGGTGTTCATTTTTAAAGAACGTGTATAGTAGCTGTATAGAGTGGAAAGTGTTGCATGGTGCATGTGCAGTGCATGATGATAGGATGATGGTGTGTAGAAGTACATACCTGCTAGAGAAACGACTCAATCAGCAGGGTGCTGGTATATATTGGAAGTTAATTGAGGATGTGACTTGATTTACGGCTAGCTGTGGTGATATGTGGAATATCAAAGTGAGATAATGAAGCACACCGGGGCATATTTATAGTTCAGACCAGGATGTATGTCTCTTCTTTACATATTGGAAATAAGTGTATAGCAAAGAAATCTATTGGGTAAGGACGTTTAAAGTGGCCTGGCAATTGATTGCGTATAATGATTGCCTTGGTGCATGGAAATTCATTCAGAAGTAATTCACAGAAAAATGATCAATTTTTAATCGAACTTATATTTTTTTTTATATGTTTCAAGTACATAACCCTATTTTTACTTTCGATATGTTTGTATATGAAGCTATGCATTCTTAAAAGGAATCAAACTTTAGATTTTGATCATAACAATTTTAAAATGATAATGAAGACGAAAAAAGTGGTTCTCGAAATTATGTATGTCCAAAATGGGTTTTTAGAGGCGAAAAACTTTAAATTGGCAACACTGTTTTCTATGACAGTCGATTTGACAGTTCTCCGTTGTTTTGTGGTTAGTTAGGTTTTAACAGTTAGCCACTTTTACAGATGCGGTTGAAGTTTATTTTGAAAAAACTCAAGAAACTCATCGGGCATTTAGCATTTAATTGAGTAAAAAAAAACGAACTTTTTCTTAAATTGTTATTGAATCATTCAGAATTGCAGCATTTGGAGTGATTAATTATAAAGCACAATTATATCACTACATTCAGAATAAATTGAAAATTGACTTTGGCTTAGCTAAACCCAGAGAATTTTCAGGGCTTCTTATTACATTATCGATAGTTTGTATATGAAAACTCCATTTTGATTCTGTAATGGCGTCGCTAATCCCCGCATTGTCGTTTTTTTCAGCCGATTTTCCTTGGAATCGGGTGATCTTCAGGTTATTAGAAACTGTATTTTTAAACTTAAATTTAAAATGTTTTCTTTAGAAATACTGATAACTTATATATTTTTGTTCGTTTTGATCAAAATGGCGACTTTAACGCCCATATTATTCGATATATCCAAAATAAAACTTAAATACGGATGTTCTTACATTGAATTTGTATAATTTACAACCGGATTAAAGTTTTAATCTCGATATTGCGGTAAAATACTTTCAAGTTTGGTCAACTTCAAAAAAATAAATGTCTACAAACAAAATTGTTTTTCAAAATGTTTGAAGAAATTCGTGAAGCACCAACAAAACAAGTTAAATGAATTTTTTTTTACTTTTTTTGTAGATCCTAAATTCAAAAGTGGATGAAATTGTTGAAAAAATTATTGAACTTGTTGTACTTGAACGGAATTATTATATCAAGTCATAAGAAAAAAAACTCCGTTTTGGGAAACTTGTTGAAATTAAAAGTTACCCAAACAGGTATATTAGCTGGCACGCTGACAGCACTCTCTATCGCTTCTCAAAAAACATAAATAAATAAAAAATTACTGGCTTAAAAAATGCTAAAACATAGTATTGTAAGTGTTGCCGTTGTGTTCCTATACTCATTTTCTATTTTCAACATTTTTTTTTTAATTTGCCCCTCCCACTTAAAGCGGTGGACAAATACAGTGGACCAATATCTTAAAATCATGTGTATATAATGTACCGACAACAATAAAATTGATGCATTTATCACAAAATGCACAATTTTTTAACTATAATTCTTCCAATTGGTTTATTTCGGAAACGTTTATTTTTATGAAAAAAAAATATTAATGTTTTTGTAGGAAATTTTCCAAGCTACAAATTAGTCTGAGACATTTTTTTTTTAAAACTTACCATTTGAGAGTTATTCATTAAAAACAAATTTGGAGGGCCTTAAATACCCCATAAAATTGTTACCGGCGTGTCGCGGCACTCATATTGATGGGAACTTTTGACAATTTCTTAAGAACACCATGAGGACGCTATATACCAAAATCTAGCTTTCCGGCGTTTATTGGGCTGTTTTTATGGCTTTATTGACTATGTAGAAATTTGCTTCAAAAAAAAAGTGGTTACATTTTTTTTTGATTTTTAAAAAAATTTAAGTTTTTTTAAAATTTAGTAAGTAGGTATTGTTAATTTTTTTCAATATTCATTTTAACGTTCGAATTCTTAAAAAAATAATTGTCTATATTATGTATAGAATTTATTATGTATAGAATTTAATTTATAGAATTTTATTCTGAAAAATCTATAGGCAACTTTAACAAAATCTTCAAACTCGTTTTTAAATTTTGATTTTTCAAAAAAAAAAAAAAATCAATTTATATTTGAAAATTTGTATACGTATGTATATGCAATATTATTTGGACTTAAAAGAAACTACTATTATGAACAATTTTTGATCGAAATTTTTTGAGTAAAACCACCACCAACGAGAAAGTTGAAAAAAGTTGCTAATATTTTTGTTTCACCAAAATATTTACAATAATACTCACAAAATCTTTAGAGTCCTTTAATTGGGATTGGATGGTTGTTTTTCCCTGTCAAAAGTTCAATTTCGCCTCCTAAATGAGAGTTTCCAGTAAATTTATAAAAAAAACTGGTTTAAATAAGAAATCTTTTTATTTTATTTACATGTAGTATTATTCATAAAATAACAGCTAAAAACAAAAAAAAAATACAAAAATTTAATTAAATTTAACACCAAGAGTAAAAATATTACAAACATTATCCATTTCTGAAATATTCGAAGTATTCCATGTGTCGTTATCAAGATTATACTCGATAACCTTACGACAACCACCTATTATAATTCTATTCTCAAAAACAGTGGTTCGTATAAAACTTCGAGAGTGTGGTAATGATGCCATTTCAGACCAGGAATCTTTTGATAAATTATAACGTTTAACAGTTCTGACAATATGTCCTTGAGAATAACCACCAATTACATATAAAAATCCGTCAATTGCAACAAATCCAAAACGCTTCAGTGAATCTCTCTCAATAACTTTCAAAGTCCATTTATTTAAAGAAATATCATATGTTTGCAATAGACCATTAACAAAATCAAGAATGTATAAAAGACCATTATGCGTAGCTATTTGGCTCCGTTTGCTTAAATTACACAGTGGTTGTAAATCATGCCATTGGCGTGTGGAAAAATTATAAATCTCCATGGAATTAGAATTATCATTACAATCTCCACCAAAAACACCCAAACATCCTTTTAAATTAACCAACTGACAAAATGTTCGTCTATTTTTCATCGAAGGAATAGAAATCCAATCGAATGTATGCAGGTCTAGACACTCAACTCTGCTTGTCTTGCCAATGCCTCCAACTAAAATCAATTTGCCATCAATTTCAATTACAGAAGAAATTCGTCTTTCTGTCGGAAGATTTGTCTCCATTTCTTTGCACCATGAATTTGACTTCGAGTTAAATGTTTCAATATTAATTTTAGACGAATCATCGAAGACTCTTGTGATTGCAATTTTATCAGGTACCTTTCTAGGTTGGAAAGCATGAACTGCCTGTTGATGATTTGATCGACTTTCCGGCGACAAATGCCATTGAAGCCAACTACAAATCAATTCATAGCTTTCGATAGTTTGACAAACTGATTTTCTGTATTCAATAATAAACTTTGGTGTTAAAGCCTGAAAACGAACCATTGAAAGCAGTTGGAAAATTAAATGTTCCCGATTTGATTTGTCATGATTTATCCATGCAACCATGGACAAAAAGACATCTTCCTCAAAGTCTCCATGTGGATTGTCGAGGAAGAGCAAATCTTTTAACTCATTTTCATTCAACATCAGAAGTTCTTTATTCTCTTTGGATATTAACTCGAAGTGAGTGTAAGTACATTCAAGGGACTTGTCCTTCAGTCTGGGTAAACCAAGTTCGTAAGCCAATCGAAACCAATTTAAAGAGTTCCGGAAATTGATGTTTCTCTCAATGAATTTACAACAACCATCGATTAATGTTTTCATTTTAAGAAATGATGCAATTCGCAAAATTCCCCCAACAGTTTCCAGGCTCAATTCAATCGAACCAAAATACATAAAATCAATTATTGGCTTCAGTTTTGAAGCTTCGATTTGCTTAAGTTCTACTTCACACGCTTTCAATGGTGACGATTGATGAATACCATGACGTAATATTTCCAAGAAGTAATCACTTAATGAGCACAAAACAACTCTATGAGCTGGGATATTGATGGAATTGCTTCCAGCTTTAATGACGGTGTCGAAAAATTCATTTTCTTCGTAAAAAATTCGGAGTTTTTCAGAAACAATTGCAACGTTTTGATCGCTTGTAAATATAATCGTTTCACTGGTTTTTGTTGATTGACTTGTTGATGCCATTTTTTTGATCTGCAAAAAATTTACTTATCATCAGACATTTGAGTATAAGATATATTTATTTTATTTACAGTATATGTATAGGTAACTAGTGAGCACTTTAGTTTTTTGTGATATAAAGTAAATTAAAATAAAAAAGAAGTATTTTGTATTCGAGTTCGAGAATGAAGAATCAATAGAGATAATAAAAAAATAGGCTTTACTTTCGGAAGAGTAGAGAACACAAGAATAAAAAGTAAAAGTCAGATTCGCCTGGGTCTACGATTTGAAGAGATTTGTTGACATTTATTTTCACACTTTTCGTAATCTTTGACTTTGTTTTTTTTTTTCATTTTTACTTGCGATATATAAATATGTAGGTATTAGGTACTATATGGCAAGTTATGGATTCGTAAAAATATCGAACTCGGTATTTTGATCAAAGTTGACATTACAATGATAGCGAAGTCGAAGAAATGGTATCTCTCATAGAGCCATTTTTTTGATTTTCGACTATCTCATTATCAGTTGAACTGATTTTAATGAATTTTTTTTCAAAAGATTCAAGTAAGTTCTAATAATATTGAATTCCAAAATTTTCAAAAGAATAAATTATTGATTTTAAAATTAAATTAAATTACAAATATTTTTTGAAAATTCCATATTTCGAAAATGGGTTGATGATATTTTTTTTAATTAATTTTTCAACTCCGCATTAATAAAGGTTAAACAATTGCGCAAATTTTTTTTTAATTTTTTCAAAATTTTATATGTAGGTAGGTAATACATACATACATACTAGAGCCCACGATTTAGTCCGTGTATTTGAAAAACACGGGTACACGGAATCCGTGTAATTATTACACGCAAATAAAAATCCGTTCTCTTAAAACACGTGTATTTATTTGCTTAATAACCGTGTATCCGGATATTAAGCATACACGGATCTTTATTATACACGGATTCTTAATACACGGAATGGTTTTTTATTTTTATCTTTTCAAGGGGTGGGCTTACAAGCTTATAATTTTGAGGGATAATATATATTAAAGTTTTTTATTTTTGGTGATTTTCCAAAAAAAAATCGATGTTTTAAAGAAAAAATTAAATAATTCTAAATTTAAATCCACTGACAGATTCGACTACAAAGTCGTTGTCGTATTTTTATCAAAAAAATCCCATAAATTTGGCCCTCTTCAGTGATGATTGGATTATTTAAAATACACGGATCTTCGGATACACGGATACTCGGACACACGGACGCACGGATGCACGGATGCACGGATACACGAAATACACGGATTCAAATCCGGATATTATAAGAACACGTGTATCCGTGTTTTTAAATATCCGTGTAATAGGAAGCTCTAATACATACATATTTAAAAAACTATTTTTTTATTTTCTTTTATAAGATAAATATAGTTTTTGGAATATAAAAACTTTAAATACACAGTGTGATCGCACATAAGAGCTTATTCGTGCGACCCAGTCGTGCACCAATTTTTTTTCGTTGCGTAAGGTTAAACACGAAGCTGTGTAATTTTTTGCTCAATTATAAAATCATATACATTTATGTACATATGTACATAATGTAAATGTTAAACCACGAAAAATCGGTGAGCCTTGCAATTTATCAGCAACCTGTTTGCGTGTTTTTTTTTTTTTAAGTCCAGAGTGAATTGGATGAAAAAAACGATGCGGAACCAAACAATTTACATGTGTGCACTGTGCGTCCCCCACCTATGTACGTTCTTTAAAATCGCAGGGGCTAAATGCTTCCTTTAAATGCCGTCATTGGTAAAAGTCAGAAATGTTTTTTAGGTATATATTTTTCCTGAACAGCAGTACCTACCTACCGGTGTCAATATATACCCAATACCTACTTTGGCCTGTGAGAAACGAATCTTGGGCGTGTTATGGGTCGCACAAACTTGCCCTTATGTATATGTACAATAAAACTGTCATTTTTAAGTCCGATATTATTCACTCAATTCATCCGGATTAAAACTTAAATCCGGATGTAAATTATATAAATTCAATGTAAATACATCCGTATTTAAGTTTTAATCTGGATGTATTGAGTTTAATTAAATCGAATTTTTAAGGTTATCAAGCTAATGAGTTTCAAAAAAATATTAATACAAGGTTTTTCAGGATTTTCTGCTGAAAAAAAATATTTTTACTTAAAGCGAAAGACATACCTAGTTTGTATTTCACTTTACAAAGGTCTTAAGTTTAGATTTAAAGTAACAGCAGCTAGTGTTTTGAAGTTTATTTGAGTGAAACATTGGGAAAAAAACAAAATAAAACCAATATGAGCTAGACAGTGAGGAACAAATAAAATAAACCTTTTTTTTTTTAATATTATTTTTTTGTTTAATAACTGTAGCTATATTTTAATTTTTTTGCCATAAAAGAGTGTACTTAAAAAAATATTTTATTGGTAGATTACAACTCAAATAGTGTAAAAACAATCAAAAGTGATAGATTACAAGTCAAATAAAGGACAAAATTAAACAAACCAAAAATATTAGTGGTTAGGTCGAGACAAGAAAAAAATCGTAAATATGGAAGAAAGGGTCTTTTTCCCCCCGTTTATTAAAAATTCACTTGAATTAGAAAAAAAAATATTAAAAATCAACGGCATCACTTACAATATGTCATGTTATACCTTTTTTAAAAACCCGAAAACTAAAATCATCTATCAATTCTGTTTTAAAATTATTTTTTTTTGTGAACAGTTTTGGAAAAATAAATTTTAAGACTCAAAATAAAAAAAAAATGGACTGACTTCTTGAAATCAAATCTCTCTAGTTTAGAATTGTATTCAGCTGAACGAATATATAAAGGATCTTATTCCCGTTAATTTAAAGTCGGGAATTTTCGGCGTTTTTTTTTTTTGGAACTCAATTTAAAGTTAAAAAAGTGTCCCCAAAGTGGTGTTCAGGTGTTTCAACAAAAAAATTGAATTCAAAAGTTTTAAATTAAAAAAAATTGTAAAAAATCATTTTTTATTTTAATAATAAATTAGTATATCAAGTAAAACAAAAAAACACAAGTCTTTTAACGCACTCCCCTCAGTTTGTACACTTAAAACTACAAACATAAAATTAAAAAATATTTTTTTGTCATTGGCACTGGCTTTAAAAACTAAATTATTCATCCAAACGAATTTTTGTGTTTTGATTTCTGTTGTTCCAAACAGTTAATTTAATAAAGTTAAGAGTTTTGCATTAAAAACCACCCTGAAAAATGATTATTGCCATCTAGATTTGCATAAACGGGCCACTGTGAATTTTCAAAAATAATAATATTTAAACCCGAAAAATATATACATCCACTTTAATTTGAGCTAGAGACTAAACGGGTGGACCGATTTGTATCAAATTTGGTAGGGAGCATTTTTATCTGATTCCCTAGAGGGCGAATTCGAATTTTCGGTTTAGCTTATCTCATTTATACGATTTCGGTTTTTCTAAATTTCTGAAAAACGGTTGTAACGATTTTTATTAAACTTCATATTTTTAATGAAAGTGTAGAAAAACTGCGTTTCAAGTTTTAGCAAAAAAATTTGCATTAGGGAAATAGAATTTTGACGATTTTTGAGTAAATTCCCTATTTTTACTTTTTTTTACGTACCTATAGTTTTTTAATGGCTGAACCAATTTTATCATAATTTTACAAACTGGTGCTGCTAATTAGTTTAAACAATATTACTTTTAAACATTTTTTAAATGATTTTTTTTTAAATAAAAACAAAATTAAACAAAAAATCCACGTTAGAGCAGGGTAAACTGGTCAACATTGGATCACAGTACACAGTGAATCACTTACACTCACACTGTCTGTTTTTATTTAAAAACGAATTTGAAAAACAGAAAAAAAAAACGCATTTTGCATCAAACCATCAGTCTGCGCGATCCCTTTTTCGAATCCGTTTCGCCTCCTGTTTTCTGCAACTCGTTCTTATTAAAAAAGTGTGTGCTGTTTCTTCATTTGGGATAAAATTTCGTATTTCTTTTCACAGAATTATTAAATTTTGTCGATTTGTTTTTTTTTTTTCATCGAATAGTATAAAAAATATATTATATGTTTTTATAAAATGACAATTTATGTAACACAATGAATCAATTAAAAGTGGTGTCAATATTAATTTTTCAAATACGGATGTTCGCTAAAATCTTATAGGTATGTAGCAATTATAAGCAACTGAATAACAAGTTTTATTTGTCTTTTATTTCCTCAAATGTAAAAAAAAAAAAATAATTTTTCGTGATTTTTTACAAGTTTTTTATTTAATTTATATTAATATGCTAAAAAAGCTTTTGTTTTTGTTTTTTCATTTTAAGAACAAAATAAAATATATATGTTTACCTATAGATTAAAATAATATATGTAAATGTTTTTTACTTAATAAACTGATTTCAAATCCTTGATTCATTGTGTACCATGCACTTATTTACTGTGTACATTCTACAAACAAGTATATGATACACAACTTGAACCAGATAGATATGTTAAGTTCATATAATTTTTTCACTATCTCAACATTAATAAAGCCTTAAAATTTTGTAATAACATTAAAGACTGAACATTGAAAAAGATGTGGAAAATAAATTCAATGTATGTGACATCTATACAGTATAAAAGTGATTAACTGTTGACCAATTTACACTACTTTTGACTTTTGAATTAGTGATTTCATTCTTATTAAAAATAAAAACTAATTTGTACCTAGAGCTATGAAGTTTTTCGTTTTTATGAAAAATAACGTTTAATGTATGTTATTTATAATATTATAAAATGTTTATTTTTTTTGTTAAGGCTTAACTACATAAGCCAAAAAAGTGAAAAAGTAAAAAAGTGAAAATTTTCAAACTCATTTTAGGATAGTGTTTCTGACTGGAAAACTTATAAAAATGATGCAGAAAGCTTAAATTTTGGTTTAAAAAAAATTAATCTTGTATAAAAATCACACTGGAAAGCCCTTTTTAGTTTCTCTCTCAAAATAGTGAACAATCTCGAAATAGTGAACAGGCCTGGTTTTATTTCCTTCACTATATCGAGCGTCTACTGTATTACTAAATTATAGGCATGTTTAGGAAAATGACATCTCGGAGATCTCAGCAATCTCAGTTTCAAAATTTCTCAGCTTTGCTGTCAAAACTCTGAGGAAAAAAAAATCTCAGATTCACTTGCTCACTTTTTGAGTGAGGAAAATCTTTGAGATCTAATTTTTCTGAACGCGCCAAATTAATTAATTAATTTAATATTTTAACTTGAATCCAATAATTTTCAATGATTCAAATACAAAGGAAATATGTATGATAATGTAATTCAAATGTAACCGCCATTCTATTCTAAAACTTCATCCCATCGAAACTGTTATACATCGAACTTCTTCCTTTCACATGGCAATGCCTCACTCTGCACAAACAACTCATTTACAAATTTCTCTCAACTTCCTCTAGATGTCAGTACACAACATTCAAAAGAAAAATTCCAATCAGACAGAAAAATCTAAATTCCGGTTCGGGTTTGTTTATTTACAATTTGACAGTTCTAAGAAAAACCTCACACAGCCTACATGGGATACGGAAAAAACGGAAAATCGTGAAAATTCTCCGCGACATTCAGTGAAATTTTTTGGCACTAATCGAACGTAATTCGCGTTGAATTAGGAAAACAAATATTTAAAAAAAGAAACAAAAAATAAATCATCATAAATTTTTGTACAGAGTGAAATGTGCTATTGCAATAGTAAATAACATTTTATTGTTGTTATCAAATCAAAAAAAAAAAAAAATAATTAAATTAAAATTTTGTTTACTTTTCTGTCCAAAAACACCTATTAGCTTGCCTATCTCAATATTACTATCACACTGCATAATTACACTGCACTGCATTGCAGTACCTACCTAATAAATATAAATTTCCTTAAATAAAATATTTAAAAAGCAATTAAGTGCTCGTTAATTGTTTATCTATTGTTCCTTGATCGAGTGTGTGTGTTTTTTTGTGCGTGGTTTTTAACGGGGTTTACACATTAAATGAGATTCAAATAAAATTAAAAATAAATTACGAGCCATTTCGGTTGGACACAAAATATTACTACAATAATCGTACCTACTCGCACTACCGTTATATACAATCGAATATATAACCCAGTTGTTGTGTGTCGGTGTTTTGTCGTCATACGTTATTACTTTTGTTTATTATTTGTTTATAATTAAATTAAATTAACGGTCACAATTCGTTTGCATTTTACGGTAATTGGAAGCGCGTGTGATAAATCTCTCTCGTGTTCTTGTTGTCTAGCGGTGTGTTCTGTGTGTTTTGTGCAATAAAATAAAAATGACACTCCTCCACTCAGGCGTTTCCATTGGAATAATATTGGCGCTTCTTAGCGCCGTCAATAGCCACCTGAATGTATATTTGAACCTGCATGAGGTGATGCGATTAATAGGTAAGTAGTTTGAAGAGGGAAGGGGGCAAGTATAGTTGATTAGTTTTACTTTCTCTTGTTATAAAAATGGGCGGGAAATAAAAAAAAATAAACAAATGCAACGAGATTCCAAAGCATATCCGTTGCATTTAAAGATGAAAAAGAAACTAGGACAGAACACTAGTTTTTTAGATTAAGTAGAATCCTACCGTGTAGCTGGATATGGTGCGGAGTGGAGCGGGAAACATGGCTTCCTGATAAATTGCAAAAATAATCAGAGCGAGAGCCTTAAGTAGGTGTGATAGGTGGTAGGTATAGTGTCGTCGTCGTCGTTGTCGGTGGTTGTGTTGTGTGCTCAGCAAAAACTTTCTCCAACATTACCGAACGAACACAAATCCGGGCTGCTGCGGGGTAAAACGGATGACTCTGATGGTTAATTTTTAATTAGAATCTCTGGATAGGGATCACTGGGATAAGTTGTTAGGAATAGGCTGCCATTGCTTGTTGGAGTTATCTATGTTTGCTGTCGGAGTCGGTGAAGAAGGAGGACGACGAGATATGGCATCACATACATAGGTACATACATATTTATATGAAAATGAATTATCAGATGGAAATTCTGAAGTAATTGTGGCGTTATGGAGGTTGATGTGCTGCTGGTGTTGAATTATTTTAAGTGGTGCAAGGATAGAAGGAACAAGGTGGTGGTACCTATATTCGAGCACTGACTTAAGGCAATTATCTATGTGGTTTTATATTTGCAAAGCAAATAAGTTTATGCGAACAGAAGATAGAATATATTATTAGGTGTGGGGAGAAGTGATGTGCTATTTTTTTTTTAAACTAATAACAGAAAAGCTTCACATTTTGAAATCACAGAAGACTGAAGTGCTATCATTTTCTTTGAAAAAAAAAAAAAAAACAACTGGGTATGCTTGAGGGTTGTTAATATATGAATGACATTTCTTGTATAGGTAGGTACCTAGATTGAATTAAAAAGACAAAAATAAGATAAATTTGTTTTAAGGGATTTTTTACCTTTTAAGTGGTTTTGATTTTTAAGTTATGTTTGGTTATAGGGAGGTACTTGAGCAGGTCATAATAGGTATTGGTACATAGATACTATATTTGACACAGTTTTAGATAATACAAAATAAGTAGAAACATATTAAGATAAAATATTAAAAAGGCGGATTGGAATAAAAAAAGGATTAAGGTATACCTACCTGCTTAAATTTACATAAAAATTAGATTGCGCGAAACTTTAATTAAACAGTTCGAGTCAGCGTTGCCGGAAATAATTTTTTGTTAGTGCCAATGTTTTCAGCAAAAAATGTCATTTTAAGCCACCAACAGAAAAAAAAATTTTAGTCTATTTCAATTTTCTTTTATTAATTACGCTTCATTACAGAACTTAGTCTTTATTATATTTTCTAAATTATACGCACTCAATGTGCGACTTCAACTACATTTGTTATTCTTTTTAACGTCGATGGCATATTCTCCAAAACAGTTTTATTGACAAACCCTTTGACAAATATTGTCGAAATACTTTTTTAAGCAAAAACACAATTTTTTAAAGAAAAATAAATCAGGAATGAGCAATTTCCCAAACAAAAAAATTTAGGTAGGTACCTAACTAAATCAAAAGAGATAATAATCATGTCGATTATGGAATCCGCAATACTGCATCCGCAGTGATTCTCAGTACAGTGTTCTCTTTTATTTTCACCGCAAATGGGTAAAGAGAAAAGAGAGAACTGCACTGCGAATCACAGCGGATCTAGTATTGCGGATTCCGTAATCGACATGAATATTTAAACATCTATGAGTTTTTGTCTGAATATTAAATCTTTTAGTGCCACAGTGTGCCATTTAAATGAAAAAGTACACTATCGTGCCCCTTCGCTGCCTGGTTAAAAAAAATCTACCTAGGTACCTGCATATAAAAGATGGCAGTAGGCAAATGAAAATTGCGATTTTACAATCAAACTACATGGCATCTTTTTCAACAAAGTTCAAACATTAATGCTGGATAAACACTACCAAAAAAAATTTGTGCTGTCAAAAAATCTTTTATGAATTCTAATTTGGTATTCGGCATGACAAAATCTGTTACGAAATCTGCTACCAAATCTTTTATGAACTGTCAACAGTTCGAACTCTCAAAAAATCTTTTATGAATCGTATTTTTGGTATTCAGCTTGCCAAAATCTGTTATGAATCATAAAAAAATAAAAGACAAATTTTTGTGACTTTTATCATAAAAGATTTTAATAAATACCATAATAAATACCATAAAGGTAATGAATATTTATATTTTGCAAAATGTTCTTTAAAAATAAATATACATAAACAAATATTTAATTTAAAATAAAATTAATTTTTCGATAAAACCACAGAATGAAAATATTTTTGTTGGAGCTGAGATGCAAAACGTTCCTTTTGTCTTCCCAATGTGCGATTCTTGCTTTATTTAAAGGTTTGTTATGGCACTGGATCTCGAGGTTTCGCCAATATTAACAAACTACCTATAATTACAAATACAAGTTCAAAAAATTAATTTCAATTCGCGAACAACCATTTCAATTTATGTGTCAATAATGGGTCAAAATGGGCCTAAAATAAGCAAACAAACCCTTTTCGACATATTTTCTAAATTTTAAAGTGACATACCTACCTATTATGAAGTAAGTTTGATAGACGCTGATGTCACGAGCCTTTTTTCGGTCATTTCGTTTTTTTGACAGCTTGTAGAAGTGTATACTTTCGTTACTTCATTCTCCCTACATTTCTACACCCATCGCCCAAGCTGTCAAAAAGACGAAAAACGAAACGACCGAAAAAACGAGTCGTGTATTCAGCGTCATATTCTAAATTAAGAATGTTCAGGAAAATGAGAACTCTTAGATCTTAGCAATCTCAATTACATAAACAGGATTCCACTCAGCTGTGCTGGGAAAACTTTGAAGAAAAAAATCTTTTTGAGTGATAAAAATCCCTTAGATCTCATTTTTATGAACGCGCCAATTAAATGGGCATTTGGTGACTTTAATAAAATGTCAAAAAGATAGTATAAGATGGAAAACTCAGTGAAAATTCTTTAACAGCTTACTAAATCGGCCAAAATTTTGCAACATTTATTATAAGGTTTTCAAGGTTAAAATATTCCTAAGAAGATTTAATGCGTATGTATATATTGTGTAAGTGTTGTATTTTGTGATGAAATTGATACCAACACTAAGAGCATGCTTTTTAAGATTGAAATTATAATTTAATTCATTTAATTTTAATGGACTATCTTACACCACAGTGATCATGACCAAAATTGTTCTGATAAAATATGTACTTATTTGTTTTTTTTTTTCACGTTCTACTACCTTTTCAAAATCGTGCTGATCACGGAAAAACTTATTTTTTGTTACTATGTACAGATAATTTTATTTTCGAACTTGAATTGTCCATAAATCAAAATTTTGTTCTGCTTTCACTTTGTAGATATATATACCTAGATAAGGAAAATTATTTACTTCTTCACCAATATATACCCTTTCACCGAACTTATATTTATTGGCGTTTTTGATTCTTATAGTTCTCATAATAAATGAAACATTGTTTGTTTGAATCGTGTAGTTTTTAATCTGATTATAGATCCAACATTAAAAAAAAAACTTTTACAATAATGTGCCAAATTAGATTGTACCGAAATAAACCATCACTTTTCTCTTTTCTCTCTAAAAAAAACCCTTCCACCCACAATTTCCGATGGATACTTTTGGTTCTTCATGCTCACAATATGTTAATTAAAATCTTTTTATCAACTTTCATATTATAGTCTACGGAAAGAATGGAGTCTTTTGCCTTAACCCAAAATTTCGGTGTTAAAAATTTTGTGATAAGTGATTCTGTGGAAAATTGAGTGGTGCCATTTGATTCAGCAATACAAAATACATGGAAATGATAACCCACTCAACCTAGTTGCAAAGTCTGCGTTTTTCATTAATTCATTGGCATCATGATGATCATTTTCAACATTTAATTTACTTCTATGGGAAATAACTCCTTTTCAGCTCCTTTTGAGATTTTACATGCCTTTAAAATGAAATAATTGGACCTGATGATATATAGCCAGCATATTAAATAAGTCTTCCTTTTGGCATTTCCGTGAAACTTTGCAGGTATTTTTGATCGATATCGTTTGAAGTCTTTATTAAGGCAATAAAGAAATTAATCTCCTACTTTTGGCAGGTTTCAAAAAACAAAAATGATTTAGGATTATAATTTCCTTTATTGTCAACGTTCATTCCTATTTACCTACTAGTTTCAAAAACTATTCAAAAAAGGGCGTAAAAGTAGGCGGATTACAAAAATTGAATTTTCAATATATGTAGCTATTAGTAATTTGTTCAAAAGAATGTATGTATATATGTTTTTAACAATTGTCATTTAAATAAAAAGGGGCGTGGAAGTGGGCGGATTTTTTTACGATCATAATAACAACAAAACATTTTCTTATTGAAATAAGGAGAAAATTTCACGTTCTCAGCTCTTTTGATAAAGGAAATAACTCAAACATTTCAAAAGTAAATTTGCTTTTAAAACCAAAAAAATGTTAGCACCGAGAACATGCTTTTTTTCAAACAAATTACATTTTCTGAAAATATTGCAAAAAGTTGCTGCTGCAATTTTGCATTTGGTTTAACAAATAGGCAGGCTAAAATAGCCTGGAAATTTTTCAGCGGAATCTAGAGAGATTTTTTTTGTTGCTCTATTCAAACCTCGAAAACTCATAAAAAAGTTTTTTTTTTGTTTATTTATTAAAAACTTTTCTTTTTTATTTACCTAAAACTTTAATTTACTTACGAATAAAACAACAACGTAACATTGAAGAACAGTAAGGTTTTCATTGCATATGCCATAATTGCAATAAAGAAAATAAATAAACTCATTTTTTGTAATTTTTTTACTCTAGAAAAAAATTGTCCAATTTTGAAAAGCTTTATCAAACAAACAATTAAAAAAAAATATTTTGTTTGCTGTTTTTGAAGCTCTGTCTACAAAAACTTCGCCATTTGACAGTTAAAAGCAAGAAACTGGTATCTCTGACATTTTCTTTTAAATTTAAAAATGATAAGTTGATGCTTTCTTGAAAAAGGTAACACAATCAATAATTTTTGTAATAAACAAATAAATATATTTTACCGTGATTTGTATGTGAAAACCTATATTTTGTTCAAATTGATTGCTCGTTTATAGGTATATGAAAAACAATTGATGTTTTATTCTACAAAATGAGCATAAATGAATTATTTTTCGATAAGATCGTAATTTAAGAGTAAAAATTAAAAAAAGTAGTATTTTTAATGTAATGAGAGAAATGTATGTGAAAAACAATATTTTTGAAATAGGTTACTTTGAATAACTTTTTATGCCAGCCAGATTCGGAAATGGACATTTTGCCTGCGGGTTATTATAGTAAAATTATATTTGGTACAAACATTACATTAAATCCTAAGTCATTTTCTTCAGAAGTCTAAAAAATTAAAAAGACGCAAGAAAAAACAAAATGAATGCTTTTTTCACACAGCGCTGTAAATACATCTTTCACAGTTTTAAGACCACAAAATCCATAAAATAGCCAGTACTCTCAATTTATTTTCTTACTTTTCCTCTGCTTAAAGCACATTAACAACCAAAGCAAACCATCAACCATATCATTTAGATCCATTTCGTAAAACCCTCCGACCGTTTATCTCAAACCAAAATTCCAATGCATGAATATAATATCCTATGCCATTGACTTAAATCCCTTTGTTTTATGTCAAAAATATCGAACTTTATATCCTCGTTTTGGTGAATAAAAAAAAAATAAAAAAAAAATCATCAATACAAAACCACCCAAAAAAAAAACAATATCCCGGAGAAAACTGACATCTCTCCTTAGGCATAACCTATATTATGTATATAGTTGAAACGACCATAACGAGCCAATGGGATTCAATATAGACTCCACGGGTGTGCTATTTTAGGTTTTTTATACCAATAGAAGATTTAGTGCATTTTATGTCTTACTCAATCATTTTGTCCTTAAACCCTAAAATACATAAAAGTCTCCGACAAGAATAAGAAATATTTTAATACCTACTTGATTTTGATTTATTTGTAATTTATTTAAATTAGAAAATATTTTTTTGGATTCAATATTGTTTTAGTGTAATTATTTTTCAAACAAAATAAGTCTGTTCCTTATTTTTAAAAGAAAAAAAAATAAATTTATTACTTTGTACTTTTGATATCGATAACATACCTACATGAGTTATCGCCATAATGATTTTAATGTGAACCAGCTAGCGTCTTCAATTACAAATATACAGTAGAATCCCGGAAAAATGAACGGTTCTATAAGATGAACGCTGAACAGCTCGGAAAGAGGAACGAAATATTTACACCTTTCAGTGCTCAATAAGATGAGCGGGTTAAAATTTTGTACATACTTCAAAAGATGAACATCTTACTCCCAACTTTTTCTTTGCCTTTATTTCCTCGTAATCCTATTTTATATCAGTTCATCTTTTCGAGATTCTAGTGTACTTTTTTTTTGTATGTCCTCTTTCCCCTTTTTTTCTTCGAGAATAATAACCTCAAATCATTTTCTATTTCAATTCATAATTTCTGTTATCGTACATTCGAAATCATTTTTCCCTATTTTACAGATTTTTTTTTTTATTATTTTAATGACCACAGCACTTCTCCAGGAATCTCAAATTTCAAAAAGAAATAGATTTTCCCTCTCCCAACGCACGCACAGACAATAAATTATAACGTTTTCCATTTTCTCAAGAGTGATCAATATAGCTATACAAAATAATAATAATAAAAAAAATTCATACTCAAGGACTCTATGAGAATCCAAATACCATGGACACAAAAAACAAAAGGATGAGACGACCAAAAGAGTCATGGAAAAGCATGCACAAGCACAAAATACATATAAATTAGTAAGACAAAAAAAAATTTGTTTCCTCTTTGGATTTTTTTCTTTCTCATGAATTAGTAACATCATCATAGTCTATTGTCTTTGTCTATATTCTATATTTGTATATACAATGTGTATGATGGTAGTTTCAAATCTCAAGGACATTTCCCCTGACACGTCCTTCAAATTTATATAAACTAGAAAATATTGATATTGATTTTAGATTTGAAATTCAAAACAAAGCATCCAGCTTCTTCTTTGTCATTCATTATGAGTTCTTGTCGACTTTAGTCGTCTTCGTCGTTCAGGTCAAGCCTAAAGGACCTTAGGTAAAGATATTATCTCAAAAGCCAAGAAGGACTCAATTTTTTTTCTCTATATAAATACCTATTTACATTATCCAAAGATCCATGTGATTATACTTATTGGAAAATTGTATTTGCTTATAATCATTTTGGACTAGGTAAATATATATACAAGCTGTGCGTTTGGCAAGACACACACAAATTCAAAATCGATAAGAGCATAAGGATTCTTTTTTTATTTTTCAAAGTCATAAATCAATTCGAATGGTAAATAAAATGAAATTGAAAAAAAAGGACGAATTATACCTACCTACCTAACCGACATTGATTAATAATCTACCGCGTTCTGTTGCTATATTCACCTTCGTATTCCTTCTGAAAATTATGTTCTTTATTTAAATAATTTAAAAATTCATAAAAAAAATATAGTGAGACAAGAAGTTAAAGGATTTTCTTCATCCTTTATCCTTCAATCTTTCAATAAAAGCAAAGTGTATGTTTACAGGAGCGGAATAAGTCGCATGCATATAAATAAGGCCATATGTGTCAGTCATTGTTACTTTTTGATATCTATTTATCTATCTATTTATTTATTATTTTCTATTCCTAAAATCAAATGGGAACTACACAAATTACAGAATCGAACAGAACGAGTATAATTTAGAAAATGAAATTCAAAACGAACAGAATTATTTATCTGTAAACGTCAAAACAATCTTAAAGTCAATACGTCAGTTGGATTTGCGCTCTAAAGCTACGATTAGACGGTCACCGAAAATGATTAAAGCGTTGACTCCTTGGACGCCTTTTAAATGAAGAAATTATTAAAAAAGTTGTTTAGGTTGAAAAATTGCAGAGTAAAGCCTAGTACATACTTCCTCGTGAAGTGAACAACCATCAGTGGAGAAAGTGAATTTTTGACACAATGTGCTTGACTTTTGCAGCTTTTATTGTCAAATTGTCAAAGCTACACCAAAAATCAAAGAGTTCCCGTACATTTTGCGCGTGGATATGGTTCACCGCTCGTGAACGCAAACTCTCCACTTTTTGTCATGGCTTCACGAGCACGCTCACGGGTGAACAAAAATGCAAATTTGTATGGATTTACGACATGATTCACAAGTATGTACTAGGCTTAAAGAGTGTGGAGACATGGAGAGATGTTTCTTTTCATTAAAAATGCATTCGTTTAAAAGCAGTATTGACGTCACCAAAAATATCATTAGAGTCACTTTATTCGCTATAGTTTAGCTTGCAGAAAACATGAGAGTTAGTCATCTCAAGATTTTAGTTGAAAATTTCTTTTACTCATATTACCTTATTATTTAATACTTCAGTTAGAAAAGTAAAGTTGACAACTTGTAATTTACAAAATTTCCCTGGGATATTTGTGACAGATGACACATAAAATGCCAGTTTTAAACTTTCGATTTGGTAATGTCACTCCATTTTTGTAATTTTGATTGAAAAATAATAAAATTTCAATAAATTGTCTCTAGATTTGGTATACGTATATGTAGGTATACGTCGACATTTTAAAGCTATGCGCAAACCGACGCACGAGTTGTGATCAAAAATCTGCTCACATCAATGCGAAAAATTGGGTGGTGGGCACTTGGGCAGTTCAGAAAAATGAGATCTCAGAAATTCCGTCAAAAATTGAGGAAGGGAAAACAAAATTAGATTTCCTAACTTCTTATATGTACCTACATATGGAGGTACTCATATTTTTAAGATTTTGTTTTTCTAAAATGTCTAATTTAAAGCTCGGATGGCTGAAGTGACGTTAAAATTATTTGAATTTAAAATTAGCATGTTAACTCCTAAAAAATATAAAATTTTAAAATTTAAATTTTTGCTCCGGAAAAAGGCGTTTTTAGGGCTTTTGGGTGACATTTGGCTCGAAATATTCTATATATATACGACAATGTATAATTTGATCCCTATATATCAAGCTATATAAACTTTCCAATTCAATGGCTTCAATATCGACGGTTTAAAAACCCTCAAAAAAAATTAGAATTTTTAAAAATTGAGATGAAGGCCCACCATCACACCACCGGTTACGTTGACGCGGTGAACAAAAATCTGCTGTGTTAATGTTGAGATACATTCAATGCGCTAACGAGTCTGTCAAAGTCTCATAAACAAAATTTTATAGAGTCATCAATTCCCCACAATTTTGATAACAATACTTTTGATCGAAATTAAAAAGACGGTAAAAAATAAAAACCATTGAAAAAAAAAAATAATTTGTCCTTGGTAATGTTGATCTATTTAAAATCATAATATCTTTTTTATGGGTTGGGTTCGATATCCCGCTTTTTATAATCCCGTTTTTTAAAATCCCGGTTTTACAATCCCGCTTTTTATAATCCTGTTTTTTAAAATCCCGTTTTTTCAAGATCCCGCTTTTTATAATCCCGTCTCTTATAATCCCGTTTTTTATAATCCCGTTTCTTATTATCCCGCTTTATCAATTAAAACTACTTGTTTTAACTCCCACCAAAATTTCGTTGGGACTTAGTTCATAAATTTGGGAGTTAATTCATTTGTGACTTATTTCATTATGAAATAGGTCCCAACGATTTTAATAATCAGTGAGGTATGTATGGGGGGGCATGCTGCCCCCCTGCAACCCCCCTGCTTGGGCACACTATAGGATTTGGGGTAGGTGCGAGGTTGGGTGTATGCAAAATTTCTTTTTATCATTTTGGTAGTTGGCAGTTAGTTCCTAAAATGATGGGAATGAGTTCATAATTAACCAAGTTTAATACCCAAATTAATTGCGAAAAACGGGATTGGCGGGATTTGGCGGGATTTTAAAAAGCGGGTTTTTAATACATTGGGATTATGAATAAGCGGGATTTTAGAAGACGGGATTTTAAAAAAACGGTATTTTAGTAGACGGGATTTTAAAACTTTTTTTCGGGATTTTCGAAAAACGGGATTTTAAAAAGCGGGATTCCGATACGCTCCCCTTTTTTATTTTCAATTTTTCGGTAAAAAGTATTAATACCAAAACTGTAGAAAATTCAATTCTCAACAAAAAAAATGGTAGAATTTTGTTTGTAAGATTTATGGTTCTCGAGATATCGCGAAAAACTTGTCATACTCCCCTTTCTAAGATAGAGAAATGGAGAGGTGGAAGGGGTAAAAATACTCTAGCATCTTAGCCACATATAGGTTAGAAAAAATTCTATATTCTATAATAGCCCAGCTAGAATGGAGGATACATTTTAGGATATTTACTTTTTTTTATCAAATTTTCGAACTGAAATGTGTAATTTGTGTCATGTTACGTCGCACAGTGCTGCATTTTGTATGGGAAATCAAAAAAAAAAACTTAACCTATAAAAATGAACCACTTAACAACCAACTTTGATGATGAAAATAATAACGAAAGGGATATTACACTGTCACAAATATTTGCCAATAACGCCTACTTACAAAAAAAAAAAATGTAAAATCGTCGTCGTTTATAAAAATCCAGACTGTTATATAAATTAACCTTGTATTACTATAGAGTATATAGGGAATGTTTCTTTTAAAGAAATTCAACTAGGTACTGCAAAAAGTCGTCTTGAGCGTTCTATTGTGACCTTTTTGTATTTGGAGGCAGTCTTTAGGTAAAATCTGAAAAAACCTATACATAATTGATTTTAATGATATTTTCAACTATACGATAATCGAAAGTTAAAAGAATAAATACAGAATATACCCGCTCACTTGAGTGGGACATTAAGCCCAAATTTAATTTGGGCCTTATATGTTCCACCCAAGTGGGACCCAAGCCCCAAATATTTTTTGTTAAAAATGTGACATAAGTCCCAAGTTTTTTAAAGGCACAGAAGATGCATGCTTCCCCCTGCTTCCCCCTGCAACCCTCTGCAACCCCCTGCTTGGGCACACTAGGATTTGGGGTAGGTGCGAGGTTAGGTCTAAGCAAAGTTTCTTTTTATCATTTGGTATAGTTTTAATTTAGTGGGACATAACCCCCAACATTTTTATTTGGGGCTTACGTCCCACTTGAGTGGGACTTAAGGCCCAAATTAAATTTGGGCTTTATGTCCCTGGGCCTTGTGACCCTTCGCCCCTCTTCGGTGGGACTTAAGGCCAAAATTCAGTTTGGGCTTTATGTCTCACTCAAGTGGGACGTAAGCCCCAAAAACAAAATTTGGGTTTTATGTCCCTGGGCCTTATGTCCCTGCGCCAAGTGGTATAGGTTGGGTCAACATAAGAACAAAATCGTACGAGAGGGGGGTATATCTCCCCCCATTTGACTATTTAGCAGACCCATAAAATAAAAATGAGTTGAATTTTTGTTTACATTTTTTAAATTCTGTTTTTTCAGGCCCACTTTTGCTTACGCATCGCCTTATGAAAATATAATCCAGCACTGTGACTGTGTGTATTTACATCATACATAGATAGATATATGAATTTATGTAACATCCTTTGATCCAGTGAATCCATATGTATGACGAGGATTATACCGACACACTATACACGTAGATACATATATGTTGGCAAAAGAAGCGCTAATAATTTTCAACTACCTCACAAATTTCACACAACTTATCCTTTTTTTTTTTTTTTTGGTTGCGGAAATCCTTAATCCTGCGATAGTAACCTTACAGGATTTACGATACTGCACGAAGGACTATGATTACACATCCATAATCCGGCTAGAAATATATCTATCTATCTATCTATATGTATGTATGTATGTAGGTGGTGGAGGTGTTGTATAAACGCTAGAGGATACGGGAAAGTCAGTACCGCCGCCGCCTGCCGCTCTCTGATGTGTCTACTACCTGTTGAATATTTTTCAATTATTTACACTTCTTCAAAAAAAAAGGTAGAGGAAGAGGAAGAAAACCCTGTAAACAACTTTTCAGGAGAAAAAGGACGAATGAATTTGAAGGTATATAACTACATATTATATAGAGTGGTGTAGTGTAGCGCCAGCCAAGAGCCGTAGCTGGGGAAGGGGGGATCGGAATGGGATATTACTTATATATACGTAGTATAGGTTATATGAATTCAAGTGAAAGTTTAAGGGCGGATTTTGGGTCATCATTCAAGAGATTCAGAACTTCAGTAGCAAAGACCATAGAGGACGAGAACCAGAATGTTGGAAACTGAAAAGGACACAAAATTTTCGATTTGAATTATTACAATATTACAGATGGTTCAGTGATTTGAGAGATTTTTTTTTTGAGTTGAATCAGTATTTTTTTTTGCTTGAGGTATTTTTTTGAAATATAAAAATCAAATAGTTTATGGGAAAACCATCATAAAGCTTTGAAGGGTGCATTAAAGGAGGAAGAGTATATAGGAGGAGTTTGACCCGTCAAGTGAAAAGTGTGTATATGCGGTTAAATTTAGTGGTTAGTTAGGGTTAAATAGAATATTGTAGTCTTTTGTTTGGATGTTGATCAGTATTAAAGGTTGGTTGAGGGGATTTTGTTGATTTTTTTTGTTGGTTGTTGTTGAGGTTGGCAGAGATATACGTTATATTTTATTTGTAATTGTGATTGTGATTCTGTCAACAGTAAGTAATTTATTGGATTTTTCATTCATTGTTATCACTATATAGAATGGGTGTATTATTTTGGAATGTAAATAAAATTTGTTTTTAGAATTCAAATCCCTACGAGTAAAGTAATCAAAACCTACAAATTGATGAATGTATACCTACCCTAAAAGTAAATAAGTATAAGTGAAAGAGACTTGAGGAAACTGAGTTTCCAGCAACTTTCAGTTTAACGGTGAGAAGTGCACGAAGTAAAAGGGGAAAAATGAAATCTCCCCGGTCAACGATTTAAATAAGAAACTACAGAAAATTTCTACGATTTTGTTTCTTCGTGTGAAAGTAACAAGAGATATTTAAGGAAATTAAAAGAAAACAGCAACTTGTTTCCTCGTGTGAAAGGGGACTAAGTAACAAAATATCAGTATATTTTTTGACTCCATTTCACCCTATGAATGGCATTATTTTGAAAAATATTAAGCCATAAAACATAATTTTAAGAAAAACCTTTGAACACACAAAAAGAATGATTAAAATCGAATACAATATTAAGTTTTTCCCCCATTTTACCCTATAAATACCTAGAAGCGGTTCAAAATTTGGGTTTCCTCACTATACTATTTTTACAGCAAAACTTAGGAATTTTGTCTGTTTTGATGAGATTTTAGTATAGCGTGTTTTGCCTATGGTACCTGCGTCCAATAGATGGCACTGTTTTTCAAAAGAAAAATGGTGTATTCGGATACAACGTTGTGTCAAAATTTCAAATCAATCGTTAACGAATTTTTGAACGAACATTTACATTTTAGGATTCAGTAGATTAACTGTGGATCAACCGTAGTTTAGAGTTCAAGCATTTTGAATAATAGCCAGTAGGGAGGCTTAACATGGTTTCGTATGTTTGTCAACATGATTTAACAATTATATCGATGTTTTATCATTTAAACGGAAGAAGCAACCGTTTGATCAATCATGTTGTATGGTTTTGAAAAATTGTTCCGATTCCCTTAAGCCATATTGTCAAACATTATTATACATTCTTCAAACTTGATTGAACATTGGTTAATCAACCGAAATCATTGAGTGAAAATCTTGAACTGAAGCTGAGCCAAGCTTTCTTATTTGCAACTGACTTTTTACTCTGATTTAATTTAGAATTTAATACATTAGTACTGAAAAATTGTACCTTAAATACAAATTTCGCTGATATCCTGCAGATCAAAGATTTCGAAATGTGTGAAAATAAATGTCAACAACAAATATTCTCCTCAAATTTTTCTGTTAGCGGCCAATTTCTCAGTGCCTCAATTTACTCTGAGATAAACCAGAGTTAGTTATTCTTGTAAAAAAAATTGAACCCGAGTTAATTCAGAAAGTTTTTCAGTGTACGATGAACTGACTGAACACAATGCCCTGCTGTCACGAGTTCATTATTCACTTTTTGTATTTACAATATTTTTCTTTTAATTAAAAATATTTTTCCTGACATAAATTAGCACTAAAAGCTTCAATATTTTTGTTCGAATATTTTTTTTTTCTTTATGTAAATTCAAAACGTCAAAAGTACTGAACGTGAAAGTTAAAAGTTTGCGAATCATTGCGGCTCTGACTGCAGCTTCGTCTATACCATTTGCGTTCTATTCTGCTCATAGCATTGATTTTGTGTATATTTAATATTTTGACAGGTATTCCGGCTGCGGCTCCGTCGCGTGGTGTTCAGCCAGCAATTTTAACTTTCATTTTTTCAAAATTCTATCGAATTCAAATTGCGACACTATGGAAATGCGCTATTAGTATCGAAACAAAGAGGGCGCTATTATACGGCGAGTTATAGGGTTTTAAAGAGAGACTTACATACTGCCATATTATTAGCTTTGTTCGATGTCAGGGGGGCACTAAGTCGCCCTAAATTCGCTCTGAAGCGTTTTGTGTGACAATTTTGTCACCTTAGATTATTTCCACTGTGTTCTATGTGTGTTTGAATCGAGCTCTGAATACCTCGGCCCAAGGTTTTTTCTTGGGTTATGAATTCAGAGCTGTCATAATTCAAATCTGCTGTTTGCATTCAGGCAACAAAAATTCTTGATGACATATTTCGTGTAAAATATGAGATATTTTGTTATAAATAAAAAATATTATTTTAAATAACTTAAAAACACTTGAAAATCTCCAATATCAAATCAATTTATATATTTTGTTGTTAATTTTGTTACTTTTATGAAAAAATTATATGATGAAATTTGTAGCACTGAAGCGTTTGATGTAAAATAAAAACCCAACCAGCCCTGAGTTTTTCACAATTGACTGACATTCTCCAGGTCGCCCTGAGGCAGAGAACGTCGAACAAACCTATTCACTTGATTAATTCAGATTAACACATAAATTCGGATGTAAATTCATTGAATTTAAATTAATTAAATCTAGATTAATCGATTGAAAAAATATGGCTAATAGTGTCGCCCTCTCTATTTCGATATAGTATTTTTGACACATTTGTCAGAAACGTCTATTCAATAGGTCTGTTTCTTTACTTCCCAAAACTGCCAATTTTGACCAATTCTTTCCAATTTTATTTTTTTTTATATGGACTTTGACAGAACTTTGGGTTAAAATGGGTAGAAAGTGGCAGCTTTGGGAAGTAAAGAAACAGACATAATGTATACTAGTGATCTAAATTCACTGAGAAATATTTTTCAAAAACTAAGTAATTTTTAACTTCAAAATTGGGTTGATTTCGCATTGAAAAGGCCATTAAAGAATTTTGTATCTATTCCGCTTGGACTGCTTTTAGAAGACTATGAATTTTAAGCTTCATTTCTCTTTTGATCTCCTTTCGTTTGCAGATATGCTTTTAAACACTGCGATTTTTAATGGTTACAATTTTTGGTAAATAAAAAGGAAACATCTCTTCACACTGTACACTCTTTACCCCCGCAGGGGGTAATTGTATCGTTTAAAAACAGCCTTATATCTTGGTCTTTTATCTCACAAAGTAAAACTCGCAAATAACAAAAACGTCTTGTCTCAGGCAACTTTTGTTTCAAGGAGAGTTGGGTACGTAGCAAATGCCAAGTAGTATAAAAAAAGCTCCAGTCAACAATTTGAAGAGATTTTTTTGATATTCAAGTGAAACTAAACTAAATCTCCAGCCGTCCAACGATTTTGCTTCCTCGTGTAAAAGTCACAGGAGATTTTAAAAGAAATAAAAAGAAAGCGTCAAGAAATCTCCGGCGACTTGTTTCTTCGTCTGCAAAGGGACTTAATTCTATCTTAAAATCAATAAAACTTTAATTTTTTAAAGAATTTCGATATGCATTCGCACTTAAATAAAAGAAACATAATCATCCGCACCTATCGCCAACTCAACACTTAAAAATCCACTTGAAGTGTTTGCTTCATAGTAGTAGGAAACATAAAGTATGTAGGTACTATATGATATGCAATCCAGGTGATTTATCTAGGTCATTCTTAAAGTGCTGGACAAACAAACGATCATTCATTCAAACTACCACCAAACCATAAGCTTCTAATGACAGTTCGTTCGGACTGTCGTTGTCGATGTCGTCTCAACTGAATGACGCCTTTTAAGGGTAAATTCTCTGTGAAGAGATGTCATTTATTTTTTTTTTACGTTGGGCTTTCTTATTCATAGCAAAATGAAGGAGGGTGGTGCTCGTATATAAATCACATTTTGACAGTCTTTTATGAAATGATAAATTTTTATGACCCAAGAAATTATTTTTTTTTTTTGTTATTTTCAGTTTTTATGTGATTTAGAAGAAATTTGAACAAAATCTGACTGATGACTATAAGCGAAGCAACGGACTCTAATCAAATATTTGACAACTTGGTTGCACACGTTTTACTTTGAGCGATTTATGACGACTATAGCACTTTGATATAGAAAAGTATTGTATAGTTTTACCTACCTATAGATACATTTTGATTTTTGTTTGCAAAAGGTATTTTTTGATTACCTACTTCAATATGTATGTATAACGAGTGTTATGCCATCACTTTTGTGTGGCTTGTTGTAATGTCATCGTCATCGTGGTCGCTGTCAAATCAAAACAAAATGACAGCGGGAACTGTTAAATTCTACGATTGATGGAAACATTGTTATCGTCGCGTCGTCGCGTCGGTCGGTCGTTGTGTTTTGGTCGTCCCTTCCCTGTCCAGTCCATGTCGGTCGGTCGTACATCGGATATTTTATGTTATATCGATCGACATTCGACATAATGACACATAACAACTGAATTGTGTTGCTGGTTTAACACATCAATTTAATGGCGCTACTTATTTTTTGGGGTAAGCAAGATAATGAGCCATTGTGTGTGCTTTGGTTTATTTGAAAGACAGGGCGACGAGATTTTTTGATTCTTTGTGATAAAATAGAGTGAATAAACGTAGTGTACCTTAGCCTGGCGTTTATAATACACGATAGTATCTATGTATATGGATGGACTTGCTTGCCATCAAGCATTGTGTTGACATTTCCAATCAATCTAAATTTGTTTGAATAGTGATTTGTAAGGAATTATTTTGTGAACAACAAATCTTAGAAGATAAATAGGGTTCAGATAAAGGGTACAAACAGAAATAAAAAAATAGGGTTGAATAATGGCTTGACAAACGACCTTAGCAAACCGTTGTTATATAATATGGGATTATATAGAAGAGTTTTACTTCTTTATTTACGACAAGATGGGGTGAATATTATATTTGAAAATTTAACTGGAAGCCAGTATTAAATAGGTGTACGTGTACCTTTAGACTCTCAGATCCAGTAATTGTAATTTTTTTTATTGAGGAAAATTATATGTAGATTGAAAATTTCGTTTCATTCAATTTTTGACATATCAATCATAAAATTAGGTATTGTATGAGCGAAATCAGCGTGTGATAGAAAATCTAATAAGTATTTGTATGTTTACCTACCCAATACGTTTAAATATTCAACCATATGACGTGCAAATAAAAAGAAAATAAGAAGGGTTTTTTCGAGAAATTAACCAATACACACTCACCCGATAGCTGAGTTGAGTGGCTGGAGTAGGGTTACCAGCTCTAAAATCAGCAAATCCTGACAGTAAAGAAAGAAAAGTCTGATTTTTGAGAAAAAAGCCTGACAAATAAAAAAAATTGTTTTCCTTTTTGAAACTTCATTTTTATAAAAAAAAATTAAAAAAACATTCATAGATACCTATTTTACCTTGATTTGGATACACGAAGACGACGAGACGATAAATAGATTGCAACTGCAATCTGCAGCAGACACAAATAAAAGTATACACACAAAAAAACGTCATAAAATGGAAAAGTCATATCTTGCACAATAGGGTGATTCAAAATAAAACCTTTCTCGAAATTCAACCGGGACCGGGCGGAATCATGAAGTTTAGATTGAAAACAAAAAATTAATTAAGACCAACAAATTCAAAGTCGAACAGCATTTGGCGGTCGCTACCAGCGCTTTTTCAATAATTTAGCTTGAAAATCTTTGAAAACCGGAATTTTTTTCAAATGTTAAAAGCTGCATAACTTTTCGAGTTTGGCGCTAAAAGCATACAATTTTCAGGGATTTCATAATCTCGCCCGGTCCCGATTGAATTTCGAGAAAGGTGTTTTTTTGAATCACCCTATTGCACAACTTTTTGTCTCTTTCTAAAAAGTGACAACTAAATGAAAAGCCAAAGCCTGGTTGGACATTAAAAGCCTGACGCCCCAGGCGAAATCCTGACAGATGATAAGCCTAGGTGGGAGTAAAAATAACTCACCATTTTCACGATTACCGAACGATTGAGCTGTTCGTGCTGCTTACAAATATTTTATTCTCAATATCTACAAGATAAGTTTTGCGGATTGAAACAATTTACATATATACCTATGTATTTTAAGTATACGCTTGTGTTTCAAAATAAATTTACTCCTGAATAGTCGGGACTAAAATTCTGCGGTATTCATAATAATCTTGATTATATTCTAAATAAAAACAATTGGGAAATTAGATAAATTTTTTCAGTCCTGCGCCTACGTTCTGTAACTCTCGCATCGATAAAATTGGTCGAGAAACGGTGGAAAATGGAACAAAACTCATATGATTTGTTTCAAATTTCATCGTTTCTCGACTGATTTTATCGATGCAAGAGTTACAGAACGTAGGCACAGGTTTTGAAAACAGAAAATAACCAGGGCCTAAAATTTTCTGCTGATAAGAAGGCACTTTGTCATGAAAATCTGTCATTTTTATTAAGAGGCATATTGTATATGGGATGGGACTTGTTCACAGAACTCTACCGGCATGAAAGCCCGACGCACTAACTATTCTAACCTAACCCGGGGCCTGGCATTTCATGATTCTCTTCGCTGGAATATTGTTTTATGTTCGCTTGATGTTGCCGAACCAATGTAGTTGATATGTTTTGACAATTGAAGTGGTTTCACATCTTAGTACAGCTCATGATTGTACTTGTAACTTCCCGAACCAAAAGTCTCACTTATACCGATTAAAGTGTTTCAAAATAGCTTGAAACGATCACTTATTTGTTTTTATTTGCTACTTTTGATAGCAAGTCGACAGTTCTTGCAGGACAAAATGGTGGTCTTATTTGTGGATTCAGACAACCCACCAATCAACATATCAATAAAACTTCCAAATTATTGCAGGGTCTTCCAAGCGGAAGTGCCAGCAGTTTCCGAGCAGTTTCTTGTGCCTTGTGCACTGTGCAGTAGTTGATAAAAACATCGACATCTTCATAGATAGCCAGGCGGCAATTAAAGCTATTTCCTCCATCATAACAAAGTCTAAACTGATGGATCGTTGTCGCAATGACTTGAGATTACTCAATGCAACGAACACAGTTACCTTTAGATGGGTCCCAGGAAATAGTGATATATATGGAAACGAAATGGCAGATTGATTGGTTAAAAGCGGGTCATCTTTAGATCCGAGCCAAACTGTTCTGCCGTACCATCACGCCTTCTAACCTAACTTAACCTATTTTTGGATGAGGCATGTGCATGCGTAATAATCATTGGGTAATGGGTAGGGTATACCTACTTAGTCTATGATTTGATTCATGAGGCTTATCAACTTAACTCCTCTAAATTTGAAGAGTTCCGCTGGCCTTATTGTTCTTAAGCTTTCTTATAACTAAGTCTACACCTTCTCTATGATGGGTGATGAAACTAGGATAGGTTCTTTTCTTGCCCTATCATTTGCTCTACATGATGTCCATTATTTAGCAGCTTGAATACATCTCAGCTATTCGCTGGGCTTCGTTGACTGGGTTACTTTCGTTGTTTTGAAGAATTTGCGTTTTGGTCATAAGCCAATTGCTTGGATATTTGTTTTATTAAAAATCCAGGTGTTTTTTCTAGATTGCGAAACGTACATTATCTTCTTTTTACGCCATTGGTTTTGTTTTCCGCTTAAGCAATTTCATACGTCTTTTTTCTTATTTTCCGGGCTCTTTCTCTGGAATAGCTGGTAGCTTTCGGTGGTTTGGGATATTTCTTTGATAATGTCGCGGTACTGGGATCACTGATAGTTGATGTCTGTATAAGATAACTACACAGCTGCGAGCCGTTCTTTGTAGACTCCTCAAACTCCAGTTGTACTAAAGCGTCATTATATCGAATTTCTCTTCCTGGGAGCCAGGTTTGCTGTGATGGTTCTTATCCTCGAAAATCTTGTTCATCAGTATAGCAGTATACCACCATATCACGAGCAGCTGGAAAAGTCTGTTAGTTGAAAATCGTTACCGGTTAATGTTTCGAAGATTCTGTGCTTACCAACTAATCCGTCGAAGATATCTTCCTTTCCCACTTTGGCACCGAAATCCCCGAGCACAACTTTGACATCGTATACTCCAGACAAGACCCGTATAAACTCCGTACAGGAGGTCGGAAGGACTTGCCCTTTATGGGTACATCAGCTTAATGCGTGTGCAATGTGCATCTTTGGCTTATGTTTTGGAAAGTGACTTTGATGAGGATCCCATCAGTCGATCATATAATCAGCTTTAGTGAATAACTTTTTTTCAAAGCCGATTTTCTTCCTGAATTCGAATCCTAACAATTTCTAATCGTTGCTTCAATTAAATGTCACAATTTTGTCTTTTCATTATGCCTATGGTTCTATACATCGTATCTCCTGGAATGTCCGCCACGCAGAGGAGAGACTCAAGCATCTCAAGTGTAAGGTGTTCTCACGTTACAGGTAGGTACACGTTTCGGGTCTTATTCCATTTGAGGTTAATCATTACCAATATTTTGCATCCATATAATTCCCATATAGTCACTTGTCATCCTTATTGACTATTCTATTACATTGCGAAGTTTAACTGCTTTAACATTATAATTTAAACCATTATTATCAATCAATTAGATAACAATGCTATCCAACATGATATTATTACCTTCAATTCCATAGAAATTCATTCAGATGCCTATACATTTTCTCTTGTAAATAGCATGACAACATTCCCCTGTCATTATGACGACGATTACGACGACGTTGTCTCATATCAGTTCTCATTATGCATCCTAAGTATACCCACCATGCTACAATTCCAGCGAAACACTTGATGGTTGCACAATCGAATTGCTAACTCCATTCGCATCACATTATCCTCAACGAAGTTGTTATCGTCTCAACAAAATCTAGAAACATATCTCAGTCTCCATATGATGGAGAAATGCACTTCTGTGCACTTTTGTTCTAGAAATGGCAATCATCACTCGCCGGACAAGTATAGGTACATACATATGTACATATATATATGACTGAAATTGTGCACCCAGATATGGAATCTCTCGAGACAAGACTTCTATTTCACAAAAAATGGAATGACAAGATAACCGGAACCCGCACTCCGCAGTATTGTGCTGCACTGAAATGATAGCTAGATGCATTTTTCTAATGCTCCACAGCTCCAATACTCCGCCAGCGAGAGAGAGCATCTTCTATGTATACCTACGACTAAGGCAAAATGTTATCTGCTAGTATAGTTGCTAATTTGAAACGGTTTTCTTATCCAAACAGTAGATCGTTTTTTACTATCCGCGCGAGACATAAGAACAGAACCCACAAAAGATTCATTCCTCTATACATATATAAACATGGTGCACCCTATATATCTACGTAATGGTTCTGCACTTCAAGATTGCCAGCAGTAGTTTGCCACCAAAGAACACAACAAACACCACTGAGCCGTTTATGGATTGCATTTTACTGGAAGCCATGCATATATATGTACATACATGTTTTGAGTGCGTTATTTCGATTTTTTTTTTTTGTTTCATCTTCGTTTTACCTCAAGACCTGATGGTAATATGAATAAATCTTCTCCATGCGTATAACTAACGTACGTCGTCGTTGAACAATCTGGGAACGATTGCAGTGAAGTTGGTTGTTATTTGCTCTGCAATTTAAATAGAATTGAAAGCACCAGAATAATGTGGGTTTGCGGTAAAAAAAAAGTGGTCTGGCATATAGCAGCAAAACGAAGAAATTGTAGGATTTTGTTGTTGTTTTGTTTGTGTCTTGTATGGAATTTGTTATATAGTCTGCATTTTTAATGCGGAAGAAGCTCAACACTAAAGCAACAGCTACAGATATCTTTTTACTTAACAAATTTTTTACAGAAGCAACATTGTACATATACGTAGATATTGATACAGGGAATCAATAGAAGAGAATTAAGTTATTTCAACGGAAATGGGGAGAAAAAAAATGTCTGCTTTTATACAATGTATATTCTTTAATCGAGTGTCTTAAGCAGAAGAAATATGATTGAGCTGGAAGTATGTACAAAAAATACAACACCAATTATTAGATTTTTTCTTTGGAGTATATAAAAGCATCGGGACTGTCGATGGCATTGAAAATTGGTCAAAAAACGATCATCAGAAAGAACAACGCAGAAACATCTGTTTTATAGAATTGGCAATTTTAAATGTCGTGATTTGGGAATTTCCGGAATAGTAAACTGACAAAAACCTCCTTATTTGAAATTCTTCACCAGGCTTCATTGCACGTTTAATGAGGTGTGGTGCAGAATTCCTAGGCATTTACTTAACTTTGACATACAAAATGAAGATAATTGTAATGGAATTAGCTAATGCAGAGTTAGAGAATTTTGGTTTTGCTCAGACCTTAGAGTTTACTCAATACTAAAGAATTGAGCCTTAAATTACCTTATGAAACCGGTTTGCAGCGTAACGGTTCGCGTACACTGAAACCGATATAATCGGACGATTTCGGGTGGGAACTATTGAAGACGACTTTATATGACGTTCGTCTGCATAAACTGCAGCCGTTCTCGTACGATGACGGTCAATTGATTGTGTAGTTCATTTTTCAGCATCCATTTTTTTTGTGTATGTTAAGTTTTATCTTCAAAATTCACCGGAAAACGGACGACAAATCCAAATAATTTTGGATTCGTTGGTTGATCAGTAATACCCGGACGGTTTCAGATGATGTTGGTGTTGGAGTGGTGTACGTACTCTCTTTCTTTCTCTTTCCAGCATACTTTGGCAGATGACGAATTAGGTGTACGCGAGCCGTTAGAAACTAATTTGATTTTTGTCGGGTCATCGGCTTGTAATGGTCTTGATCGAGTGCTGGTTAACGTGAGACCATCTCCGCTTCTATACTTGTTACCGTGAGAATCACAGTTGACAGCTCTCTCTTAATTCTGCTGATAATGTCAATCACCTCTTTTACACATTGTCAATTATCAATTGATAGTTGATATATGTTGAAAATCCATATTTAATAATTCGATTGAATAGTTTTGATAGTTTAGAATGGTGCAACCCGCAGTGTGAATTATAAGAAGATTGATATTTTATCACTCAATGGTAAGTCGGATTTTTTGTTTATAAACAGTGTTTTTTTTAGACGTGTGGTTTTCAATCTGGCAATACTTTTTTCGGAGTTGGTCTTTTTGACAGCTGTCACTTGATTTATGCTCAGTTTGGTTTGTCATTTCATAATGAAAAGACTTACTCCAGAACAACGTTTGCAAATCGTGCAAATTTATTACCAAAATAATGGTTCGGTTCGCGCGACGCATCGGGCGCTGCGTCCAATATTCGGTCGACATAATCGCCCAGCAGAGCAATTCGAGCAACCATGGATTGGTTTCGCACCACGTTTACGCGCATCCTCAGAGACGCCGTACAGTGCGCACCGAAGACGCTATTACTGCGGTGGAGCAGATTATCGAAGAAGGGCCGAAGGAGTCCATTCGCCATCGCGGACCAAACCACACTGCTGGGACCGTTTTACTATCTAGAAAATTTTTGTCTGCTCTCGTCTTGGGTAAATCGTTCTAACCGTGGATTTTTTTGAAATGGCAGTTTTCCATCCCCCTCGATCATCTAGATTCTAGACCAAACTCTCGTGATGACTTGGTCTCTTTACTGGAGGTTCAGTCTTGCTTGTAATGTAACCTAAAACCTGAGAGCTGTGGCATTCAAATACACTTTTGACGGGAGAATCGTTGCCCATTCGTTCGATGTGGTTTATTTTGAATTCCTTTAACAAAAAAATCGCATTTGTTTTCCAAAATAATCGAATTCGTTTTGACAGAAAAAATTCAATTCATTTGAAAAAAAAAAGAAGAAGCTCGACCACCTGTTTTTCGGAACGTATTATTTTTTTCTGAGAAGTTTGTGTTCCTTTCTGCTGCGGTCTGATCTGCTCTGCCAGGGGCATTGGTCTGGTATTAGCCTGCACCATTGATTGTCAAATATCGTTTTCGACTTCGTTAGCTGGCGAAGTCATTTAGAAAATGGATATTTACGACACTTGATTCTTATAAATGACTTTTAATGCTGCGTGAATCAGATTGACGGAGATTTTATGCAGATTTCTGAGTTCGTAATTGTAAAACTTTTGTAGTCCTGCATTGACCCAATTGTAAATAAACAGTAATATTTGTGCATGAGCAGAACATGGCAAAATTTGTGTTCTTAAAACTAAACAGGCAGTCTACATGCGTTCAAGTCGGCTTCTATTTTTATTATGTTGCCGATTTTGCAGGTAAACGGTCATGATAATTAGTAATTTTTTTTTTGAATAATTGGCATAGATATTTCAAGAATTATGAAATCTTTTAGGCAAAGCAAGGCGACTGTAAACATAAAATCTTATTATGTAGGTATTGACTTCTATTTCATTTTGTAAGTAAAATCAAAAGAGAAACATTTTTTTTAATATTTTGGATTTTTATTTACACTTTATAGTTAACAATAGATATAATTATTTGTTTTTATCAAAACTAATACTATATAGGTATATATTATTAATATATGTACATATCTTCAATGCTTATAGCTATGTTTTTATAGCCTTTTATATAATGTGGAAGTTTATAGAATCCAGCGGTCATAATTTATATTAAATCTTATGCGAAATTGTATTTATTTTTCTGCATGTTTATCTCCCCATATTACGATTGATCAATTGATATTTGATAAGTACTAAAATTTTGTACATTAAAATTCAATTTATCAAAAAAAAAAAAAAAAAAACTGATCAACTGTATGATATTTATCACTTTTCTTTCAATTAACAACGATCTGCATCATCCTCAATGGTCAGAACATTTTATCAATCGTGTTGTTGAAATTGATTTTCTATATTTTTGAACTATGGATTGATAGTAATTGACAATCTAAACAGGTGTAGTGTATATATTTCTGAGAATATGTATAGCAAAATTATTATTTGAATGGAAAAATAATAAAATTATTATTTACATTCAAATTTGTCAATGTTGTAAATTTTTTGATTTCAGGATTATATTCAATAATTTGACTTAAATTAATTAAAATTAAAATTTTATTTCCAATTGCTGTAACCATTCTTACATATGTCACATTTTTTGGTAATTCGGCAACCTCACTCCAGGTATAGTTGGTTAAATCAAAGCGTTTAACCACTAGTTTTCTATAAATATCCCCTGCGAAGCAATAATCGCGTCCAATACAGAAAGCATACACAAAATTCCCGACGGCAGCAATTCGAAAGTCTCTTACATCATCATCAATTGGTTGTTTTTTTGATGTCCATTGATTAGAAGAGACATCATAACACTGCAAACAGCCGTAACGAAAATCAAAAATGTATAAAATGTCGTTATGTCCAAATATTTTATTTCCTTCATTCGGTTTGATAAGCGGTTGTAGGTCACTCCATTTGCCTGTTGAAAAATTGAAAATCTCCACTGAATCAATAAAATTTTTACAGGCCGTTTTATCGAAACCACCAAAGACACATAAATTTCCGTCCAAATTTGCCAACTGACTTCGGTATCTGGCAACTCGCATGGGAGGCAAATCAGTCAATTTGAAAGTTTCTAAGTCTATGCATTCAACGCTATTTGATATTGTTCCACAACCATCATTTAAATATCCTCCAACTATAAATAGTTTATTCTCAATCACAATCATAGAATTAGTATACTCCGATTTGTTTATCGAAAGAGGATGTGATCTTTTTTCGATGGACCATTTCTTCAATGTTTTATTATAACTTTGAATCTCAGCTTCTTTTTTTTTAGAATTTATATAAACAATTTCAAACTTATCGAGATCCTCGGTTGTGTCTACTTTGGTATTTGGCTCTGGCACTGGTTCAGAACTGAAAGTGAAGTTTTGTTGTTCAGTTGTTCGAGACTCCGGCGACAAATGATATTTCAGCCAACGAAGAATCAATTCACAGTTTTCGACAGTTTTACTTACCGATGTACTATTTTCAACGATAAACTTAGGCGTGAGATACTGATAGCGGACCATTGAAAGCAATTCAAATAGGAGATGTTGCCGATTTAGTTTTTCATATTCGATCCAAGTCACCAAACTCAAAAACACTTGCTCCTCGAAGTCCCCACGAGGATTGTTGTGAAATAATAAATCCTTCAATTCAGTTTCCTTCAGAAGTAAAAACTCAGGTTGCTTTGTTGTTTCCTTAAAATTGGTGTAAATCAAATTCGATGATTTTTCTTGAAGTCCAGTTAATCTAAGTTCCTTGGCTAAGCGCAGCCAATGTAAGCAATTGCTGTTGTTAAGATTTCTTTCAACAAAATTACAGCAACCGTCGATTAAGTTTTTCATTTTTAAAAACACTGCACTTCGCAAAATGTTCTCAATCTTCTCGAGGTTCAATTTAATCGAACCCGAGTACATGTAGTCAATTATCAATTTTAACGTTGAGGCTTCCATGTTTTCTAATTTAACTTCATTGGTCTTCGAAGTTGTGGGGCTGCCATGAAATAATTCCCAAAAATAATCACTCAATGCTGACAAGACAATTTTATGAGCTGGAATCTTGATGCAATTGTTGTCAGCTATGAGAACAGTGTCGAAGAAGTCCTTTTCTTCGTAGAATTTCTGCAGTTTTTCGGAAATACTAGCGGCATGTTGATCACATTTGAAGATGAATTTTTCATTTAGAGATGAAGGATTTGAATTCGACATTGTAAAACTTGAAAGAAAAAATCGAAAAACGATTTTTAATTGAAA
Organism: Epistrophe grossulariae; assembly: GCA_929447395.1. Classification (NCBI taxonomy): domain Eukaryota; kingdom Metazoa; phylum Arthropoda; class Insecta; order Diptera; family Syrphidae; genus Epistrophe; species Epistrophe grossulariae. Next base: position 40,590,783 of record OV839566.1, read on the forward strand.
ATCCAACAAAGAACATTGACAAAGAAATAAAAACTTACCGCTTATCAAAGTGTATTTGTTTATTGTTAGTTGAAAGTATTTTTGTATGATTACGGTTTAAGAATATCTATGAATAAATATTTAATTTATTTAAGGCGTCTTAAATTTTTTCAAACAATTACAAAACGAGGGAGCAGACAAAACCAAACTAAACCTACAAGCAGCAAACTAGTATCTACCTTTACAGAGGTCGACAAAAGCAACTGTTTGCAAAAGAATAACTTCGCAGGTATAAATATATTGAGAGTGTAAAATCTGTTTGTTTATAGACCAAAGAGGTTCCCTTAAATTAAATTAAATTCAATAGCAACCAAAATAAAATTAAAACGAAGACGGAAGACTACTGTATTTGAATGCGGGATTTAAATGACTAGTCGACTAATAAATTGAGATTATTTCTGCTGTATCAAATGGTCATTGTCATCAATTTATTAATGGCATGTTTAGGAGATAAATTCGAATAGAACAGATTGAAAAAAGAATTAGGGAAAAAAAAAGAATCAGCTCTGAACTCAAAAAGAAAAACGCCTAATGAGTAATAAAGCAATTAGGGAACAAAAGAAAACAAGATAATAACCAATGCAAAGCAATAACAGAAAAGAAAATACACATACACAAAATTCACACTAGGTCGCACGTAATTACTCTTAGGCCAGTCGCGCACATGCAACTTTTAGTTTCATGTGAGATTTCATGCGATTTTGGAACGTATCCCGGATGCTTTGAATACATTTTACTTTGCATCAGTTTGAAATTTCCGAACGCATTTTGGAATAAGTTTCGAAATTCATGAGCATGACATTGGCCGCTTTCAAATTTGTATCCAAAATGATGTGGATAGCTTTGTGTTTTTGTAATCTCTTGTAAAAACACCAAAAATTCATGGTATATGTACTCATTTATCCTATGAGAAATGTCAACGTTCAGAAATGACTGACGTTCAGAAACATACATGGAAATGCACCAGAACGCGGCCATTTTCATCATTTTTTGTCATGACTTTGCATAAAATACGCATATGATGCGTTTTGGAATCAAGCCATACTCTTTGGCGACAGAAGAGTTCACATTGAGATGCCTCCGCCGACTTTTTTTGACGTCTCTGTATACTTATCTTACTCCCACTTCATGGCGAGAAACAGGTGTCCAATAAAGGCATCTCTTTCTCGTCATGAAGTGGAAGTGAGAAAAAGTACAGAGACGTCAAAAAAGTCGGCGGAGGCAGTCCAATGTGAACACTGCGTCTTGTGGAATGTATATGTAGATTAAAGATTTTCATTAAGATTTGCTACTTGTCAATGAATTAGTTACTTGATTATGATTACAAATAATTGAATTCATGAATTAATTTTTAATCAACTTTTAAGTGAATAAGAAGATAATTAGGCATTTTTTAAAAATTAATATAGGGATCTTACCAATAAATTAAAAACTCTAATCCACAAAAAAGGCAAGCACACAATATGATGTGAGACTAGGGTGACCAGATCTATCCTCAGTGAAAACTGGACATCCAAAAAAATATTTTCTTCCAAGAACTATTGAACCATCTTACCTTTGATTGTAAAAGGTGTCCCAAAATTCACGCAAGGTGTTGCCAATAAAAAACAAGACAGCTTGACAGTTGAAAATGGAGCGCTACACGAAAGAGCAAAGTGATATCATTATTAAGCAGCAGTTTCAAAAAATAATAAGGGAGATTTTTCGAATAAAACCATTTTCAGTGATGAAGTTCATTTTCATCTTGATGGCTTCGTTAACCTTCAAAGTGGTCATATTTGAAGTTCAGGAAATTAACAAGTGATTGTTGAGAAGCAAATGCATCCACAATGTTTCAATAATTGGTGCGGATTTTGGAAATTAAGCGCTGCATCAACTACATATATTCAATCATATTTATGCGGAACGGTCATGAAAAATGTAAACAAAAGAGAAGGTGCCAACAAAGCCGAGGAAGCTACTTTCCCAGTATTCTATTCCAGAAGCATAACCCTTTTTTTGCATGTTTAATGAATCAATACAAAATATAAAAGCCCATGTTTTCTATCAAAGTTATTTCTTGGTGAATTTTTGGGACAAAGTTATTGGATATTATTTTAATTAAAATGTCTGTTTTCTTTAAAATTTAGTTGTTAAACGCAATACAAGACATTTTTTGTTTTAATTATAGAATGAGTGAGTTTAAAATCAAATTTATAGTTCTGAAAATACTTTTAAAACCGTGTTCACACGAAAATAATTTTTTTTTTATTGTTGTTTTGTTTCAACAAAAAATTTTAAAACCTAAAAAAAGAGGTAAAAAAGAGGACAAATTGCTTATTTTTCCAAGAAGATACCGGACAAAAGTTTATAAGGTCTAAAAGAGGACATGTCCTTTCAAAAGAAGACGCGTATCTATACAATAAAATATTTCTGAATGCAAAAGTAGGTAGATATTCTTTGCATTTAAAATTTTGAAAATCGAAGAAGGATCTCATAAGGTATTCAAATTAAGATATTCAAAAATATTAATTTAATCCGAGGACAATGAAGAAGGATCACGCAATGCCATCCTAATATCTTTTCAACATAATTCCTTTAAGCTGGGGAACTGGCTTAATGTATAGGTATTTAGGTAGGTTGTTAGGTAGGTAACTCATAACTTATTCCGACGTCTTTATAAACCTCTATAAGGTGATAATAATTGTTACATTGAATTCGAAAAAAAATATACAAAACAAACAAATAAGAAGTACCTACCTAAGTCTTAGGTGCATACAAAATCTTAACAAAACTATTTATACGCAGACATAGACATTATCCTCATTTAAAAACCCTCAGGAACAGAAGCCAGACTTGTCTCATCTTTTATAAATATTAGGGATGAATACCGCTTTTAACTTCCGGATTTATATTTTATTTTAACTAAAATCATCTATGCCTCGAGTTCGAGTTGTGTTGTCAAAACAATTTAATGCATTACGCAGGGAATCCCTTAGGATCTTTTCTCCAGGTATAAATTAATTTATTTTCATTTATCCCAACAAAATCTTGTTTATATACCTTATACCTACATTTTTTTTTCAATTAAATTCTCATCCCATATCTCAGCAAATTGATTTATGACTAACCACGACACGTTAAGCACCTTTAACGTCAGTACCTAGTCTTTGTTCCCTAAACAATTCTCTTTAAAATGGCTCATAAATTAGTAACAGAAAAAAAAAAAAAAACCGGGAGAGCCTTCTCCCTGTATTATGTCTCGCATTTTATATTTGGCAAAACAATGAAGTAGACTTATGACAGCCTATATCTACATGAAAATAAGAAATTGTATACCTTATATACTTTACCTACAATAAAAAAAAAAAAAAATATGCCAAAAATCGGGACAAATTAGAGTTTAAAATATTTTGAAGGTTTTCTTATGCGAATGTTGTTATCCTTCGTGATGTTATTATAGGCCTGCGGATTGATTCAATTTCCCTCGAGAATCCTTATTTATATAATATAGAATACAACTATAGAGATACCCAAATTTCATTGCCTGTATATGCGGAATCAAAAATTCGGACAGTGTGCCTGGTGGAGTTCTGTGTGCAGAATAAATAATCAGAATGTGGTGTTTGTGTTTGAAGAGAATCCTGACAATTTTTACTAACCAGACATATAAGGTGAATTTGTGCAGGTTGTTTGATGGTTAATTTCCCTTTCACACGAAGAAACAGTTTTAAGGAGTTTTTTTTTTGACATTCCTCTTCACAATTGACGTATAGTGTTCGTTCAATCAAGATACTTTAAAAGAAAATGTCTCACGATTTTATTATAGCTAGAGTGAAAGATACAGACATTTAGAAGAACTTAAAAGAAAACGTTAATGTTCATTGGACGCGTTCAGGTTGTACTAGGATAGCCTGTAGTTTAAGGGACTAGATATAGATTTCATTGAAAGTCATCATTGAAAATTTAAATTTTAAGTTTTGAGGCACTTATAAAGCAAAAGTTGTGATTATTTTGCTGCCAATATAAAGCTTTTGACCCAATTAATATTTCTGGTCAAAAATATTTCCTTTTTTGCCAATCTTTCACATAAAATGATTTCTAAAATTTCAATAGTCAATGGTAAGGTAGTTCAATCATTTAAATTTATTTAATGTGGAAGGTTCAGCCAAAATTAAGTCATCAGCTTTATATTGGCATCGAAATAATCACGGATTCCACTTTTAAAGTGCTTCAAAACTTAAAAAACAAAAATTTCAATTATGGTTTTCAATGAAAGCTATAACTACGGTGACCATATTTTAGGATTGCAAATAATGAACAAGTGAAAAAAGAAACAGAACGCAAAAAATGAGTCTTTTTTTTTTAACTATGTTTATGCCTGTAAGACCTAAGGTCTTTTAATAAAAACCTAAATTCCACTGCACTAGTAAGAAGGAATAGAAAATAGAAAAGAATTTTTATTGGCACAGTGGACTGAGAAATTTAGTGTGAAATTATCTCATAAAATCCCACGGTTGGCGTTCAGTCTATACAAACAAAAACAAAAAAACAAACATAAAATCTTAAAATCTAAATTAACACGGTTGATTTTTACGGATTTTGATATTTTTCTGAAGGGTTAATTTCCTTTACTAAGTTCTGGATTTATTTTTTTATTGGTTAGTTCGTTAGTTAGTTTAAATTGTTTTATTTACATTTATTTTTATTATTCTTGGAACTCTGAACAACCGAGTTCGTAATTGTATTTAGTTATCAAAATAGATTTTAAAGTTTCGGACCTTCGTTTGGGTTTTCTCATTTGTCCAAATATTATTTAGAATAGAAAAAACTCTTTCTGTACGAGTATTTGACAAAATAAAATTGTACTAGATGTCTTGTTTGGTCTTTCAATCGGTTAGGGCACGTTAGCATTATTATTTTTTTTTTGTCATTGAATTTTGCTTTAATATTTATATATTATTACTTTTAAGAATTTGTACGAAATACAGAATAAATAATGAACAACTTCTGACATAGAACATTTTGTGTGTTTTTGTTCATTCATAATGAACATCGACTTCAAATACAGAACTGTTCATTATTAGAATGAACGGATGGTCACTGTATCTATAACTGGCCCCTAAGATACACGAGTATCCAAGTATGTTTCTGAACGCAAATCAAATTTTGTTTTCTCATAGGATAGATGAGTATCCCAGAATTTTTTGGATAGCTTGAGATTAATTTTTTTGGCAACATCTGGGATTTAACAAGGTATAGCAACAACACAAAGCTATCATCCAGATCACTTTGGATACAAACCTAAACGCGGCCATTTTCTATTTATCTGGAATTGATTCTCCTGGACCATCATGACGTTAAAAATCTCTGAAAGTTCAAATCGCGACAAATTCATATCCTTATAAAATTCAAAACTTTTTGGGGCCAGTTTTTCACTGTCCAAATTAATCTTGCGAATAAATTGAACACGAGTTAATTTAGAAGAAAGTTTTTCAGATGTAAGTAGGATTAACTTTAAATTTCAGCTGTCAAAAATCAATCGAAATCAATTTGCTAAACTAATGAATCACGTTTCACTGTCGAAACAGAGAAGGATAGTAGGTATTGTCATCTCTGTTTTCATTCATTTGTCAGAAATATCTTTTTAGTTTACCCAGAATAAATTCGTTAAGTTAAGTTAACTTTTCTTTTTGAAAAAAAAATCGATCCTTTTTTTGAAAGGAATTCGACATGAGATTTCTGAACATGCCGCCTATTGATTATTATGTCTGTTTGGAAACATGAAACGTTGAACGACGCGACGTCGTACTACATACCACAATTTTCTGTCAAATCCCATAGAAAAAAAATGACAAGTAGCAACTTGTGGCAAGAAGTTGAAGTTACCAAACAGACCTATTAGGAAAATGTGTAAAACCTGCCAAACCTTGAAAGAAAGAGAAATTACTCTCAGAGAAGGGAAAACTTGTAAAAAGTTAACAAGAACTACTTTTTGAAAATAATGTCATTTAATGTACAAGTCGTACATCACAACATCTATCTATCGCCAACTTATTTCTATGCGATAAATACAGAACACGGGAACTTTTTCTTATTTTTTAGTTCTCAGAGATATTTTATGTCTTATGAACCACAATTCTTTCATAATTCTAAACACACCTAATACCTATTAAAAAGTCAGAATGACAATGACGTTTGGTTAAGGGCTTCTGCACACGAAGAGTCACGTCATGGACGCGTACTTTGATTATTTGCAGTTTGTGTGCAGAGTATGTGTAGCTCACGTGTAGTTCAATAGACAACCGCACACGAGGCGTAAGCTGCACTAATTCGTCGCATCACACAAGTTGCAAATCGCCGGCCGTACAGCGCTGTCAGTTTTAAGGCGTATACAGTTTAAAGTATGTATTTACTTAACATTTTGGTGAAATGTCAATGTCAAATGAGAAAACCGTCTGAAATTTTCAGTCAATTATTATCAATGACGCGATGCTTCGTATGCAGAATTCTAGCTGTAGTGGATTTGTTACTTCATGGCGAATGTTGTAGCCGTCTATGATGACTAGACGACTCTTGTGCTGAAGAACTAAGTTTGCAAAATCAAAATCCGTTTCCGCACCAAATTCGTGGGGCAATAAATCATTAATTTACATACAAATTTTGACAGTTTTTTTTAACCAAATAGTAAACTTATCGAGTTCGAGTGTTTACCATCGTTGTTAACTCTTTCCCGCTTCAAGTATTTCCAAATCAATAAAATTAAAAACAAATTCGCCTCTGGTGAAATTTTTAAATTTTATTTAAGCCCAATTCCCCAAACCCACTTCTTTTGCACTATGTGTCCTCATCAAACTCGATGGCTATGTCTATTTGGCACCACAAAAATAATGGAAGCCGAAAAATGAAACAAAAATAATACATACATAATAATATAGAGACGAAATGGAATTCCTTTCGCATGTTCGAAATAATTATGCAACGGACAACGTTCGATACGGATGAGTGATGAGAGAACCATAAAAGATCGAGGATCCAAAAAGTCACGAGATCCCTGGTCCTGAATCTGACTTAACATCAGAATAATCATGAAGCGGCAGCCAAGGCCAGGCTAGCAGCAGCATGTGTACCAAAAGTCATGCATACCAAATAGAAGGCATATTTTACGTGTTTTTACTTCTTCTCTCTTGCATTGCAAATGAAATGAAATGTATGACAAACTTTTGCGGGTGCTGGTTCAATAATTTGGTACCTATATAGCAAGGCGTTCTTTTGGCTTCAATTTTTATTTTTTTTTTGGATTTGAACCGAACCGCGCTGAAGAATGAAAATTCACCTGCGGTTGTGGTGGGCCACACCAGAATGAGAAATGACATTTTGAGGTTTTTAATTAATGTTTCAGGACCTATGGATAAATGAAGCTCTATATATCTCTCTCTCTCTCTTTGTTTCTCTGCCAATGGTTTGTGGAGCAGAAACGCTTGTGGTTGAGGACTTTTATGTGAAGTATTTTTTTTTTTTGATGAGTTGGTTGATACATACATGGAGCACTTTAAGGCAGGTGAATTTATTTTGCGCATCAATGCTTCGTTTCGTTTCGGTTTGGTTTTTGGTTTTATAGGTCGACCAAATTTATCGAAAACAAAAAAAAAAAACAAAAATCTGGATGTTTTAACGATAACAATAAAATACCCTGAATTAAATGTGTGGTTTTCAGATTGAATAAATATCAATAGCAACCAGAATCCAGATACACCAAGTGGTGTATTTCAAAAAAAAAATATATTTTTAATTTTTATTTCTGCTCGATGCAGACTTATTTAAGGAATAACGATTTTAAATTATTTTCATCAGTATAGTTACCTACTATACATTGTCAGTTTTGGATTGGTTTTTAATACGGCTTTGTTACCGAATAAAATTGAATTTTACCAAGCAGTATCTTATTCTAGGATTATAGGAAAAGAATTGTGTATAGGCCTTAGGAACTAACTCACAAAGGCCAAAATGAACTAAGTCCTCTCTCACACGAGGAAACAAGTTGCCGGAGATTTTTTTGATACCGAAATGATACGAAAAGTTAAAAGGACAAAAATAAACATTAAACATTCTATAAATAAAAACAAAGAATATTATTTTGAAAAAATCAAGTAAATCACTAAGATATTTTCTGAAATTATCCATGACAAACTAAATTTTTTTTTGTCCTTCTGCCAGGTTGCGTCAACATATTTTTTAAAATGTCAGTCGATTTCGGGTGTTTGCCTTGACCTTAACAAGCATATCAGCGGACAGCGGGTATGTTGATAATTTCTCCCTGGATGTTGGCTTTAATGTTTTGAAGGATGAAAAACAACCATCGATGCACTTGAAGTTTGAGCCGTTGATTCGTCCTGTTGGAACCAAATGTTGCTTATATTTCCAATTCATTACAAAATCCCAGAACAGACTTATGTTTTCAGAATGTTTACTCCCAGAATGCCGTGGAGATTGCGAAATTAAAGATTTCAATGCCTCACTGACATGTAGTTCTTAGAGCACACTACAGAATTTTTATCGGCCGATAGTTTGGTCGGGTTGCAAGTACGATTTTGTGTCTGCGCACTTTCATATATTTTCATACTGACTAAGAGCCCGACCAAACTGTCGGCGGATATAAAGAAAGTCTGTAGTGTGCGGGGGCTCTTAACCGACATTTGGCCTGGGGAACCATGAACCTGCACCAATGTTCTCCTTTATGGCCGCCGTTCGTAACTTTGCTTGGGTTTTGAGCAAAAATTTCACGAGAGTTCTATTTATACTTATATAAAAAGCCCACTTATATTGATATGCAACTTCATGGTCCTCGTATAGTTGATGTTTTAGGACCATGCAGACACAAAAGTGATATTACTAACCGAAAACTGTTGTTTTAAGGTCGTCTTAATCTACTGGCCAACTCGTGCTAAGTCAGTCAATGTCTGCCTATTTATAAAACTTTTTAAGGTCCGCCCCACAATTTTTTCTTAAAATTTGCATTTAGCCGATATGACTCTTCACAATGCAATAAAAGTTTTATTTCGTTAAATACGATAAGCCATCTAAGACTCATCGTGACTTCCCTTCTAATTCGTTTGTGTCATCATTCAAAAGCATGTTCCATCATCAACATTCCCTAGCCATCTCCAATCTTTTCCAAAGATTTGGAGAAAACAAAAAATCAAATTCCCAATTAAGTTCACGATGTAGCCAAAAACATTTTGAAATCTTCGATCAAAACTAAAAATGAGGAACATGCCTTTGGGGGTGACCTGCTGCTGCGGTTGCTGTTGCAGATAATCACGTCAAAAAATCACCCAGGAATTCCAAATGAAATCTTTAATTTTATAGAAAGACTCTGTTGCTGATGTCGTTGTTTTTTTTGTAGTTTATTGTGGATTGCTTCTGCAAAAAGGGCGTTGATAAAAATCATTTCTCCATTTTCAATGTTTCCCGATATCTCACGACAATGATCCAAAAACTTTTATAATACCTTCAGAACTTTGTTGTTTGGTTTTTCTTTTCATTTATATATATTTTTAAATTTATTTAATAACAAGACGCCCAGAAATATGTCGTGCCAAAATGAAGACAAGTTCAGGTATTGGCTGCAACATACCATCATGCTGGTCCATGGTGGTATTTGCCCACAATATCGCAATGCACACCTTCGCAATATCAATTACGGTCCAAGGAAGCATCAACAACAACAACAACGAAAAAAAATCCCAATCAGCTCTTCTAAACAAGCACCCACCATCAGCACAGTCGAACAACAATTTTCGGATGCAACAGAGCTCCCATGGAATAATAAACCAACAACAAAAACAACAATGTGGCACGGGATGACAAAGTTCTTTCATATTGCAATAGTCACGATCCAAAGTTTCATGAGACGTGATTTTCGACTTTCCGAACAAGAGATCAACTCTTCCAAGAAGAAGTCGACAACGACGAAGCCGAAGCCGATGAGAAGCTGGCAAACAAGCAATGCAGTCAGGCAAATCCAAAGGACACATTGGAAATATTATTATGAGCACGAAGACGGCGACAACAACAACGAGGACTACAACGATGTAGACCGAATGCTCAAATAGGAAACATAAAACGCTAAGTCGTGAAAATATAAAATTCCATGATGGGAAGCTGCAGGAAGGCGAAGGTCCAAGCTGACTAAGAGGAGGAAGAAGCCAACACGAACACACGCAGCCCTGGAACAGTGGCACAGCACGGGCGGAAAGCAGAAGCAGATTCGGCAGCAATTTTTTTTTTATCAGCAGCCAAGAAGTCATAGGGTATCTTGTCTTGCATTTTGGTCGCCGTCGTCTTGGATGTGAATGAGGGCTGGATGGTGGACCTGGACCAGAACTCGTTGATTTGCTTGGGGATGTGATTATTATTATTGTTTTCTTTATTTTATGTTTTTTTTTTTTTTTTTCTCTGGACATCTTTTGATGGTGGACACTCAACGAGGAAGACATGCAACCGAACACCCGGTCGGTCTTTGTGGACCTTTGTATGGGATTGGAGCATTTTGTCTCAACATCAACGACCAACACCATACCGTGGAGTCGTCGCGTCGTCGTCGTCGACCCATTATGGTTAAGCGGATTTTTTTTTATCTGCTTGCACCTTGGGTCTCATATTTTACTGTAACATGCAATGTGCTCATATTGCAGATAGGGATTTAAAAATAGCAAACGGCTACTTGTTGGTTAAAGACTGAAACGAGTACCGATATACTGGAACTGGGGATATTGTGTCTGGATATAGGGACAAAGGAGCATTGACTGCCAAATGAGGTAGTTAAGTTTTATCACTTTTATTTTCTGTACATGCTTGCATGATGATGAATTACTGTAAAAAAGCGAAAGTGTTTTTAATTTTTTTTTTTTAAAGCCAAAATCTTAAAGCCAAACCAAAAAGATTTAAATTGAATGTCTATAAGAATAAAAGAAACTGCAATGAGAATGATGGTTCTTTTTCTAAATTATGTCTCTAATAAGGCGCAAATAATGTAGGGGTTCAAAGTATGGGTTTAAAGTCCTAAATATTTCCTTAAATTAAAAAAGGTGATGAGAGTGAGAAAGTTAACAGAAATTTGGAAAATACTCTTGACAATTCAATTCAATTCAATTCAATTCAATTCAATTCAATTCAATTCAATTCAATTCAATTCAATTCAATTCAATTCAATTCAATTCAATTCAATTCAACGTAAAGCATGACATTTTGTTATTTTTCCCGCCAACAGCTAACACCCCCACTTTTCTTGTATTCGAAATTTATCCTTTTATAACGTCCTTAGTAGACTGAAAATGTATAAAAAATCTCTATTGAGCCAAAACCATGACGCCTGTAGTTTTTGTTTTAGAAATCAACCTACTACCACGCCTACTTTTCTTATATCTAAGAACAAGGGGGGTTCTTAACATCCTTAGAAAGTGAGTATTGTAATACAAAATTATGAAAGCATGAAAAGTGTGATTTTTTTTTAAGTCCACCTACAACCACACCTACTTTTCTTATAGGTACATATTTCGATTTTTTCCTAATAGGTTCATATAAAGTGTTTTTTTTTGAAAATTCAAATTTTGTAATTTGACAAATGCTCAATAGGTGGCGCACGTTCCCGCTATAGTGCATTATAAACTACTAAAAATTCAATCACAATTATTTACCTACAATAATACCAACTCAACTGTATGTTGCCTATATAGGTACAAGCAGGGCAAGCCTCAGCCAAACTTGCGCCCTGCGCAAGATTTGTAGTAGATCAGATTACATTGGTGTTAGGCAAAAACGCCAAAGGAATTAACTCCCAAATCGATTTGGAAACATCACCCAAATTTTTTTTTATCGCCCAAAAAATAAATATCGCCAAATATTTTCAATGTTAATTTTTCTTGTAAAATTTGGGTGTTATTTCTTCAACTTTGGCCGATCAAACATTTTTTTTAATTTGGGCGTTCTTTCCTAAATTTTGGGCGATATTTCCAAAGTGAAATTTCAATGATAAAATAATCTAAAAAAAAAATCGCGGCGCATAAACAGTGAGGTTTTTTTGGATTTTTTTTTGGGCGATATTTTCAATTCTGGGCGTTATTTCCCATTTGATTTTGAAAATTTGTATTTTGGGCGTTCTTTCCTTTAAAAAAAAAAATGGAAATAACGCCCAAATCGAGCAAAAAAAAACAACAACATTGTTCAAAATTTCCTTGTTCGATATTTCCAGATCAATTTGGGCGTTATTGCCTAACGCCAATTACATTTTCTTGCTCCTGGTAATGCGCCCCCTCAGAATTTTGCGCCCTGTGCATTTGCACATCTTGCACATATGGTTGGTCCGGCCCTGGGTACAAGCTTTTGGCGTTTTACAATTCTAATTCTAAAATAAGCCCTGGGGCAGTGGAATGTTTACTTCGTTGCATCACTGCATAATCAGGTTGGTGTATAAGTATAAGTGCCTGGTTTATTATTTCTTCTGACTCTAGACAAAAAAGGACTCTATACAGTCTCCAACCTACATTTTATATTACTGAAAACATAATTTGACTCGATTCTTTTAGACTAAGCCCTAAGCAATATATTCTGTATATTATAATTCCTTTAGCTTTCTAAATCCCATGAAGTATACCTACTTATACAACAAAAGCAAGCATTCCTTCTTAATTCTGCTTCGATAAATAACACAAAAAAAAAAAATATTTTACTTTGCTCGTAAAGTTAATTAACATCTATATAGGTACCTACTATACAAATGAAGGTATGTGTGTCACCAAAATCTTTCTGTAAATGCAATATGCTGCACCCTAACCCTTTGATTTCAAGCATAAGTAGGATTGGTAGGAATAAACTTCTTTTATATACAAACTCAATCCATTTTCTAATGAAGTCCCTTTAAATCAACGAACACTACTCAACACATATTTAATTCAAGAATAAGAAAAAAAAAAAAACGAGCAATAAAACTTCAATCTTATTAAATTATTGTGTTAATCGTCAAACAAATTTAATCGCCTGACCTATTGTATAGCCTCTTTAACTGCCATTCATATAAATCCCATAAGTACGGGCCAGGTCCCTTTAGTTCAGTACAATTTTTAAGTAACCTAAATTCAGAGAAAAAAATAAATGAATTCACAGCGACCTACAAAATAAAACCAAAAAACAAGTACACATACAAATCTACTCTGCCCTAAACGTCCCCTATGAATTTATTATAAAAAAAAAAAAAAAAAAAACAGTCGTTAGCTACAAAATATTAAAAAAAAAGAACCCAATTTCAAAAGTCATTTACAACATCCAGCTGCTGCTGTTGCTGCTCTATATCTGCCCACTTTACTCATATGGCACATATATAACCCAGGACCATCATCAGTACCACTTTAGGGAACACTCACTAGCAGGACCATTTTCGCTGTTGTTGTTTTTGTTGTAGTTTGGCACTTCGTTCAAAACTGCCATGTAATAGTATGCGGGTCTCTCTCGCGAGTATAATCGTGTAAGTCCTGGCGCTTGGCCTTTTTACATTTTATTACAACACAAGAACTTAAAAAAAAAAATTTAAAAAAATCTAGGTCTAACAACAAACGAAAGAGCACTTGGCTCATTGGCAAAGTGAAGCATAAGAATACTTGAGTTTAAAATGTGGCTAGTGGTTGGAATAATATAATGTATGTAGGTATATAAAACTCTACTATAGTGAGTCGCAAGCCTTTTAATTTGGAAGCATTTTGTTAAAGCCCCCCTTGTTCCTCTATACTCGAATATAAGTATTTGCTTTTATACCTATATAATTTTCTATACATATATAAAAGCTCAACCAGCACAAGGTTTTTGCAAATCATTTTAATGAGTTAAAGTTATATAGAAAGAAGATAGAAATCCTTGGTCTTTTCTAGAAAAAAAAAAGAATTGAAAAAAGAAAATTAAAAAAAAGAGAAACTTTTATATACAAATATGTGAGCAATGCTTAACTCAACGAATGATGGGCTTGGAGCCTCTCCTATTCAATTTGTGGTTCGTATCCTTCTGCGTCTTCTAAAACATATCTATACATATATATATAGTTTTTTTTATTTTTCATTCATCAGCCTTCAACATAATCATCATCATCATCATCATCGTTGTCAATGTATACCTATAGGAAGAACAAGAATTGAATTCCCTAGTTTTGAAAAACTTTTTCTCAACGAAAAACTTTTCCATCATCTTCGTTTCGTCCTTTACCTATAAGACACCACTGTTTACATATGTATGTATAATGGTTGCCGGTTGGTTTTCAGGGCCGCATTATGTTTTAATAAAGGCCATTTTGAATTTTTAATTATTGAGACCTTCTATCTTATCTCTTGAAGTAGAAAGACACTGCCCCTGCCCTGTTGTTAAAATTTACAGCTTTATGGTTTTTTTTTTAAAATTAGTCCCTTATTCAAATTTTCAAATTGTCAAATTTATTAATTGATTGTTGATAAATATTGAAATTTGGTACATTGAGGCCCAGTTTCACACTCAATTAAGTGTCACGTGTCAAATATGGAAAATTAATGCACAATTTCACAGTGTAAACTTATCGGAATAAGTGACACTTAAGTCTCCCATGTTGGCCACTTAAGTTCCACTTACTCAGACAGTAAAATTGTGGCTAAAGTGCAAAAATGGGAAAATTAAGTGCCACTTATTTTGTTAAGTGTGCACTGTGAAACTGGCCCTAAAACTCATTTTTTTTAAACTGAAAAACTAAACTGAAATAATTATATCAGTTTTCTTGTAATTCACAACGGTCTTAATGATCAAAACTTTTGTCAATTGGCGTTTTTCTTTTTTGGCTCTGAGCAAAGCTCTGAGCAGAGGTTGAGTGATCAGAGCAAAGCTGTGAGGAGATTATGATCAGATCCCTCAGATTTAATTATAAAACACACTTGAGCACTGAACATGTCATGAATCTGTCAAATTACATAAAAATTTTATGAAGTTGGTTTCGCTCTGCATTTTGCTCGATTTGCTCGGTCATTTTATTCTGAGCATCATGCTCCGAGCTAGCTCAGATGGAAAAAAAAAACGACTTATGTGCTCTGCTTTGTCTGAGGTAAAAAAGAAACATACCTAGAATTAATTTTTGACAGCTCGGGGATCTGCTCTGACGTAAAAAAGAAAAACGCCAAATATCGATTGTTAATCCTTGCGTTCGGTAAACTATCAGATAGGCTATCCACGCATCCAAAAATTTTCAGATACGTTGAGTTGTTTTTGCATCAGCTGTTTTGTCACAAGGGATTACAACAACACAAACCTATCCGGATAGCTTTGGATTGATCACCGAACGTGACCAATATTATTCAACTGTCAATTGATAACTGACAGTAGTAATAGGCGTATAAGTTTTAGCATCAATATTGCAGTGACCCAAGATGCCAAAGATCTGGTGGGGCAAAACTGCAAGTCTTACAAGAAAAATTTTTTTAACACAAGTAAATACCATTTTCCTATTGCTAAAATCTATTACTTTTTGTAGTTTTGTGGTATAGGACTATGTCAATTGAAAAAAAACTGCTAGCAGGGTAATCACAAGAGCTGCATATATTAGGTTTCAGATTCGGCTTCGGGATTTTAGCATCTGATATGTGGGATATTCGAAAAAAAAGTATTGTCATTTTAAAGGTTAGTATAATTAATTGGTCAAGAAAAGGTCAACAAATCTCAGAAATTTATCAGCCATACAAAATTTTTAATCAATAGTTAAAATTTGATAATTCGAGATCTTAAGGGCCAGTTTCACAGTGCACACTTAACAAAATAAGTGGCACTTAATTTTCCCATTTTGGCACTTAAGCCGCAGTTTTACTACCTGAGTAAGTGGAACTTAAGTGGCCAACATCGGAGACTTAAGTGTCACTTATTCCGATAAGTTTACACTGTGAAATTGGGAATCAGTTTTTCATATTCGGCACTTAAGTGACACTTACTTCACTGTGAAACTGGCCCTAAGAACCTCATTTCTGGAATATTCGAAAAAATGTACCTACAATATATGTAAAATCAGAAAGGCCACCAAATCTTTCAGCTGATTTCAATAGTAAATTATTTTTACAATTTTTTATTTTTTTGTTCTAAAGTGCATAGAGATTGTTAGCACCTTATTAGTGGGATATTCGATAAAAAAATATACCATTTGACAGTTAAGTTGATCTTAATAAAAGGTTATTTAGTTTCTAATCTACATATATATTTTTTTTAGGGAATTAGTTTTTTATGGCGTTAGGTCTTATTGCCCAAAACCCCTTTTTCTGGATTTTTTTGGGCGATATTTCCAATTTTGGACGTTGTTTCCTATTTGACTTTTAGAATTTTTATTTTGGACGTCTAAAATCCCAAATAACAAAAATAGGCGTTAGGTAATAACGACCAAGGAAATAACGCCCAAATCGAAAAAAAATTGTTCCGAATTTTTTTATGCGATATGTATTTCCAAATCGATTTGGGCATTATTTCCTTTTTACCTAACCTTATCTCGTTTTTACCTAACGCCTATTTTTGTTATTTGGGATTTTAGACGTTGTGTGGTATGACCTAAGAACGATAGAAATTAAAATCGTCAGAAGAATGAAAGAAAAATTCAGAAAGCCCAGGCCTATGTCATAACACCCAAATTTTAAATTTTAGAATTTTTTGGGCGAAATGACTGTCGAACATTTGAGCGTACTTTGATTTCAAAAATTAATTGGGCGTTATGATATTCGTTTTCTGTTTTTTGTCAAATTTTGTTTAATTTTTTGAGCTTCATGACCATTTTTGGGCTTTATGACATTTTTAAATTTGGGCCTTATGGTTGTGGACATATAAAACATCAGTGTTTTTCTAAATTCCGTTAATTTTTTATTGAATGTATCCAATTACGACGTAATGTGTGACACATAATTTTTGACATAAATTTTGACACGAAAACCGTATATAAGGCTTACGTTTTAAGTTTACCCTACCGCCAGCATAGATGTTTACACAAATAAAATTTATCCAGAATTCTGCAAATCAAAACATCCACTACGATGACGTAGTGACTTTTGGTAGCTGAAAAATTCTGTTCGCTTTAAATTTCCTTTTCTCAATTATTATTTTTGTTCGTTTCTTCATTCTCCGCATAGGCCAAAATTAGTAAATTGTTGGCAACACTATGATAAGGTTTTTTTTTCAGTGGCGGTGGTGTTACAGTCCAACGCATTTATCAGTACCACTGTAACACAGGATTAAGTTCACAGATTAAGGGCCAGTTTGTTCACAGTGGGTTGAATTTGAACGATACCATTCACAGCTTCTAACTAAATGGCGCTAATCAACCAAAATCGGGTGATTATTGATTTCCATGATTAAAAACTTAAATTATGGATTTGATTACCATGCACATTCACAGCCAAATTAATAAACGTGGAACAGCGAAGGGTTAGGTTTTATTCCGTGGACTAAGTGCAAAATGTTATGAATAAAAGAAATTATCTAAAAATTGACGTGTACTAAGTTAAACCACCGGAGAAGGTGGTTTAGCGAAGGAATAAGAACCAGCTATGTCAAACTTATTCTGAAATAAAAAAAAATACCAAGTGAATATTGCTAATTTTATTTTGAATAAAATTAATAATGTCTGCTAGATTTATCGAGTTTTTAAACCATTGATTCTAATTATTAGACAATCAGCCATCAACCACCATAAAAAGAAAACTATACAAAAATACATGTATATGATCTAATAGAAGTGCTATTCAGTGAGGAGGATTAGGAAATATGTAGATTTTTCAAGGAAAATATGAGGAAGCTCATTGCGGTTGTTGACGATGACCTAAATGGGGACCCAAGAGGTGGACATATTTCTGTCGGTTCGCAAGTTATGGCTTTCATCAGATACATTCCATTTAAATAAATAAAAACAAAACAGAAAACAGACACTTAACACAACAATATTGACAGAAATGTATTAACAAGAGAATTCTTAGGTGTGTTTGGTAACTTGAGCTTTTTTTTTTTTTACAAATTATCACAATTTTCTGTCAGAACCCATACGAAAAATACCCAAGTTTGCGAAACTTGGGGAAAATTTCAAGTTACCAAACAGGCATTTTATTTATTGTAGTAGATTTTCCTAAGGTAAACGTCAATTTACTATTCCACGAATATTTTGGTTTTATTCATGGAAATTTTTAAGCCATAGCTTAACTTTTATTCACTGCTTTAGTTAACTCGTGGAATAAAGGAAAGGTGGAATAAGCGTTTTTTATTAATTTGGCTGTCAATGATTAACTAGTTGCAATAATCCTTGATTAAAGATGATCAGCTGTGAACAAACATGGCCCTTAGTTGAGAATTCCTTTAAAATTGCTTCAAAAATTGTCAGCACTTTACTGGCTGATTAACTAACTGGAACACAATGGAATTGGAGCTGCAACTGGAACTGGAATGGTATAGATTTCAAAATATTTAAACATCTTTTTGTGTGTATTGTGTTAAAGCAGTGAGGCTCAGTTTTTCAGTGCGAGATCATCACAGTTTCGGAGTAAAACCCAGTTAACTTCTGAAAAATGTTTTTCAATCAGTTAACATCTTGAGTTAACTCATCCCCTTTAGTGAGTTAACTCTGGATTACTTGAATATATATTTCTGATAGAATATTTATGTCCAAACAGAGAGGGCGACACTATCGAAATTGCCTTTTCTATAGTGGCGCTCAGTGTGTGATTTCAATAAATTTTTTGACAATTAAAAGTTAAAGTTAATCTTACACTGAAAAACTACTCCTGTTTTAACTCGGGTTCAATTTCTTTGCAAGATTAACTAACTCTTGTTTAACTTAGAGTTTACTCAGGCAATGAACAACTGGTAATTTGAATCTCAGCTTTGAATGGAAGAGGATGGGTCGCCATCAGAAGTTACGACTATCTGCTCATATATAGAACTGAACAATTGATAAGTTTATATTTTAGAGTTCTCACTTATTTTCCTCCGAAAAAATTGAGCAACGGAATCCAAAATTTTGTTCCCTTAGTATTTGACAGAAAAACTGAAAAATTTTGCTGGGGAATCCTGTTTATATTTGTGAGATTGCTGAGATTTCAGAAATGGGAGGGATGATATTTTCACGTTGTAAATGTGGTTAAAACTTTTTTTTTTCCTTAAATAATGTACCTACAGCTAAAGATCGTTGTGCAACCAGATAGGTATGTACCCAATTATGGTGTTTAATCGTATAGGATTTGTTAGTCACAAAGAATAAAACACACTTTTCAATATGGATTCATATGCTACAGTCCGGAGTGAAGCAGGCATTTTCCGACAAGAAACTTCTTTCAACGCTCAGTACTTAGCCATCTATATCGTATTTTGAACGCTAAGTTGGTTAATGTCATGTGCCGCTTAAGTTGCGGTTTTCCTTTTCTGAGCCGTGCGTCATCTCGCGTCTTGTAGCTAAGATGTTCGATATTTTAGAGCTTTAGCTTTGCACATTTCTCTTTAAATATAAGCTTAACCCTAGCTAAATTTTGACATAGAGCACTGTTGAGATTAATGTCAAAGAAACTATCTGTTCTCTAAGTGCCTGTATATAGAGGAATTTTACTGAAAAGGCTCATGCAGTGAGACAGGTAGATTTTATTTGCGTAAAAGAGAGAAGGGTAGGTTCCACCCAAAATCCACCGATGCGCCAGATTCAGGTTATATTTTCGGGTGCAACATGAAAGTCTTTTTTTTTTTTGTGAGTGAGATATACGTTGGATTTTAAGGTTGTGAGATAAGGAAGGGTAGAATTAATTAATCTTCACACCCAAATGAATAAAGATTTTGCCAAATATAGTAAGTTTTGTTTTTTTTTTTATAGACGAGAAAAAGTTCTTGAAAAAAAAACATAACTTTGAACTTCTGCCTCATCTAGATTAGTACATCCCTGGAATATACTGATCTAAACTCTAAAGTCCGGGTTTTTCCTCAAGGAGTAAAAAAAAAGGAAAACAATTTCTTCTTCACCGCCTCTTATATTTATTTACTGAACCTATAGATACTAGATCTTTCTCTAGTTTCTGCCAATGCACTTGGATGCTGAACATGAAAGATGCGAGCAAATCCAACATGAATACCTACATATATACTGAGATATACAATAGGTAGTGGGTATATCTATACATATCATTAAACGACACGACCAACATACACGTTTTCTATCCTTTAAAATTCCTTGGGCCCAGAACCGCCTCTATTTTGTGTATAGGTTTTTAGTGCCACATCAGAGTGCGTCTTCAGAGCATTTCTTTGTGTACTTATGCAAATGAGTTACCGCACACTACCACCATCACCAAAGTTTTCCGTTTTTCTTGCATAGGGATTATCATTTCAAGGAAAATTGAATATTTCAATTTAAACTAACACGTATGTTTCAGTAGAGATGCTATACAAAATGTATATGTTTGATGTATACGAGTATTATAGACCGAATAGAAAAAGAATTTCGTATTCAGAATTTTTTTTTGTGTCGAAAGAAGGACGACACCAACCAACTAACCGACCAAAACCAAACTACCGCCAACACAGAGGACGAACGAAATTTCTGGTAAAAACCAAAATTCAAATTTTCTGTTTGATTATCATGGAAATTAACAAAATTTTCTTTTCTTTTCTTTTTTTTTCTGTTGTTGTTGCTGAAATTCAACATCGCAGAAGAACAGTTTAGCATTCAAATAACGTTTTGAAAACCCCAGAATTAGGTTAGGTGTATATATATTTAAATGAACAGAAGGTTTGCCACCTTTTTAGCATCCGACAAAACTTTTATAGAGAAACTTAGAACCAACAGTGATGATGAGAGAGATGAGTATATATGGTCCTGGTCGATGTGTCCCATTTATTCACATATCTCTACCCAGCCCGGGCGCCATTCCTATATATATTATAGTATATGTATAGTTTTAGTTTTATGTAGTTTAATCCGACTTTATGATAGACAGAAGGATTTTCGTTTTACTTTTTTTTCGAATTTGGTTGTCAGTCTATGTGTCATGTTGGTTTTTTGGACTTAAAATTTACATTTTTTTTGAAAAAGTGACGACGGTTTGAGTTGGACAATGGACACACCATTATGCATCGTTTTGTTGGGGGAAGTTCACAAATATTAGCCATCATGTATATATGTTCAAATTAAATTCATGCCATGTGGAACTCTCACCTAAAGTAAGAGATAGGGACAGTTTTCATTTTTTGTTGTGTGTCGTGCATGTGGAACTATAAATGAGCTTTTTGTTTTGATTGGAATAAGCTCACAAAAAAAAATCCGAGAGAGAATGACAAGGATGTGCTGAGTTTTCGACACGAATAATTTGATAGTCGTAATTGAAAAATGTTTTTTTTTTTTGTATTTTCTGGAATTTCGTATATCTGGTTAGGTGTTGATTAGGAGAGTTTTGGGTATAAATAGTGATGCTAGATAATGAGGATTAGGTTCGACGCTTATTATTATACCTTTTTATGTTTGTCCATAAATGTTGGAGATTAAAAAGTTAATGTCAGGGGATTTAAGCTGTGATATAAATTGGAATAAATATATATGTAGCTACCTATGTATATATGCATATGATCTGCATCTGATTATATAGAAGAATTCATACATATATTAAAAGATAATGAAACAAGTTTGAACACGTGGCTTTAAAGTTAAAATGGGTCATCTCAAAGTGGGGTGATTAAATTTGGTTCAAAGTGTTAACATTTTATAAACAAAAAATATTTTTTTGATCGAATATCTCCTCATATGTATGTATTAAGGCCCTCAGAACCATAGTGGTCTAACTTTGTTTTTAATTTAATCTTTTTACCTGCATTAAAATTTTTAGAATTAACGGCTTAGCAAACAAATTAAAGCCCAATTTAATGGTGACGTCCGGAGTGGCCTATACAACTTAGGCCACTTATGCGCTATAATTTTTCGTATTTTTTTTTTTTAATTTTAAATAAGGTCAAGTTTTCCATCAGCTCATAGAATGGCAGATTAATTCTTTAATTCAAATTAAATTTCAAGAATATGCTTAAAGAAAGGTTTTCATTAAACTATTGCCTAAGCGTGGGTTTAATTTGTCATCAGTGGTGATTGTAACAGTGCATTATCGTATCTGAAAATTTGAGCAACGTATATGTATATTTAGAAAACAGCTGTTGACAAAGGATATATAGGATAAATTCAAAGTTGCAAAAGAAACTTTGCATGCACCCAATCTCGCTCCTACCCCAAATCATATAGTGTGCCCAAGCAGGGGGGTTGCAGGGGGCAACATACCTCACTGTTAATCGTAAAAGATGGCGAAATAATTGAAATCGAACTAAACAAAAAACGAAATAATCGAAAAACTAAACAATAAAAGGCGAAATGACCTTAAAACGAACTAAGTGAAAGACAAAATGATTTTTTTAGAAACAATTATAAACCAAATTATTGAAAAACGTATTAATGAAAATCCTAAGTAAACGAAATACGAAACGACTTAAACGAAACAACAAAAAAACGAGATGATAAAGACGAAACAAACCATACCCGCGCCCGAAGTATGCCCACTGGCTTAAAATAAAATAAAAACCACAACATTTATTAAATTATTTATTATAGAAGTAAGATACATTAAATGAATATGGATGACAATTATCTTTTTTAAAAGGTATCAAAGTATTCCATGTTCCAGACTCAAGATTAAATTGGTAACTATCATGAAAATCAGAAACAATAATAGTATTTTCCAAAATCGTTGTTGACATACCTGCTAAAGGGTCTGGTAGTGAAGCCAATTCACACCATAAATCATTGGATAAATTATAGCTTTTGACAGATTGTGAATATTTTTCTAATTTAGTCAGTCCACCAAAAATGTACAAAAAGCCTTCAGTTGCGACAAAACCAAAACTTTTGAGTGGCAATTTTGAAATTTCATTGAAATCCCATTTATTTGAAGTGGTATTATAAGATTGCAAAACGCCAGTATAGAAATCAAGAATGTATAAAGTCTCATTATGGGAAGCTAATCGGGAATGTGTAGTTAGTTCAGAGACTGGTTGTATATCATGCCATTCGCAAGTTGAAAAATTAAACATACTTATAAACATCGAATCATTATAATCAGATCCAAGAACACACAAATTTCCATTTATTTCTCTTATCTGCGAAATTCGATAGAGTTTTTTAATTTGAAAAAAGCATATCCACTCAGAGGTGAGGAAGTCAAAATATTTTAATGTGGGTGGTAACGAGTGATCCGCTACAATCAGTTTACCATCAAACACAATCATAAATTCAGGTATTTTTTCTTCTGGAAGATGTGTTTCTATTTCTTTGTACCATGAATTAACTTTGGGGTTAAAAAATTGGATTTTAATTTTTCCGTCAACAAAGCCCTGTACGACTGCAAGCTTCTTGTTCTTTCTTGACCTTAAAACACAATTTAACTGATCGTTTGATCGAGTTTCCGGCGCCAAATGCCATTGAAGCCAACTGCAAATCAATTCGGAGCTTTCCACAGTTCTACACACAGACTTTCTGTTCTCAACGATGAACTTGGGCGTAAGAGTCTGAAAACGAACCATTGATAGAAGCCGAAGAACTAGATGTTCCCGATTTGGTTTGTCATAATTTATCCATGCCACCATGGTCAAAAAGATATCCTCCTCGAAGTCCCCGTAGGGATTTTCGTTGAATAGCAAATCTTTCAATTCACTTTCTTTCACAATCATAAATTCTTCCATTTTAGATATTTCCTCAAAGTGAGTGTAAATACATTCTAGAGACTTCGTCTTTAGTTCGGGTAAGCTCAGTTCATAAGCCAATTCGAACCATCTCAAGGAATTGCTAGAATCGATGTTTTTATTAATAAACTCACAGCAGCCATCAACTAAGGACTTCATTTTTAGAAACGATGCAGTTCGAAGAATTCCCCCGACCATTTCAAAACTAAATTCAATCCAACCCGAATACATGAAGTCGATTATCAGTTTCAGTGTCGAAGCTTCGATTTCTTTGAGTTCCAATACATTCCCCTTCAAATCTGATTGATCGCCACGGAATTTTTCCAAGAAATAATCACTCATTGCACATAGGACAACTCGATGAGCTGGGATACTGACGCTATCGCTTCCAGCTATCAGGAAAGTGTCGAAGAATTCATTTTGTTTGTAAAAACTTTGGAGTTTTTCAGAAATAATAGCAGTGTGTTGATCGTATTTGAAGGTGGTAAGTTTTTGAGATGAGTTTTTCGATGCCATCGTCTGATCTGAAAATTTATAAAATTTACTATCGATAAAGGTCTGATAGAGAAGGTTTGTTGCCTAATTTGGAAATTTTTTTAGTTCTAAAATAACATTTTTGATGAAAATTAAATCAATTTTAATCAACATTTAACTGAAATAAAAAACCAAGTACCTGTGGGCTGTGGCTGCTACAAAGTATGCTTTTGTTAAATATTCCAACTTCTTGCTAAAACAAAAAAAGAAAGAAATATATGATCAGAAATAAATAATGGATTTAGTTCAATTCACAGTAAAACGGGACATCTGTATGCCACAAAATCGAATAGCGTTCCTTTATGGGGATCAACATTTTTATATCTTCATTA
Source organism: Epistrophe grossulariae (assembly GCA_929447395.1). Taxonomy (NCBI): domain Eukaryota; kingdom Metazoa; phylum Arthropoda; class Insecta; order Diptera; family Syrphidae; genus Epistrophe; species Epistrophe grossulariae. Next base: position 40,615,442 of record OV839566.1, read on the forward strand.
TGGTACATATTTCCTATAATCTGTATATTCGGAAAAAATTCGAAAGCTTTTCCGAATCCCAAAAAAAAAAAATAAGTATCACCGAATCCGTCCGAAATGAAAATTTGTACATATGAGATTTCCCACTATGATGGAATCTGTGATAATTATTTTTCGGCGTTCCCAACAAGTCTTAATAATCTCAGGCTGAATTAATAACCTGAATATTTTTTAAATCTGCAAATCTATTTCGCCTTTTTTTTTTATATATGTTAAGAAATTTTACTTTTGTGGTCCGAACCCTGTGTAAATTTCATATAAAACAGGAATCACATTTGTCTCTTTTAGTGTGTTGTATCCGCCAACGGTGCCCACATATCAGAAGGTTTTTCAAAATAATTTTTTTAAATTTCGATATTTACTTTTTCTTTGTCCCCGAGCACCGTCTTCCCCTCAGCGTCGCTGACCAAAAACAATTTTCGTACCATATTTTCTAAAAAAAAACATGCGATTTTCGTGCCATATAAAAAAAACTCGAATTCTTTTATTAAATAAAATATAATTTACCTAATTGTGGGGTGGAATACATCAAAAACGTAGAAAAAACAATTTTCGTAAATATAAGTTAACACCCAGAAAGTTAGCCATCCAAAGGTTCAAACTAATGCACACGACATCGAAATATTGCTGACCAGCTGCAGTTTAACGGAATACAACCCAATAAAGGTGAACGATTATGGGAATGAGAATATGCTGACACCACGTCTACGGTGCAGCCACAGAAGCTTAGGTAGTCATTTGTTTGTATTTTTAATTTAGTTATAATTTGATAATCGAATAAAGAGGTTTATCCTCCATAAATAATATATTTTTTTAATATAAAAACTAAAAGTAGTTTAATTTATATTATCAAAAAAATAAGAGTTTCTGCCAGTTTTTACTTCATTTTTAGCTAATTTCCTATTTTTTTTAAATTCGTTTCTTTTTTTTAATAAAAATGGAAATAATGAAAAAGTGCCATATTCATTTTTTTTTCATGCACCCGTGCCACGATAAAATTTTCGTATCAAAAAAGCACGATAATTCCACTTCGGCAACGTTGTTTTCACTCATACAAAAATATCTATCCGACACAGCGTGGTATGGCACAATCGGAACAAGATGGATTCGGACACAGCACATCGCACAAGACAAATATGACTCTACACGTATAAAATATATTGAAGCGTATAAAATAATTGTGGTTCCGTTTTAACAAACTATAACTTAAAGTTCTCAATCTAGAGATTTGCGAAAACAATGAAACAACTAACTCACTCAGACTGTTCACTCAGACTGTTAAAAACAAAGGAATTTCTATTATAAACTAACATAAGAAGAACACAAACCGATGACAGCACAATCGAATAGAAGGGCAACTGTGTAGGTTTATTCGACTCCGAGTTCACTTTGCATTATCGTATAAAAAAATTTAGCTGTTCATAGTATAATGTAGTGTAGATCGCCGAAAAAAAAGACTGTGAAAAGATTTGCCTCAAATTAATTACGCGCAGTGTATTTTTGTTTTTGACATATGTTAAGAATTATTCTCAAAAAAAGCTTCATAAAGATACAAACAATTAATGATGAAAAAATATGCTTAAGCAGATTTGAGTCATCCGTAGGTACAATTATCACTAAAAACCAACAACATTCCATAGCCGTTTCGTTTCCACGAAAGAAACAACAAATCCAAACAGAAAAAAAAATTAAATAAATTAAATTTGTAACACTAAGAATGTATGTGTAATTTGTTATTCAATTCAATTCAATTTTATAATAAACTTACACTTCGATATCTTAACTTCGCCACTTCGCGATATTATTGAAATGCAACTGCGGCAAAAGTATTGCTTATTTCTTCTTATCTTGACTGTTCTTGCTTAAGAGCAGATGTTTGTATTTATATGTATTTTGGAGTGGAGTATAACTTGTAGTCATTAGTAGAGTAGTCATGAGTAGAGTAGATTATGATTTTAATTGGAGAATTTTAACTAAACAAACCAACATCATTTTTAATATCAACTTTTTAAATATTAAAAATAAAATACATAAAATAAAATTTACCACTGGTTTACACGAATTTTCTATAGAATAGAAAATGTGTAAAATGTCAAAAGTACTAAATAAATTTTTTTTTTCCATTAATTTTTTTTCACAAAATTACATATTTGTAAAATATTTTACAATGCAATATTGTGCATTTTTAGAGCCGTTTTCGATAAAATTAAAAAAAAACTAAAATCGTTGTATGGTAGCTACCCGTTCTAGATGAGCTAAAACACAAATTTTCCCTCAGGCAATCACATAAAAATGCTTTGTAACAAATTTGAAATACATTCTACAGGTATGGGCCCACTCGTTTAGCCTCTAGCTTTAATTAGAGTGGACGCGACGCACGTAGGGGAGCAAAGACCCACTTTTCAGCTTCGTTGTTTGGTAATTTTGAGTACAACCCCAATTTTTTTTTATTCACACGCAACCAATACCTGCCCTAATAGAGCAATTAAAAATGTGTACCATCAAAATCTTAATTCGTTATGTGTTTTTTTGTTTGTGTTACTTTCCGAAGCTGAAATTGGATAACCCTTTAAAATTTTAATTATTTGTTCATTGTAGTAATAAACGGTGGGCTGCTCGATTAATGATATCTGTGGTGTATCCTACAACCTATTGAATACGGTAATATTAATGAAACATCGATAGTTTAATCGATTGTTTTGAACTGTCGGGCCTATCGATAGTTGGGAAAAAATATCGGTTGCCGTCCAGTTGATTTTTCATGTTGTTGGGAAAAAAATTTTTAGAAATGAGTTTTCAATTGAGAATTGTCCTTGAATGACAAAAATCTGAACTGAGCTAGAGTTCAGTTGGTTTTTGAACGTACCCTACTCAATGAACACATTTCTGTTTTTGCCAATTCAGTTCACTGCCTTAATAGGAAAAGTCCCGCATCGGCATTGCAATACAATTTTGTGCGTACGTGTTCGTTCGTGTTTGTTTTCCATTTCCTGTTTGGTTTGTTTGGAAAAGTAAATAAATATGAACAGAAAAAACAAATCGTCGGTTTGGAATTTTTTCAACAAAAAAGGACAATTTGAAATTAAATTTTTGCATAAATGTTGTTTTATATGAACATTTATAAAGGACAACAATAAAAAAATTGTATGCCTTTCTAAAAATTTGGAAAATTTTTAAAATATGTATTTGAAAAATATTAGATTTTTTAAAAACGTTTTTCTCTTGTGAATTTGAAATTTTGTTTTTTTCAAAACTTATTTTATTTTTTATTGATACTAGTTACACTATTTATCCATTCATCGATGTTTTAAAAACAATCGATACAATCGAAAACTCCAACAATCGATGTTTTATTAACACTAGAATACGGTGATAGATTTCAAAATTGATAGATCCGTAGATCAATATTATCTGGATGTTTCTTCAAGACACTTTATGGAAAAAATGAAGATTCTATTGAAGATAATCTGGATCAAATACGAGTTGCAGGTACAAAACAAAACTGGAACACATTATACAACAAGCAGAATCATCGGGTCCAAAAAATGTTATGTGGTCAGCTGAGATATTAGTGAACGTATTTAAGGAATAAGGACACAGTTGGTGAACAATATGAACAAATTATATACAGAACATTGGTTCGATGAGTCGTGCATTAGAGCAAGGAAAGTTGCATTCAAATGTCTAAATAATTGGAGACGAGAACCCTCTGATATAATTAAATACAATTTGCCTAGATGCAAGCCGCCGATTCCAGCAAGTTTGTAAAACAAAAACAGATCTATATTTTCTATAGGAGAGCATATACGAAATGTGAAAAGCACTTAATACTGGTAGGAACTGAAAAAAGAGCTAAGATCAAAACAAATTCACAAAAGGTTAGAGTATTAAATGGAACGAATTTCGGGACTATTTTAGGCATCTATTAAACCCTGATTATGTTACAACAGAAATTGAAAAAGAACTTCAAACATCGAGATATATATACTACAAACGATTATCTTCATTGTGAAGTCACATAATTGGAAATTCTAAAATCTAAAGGTCCTTAGTAAAGCCAAGATGAATAAAGCACCAGGCTATGATGTTGTTCTCTGAGTTTTATATAAACGAACCGCAAATTTTCATCGACCGACCATGTTCGGTAGGAATTTAAATTCAGGAGTTGTAGAGCCCAAGTAACATTTTGCCTCTCATAAGATGCTCCAAGAGCTTAACTAGACTATAGTAAGGGAGCTAAAAGTAACCTTGAAGAATACTACTAGATTGTTATAACACTGTTAAAAGCATTAAATGGCCTAGTTATGGGAGGCTCTCGCCTCAACTAAATCCTGCTATGAGAATGCGTCTCTTCCAATGAGATTCGTTCTCACTTCAACTAAGCCTTGTTATGAGAATGCGGCTGCATATTTTAATTATTTTATTATTTATCAATGAACTCATAAGCCTCCTATTGCAATACTTTTGGTATTTGAACTCCAGATTCTCTTGATATATGAGGTATTAATCTCAGATCCTGTAAGGGTTCCCATGGAGTACAAAAAGACTAAAACTCTTATATGTACTTATAAGTGTTGTTATGCGATTATAAAGGCTACGAACATTTGTTTAGTGGTGGATTTTCACAAAATGATTCTTATAAGACTATAAGTTTATATAATCCTATTCCAAGAAGCGAAATTGATTTAGAATTAAGTATTTCGAAGAGAGAACAAGAGAGAAAAGTGTTTAGCTCTTAAAATACAAATTTTATGAGATCAATTAAAGTTTCACAACAAAAAAATAATTTTTAAGTATAGCAATAATATAAAAGAGTCGTATGGGAGATTTTTTCAGATTTCGAGAGCTTAGCTCTGGAGAAATTGTTAGTTGGGATATCTTTTAAGAAGGGACTTATATTTCCCATACATAAAAAAGTAGACCCAAACCGTTCTTAAAATTACAGCGCAATCTCTTTCATTGGCACTATTGCAACAATATTCGCTGGAGGGCTTCTTAAAAGATTGCAGAAAAAGGAAAGTCAAAATTAATGAGTATCAAGCCATATTTAGAGAAGGCTCTAATAATTTCGACAATATTTTTAATTTTTTCAATACATTAAAATTAAGAATCAACGAAGGGAAGAAAACGTATTGATTTTAGAGCAGCGTTTGACGGTATAAGCAGAAAGGCTCTAAAAAATTTGGGATTATCAACGAAATTTCTAAACATTTTGAAGGACCTCTACCAAAATACTGTCAGTGCAGTCTGGATTCTGGAATGTTAAACAGTAGCAAGACTCAAGACTGGTTTACATATGAGATGGGCGTAAAGCAGGGATGTATTCTTAGTCCTGTTCGCCCTCTTCGTAAATGATATCCACGAGTTCATTTGGGGAGGAATCTCTATAGAAAGGTACTTCATTCGATTACTTCTTTACGCCGATGACGTCGTCATCTTTGCAGATACGCCCACCGCTCCGCAGGAGCTACAAAAAATGATTAATAGAATGTAAGAATATTGTAAAAATGGAATCTAATTATCAACCTGGATAAATTTAAAATAATAATACCTATTTCGAAAGAAGACACACCATATAAATGGTTGAGACCTGTCGATATGTCGAGAATATATTCCCAAAAATGCACCGAATTGATCCGTCGATTAATATTTGAATCTTTAACCCCAAATTATTTTATGATTATCTTTCATATGTTATAAATGTCCTTTAATTTCACAAATTACTGATATGGAATTAAATATGCTAAATAGTCCTACTTTCTGCTTCTTAATTTAACACATTTAATTCTAATTAAGTGTCTTTCAAGATAGGTTTTTGCTCCTTCACAATTTTGTGTGACCTTCAAAGAATTTGTTTTGCTTAAGGTTGTTATATAGCACACACAATTGCTCATGATTGGCAAAAACACCTTGTTAACTAAACATTCGTATATAATATCTATATTTATATTTATCCCACGCATACAAACACATACACACACACAAACGCAAACACAGATAATTCGAAAAACACTTCCTCAAACTAATTTTAAAGCTATGTACCTATCTACCAATACTTCACAATATAGCTCCTCTATATAAATATTTCTCGTTTCTTCCATAGAATTTGGCCTAAATTAAATTTCCTGCAAAAGAACTTCTTTTCACTTGACAAAGCAAATAGGTCTATTTATAGAAAAGATAGAAGAAGAAGAAAATTTAAATGTCCTTTAACTTAAATCCATCCTCGCGTCTCCAGCCCATGAAATAAAATAAAGGCTTCCTATTTTATTGCTGATTGTTATCATTCTCATGGAAAACTCAAGAGCCCATCCTTGAGGTAATTTCGTCCATACCAACAAACACCTACATACATACATAGATATATAGACAACATTTTGGGTTATCTCTCTTAAGTGTAAGGACTATCTTCAATAATAGTCGAACCCAATATCCATTCGAACAGATATATAAACATCCTTTTTGAATGTTTGAATTTGACACCAAGAGTGTTAATACAATTTCGAGTGCGAATTGAATCGCTTGATGGGTTTTCCTTGATTGAAGTCCATGCCCAATGTTTATAGGTATATCTACATATACATATGTATATAATTTATCCTTTTACATTGATAGATATATATCTGCAATTCTGCATGTTATATCCTTGAATTATCTTCGATTTGATTTGATCCTTTGAAATGTGAATAAATAAAATATAAAAGATAAAATTACTTGAATGAGTTTTGTTCAAAGATATTTTAACTAATTGATATATTCTTATTTCTTTTTTCGTTACAGGTAAGCAAAATAATATTTAACCAGGTAGAGACATCCATTCTATGATATGGTCATCATAATCCTATATACAAGTTCCCAAGGACGATGTGGAATGCGTGAAAAATAATCCTCTTGAAGATTTATTTTATGTAAACTGTTTTATGTAGGTATATGTACCTACACCACATCGTATATATATTCCGGTCCATGGGTACAATTTATTTTTACTTTTTCCACGTTCGCTAAAGGGTAAGTATTGGTTTTATAAGATCGGGTCGAGTTTTTTAAAACGCAGGCTGTATATATAGAGGAGATGATAAAATTTCTGTCACAAATTCGATAGATAATCAGCCCTATCACAAATTCCATCGTAATCGAAAATTTGCTACGAATCACGAAAAATGTATTGCAGAATCCATTCGTAGTGGAAAATTTATTAAGAATTTTAAAATTCGGGAAATTTGCTATCACAAATTCCGAATGAAACTGAAATTTGACGTCCTTTTCTACGACAACAGATTCTTGTCGTAGCCAAGTGGTAAACGATTGTGTTTCATTTTAAAACAAGCCGGATTAAAATTTGTTCCTCAGTACTTTTGAAACCACTTTATTTTTATAACTTTAATTTATTTTAATGCTGAATATATTTTCTTGGGAAAAAATGCTGAAACATTGAATAAATAAACAAATATCAACAACACAGTTTTTTCACGATCTCAATCATTTGACAGCTGTAATATGTAGTGCTCTGGGATTATGGGATTTTTTTTGCATAATTTATTAAAACCAACGAATCTAGCCATACTAAACACAAATGTTCAGCTTTCTTTGTGTAAAATAAAAAGGGAAAAAAGATGGGACTTTTTAAAAAGTTGAAGGGATTTTTGTTTTTAAAAACTCCAAGTATTGCTGTGACATAGGACAGCTGATTTCGAAATTCAAAATTAATTCTTTTAATGAGGCATTGCTTTTTTCGATTCCATTCGGATTTTGTGAATCCTTTTTTTCGGGGTTGGTAGTAGAATAATCCATTCGGGGATTTTTCACGATGGATTCTGTGATAGGCCTGAATAATAAAAATTAAAAACTAAAAAAAATTTTATTTGAATTTTAATTTTATAAAAAAACAAATTAAACTTACAACTTTTTTATTGAACATTTTAGAGTTAACTATGCGACGCAATTCGGAGTGTCTACTCCATTCTGAGGCGATACGATTTTAAAATAAAAAAGTTGTGAAATTAAGTTTTTTAAATAAAATATAAAAATAAAAATTGTTAAGTTTTAAATTTTTGTTATTATTTTAAAATTAAATATTCCAATAAAAACCAAAAAAATTCAAAAAATTTTTGGTTTTTCATTATAGTACCAGTATTTTCAAATCAGTTTGAACATTTATTAAAATATATAAAACAGAAACAGGTGCCCAAGACCATTTATAGCATTTTCACAATTATAAGCTTATGATGATACCCAAACGGTAACTCTTATACAGAAGAAAAATCCATAGATAAATTTAAAGCTTTCAGATCAGTTGATTAGTTAGATTTATAAAAACCAAAACTCCAATTTATAAAAATCGGTTGATTACAAAAGTTTAGAGCCAAAATGGACATTCAATGCCCACAATTTTTTTTTTGTATGCATTTCAACCTCCTAGACACGAAAACCAGAATGGATAGGTTTTCGAGATATGAATTTTTTAATTTATTTTGTGCTATGTTCGAAAGCAGCATTATATTTAAAACTTAATGTGTTTATAGATAGGTTCGATTGAAAATTATTAAATTGCCAATGAAAATCACATTTAGTTTTTCCTATAATAAGTTTAGGAGTTTTAAAGATATAGGCCAAAATATCTAAAAAAAAAAAATCTTAATTTTGAACAAAAGTGAAATGAAATTTGATTTTTTCTCTATTTTTGGAGTTTAAGCTCATAAATCCCGCGGGTGATTTGCATAAGATGCATCAAAACACTGGAGGGTGTAAATTTGGTCATAACCACAAACACATTTTCTGGAAAAGGGGTCTACATACGTCCCACCGTTCAGGTGAAAAGTGCAATTTTCAAAAAAAAATTCTTAAAAATATATATATAATAAAAAAAAAATAAAAATAACGGCAACAGTATCTAACAATATCATATTATATTTTTTTTCAAACCCAAAATTCATTTTTTAATTTACAGTTGAATTCAAAGTGTTTTGAGTAATAGTTTTCAATATATATGTATATATATATTTTCAAACTCAATATTTTGAAAATTGGCGTGTTCAGAAAAATGAGATCTAAGAGATTTTTCTCACTCAAAAAGTGAGCAAGCGAATCCAAGATTTTTTCCCCCATAGTTTTGACAGCAAAGCTGAGAAATTTTGCTGAGGAATCCTGTTCATGAAGATCTCCGAGATCTCATTTTCCTGAACATGCCTAATAAGAAAAATTCAAAAATAAGTTTAAAATTTATTTTTTTTAATTAAAATTTTACATTATTGAGTACTATTCTTCTTATTATTTGATACTTTTATGAACTAGTCAGAAACGAAAAACTATATCGTATTTAAGTGCTTAATGTAAAAAAAAAATAATAAAAACGAAAAGCCAACTTTTTTTTTTTAAATATTTTTTTGGATGTTTAGTAAATTTAAATGTTCCAGGTTTTTCGCGTTTAACTTAAAATTCATAAATTCATGTTCTGGATTGCTGTTCAATGAGTCTGTTTGGAACACTTTAAAAATGGATTTTCTACACTATAAGCTCAATTTACATTTACCTATGCCAATACACCAAAACAACCAACATGGTCACTCAGTAATGACTCAGTAATGACTCAGTACTTCTCTATCTACAAGATTTGCGAAAGGATGTGACAAGTAGTACAATCTACAAAGCAGGCTGTCTTGAAATCTCAACAAATCTTCAATGTAAAGGCACAATGTAAAGAAACTTCCTGTATACAGTTGGCTCAAAAACGGTTACACACTCATAAAAGAAATCCTATCAAATTTTGCCTCCATTTATACAACGGAAGCCTTAGCCATTTTGGAACCCGCAAAGAGAAGCTCAAAAACAGTATATGTAAATGGGCTATATGCAGTGACAGTCCGTTAGTACTCCAAGGCAACGTCAACCCCAGAAATGACACAATAATTATTGCAAAAATTCGAGATTTACTTATAAGATCAAGCCATAAGATAAAACTCATCTGGACACGAACATGTTAGGATAAAAGGCAATGAGCTCAAGGCTCCAACGACCAACATTCACATACAAGACCTTCTCTCATCTCGATTAAAAAAAAATAAAGACAAAAAGATTGCTACAACCAACGGCTACTTGAGTGGGAACATTACATTCACCATTAGGCATGTATCTCAGTTACCTGAACAGGATTCCTCACTAAAATTTCTCAGCTTTGCTGTCAAAACTCTGAGAAAAAAAATCTTGGATTCGCTTGCTCACTTTTTGAGTGAGAAAAATCTCTAAGAAATCATTTTTCCGAACGTGCCAATTACTCAACACTGAACCCGAGAAAAACCCAGCCGATTTTCCCATCAAACATCCCCAAAACCGACATAACAATTTTTATTCGACTCCGCCTTGGTCATAATGCATAGTGTTCACATTACACTTTCACCTTCGACTTATTTTGTACGTCTTTGTATACTTATCGCACTTCCATTTTATATCTAGAAAGAGGTGACCAGTTAGTTTGCTGGTTATAAAAACCAACCGCCGATCTTTCACCTTCCGTTTGACCAGTTTGGTCTAAAACCTGTCACAATAATAAATTGAAAGACAAAACTTTTTAGAGTGGAAAATAATTAAAAACCACTATCTTTATTCCGTCACGACCTTCTCTGATTGCTAATACAAGACAACTAACTCTTCGTTATACATTTTCATATTGCCAAATATCTTTCGTTAAGTTTTATATAAAGTTCTAATACATTTTCAATAAACATCGACTGCAGAGCTTCACACTCATGCAGTACGATACACTCGCCTTAAACCAGGAGTGAGAAAAAACTACAGAGACGTCAAAAAAAAAGCTGGCGGAGGCAGTCCAATGTGAACACCGTCTTATATACAAAACTATAATTTACGAAAAAAAAAAAAAAAAAAACAACAACAGTAGAAAAATAAACTTAAGCTGTGCACAGACGATTGTCAGAAAATTGTCTTAAATGTGAAATTACAATTTTCTGTGAAAATATTGCCAGAAACTTCATTGTCAGCCATTGTCAGACGACGATCGCGATCTGGTAATGAAATTATCAGTTATATGACAGTAGTCTGAACTCTGAACACTCAATTTTTATTATTGCCAGACAATTAGGACATTGTCAGAATCGTTAGAAATTGTCAGATGTAGTTGTTTAAGACATCGGACAATTTTTTCACTGTCATGTAATAAATCTATATGCGCAGACGGAAAATTGTGTTTTTTTGCTATATAGGTAAATACCTAGCGAATTATGATAATGGAAAAGGAAGCAGAATTATCTAAAAAATTTACCCGATTTGCCATTCCAGCATAGTTGAGGTTCATTAGAAATGTTCATTAGAAATGAATAAAGCAAGCGGTATTCTTTTTTAAATTTGCTCTTCTCCACATGCAAATCTGGAAAGCCTACGATTTACGAACACTTCTCCTTTTTTTGGTGTCCGTTTTATCATCTTCTTCGTAAGAACAAAGCATGGACGCAATAATTTTGTCTATTCCCCTGACGTTTCGCCCTCTTTCTATACTCTCCGTGTCACTTTTTTGAAATTCTGTTGATTTTTTCACATTGTTGGTAGGTATGCCTCCGCTTAAACATTTCTAATGCTAAAAATGTTCTGAAATGGTAAAGGATGCACCATCATTCACAGTCACCAAAGCCACCATCTCCAAAAAAAAGTCTTTTTTGTGGCAATTCCTCTTCCTCGCTGTCTCGCAACACGTTGGCACAGACCAGTGACCACTACGAACAAAACTTTTAATTTGTCTGACAATGTCTGTCAACGGATCGCCCAATTTTTTGTGAACAAATATCTGCCAACCATGTGAACTGACAATTTTTACCCATACAATATTTTCGTATTTTTGTCTTACTTTCAGTCTTTTCTTCAAAAATTCAATCTGATAAATCATTAGAGGTATGTATTAGTTTATTGGCTTCATAAAGAGTTTTGTTTGTGAACCATTTCTTATGATAGGCTTTCGAAACTGTCCACTGTACAATCTTTAAATTTTTCCTTCACAGTACTCCAAATCTTTAGCGACAGTTGGAGAAATTAAAATTCAGATACCAAACCTAAAAGTTAAAATGGGTCTTATTAAGGTTTTATACATAAAAAAATTTGTGGTTGCCTACCATTGATACACTTATTTTAACAATTTTGAAATATTTTTAGTCAAAGCAAGACGACTGCAAAAATATATTGTATTATTTATTGACTTCCATTTTATGTTTTAAGTAAAATCAAAGAAATGTTTTGTTTGATATTTTTTACTTTTATTCATACTTTTCGTTAACAACATAATTATTTTAGCTATCAAAAAGTATTGGTACTGAAATCATTTCTTCAATATCTTAGTTATGTTATTATAGCCTCTTACCATCTATGTCGTGCATAATTTATACTACTATTCTATTGCGAAATTGTATTTTTTTTTGTGAATTCTTCGAAAATGTACCTTCAACAAAATCATATTAAACATGAAAGAATTAAATAATGATTTCCACACATTTTGGGGAGATTATTGAAATCGTTAGTTTCAGGGTTATATTCAACGATTCCATAATAATCAGTCATTAAAATTTTATTTCCAAGTGCTGTAACGGTTTGTACTAATGATTTATTTTTTGGTAATTCGGCAACCTCACTCCAGGTATAGTTGGACAAATCAATGCGTTTAACCACTAGTTTTCTATAAAGTAAACTTTCCAAGTAGTATTCGCGTCCAATACAGAAAGCATACACAAAATTCCCGACGGCAGCAATTCGGAAATCTCTTACATCATCAACAATTAGTTTTTTTTTCGAAGTCCATTGATTAGAAGAGACATCAAAACACTGCAAACAGCCGTAACGAAAATCAAAAATGTATAAAATCCCAAATATTTTATTTTATTTCGTTCATTCGGTTTGATAAGCGGTTGTAGGTCACTCCATTTGCCTGTTGAAAAATTGAAAATCTCCACTGAATCAATAAAATTAAAACAGTCCGTTTTATCGAAACCACCAAAGACACATAAATGTCCGTTCAAATTTGCCAACTGACTTCGGTATCTGGCAACTCGCATGGGAGGCAAATCAGTCAATTTGAAAGTTTCTAAGTCTATGCATTCAATGCTATTTGATGTTATTCCATCATTTGTCTTCCCTCCAACTAAAAATAGTTTTTTATCAATCACAATCATAGAATTAGTATACTCCGTTTTGTTTATCGAAAGAGGATGTGATCTTTTTTCCATGGACCATTTCTTCAATGTTTTATTATAACTTTGAATCTCAGCTTCTTTTTCAGAATTTATATGAACAATTGCAAACTTATCAAGATCCTCGGTTGTGTCTACTTTGCTATTTGGCTCTGGCACTGGTTCAGAACTGAAAGTGAAGTTTTGTTGTTCAGTTGTTCGAGACTCCGGCGACAAATGATATTTCAGCCAACGAAGAATCAATTCACAGTTTTCGACAGTTTTACTTACCGATGTACTATTTTCAACGATAAACTTAGGCGTGAGATACTGATAGCGGACCATTGAAAGCAATTCAAATAGGAGATGTTGCCGATTTAGTTTTTCATATTCGATCCAAGTCACCAAACTCAAAAACACTTGCTCCTCGAAGTCCCCACGAGGATTGTTGTGAAATAATAAATCCTTCAATTCAGTTTCCTTCAGAAGTAAAAACTCAGGTTGCTTTGTTGTTTCCTTAAAATTGGTGTAAATCAAATTCGATGATTTTTCTTGAAGTCCAGTTAATCTAAGTTCCTTGGCTAAGCGCAGCCAATGTAAGCAGTTGCTGTTGTTAAGATTTCTTTCAACAAAATTACAGCAACCATCGATTAAGTTTTTCATTTTTAAAAACACTGCACTTCGCAAAATGTTCTCAATCTTCTCGAGGTTCAATTTAATCGAACCCGAGTACATGTAGTCAATTATCAATTTTAACGTTGAGGCTTCCATGTTTTCTAATTTAACTTCATTGGTCTTCGAAGTTGTGGGGCTGCCATGAAATAATTCCCAAAAATAATCACTCAATGCTGACAAGACAATTTTATGAGCTGGAATCTTGATGCAATTGTTGTCAGCTATGAGAACAGTGTCGAAGAAGTCCTTTTCTTCGTAGAATTTCTGCAGTTTTTCGGAAATACTAGCGGCAAGTTGATCACATTTGAAGATGAATTTTTCACTTAGAGATGATGGATTTGAAGTCGACATTGTAAAACTTAGAATTTTTTTTAATTTAAATTAAAAATCCAACAAGAACTTTGAAAAAAAAGAATTTATCGCTTTTCAAAGTGTATTTGTTAATAATTGTTAGTTGAAAGTATCTTTGTATGATGACGGTTTAAGAATATCTATGATTGAATATTGGCAAGCTGTCTTTATTTTTTTTTTTCAAACAATGACAAAAGCAGTGAACACACAAAACCAAACTAAACCGACAAACAACAAACGAGTACCTAAAGAGAGGTCTTCAAATGCAACTGTTTGCAGAACCAATAATTTCACAGGAAGATACGTTGACAAAGGTAAATCTGTTTGAATGCGGGATTTAAATGACTAGTCGACTTATAAATGGAGATTATTTCTGTATACAAAATGATGAATACCTTCAATTCATTAATGATATAGTTTAAGAGACAAATTCGAATCGAAAAGATCGAAAAAACAATTAGCGAAAAGTTAATGAATAATGAGTAATAAAGCAATTAGGGAACGAAGGAAAAGAAGACAATAACCAATATAAAGCAATTGTAGGGAAAAGAAAATACACATACACATACACAAAATGCACACTAGGTCGCACGTAATTACTCTTAAACCAGGCGCGCACATGCAATTTTAAATCTCGAAACAGTTTGGTTTCGATTTTGAGTACCTACTATAGTCTTATATATGAGACTGCGCACACATGCATATGCGCAGACTCTTTTATAATCCCATTATAGTAGCTACTCAAAATCGAAACCAAACTGTTTCGAAACTAAAAGTTGCATGTGCGCCTTACACTATAATTCATGCGATTTTGGAACGTATTCCGGATGCTTTGAATACATTTTACTTTGCATAAGTTCGAAATTACGAAATGCATTTTATGCATAGCTTAAATATTAAGATACAAGAGGGGTTAGATGTCGTTAAAATAAAACGATAAGCATAATAATGATGAAAAAAAACTATAATCTAAACAAAAATGAACTTACTCGAAACACCATATTTTTGTTTCACTTTCAGTTCAAACGTCAAATTATCAAATAAAAACATTCAAACAAAATTGGATGCGTTTGCTGCTCTGTTAATGATGCGCATCGTTGACATCTGGGATGCGCTTAGAAACTCATTACTTTGTCACCATACCATGACTGTTTGCCGTTTGGTATCTTTTTTTTTTCCTATGGATTTTGACAGCAAATTCTGAAAATTTGTCCAAAATCGAAAGAACATTCACGTTAGCAAACAGATCTATTGACTTTCGTAACTATTGGCTTTAAAGCCTAGTACGCTGCTGATGCCAAACGAAATTTGTCTGTGATCTCCAAACAGACAACGAACCGCTTGCGAAAACACAACGGAAAATATCCTTGTGGCGTTTTTCTTTATTACCTCAGAGCAGATCACCGAGCTGTCAAAAATTAATTCTATGTTTCTTTTTTACCTCAGACAAATCAGAGCACATAAGTCGTGTTTCTTTTTTCCATCTGAGCTAGCTCGGAGCATAATCTGTATGCTCAGAATAAAATGACCGAGCAAATCGAGCAAAACGCTGAGCGAAGCCAACTTAATACAATTTTTATGTAATTTGACAGATTACTATGCATATGACATGTTCACTACTCAAGTGTGTTTCATAATTAAATCTGAGGGCTCTGATCATAATCTCCTCAGAGCATTGCTCTGGTCGCTCAACCTCTGCTGAGAGCTTTGCTCAGAGCCAAAAAAGAAAAACGCCATTGGAGAGTTTCACTGATTCCAAAAACAAAATCAAGCATAAACGCAAAAAATCAGAGAAACCCCTGATGTAAGAAAATGATAAACAAAAAAAAAACACAAATGTCATATTTCCGCACACAATAAATAGTCTGTATAATTAATTCAGTGCGAAAAAGGAGCGGAGACTTCTCCAAATAATCTGCTACAATTATAAATTTCGCAGCGAAAGGTCCTGGTAGCTAGCGCTATATTTATTTAATTATTGTTAATATAATTTATTTATATCTTCAATAAAGTTTTAATAATAATAATAATATAAATTTCGCTCTTCGAACAGCGTACTGCAAAACGAAAAGCAAAACGAAATTTTCCGTTTCTGATTTCGTTGTGTCATTTTTGTA
Organism: Epistrophe grossulariae; assembly: GCA_929447395.1. Lineage (NCBI taxonomy): Eukaryota > Metazoa > Arthropoda > Insecta > Diptera > Syrphidae > Epistrophe > Epistrophe grossulariae. The sequence goes on from OV839566.1 coordinate 40,631,787, forward strand.
TGGGATTTTTCGCTTCGCATCAGCAGCGTACTAGGCTTTAGAAAGAGCAGTGAATTGGATCCGCCATTTTTTCTGATTTGACAGATGCGCATTGTGCCTTCGATAAAATTGGTGGAGAAACGTTGAAAAATGGAACAAAATTCATATGATTTGTTTCAATTTGCATGGTTTCTCGACAAATTTTATCGATGTGAGAGTTATACGGTTTTCACACCGAACCAAAATCTCGAATTTCGACAGCAAGATTTCCAAATCTCGTCGAATCGTTCAAACTACATATAAACTAGATTTTGTTTGACATTTCAAACAAATTAATGAAAACGGACAGGGAATTTTAAAGAGTTTTCTCTTACTGTTGTAAAATTTGCGGGTATTTTAGAGGAGGGGGTACGGAGTCGGTTCTCTAGATAATATGGCTACTCTATGATCTAGATTTTGTTTCGTTGCGTATAGCCAATACTGCCAATTTTTACCCATTTTAGGCTTTAGTTCTGTCATAGTCCATTAAAAAGAAATAAAATTGAACTAGAATTGGCTAAAATATGGTAAAATAAAACTGCCCAATTATTGTTCAGAACCAATATCAACATTAACGAGCAACAACATACAACACCATTTGCTACATTTTATTTTATATTAATTTATTATGTAATTCAGACAATGATGGGGTCCTTCTAAAACACAAAAGAATATCCTATTTCGTCCTTGAACATATAAAAGATTACTTTCTATCACACTATAGAGAGCGACAAACCGCATATACCTATATGTATAAATAAATTGTATGTTAACGGCAAAAACTTATATAAAGAATATTTTATAAATCTTTCGAGACAAGGATAATTTCGTACAACAAAAAAAACGGTTATAAGAAGAGCACACACGCAGGACAAAAGTCTATCGATTATTGTGTCACATGCGATAAATATTAATAGCTTTAAGTTCCTGCACATATACAATATACATATGTATGAATTGTTTGTTTTCGGATAGGTTCCTAACCTCTAATATTAAGGTTTTATAAAAGCAAAAGAATGTCTAGCTTATGGATTTTATTCCAAAAAGAAAAATACAAAGTTTAATGACTTTATGACAGGCAAGGTCAACATACATACTCGTATATCAGTGAGAGGGATAGAAGTAGTGGAACTTAAGTATATTGCTTCAGTACGTTAAGAAAAGATTTTTAGTGTTTTTTTTGTTGTCATAATATGAAATTTGTTAAGTGCTGTGTAGCCGCCATTTTCAATTTGATATATGTAATATTTTTTGGATTGTGAATTGTGATAATAAAAAAAAAGTTTCGTTTGCTTTTTGAAGCTTCTTATAAAGATTAAAAAGTTAAAGGGCCTTTGTAAATGTAATCTAAAACAGTGGCGTAGCGTGGGTTTTTGCCGCCCGGGGCAGAGTCATTTTTTGCTGCCCCTAGCAACTTTTTTTCTGATGCCTTAATTTTTTTTTTAAATCAAGTGAAAAAGCTACTTTACTTACCTTATTATAATTTATTTTTTTTTTATTAATAGATTGATTCTTTATTTATATATGGATATAAGATAGAAGTGTCTAATCGGATGATGATTTTTCGGTGCTAAAAGTGAGCTTATACATATGAGCCAACTCATAAGCATATCAGTCAACACAAACAAGATGTTTTTATTTTTTTTTCGTAGTCTCACTCTCACTCTCACGACTTACGAGGAGGGTTCGAACCGCAGTACTAAAATTTCGGAGGAGACTTGTAAAAAAGTAACTAAGTCGAAAATTTCCCGAGTAGGTATTTAAATTAAGGAAAATTTCAAGTTTTCAAAATCCGTATTTTTATCAAAAAAATTATTTTAAAACACATCACATAAATTCTATTCGTTTCACTACGGAATAGAATTCAGACAATCAGAATTATAGTTGCAAAATATAATAATATATATTTTGGTTTGGCTAAAGAAATTTTGAATTTTTCAGTTTGGAAAAAAATTAGTATACTCAAAAGTGACAGTAGATTTATTTTCCTTCTTAAAATTGAAGGAAAATTGCAATTATTGACTGTGAAGCTGTGTCACCGCTTCAAAATTTTTTAAATAATTTCTTTGGACTGATAAAATGCATCCATTTTGAAGAAAAAATGGATCCAATGAAAATAAAATACAAAACAGAACATACAGAAATCTTTTAACACTAACGCCTGTTTTGATAAATATTTTTTAAACATTTCTGCCTCCTTACAAACTGCCTTCCGGATATTTGGAAATTTTCCGCCCCTAAAATGGAACTAAATGAAAAGAAAATATAAAACAGAGCATACAAAAATCTTTTACACTAACGTCTAGCAATTTGCCTCCCGGATATACATATTTATTCATTTGGTAAAATTGCCGTCCCCAAGCAAAGTGCCCCCGGGCCTGTGCCCTCCTTGCCCCTGTCACTCTACGCCACTGATCCTGCAAATTAGTTGCTAAAATCCCAGGGCCCCAGAATCGTTTTTTTTTATACTAACAATTTTCGGAAAATTCGAAACCACACAATATGAACTTTTTTATTCTCTTTTTGCCAGAAAATATGACAAATTGTTAACCATGTAAACCAAATAAAATTAAATTTATACATAAATTACATGAAATTATTAAGATTTTTAAATTTTTAGATTCTTGTCATCGTACAGAGCAAACAAATTTCTCGTTTAGGAGTTCGAAATAATTAAACTAATTTTTAATTGAAATTTTGACAAATGCTTTAGAAAAATACACATAATGCTAACTTGACAGTAAGATGAACATGTTTGTTTGCCAATGCATCTTGCACACATTTCTTCCTTATCCTTTGAATTCCTCTTAAAATAAAACACAACAATTTTAGATATAAATGCATTTCTAATTCCCATTCAATCTGACGCTGTATCAAGTGTTTTAATGCTTGAAAATGTACCACGCATATACAACCATATATCAACCTTCAATCAGCCGTCAAAATCCCACGAAAATACTCCCAAGTCCATCAAACTTAATCCCAAAATCGTCTGGAATTCGCACTTAAAAGCATCCATAAGCCTAAAACTGAAACAATTCAAGTGTAAACGACGAGCGATGCAAGTATAGGTATACATGCGTTTCTAACAACTAGGTACGAACATAAATACATTAACTTGAGTGCATTAGATATGATGTATGTGAGATTGTCGAGTTACCTACAAGATATGCAATAACAACATAAACAACAGGGGTTGCATCATGATGCACTTGAAATTAAGGTAAACCAAATAAATCCCTCGTATTCAAACCTTCAATTCTTGCATCATCTGCATTGACTGGGCCTACTTTCTGCACTAATCGATCGGAAAGAGCATTAATGGATCCGAATATTCGGTTCATTTGATTTCATTTTCAATTCGATTTGATTGCAAAGTCTAGACCATGGGAAGTTGTTCCATAATGGTTCTCAACAACAACAACAACCATCACATAAAGCAAAGTCACATCGCGCACTGCGACTGAACCGCATCACCACCGACCGCCCACAGGATAGCCAGAGAGAGTATTTATGCGTTAAGTGCCCGTTATAATTAAGAATCATTAAGAACTCTGAACAGAATTGTTGGATATGAATTTGGATAAAATATATTATGCTGGTCATCTACTACACATAGTTAAGCGGTTGGGCTTGGGAATGCTTTGATTGTGGAAATTTTTGTATATGTTTTCGTAGGGCAGAGCAGAGGGGCTGATGGGATGATGCGCAGCTTAATTCAAGCAGACAACATAGAAACAATGATAAATAATTACTATGACGACACGACCATTAATGAGAACCAGAGACAGACGCAGAGGCAGATGCAAGGCAGATGACAAGTGACGACGATGTTATTCAAATTATTGTCGAACGTAGGCTCTTGATGTTATCGATAGACATGGAGGTAAATGATGACAAAACGGTTTGATTGAGATGCAAACCAATGAACATGGGAAATGCATTTCGACTATAAGTTTAAATGAAGGTACAGGAATGGGTTTTAAAGCGGATTCTATACCACTGCACCGTTATAATCTGGTCATGAGCATATAGGAACTGACATTTTATGGAATGGAATGAGTTAAAAGAGGAATTTTTGCCGCTTATTGTATAATGATAATCAAAGGCTTTATAGGTTTAACATATGTGGGAAATTGTTTTAACTATTTTAACAATTGTACCTATGTTGTATCTCGCATCATCGTTTGCTTTCAGAGGGCCTGATTATTGCATGTTGGTCATGAGTGATTTTTTTTGTTTTAGTTTCGCGGTAAGTTGGAAAATATTCTCAGAACCTATCATCCTAGAAGAAAATTCACCATGCACCTTTTAAAGCTCTGTTTTATTTCTTTTTTTTACATTCACTTGGAAAGCTTTTAAGTTAATTGAGTTCCAGTTCTAAACCTGAATAACTTTAACGTAGTTATAGTGACGTTGTCTTCCTAGACTACGATATTTACTTAGATAACGATACCAGCACCTTTAAAGAATTCTTAAAATTAAGTAGATATGTACATATTTAAAATATATAAAGACATTTTCACCCCAAATCGCCGTATGCCTATGTATTTAACTAATTTTTAAAAATATCTATCCCATGATTCTTTAAGTCCATCATCTAAATATTATATTTTAAAATAAAAACCAAAACTTTTATTGGATATTTGTACCATATTTTGCAGTTACCCCAATGAACTATGGGTCTTGTGAATAAAAAAAAAGTTAAAGCTTTTTTTGGAGGAAGCTAAAGCCAACTAGTCATAGCTTTTACTTGCAGCTAAAGCTAGACAGTTCTAGCTTAAGCTTTGTTTTATGTGAATAAAAAAATGATAACGCTAAATAGCTTGTGCTAGAAAATTCTAGTTTAAGCTTCGCAATTTAAGCAGTTTGTTTTTTATTCACATGTTTCGACTAGGTAGCTTTAGCTAGAACTGTTCATATATAGACCAAAAGGAAGGTTGTTTTGGATTTTGTTTTGCCACTATATCTGTATTATAGGGCAAGTTTTGATTTTGGGTTAAAAATGTTTTTATCATATCGTCCGTCAGTCTCTGCGTATATACGTTCACTTTGGTTCAATTGGTTTCAAATTTGTATATAGGTCAGGTAGTTCCAATAAAACAGTTTTGATATTTTAAAAAGTATAAAAAAAATTGTCTTATTTTTGAGTTACTCTCTAACATTAATTTATTTAACAGCTCGCACAATTTTTAAGTACCTGCTTAATAATTCTCCATTAACTTTGTAATTCTACCTTTTAATGGCTTATATATGTACCTACAATGCCTAGCATTTAATTCAACTGCCAACGAAAACTACGTGCTTAATAGTCTTACATACAGAAGAGCGTTCAAATCCAAGATCTTGTCCTACTGCACCATACTGAAATCCAGGCCAGGTTCATTTAGATATCTTAAAAATATCTATATTCTCTGCTCAGAGGTCAGAGCACCTCTACGCTCCGTTGAGTCGTCTATATAAGGTAATCACCACTATGCACATTTCATTTGAAAATCTAAATAAACTATAAAAATCCTCATCACTTACTTCCGTTTCTTCTAAAATTTTAGTTTTCTTACCATAATCGCACTATAACTAAAGAGAATACTGAAAATAAGACCTAGTCAAAGCTTTCTAGACAGGGAGAAAAAATCTTGAAATTTTTGTAGCTTTAACTTTAATATTCTAGTTAAAGCTATTTTTATTCACACAAATTGAAGCTTAGGCTGGGAAAACAAGCTAAAACTAAATGAATTTAGCATTGGCTATTTTAAAATAGCTATGACTAGAAAACATCTTTAACTAGCTAGCTTAAGCTTATTTTTATTCACCAAAAATCTAGCTTTTACTTAAAAATCCAAGTTTTAGCTTTAGCTTTTTTTTTATTCACAAGGCCCTATATATGTATATACTTATGTGTATAAGTAGCTAAATTTTGAAAAATAAATAGCTCTAAACTGATTCCGAAGTTAAGCCTTAAATAGTTTCCTTTCAAAAACAAAAAAGGTTTTGAAGTTTAATAACATTTTTTGTTTTACCCCATTTCACCCTACACATTGTTAAATTTTAAATCCAACTTTTTTTTTTGTATTTTAACAACAAAACTGTGATATTTGAAAAAGAAAATTTAAAATCATATGCTATTTTTAGTTTTTCCCTATTTCACCCTATAAATAGCTCAATTTAAAAATACCCCCGAAGTCCATTGACTTAAAATAACCTTTTAAAAATAAAAAGGATGTTCAAAATCTGACGGTATTTTTGTTTGTTTAACTGTATCGAAAAACCGAAATCCTAAAATTGGGAAAACCCACAATCCAGGAAACTCAAAATCCCTAAAGCCCTAAATTCTAAAAAATTTCGAAGACCAACTATCTAAATGCCGCTAAATTATAGAAAATGAAAAAAATCCCGAAAACTTAAAATTGAGAAAACGCACAATCCCAAAAACCCACATTCCTGAACATCCAAAATTCCGAAAGCACTTTATACCGAAAACCAAGAATGTCGAAACCCACTATTGAAATACCGAAAAATTATAGAAAATGAAAAAAAAAAACCTACCCAAAATCCCGAAAACTTAAAATTGAGAAAACCCACAATCCCAAGAACTCACATTCCTGAAAATCGAAAATCCCAAAAGCCCTTAATACAGATAATCCACTATCGAAATCCCGAAAAATTATAGAAAATGAAAAAAAAATCCTGAATAACCCAAAATCCCGAAAACTTAAAATTGAGAAAACCCACAATCCCAACAACCCACATTCCTGAAAACCCAAAATCCCGAAAACTCTTAATACAGAAAACCAAAAATTCCGAAAACCCACTATCTAAATCCCTAAAAATTATAGAAAATTAAAAAAAAAATCCGAATAACGCAAAATTACAAAAAACTAAAAATTGAGAAACCACACAATCCCAAAAACACACAATCCTGAAAATCCACTATCTAAATCCTGCTTATTTATAGAAAATGAAACAAAATCCCGAATAACCCCTTAATCTCGAAAATCACAAAATCCCGAAAACCTAAAATCGAGGAAACCTACAATCCCAAAAATCCACAATCCATAGAAAACGCAAAATCTCATTGGCCCATAACTCTTAAAGCCAAAAATCCCAAAAACCCAAAATTCCTAAAACCCACTATCGATATCCCCAAAAATTATAGAAAATGAAAAATTTACCCAAACCAAAAACTAAAAGCAGCATCAGCGTATACATAGAGTAAATCATTCAAAATGGAAACTAACCTAGTTTTTTTGATTGGTAGGTACCTATACTAAGTATTCCTATAATGGCAGAGCTCGATCGTACAAGTCTTTTTATTAATTGAATGCATTAGTTCAATCAATGCAATCATTTACAGCTCTGTCTTCTATTTTATAACTTCTATAATGAACTATTCCTAAGAATTTCTTAATTTATATTCCTAGTTCCTATACCTACACTATTTAGCTTCTGCATTGATTAAAAAACTTCAAATCTTCCACTCATCAGTGTGGCTGCTTCATTCCTTATTTCAAAACTTTAAAAATCATTCCTCAAGACATAGTTTTCCAGAATAACAATTTCTTTCGTTCACCTTATACTCGTATACAACATCTGGAATATAGCCTAATTGAAAAAAAGAGAAAACCTATAGAATTCCGTTTGGAAAATGAAAAACTTCTTATATTTTTGTTGTTGAACATAAAAAAAAAAAAAAATAACAATAAGAAAAAAAAAGAACTCGCGAAGGGACAGCAAAATGATTGCACAAACAGAAAGACACCATCTGCGCGCAAGGAAGAGCTCCTGCGGGAAATTGTTGTGGTTGGAGTGATGGAGGTGGTAACGCTCTATATAGTTCAAGAAAATGAGTACTTCAAAACACAATAGCTCAAATGAGAAGGTGTAAGGAAAATAATAACAGGCTACAGGAAGAAGTCCCCACAACCGACTCGAGCGACGACCGACGTTAAAAGAAGAAAAAAATCCAAAAATAAAAGTATCTTTCAATTGGGATGTGCTGCTCGTATATAGCCAAAGAGGACCATCCTATTCCTTTTCTAGGGATTTCACATGCCATTTACTGGACCTGGCGTCTGTTGGTGGGGTAAAGTGGATAGGGACTGTAGTATTTTTTTTCGTTTATACCAGGCGGAATGGAGCAGTCTGGTTTGTATTTCATTTTTTTTTTGTGCTGTGCCCTCCACTTCCTCTGTCTGGAGTTATTTATTCATTTCTCTATTAACGGTGTGGCCTGGTCCTTGATTCCTGGTCCTTTAGTGTCTCTATATACTTCTTATTCATCTTCTTCGTTTTTTTGTACTCGTTTTTTACCTTTACATATATTCCTCGGACGACCATCGGAAGGTGCTACTTGGCGAGGAAGATCAACAAAAAAAAAAAAATGATAAACAGCTCTGGCTGGCAGCCATGTGTTGCAAAACGGATGCAAAGCGTATCGAGATATTGGAAATGAATCTGCAGGTATTATCATGGTTCATGGATGGCTAGGTGTGGATTTTAGTTATGTCAATAGGAGTTGTGAGTCGAGAGGGTTTTTTTTCTACTGTCTGTCTAGAGATGGTCTTTTGCTACAGAGAGGTGAAGTTGAGGTGGACTTACTGTTGAATAATTGCAGCTTGTTTGTAAAGAAGAATATTGAGGTTGTTTGGGTGAATGGATTTCATGAACTTGTTTTTTTTTTTTTTTTAAATTATTGGCTGATATTTTTACATGATTGCACTGAGAATGTGAATTCTGATGCGGCGAAGCATAGATTAAGACTTAACAACACGTAATCGAAAGGAGGTATAAGCTTAGATATGTTTGCATGTGTAATTTTTGTTTGTATTAAAAAAAAAAAAAACAAACAAGTTTAGAAAACATCAATTTGTAACGAAATAACGAACTTAGTTGTTTTTATCGAACCAAAAACATGAGTAGGTAGGTACTAAATCTCTAAGATCCCGAAGCAAAGAGATTTTCCAGTTCGGATAGTAGGTAGGTACCTATACAATATATACCTATCTATAAATTAGGATTTGTGGTTTGTGTTGTGACTATGCAAATGATTTATTAACTGTATCGTTAGGAGACAAAGATGGTATATCGAACAGAATCTCGAAATTCAGAAAAGCCCAAAGTTCCGAATCTTCAAAATCCCAAAAACTCAATATCCCGTAATTAAAACTTTTATTAAACGACGTCTGCTGTCTCAAACTGTAATTTAGTTACATCTGCTTTCTTAAACTTTAATTTTGTGACGTTTGTTTTCTCAATCTGTAATTTAGTGACTTTTGCCTTCTCAAACTGTAATTTAGTGACATCTGCTATCTCAGACTGTAATTTAGTGACGTCTGCTATCTCATATTGTGATTTATAGTGACGTCTGCTATCTCAGACTGTGATTTAGTTACATCTGCTTTCTCAAACTTTAATTTTGTGACGTTTGTTTTCTCAATCTGTAATTTAGTGACGTCTGCTTTCTCAAACTGTAATTTAGTGACATCTGCTATCTCAGACTAATTTAGTGACGTCTGCTATCTCAGACTGTGATTTATATCGACGCCTGCTTTCTCAAACTGTAATTTATTGACTCTTCCATCTCAGACTGTGATTTATAGTGACAGTCTCCTTTCTCAAACTGTAATTTAGTGACCTCTGCAATCTCAGACCGTAATTTAGTGATGTCTACTATCTCATATTGTGATTAATAGTGACGTCTGCTATCTCAGACTGTGATTTATAGTGACGTCTGCTTTCTCAAACTGTAATTTAGTGACATCTGCTATCTCAGACTGTAATTTAGTGACGTCTGCTATCTCAGACTGTGATTTTTATTGACGCCTGCTTTCTCAAACTGTAATTTATTGACTCTTTCATCTCAAAATGGGATTGATAGTGATCTGCTTTCTCAAACTTTAATTTAATGAAGTCTTATATCTGAGACCGTGATTTTGTTACATCTTCTATTTTGGAATGTAAAGCGCACCAAACGGTGACTTTATCTTGATTAAATGCATGTGTTTCGACAATGGCTTGTAGATAATCACCGCTCCAAATTCTGTTTATTGACATAACCATTTTAACAGAAGTATGGCCAATTATGAGCACTATGAGTTTCTCGAATTGAAACAAGTCTACGAAAATAAATTTGATCAGTTTTCAAACACTGTTCCATCGGGAGACTATTCAAAATGAATTGACAAAACAAACTGACCTAAAAACAACCGAGAACTGTCAATTCAGCTGTCACAGAAAACATCCTCCACTTCTAAAGAAAACAAACTTTACTAGCTATTGAAATGTCTCGCCCGCAGAAATATACATACTCATGTTTGATTTTTAGGTTTCATCTTCATAATATGTACATTAGGGTGGAGCGTCGATGTATGGAGAAAAATAAAAGTTGTTGTATCAATTTCGAATACCTCCATTTTTTTGCGTTTCGATGAGTAGAATAATTTGACATTAAAAAAAAAAGAAGTTTGGATTACGTCTTTAGCCCTCTACCTTAGCTCAAAGTTTCAACTTTTTGGAACAAAAACATTTTTTTTTCGGAAACGTTAAAATTATTTCACAATTTCGAAATAAATTATATGATAATTCATGAAAAAAGAAAACACAAATTATAGTATATTAACTTTATTTAGACAAATAAATTAACACAAACTTGAAAATAAAAAATTAAAAATACGCCATTCAGAAACTAACCCAATTAAACTTTTTATTTTGTCAAGTTGTAATTTTTGTTTGTGTGGAAAAATGGCAATATATTTCGAGAATATATCTTATTTTTTATTAGCTCGTCTCTGGCCTTTTCACCAGCTGCTGTTATTGCAGCCTCGGTCACCATCTTCACACAGCGCTCAACAGCTTGAGTGTGACAAAGGAAGTCCGAAAATGACATGCCAATAAGATTTTTTTTTTTTAGAAATTCTTCCAAATCCTGATCGCAAGTTCTATCCAACAAAGGGGTTGATGTAACTTGTGACTCGCTCCAGCTAAAAAATATTTCCATAGCGCAAATATATATGAAAAATTTGAATTTATGTAGTGCCTTTTAACATATATCTCGAGAGCGGCTAATCATACAATATAAGATGTTGTACATTTTTTATAGGAAATTTAATTATCTTTCTTTTTATTACAAATATTATTTTGTAGGATTTATACTTTGGGAAATACAGAATAAAGCAAACAAATTTACGACTTTTTCAATTCTTATTTTTTTTTTATTTTTTACGGGTAGCTTACGTAACTACGCAACTTTTTAGTGCTATTCGAATAGCTAAATCGGAAAAAAAATTTGACGCTCCACCCTAATGTACATTTGTATATTATTAAATCTAGATTTCAAAACTTAAATTTTTAATTCAATCTGACACTCCTAACCATACCACTCTTATGTATAATAGAAATTCAAAAGCTTCCTTAATGTATAACATGTCCTTAATGTCATTTCATTAAAACAACTTTAATTATACAAACTTGTGACATGTTCTTTGAAAAGGAAAATTATAAATTAACATTCTAATTACAAGTGACAGCCTTCCCTTTTGGTTTTGATTTTTGTTCTTTATACATATATAGGTTGTGTATATGTAAGTAATTCAATTAAATAACTTAAAAATGTCACTTTTAATATTTCAGGGACAAAACAAAATTGACATCATTCTTAAACGAAAGAAACGATAAAATTAGGTCTTGAAGGTCGTGCCCGAGTCCCTTTTATAATATATTTATCACCCACCATCACACAATATATCTATGTATAGTCACATAGGATCAGACATCAACACAGATATTTTGAAGGGTAAATTTGAGTCCATTATATTGAATCACTAGAGTGACATCTTTTTTAATGACATTTCGTGGGAGAACTTTCATTTAATCTGATGGTGTGTGGAAACAGATGATGACAGTAAATACCCCCTCGACCGAGTGTCATTAATGTCATTTATTGTTTGACATTCCCAATTATTGCCTTCAAAGTGCGTGTAATCAAAACAATATTCAAAAGCTATATGTGTAGATAGCAAATGTCAAAGGCATTATTACAAAACTCCTAATGTCCGGCAGACGACATTGAGTTCCTGTTTGGTTCCCGGAATCACATCATCCACAAACCAACGAACACACACACATTATGAGGGCAGCACATTAATGTCACATCACACGTGTTGGTGGACATTGGCAAAATATACAAAGGAGCCTAAAACTCTGTATATGAAATTTAATACTAACTCTGGATGATATGGAGTCTGGACTGGACACCCGAATACAAGTAACAAGACTCGACCCCGAAAAAAGGTGACCATTAAAATGCAATTCAATTTTTTCAATGACAACATGGATGGCCCTGGCCAAACCAAACCAGGCCAGGCCATCAAGGGAATTTGTTGCGGTAGCGGTGTCTAGTCATCGTTGGTTTTTGGATAAAGTTGATCCAGAGTGACATCGGCTTTGACCTTTGGCCAAACCAAAAGCCGAACAATTACCCGCATTAATTTCATTCGATTTTTTGGAAGCGAGTCGATTCTCTTCCGTTTCGTGGTCCATATATCGTATGTGTATATAGATGTGAGCTGCAAATGTCTGAGGTTTGGCAATAAATATCCTGCAGCACTATAATGGAGGTTTGGTTCCAACAAAAAAACCAATACGGGGTGGTGGACGGTGTCGCCAGTCACCACCAATAATGATGGTCTTCCTGTTCGTGATATTGTATGGAGCCACAGTAGGTAGTAGTAGTTATACTATATTGAGAGGAGAGGCTTTCGTTTAAGTCAAGCGGTTTGCATCTGTCTGCGGTTGCATAGGTATATTTTTTGCACAACCTTTTTAAGAGGCCAAAAGGCGAGAGTTCCCCTCCTCACATGTTTGCTTGAAAAATTAGCACAATACATTTTCACTCTTTATTTTCTAGTTGAATTTTTTTTTGTTTTGTTTTGTATTTTTTTTTATTTTTTTTTGGAATGATGATATGGAGAATCTGTGATGTGATGTGATGTTTCCTGAACGAGTTAAAGTTTTCACAGCCAGCAATATGTTGCTGGACTAGACGAAATGTGTGATGGTCTGGCAGTGAAAAGTTTCAAACTTAATAATTTTTCCTCTGAATGGGGAATATAGAATGGAAGCGCACATCAAGAGAGCAGAGTACTATAATAACTGGCGACATACTGTAGGTAGGTGGTGTGGAAATATTCTCATATACAACCTAGGCCCTAGACCATATACCTACATATGTAGGTATTGAAGTGGAAAATTTATCACAAAGTTAGTTTGATGGTTTTCATTCAAAACGACACATCGCTAACGGTATAGACTAAATTGACCATATGCGACACTTTTGGAGAATATATAAAACCTGCAAATTGGAAAAAGGATTAGAAGTGAAGGTGTTTTAAATTACACTGCAGAATGTTGGAAAAGCTTCATGAATATACATAAATTTATATAGGCACCTACCCAGTAAGTAAAATATATAAATTTAATCAAGTAATATTATGTGACCTTCTTATCGGAATCCAGTTGGAAAAAATATAAGAGTAAACGAATGATATTGTAGGTTTTTGTCACATAAATTCTGTCTGAATTTAGTGGATGGCGTTCGTTATTTTGATCAATTGGTTGCTTCTTTACACATCAATTCATCTAAAATGAAGATAATTTTGTTTTGGTAAAATGCACTGATTTATATAAAAAAATTTAATAATTTGCAAACATTTTGTTCAACGCCATAAATGTCCATGGTGAATATGCCACTTCTGAACAATTCACAATAAATTTCACAGATATGTTGTCGCTGTGGCTCCATAAGCAATATTTTAGGCAATGTCAATTTCAATGGCAATGACAATTTATTGCCTGGATGGGTCTTCTAATTTCAGTTGTCAAATGTCAGTGTAGAAATTACGACTACAGTCAAGTATTTTTTTCTCTTTAAAATCACTGTTTTTAATAATAAGAAAACTTTAATTCACTTACAGCCCTATTCTGCTATTCACGTGGATCGTATATTCGATTCACCCATTCGATTCTATTTTCACACTGCCTTTGCATTCTGCTATCCATCGGGTGAACTACATTATCCCAAACCAATTTGACATTCACGTAAACAGCTGTTCATGTCAAAATCTTGGATAAATTGTTTTGATTTTAATTTTTAATATGATTCATCTTCGTAATTAAATTTGGAAATGGACAGTATCGGACTTTTTTTTCCAATTGTAAACAGAGGAATAAGAGAATCATCGAACAGAGAGCTACGGAGAAATGTTAGAAAATCGAAAAAAAATATTATGGAACTGCCGGACGAAACGTAACTTCATTTATTTTCATTTTGAAATAATAATAAACCAATTATTTCAAAATCATAGGTTTACCAAAAACTTTCGGTTAAATAAAAGAGCATTTCCGTATGTATTGGAGATTGTTGAATCGAATCTTCCACCTCCGCAGCGAAATCATTCAATTTCAAGAAAAGAAAAATTCATTGCAGAAATTATTGCCGTAAATTGGTCTTTGTCGTTCTACCCCTAAAAATGTTAATAATCTATTATTTACAAACAAATATTCTAAATTAATCATAATAAATTAGTTTTTACTTACATTTTACTAACAACCAACCAGACAGACGACCCATTAAATGAAAAATCCGCTACATTTCATATGCGGATTTGAATTGTATAGAATGAATGCGTTCACGTGAATAGCGCAGTATTACCGACGTTACCGACTTTAATACAGATTCACTTCGAATAAATAGCAGAATAGTGATGAGTGTAAATTATAGAAAAATTCCCCCCTATGAATAGCAGAATAGGGCTGTTAATTTCTCATATTTTCAACTTTAATTTCAAAACCAAGCACAATTCATTCAAAATCGCGGAGAAACCATTTTGAAACAGATGAAACGTCAAAATTTATTGCCTCAGCGATGGAAATCAATAATTGCCTTCCATCAGCCAAGCAATATTGTCAATGCCATTGCCTAAGCGTCTCCATTAGCAATATTCAAGGCAGTGGCTATGAGTCAAGCAATTTATTTCCTCAAGTATTGCCAATGGAGTCGCTGGGTTAGCAACATGGCCGCTATAAACTATACAATTTCAAATGACCTTTTCTTCCAAAGGATAGACTTTTTATCTGATCATACGTGCTTTTAAAGCACACACACATTTAATTCTAAAATCTTATCTTGTGAGTTGTGGATTGAAATGATTCCAAAATTTGAAACAATTTATAATAAATTAAAAGAAATTAAACTCAACTTTTTAAATCCACTTAAATCAGGTTCAAGTTTTTTGACTCCATATAAAAAAGAAGTGTTCTATACTCCATATCACCATAAAGTTCTCACGATATGTTTTGAAAGAATGTCTTTAATTTGAAATCCAAAATGATTAACAAGACAAAAATGCCGACAGGAAGACATCATTAAAGTCACAAAAAAATTGGCAATATATAAAATTAATAAAAGACAAAAGGGGAACAAAAAACGTATAACGCCTAAATCCACAGTGTCTTTCTCACCAGCCGGTGAAGTCTTTTATCTCACCCACGTGCTCATTCGAGAAGTTCCTTAAATGAACAAGGAAATTCTCCAATCTCCATGTCCAAAACGTACGCAAGATAAATCCCCCATTGTATTCGGGATCGCGCTCGGCTTGGTCTTGTTTGTTTTTACAATGGTCCTTTCCTTGCTTAAAAGAAAACAAAAAAATGAAAGCAGCTACAGCTTCCTCTTTCCGTAAGTATGTGCTAATAAGCCACCACACCGTGACCACAAACGGCGCGGCGGCCAGAAAACATGAAATATTCGCCCTTAAATTTTTTATTCTGATGCTTGTTCAATATGGATACTGCATTGGACGATCGACCGACCGACACGACGCGACGACAGAAGTATGGTTGCGCATGGTGTGAACATGCTGAACAAAAACGAAAATATTGGATAAATCCCAGATCAATGAGGTTTCGCTTATCAAAGATTCCCTGCTTGCCGATTATGTACAGTACATATATGTAAGAAAAAACACAAGTTCCATTACGTACAGAGATTCTGATTATTTTTGAACCTATATGTAATATAAAATAAGTGCTGGTGGAGAAGATGATCGCTCTCCCTTTTAGTTGGTTTTAAGTTTGTTTTTTTTAGCCTAGCGAGCTCAAAAGGTTATCAGCGATGAGATATCTTTAGCGTCCTTATGGAAGGATGGTCTTGGGCATTTGACTTTTTTTTAATACGCCGAATTGCGATATTGCACGACTATAGTTAGGTATATATCACAGTAACAGATCTTTTCGTAAATAAATGAAAAGAAAAAAACAAGTATGCGTATTATTTATAAACATGTTGTGCGTGATGACAGACAGGAGAACAAGAAATACTACACATACTTTTGTACGTATGAAAACAAAATCAATAGAATACTAAAAATTAAATAGGAACATAAGAACCTAGGTCATAATTTTTGAAGGGCCTGTTGTCCCATTTGCGTGGGACGTAAGTCCCATATTTATATCGGGACTTTTGTCCCAGTCAAAAGAGACATTAATTTCGGCTTTTTTGTCATCGAAGCTAGGACATAAGTTCCAGAACCTAGGACATAATTCCCGAAGAGACTTTTGCTCCATTTGAGTGGGACATAAGCCTCAAATCCATTTCGGAACGTTTGTACCAGTCATATAAGAAGTTATAAAGTCCAAAATATATTTGGTAAGCTAGACACACCAATGGTATAGTTGCCCAAGAAAACTGGTTGACAAAAGTTCGGTAATTTCTGAATGTCCACATGTTTTTAGATTTAAAATAATTAACAGTAACGTGTATGAACAAATTTTTGGTGGGACATTAGTCCCAACCTTTTTTTTCGTTACTTATTTCCCGTGCGGAGTGGGGTAAAAGTCCCAACATAGCTGTGAGATTTAATGTCCCACTGAAATGGGACAAAAGGCTCTTCGGGAATTATGACCTAGGTTCTGGAACTTATGTTCTATCTTCGATAACACAACAACACAACGGAATCTATTGCAAAATGACCATTTTGGTTGATGTGTCGTTGAATTGGACACTGCAAGAAATTTATTTTGCATAAAAATTCCGCTATGAGCGAAAAATAATATGTCTGCTTGTTAACTGTACCTATAACTTCTTGCTACAGCTTACTACTTACCAAAAAAGTCTATGAAATTTGACACCAAATTGACTTCGTACTAAACAGACATAACCACCTATCAGCTGTAAAATTAACTGAAATTGGAAACAGTGTCGTCATTTAAAAAAAAAATATTCAATTCATTTTGATATATTTTTTTTGACAGCTGACCTCTCTATGTAGACTGACAATTCAGTGTCATGCTCCTTAAATACCTATATTCAAAAAAAAAAAAAAACATTTTATATCTGTTTTTGCCCACACCACTGTAACATAACAAAATCCGATTAAATTCTCAACGCGCCAAACTAAAATACCTTATGTTTGTTTAGCCAGCAAAAAAATGTGTTAAATCGTTTCCTTTAGATTATATCAATGCACTTAATGCCCGCGAGACCAGGGATTAAACGTTGTGCATTGCATAAAGTATGTATCTTTATCATTCTCCAGAGAATCTCAAGTATATATTTATATAGTGTGTTGTTGTTTGCAAGGATTTCCCTCACTTCACAAAAAAAAGGCAAGAAAAAAAGAAACAAAAAAAATCAAACTCTGATAAATATCCGCTCGTAAATTGAATGAAAGTGAAGCGTGGTGCGTGTGTGCATTTCATATGCCCACGCAAACTTTTTTCGTTCAGGTGATTAATATCCTCATCATATCGTATTTATATGAGAGGAAGCAAACAGAAACAACTATAAAAGACATAGCACATACATACATATCACGAACCTGCACTCTATGAATGCATTCAAAGAAAACAACCGTGTTAATCATTTTAGAACCTGAACGAACGAAACGAAGGCGACACCATTACGGTGTCATGTGAATTGCGTGGTCGATTCGATACTCCAAATCGATAACTTTTCCCCATTGAAAGATATACAGTGAGGGATTTACTAATGCTGGAAATAATAACTTGCAAAGCCAGGCATCATGAATTGGTGAGGCAATAAAATATAGGTTTTTTTTGACGGATAGATTTTGACAGTTCTTGGCGGCCATGTTGATTAATCTGTTATTTGTTTTTTTTTTTTTTAATTTTTAAAACACAAGTCAAATCACCGTGGCAAGTTAGAGACTCGAGCAACACACCGCCCGCTGCGACGCCGCCGTGCCATGTGCTCGTGACCGGGTTCTCGAGCAGTTAAAAACGGACCTTGATCTAAGCAACAAAAATCGTCTTCGACGAGGCACTTTTTTGAAGTTATATCTTCGTTTGAACTGTCTTGTCAGTTACATAACAAATGTCAGAAAAGTGACTGGATTATTTGCTGTGTTTGGTAACGTGAAATTTCTTGCGGATTAGCACAAATTTTCACTAAATTTCACAATTTGCTGTCAAAACCCATAGAAAAAAAACTCAGTTTTTGGGAAATTTGTTGAAAAAAAGTTACCAAACAGGCATATTATGTCTGCTTGGTAACTGCAACTTCTTGCTACAAGTTTCTGCTTGTCATTTTTTTCTATGGGATTTGACAGCCAGTTGCGCTACGTCGTAAGACGTGCGTCGTACAACGTTTGGAGTTACCAAACAGACATATTTACAGACAAAGCAACATGCAATTGCTGAATTACAAGGTTTTTTAGTCAGCATGTCAGCGTGGTTTTTTATTTAACACACTTGGTTCGCTGTCAAACCTAAAAAAAATGAATTATCCAAATAGACACCACCAACCAAATAGACACCACAAAGCGTTGCGATGGAAGTGATTATTACATACCGCCTGCACCTCATTAATAAAACAAAAACGGGCCCCATAAGAAAAACAAGATTAAGGCAACTATATGGTCTCCGATTCCGGCACTGGATTTATAAGCACAAAACCCATATAAATTAACTTGGCATGTCCTTCGTCTATTCATGATTTGAGGATTTATTAATAAAAAAATCATCGCGTTCTTACTTCGAAAATTAATTGGATATCGTTTAACACTCTAGTCTCTACATAATGCTCTAATGTGCTCGCACATACTGGTATCGAAAATTCGGAAATGTCGCAAACTGATTTAGAGTTTGTTGCTGGGTCATAATTTTGTCAACAGAATTTTTGTGTGTTCATTCTCTGTAACTATAAACTCATGTTTATATAAACTAAAAAAAAAAAGAAGAAGATAAACCATGAAACATCCTTCTACAAAAATTAGGTCGAAACACATATTTAGAAGAATTAGATTTTCTCGTGTGGAATTCTATAGAGAAGTGTTAGCAATCAAATCAATTAAATTAATGACGCTATGGTCTATATTTGAGTTTTTGATTAGATATTTGGGATTTTTTCTATTTTAGAAATTTATTAAGAATTAGTTTCAATATACTATAGAATTACTGATATACGCATTCTTCGTTAGAAGTATTTTTTTTTTTGGTTTATTTTCCGGCCATAACACTTTATTCTTTGACGTCCATCAATGAGTTTTGTATATTATGTATGCTGGTTGATTGATTGATTGATTGATTGAATTAGGTTGGGGCTAGGTCTATATATTCTGGCCGGGAGATAAAAGTAGTTTATTAAAGAATCTTATTTATCAAATTATATATTATTAATAATTTGCGTTTATAAAGATTGAGACATAAAGTTGTTGGAGTTGTGAGGTTAACATTCTATGTCTTTTTTTTTTTAAGTTACTAACTTTATATTTTTTAATAAAATAGCATTGCTTTTAATTTAGTATGAAACTGGAATGAATTAAATCCGAAAGTTTTTTTTTGTATTTTGTCTGTAAATTGCACATCATTGGGAATTTGACTTAACAACCTTGTTACTTCCTAAAGGAGATGCTCCATTTTTCTATGGAGCCTGGGCCCAGAGCGTACACCTATGAGACTAGTACCAAATGAAAGCTTACGTTCAGCCCAATCTATCTACTAAATATTTTTGAATTTCATCGTGGGGATTTTGAGATAATTGGACATGCAGTTGAGCGTCGGAAATGGAAAAAATCCGACATTTTTGCAAATAATTACGTATACTTCAAAAAGTAAGCACATAGGATAATGATTTAGGTATCATATGAAAGATCGTGAAAATATCTTTCATTTCATGTGAAAAACTTTTTTCAAAATGCCTTATATTTCGAAAAGAACAACCTAAAACTTGTTTGAAAGACAACATTTTCGATTGACGTTCGACAGCCAATATCTCGAAAAAATCAGTGATGACCTATATTTTTTTTTGCACCACTGTATTCCTTAATCGATAACCTTTAATTTGATATATAATAACGCTATCATACAATAAGTATATCACGTACATTATACACAATTCCTAAAAAAATTAACCAAAAAATATGTTCCACAGCAAATGCATTTTTTCATTTAATTTTTTGCAGTATCTACTTTTTTTTTTACAAAACATAAAAACAAAATACATATTGATATTACAAATGAAAAAAAACTAGTCTTCGTTTATATCAATTAAAATGCCATCCAAAAACAAAGCTGGTGCTATGCTTATTGTTTCCTGGTGTCTTGCATAGCCCAAATACCATAAAACGCTCATGACATGACAACAACCGACAGTACTCATTCCAACGTTACGATAGTAAGCTTTTATTGCGTTCTAACTATTAAAACGTCATCGAAATCGAATTCGCTCAAATCCCAGTCACAATCAGTGTTGTCACTTTACCACAATTGTGGTAGATCTACCTCTTTTCTCCAACATTTTCATAATCCACCACTTCTCCCCCGGAAGCAAAAAAATCTACCCCTTTTTGCTCGGCCAGAAAAAAAAAATAAAAACAATAAATAAAATATCTCCTTTGATTTTTGAAAAAAAAAAAAATCTTTTTCTCTGCACTTTTTATGCTGTTTTACCTGAATACATTTATTGGCTTTATCTCACAATGCTTTTTTTTACTCAATGTGAATGCTTTCATCTGTCATTTTGCATATGCGTATCTGCCTATCGTTTTTTCTTTTTTCTGCATTAGGTATATACCTACGTTTATTTTGTAAAAAAAAAAGTTCTAGTCTGCTTAAGAAAAATAAGTATATCCTACTTCCTATTTTCTTACTCCTAAGATTGTGTGCCTTATTTTAGAAGAGTTATATTAGCTGTGTTTTATTTTCCCCAAGATCCGAACCAGATTGGATTTGCTTACAAAAATACATGTATTACAAAAACAACACAAGATCCAACTTTGTTTTGAATTTGGATTTCCAAATCCATTTTGAACACACACCCTTAATTTGTAAATGTCGTAAGTAGTGTAAAGAAAAAAGGCAAACGGTGTATACGAATAAAAAAAAACAAAGGAAAAAAAGAGTTGGGTATATAACGTATGCCACGGAGATCCTGGGTTGTTTTATTTTCCTGATCTGATCTGGATTGGATCTGGGGGAAAATAAAACGCAGCTATTGTTTACTTTGATTTCGTACTAACGGTAAACAATTAAACGTTTATTGTTTTCGAAATTTTCTAGAGGAGTGGTCATTGGAAGTCAATTGCATTTCAAGTGAAAAAAAAAATTAAAATGTGAAAAATTTTATTTAAACCGTCTGAAAAGTAAGTTAAAAAGATTTGATTTTTCAAGCGATCATCTTAAACTTCTCCAATATTTAAATCCGGAAGAAATTCAAAAGGCCGGCAGCAAACAATTTTACCATTAATTAGAATTTTCCCATTCAATGACTTCATAGGACATAGTAAACAATGATAGGAGCCAGTACATGTGCAATTTAGCTTTCTTACCGCACAGTAGTGTTGCAGCGGAAAGAGTATTCTTTATATTTAATAAAAATAAAAAATAAAAACTAAATTTGTTTCCCTCTTTATTTAAATTAAATCTACCACGGAAAATCTGAATCTACCACTTTTTTTTAGCTTTATCTACCACTTTTTTTAAATATGAAGTGACAACACTGGTCACAATGATTGGAAAAGTGGAAGAGAACTTCGAAAAAAAAACGTTTCAGTAGTAGTGTATGGACACTGATTGGTAGCCCAAAGATTTCCCAGTCGTCTCATAACGCTCTAAAGGTCAATCTAAATAACCCCAGATGCTCTTCTAAATTGACCTACTGTTATTATTGGTTTTAACCATTTGCATAAATGTATTAAAAATCATTAAAAATGTTCAGTTGGGTTGCATTTTTTTGCAAAAGGCTTTAGTTTATTTTTTAAATTTTACGCATCTCATAATCCAAAACCAGAGGTCCAATTTTCAAAATATCCGTTCAACTACTTGATATGCTGACATTATTCGAAGAAGGAAGTGAACTGTCACTTGTACATTTTCTTTCGACATAACCTAAAGATGAAAGTTTCATCAATTCTTCTACCAATCACTGTTTTTTCGGTGTAAGAAGGCATTAAGATAGTTGATGATGAAGCCCAATTTCAGAGAACCAAGGAGTCCCTATACACAATAACGGTCCTGGTGTAGGTATGAGGGCAGAATAGCGTGGACTTTATCAAACACGAAGGAAAATTTGCTTCGATGCTTTGAGAGGAAGATTTCCCGGTGATTTTCAGTGGAGGATTAAATTGAACGATGAGCTCTATAGGGGCTATACAGCGATGACCTGATCAAAAGAAACTCTGAAAATAAAGCGACTGAGATGGCTGGGACACGTGAAGCATATGAACACTATGAGGCACCAAGTCAATGAGTTTTCGAATCTACCCCTGATGGACGGTGGGGAACAACCTAATGTAGAACAACCTCACAGTACACATATTAAAGGTAATATCATTAGCGTTTTCATTTTTGTTCAGTTCTGCGCATCTGTCAAAATCGAGGTATTATGGTGGTAAAATGGTGGATTCAGTGCCCCTTTCCTTGTCTAATTTCAATATTTTGTTGTTGTTTCTAATGATGCGCGTTGAGTTCCTGTGGTCACTCGAACAGCCATTTTTAATTTTTTGACATTTCCAACTTTAACCTGCACTATATATTACCTTTAATATGTGTACTGTGGAACAACCTCAACTAACTTATCCAAAGGGACTTCTTTGTTGAAGCTTGTATCTGTTGATGGGTTATTGTTGTTATTACGAATAGTAGTCATGATGATTGGAGAAATCTTTAATTAATTGCAAGTCATTCTTCAATCATCATGACTACTTTGCGTATTTACAACAGTAACCTATCAACAAATGTCCATTTCAAACAATAAACAACAACAAAATAAAACTAAAGAAAAAGAAAACTACATTACTAAAAAAAAAACCCCAAACAAAGAACAACTAAACTTTCACCAACAACAACAACAGAAGATTTAAAAAAGCTCAAGTAAAATGATAGAAAACAACAACACTAAACAACAAAAGTATTCGACCTGATGATGGAGTAGCAGCTCCGAAACGCGTCGTCGTCACAAAAAATAAAAAAGTTGTAAATTTTAAAATAAAAACTTAAAATAAATAAATATTTATATAAAAATTGTGTAACTGTTTATTATTTTATTTAAACAAATAAATTATATCTGTGATCCATCCTGGACTGTATATTGTATAAGCACCATCCAAAGTGAGTAAAGAAATTTTATTAATTTTGTCCTTTTGCTTTACATACCAAATGCAATGACCATCTGTCACATGATTCAGTCCAAAGACTGGGTCCTTCAGCTTCACTCCAAGCACTGGGAAATCTTAGAAACCATCCCCGAGGAAAGGCGCAGTATAGGGGAAAATCGCGATCCAATTGAGATACTTGAGTGGAAGGGGAAATCGAATTTGGCTTGATAGAATGGAGACAGTCGCTAGAGACCGATCTAGCTGGGAAAGCTTCTTGGTCCAGCCCTTTTTCACCAGACTATATATCCTGGCAGAACACAATGGAGCATATATATAACTACAGCAGAAGTAAAAGTTTACACAACTTCAAGAATACAAAAACACCCTTCTACGTAGCCTATCCTTCTTACACAGCAGCTATCATTATTCAGATATAATAACTTCATATCTATCTGCTAAAAAAAAAATACTCAAACTGAAAAAAAGGAAAACTTCCCACAAAAAATCACAATAAACTCAAAGACAACACAATCACTTTTCATTTCTTAACTAAACTTCGATTTATCTCATACTTTTACACAACTTTGCACTTAACGACTATACATTTTATATATTCAGCTTGTCAATGCTCAGATAGATTTTATATCTCAAAGATATTAGCGCCATAATCCATTCAAATAACAATTTGTTTATATTTTTGCCTGCCTCGGATTCATTCAATTGTGATATCAGATGAATGGCAAACCGCACCCTCTGTTTTTTTTTGTAGGTTTCCGCGATACCTATTCTGTATCTGGCACGAGATAAAGTCATCAAATAAGCAACATCATACAAAAAAAAAAAAACAAAGTCAAAACAACTAAAGAAGTATCATCATGTTATAAAAAAAAAAAATACTGTTCGCCCTCAGCATCAATGGGTCGATCAATGGAAGAACAATGGTCTTTAATTTCAAGAAGTTCCCATTCCCCATCCAACTAATTTTTTTTTTCTTTTTACTCAAAACAATCTAACTCACAATCAAGTTCTATACATCCCCTAGTGTGTTGGTCGTTGAAATCCAGAGATATCTTCCTTCTCCCTGGCATATAGTAACTTGTCTCAAAAGTTCCATCTTCTCTAAGTTCTTCTCAAAGAATGTTCACACGAATCTGGGTTAGACGGGCGGGTGATGGTATATACACTACTCAACTCAGGGTACTTCTGTGGCAATGGCATTCGATGTAGTCGTTGTCATTCTCGTTGTTTTGTCCCTCTCCAGAGTGACTTTATCTCCAGGCATGTTCAAGTAGAATTCCTTCAGATGGAAAACACATCTTTCACAACCACAAGAAAAACTCCCAACAACTCGCTTGTGCGTCCGTCTTCGTCGTCGTAGTCGAATGTCGAAGACACAAAAAAAAAGAAAATCTTCAAAACTACATAAGTTTCGGGAAGATGTAGGATACAGGCAAGGATAGGTGAACTATGTGTGAACGCTACGACCATAGATAGACCATAACATTCACACTCATTCTCTTGGTAAACCTCAACCTCAGAGTTCACATACGATGAGTACTATAAAACAATTCATGGTGTTTTCTATCGAAAGTCACGAATGTTTATTGTTCTCAACACCGAACACTGGAACTATATAGAAAATGTCAGGATAGGACAGGGTTCCGATGGCTGGAAGACTCTGGAGACCGATGTAAGTAAGTCGAGCGGCAAAGTCCCAATCCCAAACGACCTTAGAGTGTCGACAGAATATATAATATTGTGTACCTACACGATATGCATGGTGCAGTGGCATGTGGCACAGTGGTCGATGTAACCAACAAGCGTCTCGTCGTTTCCCGTCTCCCGTGGGTGGCTTAATTAAATCAACTCCAAGCAACTCCAGCTCCAGATACAAGACAAAAAATATAGTAACGAAAAAATAAATAAAAACACAAAAATCACATCATGCAACATGCATGTATGTAGTTGCATCCGGATCCGAAACAAACCAAACGGAACACACACAAAATTAGGTAAATGTGCGAAATGAAATTGAAGAGCATTGTTCATGAACACGTTTCGTTTATTTGGTGCTATTTGGTGGATGCACAACGTTTTATTCGTCCTCCCCGCCTTAGTTACTCGTGTTTGGTTATAGGGTTGCCAAGAATACTTTTTCTGTTGTCGCACGGGAATATTGGAAGATTTTATAAAATACAAATCTTTGTTTTAGATGAATTTCTAAAAACAGAGTTAAAATTTGAAAATTCGATAATTCTTCTTTAAAATACATAATATGTAGTATCAAAAGCACTAAAAGCTTTGTATACAAATGGTAACTTATAGAGGTTGCTACATCCCTTGAAAATGGATTGAATAATTGAGTCCCACGATTGAAAAGTGCAGTCCAATTGTATCTGCAGCTATCTATTTCAACCAGGCAGTAGGTACATGATCGTTAATGATTATAGAACAAGCCATACGACCACGCAAGAAAAAAATTCCAACCAATAGGATAGGCAAAATGCACCTTCACCTTTAACTCCCAAGTCCATATATCACTTTGACAGTAACTAATGTCAGAATGGTGTGTTACATTTGGTCAGTTTATATTTCTGAGTCTCAGAGATCTCAGTAATCTCACAAATATAAACAGGATTCCTCAGCAAAATGTCTCAGTTTTTATGTCAAATACAGAGGAAAACAAATTTTGGATTCGTCTGCTCAATTTTTGTCGGAAGAAAATTAGTGAGGACTCTGAAATATAAACTGACCAATTTTTTTTTTTTACATGAATTGTCACTAGTCGTGTTAAGGTGGAGTTTATAGCTACCTTATTTTCAGGCCAATTTCTATAAAATGTTTTTTTTAGGACAATTTTCCACAGTAATACGAATGTCCCATATTATATAACTCAGACTGAGACTGGCAACCCTATTCATGGTGGAGAATGTTTGATTTTTTTTTATTAGAATTTGTGGGTGTTATACAATCCAGTTTTTTGCTATGTGAATTCACACATTTAACATGCAAAAACTTTATTGTAAATTCTTTGCTATGCGGTTTAGCAAATGAAGATGGCAAAACATTGGGTTATTTTGTTTTATATTGTTTTATAACTCAACAATGCAAGTGGAACGTTTTTTGTTTTATAATTTCGTATTCGTAGTAGGTATACCTATAGGAAGTCGTGTTCGGAAAATAATCTGATTATTTAAGTAAATATTTGTTGTAGATTTACTTTTTTTTTCATGGAGAAAAAAAGAGATTTTCGATTAGTAAATCATGAAAGTTTCGAATGTCATGGTAGGTTGATACGTTTTTAATAAATAGTTTGATATTTTGAGTTGGATTAAGTTGTGTATGTTGGTTTGGAAGAATTATAATTCAGAAGTCAATCTTGATTTTATTAGGCAAATATCATTTAGCGGATACCCAAAAGAAATTCAAATATTATCACCTTAAAAAGTGTAGCTATTTTCGCATTGAAACACACTGTGGTCTCTGAGTGATTGGAAAAATTCTTTAAATAAATAAATAAATATTCAATGCATTTATTTGGTCGTTTTTGAAAACGACATTTGCACTAAAAATGCTATTTGTAAGTTTTTCTTAAACGCAAATTGCATAAGTCAAATGTTCAAAAACGAAAAACGAAATTTGTATATATTCAAAAGGATTACTTTAGATAACGCAATTTGCTTAATTCATATGTTCGATAACATCATTTGCTGCGCAGCACTGCAGAAAAAAATCGATTTGACCACCAAAATATTGAACAAATATTGACATGTTCGTATAAACGTAAAAGACGCTATTCACATTGGACTGCCTTCTCCGACTTTTTTTTATGTCTCTGTACTTTATCTCACTCCGACTTCATGGCTAGAAAGAGATGCCTTTCTTGGACACCTCTCGCCATGAAGTGGGAATGAGTTAAGTGTATAGGCAGCGTTATACTACGTTTCCACCGAAAGTTTATCTCGTTGAGATTTCGTAAATCCTATATAGTGTTTTCACCGACTAAAAAGATTATAAAATAAATTAACCTTGACATTTCCTTTAAAAATGCGAATGCTGTTTCATGTTTTCTTCTAAATTGGAAGTGAGATGGATAGTTAAAGGATGAAAAAAAAATAGATTCTCGAAAATGTTCTCTCGAGTACGAATAATGTACTCAGCGCAAGAGAGGAATAGGTTTGTTCGATCTGTTCAACTATTGGCCCTATGAAGATTTAACAAGATTAATTTCTAATCTACTAGATTTGAGGATTAAATTTGTATGGTAAATCTTTGAGATTTGAAGAGGATTTAGGGTAAATCTCGACTTAGGGGTCGGTGGAAACATAGTATTACCTTCGGGAAACTTTTGACATTCAGTCCTATGACAAGAGAATAGTGGCCAAACATTAGAATCCTTAGAATCTTGATGTTAAAGGAATAGAAAATTATGTAACTTTGGTGTTTAATCCATTTCTGGACTTCTTTAACATGGATCTTGGAGAGAGAGATTCTAATCATGTAAATATTATATAACAAGGATTTTCTTTGCTATATTTGCTCATGCTTCTTTTAAATTACAAAGCATCTGATAAATTTTTACCAAGAACCTCTTGTCGAGTTAAAAAACATTTTTGATCCGTAGAAACGATTTCAAACCTAAAAAATCAGTTCAAGCGCTGGAAGAAAGAAAAAGAATTTCTCAAACTATTAACATGTTTTCTATTTTTATACAAGATTCAAAGGAACAGGGCATAAAAGAAATGAGTTTGTTCCCTTCTGATCGGCTGACTTTCAGTGCGGAATACAGAAAACTAAAGTTTTGGTTGTTTTGTTGATTAGAACCATTTGAATAGCTGCTCTTGCAATTCATTGTGACATTGGAATCACAGCGGACAAAGTCATAGATAATGAACGTCCCTTATACTTCAGCGGACATTTTTTGGCGGAAACAAGAAATTTTGAAATATGAATTTGTAGCTAATTAAATACTATTTTCTGCACCAAATTTAAATTTATAGGTCTAACGGTTTTAATATTTAAGTTTTCAAATTATCTGCTCATTTTGATTTTCTTCCGATAACTTCAAATTTATTTTAACGGAAACTTGAAATAACTAAGGCTGAAAACATACTGGAGCTGCGAGCGTAGCGGAGATGCGAGAAGTGAGCAGAGCGACGAAAACAAACAAATGTGTATACTTTTGAGACATACTGAGGCTTCCAGCAACGAGGTATCAGTTTTCATAAGCATGTGTTTGTTTTTAACGCTCTGATCACCTCTCGCATTGCCGCTCTGCTCGCAACTCCAGTATGTTCTAAGTAACTAGTTATGCGTGCTACAATTTTTTGATTTCCGCATTTAATTAACCAAATTCAGATAACAAAATTTTTTTGATTACGAGATTTGTATACCTACATTCTTATACACCTACTAAAAAAAGACAGTAAATAATTTTTGTACTTACTTGTTTTCGTTAGACAAAAAATTTATCAAATTTAATACAAAGTCTCCCCTTTCTATACGTCACTGATGTAGGTAGGTACCTTTTTTCGTCACAAACATTACAAAAACAATTTAATTTCCTATCTCGATATTGCTTCTAAGCATTTTCCACTTAATTTAAGCCAATTTCACATCCAAAAAGGCAACATAAAGAAGTCAAATTTAAGTCAGCTTACCAAAAAAAAAAAAACAAATGTCTCCCCAATTGTCATCACTGCAAAAACTGACAACATGCAGTCAATTTAATATTATTCCCATCTTTCAAAAATTTAGTTTTATTTTTTTTTGTTTTGTTTAGTTGATGGAATGTAGCTTCTATCCAGCAATAAAATCGGCTTTTTTTCTATTCCGTAAATCCATTCGTCCATTTTAAAACTGCAAACTGCACAGATATGTATGTATGTAATTTTTCGTAGGCAACAATTCAATCGAATTGGCAATTTCCATCTGTCACTGTAAATCTTCGAAGAGCTTCCAGGAAGACCCAACCACGACACGACATGACAACTATAACTATACAACGCCCCATTGTGCATTGTGTGGTTTGAGTGCCGACTTTTCTTTCTTTTATTTTTATTTTTTTGCGTGATTTTCGAAACGGAAAATGCACAGTGGACTGTGGTGGAAAGAACTGGGATGCCCAATTGTGAAAGGTACAACACTGGGAAGTATTATAGAGGTACTGACAGCTATGGTGAGTTAAAGGCGTGTTTGTCAATTGACAAACGGTTTTGGCTTTTGGGATTCGCCTTTTTTTTCTGTCAATTTTTATTTTTCTTTAGTTTTTTTGTTGTTGTTGGTGTTTTGTTTCCTCCTAAACATCGACTCAGCTAGAGATGTGCAATCGTGCACGGTGGAACGAATGCAGCAGGCATTATTTCATAAAGTCCGCACATCCGTGTCGGAATCACGTCCTATTCTCTGGACGCTGGCCAACAACACTATATACAGTAGTCGCGATGGGTATATAGCTAGATAGTGTTGTAGTTGAGCTATTATCATCATTGTGGATAGGGTTGAGCTACAACTGTAGGTACACTGCTATACCACAACTGGAATGGTTGCAGTATCATCAATTTCAGTGATGCTGCTGAATGTTTTGTTGAAAGTTGTTATGAATTCAAATCTGTGCGGGAGGATACAGATGAATTCTCTATGCGACAACGACAACAGTTATAATATAGCGGACGGATGTAGATGGACAAGGTTTTCCGTTCCTTTTAACCAATTCTTAGAGGGCACGTATTGTTATCAAAAAAAAAAACGGGTATGGTATCTACATTTTTCAATAGATTGGTATGTACATTGTACATATTTGAAAAAGGAATTGAAAAGGACAAATTTAAAGGTTTGAAGAAATCGTTTTGTTTTTAAATGAAAAGAGGTTTGAGAAAGAGAAAGCTAAGGAAGAAGATAAAAACGACTAAAAATACAATATTGTTACTTTTGTGTGAAATTTTCGGTTGAAAAGAAATTTACAGTTCCAACATACTGACATAGGTGATGTTAGAAATCTTTTAAAATAAATCACTTGGCAATGGTCGCGTTCGGGGATCAATCCAAAGCTATCCGGATAGGTTTGTTGAATGAGCCCCAGGTGTTTTTAACATCATGCTGGGCGAATGGCATGGTGACCTGCACTTCGATGGGTTGTCCTGCTCCGCCTGCTACACCTGCTATACCTGCTATTCCTGCTCCGCCTGCTATAAGAGTTGTCTGGGACAATTTATCTTTCAACGCTGCATAGGCGGTAAAATATTTTGTCTCCGTTTCGGCAATCCTGCGATGCATTTCGATGTTGACAAGCATATCATCGGCCAACACGATCCTGCTTTCAGATACCTTCACCTGCGCCCAAGCATCCTGCAAGGCTTCAAGCCTAACCTGCGCTGCTGCCATCGTGCAATCTTCAAAGGTTGTAGACTCCACGAAGGCCAGCATCCTGCTTACCGAATATATTCCGGCATCCAACGTATATTTATCATTACGTTCCTGCTCTTTCTCCATTCTATTGACCTGCTTGCCTTTTTATTCTGAAAAGGTATAAAGAAATTCATATTGCTTAGAAATCATGTTTTCGATAATGCTTTAACCTGCAACATTATGTAAATAATAATTCGCAGTAGGTACTTCAATGTAAAATTTCCCAATATGCGATAGAAAATAAATGATAATAATTCGCAGTAGGTACTTCAATGTAAAATTTCCCAATATGCGAAAAAAAAAGAAATAAATAAATTGTAATATGTTGTAGGTAAATATAATAAATAAATAAATAAATAAATCGGTTGGCAAATTGTTGCTGCTTTCGCTGCCTTGGAATTTATACCCCTCAATAAAAAAATATATTCTTCCCTAAAAATATTTGGTAGGATTATACACTTCACTTCAGATCTCACTCGCAATATTTTATGTTGCTTCCTGCTTTTCAGAACTCAAAAAAGAATGATCTGAAATATTTTCCTGCTGCTTGCAAGCTTTCCTTCTCTTAAAAAACTAGCACCGTCGTGCTTTGAGTTTTTTCCTGCTCCTGCTTTGTCCCTCTTTTTTTTTGAACATTATTAAAAATTGCATTATACTGAAACTGGTGCATTTGCACTCAAGTTTCTCCTTCACTCCTTCTCTTAACTTTGGTAACTCGCACACAAGTGCTCTGAGTTCCACCTGCTCTCCTGCCCATTCACGTAGTTTGTCTCGACATATATTTTTCGCTCTATATAACATGTGGCGACTGGCATATTTTGTGCTCAAGTCCCTCCTTCCCCTGCTCATGCTATGTCTTGACAAACCAAATCACTTGGCAAGAAAAAAAAGAGGTGACAACAAAAAAAAAACTTGACTCAAGTAAACCAGAAGAAATTAAAATTTTCAACCCCTATCTCATAACGCAGCAGCAACAACAATCACCATCATTTTGTTAGGTTATTTCATGGGAATATTTCAATATAAAAATTCCTAATATAGAATTAAATTGGCCGACATACATATTTAACCATTATTATTCTCATCACAACAAGCACACCATGACAAAAAGAAATAATACGCTCACTTCGCTCATTCACATATACATACATATTTTCCTTCTGAAAAATATGATCAACAAGCACCCTGCTCCTGCTCACACATTGTCGCTGCTCATGCACAAATATTTCTACTCACTGAAAAATAAATAAAAAAAATCACATACACTGCACATAGGTATTAGGCTGTCGCCATCGGCACACATCCTAGGGAGATGCAACCGAGCAGGTCACTGCTCAGTGACCTGCTCGGTTGCCTGCTGCTCAAAGACTAAAAACTGCTTGATCAAGTTCTCCGAACATTCTCGGTCTTTCGTTGAGTTTTACATAGAATTTTATATATAAGTTTAAATATTGCTCAAAACATCGACTGCAGAGTTGCCATACTCATGCAGTTCGATACAGTTTTGTTGTGACAAAATAGCTGATGCAACAACTGAAAATGTTTGGAATAGGTTAGTGGATAGCCTATCTGATTTACCGAACGCAAGGAATATACCTACCACACGATAATCACCGAGAAAGCGTTTTTCAAAAATGTTGCGAAATGTCAAATAATGTGTCAGAAATTCAGTCAAATTGATTTCTGATAATTTTAAATTTTTTTTTCAATGAAGATTTGTACAAAATTTATAAAAGCGTATCCAAAATGTAGTAAAATGTCAAATTATGTCAAAGCCAGAAATTAAGTCAAATTTATTTCTGATATTTAGGTATGTTAAAATGTTTAAATACACCTGAAGATTTGTGCTAATTTTGTAAAATTGTTTCTTAAATGTTGCGAAATGTCAAATCAGGAATTTAGTCAAATTAATCAATTTGACTTAATTCTTACATATTGAAATGTTTGCATAACAGATTTTTTACCAAATTTATTAAGGCGTATCCGAAATGTTATAAATTGTCAAATCATTACCGACATCTATATCTATAAGTCAGAAATTTAATAAAATTGATTTCAGACACAATAGAGTGTTCATAAGAATGATTTGACACAATAGAGTGTTTATAAGAATGATTTGTAGGTACCAAATTTATAAAAACTTGTCCCAAATGTTTTGAAACGTCAATTATTTATTTCTGGCATGTTAACATTTTTCCAATATCTACAGATTTGTACCAAATCTATACAAAATTGTCCGAAATGTTGCGAAAGGTCGAAATCATTATCTAGGTCAGAAATTAAATAAAATTGATTTCTGACATGTTAAAAAATGTTCAATACCTACAGATTATTGGCAAATTTATAAAAGCATGTCCAAAATGTTGCGAAATTTTAAATTAATCAGTCAAATTGATTTCTGGCACGAAGATTTGTTCCAAAGTTTTAAAAGCGTGTCCAAAATGTCAAATAATTTTTTTAGTCAAAATATATCGTTTTGAAGAAATTTGTCTTTATGACGAGAGATAGAAATATGATAGAAATAGAAATGGTGGAAACGATATCGTCCAATCCTTTTCGTTTTAGATATGTACTTGATAATGACCCAGGAATGTATTGAATTGATTTCTGTTTAATATTTCCAATATCAAATTTGTAACTTTATAAAAGCGAGTCCAAAATTCGGTTAGATGTCAAATGATCACAAATTTTTGCACCTACTTTTAATTCTTTCTTTCAAATTTGGTACGTACAGAAAAATGAGATCTCAGAGGTAATTTTTTTGTTTTTTAATTTTTGTAGACACTATCAGATCTTTTTCACTATCAGATCTTTGGCTTAAAGCAAGCAACAACTTGCGACGAAAGATTTGCCAACACAAAAATTGTGTACACTGGCTCATCACTTAGTGCCGTGTTAGTAGTTAGTAAGCAAAGCGAACAATAATTTTCTCACTCAAAAAGTGAGCAAGCGAATCCAAGATTTTTTTGCTAAGAGTTTTGACAGCAAAGCTGATAAATTTTGCAGAGTCGAATCCTGTTCATGTAACTGAGATTGCTGAGATCTCCGAGATCTCATTTTCTCGAATATACTTATTCTATATAGAAATTTAAAAAAATTGCCAACCAACTTTTAAGTCTTAAATTTGAAATAAAAAAAAAAATATTTAAAATGGTGTTATTTTTTTGATGACTGCATTTGAATTTGCTGCCAGATTCTATTCAGAATTTGGACACTTTAACAAAAAAACTCTTAAATAATTGAAATAATCTTATGTAAATTCTTTTTGGCCATAAAACTAAGTTGTTTAACGGCTGCCAAAAGCGTAAATCTTCATAGCATATGAATTTGAATAAATAATTATTTAGAACTGTCATTTGTCAAAATTCTTAATCTGACTTCAGATTTTAATAGATTAACCAGAAGAAATTAAAAAAATTGTGATGATTTTTTGTTTGTTTTTTGAGAATTTCAAGATTTTGAGCTTATGAATTTAGAAGTTATGAGGGGTTTTTGTGTGATAACACACTTTCAGTTAGGCTAACAAGCTTTGGCACCATCATAATAATAATATTGAAGGTTTGGATGAAACAACAACAATTAGGTGAGCTACCACCAAGTTTTTATAGACTCCTTTTAGTGGTAGGTACTTTGACAATTGCATTTGAAACCGGCAAAGTTACTAGCCACACACAATTTGTTGTTGACTATAAGTTGTTTGACAATTACTTTCAATTGTCAAATTTCTATTACATTTAAAAATAATGATCTAGAAGTTATGTTTATTTAAATAAATATAAAATCAAAATAAAAAATTTGTCCTTTATATAAATATTATCTATATAAGGAATATTTTAAACCAAATTTGGCACAAATCTACAATTGAAATCACTTTCATGTGTACACTAGATGTAATGTTCACTAGTTAAATTAAAGAACATTCGTCCATTTTGACATTTCGTTCACATAGCATTTTTTTAATTCGTCGCGAATGGCCATTACATGTAAACAGAAACAAGAATGATTTTGCGCGAACAATTTATTCGTTGAATTGTGGATGGTATGTGGAACGCGAATAGAGTTTGATCAGATTGCATTTTAGTAATTAAAACGCTAATATTAGTATCTTAACATTAATTTAAATAAGTTTTCTACCATTTTGTTCAGTTTTTGTGAAGAATTTAGGATAAACCCAAACACTGCCATAATATGTATTAACAAGAGGAAGAGGAACTTTAACTCCCCACAATAAAATAAATACATTGAAATAAAACTTGTTGATTTGATTAAAGTTAGAGGGAGACGTATACTTTTGCGTCCCATATGGTGATTAATTTGTTCCTTTTCTCGTGCTTCATCGATGGAAACTTCAACATAGTTTTTATGAGCGATATGATACAACACATATTGGAGAATTTTTATTTTCGTTTTTTGTTTAACTCAATAAATATTATTTTTTTTTTTTTGTAATTTTTCAAATTGCATAAGCTTCTCCTTGTCATCTCGTCGGTCTCAGTGGTGATTAGTTCGAAACAATCAATGGGATTCAATATTTCGATTGCAATGGGGTTTCCGGGAATGCCAATCTATGTTTTTATGACATGCTAAAAATAAAAAATATAACATACATTTTTGCATATAACTTTGTTTATCTGGTTAAAACCATTCTGCATCTATATATGTGTGTGTGTGTGTGTGTGTGTGTAGTGAATATGAAATTGGAACTTTTTCCAGCTATGTGTCAATCATGTCATGTTTTTTTTTATTAGTTTTATAGAAACCCGCAGTCTATCCTCTTTAATGTTAAGCATATAATGAAGCCACGACATGGATTAAAAAAAAAAAATATTATAAACGAACCCGACAAGCAACTGCCAAAGTGTCGCAATACCAATGCGCTGAGATATGTATTTTGTCCATAATCATCCTCACCATCATTATCACCATCCGATTCGATCGTCATGATGGTCCTCATCATCGAATTCCCCCTTTGAATTGGCTTCGGAAATTTTGTTTTTGCTAAATATGGTTAGCATCGTTCTGATGGGTTTGGATCATGGGCGGAATATATAAATTGCTATAAATAAAGGCGAATGCTTTAATTGGACCTATGAGCCTTAGGTATGAGCTCGTGGTTTAATTTAACTCCCTAATGGCAGTAAAATGTGCACATAATTCCAGGTTTATTCCAACGCTGCTCTGTGTTGCAAACGATAATATAGAGATCGCATTTTCAGTCGTCCAAATTACAAACTACTATATCCTTGTATTGTAAATTAATCACAACTATTTATAAAAGTTCCCTTCAGCCCAGTTTTCCAGCACACATAAAAATTACCGATTAAAAACAACACAAAACTCGTTTAATTTAAATAACAAATATGGTTAATATACAACCTGTAAACTCACCAGGTTAAATTACACGAAGTTTACTGACAAAAAAAAATTATTTAAATCTACACAGTGATTCGGTTAAAGTATATACATACCAAATTTTACTAAACTACTTCTGGGCTAGTATGTTCAGATTCAATAATCAATTAAGTCAGTTAATGAAACATATAACATCGTTCATAGAAACCAATCTACTGAGAAATGTGGAAATTAATTAAATATAATTATTTGATTTAAGCAAGCTACTCGTTTAACATAATTACGATCTTCAAAATTACGAATCCTAAGTTTCTCCATTTAAATAACTTTTTACGTTTTTATTTTAAACAATTTATTTTAATCGAGTCGACTACGTTAGAATGACTTCTAACTGACTATTTAACATATTTTTTTAACCCACCGAAAAACGCTCTCCGTTAAAAAATATTATTCTTCTGTATGAGTGCGAAATCATACGAGCTTCAAATTTAACTCACCAAATTCTTTGCGTTAACTCGAGTTTAACTCCTAAACTCGAACAATTTCATGCTGAGAAATTGTGCCTTGAAAGTGTAAGTGGAAAAAATCCCCTTAATCCATCCCTGGATTGAAAATCTATCAAACTGCGTTTCATATTTTGCGCGCCTCTTGGCACATCCGTTTACTTAAAAAAAGAAAAAAGGCACTCTTTCTTTATTCACAACGATATAAATAAAGATAGATACCACTTCAGTGAAAGGGAAATGGTATCGAATTTGAGAGGGAAGCTCATCATGAAGCTCTGAACTGAAGAAGGTTACAAGTTCAAGTACCATTGGAAAACGAAAGCCAAATCATGCGGGCGAAGTATCAAACCAACGGCGACGAGGGTACGGTTACTTCACTACAACAAGGAAGATGTTTTTTGTCCGATTGCCTTCGAAACGCGTGAAAGAAGTACAAATTGAACCCAAACAGCAAAAAAAAAAACACGACGATAAAAAAGATGATAAATAAAAAAAGCAGAAGAAAAAACGAATATAATTGATCAAAGGAAGTGAACTTTTGAGTTGAGAAGCAGCAAAAAAAAAAAAGAAAGAAAGAAAAGTTAAAGAAGAACGTAATATTTTGGTGGTAGAAATAAGAATGCTGATTAATGGTAAATATATATGTAGCTAAGGGATGGAGGTATAACGTATGTTATTGTTGGTATACCTACCTACACCTAAATTGTAAGGTGTAGGTATATACTTACGTGTATAGGGTAAATTATCTTATTGAACTTTTTAACAATTTCCAACAACCCAGCAAGGTAAGCATCATGGAACAGGATAAAAGTTTTCATCTTATCAATTTGAATTAAGGATTTTTATCATCATAGTATAAATTGTGGGGTGAGAGTGGAACAAGAACAAGAACATATGTGTGTTATGCGTGCTGATGGTAAATAACTTGAAAGAACTTTGATTAGAGGCTTATAATCAAAAACAAGCGTGCTGATTGGTTTTCTTATTTTATTTATTTTCTGAGAAAAATTTGAAGACATTACTTATCTATCAGAAAATAGGATTATATAAACTTTGTTAAATGACAAGGAATTTAAACTTTAGATTTCAAAATTAGTCGTTATTTTTTGGGAAAAGTTTAAAATGAAAATTATAATTCAGGCTTAAGGTGTATATATAGCCAGGTACCTTAATCCTACAATGAGATCGGAATTTATCAACATTTCAAACTCAGCCTTACCTTAAATGTTGGGAGAATCAAATTGAATAGGTATACAAACAAATATGGGGGACTTTATTGGTAGAACCTGTTCTTTTGGTTAACAGTCCACCTTTTTATGCTCTATTCATCGTATTGCAAATTTTGATTAAAACCGATTCAAAAGTAAGCCTGTATCGTATTTTGAAATTTGATGCAGGTAAAATATTTATTTTGTTTGATTTTATCTACCTATACTACTTGTATATGTAGCTTTTCGATCCTATTGATTTTGAGCATTAAATAAACATTTAAAATGAATCATTTATTATTTGGCAGCAATTCGTCTGATATATAGGTTCAACTTAAAAAACTACGCTTGCTTACTTATGTAATTACATCTTTTTTGAAGATCGCGAAAAAAATGTTGAATTAATGATTGGGTAGAATGAATATGAATTCCTCCGATCATAATTTGCAAATGAGCTGGTACATAATTTTAACCAACGACAGTTTAGGGCCAAAGCCGCGCCGTTTTTTTCTCAGTACACAATTATAGATAATATATTGCGCAGTTTGTCAAAGTTAAAAGTGTTAATAAATTAAAATTTGGCTGTTTGAGTGTCTACAGAAGGGTACTTACATTGGATTTTCTCCTCCGACTTTTTTTTACTTCTCTGTATAGCGTGTTATGCTTACCTCACTTCCACTTCAAGGCAAGAAAGAGGTGGTCAAGTAAGGCATCTCTTTCTCGCCATGAAGTTTAAGTGGGAAAACGTACAGAAGACGTCAAAAAAAGTCGGCGGAGTCAGTGCAATTTGAACAATGTCCAGGAACTAAACAGTAAATACGCATCATTAAAAACAACAAAAAAATATTAAAATTAGACCAGTAAAGGATCGACCATTTTCCCAGCATTTTTCCCGTTTTGAAAGATGCGCAGATCTTAACAAAAATGAAAACGCTAATGATAATACCTTTAATATGTGAACTGTGGTCAGCTCCGTCTACTGTACTGAGTTGTCCATTCTCACTCATCACTTACCACTCCATACTCCTTCCTCCTTGCTCCTTACTCCTTGCTCCTTACTCCTTACTCCTTACTCCTTACTCCTTACTCCTTACTCCTTACTCCTTACTCCTTACTCCTTACTCCTTACTCCTTACTCCTTACTCCTTACTCCTTACTCCTTACTCCTTACTCCCTACTCCTTACTCCTTACTCCTTACTCCTTACTCCTTACTCCTTACTCCTTACTCCTTACTCCTTACTCCTTACTCCTTACTCCTTACTCCTTACTCCTTACTCCTTACTCCTT
Organism: Epistrophe grossulariae; assembly: GCA_929447395.1. Lineage (NCBI taxonomy): Eukaryota > Metazoa > Arthropoda > Insecta > Diptera > Syrphidae > Epistrophe > Epistrophe grossulariae. The sequence continues at coordinate 40,671,175 of OV839566.1, forward strand.
ACTCCTTACTCCTTACTCCTTACTCCTTACTCCTTACTCCTTACTCCTTACTCCTTACTCCTTACTCCTTACTCCTTACTCCTTACTCCTTACTCCTTACTCCTTACTCCTTACTCCTTACTCCTTACTCCTTACTCCTTACTCCTTACTCCTTACTCCTTACTCCTTACTCCTTACTCCTTACTCCTTACTCCTTACTCCTTACTCCTTACTCCTTACTCCTTACTCCTTACTCCTTACTCCTTACTCCTTACTCCTTACTCCTTACTCCTTACTCCTTACTCCTTACTCCTTACTCCTTACTCCTTACTCCTTACTCCTTACTCCTTACTCCTTACTCCTTACTCCTTACTCCTTACTCCTTACTCCTTACTCCTTACCCCTTACTCCTTACTCCTTACTCCTTACTCCTTACTCCTTACTCCTTACTCCTTACTCCTTACTTTTCACTCCCTACAACACATTGCATAAATAAATTGAAGTTAATTCAGGGCCAATTTTTTTTTGTATTCTTGAAAAAAAATAAATTCAGAAAAATATTTTGAAATCAAGATTAATTTAAATTTTCGGTCTCAGCTCGGGCGCCATTTTTCATATAAATTTTTTTTTAATAAATCAGCATTATCTATCGGACTTTTAAAGGAAAGCTTCTAATGTCCGGATGCCTATACGAGAACCATGTCTTATTACCTTCTTCATTTTATATAAATATAATCCAATGAAACTGCCCATCATTTCTTTAAGTAAACACAGGATAGCAGAATTACTGTTTAACTTATGTTTACTAACAATTTCTTGAGACATTGACAGACGTATTTATTATAATTTTTTGTATTCAGAAACAAGTTTACCTACTTACAAACAAAAAATTTAAATTATTAACAAATTTACTGAAGCTCAAAAAAAAAAAATGAAGTCCTTTAACAACTCGAAGCTTCAAGACATTTTTAAATAAACACCCATAAAATCTAAAAAAAATAAAAAACAAAACTACACAAATCAAGTCAACAATATTTTCTTAATTAACGACCAATCACTTAAAAACAAACTACCTAGACTTAGGTACATATTATATTCAAAAGAAAAAAGAAAACATCAAAGCCAAAGCAGCGCAGCGCAGCGCAGTGCATACTTTCAATTAACTCTTTCACTTGCAGTCTGTGAATTTGCATCCTGTAACTTTACGACAGGTGATTGAAAATTAATATGAAGTGTAAACATTTCCAGCGACAGCGAGCATTCAACGACGACGACGACTCGACGTCCAAGCAGACATTCAATAGCAACTTTAACGAGTAGTGTCAACACATTACACTGCAAAACAACCACACGCTCTTGCCTTCCTAATTAATAACCATCATTCAAGACAATTTTCCCGATAATTTACTCCAAAGTTTCATCATTAATTTTCTGATGGCAATGGCAAGAATGTCCTTTTGCCAGAGTCAGTCAGACTTTATAAAATTATACCAATCAGACATCACTTGCGAGTTGTCACATCAAACTGACATTTACCGATTAAGATTCGCATTATATTTATGTTCTTATAAACGTCATTCAATATGACTTTTAGAGTTCGAAATTTTTGAACGCATGATGGGGGGATGGGGGAACTGCTGCGTGTAAACTATGTTGCACACATTCAGGACTGAAAATATATACGTGCCGCATAAGTAATTATCATTTCATTTTATGTCAAGGATAATGCTGTCTCCTATAATACGATGTTACTGTTGGCTGCAATGCAATATACTGCGTGTTTGCCTGCATAATATGCAAAAAGCCGGTTGACAGTTCTCGCGTTTAATGAACGTCAGTCTGACACAACTTGAACAGTGTATTCATAACATTTTCTACTTGACATATAGAACGTGTACACTGTACATATAAGTATGTACTTATGCAGAGAATGCTGCACGTGAATCGGAATCGGAAATACGATATCTGTGGTATTCGATCGATTCCACTTTACTTTCGTGGCATAAAATTAAAATATTCGATTTTATGAGGTGAAAATGAGATGATGGTGTTGTGATGGTAATGATGTTGGTTGGTTGGTTTGGTAGGATAGGAATGTGCATGTTTTTGCTGAACGTATGACATCTCGAATTGGAATGGTTTTGATGGTAAAATTAAGTGGGATTATGTATGGACCAGCATCAGTGGGTATATGGTTTGTAAATGTACATGCGTAGGTATATTATATATACATACCTATAAAATACTTGATGGGAAAATGTTCTCTTGTCATTTTTCTGTTTCAGTTATAATATTATCTTAGTACTATATTTTTATCGATGATAATTTTTACTGAATTTTCATTTTAAATGCTTGCATAATTCGAAAAGAATTAAATTGTTTTTATTTTATTATATGTCATTTAATTATGGTTTGACACTTTTTGAATGCCTTGGAGTGGAAGAGAATCCTTCTTATGGCGCATAAAAGAGAATATAATTATTGTGAAACCACAACTGCGATGATTTATAAAAAAATAAAATAATAAAAGGATTTAAAAATAGCTTGGTTTGTGGAACTGGTTCTTATGTGGTATTTTTTTCTCTAGACCTCAAGGCCTCTTATCGGAGTTCTATATAGCTTTGTTAACGAATATTGCAATTGTCTGCGACTTAATGCTCGAGTCAGCGCAACGAGGATTTAATCCATTGTGCAGACAGTGGCATTGTGCGGGAACAGTTCCAAACTCTTCGTGTTTCCTCAAACTTTGAACGCACCCAATCTTCCAGTATTTCGAAATTACTGGTTATTGGTTCTTTCACCGTGGGGGCCATTTTCATTTTCATTTATAATTTTTAATTTTTTCTTGAACCCATTTGCCAGTTCCTTTTCATTTGTTTGGGTTGAAACAAGCTTTCTTCGATGTTCAATATTCTTCGTTTTTTTTTCGCAACTTTATAAAATTAAAATTACTTCCAAGAAAAAGTGTCATATTTTTTTCTGGACTTTTGATCGCACATTTAGTAAACCGTGGTGTGATGGTTAGTGCGCTGGACTGTCACCCTTAAGGTTGCGTATTCGATTCCCAGCCATCTAAAAAGAAAAACAGAAATGTTTTTCACGGGGTATTTGGGTTGAAAGGAATTGACAAATCCTTCAAGAGTATATCTTGTCATGAAAAAGTGCTTCTTACTTTAGCCGCTCAGATTCGGCAGAAAATTGTAGGTCCCCTCCATTCATGCCAATAATATGCGCAACGGAATGGTTGAGACTTGAGAGTTGTTAATCACTAGGCCCTCCGCCCTGGTTTTATACGAGCTGTCTTGCCACCCAATTTATTGTTTTATTTTTATTTACATATTTTTTCTGATCTCACATAAGGCGTTTTTCTTTATTAGTTCAGAACAGAGCCTGAACTGTCAAAAAAGTAATTTTGTTTTTTTTTAGCTCTGATCGTTCAGAGCTTCATATCAAAATAAAATGGCAGAGTAAACGGAGTTAAATTCTGAGGTAAAAAGGTGGGGAAGGTGAAACCATCTCTAATCATGACAGTTCAGTGAACAAGTTGTTTCATAATTAAATCAGAGAGCTCTGAACATATTCGGCTCAGAACTTTTCTCTGTTCGCTTAGACTCTGTTCAGTCTTCAGTTCTGAACTAAAAAAGAAAAACGCCTTACGACTTTACAGCGAAGCTTCAAACTTTTCGTACATCGAAAGAAATCAGGAACATTTTAACCACGTCTCACCGGACACATCTTGTTGAATGTTCAAAAAGACTGACCTCAAAGAGTCATATCATAACTTAAGTTATGACTTATGAGGCAATCTTTATCCTCAAAAAACTAAATGACGATATTTAAATGGTTTGCTCTTTAAAAATTAATCTTTCGTTATTCCGTTCCTCCAAACAAGCCGCATCGTTTCTCTATTAGCTTCCCTAAAATGCGGTATGATCAATCAAAATAGAAATTTCGCAACACAATTCTGCACAACTTCGATAAGCCTTCGCTTTATAACGGCTCACCTGATGCATCTCGACATCGTTTCCACATTATTTTCGCACAACTTTGTTAAAATTTTTGTTCACGATATCACCACACCATGCCACCAAACCAAGACCAACTAACTCATTCTGCGCCTCCACCATCCAATTCCATTGGAAAGACAATAAATTATAAAAAAAAAAATGAGTGTGAGAGTTCCTTCATATACCTAAAGAGTTTGTTGTAGAGGTAAGTTCCGAAGGAGTGAATGCATCATGAGGTGAGATGAGGTGATGCTATAATGCGCTATTGTAATCATAGATTTTCGGGGACTCACTGCCAAATGGTGGTCGGAAACGTGACGAAACCTACGCTACGTGTGAGTATTGAACAATATATAGATTTTTGTCGACAAAAAATAGATTTTTGTCGACAAAAAAAAAAAAAAAACGTGACATTAATTTCTTCACTTAAGATCAAAACGTTCCGATGGTAATACGAGTATAATAATGATGATGACTGCAACAAGATGAACTTTGACAAAGTCTGGAATATAAAGAACCGTTTTCGCTGTGTGTATATGATGTATTATGATATTTTTGAATGCCTTTCACTTGGAAGAGAAGAATGTGGGAATAACTATGATCAGTGATTAAATTTTGTGTCACATTTTATGGTTCTTGTGTTGTGTGGGCTACTGTTATAATTTTTGTTCGTGATGGTTGAAAAAATGGATTGGTTTTCCATTCAAAGATGTCGCAACACGATTTCTGAAAACATTTTGTTAAATTTGTTTTTGATCGATAATAGGAGCATTTTGTTGAGCTATAATGTAAAAATTCCGCAATGTTTCACATGAAGCCAACAAAAAATGTCTACCTGCCATTAATCTTGTGTTTTACAATTTCAATAAAACACTGCTGCTTTAAAATTATATAAATATGATAATATTACGTAAAATGAAGTATATAGGTAATTTATTTGACAGCAAACGTAAACAAAATAAAAATAATTATTGATTTAGTTTGACAACTAAATTGACAAATAAACTGGAAAATGGAACAATTTATGGAAAAGCTATGATTTGCTAATATCTAGCTGAAAAGAAAATGAACACGAGTTTACTAAACCATGTAATAGGAATTAACTCACGAGTTTAAATTTCCTATTTTAATTAAAAAATATTCGTGAAATAGTAAAATTAACGTTTATTGAAAATACTTTAAGAAAATCTATCAAAGTAAACAGAAATTCTCTTTAGACCAATGAAATAATAAGCATTGACGTTGCATTTTAGCCAGGACAAAATTTATTTGTTTTTGTATTTGGTGGGGCGTGGGTGTTTCATTATGATCATACAAAACCATTTTCGGGTTTGAAAGTCCTCATTTGGCCGCCACCAAGAGTGGCGTATAAAATTTTGTTAATTAATAAGATTTTGTATTTAATCCATGACTATAATCTAAGCTCGTTGCTAAATGACATTTATTAATATGGGCTTAAGTTTTTGAAAAAATCTTATTTTTTCTCAAAAACTTTTCCACAGTTTCTAATAAGAACAAATGTGAATTAGGTATTATAGATTAATTCTCATTTTGGTTTCTATACTTTCTTCTTAAAAACGGTTCAATTGATTTGTACATATCATAATTTTTATGAAGAAGCTTCTAATAAAAGTAAAAAAAAAGGAAAGAAATAGTTTTTCGTTACCCATAGAAATGCTGATTATTTCATAATTGGAAAGAGGCTATTAAAAAAGCTTATTTCCAGGTTCTATGGTGTCCTGACGAAAGCCACCAATTTTTAAAACACGCATTGATCAAAAACTCTGGAACTATTTGTTCTAGCGGAAAATCATTTTCGATGTTAAGTGTGATATTTTAATTTAAAATTTTATTTAATCTTACTTTTTTTTCGTTTCCTAAGAAGCTTACGTAAATTGTTCCCATAATAAAATAGAGCATGTAATTTCCGAAACGGTTTTGTATTGCAGGCTAAAATTACAGCTCTGAAAAGTTGACCGTGAAGTTGGGTTAATATATCTATTTACTTTCTTCGCCGAATAATTCTCGCAATAAAACCATGGTTTATGGGAAGTGTGACACGTAGCGCAATCTTATTGAAACCAAATAATGCCAAGATCATATTTTTGGTGGCAAATAGTCCATCCGTTATCATAGTGCAATAACGAGCGTCAATCACAGTTAAGCTCTGCGCAAACCCATTTGAAATATATACACCCTGATAATTACACTATCCCAAAAACCACACCAATCTGTTATTTTGAAATACGGGTGTAATTTCTGCTCCTCTACGTATTGCTCTTCAGCTCAAAGGACCATGGGCATTTTTGGCCCACATTCAACTTTGCTCAACAGTAATGAAACTTATGTCATATGAGGGGTATAATTTCAAAACTCTTCTATTCCACTTTTTTTCAAAAATGAGTTAAGTAGGTATGGGAAAGTGTTCTTTAGAAGAGCCCTCATCAATGTAATTATTTAGCTAAAATTTATCAAAAACTTATGATTTCCTATAGTGAAGTTTTTTTCAAAACTACACTATTCCCCTTCAAAATTCAAATTTTAAACTCAACTTAAAACAGTTTTTTTTCATTTTACTCAAAATTCTAAAAAGTGGAAAAGAAGAGTTTTGAAATTACACCCTTCATATGAAAGCGTATGGAGAGCACTTTATTTCATTATATGGCAGCTAAATTGAAATCGAGCGCAAATGTTGTGTTTTGGCACATTTTACAAAAAAAGTATTTAAAATGCAAAAAAAAAAAAAAAAAAAAAAAAATAAATAAAAAATGGCAACACCTGAATGCTTTTAAAACGCTGTGTTGGGCTTAGTTTTTCGATAAATACCAATAATTTTCCACGATTCAAGTGTTATCTGTCCTATCATTGTTCCCTATAGTTAAAAACAGTGGCGCAAAATTTTAAACAGTTCTCGTTTAAGCAATAAACCCGACTCTAGTTAAAACAGTCCTTTATTTAAAAATTCTTGTTTAAATTTTTCTTAATTTTAAACACTTTAAACAACTCTTCTAACTAAAGAACCTGTTTAACAAAACGTCAGCAAACTTTTGTGAAACACGCCTAATTTTGACAGCTGAATTAATCAAACAGAACGAAAAATTAAAAAAAAGAACCCAATCTGTAATTTTGCCGAGCTATAGGAAAGTGTTTCGAGATTTTAAAACGTTAAAATAGTGAAAATACTAAATAAAAAAGTGAAATAAAAGTTAACATAGTGAATACTTGCAATATTATAAAAAAAAACATAAAACAACATTAAATCGTATAAAAACACCTATAATATAGAGTTCTCAAATTTTTCTTTTCACGGGCTGATTGTGTCTCATATTTCACATAAAGTAATGTGAAGTGATGTTTTTTAGGTTAATACATTATCTGAGAATACTTTTCAATTGGTATTTCGTAGCATTTTTCTATAAAAAGCAAATTGTTTGAAAATAAAAATACACTTCAATCACGGGAATTAGCTGAACCCGATCTGTGAAAATTGAAATTCTCGTCCAAGGTAGCATTAGCTTTTCACACTCAGAGTGATAATTTCCCACAGATAAAGCATACTTTAAAAAGATAGAGAAGCGTTTTGCAGGTTTTAAAGTTAGAATCCCTCTTTAACGCTAAAGTATACTTTATGTCGTTTATAATTTACAAAGAGCCGACTCTCATTCTAAAGTTATTATTTAGAGCCGACTCCCATTTTAAAGTAGATTTAGAGCTACGTTAAAATGTTTAAAATTTTGCGCCAGTACTTCTAAACGAATAACAATGTTTTATAAGTTGTATAGAAAAGATTTCAGAACTTAGTTAACGTTAAAGAACTACATCTAATTTACCTAAATAAAGTGTACGACTAGATACGCATTTAAAATCGAGAGATCTAATATTTACTAATATGTATGCACAACAAACTTACACCCCTATTAAAAAATTTTTTTTAATTATCTTCTAGTTCACAAATCAACTAAAACGTTGATCAAAATTTAATTCACGAATTGAAATATTACTTAATAAACAATTAACTACTAATTAATGTTTAGTAGCAAAACTTAAAGAAAATCTATTACAATCAATAAGCACTCTGCTGTCGTCAAACAACCCTAAATATAAAATAATGATTAGCTATCTTCTAATTCATAAATCAACTAAAATAATTATACCTATATTTTATTAGTAGACAATCAACTGATAATTCACGTTAAGTTGTAAATCTTAACGAAAATCTACTACATTCAAAAAGAACTCTGAGCTAAAGACTATTTTTTAGTCTACATAAGTAAACTGTCTGCCAAAATGTCGAATTTTGCAAATTTTTAACGAAATTACTTCTTTTTTTTTTAATACAGTAAAACCCGCTTATCTGAAACACTTTTTTCATTCCCGAGTATTTGTCGACCAATTACTTTTAAAATTCTGCGCTTAAGGGAAACTTGGTTAAGTGAAAAACTCGGATACCTGAAACATATTTTCAGTTAAATTTAATATTTTTCATTGAAAAAAACTCTCTTAAGTGAAAACAAAATTTAATAGAACAGAACAAAAAATTTGCTGAACGCTTTTACTTCTTTTTTATTTTTCATCTCCACCAAATTTTCATCACGAAAATGACATTTGAATTTCTGATATGTCAGAACTCTTTTTAGAATTTTTTAATCCGCTTAAGTGAAATTTTGTTTCACTTATCCGAAATCGGCTTTAGTGAAATTTTTGTTCACTTAAGCGGGGTTCGTTTAAGTGAAAAATACGCTTAAGTGAAAGAAAGACTGACATTTTGCAGTTTCTCTTAAGCGGGTTTTAATGTACAATAAAAACGTTAAACAAGTTAAAAATATTTAAAAAAGTATATAGTTGATCGATTTGTCCCTCCGTGAACAACTCAGTTGATGATTTTCATTTGACTTTGCAGAATAATAATAATACTAATAGATCCTAAATAAAAAAGAGCAATATTTCTATGTGTGCATATATTAAAATTTGGGGCTTACCTCGTAGAAAATTTAAAAAAAACTCAAGTTTATGTTGTAAACTTTAAATAAGTCGATTCCTGTATATATACATATGTAGAGTGCAACTTATCGTATTTAATTCTTAAATATTCAAATTTTCAAATTCTTTATAATAATCTTTTTCAATGGTCATATACCTAACTATTTAAAGATTTTATTTTCTATATTAAATACAAAACCTATTTATGTAGATACACTTTTATTAAACAACACAAAGGCCACACAACATGAAAATGTAGAATTGAGTAGGTGTGGTGCTTTGAGCCCGCCATGACCCATATAAATGGAAATATAACTATACTATGGGTATATACATGGCCAATTAGAATGCAAAGCTTGACTAATAGCTTATTTCAATATAAAACCCCAAAGGTGTTAAATTTTCATGCTTTATAGTGTGAACAGATAGAATAAGTGTTGTTGATGGTTTTTAGTTAAGCCTATTTCAATTTGCATCTTAATCTATCATTTTGATTTTACACAATTACTTTCCATGAAAATTATCATTCAAGATCAATTCTTTCGAACAAAGTTAAAATATTTTTTTTTTTAATAAATTTTCGGTCATAATTTAGCATTATATTTTATTGTATTCAAAATTTTAAAAAATTCAATTAACTTAATTGTTTCTTTTCTATTTAAATGCTTTTGTTAAGTTTTATTTAAAGTGTTTTTCTGTAAGTTTGTTATTAAATATTTTTTCCAATTCAATTAACATCATATAAGATTTTCATAAATCATCCCAAAAGAAAACTAAACTAAGATTCTGTGCTGCCTACATATATTTATCTATATAGTTTATCAAATTAACATGAATATAAGTTTAATCTAATGCAAATCCAAATCCATATCCTTATGTTTTCTTTTCTTTTTTTTCGTTTCAGGTAAGATATTCGATAAAATGGACACGTAAGAGGATGAATATAAATCATAATATTTTATTTACTCTTGTAAGTGAATGAGGGGGCTAAAAGATGGTCGAAAATGATTTACTACTGCGGATGTGTTAAAAATATCAAACAAAAAAATTAATAATCATCGAAAGCATTTCTATGTCCTACTTTCATTATTTGAAGGAAAAAAAAAAAAACAAAATAGAAGCTATTCATGTTAAGTGGTGAGAAGTGATGGAGGAAAAGGTGTCTCTCAAAAAAACCTGATTTATGAAAAAAATATTTTAAGAAAATTAATCTAGAGTTTGAAATAAAATTAATTGCATAACACAATTTCAATTCATGTGTTTTGAAGAATTATTATATTTAATTCAATATTTGTTCTCATTACGTACCATTAACCTCAATAATTTTTGGCATGGAAGAATTTTTCATTGCACATTTTTTCATTCTTCAATTTGATATTACATCTTGGTCTTTCTAGTATAAGAAGAATCCAAAGATTATTGCAAGCCTATCAGCTTACCTTTAGGGGTCCCACAAGGTAGCCATCTTGGAACCTTACTACTTATTTATAATGTTTGTCCGGGCTAATCACAGAAATCACTCGTCCAATTTTAAATATTCTTTTCATTCATTTTTTTTTTCAAAATTTTGCTATTTATAGGGTAACAAATGGGGTATTAATAAAAAGTGGTATCCTATTTAAAAAAAAAATTCTTTTGTATTTAAATTTTAAAATGAATATTTAGAGAATGCACGTCCGAGATCACTTTGGGGTAGCAATTTTTTTAATAATCAACTTTTTATAGGGTAAAATCGGGGTAAACACTAAAAAGGGATACACAATTTAAAAACAAAATTCTTTTTGGGTTTGGGAAATAATAATTGTTGCTCTTCGAGATTAACTCAAGGGCTAATAACTAGGTATATTTTTTTTTAAATTTACCTATTTATAAAAACAAAAAAAAGTATCCAATTTCAAAAACGATTTTTTGTTTGAAGGGTAGAATTGGAATGGACTTCAAAGATAACTTTCGAACTGCGTTAATATTTTTTCCAAATTTAGCGTGGCTTCCATAATACCCATCGACGGTAAAAAAAAAGAAGAAAATAGAAGAATGCTTGGAACAGTGAGACACTTTTTTTTAAACCGTTTTGGTTGACATATTTTCCCTGAATTTTGGCATAAAAAGTTTAGTGATTACATAAAAAATAACCATATTAATTTTACAACAAAAGATTTGGTACTTTCAGTAAAAATGAAATAAAATTCCATTTATTTTGGTTTTCCATCTCGAAATTATTTATTTATTTCATTTTTCTTTATTCCAAGTCAAATGTAGATATCGAACAAAAAAGAAAACTATATCTACTTTTGCACGTTTTAAAGAATGTTTATCTTAACTCAAAGGGTTTTGAAGGGGCACAGCGATGTTGTTCGATAAAAGCAAGTAACATTTTTCCTCTCATAAAATACTCCAAGAGCTTAACTAGACTAAAAGTAATCTTGAAGAATACTACTAGATTGTTATGACACTAATTCTGACACATTTGTAATTTACAATTTCAAATGAGAAAATGTGTGTGGGAAAGTGTTTGGGTGTGCAGATTAAAATAATACAGAGTTCTTTAAGAATGTAGTCGATTTTCGAAAAGACTAGCTAACTTACGTGAATTTACTATACTAATTGTAAATATGTTAATAAATATTTTTTCAGTTCGTGATAGGGTTCTAAAAATTTAGCAAGTACAAATGTATGTACTAAATTTAATTAAAATTTTCAAAATATAGGAATTTGCTAAAGTTGCAAATTTTTGACTTTGTTTTTATATTTCTCTAAGTTAAACACAACTTGTTTATTTTAGCCCCAGTTTTTCATTGTGCGATCATCCTAGTTTCGGAGTAAGTACCGAGTTAACTCCTGAAACATAATATTTTGCAGTCAATTAAGATCCCAAGTTAACTCAACAAATTTGATGAGATAACTCTGCATTGAGTGAATAGATATTTCTGACAGATAAGCTCTTGACACTATTGAAATAGAAAGGGCGACACTATGTAATGGAATTCGCCTTTTCCATTGTGCTGCAAAAGTGTTGCCCTTTTTGTTTCGGTATTGAAAGCGTATTTTTCTATCGCTTATGATCCATATATGTAGATCATCTCGAAAAATCAGGTTTTTTGGAAGAAATATCAATGTGAAACTTGTAGTTTAGAAAATTCTAAAAATTTTTACAAAAAAATTGATTTTATATAAAATAACGCAACTTTCTCCCTAGAACGGGAGGTAGTGGGTTAGAAAATTGACCAATCGGACAATTTATGTTTGTGCTCATTTTCAACACATTCCTTATATCTCTTCTTCGTTTTTAATGCAAGAGATTCCTGCAAATACCACAAGAAAGTGTAAATGATCCGTTGCCTCTAAACAAAAAAAAAAAAAAAAACCTTATACTATTAGTCAATCCTCCATTTATCGCCTTGATCTTTCTAGACAAATTCTTTCTCACTTCATTTGAACACAAATAGCAAAGGAGCAATCATCCATGGCGATTCTATAAATGACATCCACATGCAAAATTACAAGAATACTCTTCGCTCGGTGCTTGTGTTCCCTTCACTTCCCTCACTATCTTCCAAACGCTATAATACTCCCCGCTGCTTCAATGCGCAATTCATGTGATATCTCTGACCTGGGATCAGGGATTAGGAGCGTCACATTCTCTGGCAACCTTTACCGATGGACTGATTGATTGAATTGTTCACGGTGCAGGGCAGAAGCTATTTCTCACTTTATGTGACATCGGTAATATAAATGGATGAGCGATTTTCATCAGTTAGACTGAGCATAGTGACGCCATCCACCAGTCGAGTAAGGTTGATTCCATTATATACTCGTATATTATTAGACGAGATATGATCTTGTTGGCAGAGGTGCATGCGCAAAACAAATTCATCCTCCAGCCATATAGAAGAATGTGTCATCTGAGTCCACCTTCTCATTGCTTCTCATTGGCGTTCGTCCGGATCAATTCAAAGAAACAACGATCGCTCTTCGAGGAAATGAGTGAACATTGGAATTCTATCTTCCAGCAATATACACTTGGGGTTTTTGCGCTATTTCGAATCGGATATGATGGATGAGCGATCTTTTCCTTGATCCGAATCTATCCATCCATCTAGAAGCTTCTTGATCCGTCTGACAGTTAACATCCATCCGCAGGCAGATAGTTATCTCCGAATGGATGGCCATGAAGACCTCATCGAGAATGGTGGAGGGGGGGATAAAACAGATGCCATGTCATGCAGTGGTAGATTCTAGTGAAGGTAAACCATGACAAGGAAATTATATCACGATGCTCTATCGCCCATTCCGCACTCCCGTTGATCCAATTCCCATGATGGAGGAGATCCAGTGCTGTACTGTAGTCGTCACCACACAGCACTGCCGCACCGGTTGCTCCCTGTTGATGTTTTAATTTATCTCTCCATGATCTCTCCTGTCCTGATGGTTGACTGTCTCTCATCTCCAACTGACTGTGTGTGTCGTTCAGGGGAATCACGAAATGACATTTTGCTCGGGCATTTTGTAACTAGGTGCTCTTAATCTTGAGGATGTCATCATTTCATTTAAAATTGATTTGAGGCATTTAATCTAAATGCTCCTGCAGGCAGTGAGTTTATAGCATGAATACTGGGATTTTTTGCTATACCTACTCCCAATCTTTTTCATAGTGAATGGAAATGGAACACATGCCGGTACCAAGGCCATTATTTACCTTCAGCGATTTGTAATTGTCAAAATGATGATGATCCTCGAGTTGGCACTTGGCAGTTTGTTTTTGACTTGAAGGTAGATCGGGAATTTTGATATTAATGGTCTCCGATAGGCTTTCATGCACATTGCATACACAAACATGTCAGAAGCGTATCCTTTTTTATAATGTAGCTTGCGGGAATTGGTTTTAATTAACTGTTGAGGAGGGCTACAATTAATTAAAAAAAAAACATTGATGCACAACAACAGAAGTTATGTTTTGATAGTTTAAATTGATTAATGAATTGTAGATTCTCTAGAGAAAATGAAGGAAATGATAAATGATAAAGAGGAGACGCAATTTCCTTGCAGGAGACATTAAAAAAAACTATACGGTGAGATCGGAATTCGGTAGGTATAGAAAATTTGCTTGTAGAAATGGGGAGAACGAGTCTAAGAGTAGCTATCGACTTAAAGCTGATTTTGTCCAGCTTTTTAGCTAACTAACAATATTAGCCATGTTCTCATACACCATTTTCTGCTACGAATTTTAAAGGACAAATCGAAAACCCAGTATTTTTTAACTTTTAAACGATGGCGTCGCAGCATAGCCTGTGGTAAAATATGAGAGGATTTTTTACTGTGAAGCGTCACTTGTGACTTATGCTGTGAATATTACACATATAATCCTACTTTTGATTTTAAATTCCATTTTCCATTTGCCATTATGTTTTAAAAATGATTTCGGGCAAGTGGCCGCCGCGGCTAGCTTGAATAAATTCCAGAGGAGAGGCCCAATTTTCGAACACTTTTTGCAGAAATTGGGGCCGTATGTCAGTAATAACGCGCCGAATATTCTCTTCCAAGGCGTCAATCGTCTCGGGCTTATCTGCGCAGACAAGCGACTTCACATAACCCCACAAAAAATAGTCCAGCGGTGTTAAATCGCACGTACCCGTTCAACCAAAAGTGAGCTTCATCGCTGAACAAAATTTTCTTGTGAAAATCGGGATCGATGGCCATGTCGTTCTTGGCCTATTCACCGAACGTGAATGGGCCACGACGCAATTGATGGTCGTTCGGTTTAAATTTTTGCACGAGTAAGCCCGCAAACCAAGATCCTTCCGCAAAATCTTCCATAAAGTGGATGGGCACAGCTCCAATTGTTGCGCGCGATGGCGGATGGACTCATTCGGGTCTTCTTCGATACTCTGCTCCACAACGGCAATAGCGTCTTCGGTGCGCACTGTACGGCGACTCTGAGGATGCGCATTATCCACTAGAGTAAACGTGGTGCGAAACCGATCCATGGTTGCTCGAATTACCAACTCTGCTGGGCGATTATGTCGACCGAATATTGGACGCAGCGCGCGATGCGTCGCGTGAACCGAACCATCATTTTGGTAATAAATTTGCACGATTTGCAAAAGTTGTTCAGGAGTAAGTCTATTCATTATGAAATGGCAAACCAAACTAAGCATAAATCAAGTGGCAGCTGTCAAAAAGACAAACTCCGACAAAAGTATTGCCAGATTGAAAACCACACGTCTAAAAAAACACCCTTTAGATTAAAAAAATGTTTTTTTCGAGAAATATTGCATTCGAGATTTTTGTTATCAAAGGGCACGGTAGTGCCCAGCCAAGTTCTGGCACTAAACCCTTTTTACAGGAACAAACTCAGGCGATTTTCGACCCCCTCTAACTTCAGTACCAATAAAGTCAGGAAATTCAAATTCGGAACATTTGGTAGGCTAGCCAAGCACAAGCACCACACCAAATTTCAACTCCTTAGCGTAAGTGGTTCCCGTAACTGACTCACTGACTCACTCACTGATAGATCATCAAAATTATGGAGCACTTCCCGACACCGCAGAAACTTGTTATTTCGCACAGCGGTAGGCCTGGTGGTGCATACGAAGGCAAGTTTTCTTTTTATTACTCACAATTCAAAACTATGTATTTGAAAACTTGACCAGTAAACCGCCAAATTTAAGTCATTAAATAATAAAGTTCTCTCATAATTTGGAGTTGCTTCAATAGTAATTTACTTTAAATATTTGATATTAAAACTATAAAGTAAGAACTTGGCATACTTTTAGATCTCACTACTTTTCACGGCTGACTTGTTACATTAATGTTTTTTTTATAGAACAACTTGGCTCTTTTTTTTATATTTTTGTTTTTGTTCTGATTTGAGATTACGTCATGATCCCAAAAAATGCATGGTAGAATTTATGGTGGGAAAATATTCGAAACGCTTTTTTATTTGATAAAAGTCACTTACTTTACTTTGGAAACTATGCCTACCTATTTTCTTACCTTACACATTTATTACTCAAAAAAAATATTTTTGGATAAAAAAACCAACCAAGTTTATTTGTTGACGATTTGTTTGTCGAATAATAAGGCTAAAACCCACGCATTTCAATCACGTGTGTTATAAGTCGCAAAAATTCTAAAAGATAATACAGTAAACCCCGCTAATGACTTAAGAATAGCCCGCTTGAGAGAAAAACCCGCTTATCTGAAACACTTTTTTTAATTTCCGAGTATTTGTCGACCAAATACTTATAAAATACTCCGCTTAAGCAAAACTTGGTTAAGTGAAAAACCCGGATACCGTGATTAATATGGCGGTAAAGGATCTTTATTTGTTATTTATTTTATTTTATTTCATTTTATTTTATTTTATTTTATTTTATTTTATTTTATTTTATTTTATTTTATTTTATTTTATTTTATTTTATTTTATTTTATTTTATTATTTACATCAACTTTCAGTTTTATGATGAGAAGGACACGAAGTAAGAGAGGAAATGAAAATAAAATCTACCCGGTCAACAGTTTGAGGAGATTTGTTTTGATATCCCTCACAGTAAAGTGTGTTTAACCAAGCTACTTTAAAAGGAAACTACAGAAAATTTCTAGGGACTATTTTGTTTCTTCGTGTAAAAGGTACAAGAGATTTTTAAGAAAATTAAAAGAAAACGTCAAGCAAAATCTCTGACTTAAGTTATTCATAGCGGCCATCTTTTTCGAGCAACATCATCTGTCAATTTTGTTGTAAATTGTTCAGTAAATTAGTGTATGCGACATTAAGGAAAGTTATATACCTATAGCGTTGAACAACGTAGGTATGAGCCTCAATCATCAAACTTTATTTTAAAAAACAGTGCTGCGTTCGAGAAGTGTTTTTTTTTTTCGCAAAAAAAAAATCATCATCATTAACGACAAGGTCCATATTTTTGGATGAATAGATCTTGGGACGATATACCAATCCACCCGAATTATAGGTTCACTAGCACCAATAATATATCCCTCTTTTAAAGATGTCCCCAATTTTAGGTTAGGTTAATTGCTTTCCCCCATAAAAAATAATTAACTAAATTTTTTTTTATTCACATTAAGCCCTCTCAACTATTGTTTGTATATGGATAAAAATGCAAGTTTTTTTTTTGGTTATCAAACATTATTTGAAAAAAAAAAAGAAATAAAATGTGACACCATTTCCGATTGTGTGTTTCCCAAAAGTTCTGCCTGCGTGAATAATGAATGCCATTAATTTAAATCAATTGTTCCATGCCGGCCGCAGTGGCGCAGGCAGCACAAACGTATATATTATATAAACTTGGCTTCTTGTTTTATTTACATTGGGGCACTAAATAAATAAAACAAGAGCAAAACAAAAAAAATATAAATAAAGTACTTATATATGACATTAATGAAACCATATAAGACAGAGAATTGTTAATATATAGGTATACGTTCCTATCCCTGCCGTGGATGCTCGATGGGATGTTTGATGTTGAAGAAGTGAAACTCCTAGATTTTTTGATTAATTCACCCCGTATTCCGGTTCGGTTATGCCGAGGCCGACAAAAAGATAATTCCTCCTTTTGCTTGAGATCATAGACTGAAGGCCTATACGATATTTTAAGATACGTACATCAGTTTACACTTGCAACAAATCAAACCACATGCTATGCCATGCGATATGCCACATGAACAATTGAAACTGATTAAAACTTTTTTTTTATTTGTTCTCATTATGTTCTCATTTAAACAAAAAAGTAAATCCCGCCACACGCCTTCCTTCCGACGAAGTGCGCGTCGTTGGTAATATTCCTTTCAAGATGGCGCTCCCAGCACCCTTTTATGTTTGCCTTCCACAAATTATATTATTTAAATCACTTGGCTTTTGTGATTTTCGACTTTTTTGATCCAATTAAAGTTTTCAGAATCAGCATGGAGTATAGATACGAATTTTGTCACAATGGCTTTGGGATTAAAATTACGGTAGCAAATCCCAGTAGAAATGCCACAACCAGCGGTAGGTCGGGTGGACAAAGTAATACAGAAAATGAAAAACCTTATGCATTCATCTTCATAATCTAATATTTATAATCGAGAACGTTTAAGATGCTTTAAGTGTCGGATGGCATACGTTTCGTCAGCCAGAATATCAATGATGTAGCATCATCTATACTTTAACCACCCAAGGAGTGTATATAGAAGGAAGGCGTTCCTTGGCTATCCCAGTGTGAACTGAACAACTCTGCACTCTGGTAATGGAAACACACCCACCCTTCTTCTTCTTAACGATTATGATGATGATGATGATGATGATGATGATGCTGGTGCGATTCATGCATTGCTATCGTTGGTCTTGGTTATATAGTACTATAGTTGCTCAGATGGTTCTTGTTCTACGTTAAAAACTACCTCTAGAAAGTGTGCGATGTACGATGTGCGTGTACAAGTTCGCTGATTTATGACTTTTCAAATTGTCAGTGACGGCGGCAGCGGCAGCAGCAACATACCCAACACAGTAGTCAAACTTAAGTGGTAGGTAACAAGACTTTTTAGTCTTTTCAAGTGCGTATATAGCAGTAGGTACTTTGTCTACAGTTAAGTGGAAAAGTTGCCCAAATAGTTTACGTACCCAGGGGTGGACTGAGTCAAAGGGCCTCCTGAGATTTTAACAAAAGGTTCACAAAATAGTAAAATGAGTAGAAGGAGTGAAAAAAGATTATAAACTTCGAGAACGACTATAAAAAAAATTTTATCGTTGTGTAATTGAAGCTAAAAATAATCGGCTCCGAAATTTTTATTACATATGTGTTCAATTTAACAAAAAATGTAACTAAATTTTGAACACATTAGGAAGATCCTGTTTACTGTTACAAGGCAAATTTTATAACTGATGTTTTCTATTTCGACCGAGACTTCGACAATACTCACATACTTTTCTATTCTGTTTCTGCGGACCTGAAACTTTGTTTGAAACCTTTCCTTTAAATGAACTGAAAGTGCAAACACTTTACAGAATATAACGTTTACTAAGAGTAAATTTTTGGGCCTCTTTAGGTTAGGTGGGGCCAATCAGCTAAACTATAGTTTTCGTTAAAATAATCTTGGGATCCGACAGCTTCATGCTTAATGTGGGGGCCCCTAACATGAGATGTGTGGGCTCTGAGATTCTTTTGGGGCCACAAAAGCTGTATATGTATATGTATATGTATGTATGTATAAAGGAAAATTTTCTTATAAACGAACATAAAGTTCTGCAGAGACTTTCTTACACTTTTTATTCTCCCAGGGGCCCAGCGGGTAAAATCCCGGTTGCTCGTTGGCCCAATCCACCCCTGTACTTACCTATGTGTATAGAACGTAGAAGAAGCTGATGCTAAAATACAACTTATTTTGTGTAAGTTTTGGGGTTTTATCTATTTGGCAGAAAAATTGAATTTGTTAAATTTAGTTGAAATATGAAATTTGTAGATAAGTATAGGTAAACATCATGAACCAATTAGAATAATTACCAGAAACTTGGTAGAAGTTGAAGGTACTTATTTAAAATGAAAAAGATTTTTTGAATTAACGGCTTGAAAAAAAAAATATTATTTTGAAATTGTTTAATAGATACTATGTTTTCATTGGGGCAAATGAGGTAATTTTTTTTGAAAATTTCCAAATTATCTCATTTCCCATACAAATTGACATTTCGAAATGAGGTAATTTGAACCAAATTTACACGAAATCATCCACTGTTCTTGTGCAAGGTTTCGAGAGGGTAGTAGAAGTTCTTTTCAATCACGTGCATCTATTGCATTTTAAGTGCGGAAGGAAGACCATGAGGTTCAAGTCTCGATAATTAATTAATTTAAATACTTTAACCTTGAAAATTGAACATTAAAATTCAATTTATAAATCTAGCCGATTTGCCTTTTACATTTTACCTTTATAATTAGACCTTATTCTTGGAGATCGGAATATAAAAACATAAGTTATTATAGCACCATCATCATAAGTACAAAGCACCAATTAGAATATCGTCACGTGAGTTCTTATTTGTCCTATACGCCAAAAACATAACTTTTCAGGAGAGCGTTTTTTAACTTTAAAACCATATTTTACTTATTTTTTTGTGCGTAATCACTGGGATTTTTTAATTTTTTGAAAGTTTGAGTACTTAGCCATCAACACGCATGTAGCCATTTGCAGTTTATGTTTTTGGAACATTGATTAAATTAATTTTTTTTAAAAAAGTACGTGAATTTGAATGAAAAATCTACTTCAGCCTTTTGACGTAGAACAAACAAGCACAAACTTGAAAATCTTAAAATTACCACAGACATTTTGTCCTATATTCTTCCTATATTCTATACTTCATTGGATATAGGACATTCAAGCTCAAAATTTACATAATTCCAAATTCCATTGCCAGTATAAAATTTGTACTACTGTACACAAAAAATGTATATAGGACAAATAAGCACAAAATTCATCGAAAAAAATTGGTCTATAGAACAAAATCACATTTTTTATCTCGAAAACTAAGAGATAGGACAATTCTGATAACACCAATCGAAAGAGCTTGTTCGAAAATATAAGATGGCATTCATAACTCATTTTCGGCCAAAATGGTCTGTAGGACAAATAAGAACTCACGTGACGATATGTTTTCGATTTATTTGATTTAAAAATAATAAAAGTGGGCGGGTTTTACTAAAATCACTTTCTTTTTTTTTTGCTCATAAAAACCAACTCTGAAAATATAATTTAAATCCTTAGACTCATTTCTGAAAGGAAAAAAAATTATAAAAGTAGGCGTGGCAATGGGCTTATTTTGAATAAACAAAATTCTATATTTTTTTCTCGCTCATGAGAAAAAAAATGTGAATATTTCATCCAAACCATTAAGGCTGTTTCCGATAAACGAAGAAAATAAGAAAAAATGGGCGGGGCAGTGTTCGGATTTTTCTAAAACTTTTTTCTAACTTTGATTCATTCTAGTAAGAATCAACTCTGAAAATTTCATTCAAATCATTTGAGTTGTTTTCGAGAAATAGAGCCACTACACTACTGTAAGGCTGTCCGCCTACTAGGAAATTTATTTGCCGGCCACTATTGCTGAGAAAAACTGTGCTATACCGACGCAACGGGAATAACATACTTCTTATCGAAATTTTTAATGGAAACGCCATTTTTTCTTCTGTGATGTTGTGGTTTTTTTTTTGTCCAATATTTTCGTGCTTGCAAAAAAAAAATACTGAAGTTTCGTGAGTATTTCAAATCAACTTAAAGTTGCAGGCAACAATTGTTATCAATTCACTGGCAGTTCTTTCGAAAAATGTCCACTCTCAACGCGAGGTAAAGAATTAAGCTACGATTAGATGGTAAACGCAAATGGTCAACGCGTTGACGCTCTGACGTCAAATTTTGTCCCAAGGCGTGTTGATCGTCAACGAAGAACGCATTGGGTCAACGCATTGACGATTTTTTGTGACTTGGTAATCGCCCTGTCAACGCAATTATCACACATTGACAGAAAATGCATTGACTGTATTCCAACGTTGACACAGCTGAATTTTTTATCAGGTCAACGAAACCTGCGTTGACCTCCATCTCAGTTTCAAAAATTTCTGATTTTGTAGAGGTTAAAATCGATCGAGATCGTATAGCTAATTGGAATAGGACAGATTTATAGCTTGACAGATAGATAACATAAGTGAACTTTGTGGTTCATATATTATATATATCGAATAATTCGTTCCAAATGTGTCCCGAAAGACATTTCAGGAGTACAAAATAAAATCTCATACATTTTTTTTATTTTTTAGAAGTTTTTTTATCCATCGTCATCGTAGCCATCATTCCATAGAATTTGACAATTTCCGGCTTGACAGATAGGAAACAAACTAAATTTTGACGCATATTGAATATTTCGATCCAAATGTCATTCAAAAGCTCGAAAAAGGCCCTTGTTCGGAGCAAAAAATGTAGGTAATCTAAAAACTTCGAATTTTTTAGAGGTTTTTTAATCTATCACGATCGTAGGCATCCTTTAACTGTATTTGACAGTTTATAGCTTGACTGATTTAACCTTTCAACGTCGTGTGATTGTAAATGCGAAAATTGATTGATTTTTGCTCTTGTCAACTCGACATTAACTTAACGCTCAAAGTTTTCGAATGTGGTCAAGTAGTTTGATCGTCGCATAGTTTAACAAGTCAACGAGTTGAAACCAAAGTAAAAGAAAAGCGTTGACACAGATAAAACGTCAACGCAATTTGGGACAAGATTGACCAACTGCTGTCACTCGTGTGAACATCAAAGTTTCATGCATTGACACGGTCTACATATTGACAATAAAATGATAATATTTTTGGGCACGTCAAGGAGTCAACGCATTGACCTTCTTATCATATAGCTTAACCAGTTTTATTTAGAATTAGAAATAATTGATCTCTTAACCAAAACTCCAATTATTAACTCTCCAAAATCAACAAAGGAAAAAATATCAAAAAATGCTTCCTACCCATCCCACATTCCGATATTTTATTCGCTTGGTTGAGTTCGTTCACATGGAAGCCCCTGTTACTTATACACTTCTAATCAAAGCTTTTGTCCTCATAATAGTATTTTTATTATTAAGTCAATAAATCAAAGAAAAATTAAACAAACACATTCTTCAGTTTAGTTGGACATTTTTTTTTTTATATAAAACCATAAGTCCCTGACGGAAGTCCTTATGGTAATAAATTCTCCTTAAGCAGTCCACCACTTCTTACACCCACTGTATTTACAGGAACTCATAATTCATATCAAAATAAAAATAAAATGAAAATGAAAATGAAAAAAAAAACTTACAAAAAACAATAATAAACCTAAACCTAGGTCCTTGCATGCAAACGACCAATTCAAATATTCCGAAATCACTTTGGCGTTATGCAGATATTCATTTAAACTCGCGTGTGTGCAATAACAAACACAGAATTCAGCTGCTGAAGCTGAATGTTTTTTCCGTTCGTTGTTGGCCAGAAAGAAGTACCTACCTTCGCGCCATCATGCTTATGTTTGGCATCATTGTTGCTGGTTGTTGACACGTGTGCATATAGCGTTGCGTGACGTGTGTGGTGTGGTGTGGTGCGTGCATCTTTCGATCGGCCAAGCGAAAGGCAACAATATTTCAACTAGAAATGGAAATATTTATGGGACACACACAAACATTACAAGTATAAGGGAGGGTGGGAGGATTCGCACTTATTACGAGCGATTTACGACGCACAATTCACACTGGTTGCATGCAATAACAACAAAAACATTCGATGCAGCAAGCGGGCTGAGGACGGCCACGATAGGACGGCATGGCCCGCCCTTCAGATCAAATTAGACGTAAAACATTGTTGAATATGTTTTTTGCAGAGGAAGCCAGGGAAGGTCTGGTGGGCAGGGTTGGAATGGGATGGGAATTGAAAAGGTTAAGTAAACACACGCGGTATACACAGAGATGATGCGAAATCGAAAGCAACTCCGTCAGACTGCCTCAGAGAACGCGCGTTCCCTAATTTCCTCTGACACTCTCGCTATATGACTTCTTTCTTTGTTTGTTGTTATTGTAAAACTGGTACCCGGACTCGAAGTACTCGATGTATAAAAGAGCAGGGGAGAATGAAAAATAATGAAATCGGTAAATCTGTGTACCGTACTTTGCTCTTGCAACGTCCTCGGGCTTGTTTACACTCTTCCTTCGCACACTGGATTAGGTTTTGCATTCACACTCGTCCGTCCGAACGTTTAGATGAAGCACCTCTGTGACCCCCGTACGTAGAAATGTATAATTAAAAAAAGGGTGTGTGGGAGACACGGGCACAGCAAACCGTTCAACCGAAAGTTAAGTGGCTGATTTTTTACACCATCATCCCCTTTTATAAGCAAGCGAAACACCAAGGGGTTAATAACGTAATAATTTATTGCTTTGTCTGTTTCCTCTTCACATCTTCACCAAGCGAGATGCACATTTTCCTTTGCTTCATGGCGCAAAATTCCCTATAACAGTTCAGAGTAATGATTCTGTATGTACCTATAATAATAATAATATAGCCTGTGGGGTAGGCAAGGCAACCCTTATGTCTTAACGGTTAGATGTCGTTGTGTGTGCAACATCCCTTGAACATTATAGTTTATATGAATGTGTCGGGTTCGGGTCGAGTTGGGGAAATACGCCTGATTGAGTGCAGTTAGTGCCGCAAGGAGCTTGTGCAATGCAACACTTTCGATTTTATTTGTGTTTATTTTTAGATTTTTATGTGATTTAATATTTTTTTTTTTTTGTGATTGTTCATTTTTATTTTCTCCTTGTCTAGTGCGGGAAAAAAAAAATATGTTGCGGTGAAACAGCTGCCTCTGAGTCTGCTGCACATAGTTACATATAAACGGCGGCGCGGCGGCGGTGAAAGTTATCGCACCCCTAAATGAGTTTGCTTGTTGGCATGAGAAAGTTTTTTTTTTCTATTTTGTTTGAATGATGATGGTGATGACTCGGATGCACCATTTATCTTTTGAACCTTGATTTACTTAATGGAGATAGATAAATGGGCCATGAGATCGTTTGGGATAAAGTGTTATTATATACAACAATATTAAAAGGAACAAAAGAAAAAAAAAAAAAAAAAAAAGGATTCGAAATCCTTGTGGGATTACAAACGAAATGGGATTAATAGCGATAGGAAAATTGGAATTGATGGGATTATTACTTTAAATTGAGTTTGGTTGAGTTTTTTTTTTTTCTATAGAAACATGTTTGGAAGCAGATTTTTTTTTACAAATACAAAGGATTTAACTTCGTTCATAAAATTGAATTGCCACTTGTCTGGAATCATAAGAGGTTAATGATCGGAAACCCGAAATTTGAAATTTATACTGAAAATGTCAATTTAAATAAAAGTGATTGTTATCCAATAGATATTTATGTACAAATTCTAGAATTTACCGGTAAAACTTTTAATTTGTTTTTAGAAATATTAGGCGTTTTACCCCGAGCGGGGCTAAGAGTAGGCCCTGAGCGAATAGAGCTCGCTCCGAACCGAGCGTGACCTGAGCGCACCGATGTATTTAAGAAAAACAACTCAGCACTGAATTATCATATGTTTAGTAATCTGTCAAATTACATGAAAATTGTATGAAGTTAGCCGCCATCAGCTTAGTGCTCGATGTGCTCGGTCATTGAACGAGCCACGATCGAGCTCTGAACTAAAAAAGAAATGCAAGTTGAGAGCTCGGAGCGCTCCTAGTTAAAAAGTAACATAGTTTTCTTTTTGACAGCTCAGTGCCATGCTCGGGGCTAAAAAATAAAAACACCAATTATAGTAAAAGCTTGAAATATTTTGTTGTGATCATTTATTCGGGACTTCAACCACAATGCATTTCATAAACGGGCCACCCAAGTTACTTTTGTCCAAGAAATTGGTTTGATACCATATAAACCTTTTTCAACTAGACAATAGACATACCCTAAGCAGAGCAATGGAGTTGTTTGAGCGGGACGGAGAACCCAAAGAGAAATTTAAAATCCTTAGAACCTAGGTAAAGCCGGTCACCCAAGACCTACATACTATTTCCCAAGAAAAATACTGTCGGTATAGGCAAGAGTTCGGAATGAAATATGAAAAACATTTCAGATCTTTACCAATGTTGCTAAAACACTTCCAGCTGATTTTTAACATACTCAGACTTCCCAATTAGAACAAAGTACTTTAACCTACAGTCGATGAAATAATATCAGGCTACATAGGAAGACAATGATGTCAATCAGGGACTTTAATTTTATACGAAATAAGTAGATGGGAACACCTGGATTATTAGATACAAACACCTGTATTATAAGATTCAAACGGAGCTAAGTAGCAAGAAAAAGTGGGTAGGCAAAACAGTGAACTACCCACTTAAAGCAAATGCCATCAAGTGGTTCACTGATGGATCGAGATCGATTGAAGGGACTGGTGCTGGTATATTTGGGCCAAGAACCACAATTTCCGTCCCGATGGGACAGTCCACTAGCATTTTCCAGTTTGAAGTCCATGCCATAGAAAAATGTGCAGATATAGAAATCTCGAAAGAAAATATCTCAACCAAAATATTGTCATTATGTCAGATAGTCAAGCTGCACTCAAAGCACTGAGTTCATACGCCATCAGCTCAAAATTAGTGTAGGAATGTGTAAATAGGCTAAACGAACTTGGCAAGAACAATATTGTCTCACTCCATTGGGTATACCTGGCCATGTAGGCATTCAGGGTAATGAGGAGGTAGACTCCTTAGCAAAAAAAGGTGCAATGACCCCCTAGCAGGGCATGAACTGTATTGCGGAATAGGAGAAAATATGATTTAAATCAAAATCAAAAAAGAGGAGGAGGCCAAAAGATCCAAATATTGGAAAGAACTCCCCAAGTTGAGACAGGCAAAACTATTGCTTGGAAACTACAATGAGGATCGTTTCAAAAACTGCATCAACTTAAGCAGGAACAACATTAGATTAGTTACTGGTCTCCTCACTGGCCACTGCATACTAAGAAGGCACCTGAACCTTCTTGGCCTGGAAAACAACCCGCTTTGCAGATTCTGCAATACTCAATTGGAGACGCCGAACCACGTACTAGGACGATGCGATGCACTTATGCATCAAAGAATAAAACACCTGGGAAAATACCAGGTCGAAGAGAGCGAACTACCCTCTCTTAAGATACTCCAAATACTCCGATTTCTCAAAGTAATAAATTTGGAGGAAGAGCTTTAAGAGGAGCAACATCTTTCAGATCAAGATGGGGGCACAATAGATCTGCAGGTCGCAGTGCATTATACCCCAATATACTATTCATTAATTCATAGATACAAACAGGCATGTTCCTGGACTAATCTATTTGGTCATCAGAACGTGTGCACCTGTGAACCAGCAATTAAATTGCCTTTCTTGGAAGATCGTTAGCATTTGTTAAGACTTTTACGATGTTCCACATTTTTGCTTTTCTCAAATTTTTCTCATCTAATACCGATTAAATTGCATTTATCCTCAGGTCGTGAAACGAATTGTTGTATCAAAATGCTGCACACTGCACAGTTCATCTTACATTTATGGTAATTTTGTAACATTCGTACTTAAATTAAATTTTTTAATTCTCAATGTTATAAAATCACTTTTTAACTCGATCCACTAGGTAGGATACCTTTTATGGTTTATCTCTGAATGGAACCTTAAAAACAAATATTTTGTGATGGGGAATATCTCAACTACCTTCTCATTTTGAAAAATTATTTCCCTGTTATTTGTTTTCTATAAAATTCACTTTTTAATTTATTTTTTTATTTTGTCAGCAGCTCTTGATGAAAATCCATTTGAAAATGAATACACGAAATTGAAGAACAATTTTGTTTTCTAACATTATCGAAATGTTTTCCCTTTTGTCTATCGGAGCTAAGCAAAAATCTTCACAAAGCAACTTATATTGATTTCCTACATTGAATCGTTTTTTTCTTTGCCAAAAACCAATTCCCCACGCGCACTATTTATACCAGATATGTCAATTGCTATAAAAGTTCATCTTGATAATATAGGAACACAGTTTTAATACTTCCGAATTGCCTATTTAAAGCCCTAAAAACCATCAACTTGACTTGAGTCCTCTAATTATTATCTGTTGGGATGCCATTTACCGTAAACCCGCACGTGATCAAAGGCCCCATTAGGGGTGTTCCAACTTTAGTCTTCATCATCAAAAAACTTATCTCATTAGGTATGTGTCTTGAAATGCTTCGATTTAAATGCTAAAAAAGTGTTGTTGTTTTTCTTTTCTTCACGTTTTTGTATCTATTTATCGCATCACATTATCATATCGGTGCCATCCATTTCCATTCATATAGAAACAGAGCTTGCTTTTGCTCTATGGAGTCATCATTATTCATCTAATCGGTGGCGGCATTGTTGCCCCCAAATCTGCTTGCCTCAACCCCATTCAAACACTATTTGCCCCGCAAACGTCACCATCATCATCATCATCATTGTATCGTCAGCATCATTGTCATCGTAGCCCATCATCAGCATTGTCATGATTGTCAACATTCCACCACGTTAACACTCTTCTGTCAGATTTTCGTCGAATTTTCCAATTCAAATACACAATCAACGCCCAAGTCATCAAAGGCTATATGCATAAAAAGGAACACAACAACTGTATATAAAAGATATGACATGACAACGAGGACGACAAGGAGATGATGGCATCAGGATATCAACCGATTTCCATGCAAATTTCCTGCAACGAAACCAAAAACTTTGCTCCAAGCATCAGGCAGCAGTATTCACAGCATCTCACAGATATACATATATACAACTCCCTACGCACTCCTATACTTCTCTTCATCTTTGGCAAGCAGGCGAGGCCAAGGAGGCGTTAAGTTGCTCAAGCAGAATTAATTATACAATTCAAAGTAGGTTCAATCCATCTCACAGTTACGGGGTGACAAGAAATTGTCAGAACCTGCATCCATGAAGTTGGTCCTTAACTCTTCTTTCGTTTTTCAATTAAAGGAGACGATATGATCTTTGTACAGTTTAACAACAGACGACCGACGACATAACAAGTCATTCATCATTTTTATTCCACTTTGCAATCAGGAAAAAAGTCGTGATAAAAAAAAAAAAAAAAAAACGTACAGGGTGGCCATCATTCATACAGACATCTATTCATCAATGGTGTTTTGGCCAAGGAGACTTTCTCGCCATAGACCGACACGCCAATCGACTTCTCGGCTGAATCTTCAATCAAAAAGCTGACAAATCGATGCAGGAATAGAAAATATTATGTGAATTTCACAAGGATAGTACTAGTGATGGTAGGCGTATATTATTGTCAAGTTCTTCCATTCTTAAGCAAATATATTTAGATTCTATTGCCCTATTGCACTGATTCATTGTTTATTTTCAGGGAACTTAATTACCGCCTCCTGCGAGGAAGTGAAAAATCTATGTCTAAAGTTAAAAAAAAGTGTTTTTTACTTTAGCAATTCGATTTTGGTTCGGTTGTGATCTGATTTCGGTTCGACTGTGATCTTGGATCGTTGAAACAATTCTTGTCCTGTCTAAATGAAATAATTCGATTACGATATGGCGCCAAATCGCAGGCCTAAATTGGAAGTCGCGAACTCCAATTTGAGCCAAAAGAATCTAGTTATCATCATCGGTGGGTAGCGCTCTCCGTTTCTGATGAACGCAATGTCATCGCCGTCATCACCTTACAATCCACAACAAACAGTACCGCAATTTTGCTTACCGATCATTCACCATTTATGTACATGTATTTAGGTACCTACCCACATGAACATGTATTTATGTACAATCCTTAAAACTCTTAGTCACTTGAGCTATAAAATCAATTACGTGCGACTCACTATAAATTTCATGTATGCGTGTGTATTCTCTTTTCCCTAATTACTTTACAATGGTTATTATCTTCCTTTCTTTCATACCCTAATTGGTTTATTACTCATTACTTTTTCCCTAATTTGCTTTTTCGATCCGTTCGATTCAATTTTGTCTTTTACGTATGTCAATAATGAATTTATTATATCTATTCATTATTTTTTATATGAATTTGTTACATAAATAATCTCAATTTATTAGTAAGACTAGGCATGTAAATCCGGCATTCAAATAAGAAGTCTACCGGTTTGGTTTTTCATTTAATGTTATTTTATTTGTTATTGAATTTAATTTAAGTGACCTCTTTGGTCGAAAAGAATATTCAAAACAAACAGATCATTCATTATTAATTTATCTACCTGTGAAATTATTGTTCTGCAAACAGTTGCTTTTTTTCGACCTCTTTTACTCGGATTTTTGTTTGTCGGTTTAGTTTGGTTTTCTTTGCTCACTATTTTTGTCATTGTTTGAAAACATTAAAGACGCCTTTGTCGTTTAGTTAAATTTGCCTTATATAAATTCGGTGCTCTCAAATCAAATCATACAAAAATACTTTCAACTAACAACAAATACACTTAGAAAAGCGGTAAGTTTTGTTATCTTTGTCAAAGTTTTTTGTGATTTTCAATTCAAAATATTTTTTTCTTTTAAGTTTAAAAATGTCGACTTCAAATCCAAACGAAAAATTCATCTTCAAATTTGATCAACATGCCGCCAGTATTTCCGAAAAATTGCAGAAACTCTACAAAGAAAAGAACTTGTTCGACACTGTTCTCACTGCTGACAGCAATAGCATCAAGATTCCAGCTCATAAAATTGTCTTGTTAGCATTGAGTGATTATTTTTGGGAATTATTTCATGGCAGCCCCACAACTACAACGACCAATGAAGTTGAATTAGAGAATATCGAAGCCTCATCGTTAAAATTAATAATTGACTACATGTACTCGGGTTCGATTGAATTGAACCTCGATAAGATTGCGAACATTTTACGAAGTGCAGTATTTTTAAAAATGAAAAACTTAATCGATGGGTGCTGTAATTTTGTTGAAAGAAATCTTAACAACAGCAATTGCTTACATTGGCTGCGCTTAGCCAAGGAAATTAGATTAACTGGACTTCAAGAAAAATCATCGAATTTTATTTACACCAATTTTAAGGAAATAACAAAGCAACCTGAGTTTTTGCTTCTGAATGAAACTGAATTGAAGGATTTACTATTTCACAACAATCGTAATGGACACTTGGAGGAGCAAGTCTTTCTGAGTTTAATGACTTGGACTGAAAATGAAAAACTAAATAGGGAACATTTATTACCAGAATTGCTTTTAATGGTTCGCTATCAGTTTCTCACGCCCAATTTCATAATTGAAAACAATACTTCGATTCAGAAAAGTATGATGGTCAGTTGGCTTCAATATCATTTGTCGCCGGAATCTCGAACAACTGAACAACAAAACTTCACTTTCAGTTCAGAGCCAGTGCCAGAGCCAAATACAAAAGTAGACATACACGGGTATTTCAGTAAGATTGCATTTTCTTCATATAAGTTCTCGAAAAGAAACTGAGATTCAAAGTTATAATCACACATCGAAGAAATGGTGCATCGAAAAAGATCACCTCCTCTTTCGATAAACAAATGTTCGAGTGGTTATTCTATGATTGTTATTGATAAAAAACTATTTATAGTTGGAGGGGTGGATAGTGCAAATTATCAACAAATTTCAAAAAGCGATGTATGCATAGACTTAGAAACTTTCAAATTGACCTACTTGCCACCCATGCGAGTTGCCAGATGCCAAAGTCAGTTGGCAAATTTAGACGGACATTTATGTGTTTTTGGTGGTTTCGAATATTGCAAATTTAGCACAATTGGCAACTTTATTGATTCAGTGGAGATTTTTAATTTTTCAACAGCCAAATGGAGTAAATTACAACCGCTTTTCAAACTGGGTGCACGAAATAAAATAATTGTACATAACGGCATTTTATACATTTTTGATTTTCAATACAGCTGTTTGCAGTTTTACGATGCCTCATCTAATCAATGGACTTCAAAAAATCAACCAATAGATAATAGCGTAGAAGACTTCCGAGTTGCTGCCGTCGGGAATTTTGTTTATGCTTTCTGTATTGGACACGATAACCGCTTGGAAAAGATAATTTATAGAAAACTAGTAGTTAAACGGTTTGATTTATCAAACTATACCTGGAGTGAGGTTGCCGAATTACCAAAAAATAGATTATTGCCAAAAATGGCTATAGCACTTGAAAATAAAATTTTAATTTTTAGTGAAGAGAATATCTTTGAATATAATCCCGAAACTAGAGAATTTACTACTGTCATCGAAAGTTTTCCATTTAATTCTTATAGTCTTCCATACTTATTATAATTCTTTTGTACTTTTGCAGAATTCACAAAAAAGAAGAAATACTATTTCGCATTAGATTTTATCTTTTTATCTTTATCTTTATTTTAGCAAAAAAATTATACATGTTTTGTCATTACAAAATGGCTGAATTGCACAATTTACATAGATATGGTTCTATCCTACCTTACTAATGTTAATTTATATACATTTTTTAAAGTGAAAAATTGATTAAATTATAGTCGAAGGAAAATTTACTAATAAAAACCTTCATTCAAATGAAAAAAAGAAAAAAAAAATAATAGTAACAAATAACAATATGGAAAATCTTAAACTAGAAAGTTAAATTATAAACAGATTTTTACAAACCTACATTTAATCAGAGATTAGAGAAGGGGGCGTTGAGTTGCGTAGCTATTATTTGGTTTACTGCAAGTAATATAAACCCCAATAAATATTTTATAATTGTAAAAAATAAATAAGTTAAACACAAAATGAATATCAACAAAAGAAATTTAATTGAATAAATAATAAATTAACTTAAATAGTATCATAGATCGAATGCTTTTAATATTATGTATGTATATTATAAATCAGTCTTAATTCTCTTATAAATAAATAAATAAATAAATAAATAAATAAACAAATAAATAAATAAATAAATAAATAAATAAATAAACAAATAAATAAATAAATAATAATAAACAAATAATTAAGAGTTGGACACAAAATTAACAAAGAGAAAAAATGAATAATAAATAACAAAAAGAATAATAAATAACAAAAAAGAGGAATAATAAATAAAAAAAAAAAAAAAGGAATAATAAATAAATAGGTGAAATAATGAACGATATGTGTGCATATATCCTTGCTAAGAAACCAAATTAAAAACAAGAGGGTTATCTGAAGATTCACAAGAATTTTTATATTTAGTGTTAAACTTTAAAATGCTAGAATGTACATATTCAATATTTGTTAGGTCATGTAGTTCTTGGGTAGAAAAATGCCGTGGAAGATTTAATATCATCTTTAAAATTTTATTTTGAGTTATTTGAAGTCGTTTAATATGCGTTTTGGCACATTCACCCCAGGCTGGTGATCCATAAAACATTATTGCTTGAAAAATAGATTTGAAAATAAGAAGCTTGTTTTCAGTACTTAGTTTTGACCGTCGGTTTATGAAGGGGTAAAGAACTTTTATGGTAACATTGACTTTTTTTATAATTTGTTGTATATGCAATCCAAATGTTAGTTTATTATCAAGAAGTACCTCAAGGTATTTAGCATTAGTTTCCCAATTCACCCGAGAACCACCGATTGTGAGAGTATTGCTTGGTAAGAGGCAAGCTTTCCTTTTACGAGTAAAAAAGACAGCCTGCGTCTTAGAAGCATTCAATTTGATCTTCCAATCGTTGAAATATGTTTCTATAGTATTTAAATCATATTGCAGATTGGTTTCTATTACGGAACCAATTGAATCTGATGTATAAATACAGGTATCATCCGCAAAAATACCTTTTTCACAAAAGCTTAAGCTAGGGAAATCAGATGTATATAAAATATATAAAATCGGTCCAAGAACTGATCCTTGGGGTACACCTGCTTCAATATTGAACATTTCGGACAAACAATTATTGGCAGACACTTTAAACTTCCTTGAATGAAGAAAAGATTTTATTATTTTAATCAGGTACAACGGAAAGTTAAATGTTAGAAGCTTATGCAATAGGCCATTGTGCCAGACAGTGTCAAACGCT
The DNA here is from genome assembly GCA_929447395.1 of Epistrophe grossulariae. Classification (NCBI taxonomy): domain Eukaryota; kingdom Metazoa; phylum Arthropoda; class Insecta; order Diptera; family Syrphidae; genus Epistrophe; species Epistrophe grossulariae. Next base: position 40,704,698 of record OV839566.1, read on the forward strand.
TTTTGTATATCAAGTAATATCATCCCAGTACTTTTTCCTAAACAAAAATTGTTTTTTACATCCCTTGTAATTCTGTGCACTTGATGAACTGTACTATGGAAAGCTCTAAACCCAAATTGTTCTTGGGGGAGCAAATTGTTTTGATTTATATGAGCTATAAGTTTAATTTTGATTATTTTCTCAAAGGATTTGCTTAAAGAGCTCAGCAGACTAATTGGCCTATAATTTAAAGGTTCACTTGCACTCTTACCTGGTTTCAAAATTGGTATAATTTTTGCTGATTTCCATTCCAATGGGAAATATCCTATTTTAAAGCAACAGTTAAATAAGTCTTTTAAATATCTTAAACCAGACCTTGGGAGATTTTTTAAATATAAATTTTTAAGATTATCAAATCCTACAGCCTTTCTTGTTTTTAAGTTTGATAAAATTGTTTGTATATCACCTAATGAAACACAATTTTCATTCAAATCTAACAAACAAGAATTTATAAAGTCAACGAAACTGCAGATTCAATCCTTGGAACGCTCATGTTATTAGCTACAGTATGGTTGGCAAAAAAGCTCTCAGCTAAAGCGTTAGCTTTCTCAGAACTTGAAAGCATGAGCGTACTGCCAATTTTTAAAGCTGGTATATGTGCTTTTCGTTTTTTGATGACTTTCACAATATTCTAAAACGGTTTGCTAGATTTTTCCAAACTTTTTAATTTTTGATTCCACAAATTATTTCTATAAGAATTTATCGAATCTTTTATGACAGAGTTAAGAACTTTAACTTCAGAGAGCAAGTAAGGATCTCTTGTTCTTATCCATCTTGTTCTTAAACTATTTCTGATCTTAATTTGTTGAATAATATAAGAAGGTAGTTGATTTGCACTTCCAACCCTTATTGTTTTTTTTGGTACAGCCTGATGTACACTGTCTATAATCGACGTTGAAAAATAAGCTAAGCTTTGGTCTATAACATTTTCATTTAATTCTCCTGTGAGCAGATCAGGTATATTGTCTAATTTATTTCGCATTTGTCTCTTATATATAGACCAATTTGCCTTTTTAAAGTCAAAAATTTCATTTTTCTGCTCTATAGGAGAGCAAAAAACCCCAATATTTACTGGAAGGTGGCCAGAACTTAATTCTTTTATTACCATAGGCTGGCAAAAAATTCCTGGTATATTAGTAAGGAAAAGATCCAAAGTGGAAGGATTTGAACGAATATTTGTAGGGTAATACGTTGGGTGAGGAGGATACAAAATATCAAACGAGTGTCTCAAATTTAAATTAGCCATTATATTACCCCATGTATTTGCCTTGAGGCAACCCCAATTTCTATGCCTACAATTAAAATCGCCACCTACTAAGAACAAATCGTTTATATTTACTAACTTTCTCAAATCATTATTAAAATCAAAACGTTTTTGTTGTGAGGCAGCACCACCTGGGAAATATGCCGAAAATATTTTTAACGATGATCCATTAGCAAAAGGAATATTAATACCTACATTCTGGATTATTTTAGTATCAACAGTTGGAATAACTTTATGCTGTATTGTTTTTTTCACTAAAACAGCAACACCACCACCCCTTCTCTCATCTCTGTCTAAACGATAACAAAAATAATCTATGTTTGATAATTTATCATTAAAGCTAAGCCAAGTTTCTGAAATTAAACCTACATCTATATCATATTTGCTTAAAAAAGCAAATAGTTCAATTGATTTACATCGAACGCTTCTAGCGTTCCAACAAGTTATTTTCAGTGATAAGTTATTCATTTTGTTGCATATAAATACTTAACAGCTAATTGTGCAATTACATTAAACTGATCAGCCTTAGTAATACATTTACCCAAAAGAGTAATCATTTCTGCTGTAAGTTTGACTTCTTCCATCGTGAAAAGATCGTTGACCTTATCACTTGTAGAATTAATATTATTTGTTGTTGTAAATGAGCTGCTTTCGTTCACAGCGATGACAGGTGGAGACACAACAGGAACATTAGAAACTTTTCTATGACGATGTTTAAGTGGGGGAAATTCGGTAGCATTGATTGTATTTGCTTGCACTTGAACGTGATGATGTATTGTTTGTAACGGTGGAGTTTGCCATTTGTTTTTGTTTGAGTATCTCTCTTTCATCTCAAAGAATTTTTTTCGACCTATGCATACGGGGTCAGTGGCTTTGTGAGTTTCATTGCAATTCGCACATTTGATGTTGTTGGAATTGCATTTAGAAGTCTCGTGATTTTCAGAGCAGATAGCACAATGAGTCTTTATGTGGCAATTTTTCTCACCATGGCCGAACATTTGGCAATTGAAGCACTGGGTAAATTTTTGTTTTTGTTTTTTTGCAAAGTCCCATTTGACTTGGGTCTTAAATATTGATTTAAAGTTTTTCTTAAGATCGACAAGTCTGATGGAACCACTTTTGAAGAAAAATAATATAAAACACATCTAAATATTGTTCGTGTTGTTTTTTAATTATTTTAATGTTCACACATTTTAAACCAAGTGAATTTAGTTCAGTTTGAAGGGTGTTAATTGGATATTCATCCAGACCAAAAAGTACAACTTTAAATAATTTTACCGATGGTAGATCATGTGTGAAATATTGCCAGTTTTTGCTTGTTAACAATGCACATACACTTTTATGAACTTCATCGGTTCCACAGTTTATTTTTATTCCTATATTATTTCTTAATGAAATAGTTCTCAACTTTCGCCGTTCGAAGCAAGGAATGAACACTTTCAGATGTTTGTTGTAAAACACAAATGGATGGGATTTTGATTTTTTTAATCGGGGGTGATGGAATTTCTTCCTCAAATTTAATATCCGTATCTGGGTGACATTGCAAGGGGGTATAATACCCATACCTATTCTTGTCTTCAGAATTCATTTTTCGATTCTTATTGCTGAAAGACAATATGTCTTCAACAAAAGAAGGAGAACGATTTCTCTTATGAATTTTGTTTGTTTGTATCTACCGCACAGAGAGAACGTCTTATCAGTTCAAAGAGCCGATTAGTACTGATTAGATTTTATAATATATAATTCACGACTGAATTCTACAAACTTCCTCGTATGATAAAAGGCTATAATAAAGTAACATAGCTAAGTATTGAAGATTTATAGACAGATATATATTATAAATGGTCTTATTTTTGATCATAAAAGTAAATTATATTATAACGAAAAGTATGAATAAAAGTCAGATACGGGTGGCGCACCAATTGTGCTACAATAAGAAATTCAAATAACTTTTTTTTTAATCGATGTATTTCATTTATTTTTTTTTTATTGGTTAGAAAATTAAATTTTATTTTAAATAGTTAGTTGTTTTTAAAGATTATAGACCGCAAATGACCTCCACGCTGTCCCACGCATATGCGGCACCTGGTCAAAAAATTATTCATTGCGGCCTGAAGAGTTGAAGTTGGGATCGCCTCAATTATTGTAGTTATGGACTGCTTTAATTCAGTTAAATTCCTGGGCTTCGTTTTATACACCTCTTGCTTGACATAACCCCATAAAAAGAAGTCTGGTGCAGTCAGGTCAGGTGACCTTGGGGGCCAGCGAAGAGTGGAGTTCCTAGAAATTAATTTGTTTGTGAATTTTTTGTTTAGCTCCGCCATAACTGGTCTGGCTATATGTGCAGTTGCTTCATCTTGCTGAAACCAAACGCTGTTGAATGGTATTAGTCTTCGGCGCAGTTCTGGGTAAAAAAAACTCCTTCAACATCTTTAAATAACGGTCCCCATTGACAGTAACGGTTACACCGTTTTCTTCAAAGAAGTACGGCCCGACAATACACCTTGAGGAAACTACGCACCACACAGTGACTCGTTCTGGGTGCAGTTCCGTCTCATGGAGCATTTCTAGATTAGACTCATTCCATATACGGCAATTTTGCTTGTTTACATTGCCGTTAAGATCAAAATGGGCCTCATCAGACATGAACAAACAATTGATCAATGTGTTGTCTTCTTCGGCCATTGATATCATTTTTTGGCAAAATTCCAGGCGAACAGGCAAATCCTGAGGGTTTAACTTGCTAGTAATTTGGACTTTGTACGGAAACAAGTTTAAATCGTCATGAAGTATCCGTTGTAATGACCGTCTACTAATTCCAATTTTCCCCGATAAGTTTCGGGTCGAAACGTTCGGATTGGCCTGTATTGCAGATGCTACTGCTGCGATTGTATCCTGAACCCGAACATTGGCATCTCGATGGTACGGCCTTCGTGCGATGCTTCCAGATTCGGCAAACATGTTTACAAACCTCATAATGGTCCATCTACTCGGGGGATTACCGCCAAACTCCCGCCTAAATTCCCTTTGGACGGAAATGACGGACTGCAAAGCATGGTACCGTTGCACTATCCAAATTCTTTTCTCCGTATCCCAAGCATCCATTTTTATAAATCTAAATAGTAACCTACAAAATAAAAAAAAAAATAAGCCGATTACTCACACAGAAAAAAAGTTATTACGTTTTATTTTTGTAGCACGATTCGTGCGCCACCCTGTATATTAAAAATTCTTTGATTTCCTTTATTTAATTTTTTTATGGCAATATAATTTGTTTCTGCAACAAATTTGTCTTCTTCTTTGTTTTAACTTTTAGCATTTGAAATTATTAAGAAGTACCTAAGCATAGCAAGAGCAGGGTCAACTGAACAAAAAATTATTGTGGCATCAATAAGCGCTTACTTAGGGAACGTGTGGTTATTCTGTTTAAAAAATTCTATGGATTGAAAATTCTGTAAATCTATTTTTCTGTGTTCCAAAATTCTGTAAGTCCAGAATTCTCTAAATCGTAACATTCTGTAAAATTTTAAATAGTGTATAGTAAATAATGTTTCTCTTTCAATTAATCTTACATTTTAAAATATAATACCGCCGATGTGGAACTTTTCTTTTAATTTCTTTTAAAACTTCCAAATGTATTTAATTTACAAAAATAGATTCTCAAAAATTTAGGTTGGAACAACACACATTTGAATAAGGTATGAACAATTTTTGTATTCCGAACTCCAAAATGCTGTATTTGATAATTCATGTCAATTAAAAAAGAAAAATTGTTTTGATAATGAAAAAACAATGCGCAAAATTTTCAAATACGGAATTTTGGAATCCAGAATTTTAGATTTACAGAATTTTGGAAAACAGAGTTTTGAAAACAGAATTTTGGTATTTACATAATAATGACCCCAACCCGCCTACTTAATATAATCTGCATAAAATCCCCTTCAATCTAATGCACGCAGCATTTAAAGGTATAAGTTTCAGAAATATCCATTTTTAGCATAATATTATAGGCTTTTCACACCAAGCCCAAAACAGGTTTTTCGGCAAAAAGTTTTCAAAAACTCGAAAAGCGTTCACACTGAACATTTATAAGTTTTCGTTTGACATTTCACAAACACCAACTCATCTCCTGCAAACAATAAAAAAAAACGATAAAAAAATCATCTCATTTACATAACACACTCACAATTTCTTTTGTCAGCAGAATTCAGCAGTTTTTTTTTACATTTGATTGAGCGCTGGATGTTTCGAAAGGTTTGAAAAATATGCAAAGACAATGCAAAAATAAATGACTGTATACCACTGGCTATGTGATCCTGGGGTGAAATCGGCTAGGGCATGATAAGTGATTGTCACATCAACCATAATCACATGTGATTGTCATTGAATTTTTCGTCTGGGTTAAGGTGATTCAACTCAATTCAATTCGATTGAATACTTTCTAATGACATTTGTCAAAAACATGGTTGCCATAGTGAATTTTCAAAATGTTTATAATGAGCTATCGAAATTGATGAACGAAAATGACGTCTTTGTGATATAATTCTTATATTATCTTACATTTCTGGAATGTACCTACTAAACTTTTTTGGTCACAGGAATGTTAATTTTTGTTTGTATGAGAAATAAACAAAGTTGTAATATTTTTGAAGGGTGGTGGTAACTCTAGTCGTAGTTCGGCAGATATGTAAAATTTTTCGGGAACTAACAATTACATTTTTGCTGTGATAGCTCTTTAGCTATCAAATGTGATATCATCTTAAGCAGACTGAATTGGCTTATTTTGACTGTCACTTATTGCAAAATTCAAAGTTATAATAAAACATTAAAAAAATGGTCCATCGAAAAAAGATCACATCCTCTGTCGATAAACAAATCGAAGCATAATAATTCTATGATTGTGATTGATAACAAACTATTTATAGTTGGAGGGAGTACAAGTGGAGCAAAGCAATGTTAAATAGTGTTGAATGCATAGACTTAAATACTTTCCAACTGACTGATTTGCCCCCCATGCGAGTTGCCAGATTCCGAAGTCAGTTGGCAAATTTAAACGGACATTTATGTTTCTTGGTGGTTTCGATACAGAGGACTGTTTTAATTTTATTGATTCAGTGGAGATTTTCAATTTTTCAACAGGCAAATGGAGTGACTTAGAACCGCTTATCAAACCCAATGTACGTCATAAAATATTTGGACATAACGGTATTTTATACATTTTTAATTTTCGTTACGGCTGTTTGCAGTATTTTGATGTCTCTTCTAATCAATGGACTTCAAAAAAACAACCAATTTATGATGATGTAAGAGATTTCCGAATTGCTGCCGTCAGGAATTTTGTGTAAACTTTCATTAATGGATACGAAAACCGCTCGAGTTTGAAAACTTGTTGAAAATTAGTGGTTCAACGCTTTGATTTGTCCAACTTTACCTGCAGTGAGGTTGCCGAATTACAAAATATGAGTCATGGGTAAAAATGGCTACAGCACTTGGAAATAAAATTTTAATATTTACTAAAAATAATACTGATGATAGAAAGGATATGTTTGAATATAATGCTAAAACCAACGAATTCACTACTCTCACCAGAATGTCCATCACAAACAGTTTTTGTGTTTTTACTTTCTAATTATAATTAATTTGGTTGTATAACCATACATAATCGCAGGTTTCAAATTAATAGAATTTTGCACTAGATTTTATATAAACTATGGACATAGGATTCAATCAATTTCATTGTTAACGAAAAAGAGTGAGTAAAAGTAAAAAATAAAAAATTATTTCTTGTTTTGAGTTTACACTAGGCTAAGCTAGGCACACATGCAAATTTGCAATATGCAAAATGACTACCATTAGCTTAGAGTGTGCACACATGCAGAAACTATGTTCAGTCCTCGATTTAAGCAATTAGCAACAAGTTTGTGTTTTGCTACAAACTGATCGATCACACCAAATCAGTTTCTTAGTGTTAGTGCCAAACAGAATTACCTACTTAGTACTTAATAACTGCGTTCTATAAGTTTCCTCTTTGAATGCGAAGTGTTTAATCTTTGACTTAACAAAATATTTGTCCCCTATGTGATGAAGCGTATAACTGCGTTTATATTCAAATAAATAATTAAATTATTTCACAAGAAACTTTAGTATTAGTCCATTTCATTTGAATGCCTTTTTAAGTGTAAAGAGCTAAGTATAATATAAGTACTTCACCAATGCACTCACTCACGTAAAACAAATTTCTTTTATTTAACAATACAAATAGCATGTGCAATGCATAGTGCAATGTGCAACTTTATTTCATGAAAAAGAAAAACAGAATAAATATTGTAAGTGTAAATAAACAAATATCTATCTATATATTATATACAAATCTTGTGTCACGGTGTTTGTGGTCGCAATTCTTCGAAACGGATCGATCGATTTTTATGAAATTTTTATATTTGGTTTGTATGAGAATAGGTCATAAAGTATATTTTTCATACCACTAGGTGATTAGGGTTTAGCCATACAATTTGAGCGTCCCTATACAAAAAAAAGTACATTTTTTTTGTGATTGAATGACAGATGGCGCTAGGTCCGCCTCATAGAACTTTCATCCACTTATGCGCAAGTCATTGACGTAATCTGTGCCTACGATCTGTAGCTCTCGCATCGATAAAACTGGTCGAGAAACGTTGGAAAATGGAAAAAAAAACTTATACGATTTGTTTCAATTTTCATCGTTTCTTGACTAATTTGAATGATGCGAGAGCTACATAGAACGTAGGCATTGCATCGAAAATTGGAACGGAGATAAGCGCGCCACCCGGCCCGGTTCATAATTTACATTTTACACACATAGAGCAAATGACCGACAACGCCAACAAGTACATCGAGCATTTACATTCGCTTTGTTTCTTCGCCTCACATTCGATTACGAGCCATAATATTGAATACGAACGTTTTTACGTTTCTTTACCGAATGACAATGCGCACCGTCGCGTCATTGCCGGCAGCATAAACGTCAAAGACACTTTCATTCAAGTCGTTTCATTCATTCTTCATTCATTTTATCGATCACACTCGATCAATTTTATCGATCGTTAAAACATTCATTATTTTTTATTTAACAGCGAAAATATTCATTAGAAATATTTTTAATTAGCAAAACAACGTTTGCCGGATCAGCTACTATGGGTGATTTTTTAAGAGGTTTAGAACTTTTTTTAAAAAAAAAACACAAAAAATTCGAAAAAATGAATAAAATATTTATTTGAATCGATAGTTTGAACCTTGCAATTTAATGTTTAAAGATAATTTCATGCAAATGTTGACCGCGGCTGCGTCTCAGGTAGCCCATCTGCTGAGTCCAATTTTGGCTTAAGATGATATCACATATCGGCCGGTATCTCACGAATGAATGCATGGATGTTGGCTTCCAGTGCGTCAATCGAAGCGGGCTTGTCCCTATAGACATTAGCCTTGACATACCCCCACAAAAAATAGTCTAATGGTGTCAAATCGCACGATCTAGGCGGCCAATTGACCGGCCCGAAACGTGAAATTAACTGTTCACCAAACTCGCCTCGCAATTGCGCCATTGTTTCGCGTGCTGTGTGGCATGTGGCACCGTCTTGTTGAAACCACATATCATGCAAGTCAAGAACTTCCATTTCGGGCAAAAAAAAGTTTGTTATCATCGCTCGGTAGCGTTCACCATTGACAGTAACGCTGCGATTCGCATCATCTTTGAAGAAATATGGCCCAATAATGCCGCCGGCCCATAAACCGCACCAAACAGTGGCTTTTTCGGGATGCATTGGTAGCTGTTGCAATGCTTCTGGCTGATCTTCACTCCAAATGCGGCACTTGTGCTTATTTACGTACCCACTCAACCAAAAATGAGCCTCATCGCTGAACACAATTTTTCGATAAAAAAGCGGATCCTCGGCCAGCTTTCCAAGAGCCCATTCACCAAAAATTCGGCATTGTGGTAGGTCGGCTGGCTTTAGTTCTTGCACCAGCTGTATCTTAAAAGGCTTTACGCCCAAATCCTTCCGCAAAATTTTCCACGTAGTGCTGTAACAAAGGCCTAACTGCTGGGAACGGCGCCGAATCGACATTTCGCGGTCTTCTGTCACAGTAGCTGATACGGCCGCAATATTTTCTTCACTACGCACAGTACGTAAACGTGTTGGTGGTTTAATGTCCAACAAAGTAAATTTGGTGCGAAATTTGGTCACAATCTTCCGAATAGACTGCTCAGAAGGTCGAGAATGCCGACCATAAAATGGAAGCAGCGCGCGATGAACATTTGATAGTAAAATTCAATAATTTGCAAGCGTTGTTCATTTGTAAGACGATCCATGGTTAAATTGCAAACCAAACTGAAGCTGTTTGACAGTGACACAAGGTACTAAACACACGTCAGCTGTCAAAACCAGTGTTGCCAAAACCAAACCAGCTAAAAAATCACCCGTTACTTTTATAAAATTCAAAACCATTTTATTAAATCTAAACGAGATCAATTTTCGATGGAATCATCTATCTATAAATAAGAAAATTATAGCTGCATTTTATTATTCACATGATCTGATCTGGATCAGATCTTCACAATAAAACAAAACAGGGGTGGAATCTTGTAAGGTAATTTGCAATAAGTGACAGTCAAAATAAGCCAATTCAGTCTGCTTAAGATGATATCACATTTGATAGCTAAAGAGCTATCACAGCAAAAATGTAATTGTTAGTTCCCGAAAAATTTTACATATCTGCCGAACTACGACTAGAGTTACCACCACCCTTCAAAAATATTACAACTTTGTTTATTTCTCATACAAACAAAAATTAACATTCCTGTGACCAAAAAAGTTTAGTAGGTACATTCCAGAAATGTAAGATAATATAAGAATTATATCACAAAGACGTCATTTTCGTTCATCAATTTCGATAGCTCATTATAAACATTTTGAAAATTCACTATGGCAACCATGTTTTTGACAAATGTCATTAGAAAGTATTCAATCGAATTGAATTGAGTTGAATCACCTTAACCCAGACGAAAAATTCAATGACAATCACATGTGATTATGGTTGATGTGACAATCACTTATCATGCCCTAGCCGATTTCACCCCAGGATCACATAGCCAGTGGTATACAGTCATTTATTTTTGCATTGTCTTTGCATATTTTTCAAACCTTTCGAAACATCCAGCGCTCAATCAAATGTAAAAAAAAACTGCTGAATTCTGCTGACAAAAGAAATTGTGAGTGTGTTATGTAAATGAGATGATTTTTTTATCGTTTTTTTTTATTGTTTGCAGGAGATGAGTTGGTGTTTGTGAAATGTCAAACGAAAACTTATAAATGTTCAGTGTGAACGCTTTTCGAGTTTTTGAAAACTTTTTGCCGAAAAACCTGTTTTGGGCTTGGTGTGAAAAGCCTATAATATTATGCTAAAAATGGATATTTCTGAAACTTATACCTTTAAATGCTGCGTGCATTAGATTGAAGGGGATTTTATGCAGATTATATTAAGTAGGCGGGTTGGGGTCATTATTATGTAAATACCAAAATTCTGTTTTCAAAACTCTGTTTTCCAAAATTCTGTAAATCTAAAATTCTGGATTCCAAAATTCTGTATTTGAAAATTTTGCGCATTGTTTTTTCATTATCAAAACAATTTTTCTTTTTTAATTGACATGAATTTTCAAATACAGCATTTTGGAGTTCAGAATACAAAAATTGTTCATACCTAATTCAAATTTGTTAACATAATTTCCAACCTGTATTTTTGAAAATCTGTTTTTGTAAATTAAATACCTTAGAGTCACATTTGGAAGTTTTAAATGAAATTAAAAGAAAAGTTCCACATATTATATTTTAAAATGTAAGATTAATTGACAAACATTATTTACTATAGACTATTTAAAATTTTACAGAATTTTCGATTTACAGAATTCTGGATTTACAGAATTTTGGAACACAGAATAATAGATTTACAGAATTTTCAATACATTTATAGAATTTAGTTCATATAGAATTTTTTAAACAGAATAACCACACGTTCCCAAAGTAAGCGCTTATTGATGCCACAATAATTTTTTGTTCAGTTGACCCTGCTCTTGCTATGCTTAGGTACTTCTTAATAATTTCAAATGCTAAAAGATAAAACAAAGAAGAAGACAAATTTGTTGCAGAAACAAATTATATTGCCATAAAAAAATTAAATAAAGGAAATCAAAGAATTTTTAATATATATGACTTTTATTCATACTTTTCGTTATAATATAATTTACTTTTATTAATTAATTAATAATTTTACTTTATTGAAAATCACAAAAGACTTTGACAAAGATAAACAAAACTTACCGCTTTTCTAAGTGTATATGTTGTTAGTTGAGAGTATTTTTGTATGATTTGATTTGAGTGCACCGAATTTATATAAGGCAAATTTAACGAAATGACAAAGGCGTCTTAAATTTTTTCAAACAATGACAAAAATAGTGAGCAGAGAAAACCAAACTAAACCGACAAACAAAAACTCGAGTAAAAGAGGTCGAAAAAAAGCAACTGTTTGCAGAACAATAATTTCACAGGTAGATAAATTAATAATGAAAGAGCTGTTTGTTTTGAATGTTCTTTTTTGATCAAAGATGTTCCCTGAAATTAATATCAATTCAGTAGCAAATGAAATAACATTAAAATGAAAAGCGAAGACGATAGACTTTCGTATTTGAATGCCCGATTTACACGACTAGTCCGACTAATAAACTGAGATTATTTATGTAACAAATTCATATACAAAATAAATAATATCAAGTCATTGTTGACATACTTAAAAGACAAACGGAATCGACGAATTGAACAGATCTAAAAAGCAATTAAGGAAAAGGTAATGATTAATAAAGCAATTAGGGAATGAAAGAAAGGAAGATAATAACCAACGAAAAGAGAATACACACACACATAAATAAAATGTACACTGGGTCGCACGTAATTGCTCTTATAATAGGGATGGATGGACGGGTACGTGAACAAGAAAAATTTACGGATTTGGGACGATGCCAATCCACATAAGATGGCTAATTCCTCACTCTCTATAGGTATAGGTAACCTTTTCATTCTTTGTGGTTTATAATCCTTCCGTTTCAAGTAGGTAGTTATTTTCGAAATTTTTTTGAAATTATTCGATACTTGTGAAATTCATCTTCAACTGTATAAAGTGTAAAAGTGAGAAAACATATTATTGACATGATTGATGGGGGATTCAAGATTCCACACCCGCACCTAACTTGAATTTATCAGAATCGAATCCTTTTTTTTTTATTTTTTTTTAACAAGACTCTTCATATCCACTTGGGTTGATGGGACCAGACCCGCATTTCTCATAAAAAAAGCTAAAAAAAAAAAAATAAAACAAAAAATCTTTGAGCCCCAAGAACAGAACATGATCGACAGCAATGGGGGTTTAATCCAGGCATATGCAGCTATAGACCGCCTTCAAACAAATTTTGTATTGATTGATTTCCTCAATCGACTTTATAATTGGGTGTGGTGTCTTATAAATATATGAACGAAGCGCCACCACAGACAAATTGTTGGAAATATATATTATAATGGCTAAATCACCGTCTAATTAGCATAAAAATATTATATTCAAAATGATGGAAAAGGGCCCACATCATTGAGGCGATGGAGGCGGGGGCTTTTATAGACTCCATTCCCATAGAACGTCACAGCAGGACAGGTCCAATAACAAAATTGAAGGCAAATTTATGCACTTCATCACTAACAAGGTAAGTCGCTGTCTTACTCATGTTTCCTTTTGTTTTTGGCGACTTGACTGACATGGTGCGGCTGGGGAATAAATTACCCGCGTTATGACAGCTAAACTGGACAACCCAGCAGACGCTGCCGATGCCAACATCAACGACTTCAACTTCGAATGATTGGAGGGGCGGGCAGTCAGAAGATATCTTATTTTGGTGTCTGGGTGGCCTGGCATGGTGCTATGGTCTGGTCTGATAGCTTTGCTTCATCTCAAACAGCTTAAGGGTGTAATTTCCAGTCGACTCGCGAAAGGTGTAGGTTATATTTTGTATATATATAGCTCCCACGGAAGAACATTTGTTTGGGACGAAATCGAAACCGGAGGAGGATAAAAAGTTAAAAAAAAAAAAAACTTTCAAAATCTCGTCGTTGACTATATAAGCCAAGTGGGGAATACAATATTATGCATACCAATCACAAGTCTTCTGGTTCTCGAGCTATGTGACACGACGTGGCGACAGCTTGTATATTTGAATGTTCCTGTTTTAGTGTTTATACTTAAGGGAAATTCGCAAGTCTAATTGTATGCAACTGACAACAACGCATCGCACAATGTCATCGTCATTTTCAACGGACATCGACATCGACGTCGACGTTCTGTCGCAAAACTGAAGCCCTGTCAAGTTGAGTTAAGTGATTTATTTTGATTTATTCTTTAAATTTGCTTATTTTTTTTTTTCTTATTATAAATATATAAATATTTTGTTGGGCATTATGCAAGCTAATGAGATTGCCGAGAGTATATCTTTATTATTTTTTTTATTTCTTAAAGTAAAGTTGAGTAATTTTTATAAAAGATGTATTCGTTATTTACATAAATTTAATATTCATTCAGGGCGGTGATGGCGCGACGCGGCGCGACGTTGAGCTGAGAAAAATTCTGCAAGACATATTGTGCAGGTTGTAATGGAGCAGAAGTTTTAGTTATTTTATTAATGTTTACAAATATAATTATGTAGATTGTATATTTCTTTTTAAAAGAGAGAGATATAAAAAGCTGAAAATTCTGCAAATAAAAATAGAATTTGAAAAATTATAGGTAGGTACATTGAAAAAAGTTTCTTGACGTTTTCATTCATCAAACAAAATCAACTTAACCTTCCTAAAATTTGGAGGTTTTAACTTTAGAATGTGTCAACTCAGACAACAATATCAAACGAAGAATTACTCTTACCAATTCCTGCTTATTTGGGCTTAAAAGCAATTGAGTAGACCTGTCTCAAACAATCTAAGTGTCCCGACTCGATAGGTATTTATCATTGCGATCTTGCTACATGATATATACAGAAACAGAGACCTTTGGTCAAAGGTGGGTGAGAAAGTTTTAAAGGCTGTTTTGAGAGAGAAATTCTCCGTGAGATATTTGGCTCTGTCTGCAAATATAGACGATAAAAGGAAAAGATAAAACAACGAACTGTTGTACAGCGACACTGACAATAGAGGAGACTGGGTCTTTTAGACTGAATGGACACTTATTGTCCAACTTGGAAAATCGTTGACTTCAAGCCCAAGGGATGATGCAGTGAAAGAATACCGCAACTCAGGTTCCACACGCCAATTCATTAAGGCCTTAACCAACTTGGCATGCGAATCTGGAGACAGATAGCAAGGGAAACAGAGCTGATAGGAAGAAGCTTATTTATAGAAGCCTTGATCCACATTGGACCGCTCCAATGTAGCGCCACCTTGAGTAAATATAATTTTGAAATAATTTGTATATTCAGATGAAAACAATGATGGTACTTTTAATAATGACCAGGGGCCGAATTACGGCATCAGTGACTGAACGACACTTGAGGGAAATTTCATACAACTTTTTGTTTATTGTTTAGTGAATTTTTAAATCAACAATTTTTTGTATTGATGTTTGGAAAGTTTTTCTATAATTTTGTTGGCCATACATATCAATAAAAAGACTTTTAAGGAAAATAATAAAACCTGTTGTTGATTAAGTTACATAAATAATTTCATCCTCACAACTACTCACGCTCCATGTTTAATATACGAATGTAATTAAAGTTCTATTTTATTTCGCTTAAATGTAAATCCTATAGGTAAATGCAGGATTTTGACACAATGACTTTCAATTGAAATTTCAGATTCTTTTTGCGTTCAACGAAATAAATTCAGAAATCTGAAAATTCAGATGTAAAGCAATTTTTATTGAACCCGACCAATAATAATATGAATTTTCTACATCTGCTAGATCTGAGACTTTTTTCAGAAATTCAAAAAATATATTCTTAGAAATAAAGCTCCGGAAAGAGCTAATGTTCTAATTGCATCCCACTGCAGAAATATCGACAAAGTTCTAAAAACAGAAAGAGCTCAAATAAACAATTTATCGACCACCGAAACCAGAATTTAAAAACAAATAAAAAAAGTAAATAGTGACCATATTTAAGAATTTCAAATAATGAAAAAGTGTAAAAAAGAAACAAAATTCAATTTAATTAAAAAAAAATATCTACAGAAAAATTACTCAACTTAAAAAGGGAAGGGAAGGTTTGTTTGCATCAAATGTAAACTTACAGCCTTATTTATTAGAATTAACTAAACACCTCTAAACGGCTGAATAGTTATGTAATGCATAAGCATTTATGCAGCCTCTATTCAACGCAACATAAATTATTATTTATAAAAGATTTTCCCAGCCTGTATAGTTATAATACGCTTGTGTCAAATAAAGTACCAAAAGAGGAAAAATCTTAAAAAAAAAAAAAATTAAAATTTAAAATCTAAATTAACACAGTTCATTTTTACGGATTTTCATATTTTACTGAAGGGTAAATTTCCTTCACTAAGTTCTGGATTATTTAAATTATTATTTGAACTCTAAACAACTGAGTGCGTAAATGTATTAAGCTGTTTTTCAAAATAGATTTTACAGTTTCGACCTTCATTTGCGTTTTTTCATTTGTCCAAATATTATTTAGAATAGAAAAAACTCATTCTGTAGGGCATTTGACAATATAAAATTTTACTAGATGTCTTGTTCATTCTTTCAATCGGTCATTGAATTTTGCTTTTATATTTATGTTACTAATTTTTAGAATTTGTACGAAATACAGAATAAATAATGAACAACTTCTAAAATACAGAACATTTATGTGTATAACAAATAATTGATATTGAATTCACAGCTTTCAGTATCTGTCACTTGACGTGCGTCGGCTAGCAATTTACCAAATATTCATTCACTATAATATGAAGATTCAGACAAGTCCATTAAAATCGGTGTTAAATTTGCGTTCGATTTTATTCAGTATAAAAAATAATTTTTCAATTTATAAAAATTACAAGATTCAAAATGATTTGTCACCGTTTGACGTCTTGTTCACATAAGTGGCATTTTATACAAAAAGTGGTTTATTGCGTTTGTTAACTTTTTGACAAGTTCTCCCCTCTCTATGAGAGTATTTTCTCCTTTCACCTTTTTCTTTAAAAAATATACCAAACAGACCGAATATTCAAACATTACTATGATGCTCCTTTGAAAAAGCTTTATCTTTAACTATAGCTGTCGCACTACCAGTTTTTTTTTTTTGTTGCTTTTTTCACATTGACGTTTGTATATGGTAGGACCAGTGTTGTCACTTTACCACAATTGTGGTAGATCTACCTCTTTTCTCCAACATTTTCTTAATCTACCACTTCTACCCCGGAAGTAAAAAATTCTACCCCTTTTTGCTCGTCCAGAAAAAAAAATAAAAACAATATATAAAATATCTGCTTCGATTTTTGAAAAAAAAAGTTTTTTTTCTCTGCACTTTTTATGCTGTTTTAGCTGAATACATTTATAGGCTTTATCTCACAATGTTTTTTTACTCAATGTGAATGCTTTCATCTGTCATTTTGCATACGCGTATCTACATATCGTTTTCTCTCTTTTCCGCATTAGGTACATATCTACCTACGTTTATTTTGTAAAAAAACAAAGTTCTAGTCTGCTTAAGAAAAATAAGTAGATCCTACTTCCTACTCACTTACTCCTAAGATTGTGTGCCTTATTTTAAAATAGAAATATTGTTTACTTGGATTTCGTATTAACGGTAAACAGTTAAACGTTTATTGTTTTCGAAATTTTCTAGAAGAGTGGTCAATGGAAGTCAATTGTATTTCAAGTGAAAAAAAAATTAAAATGCGAAAATTTTTAGTTAAACCGTCTGAAAAGGCAGTAAAAAAAGATTTGATTTTTAAAGCGATCGATTGATATTAAAAACAAAAAAAGAAACCAGCTTGATGTATTATTTTTGCAAAAGAAATGACAAATAAAGAAGAAATATTTATTCCATCTCCAGAAATGATTCGCTTTTATTTACAATTTAAATTTGTTGATGGTAAATTTGAAAAACTATGAAATTTATTTTAAAACTGTATCTACTAATTGGTACATAATATTCAATTAAGGAATTATATATTTTCTTTATATGAATGTACATATTTTATATTTACGGCTGTGCTTAAATAAACTAATTCCAAATAGCTAATTGTGAATTAATTTCTTTAAAAGAAAATGATAAGAGTTTAAGCTAACTTAATTTACTTAAGGTACCTACATTATTTCTTTTGTATCTATATTTAATAAAAATAAAAATTAAAAACTAAATTTGTTACTCTCTTTATTTAAATTAATTCTACCACGGAAAATCTGAATATACCACTTTTTTTTAGCTTTATCTACCACTTTTTTTAAATAGGAAGTGACAACACTGGGTAGGACTTCCGAATTGCGGCTGTTTTCGGAAACAACAGATCAACGTCAATTTGAATGTCAAATGGTGACCGTCATTTTTTGATGCAGATATTAGGCCAGTCCAACAAAATTAAATCTCACTGTCAACTTGACAGAAGCCGAATTCTTTTGTGGGACAAAATTCACATAGATAACACATATTATGTTGTCATTTGTCATTCTTGGTTTGTATTTCTTATAGGTTTGACAGATTTGTTTACAAGTTGTTTATATTTGTGGTAAAATTCCACCCCACAAAACTCGCAAAAAATGTTTTCAATTCGTTTATTGACTGCGGTATTTGCTTTTCCCGCTCACTGAGCAAGGACATGAAATATTTTTCAGCGTGTCGTTTCTCCATTTCCATTCCTCTGTGGACGAGTGCGGAGATGGAGATGCTCGTTTCTAGGTAACGCATTTTATTAAAGTTATCGGGTAGTAGGTACATATTATTCAATGCCTTGTTAAAATTTTTCTTTTCCTTCTATTAACAATTTAAAATTATTTATATTGCAAATGGTGTTGCTCAGAGCTCAGAGAATCAAATGCAGAGGTGTGTGTGAAGGTGGTTTTTATAGAGCATACCTTGCGTGCATTTTTTTTTAATCATTCCACCGGCCACCGGGACGCTGTACATTGTACAATCAAAAACAGTTCCGGCTCTCGCATAACGTAAGTCCCCTTTCACACGAGGAACCTGAGTTTCCAGCAACTTTCAGTTTATAGGTGAGAAGGGCAAGAAGTTAGAGGGGAAAATGAAATCTCCCCGGTCAACGATTTGAGGAGATTTTTTTTTGGCATTCCTCTTCGCATAAACAGTTGTGTGTGTTCAACGATTTTGTTTCTTCGTGTGAAAGGTACAAAACATTTTTAAGGAAATTAAAAGAAAACGTCTAAAAAATCTCCGGCAACTTGTTTCCTCGTGTAAAAGGGGACTAAGTGCCTCTTTTTTTTTAAATTCGATTTTTCCATCTTCGTCATTTGTTACAATTTTTGTTTCATTTTTTTCCTCAAACGTTTCAATTTCGCTCTCTTCAGTGCTATCTTCAGTCTTTTCTATAGTGGATCAATTTCATTCACAGGCATTTTATTTTTCCAAACCTCTGTGGCATATAAATACGGTGACCATCCGTTCATTATAATAATGAACAGTTTTGTATTTGAAGACTATGTTATTTGACAGTTTTTACACTCCTTGCACACATACATTTGTTTAGCAGAAATTTGCAAGTTATCTAATGGAGGGGAAATAGTTTTCTCTCTCGTTGTGCTTTTTCGTTGCAACTTTTTTGAGTTAACAAACAGGAATTTGTGACAATTTTTGAAAAATTGTGAAAATTTGTGCAATTTTTTTAAAAATTTCACATTACCAAACAGAGCTATTACTTTGGGCATGTGGCCTGACCGACACGGCTGAATTGTGTCAAACCAAAACTGTCATAGAAAACAGTGTTACCAATCAAAAGTTCTCCGCCTCTAGAAAAACACCACAAAAGAAAGTTCGTTTCATCCTGTCGTGCATTTTATTTTTTTATTTTTAGAAAGGAGTTTTAAAGAAAAAGGTAGGTACCACAATTTATAGGATTCTTTTTTCACACTTAAAAAAAAAAAAAAAATCAATACAAATATGAAGGTAGTTACTAACCTACCAAGTATTTGTTCAAAGTAGCAATATTGACAAACCAGAACGGAACTGAATCGAATCATCTTTTGGAATTTGGAAAGATACAAATTATAGTAAACATCATCTGTCCAAATATTTATTCAAGCAAACAAAATAAAAAAAAAAAACTTCAAGAAGTTCAAGTAGTAGATAAAAATGTAGTTGATGTTCAAAATATAGGCGCCCATTCGAGTGGAAAATCGTGAAGGTGACATACAAATGTTTGAATTCGTAAAAATATCTCTCTCTCAACTTCAAAAGAGACCTCCCAAAGAGTAATTTTTGTTTCGTTGTGAAAATGTTATATAAAAAATGTATGTAGTTAAGTTGAAGAATGTTGTGCCCTCTGGCGTAACAATGCGGCACCTCAAAGGCGGTTGTTTTGACACATTTTCCTCTCACAGGACTTTGTGGGTATGCGTGTCCGTGTACATGTATGTATTCATTTTCATTTGGCCGTAGATTGTTTGTGAATGCCGAAGGTGGCATCCATATTGGTTCTTTAATTTAGACTGCAATGCTTATTGCTTTCCAATGGGACGTGCCACATGGGTTTTTTTTTTTTGCATGACTCACACTCTAGGGAGTAATACAAAATCAAGATGACTTTTTTTCTTTCTCCAACAACAACAACAAGAACCACACCACTTCAAGATAGGTTGACAATTCGAGACAGCTAAACTACATGTCCCATGATGAGGATGAAGAGAAAGTGTGTTTTATTTTGCGGATTCAACGACATACAAACATCTGGAATATGGAATATCATATAAATTTCTAAATTTAGGAGCCATATCGAGGGGTTTTTCGTTTCTCCCGGACCCGAACTCATTTCCATTAGAAGTCATCTAGTTGTGTTGGCCAAATGGCGGTAAACAATAGAATTTGAAAAATATATATATACGTTCCATGTTAAGGGATAAGAAATGGCATTTTCAGCTATGTGTTAGTTTTGTAATGGCGGGTCCAAAGTAACAGGGAGTAGATATATAGTCCGGAAGTCATTTGGCATGGGATATTGAATTTCAGCACGTACCGTAACGAGTTTGCTATTCCTATTAAGTGCTGTGTGTTGGTGGTGCTGCTGCTCGCTGGCTCATTTCTAAGTTGATGGTATCGTTGGAGGGAAGTTTATTAATTAAGTAATAACACCTAAAATAGGACACAACTACCACACCAGGCAGGATCATGGCAAATGGCATAGCGCAGCACACAACTTTTTCCTTCGTTTTTGTATTTTTCTTCGTTCTGGTGTTTTTTGCCGAAACGGAAGGAAAGTTATGGAAGAATGTTTTTCAAGGTTCTTTTGCAAATGGAAAGGGTGTGTTCTGTGCGTGGCATAAAGGCGCTTCAGAAAAGTCAAGTCACACGAAGTACCTAAATGATAAACGCGCGTTGGCATAGGGAAGGTGGCAGAAACTTTTAGGCCGAAATACAAGAGGGCTTAGACGTGCCAGGATCCATCATATTATATGGGCGGTTTATAAGTGGTGCGTTGTTTTTTTTTTTTTCTGTTTTATTTTTCCTATAAAGCTTATGAATATTAAGTTAAGCGATGGTGGACTGGGTGAAGAAATATTTATTACAAATGGAATTAAACGTTTTAACTGAAAATAGAAGGGTGAAGTTTTTTTTTTTTTGTTTTTTTTTTTTTGGGAATTTGGCATATGGCATAGAATCACGAAGCAAAGGTGTGGGAATTGAATTTCAAAGCATTCAAATGAATTGTTATGAGTGAGTTTTAGCAATAATTTTCCTGTCGAAGCCCAAGGAATTTTATAGATATACATAAGTAGGTAGGTATAGTTATAAGAGCTTAAAATAGAAATTATAATAATTCACAATAAAAATTGCCTACTTATAATCAATGATTATCTTAACCCTAGTTTACGGATTGGGGTTCGTGCGAACCCCAACGCATGTTTAAATGGTTATAACTTTTTTCTAAATCGTTTTTTCGACCTGGGATGAAAACTCAGTGAACGAAATTCATTTTTGTTTACGTTTTTTGTCTTTTTTCCATAAAAGCGGTTTTATATAATTTTCTGGAATTTTTTTCTGAAAAAAAGTCACAAACCAAACTTGGGGTTCATGCGAACCCCAAGACTTAAAATGGAAAAAAAAAAAATATTTTAACCAAACATCAAGGTCTAACATTGCTCTCAATGCAATTGCTCTTTCTTATTCATCACCTCTATTATAATTTCTCAATAATCTATCTAAATTAGACACTGAAATATACAAACAATATATAAGTTTTACAATTATTTATAATACAAAATTTTACAACTTACTTTTTGGTAACCTAAAATTTTGTTTCACTATTTTCAACAATTTTTATTATATTTTGGCAAAACCAAACACGTGTTATCATAAAAAGACACCGCAACTGTCACCTTAATCAATAACAGAAAGAGACAATGCATCAAATTGTTGATAATGAACAATTAGAGGTGCTTAAAACTTTGGGGTTCGCGCGAACCCCAAGTTTGGTTATTGCATTATTTTGCGTGCCGTAAACTAGGGTTAAACTGCTGTTTATAATACATTATTAATGATATAATTGATGTGATATTTTACCAAAAACAAAATTGTTTTGAGAATTATTTTTAAGGTCTGGTTTTATCACGCATATAATTATATAGCAGGTGTTGTTGAATGAATATAATGCTTCCAGTTTGTGTCCTTTGGAGGAGCTTTTAATTAATTGGAATGAGCTAATGATTTTTATAAAGTTCAGTTTTTGTTTTTGAAACCACAATTTATTACATGTATACCTATACCTTTCTCCCAAAACTTTTGTTAATGATAAAAAGATCGAATACGACCTCAAAATTGCTAATTCATATCCAGATTTCTGAAGATATTTTTATCTTAAAATTTTTATCAATCTGTAGGTAATACCTATACGCTTATTTTTTAATTGAAAAACTTTTTGTCGCAATTGTAAAAGAAAAAGAGATTGGTGACTTCTGTTATAGAAAACGTGGCGACATCTAATTTTAAGGAAATATGTCTATGTTTGTTCTGAAGCATTTAGAATGAGGTATCACAATCACGTTAGGGTCCGTGGTATTTGTATATATGGACCAATGGCGCGGAATGTATTGGTGCTTTTTCTCGAAGCTCCTCGAAGGAGTGTACAGACTACAGGGTAGGTAATCCCGAAAAAAGCAAATAAAATTCGAGTTAAGAACTCTAATCCAGGGTTAGAATCTCAGTAGTAAAATTTCGGAGCAGATTTGTTAAAAAAAGTGGAGTAAACCAAAAATTTCCGGAGAACTTAGATTTGAAAACGAAAATAACTGAAGCTTTAAAAAACTGTATTTTTAACAAAAATCAACATTAAAAAAATTAAAATAAATAACATACATTCCATTCGTTTCAGAACAGAATCAAATTTTAGATTCGAACATTAAGAATCAGAGTTTGTTAGAATCATGCTTGCCAGATTGGGCTATACCTTTTTCCAAAATTGCCGACAACAATTTCAGTATTACAACCCAATCACAATTTGGTTATATGTATATACCTAGCCCAAATTTAAAATTGGGCGATATGTATTTTTTTTTCGTAAAAATAAATCATAGATATAAATAGAACACTTTTCTCCCCTAAACACACCATTAACGCTTTCCACAATTTGACGCCAATTTTTGTTCAGTGAATATCTGAATATCCTCTCATTGGATTTCATGTGGTTTGGTTAAAATTTTTTTGAGTTTTTCAGAGTGAACAAATTGGTAGATCTCAAAAAAGCGGAGTGACGGTGGATTTATTTTGTTTTTTTTTTTTTTATTGGAGTAAATTTTCTTCGATTGGACTACGCTGCTCTAATCTTTACCAGAACTTTACAAATGAATTTTTGTATTTTTACAATTTCGAACTTATTCTAAATAACAAGGTATTTCATATAAAACAAATCTAGTATATAAGCTACAGAATAAAGGTAGAACTAGAATAGGCGGAAGCCAACGTACGTGGTCGTACGAAACCGAGCGAAAACAAGAAATTAATATGACGCGCACATAATTGCGATCTGGAACTTTTCGTTTAGTTTTCGTTAACTTTTGAGTTTTGCCGTCGGACGTGAGAGCGCTCACCGACCACTCTTTCGTACGTGGACTGACAGCTAGCTTCAAAAATCAAAAAAATCACTTCCAACCACTCAAGTACATTATGGGTGAATTTGACGTTTTGGAAAGCAACTTTTCGTTCGCTTTTGACACTAGCTTTCGACAGCTACCGCCTATTCTAGTTCTACCTTAAGTAAACTCAGCCCACTACATTCATTTAGAAGAAATATATCGGAAAAACACGGTAGAAATCTGAATCCATGCCCAAGGCTAAACAATTATTATGCCCGCTGATTAATTAAAAAGTAAGAAGGAAGTTACGCAATGCAAGGAATTTTATTCACTAAAGCGAGAGGAAAAATTTATTTGAATTCGAAAACAAAACAATCATGAGTCGATAAGCTTCGAATCGTTGTACATCCTCTTGTTATCTTTTTCTGCTACGACCGACATAGTGTAAACTATAAAGGCGACAAAATAAATAAATTTAGCATGCATTTTAACATTAGAAATGTTTAAGCGGAGGCATACCTACTAACAATGTGAAAAAATCAACAGAATTTCAAAAAAGTGTAACGCCGAGTGGAGAAAGAGGGCAAAACGTCAGGGGAATAGAAAAAATTATTGCGTTCATGCTTTGTTCTTACTGGTCTGAGGAAACAGAATACGAAGAAGATGATAAAAACGAAACACCAAAAAAAGGAGAAGTGTTTGTAGGCAGGGATGGCCACTACATTTTTCACATTTGCTACGTAGTTTATGTAGTTAAATGTAGTTAATGAAACAAATTGTAGCAAACTTAGTTTCAAATATCAAATGATCTGTAAGTTGTAATTTTGAAGCTTGAATTTTGAGTTAAAATGTTCAAATTTTTATTGAAATTTTATTATTTCTCTAAATTTACTTTGTACGTATATGAAAACGTAACAATTTGTAGAAAATAAGACGTGTAGTTTATTAAATTAACTACGCGTAGTTAATGATGTAGAAAATGTAGTGTAGTTAATTCAGCCAACCCTGTTCGTAGGCTTTCCAGATTTGTATGTGAAGAAGACCAAATTTAAAAAAGAATTTATTCAAAGTTTAAAAATACATAAATGCTTTTTTCATTTCTAATGTACCTCAACTATGCTGGAATGGCAAATCGGGTAAATTTTTATATTGTTTGTCGTTGTGTGGCTGCTATAAGTTGTTTGGATGTTGATGTAGGGTGGATGGTTTATGTTTGTCGGATGATGATGTAGGGAGCTAATATGGAAGTTTGACCAGTGGTCGTTAATTCAATTCAATTTGGTTTGGGTATTGTATTTTGGTAGGGAAGAAAGGAAATAAAATTCCCCTTATGATTCCATAGTGGAATCTGGCTTCAACTATAAACAAGATTCTGAAGCCAGCTCAGTTTCTGAGGCTAAGTTGGTTAAGCCCAAAATCAATTTGAATACCGATATTCCTCTACTGTGCAGCACCGTGCCTGGAAAGTGGTCTTAAAGATTTTAATTGCAGGTTCATTGTTGTCTATTTCTCTACATGCAGTGTGAGTGAATGGAATAGAATTGTTGATCTACGTTGTCTAAGTTGAATGGTATACAATCTGCCTCACTAAGGAACATCGCTGGTGCTGTTTTACAGCTTTTGTATAGTTTGTTTTTTTAATACTTAAATATTTTCAGCCCAAACTTTGATAAATACTAAACGTTCTTTGAGTTTCTGGAAAGCTTCGATTTGAGCCCTGTAAAT
The DNA here is from genome assembly GCA_929447395.1 of Epistrophe grossulariae. Classification (NCBI taxonomy): domain Eukaryota; kingdom Metazoa; phylum Arthropoda; class Insecta; order Diptera; family Syrphidae; genus Epistrophe; species Epistrophe grossulariae. The sequence continues at coordinate 40,730,025 of OV839566.1, forward strand.
TTGAGAATTTATTTTTTATAATTAGAATTTAAGATGAACCTACAGTCTGATGTGGAATAGGACCTAAACCAACAAGGTTCTTCCAGCCAGCTCGTTCGATCTCCACTCTCCAGTATGCTGTTTCGATTAGCATGCCAACAAAGTAGAAGTTTTTTCGACTTGCGAGCGCTATATATGAGTTGTGGTCTTCCCTTTTTGTGCTACCACCGCGCTGTCCCTTGGGGGTGGACTATAAGATTTTCTTTGTTGGAGCAATTGTTTCTATATTTTCTCTAAGTGACCCAATTACATTTAGTTGTTGGCATTTTTTGGCTATAGGTCACTGTTTAGGACGTACAGTTCATTGTTGTATCTTCTCCCCATTTATGTATAGATAGCACCAAAAATCACTCGCAGAATTTTCCTCTCAAAAAACCTTTGACAAAGTTCATCCCTCTGAAACAGAATGATTAGCATTTAATACAGGTTGCTCGAGAAAGGGCTCAACTGCCAACTGTTCAATCTTAGCATTGATATCGCTGCCTGAATTCGTATCGGAGCCTATACGTCGTTCTATAACTACCTCAAAGTTATTTCTGCATATGATAATGTGCTTTTCAAGATTTCGGTGTTAAGTGTCTTGCTATATTAATCGCTTTCGTCTCAATACTCACCCGTACAAAATCAAAAGGCTATCAACTCAATTAACAATGTCAAGTCTTTCAAAATCTCGAGTTATTATAAATGCGTAAATATTTTTATGTTACAACTTTACATGGGCTTTATTTTTAAATGTCTTAACGGACTGGAGAAATTAAAGTCTTAAAACAAAATTCAGTATCTAAGCTATTTCCAAATGTAAAAAAAAAGATTTTCTGCACTACGCATCAGGCATATTATGCGACTACATAAACAAGATTTTTTTTTTTCTTTTTTTTTTTTTTTGCCTAACGCAACTGCACCGCTTGACTCGCAGTTCCACAGCTGGACTTCTATAAGCAGTTACACGACTACTCAACGGGACAGGTCTATCTATCTAAAGAAATCCCCAGCTCCCAGTTCCAACAATTCCCCAGAGGAACATGTTTGTTATTTTGTTCGACTTGGACAACCGCCACTCTCAATACACACGTACACATTCGACTTTGTCTGATAGACAGCAACTTGGTCTACCGTTCATCGTGCGTATAAAGTGCAACGTAATGTTACGTGTCACCCTAATGTGGAACACATGTCGTATATAGAGAAATCTGCTAATTGGACACACAATCTTGATCCCAAGTAGCTTGTGGAATAGCAATTTTTTTTTTCCTCAAAAAAATCTAAAGCCACGTGCGAAAACCAGTTCAGTATAAATATGCAGCCGGTGGTTCGGTATGAAAAAAGATTTATTTATATTCAACCCTTGTTCGCTCACGAAATTGCCACACATATTCATATACCTATATGGACCTATCTAGTGCACTCTCCCAAAAACTCGAACATGCCATTTGGCATTTGGGCCATAATAACCATACTATTATGCGCGATTTTGACATGCTGCAGCAATATGAGATCTGAGCTGGTTTCTGATAAGATTTTTCTAGAATCTAAAGTGCAACAATTTAACTTGTCGTATCCTTAGTGAGCGTAATAGTGGTATATCTAGGTATATAGTGGCACTCGTGGTCAGGTCGTGCACCTTGGATGCCTTTCACCAAAGACGTAACATTTTTATGTATAGGTACAGATATGTATGGGTAAGTCAATTGCGCGGGGGATTATTTCAACTCAGTCAAATGAATTCACGAGTGGTGTCTCTGGAAACAAGGTTTCCTCGTGAACCAGGTCGGAATCGTGCTGGAATTTCATCAAAGTTGTGGGGAATATTTTTTTTTTCTGTAGGTCTGGTTGGTTGGGTGAATGGAAACCAATGATAAATGTTGGTTTACATTTTTTCAGCTTGAGTGGTCGCCCGAGGGAGCAAAAACACACCCACGAAGACATCATAGAAAAGGATTCACAGATTTAAGAAGTCATTTTAAATTTAAGAAATTGTCACACTTTATGTAGGTACGTAGCTACCTATACAATAAAGTAACAGTAAAATGGGGAAAACGATCTAAGGATCAATCTAATAATTTCAGGAATGTTTATTTTTATAAATTTTATTGCACAAAGATTCTTCTTCTATATTTTCTTATTTAATTTTATAAATTTGCGTTTTTCCCTATCGAATAAGTTTATATAGTCATAGTTGAAGTAAACTCTGAAAAGACCTGCCAAAATCTAACAAAAATAAATTGGGTATTAAAACATTTATACCTATTAATTGTTCGCATTAAATGGAAATTTCTCAAATCTAAATTCAAAAGTGGTCACGATTGTTTGGAAAAATTCATTTGGCATTTCTTTGTGTCGCTTTAGTCTTTAAATATTTCGTTTAATTCGCAATCCTTATAGCTGTTAATTTACGTTTTTTTTTATTCATTATGTTCTTCAATCATTATGCAATTAACATTCGGCGTTTTTATATTTCGCTATTTTTTCAAAAATATTTTCAATCATTTCGCAAAAATCATTTGGCAATTTGTTGTTTAGTTTTTTTTTGTTACGTTTGCAAAACAATTGAATGCCAAATGAAAAAAAGCGAAACAGCAAAATGCCAAATAAAAAAACGTAAATAATAAAATGCCAAATAAAAAACAAAATTCCAATTAAAAAATTGCCAAAATTCAAAATAGTTGTTGAAAATTACGAAAGGATAATTTGTCAAATTATTTAAAAAAACGAAACGTGAAACGAAACGAGATTAGAATGCGAAATAACAAAATGCTAAAAAAAAATGCGGAACGAAATGAATCGCCGCGAAACGTTAGTTTACCAGAAAATTCATGCGAAATATACCATACCCATTCAAAAGGTTAGAAAAGTTTATATGTACATAATATATAGTTAAAAAAATTAAAAAAAAAAGCACTCTAAAATTAAAAAAAAAATCATTTGTTTTGATTTGTGTTGTTATAAATTCACATGTTTAATAAAAAAACATCAATTTTAACATTTTTTGTTTTTTCTTTTATTTTTAGGTAAGTCTTGAGAATATGAGATGGATTTTATATGACCAAACAGAAGAAAACTCTACAAAACTTCTTGGATTAACTAGATATGTACCTATGTATATACCATAATGCTATTTTCCAACTTTTTTTTGTGGCCCAGTAAAATTAATGGAATTCGATGTTTAAATTTCAAGAGTAATTTAAATTCATGCTTGAAAAACTATCTATTGAAATATTCTATTAATGAGGCACGTAAAATGTTACATTGTGGCCTCAGGCACATGTGCGGCGCCGCACACCGCCAACTTGAAAAAAATGTGGTAAGTTCCAGACAATATTTGGTAATCCTAATTATTTATTAAGAATTAAATTATTTAAATTCTTTGGTGTTAATAAATTTTTACTTGCGATATAATACCTTCATTGGACAAGCAATTAGCTGGTAAGCTGTATATGCACGCGTGAGCTTATGAGGCTTGAAAAATGAAATTTGTATTCACAATTTTGGAAACAGGTGTTGCATATTGCCTCGATTAATGACGGTTCATTGCAAATAGGTCGGGAACTTTATAGTTTTATGCTTTTACAAAGGATGGAACCTTGCGACCACTTGCGTCTCTTCTTCATGAGTTTAAAGTTCCAAAAGATTCAATGGGAAGAGTGTTATGTTCATGTTTGTTCTGTATTGCTGAATGAATATGCGTGCTTTATAATTTTAAAACAATTTATTTACCAAATTTTATTTCTCTATAATCATCGGAAGTGCTGAATAAAGTTGATGATTGCAGTGCTGAGAAAGTGGACAGACGCTATATTCAGTCGGTATATGGAAAGACTCAATCTTTCAATTTTTATACCTTGGTATGCCTTACAAGTTGTACCATTCAACTAAATTTCATCATCCTAAAACAATCAGAAATTCTTCATATAATTGACAACAATTCTGATAAAGTGGGTTGACGCCACGCCGCGCCGCGCCCTCTCAAATCTCAAGTTTTAAATTTTTACCTTTGTGTGCACTATATATACAAGTCTATACAGCTTGCTACAAACTTTCAAAACTTTAAAACAATAGAAATTATAACAATTCTAAGAAAATGGGTCGATGCCATGCCTCCTGATTATAGGCTGACCAGACGTCCTCTTTTAAGAGGACATGTCCTCTTTTAGACCTAATAAACTTTTGTCCGGTATCTTTTGCAATTTGTCCTCTTTTTTAGGTTTTAAATTTTTTTGGTGAAACAAAACAACAATAAAAGAAATTATTTTCATGTGAACACGGTCTTAAAAGTATTTTCAAAACTAAAAATTGAAATTTAAAGTCACTCATTCCTAAATCAAAACAAAATATGTCTTGTATTGCATTTTATAACTAAATTTTAAGGAGAACAGACATTTTAATGAAAATAAGATCCAATAACTTTGTCCCAAAAATTCACGCAAGAAATAACTTTAATAGAAAACATGGGTTTTTATACGTATATTTTGTATTGATTCATTAAACATGCAATATAGGGTTATGCTTCTGGAATAGAATACTGGGAAAGTGGCCTCCTCGGCTTTGCTGGCACATGCACCTTCTCTTTTGTTTACATTTTTCATGACCGTTCCGCTTAAATATGATTGAATATAGTTGTACAGCGCTCAATTTCCAAAAGCCGCACTAAATATTGAAACGTTGTAGATGCATTTGTTTTAATTATTTTTTGAAACTGCTGGTTATTAATGATAACACGTTGTTATTTCATGTAGCACTCCATTTTCAAATGTCAAGCTGTGTTTTTTAATTGGCAACACCTTGCTTGAATTTTAGGACACCTTTTACATTCAAAGGTAAGATGGTTCAATAGTTCTTGGAAGAAAATATTTTTTCAGATGTCCTCTTTTCATTGAGGATAGATCTGGTCACCCTACTCCTGATTCATAAATCTCAAAAATTTGATTTTTCTCATTTGTGCAAATTACAAGATCCTAAAAAAAAAAACAGTGCCATTATCATGCCATGTGAAAAAAGCGCAAAATTTTATATAAAAAAAATATAATATACAATTGTGTGGGGTGAACTACAACAAAAAATTAGGAGAAACAATTTGTACTGTCAAAAAATAAGAGTTCTTGTCAGTTTTTACTCCATTTGGAACAATTTTTTTATTTTTATGTTTACCCCAATTCATCCTTTATCTAGCTTAATTTAAAAAATTTTCTAGCGCCTAATTGATCCTCGAACTTGGTATATTCTCAAATAATTACTTTTCAACACACAGAAAGTTTTTTTTTTTTTTAAATCGGATCCTAATTTTTGATTCAACCCTACTTCACCTTAAACAAAAAATAAATGTTGAAAATATCTGGCTTTAAAATGACCCTGAATTTCATCCTTTTAATTATTATTTTTCAAAAGCAAAGAATTTTTAAAATCGAATACCTACCATTTTTTTGGTGTTTACCCCAATTCACCCTGTACCTACATAGATACCTACCTAAATTTTGAAAAAAAAAAAAAATATTTAGATGATCTCCGATGTAAATCTTCAAATAAATTACTTTCAAACATAAAAGGTTTTTTTTTAGGTCGCATACCTACTATTTTTTGTTTTAACCCCATTTTACCTTATCAATAGCTTAGTTTCAAGTCCTATTTTTTTTTCTTAATTTGTTAGAAAAACTGAAAAATTTCACTGAAGAATCTCTTATTCATTGCTAAGATTGATGAGTAATAAAATTTTCAATTGAAGGCTTCTTTTTTTAATTTACCCCTTTTCACCCTAGTTCTTAAATTACCCTTAAAAACCATTTTCATATTATATTTCTTATTTCAAAAACAAAAAAGAATAAATAGATTTAAATCTGACGTATTTTTTCGTTTTACCCCTATTCACCCTATAAACGGCAAAATTTTGAAAAAAAAAAAATTAGCAAGCATTTTTGGAATCCATATTTGTTTTGTTTTTTTTTTTAATTTCATTTTAGCCTACCTATAAAAATATTTCAATTTTGAGCAAATGATTAAAAATGTTGCTTCCTCCAGTATTTTAACATCAAAGCTGAGAAATTCTTTTTATGAGATTTCTGATAAGACCTTTGGGGTCATTCCGTAATTTTCTAAACGATAATCGTCAAAACGATAATCGTCGACGAGATCGTCCATTATTCGCTTCACGTAACTCGACCACTATCGCCTCGTCTATCGTTCGCAATTTGAGAGCGTTTGGTGTATTTCAGAAACGCAAACTGTAGTTGAAAAGTGAAATTGGCTGTCATTATTGTCAATAAAATGCATTTTTATAGTGTTTGTTGTTTTGTGCCGATTGAAAATAAGGAGAAATCATTTTAAAATGTAATGTTTTTTGTTATAATTTTACAAATTAATATAAATGCAAATACTAAAAAAGACAGTCACGCAATCTGAAATTGCGATTTTAACTTCCTTTATGGATGAACCGATTTGGCCAGGGGATATAAGCCGAACTCCGACCAACTCAAAAATGAAATCAACAGATTGTGGGCTGATTTGGTTGCAAAGTTGAATGCTCATGGGCTCCCCACAAAGAGCATTAATAAAGGGAGAAAGGTTTGGACTGACTAGAAATAGCACGCGAAAATAGCTTGGCTGAAACATTTTAAATTCAATTTTTCAATGCAACAGATAACACACAAGATGTAAAATTATAGTGGCAACTCAATCATTCAACTACAGTCACCTAAAAACTTCAAAACTAATTCAAGACGATACAAATTTAGCTACCGTCCGAATGCTATCGTTTCGACGATTATCGACTTACGTGAAGCCAATAAAGACATCACTACCTATCGCTCAAACGATATCGTCTGGCGATAATCGAGTTACGGAATCACCCCCCAGTGTTACCGTCTCACAGATAGGGCTGTTGAACTTACCGGCTTACTCATTGCCAAATCAAGGGTTTCGCAGTGGTGTTTTAAGATGGAAACCCATCAGAAAGTCAAAAATTATTTCTCTAATAAATTCCGGAGATCTTACCAGTGGTTCTCAATCTTTGATGCTGCTATAGCCGAAAATGTAGGTATGTTGGGTCATTTTATTTACCTAACCCCCAACAAGAAAAGTGCCTTTATTTACCTGCTTGTATGGTTTTACTTATAAATTTACCTTTCTTAACAAAAACAACAACAATAACTACAAAAACCCCTTCGACTTTCATCGAAAAAGTTAAATAACTACCTACCTACCCAAACCATTATCATCAATCACTCCACTAAACTTTTATATCGCCTGTAGAAAGAAATTAAAAATTAATTTAATTAAACCAAAGACAGCATTCCATTACACCCATTTATCCGGCCAAAATGACTTCATTAAACCAGATTTTATTACCAAATGAAAAAGTTATTCTATAGAATGATCCCAACTCCTCTGGCACTGGTTTTGGCTACATACTTGTACACCTTTAGGCTTTAAGTGCGCCCAAAACACTCATCATATATTCATTGTAATTAATGTTCGTCCCTGGTCAACCTTTTGTAGACTCATATATTCTCCCAAAATTGCCACACATAAGTTTTTCTTCAGCTCATGAACTCCTTTCACACCACACATAATATAACATGGAAAATCGGATATGGAGGATTTCTTATCTTAATGACGTTCGCGTTGACAACTATTTAGCGCGTATTTTATGTCCCAAATTGTTCTAGTATACCAAAAAAAAAAGGAAACAAGAAACCGAATAAGGTATATATATTGTGGATGCGGTGCGGAAGAAGTTTAAGTCAAAGTAAAAGGTGTTATATGTGCATAATTTAACCGTTTTTATTTTATATGTTGTTGGTTGGCCATGAGTATCCTGATGTTGCCCTACGACAACGACGATGTCAAAACATTATATCATCGAGGTGAGACTATAATATATACCTACTGGCTTTCCTTTCAGTAATGTTTCCTCATTAGCACGACCTCAGGAGCCTCGGTACATACAGCCATTAATGACAAACATTTATTTCCCGGAAGTTTACACAAGAACATGCAAAAGGGTTTCTTTGGTATAGTTATACTACCTTATACTACTTTGGTTCATTGCAATTAGTGCGAGTGAATTTCAAATGGAATGGAAGTTCTTTTGCGGGATAGAGGGCGCTGATGATGATCAAGAAGTAAATTTTGTTGAATTTTGCTTGGGTTAGGTAGGTACATATCCTGTCATTTGCGTCATTTCGAAGTAGGTAATGTTTGTTCTTTAATTTCATATAAATCCCCTTACTAGATGACGATGACTTTCATAGCGACGAAGATCCAATTTCAAATGTAGATGTGCCTACTTTGTGGTGGCATATATAGGGGGCGCTGATGTTGATGGCAATTACACTATCAGTCATCAGTGGAATTTCACTTATTTCCTGTCATTGGGAAATTAAGTTCTATCAGCTAGGTATAGGTGTATCATTTCACATGTTTCCTCACTCTTTCTCTCTATTTGACGTCTGACACTTTGGAATATTCTCTAGGTATATTCATAGAGGGCGCGCTATAAGTGACATTATTATGAACTCGCAAATGTGGAATTTCTATATCATTTCCTACTGAATGAGTGTAATAATTTTTATAATCCTTCCCTCTGGATGATGTTTGTCGATATTCTACCTACGAATATTCTCCATCAAGCGAGGAAATTCTTTAAGAGGGTTGGACAAAAATCCATAATAACGTCATTTGACACTTTGACAGAAGCTCAAATGACAGTTGCTGATGTCGTTACATGACGGACTGCTATTATATTTATGGTATGGCCGCCTGGCTGGCTGGCAAGGTTAATTTATGATAAGCAAATGATGATGATGATGATGTCGGTTGAAGCTCATGATAGCATTTTGTAGGGGGGTAGAGGGGGGGGGGGAGGAGGAGGGAGAAACACTGTTGTAAAGTAGGTATACTTATATGGCTTCTTCATTTCTATGAGTTGATGTCATTTTGCTTTTGCACTGAAGTTGAAGTTCGATGTTTTTTTTTTTTTTTTTTCTTGTAGGCATACTCGTATTGCCGTAGTCATTTCGTTCTCCCCTTCTGATGTTGGACAATATGTAGTTTAATTGATTCCTTGACACCAGTCACCGCTCCTGAAGTGGTGTTGGTATATGGCATAAACCTACAAACATTAAGTATCTATATATTGAAAAGCCATAAAACAAAACGGGTCTTCTATATATGAAAAATGTTCTGGAGGGAAAGGGGAGCTTTAATAGCATTTGTCGTTCAGACCGAACGGGTTTTTTTTCTCTTGCTCCTTTTATTTGTTTTTTTTTTTGCCGATTCTGTCTGTCAGTCACTTGTGTATCAAGTGTCAATATATATGTACATATGTTGTGTATGTATGAGGATGGCAAACAATTTGCAAAATGATTAATCGATGTGTCATGACGAGTGTGTGTGTGCATTTTGTTGTTTTTTTTTTCTTCTTTTTCTTGTTTTTAGCTTCTAATTCAATTAAGGATTGCGTGTGCAGTGATAGTTTGTATTTTTCAATTCCATATTCTGTTTTCTTGTTGTAGTTGTTGTTGTTTTGCTTCTTCTAACGGTTTTTTTTTTTTAATCTCTCACATCAGGGCTGATGGAAATTCATTGGCTAGAAAAGTGACTCGATTAAAATGTAATTGGATATTTTTTGAGTTGAATGGTTGAATAGAAATGCATTTAACTTAACTGTAGGTAGGTATATGTTTATAGGAACGACTACTTGGAGTATAAAGGATGAAGAAATAATCCTTTTATAAGAGTTAAGTCGCCAGGCTGTCTGTGGTAAGTCGAGACTTTTGAAAAAGAGTGAAGAAGTTATGTATAGTACATTGTAAACAAACATCCAAATGTACATACAGTAGAATCTCGGAAAGATGAACGGTTCTATAAGATGAACAGCTCGGAAAGATGAACGAAATATTTTCACTTTCCAGTGTTCAAAAAGATGAACAGTTTGAATTTTTGTACACAAAAAGATGAACACTGTATTTCCAAATAATTTTTCACTTTTTTTGCCTTAGTTCTTCATGCACAGTATATCTTACCACTTTGGGGCTTGTTTTAACTTGTAATGTAAGTAATATTTAATTTTGTATTTATAACTACTTAGGTAGGTATATCATCTTCCTCGACCAATATTGATGTTCGAAAAGATGAACAATTTGAACAAAAAATGGCCCTGTTTTATATCTGTTCATCTATTCGAGATTCTACTGAATCTATAGAGGTATGTACCTACCTTCCACTGCTGCCGAGAAGATTCATTTTAAATGTTTGATTTTTAGCTTTGATTTAGGTACCAACAAAAGAACTAAATTCAACCTTAGCAAGAATTCCGTCTATCCGACCTCGACAAATCTTAAATTAAATCCAATAAAACTGATATCTGACAACCTTGCAGTCGAGAATGAAGAATAGACTTTTCGTTCGTTCCAAATTGTACCTATACAACTTGCGAGTTAAGTGTTTTTTCAATCCAATCAATTGCACTTGTCCAGTGCAGTTTATTCGACTTTAAAATATCAGAATGTCGAAATACAAAAATTTAAATAAATGTAATAAAATTCAATTGGACCTATTTTTAATTTAGCAACAGTTTAAAAATGACTATCAATATCTTTGTTTTTGTATTTTCTAACTTTTACATTTTAACAACAACAATAGTAAGGGGAGAAGAGCAGTTTTTTTTATCATTACATTTTATTTACGATTTCTAAAAGTGCCGTTCCTGTGTTAAAGTTGGATTTGCCACTTTTATAATGGCATCAAGGTGAGACACTTCGCTGATATCTCGGGACCAAGTCTCCCAATTTGGGTAATTTAAAAAAAAAAAAAAAAATTATCACAATTTGTTTTTAGCAAATAATTAAACTTTAATTCCATACAAATCTTCGTAAGATAATTGGAAACAAAGACAAATAACTTGTTGTACAATAAAACACCCAGACAGAATCAACAAAACCGCAAAATATAATGTACCTATACGAACTAACAAAAAACTAGAAACTGTTATTAGCTCTCTTTTTCTGCGTTTAATTATGACTATAGTATAGACGCATTAATATGATTTTAAAGGTTCTTCTAAATGGTATTTTTAAATTTTTTAGATCTGCAGATATAATGGCTGAATTAACAAGTCTCCCAAAGGATCAAGTCTTCCTCTTCTCCCCTATCAATTCTAGATCTGTTCGTTCAGTTTTAAAAACTTCGAATTTTAGTCTAATTTTATTTTGGTATGTAAATTTTGACAGAATTTTGCATTTAAATTTGTAGAAATTGACAGTTTTGGGATACATATTGGCTAATAAGTCCATTCATTACCGAATTATAGCTTGTCCTTCAGGATTACATATCGAGAATATCGGTTTTTCGTATATAAATTTTTTAACTATAGATAATACCGAAAGATTTTCTGTCTTCAGCTTGTAGACCCTGTATTTTTATAGATGAAAGGTCCTGACACTTTCTTTGTCTGCTTAACCGTTTAGAAGATATTACCATTTAAAAAAAAACTTCTATGTTCCTGAGTCGACCTTACTATCTTACCCTTTTAAACAATTATTTTGTTCATCTTTGAAATTAAAAAAAATATTTCCAGAATGATGGCAACCCTGACATTCTACCGTAATATACCCTATTAATTACCTATCTTTTGGAGACCATAACGGGAATTTTTGGTCCACTACTTCTATGTTCCCGAACCGACTTTACGATCGATCTTACTTTTTTCGACAATTATTTTGTATAGCGTCTTCAAAAAAGTGTCGAATTTCGAAAATTATTCCAAGAAAAATTTACTAAAATAGAAAAAATCTAACACCCCTATTACGGTTGTCAAGTATCAATTGATAGTTGATAAATATTGAAATTTGGTGCATTTAAACTCAATTTAATAAAAAAATCTGATCAACTATTCCGTGATTATTATCAATTTTCTTGCAATTTACAACGTTCTGCACCGTTCGCAATGACCAAATGTTGTATCATTTGATTTTTTTATTATCGATTTTCAAAATTTATCAACTACAAATTGATAATTGACAACCTTAATGAATTAATTTTTAGATGCCTTTATCTTTATTTTGGCATAAAAAATACTTTCTCTAAAGTCCTTGTATATAAAAATTTATTCAATGTCAAATGTCAAAAATACCGGGTTTTGTCGCATATAACTTGATCATTTGACCATTTTTGAAGTCGCGATAATATCTTCTTATTGATGCTTCGTATGAAAAAAAGTATTTTTTCTACAAATCCGCCATTTAAGTGAAAAGATCGAAAAACCAGGGGTGGAATCGTGTAAGGTGATTTGCGATAAGGGAGAGTCACATTCAAACAATTCAGTCTGTGTAAGATGATATCACATTTGATAGCTAAAGAGCTATCACATCAAAAATGTGATTGTCATTTTCCAACAAATTTGACGTATCTGCCGCAGTACGACTAGAGTTACCACCGTCCACCAGTCTACAAAAATTGAACAACTTTTTCAGAGTTCTTTTTTGTACCATTCATACAAACAAAAATAAACATTCTTATGATCAAAAAAGTTTACTATACATTCCGGAAGATGAAGAAAAAATAACAATTATATCGCAAGGACGTCATTTTCGATATACATTTTCGATAGCTCATTACAAACATTTGAAACATTCACTTTGGCAACCACGTTTTTGACAAATTCCATTGGAAAGTATTCAATTCAATGGAACTGAGTTGAATTACCTTACCCAGACGGAAAACTAAATGACAATCACATGTGACTATGGTTGATGTAAACGGGTTTTCGAAAACTCTCTCCGCGTGTAGGGGAGTAAGTTACAACAATGTGAAAACCTGAAATTTTCGACATGTATAAGTAACTCTGAATAACTTTTTATGCTAGCTACAATTTTTGCCTTTACAAAAATTCGATAGATTTTGAGAAGTCTACAGAAAACGATGTTTTGCAGTTTTCACTCTACAACATATCAAAAGCAGTGGTTCAAATTTACGGTACTTAATTTTAAAGATATGGCTTAAGTCTTCAAAACAAAACTCTACACCAAAGTCCAGCTTTGTCGATATTTTTTGTCGAAGTCAATGTCTTATATTTCTAGGTTAAGGCAAGTACAATGAAAAATTTCGGTTTGTTTCTCGTTCTACAGTATATATTCTGCTGATCGTTGAGCGGAATTGATAATAATTATTGTAGCAGATTATTTGGAAAAGTCTCCAACTCTTTAATTGTATACCATCTTGCTAAATAGGTACTGGTTTCTTGAAGACAACAAATATATATGAATCGGTTGTTAAAAATAAGGTTAAGTCCAGGTTTTCTGGACTCGCACCATGACAATGAAATCAACCATTTTGAAAAATACGAATTATTCTGTATTTCCAAAACTATTTATTTTGGCAGAAAAGTTGTTTTAACCAAAGTTGTAGGCAAACATTTTATGCGCGGTCAATATTTTCCAGTTTAAGTCGTTTTAATTTTAGATTTTTCTTTCTTCGAGAGTTTCTTATTCCTGAAAAGCCAAATAATTTTTTTTGAAAGAAAGAAATTTTTAAACAACAAAATTTCAAACATTTTGAAACATTTGTTGAAGATGATACAATTTCGCAGTTCATAGTTAAAGCTCTAGAAAGTCAGCTGGTTAAAATAATTAAATAGATTAGTATGACATGACAGCTCGTCGGAAATGAAGATATAGTGATTTTCAATTCTCAGCTTTTCACTTGGTTTACAAAAGTCTACACTCTTTGACTAATATGTTTTATTCTTGCAAATTTTAATAAAAAAAAAAAAAATTAAATTAATTGCAACATGAAGAATTATGAAAAACACACGTATGTCCAGACACTCTCCGCTCCGTATAGCCATCCTCTATATGTATTCTTCCTATCTTTATGACTACACGACCGATCATCCCAGCACGTGGCCGTGTATCGCTTTTAAAATAAATATATGCACATATCTCTATACTTGTTCTATATAAACTCACATATTGCTACTTTGCACCATCAATTTTTAATTATGTTCCACAACTATAGTGCATGGAAGAACTGGCCAGTGTATCAGCAGGAGATCATCCATCTCATCACAACTGGCTGGGTTTCTTCCGAGGAAACCAGTGATAATTGATAACCAATGCGTTACCTCGAAAAACACACAGAGCCCCTATAGTATACGTATAGTATAGATGGGTGGACTGTACTCACTTCATTTTGCCATCAGGGAGTGGTCAAGGAGTCAAAACAACTTGAGTGGCAAACCCGGGATGGTTAACGAGCCCAGATTATATTGTGTATAGGGTGTGTGTGTTTTCTGTTGTGTCCGGTCTGCATCGTAGTCGGCGGCATCGTCAACAATCATCTGCCCAGACAAACAGTCGGGGACCTAAGTTGTACAATTTTATTGCTAAATGGTTAAGAGGACTTCACAAGCCGAAAACTAAATCCGAGGAAACACCAACAAATATGCGACGACGACGAACGAACATCAGCGACGGATGGGTAAACGTGTCGTGTGATTAAGCTGCTCCGCATGGAAAAAGGAATTCAATGTTGTTGGTTGGTTTTTGTTGCATTGAAGAGGAACCCTCATCTCAGCAATGTAGAGGTAAGGTAGGTACCTCTACTTGAAGTTCAATAACAACTCAGGTCCAGGTGGATGGGGCATCCAGCCAGCACCAGGTGATTTTATGAGAAATTACCAAGTGCCATGGAAGGTTTAGTGTTTATTTTTGTTGTTGTTGTTCTTTTTCTTCAATTTATACGTTTGGGACTTCAAATCAAGATTCGAAGACTAAATGTTCCAAGAAAAACAAATACCCTCATATGGTAGAGGCTATGTTGGATTCAATTTTTGTGTATTTTTTTTTGAAAGTAAAATGATTACAGTTTGTGTATAAAATTGCAATAATGATAAAATACCTACAATCTACATACTGGATGAGTTTGTTATTTTTTTTTTCTCCGTAAGATTTTGTTAATTTTTTATCTCGCAAAAATCGAAAAATCTGTGGGGGTTTTTGAAATGTTTATGGCATCACAATTCACAAATACCCATGTTCATGTGTGTCATGTATATAAAACTTAAGGCTCACATGCTGCGAAAAAACCGTGTTTGTCATGCTGCGAATTTTCGATGTTGATTAATGGTCCTTTACCATTCGGAATTTGCAAATACAAAAAATGAATCAACACATTTCCAGTGAATGAGATAATATCAGTTCGCTGAAAAACCTTGAATTTAGAGTTACATTTTGGGTAAATGTTAAGGACAAAAATAAAATGTCGAAATATCAACCTGCTGCGTTATTATTTATATTTTTTTTAATCTTCTGGATAAAACGTTGGAAGATATACTGCAGCGGACGCTGCAAAGACCATCTGAACATCTATCTTTCTTGCTTCAGACAGTTTCTTGATAGTCCTAAATAGTTGGAAATATGCTTTATTCAATTAAATAAAATATAACATTAGTCAAGTTTTAGACAACCGAGTCCGTTGTCTTAGTTATAGACAACTCTTAAACATCAACTAAAAATATTTATCTATAACTTGGACGGCGGTATAAAGTTAAACAACGTTTATAAATACGAACGTACCTATATGAGTTTATATTGGTACTTTGATAGATTTGTCTCTGCCATATCGAAGGCAAAGTTTCTTCGCCTTTAATTTCTCTAAAAGCTTCTTCCTCGTACGATCTATAAGCTTCTCCAGCTTTGAAACAACAATCAGCCCCAATTATCTTAAAACCATTTAGGTGGCATACCACACATGACTGACATATTACATGACAGTCTATAGGCAACGTTCAAATATCCCACTAAAGTTTCTCAGGTTCATTAACTCTAATTTCTTAAGGAAGTGTCTTCAAGCACTACTCTTCATTCGACCTCTCTTTTTCATAATTTTCCAAGTTCTGTATTACTTACTTAATTTGACGCTACAATTCGGAGCGAACCAGGAACTAAACTAATAAGCTTTTTCCAACCAGCTCTGTCTATAGTTAGTTGTAGTTAGCTAGTTTCACACGTCCATTAATCATTTGCATGCGCCACCTGAGTCCACTTTCCAGTTAACAGTTCGCTGACACTGTCGACCGTAAAGAACTGACACAAGTCCAGAAAACATCGAGCGAACTCGAGCTGCCATTTAACAATCTTCCATGAGAAAATATTCATAATAATAGCATATTGTAAAATGGGAGTCGTCCAAGAACTGTTTCGTCATGAATATGAGGCCGACATCTCACTAATGAAAACATGCTTAAGTACTTCGTTGTCGACTCCGGCTCGCACACTCTCCTGATTTGACCTCGGGCAATTTTTCCTATCGAACTACTTAAAATTCATTACGTTTAATAATCCTTCCAGGGCCCGTTTTTCCCCCTTTTTCTCTCTAGGCTAAAATCAGTGATATCATCCAATTGCAACCACCACGAGAACAACATCGTTTAATCAGCCCTCTGCTAACAAAAAAAAATTGTCTTGGTCAAAATTAAATTGTAAAAAATAATAAACACATTTTGAAATTCTAAATTATTTTTTTTCATTTAATCGCAATCAAAGTTGGGAAAGAGGGAAACATTTTTAAGGACTCCCATTTCTATTTTAAATGATTCTTATAAATCCTTTTCATTCCTAGTCATATTTTCATATAGATTTTTCAAAGTTCTTAAAACTATGACGAAATTCCCATTCGAGATAGCTTATTGAAAAGACAGTTTCTCTTCATTGTACATATCAAAAGCTGTTCTGAAGTCGTTGAAAAAAACGTATAGTTTTTTCCGTCGATTTAAGTACCTTTCAGTGATACTTGTTAAATTTGAGAAACCTTCTCTGAATCCTGCCTGAAATGGTCCCAACTTGTTATTTTCTTTTACCCACTCTGTAAGTCTTACATTCAACAAGACAGTTAAAATTTAAGTTATGGTGTTCATAAATGAGATGCCTCTATAATTAGCAGAATTATTCGGATCTCCCTTTTTAAAAACTGGAAAAATACATAATTGACTTTCGGAACTCATCAGGTGTGTTTCCTCTTCTGTAGACGTAGTTAAGAAATGTAAGAAGTAATTCAAGAAAGTTACTTGTAGCATTTTGAAAAAATTCATATGGAACCCGGTTTTCTCCCATGAGGCTTTATTTTATTTCGCCTTTCTAGGTTAGGTTAAAGTGGCTGTTGGTTGGGAAATCCAACACACTTAGACCAAAATATGGTCCGTTGTGATACCACATGGATCAGTTGATCAGCTTAACTCGTCGCCTTTCTAAGAACCTCATAAAGTTCTTCAATCTCAAACGGTGCATCCAAATTATCATCTTGTATAACTTTTAAGTGATAATTTCATTGCATAATGGAACGCAATTTTAGGTTCCTTTACATTCAGCATTTAGTCCAGTCCATAAAGCATTTGAGTCGGAAAAAATCCCCGAAAAGCTGGATTTTGGATCAAGACGGTATAAATCTTCCTCATGGCATTCGAAACTGTCAAAAGTCCCCAATGATTGATTGAACTCCTACCAACCTATGCTACTTTACCTACCATCCACGTCTATCTGAACCATCTTAGCTGATCTAAATATATGTAAAACCCACTTCCAGATTTATAATGTATCACAATTTAATATACAATGTTAATGGGTTGTTAACAATCACACTGTCAACTGATTATACAATATCTACTTAACAGTAAATGAAAATCCCACACATTTTTTCCTCATAAAACTTATAGTAAAAGTAAGTACCTATGTATGTTTGCTTCCAAAGAAAATATTATCATAAAACCATAAGTTTCAAAATAAACAGAAGCAGCCTTTACACCCAGCAATTTTCCTAACAGATAAAAAAAAAATACTCACTAATTTTGAATATTTGCTCGAGAAAAAAAAAACTAAAGAAGAACCTTTTCTGAAAAGTCTTTTCTTGGTGAGAAGAGACGCTCTTCTTATCCCAGGAACTACACTTAATTTATATTCAATTTCCAAAAAAAAAAGAAGACAATTTATGCAAACAGAAAGATACAAAAAATTCGTTACACTGTTTGACTGCATCACATACATATATACAGACATACAGCTCCTGAATGTTCTGCTCCTATATTTAGTTCTGCAGAGAAACTTTGTAAATATATATTTTCCCATTACCCACGGTCATGTCATCCTTTTTCTTGAAAATTTATTCATTAGCAAACAAATTTTCCGAAAATGTAAACAAAACACATATACCATCTATAAAATATACATATAGATGAAGTCTTGTGATGTAGCTTCATATCATAGATATCTTACTGTCAGAACGCGAAGATGCATCATCCACGATGCCATCATCGATCCATCCATCCATGTTTCTATATTTTCTATATCTTTCGGATGCGAACATCTTATTAGACATCATTACGTTTGAATTAATTTGAAATTCATCATCAAGAGTGTACTGTATACGAGTCGAGTATTACAGTATGTAGGTATAAGTTCTCGGTTAATGGCAGCTTGTTACTTAAAGGCGAATCTCCGGCGACAAGAAGATGATTGAAGATGAAAGTCAACACACTCTAAACTCCTATATATGTATGTATGTGTATTTTATATCAATCCTCTTTTTAAAGAGAAATACTGTTGTGACTTTAGTTGTCCTTCATTTAAATCTAGTAGTGGCCAGGAATATAAGTCGTCTCAAATAATTGCATCTAGAGAATCCTTTAAAAAATTGGAGAATATCTCCAGCATTTATGTTATCAATGATTTGAATTATTTAATAATATAAAACAAAAGATTTTACGGCATTAATTGAAATTATAATTATTTAAAAAAATAGAAATACTAGCCGCGTTTTATTATCTACGGGTCTGGGTCGGGGTTATCTTTTAACACGTAATACAAAAACAAATTTGGATCTAGGTTTCTATCGGGGTTTGCTTTATGGAACCAGAAATAAGTTCTTACTCTGGCGGATAGACGGCTCTTTAGTCGGTAGAGAGTACAAACTGCAGTGCGAGGAAAAAAGACAGTATCATACATAAAAAATAAACAAACATAAGACAAAAAGAGATGAGCATACAACAGTGCTTTCATTAGGATCCGTATCGTTTTGTTATAATGAGGTGAACCATATGGGTTATTGGTGATAATAAAACGCGGCTACTATAACGACTTTGGAATTATTTAACACGACGCGACGACGTGTGCTAGTATTCCTTCTAAACGAATTTTCTGCCACTAGAATTATCAGAGAAATTTTTGTTAACATGGGCCAGGGTACACCAAAGTAAGCGTTTTCTTAAATCCACGATAAATGATGTCAAAATTGGAGAAAAAAACTTAACTGTAGAACGATTTTTTTCTTATAATATACCCAAGAACCACGCCCTCAAATACTTCCAACCAGGTCCGGGACACCCTGTATATTTGATTCAAAATTTGGTTAAGAAAAAATGATTGGAAAAAAAAGTTACTCACATTTTTCTATAATTTGAGGCACAAATCAATCAGAAAAAAAACACCCATTTTTATTTTTACCTGCCCTTAATTTCAATTAATTAATTAATTTTAATTTTTGCGTGAGTTGAAAAATTTTGTAGGCAGAAATAAATACTTTCGCAAAAAATCGAATATCTCAAACCGGGATCAATTTATTAATTTTATTTTATTTAAAAAAAAAATCTACACATTTTTCCTAAAAAATAATAGGTCTAACCAGTTCATTCTGACAGTTAGTACCGAAGAAATCATAACTTATGATATAATGGGTCATTCATTTCGTGGTTTCAAGTTGGAAGCGCTGGAATTTGACACTTGTCAAACTCAACTGTCATTTGAAGTGTCATAATATTAGTTGAGTGTTTGCCATTTACGATACTGAATCGCTTAACAATCGAACAACGCGATAAAATTTTTAAAATTTACTATACAAAAATGATGATTCAAACGTAGCTACTTTTCGCGCATTACGCCATGTTTATGGTCGTCAAAATCGACCGACTAAGCAAGCAATCGGTAAAATTGTGAAGAAATTTGAAGAGATTGGAAACGTTACTGATGTCGTAAAGTCATGTGCATCATCGTAATGTACGCTCAGTCGAAAATATTGTGCTGCTGGAAGTGTTGCTGATGATCTGAATTTATAGATTTCCCGGCGTTCGCAGCAATGGTCAAATGATAACCGATTTTTTTTGGCGATTGAAGATCTTGACTTGATGTGGTTCCATATATGTGGTTCCAACAAGACGGGGCAACACGAGCAATTATGGCTTTATTGCGTAAGAAGTTTCCTGGTCGCGTAATTTCACGTTTTTGCGATGTCAATTGGTAACCAAGATAATATGATTTGACGCCGCCTTTAGATTTTTTTTTCTGTGGGGCTGCGGACAAGACCATGTTAACTAGTGATGGGCGCATTCGAATGGTTTTCTCGATTATAATCGATTGAAGCAACATCTCGAGATGTCTCGATTCTTCACTTCAATCATTCGAATGATTTACCATACCGATTATACCTACCCACTTACTTACTTACTTACTTGTGAGTGAGAACTCGAACTCGGAACTCGAGAACTCGAGAAATGAGAACGAAATACAAGCAAGAGAAAGATAAATAGACATAATCGAAAACTCGAGAACTCGAGAGTCGAAACGTTGATTGTTTGTGTAGGTTACGTCATACGTTTATTCAACCACTTGAGTCAACGCAGTGAGAAGTACGCAGAAAAAACGAAATAAAAAGCCATACATTTTTCCGAAGCAGAAAATAAATTTTTCGTATTTTTTAGATGTTTTTTAATCCATCGTCTTCGTAGCCATCCTTCGATGGAATTTGGCAATTGATGGCTTGACAGATAGGTATTGTTCTATACTTTGAGGTATAGAGAATATTTCGTTCCAAATCTCAACAGATTGCATAAAAAAGCATTTTCCGGAGCAGAAAAAAAAATTCGATTTTTTTCGTATTTTTTAGAGGTTTCTGTGCTGTAACTTGAAAGTATGGAGCATACGTTGATTTATACGTTATTTCTTAAAGTCCAGGAATAAACCAAAAAATTATATATAAAGTTAAAGTTAGTTAAGGGCTTGTAAATAAGTATATACATAATATATGTATATACATATATATATTAAAAAAATACTTCCAAATTATACGCTCGGGACTCGGGTTATCTAAGAGTACTTAGACATAAAAATGAAAAGGCTTTTAAAATGATGCTTTTTTCTTAACAAAAAAAAATTGAAAATGTTATTTCCGTACTGCGATTTTTTTTTTGGCGACAACACAAAATGCATTTTTTTTTTGCATTCACTTTGATCATTACAGATATGAAATTTTATCAAAATTTTAAGCATGGAATCTATATTAGGATGATTAAAAAAATATACTTTTCTCGAAATTCAACAGTGATCAGACAAATTTATGAAGCTTAGATTGAAAGCAAACAGTCAAGCCCAAAACTTCAAAATCGATCACCATTAAGAGGTCACTATTTTTTTCTTGAAAATCAGAATTATTCTCTGCATAACTTTTCAAATTTTGATGGCATGAAATTTTCGGGGACTGTTCGTAATTTCATATTAATTGTACATTGTACATACATAATGCATACATTATGTAGTTTATGAATATTTAGTTAGAAAATTAATTTTTCAAATCATTTTGGACTTTATTGCACTTATATTATGAAAGAACAATAAAGTCAAAACTTTATTTAATAAAAATCAAAGAATAAATCAATTTTTTATAATATTTTTTACTTTATTCACATTTTTCGTTGAAAAAATAATTGTTTTTATATCAAAAAAATCATAATATAAATTTCTTCAATGCTCGCTATGTTATTTTCATATTTTACCACTTTAATCATACGAAAACATTCTATGCATAATTTATATCTTCCAAGAAATTGTAGGTAATTCTTTTTTGTAAATTTTGTAAATATGTATACCCACAACAAAGTTATAATTATAATGGAAGGATACAAAAATCATTACTAAAACTTGAAAGAGTAGTGAATTTGTTGGTTTTAGGGTTATATTCATCGATTTCATGATTTCTTTTTGATATTAAAATTTTATTTCCAAATGCTGTAACCATATCTACGAATGAATTATATTCTGGTAACTTAGCAACCTCACTCCAGGTATTGTTGGACAAATCAAAGCGTTTAACCACTACTTTTCCAGAAATATACTTTCCCATGAAGGAATAGTATTCATTACAGAAAGTATACACAAATTTCCCGACGGCAGCGATTTGGAAGTAATCTGTGCTATCATCTATTGGTTGTTTTTTTGAAGTCCATTGATTAGAAGAAACATCATAACACTGCAAACACCCGTAACGAAAATCAAAAATGTATAAAATCCCTTTATGTGCAAATATTTTATTTCGTTTATTCGGTTTGATAAGCGGTTCTAGGTCACTCCATTTGCCTGTTGAAAAATTGAAAATCTCCACTGAATCAATAAAATTTTTACAGTCCGTTTTATCGAAACCACCAAAGACACATAAATGTCCTTTTAAATTTACGAACTGACTTCGGAGTCTGGCAACTCGCATGGGAGGCAATTCAGTCAATTTGAAAGTCTCTAAGTCTATGCATTCAATGCTATTTGATGATGTTCCATCATTTGTCCTCCCTCCAACGATAAATAGTTTTTTCTCAATCACAATCATAGACTTAATAAACTCCGATTTGTTTATCGAAAGAGGATATGATCTTTTTTCAATGGACCATTTTTTCAATGTTTGATTATAACTTTGTATCTCAGCTTCTTTTTCAGAATTTATATGAACAATTGCAAGCTTATCCAGATCCTCGGTTGAGTCTTGTTTTTTATTTGGATTTGACACTGGCTCAGAACTTAAACTGCAATTTTGTTGTTCAGTTGTTGGAGATTCCGGCGACAAATGATATTTCAGCCAACGAAGAATTAATTCACAATTTTCGACAGTTTTACTTACCGATGTACTATTTTCAACGATAAACTTAGGCGTGAGATACTGATAGTGGACCATTGAAAGCAATTCAAATAGGAGATGTTGCCGATTTAGTTTTTCATATTCGATCCAAGTCACCAAACTCAAAAACACTTGCTCCTCGAAGTCCCCACGAGGATTGTTGTGAAATAATACATCCTTCAATTCAGTTTCCTTCAGAAGTAAAAACTCAGGTTGCTTAATTGTTTCCTTAAAATTGGTGTTAATCAAATTCGATGATTTTTCTTGAAGTCCAGGCAGCCCGAATTCCGCGGCCAAGCGTAGCCAATGCAAGCAATTGCTGTTGTTAAGATTTCTTTCAACAAAATTACAGCAACCATCGATTAAGTTTTTCATTTTTAAGAACACTGCACTCCGCAAAATGTTCTCAATCTTCTCGAGGTTCAACTCAATCGAATCCGAGTACATGTAGTCAATTATCAATTTTAACGATGAGGCTTCGACGTTTTCTAATTTAACTTCATTGGTCTTTGAAGTTGTGGGGCTGTCATTAAATAATTCCCAAAAATAATCACTCAATGCTGACAAGACAATTTTATGAGCTGGAATCTTGATGCTATTGTTGTCAGCTATGAGAACAGTGTCGAAGAAGTTCTTTTCTTTTAATAGTTTCGGGAATTTTACGGAAATACTAGCGGCATGTTGATCACATTTGAAGATGAATTTTGCATTCCGATATGAAGCATTTGAAGTCGACATTGTAAAACTTAAAAGAAAAACAAAAAAAAATTAATTAAAAATCTAACAAAAGACTTTGAAAAAGAGAAAAAAATGCATTTCAAAGTGTATTTGTTTGTGTTAGTTGAGAGCAGAGAGAAAGAACTAATAGAGAGTCAAATTCAACGACGGATCTCTTTTAGCCTACAAGCTACGATGTTGCGCACGACCTTGCATATGTATTAATTATTATTATTAACTCCATATAAAAAAATCTTGGCACAAATACATATGCAAGAAGATGTGCATACTCACCACCTTTTTTTTTTTTTGTTTGCACTGCACGAGGTGAAAACACGTTATAAAAAATGTAAAGAAAAGGTTTCGAGGGGACGGAGACGAGGAAATTTGACTCTCTCTATTAATTCTTTCTCTCTGGTTGATAGAATCTATGTATGTATGTATGATTACGATTTAAATATCGAGTTTATTTAAGACCAGTTAAACCAAAATATGACAAAGGTTTCTAAAATTTTTTTAAACAATGACAAAAACAGTGAGCAGACAAAACCAAACTAAACTGACAAACAAAAAACGTGTAAAAGAGATTGAAAAAGTAACTGTTTGCAGAACAATAATTTCACAAGTAGATAAATTAATAATAATGAAAGATCTGTTTGTTTTGAATGTTCTTTTTCGACCAAAGAGGTTCCCTTAAATTAATATCTGTTCAATAGCAAATGAAATAATTACTTTAAAATGAAAAACGAAGGCGGTAGACTTTCGTACTTGAATGCCGGATTTACACGACTAGTCCGACTAATAAATTGAGATTATTTATGAAACAAATTTATATACAAAATAATGAATAGATACAAGCAGTGTTGCCATAATCTCAAATTTCATTATGCTAGATTTCAAATTCCATAATGCTAAATCGTATGGGAGCTCAAAAAACAGAATGCTAGATTTTAAAATCCATTCGTAGAAAATTTTCCCTCTTACAATCTTATATTTCAATGATTAAAAGAACAAAACTTTGTAATAATGCAAAATTAAAATTTATTATTTCATAAATAAGTATCATAAATGCTATAAAAAAAAGAAATCTTATTTAAATATATTGAAATAATATTATTTAAAAAAATATTTCTGTTTTTACGTTTAGGTATATGTTAGTATTTTAATTCAGTCAGACGTCATTTATATCACATTTTAAATTCATAGCTTTTGGAAATAAAAAAGGTACTTGATGCGTCAACCCAAAGGTCGTCATAGATATCTTCTTGACTTCTTTTCTCATAATTGACTGAGCCTCCGACTTCTTCGATTATATTTCTGGATATTTCATATTGTTACATTGACCTTGCATTTAGCATAGGACAACGTTTTTTTTTAAATGTGTAGAGTGCATTAGTTAGAGTATACGAAATCATTTTTGGGGCTGGACCCCCCCCCCCCCCCATTTGGCCGCTAACTTGAAAAAGGGATAAGAAGCCCCTTTTCTCAATATCTTGAGAAATAAAAGTCTGACAAAAAAAATTTTAGATTATTTTTGTAGACAATTTAATTCTCTACAATATTGGTTAAGACACTTTTTACCATTGAATTGAAAATAAAAAAGATATAGCGAATAATCGACGAACATTTACAAAAAAAAATACTTTAAAGGGTTATAACTTTTTTTCTAGCAGTTTTATTGAAAAACATTCAAGATGTTTTTTGTAGATCATTTTATTGCGAAAATATACTCAGTTTTTAAATTCCACCATTTTTTTTGTCTGAGTTCAATATGACATTATTAAGGTTAGATCACAATAATGCGCATATTTTGCAAACAAATTTTAAAATATATTATTTTGAAAATATTTTTTTTCATGTATATGAATCAATGATTGAAGATCAACTTTTGGCATTCAAGAATGCCAAAAAATGGCATTCAAGAATGCCAAAAAAAATCGGATAATGCTAAAAAAGCATTTGGCATAATTTTCAAATTTCATAATGCTTTTTACTCGTCTTTAATGCTAGATCTAGCATTAATAATGCCAACATGGCAACACTGGATACAAGCAATTCATTATTGACATACGTTAAAGACAAATTTGAATCGGACGGATCGTAAAAGCAATTAGGAAAGTAATGGGTAATAAAGCAATTAGGGAATGAAAGAAAGGAAGACAATAACCAATGCAAAGTAATTAGGGAAAAGAGAATACACACAAACATAAATAAAATGTACCAAATTTATCCTAAATGAAAAGAGGACATCCAAAAAATCTCAAACGAATAATAAAAACGAAACAAATATTTTTTTTTAAATTTATTTGATCATAATTCATAACGTAAAGGGCCCTACACTCCATCAATGTAACTAGTCAGGTAATGTTGACATTTTTTGTCAGAATTGATGAAAAAAAAGCCTCCATACGTGTTAATGAACATTGACAATTTTGTTAGGGAATTTCTTAGTTTAGTTCAGTAAATCAAACATTTTGTCAATAAAAATTGAAGAATATCAAAATAATTTTGTGTTTCATCAATGTATCAATTTTACTTGTGACGAACATTGAAGTGCCTGCTAACGATCAATTTTACCTTGATCGAGACTCGTTCAAGTAATACTGTCAGGTAACATTGATCGTATGTCCCTTCGTGTGGCCCTTCAAGTGTAGTATTTGACAAAAAACTTCATAAAATCTATATCACTTTTAACATGAAAATAACTTTTAAGTATGTAATAACATTTTTTTCATATCACAAAAAATGTTTTTTTTTTCAGAAAAAATTTAGTTTTGATTTAAAGGGTGTCCGCATGGTATTGCCAATAAAAAAAGACAGATTGACAACTGAAAGTTGAGGGTTTTTAAAAATAGAGAAGAGCTACACGATAGTACAAAGTGTTTTCATTAGGTGTGTTCATTTACTTTGAAACTCTGTCCATTTGTGTGAATTTCTACATATTTAATCTTTTTTTATATGTAGGCTTATATTATTATGCTTATGCAAAGGGTGGATGAACGGATACGTGAACAAGCAAAATTTACGGATTTGGTATGATGCCAATCCACACAAGATGGCTAATTCCTCACTCTCTATAGGTACAGGTATGCCTTTTCATTCTTTGTGGTTTATAATCTTTCCGTTGTTGTAGTTGTTTTCAAAAATTTTAATTTTTTGTTAGAAATTATTAGATACTTGTGAAATTTATCTTCAACTGTATAAGAAGTAAAAGTGAGACTACTTAAAAGTTACCAACGTAATATTATGCTAAAAATGGATCTTTCTGAAACTTTACCTTTAAATGCTGCGTGCATCAGATTAAAGGGGATTTTATACGGATTGTATTAAGTAAGCACTTATTGATGCCACAATAAATTTTGTTTCAGCTGACCCTGTTCTTGCTATGCTTACTTCTTAATAATTTCAAATGCTAAAAATTAGAACAAAGAAGAAGAAAAATTTGTTGTAGATATAAATTATATGTATTGCCTTCCATTGCAAAAAAAAAATTAAATAAAGAAAATCAAAGAATAATTAAATTTTTAATATTTCTGACTTTAATTCATACTTTTCGTTATAAACATATTTTTTGTATTATCAAAACTAAGATTAAGTATATATTCTTTCTATAAATCTTCAATACATAGCTATGTTATTTTATTTTAGCCTTTTATAATACGAGGAAGTTTGTAGAATTGAGTCGTTTATAATTTATTAAATCTACTGCCAAATCGCATTTCTTCTTTTTTTTTTAATTCTGCGAATAAGTACAACAAAATTATAACAAGTATGGAAGAATACGAGAATTATATAAAGAAATATCGATGATAGTAGTAAATTATCTAGTTTCGGGATTATATTCAACGATGAGAAAGCAAATATGAAAATCGTACATACAAACAATAACAAACTTCGTTTATCTCTTGGAACCACTAAAGACTCTATACCGATGCTTGAGCGGAGTGGTGTTTATAAAATCACCTGCAAAGACTGCAATGCTTCTTACATAGGACAGACGAGAAGGGCTTTGAAGACAAGAGCAAGTGAACATGAAAGAACAGTAGAAAACAAGGAAATTCAAAAAGCTATACCATCACACATATTTAATTTTGACAATACAGAGCCTCACTCTGTTACTCCAATAGTTGACAATATAAAAATTTTAAAAACAGTGAATAACCCCTCTAAGTTAGATGCTTACGATACAAACAACAACAAATTTAATGAATTTAGAATCTGGGGCAATAGAGTCATCCCTTTTTAACTCTTTTTAATTTTTATGGATAATGTAATTGTATAATTTTGTTGTTTATATTTTTTGTAAGCGAGCTATTTTGTTAGCAAATTTTGTAAGCGAGTTGTTTTGGTTCAATTGTCATTTTCAGCTGGGTTCGTTTCATTTTGTTTTAAACTCGCGCTGAAGATGAACTTTCAATTTTAAGTTCGAAATGCATACGATAATTATAATAAATATTAAAAACTAAAATTCCATCTTGTGTTTTTATATTTTATCGATTATTTGCGGTCAATAAGAAAAACATTTTCCAGTTCTTTAATTATATTCAACGATGTTATTAGTTCTGCAAATTAAAATTTAATTTCCAAGTGCTCCAGCCATTGTAAGCCATGACTTGTTTATTGGTAATTCGGCAACTTCACTCCAGGTAAAGTTGGATAAATCAAAGTGTTTAACCACAAATTTTTTATAACAATTTCTTCCCGAGTAGTAAATGTCACCAGTACAGAAAGTATACACATAATTCTCGACGGCAGCAAACTGGAAATCTTTTACGTCATCATTAATTGGTTGTTTTCTTGAAGTCCATTGATTAGAACTTAGAAGAGACATCATATAACTGCAAACAGCTCTTACGAAAATCATAAATGTAAAAAATGCCGTTATGTCCAAATATTTTATTTCCTGAAGTCGGTTCGATGAGCCACTTCATTTGCCTGTTGAAAAATTGAAAATCTCCACTGAATCAATAAATTTTTTACCCTCGAAGTATTTATCGAAACCAGCAAAGACACATAAATGTCCGTTTAAATTTGCCAACTGCCTTTGTATCTGGCAATCCGCATCGGTGGCAAATCGGGCAATTTGAAAGTTTCTAAGTCAATGCATTCAACGCTATTGATGCTGTTCCAGAACCATCCTCTCTACATCCTCCAACTATAAATAGTTTTTTATCAATCACAATCATAGAATTATGAGGCTCATTTTTGTTTATCGAAAAAGGATATGATCTTTTTTCGATGGGCCATTCTTTCACTGTTTGATTATAAATTTGAATCTGAGCTTCTTTTTGAGAGTTTATATAAACAATTGCAAGCTTATCGAGATCCTCGATTGAGTCTACTTTTTTATTTGGATTTGTCACTAGCTCAGAACTGAAAGTTAAGTTTTGTTGTTCAGTTGTGCGAGATTCCGGC
The DNA here is from genome assembly GCA_929447395.1 of Epistrophe grossulariae. Classification (NCBI taxonomy): domain Eukaryota; kingdom Metazoa; phylum Arthropoda; class Insecta; order Diptera; family Syrphidae; genus Epistrophe; species Epistrophe grossulariae. Next base: position 40,759,107 of record OV839566.1, read on the forward strand.
GATAAATGATACTTCAGCCAACGAAGAATTAATTCGCAGTTTTCGACAGAAGTATAATTTTCAACGATAAACTTAGGCGTGAGATACTGATAGCGGACCATTGAAAGCAATTCAAATAGGAGATGTTGCCGCTTCAGTTTTTCATATTCGATCCACTTGCTCCTCCAAGTCCCCAAGATAATTGTTGTGAAATAGTAAATCCTTCAATTCAATTTCATTCAGAAGCAAAAACTCAGGTTGCTTTGTTATTTCCTTAAAATTTGTGTGTATTAAAAATTCGATGATTTTTCTTGAAGTCGAGTTAATCTAAGTTCCTTGGCTACGCGCAGACAATTCAAGCAATTGCTTTTATTAAGATTTCTTTCAACAAAATTACAGCAACCATCGAGCAAGTTTTTCATTTTTAAAAACACTGCACTTCGCAAGATGTTCTCAATCTTCTCGAGGTTCAACTCAATCGAACCCGAGTACATGTAGTCAGTTCGAATTTGTGGGGCTGCCATGAAATAATTCCCAAAAGTAATCACTCAATGGTGACAAGACAATTTTATGAGCTGGAATCTTGATGCAATTGTTATCAACAATGAGAACAATGTGGAAGAAGTTTTTTTTCTTCATAGAATTTTAGCAAATTTTCGTAAATTTTAGCAGCATTCTGGTTGCATTCGAAAACTTCTTCGTTTAGAGATGATGAATTCGACATTATGCTATTCAAACAAAATATAATTTATATGTTGAGAACCCAGCTAAAATGCTTTGAAAATAACAAACAAAAAAAAAAACTTACTGCTTTTTTGTGTTTATTTATTTTAATTTGCTTAAAAGACTAAACCAAACAGAACAGTTTATTTTTATAACCGTATGTTAAAATTACCACTCCTGCGTATGCGATATGCAAACGCTTCACATTAATTTTCACATTTGTTTACATTTTTGTATTTGCAATTTAATACCGTGTCCAGAAATGTTTATGTGAAGCGGAATAACAAAAGTATATGTGGAGATAAGTATGCATTCTGCTATTAATTCTACTGCGCAGTGCCCACGTTCTGTAACTCTCGCATCGGTAAAAGTAGTCGACAAACGACGAAAACTGAAACAAATCATATGAGTTTTGTTCCATTTTCCAACGTTTCTCGACCAATTTTATCGATGCGAGAGTTACAGAACGTATAGCACAGGTTTCTGAAATTTGTGTGACGCTTGATTACTCAGAATAAGAAGATAAAGAAGATGTGTGAAGCATCAAATTGAAAAAAAAAAAACAAAACAAAACAAAAAGAACCCGATCTGTCATTTTGCCGAGCTATAGCAAAGTGTTTCGAGATTTTAAAACGTTAAAGTAGTGAAAATACTAAATAAAAGTTAACACATTGATTACATGCAATAATTTATTAAAACAAAATATATAAAACAACACACAATGCTGCGTTAAATCGTGTAAAAACACCTTTAATATGGAGTTTTTAATTTTTTCTTTTCACGGGCTGATTGTGTTTCATATTCCACATAGATTAATGTGAAGTGATGTTTTTTAGGGAAATACATTAACTTAGAATACTTTTCAATTGATATTTCGTAGCATTTTGCTATAAAAAAGCAAATTGTTTTAAAATAATAATACACTTCATTGACGGGAATTAGCTGAACCCGATCGCGATGTCAAAATTGAAATTCTCGTTCAGGGTCGCATTAGTTTTTGTTTGTGATGGCAAGGCGCTCAAATCCATTGAGCGCCCGTAGTCCAGTGTAATTTTACTTAATTTATGTGAAATATGAGACGCAGATTACCTGTGAAATGAACAAAAGTTACACTGCTTGTTGTAGGTGTTTTTACAGCATTTAACGCAACACCGCAAGTAGATTTATATTATTTTTTTCAATGAAGTATGGAAGTATAGACTTTATTTACTTTTATTTTACTTGTTTATTAAATTTATTGACCTTTTTTACTATTTTAACGATTTAAAATCTCAAAACACATTCCTTAAATAAAACAGAAAAAAATTCCTTTCATCATTTAGCTGTGTAACTCACACTATTTTTAAAAATGCCTCCCTTTTTCCCTCGATATGTTTATTCCTCTATTTCTTCCTCTTAGCTTGATTATCACTTAAATACACAAACAAAATAGATATTTCTAAAAAAAACGAACGTAGATATGTATATCTAATAGTGTTGTTTACATCGTCGCAGCTTCGAAGTGACTGCCGAATGCCGACTGGCATAGCACTGGAGTCTGGGGACTGGATTTTTATTTTGTTTCCATCGAAATGAAATAGAATGGAGCGCCAGTGAATGAATGAAATAATACAAAACTATATGCCACTTCAGTTTTTTAAATATTGTCACGACGTAGCAAGTGCGTCGAGCGTGACGTAACAAGAGAAGAAACCTATAACCAGTTTTCGATACATATTATGTGTGTAGAAATAAGGGCGCGCGTAGAAGTGAAGTTATTTCAAAATGTTTTTAAAGAGAATTGGTTTTGAAAATTTATTCAAAATGTAGATTGCTGTATGTTCAGTAATAAGAACAATGAACAAAAATAATAACTTATGTTTTCCACAGCACGATCATTCAGATTTTTATTTTCACGATTAAAATAATTTGAAACCGTTATTGTAACTTAAGTAGTCGCATTTTTTTTTAATAGTGAACAGTTTTGCAAATAAACAAAAACTAAGCAATTTTTGTTTAGGGTTTAAACAATAGGTGTGTTTTTATAGTCGTTGGTTTTATTTAAATCTGCTGTAAAATTGCCTGCAATGTCAACATACTTGAATATGAGTTTAAATTAAAGAACTAATATAAATATAAAATTTATTTTTATATATTTGTATTATTTTTATATAAATTTAAAAAAAGGTAAGATATACAAATCTTTGAATAAAAGATTGAGATTGGAATGAAAAAATGACACAATAAAATTATAATTTTAACGGAAATCCAAACATCAGTCGCAAGTTCATGAATTTCTTGGAATCGATATCATACTCAACGATATTATTATTAGGTACATATTATATTTTTGATTCAGAATGTTATTTCCAATTACTGTAGGCATCATTATCAAAAAAATGGGGTTGTTGTTCATTTCCAACCAACGTGTCTCAGTGGAGAATTGTCCAATTTTAAAAACACCCGTTTTGTGTTCACTTAAATGTTTTTGTCTTTGGATCCAATATTCTAAGTTTAAATTAAGGCCAGAATGACAGTCGAGTACCAGCAAAAAAAAAAATTTCAAAGTCGTTCAAAATTTCATACTAAAAACGTTGAAAATTGTTTTCGAATTTTTTTGTTCGAAAACTACTTTGCGAAGTCTTGCTCTGTATTGTGCATTCCAATTACGGTTTTCAATTTGGCGCTACAATCAAAATCGTACTATTTTATGGGTAAATGCATCTAAGCGGGACATAGGAATTACATATATTCACGATAAAAAGTCGACCCCATTAACCATTAAACAATCTCCCAGCATTTCTATTCGGAAATAGACTTTGACATTCTCGAAAACGACCACTCTCATTTATCGCTATTTAAATTAATTTCGACAGGTGAAAGTTTTGTCGTCTTTTTAAATATTTCAAGTTGGTTCAGAAGTGTTCTTAACCTTGTATTGGCGATAATTTGGTGATTTTTGTCACTTTCGAAATAAGTCATCTCTTAGGAAAAGATTAAATTCGAAAATATTTTTGACCGCCTTAACCCAGCGGCTACATTAGCCATACTTAAGGAAATAAATTGCTTCGCTTATTGCCATTGCCTTGAATATTGCTAATGGAGACGCTTTGGCAATGGCAATGACAATATTGCTCGACTGATGAAAGGCAATTATTGATTTCCATCGCTGAGACAATAAATTTTGACGTTTCACCTTTTTCAAAATGGTTTCCCCGCCATTTTGAATTAATTGTGCTTCGTTTTGAAATTAAAGTTGAAAGTATGAGAAATTAAGTGAATTAAAGATTTTTATTATCAAAACTTGTAATTTTAAAGAGCAAAAAACACTTGACTGTGGTCGTAATTTTTACACAACATTTGACAACTGAAATTAGTCATTATCATTGAAGTTGACATTGCCTCAAATATTGCTAAGAGAGCCACAGCGTCACTGTAAAATTAAAAAAAAAAAACATAAAAACTACCTTTCAGAATAAGCTGAAACTTTTTTTGATATTAAAAAAAAAATCGAGTATTTTTTAAGAGAAATCAATGGATGTTTATTTCATTGCATTAACAATGGAAACCGTATCAGCCAAATGGCCGCCATGGCTACGGTTGCATCACCATATCCTTTTCATGAAATTTTCCATGACCAATTGACACATTTGCGGCTGTATGTCCTCGATTAACTTCACGAATTCCAAATTTAAGGTCTGTAATCGATTGTAGAGCATTGGCATAGACCTTATATTTCACGTGGCCGCAAAGAAAAAAGTCTAAGGGCCAGTTTGTTCACAGTGGGTTAAATCTGACCGATGACTTGTACAGCTTCTAACTAAATAGCGCTAATCAACCAAAATCGGCTGATTAGCGATTTCCATGATTAACAACTTCAATTATGGATTCCTTGAAAAAAAAATTGGTAAGCATGCTCATTCCATGATTTACCAGTTGAAATAATCCTTAATTAAAGATGATCAGCTGTGAGCAAACTGGCCCTAAGTGTTAAATCACAAAATCTAGGTGGCCAATTGTGATCACCTCTTCGAGAAATAACACGGTCAGGACACTTTTCGTGCAAAATTGCAAAAGTGGCGCCGTCTTGTAATGAATTTTAACAATTTCAATGCGTTGTTGAAGCGTGTATCGTTCCATTTTTAGTAATGGCGTAGTTTTTACTCGTCAAATGTCAAAAGATGACAGCTTCAAAAGTGAAAGCTGTCCAAATTCAAAATGAAACCTCTTATTGGAAAACTCTTTATTATTAATTTCTAATGAACTGATCGAAAAAATAGGTAGGTACTTAAACCACAATTATATGCTTTGCTCATAAAGGTACCTTAGGCTAGTTATCTACTTATAAAAAAAAATAAAAAAAATTTAATTTTTTAACAACTTCTATACTTCGTGAAATTCTCAATTATTTCTAGTTTTAGATCAAGCGATGGAAATTCATATAAAGTGGGTATACTATATGAATTCCCAAATTCATCAACGTCATCATCATCGTAGTTGAGATAAAGATTAAGGGAGCTACAAAATATGCAACAGAAACAAAATGTAATAATTGTTGTTGGTCCTTTGTCCTTAGCTGATGCTGATGATGTTGACGCAGTTTCTTCTTTTGAGTCCTCAAACCGACTTAACCGACAATATCTAACCAAAACTCGAACATCTAAGAACATAGTCATTAAAGTCAAAAATATATAGAGGGAAAGAGGGAACCGAGAGAGAGAAAGAGAGAGAAACAGAAGAAGTTGTTGAAGAAGGTGGAGTTGACCTGGAATGACTTATAGGTACGGAAGAGAATCTCATTCTCCTTCAAACAACATAAGGCCTAATAAGAAAAACAAACAACCACCATAATACAACATTGAAAGGCATATATTATAGTACTTAAGAATACCAAAGCATCTTCGAACAAGAATATATGGTATGGTTAGAGGTACAGAATGAGTCTTGGCATAGCTTAACTATATACGAGTATATATCTGGTTAGGATTGAGGATGGATGGTTGAAGAAAGATTGGAATTAATCTTGCTCTTGGCCGCCTTCATCAAGTTCATAATCAGCACGAACAGCAGAAGCAAGCTGCTGCTGCTGCTGTTACTGTTCGTGCTTTTGCCTTTGTATATAAAGCATCGTCATCGAAGAACATTACCAGTAATCATGCGAAACAAAATTACTTAGGTAAAGCCATAAGAAGATGCCTTGAAGAGGCGCCCATCACATCATATCACATCAAACAACTGAAATTGAAGTGAAGCCTCTTTAACCTCTGCCAAGGACTGCACTCTCTTTAACAAAGGGGTTCCATTCTATCTGAAGGCTAAGGCCGAATACAACCAAATGTGCAAAGGAAGATGCGAATATGCGATGTGAAGAAATTTCAATTCTGTGTGTTCAGATTGTGAGATCTGATTAGTAATTTGCATCAATGATGAGCCTTCGATGGGCTTTCGATTGGCTTTTTGATGGTCTCTCATATCGAAGGCTCTTCAATAATAATTCTATACATATATACAGTATACTAGAGTACCTATAGCTTGATAATGAGCGTATATGATGAGGAATCTAAAGCAAACATAAATTACCGTGTAAAGATTCAATCTCATTGACCCTGTGCCTGAATACAGAAATTTATGCAAACCTTTCTCCTTATAGTACGAGTGTTGAACGTTGGAATATTGATTTTGATAATAATTATAATAATAGAGTATGATAAACCAACAATCATATATATACATGAGTCATAAACAAATTAGCGCTGCAGCCATGATTAATGGTTTGAGATATTTGTACAGAAACTTTTTTGTATAAAAGATATTTTACGCAATTATATTGAAGCCCTATTTGAAGGGAAGAATATGTTTATTTCATATTTCATGAGAATATCTATACCATACCATCATGAGTTGATTGAGTATAGTTGATTGCTTCGGAAAGTGTAATTGGGTTTCGTGTTTGACTTTTATATTAAAACCTTACCTTAGGGTCACAATTCCAAGAATGGGACTTTCTTAATCTTTTGTATAAATTTGTTTTCGCAGAACAATGTAAATCGTCACTAACGAAACATTTTGAAATATTTTGATACATTCAGATTAAAAAAAAAAACTAAGGACCTATCTATATCTAGCTATAAAGATTAAAGACATTGAAAAATATCGCTGCTGTGAGTGCAAGTGTGGCTGAAGTGAAAAGTCTACAAATCTGTCGATTCCTCTATATTCTCAGATTCTGGGCTTATCTAAAAGGATTTTGCACTTGGACCTAAACATCTTTATACTTATCAAAGCTTAAAGAACAGTCGAAATACTTTTGTAAACGAGGATAAGACCTTATTTATATCTACTTGCTCTCAGCAAATCAACAAGCATCTTATATCTCTGATATTAATAGCAGCTTATAGAACTTCAAGGTCGTTAAAAAACTAACTTGGAGTAAACATTGACTCTCCCCAATGACACCTAAGTGGAAATCCAGTGAAGCGTTCATTACCCTAGCCAACAAATGGATTCAAAACTCCTTATGCGTAACTGTCTATTAAACACAATTGAGTGTCGAAACTGGAACTGCATGTTCTTGAGCTGTAAGGCTGTGATTAGACGGTCAACGTAAATGGTCAACGCTTTGACGCCTTAAAGTCACCAAAAATATCATATAATTTTACCGTCAACACAGTGTCAATGCATGGCACGTTGACGTTCACAGCAGTCGGTCAATGTTGTCCCAAAATGCGTTAACGTATTAACTGTATCAAAGCATTTTGTATAATTTGGTTTTCAACCCATTTACGTATTAAACTATGACGATCAAACGACTTGACCACATTCGAAAACTTTGAGCGTTGATGCCGAGTTGACAAGAGCAAAAATCACCAAAATTTTAACGTTGATGATCCTACGACGTTACAATATTAAATCAATCAAGCTATAAACTATCAAATTCGGTTGTTGGATAACTACGATGAAAAAACCATTAAAAAAATCATACATTTATGAGATTTTACTTTGTACTCCTGAAAATTGGGATTGTAGATCTTTCGGGTCACATTTGGAACGAAATATTCGATATAATTTACTATGTAATTTCTTCTACTAGTGTCGCTTTCTTGTGTGGATTAATTTCGTTACTAGATTATTGAAGTGCTTTCAACCACATTGACCATAGAGTAGTGGTAGTTGACTGCAGCCAGAAGTACTTGGCAGTAGATGCTGCAGCCCAAAGGAACACGCCTAATGCAGCAAACTTTCATTATTTTTTTTTAAATATTTTGCAACAATGAAAACACGTTGGTCTCCATTTTTACTTACCCTTAACGGTCACCTGTGAAATAGTTTTTTTTATTTTACAAGCTGGCAACACTACTACACAAATGGCGGCAAATTCAAATCTTGCATACATCTTAGGACACCCTTTATAACATAGAATTAATAAATTAATAACTTTGTCTTCTCTATATAAAAAGATGTTTCCAAGGAGACTTTTAGGGGATATATTTTCTTTGCAAAATTCTCTGAGTTTTAGTGTTTTAAATAACATTAACATTGAAATCAATTATAACAATTTTGAGTTTTCTATAAGTTTGTATTATTTTTTTATTTTTTTCAAAATTGATTTAATTTATTAAATTATGTATTTTAGTCAACTTTATATTAAAAAATGTAAAAACCATTTTTCAAAATTAATTATTATGAGTAAGAAAGCAAAAATTAAAAATTTCATACAAATAACTATATATATCTTTTTGTAAAGGTCTAAAATAATTCTATGTGTCAGAATCAATATTACATACACTTGTAATTAACAAAATTCGCCTACTTAAAGATGATTTCTCGTTGGATGCTGACGAGATTCCTCCTCCTATTGTCCGTAAGAAGTGCATTATAAAAACTTATTCTTACTTAGGTATGAAACAGACTTATTCCTTGTACTAAGGGCCAGTTGTACAAATATTTAAACCGTGGTTCAGCAATTTTTATCCACCGATTTCGGCGGATTAATTGAGTTTCAACAGTGGTTTACTGTTCAAGTGTGTGATAATAATCAATTACATACTTGAACCAGCGTTGAACGTTAGTTAATCTGCCGAAATCGGTGAGTTAAAATCTTGAACCGAGGCTGAACCACTATTGTACAACTGGCCCTAAGTTAAACCACCGGAGAAGGTGGTTTAGCGAAGGAATAAGAACCAGATGTGTCAAATTTATTCTGAAATAAAAAAAAAATACCTAAGTGAAGATTGCTAATTTAACTTTGAATAAAATTAATAATGTCTGCTAGATTTTTAAAATCGAGATTTTAAACTATAAATTCTTATTATTTGACAATCAGCCATCAACCACCATAAAAAGAAAACTATACAAAAATACATGTAGATGTATATGATCTAATAGAAGTGCTAAGTGAGGAGGATTTCAGGAAGAAAAATATATAGATTTTCCAAGGAAAATATGAGGAAACTCATTGCAGTTGTTGACGATGACCTAAATGGGGACCCAAGAGATGGAGATATTCCTGTCGGTTTGCAATTTATGGCTTCGATCGGATACATTCCATTTAAATAAATAAAAACAAAACACAAGCAATTGAAAAATGGTAATAATTTTGACAGAAATATATAACCAAGAGAATTCTAAGGTATGTTTGGTAACAAATTATCACAATTTGCTGTCAAAACCCTTACGAAAAAAACCCAAGTTTGCGAAACTTGGGGAAAATTTCAACTTACCAAACAGGCATCTTATTTATTGTAGTAGAATTTCTTAAGGGATTTTTAATAAACCTAACTTTACAATTCCACGAACATTTTGGTTTGATTCATGAAAATTTTTAACCCATTTATAGCTTAACTCTTATTCCCTGGTTTAGTAAACTCGTGGAATAAAGTTGGAATAAGCTTTTTTTATTAATGTGGCTGATTGTGTTCAGGCAGTAAAGCCGGAACCTTAGGCCGTGTCCGAATTGCGTTAAAATGTTGGTTAAAACTTGACGTTTGGTTAAATTTTGACACTAACGTGGTGAATAAAATGGGTTAAAAATTACCCAGCTCCAGAGCAGGTTAAAATTTGAGACTAGTGGTTAAATTTTGACGTTTCTCAAGAAAGAGAGAAAATTGAATTTGCAATTATTTTTTTTTATGTGCATGTACAGTGTACACATACCTCGCGTAGTCGTTGCTGTCTTATTGCAGTCCTCGTAATAATACGCTGATATCTTAAAAAATATAAAAGAATTAATATAAAATACTTCCTCAAATTGTTATTCATCTTGCAAAGTTAATGCCAATTGGTTGTTTTTTTTTTTTTTATTTTTTTTTTTTTTTTTTTTAGTTTGTTGACAGCTGTGAACAAGTGTTCGCAGACTGCATAATCAAGCAATACACAATAGGATTTTTTCCGTATTGTTAAGGGATATAATCGATGCAAAACCTTTAAAAGTAAATCAAATTAAGAAATTTGTACTTTATTCGCGTCGAATTTTTATTTTGATACATTTCAAGCTGGATTTTGTATAAATGATTTATATTCTTGGAATAATAAAACACACAAAATTATCCCATTTAACCAAACGTCAAAATTTAACCAGTGGTAGACAATTTTAACGCAATTCGGACACGACCTTGGACCCTGTTTAGATTGTGACTGCTCACTACGTAGTGACGGCATTTTGTAGGTGAAATCGGTGAGGTAGAAAGGGAGGCGACAGTCAGGAAGAAAACATAAAGATTGTAGTGAGCAGTCATGTTTCATATCCGACATGTTCCATTTAATGGCATTTTTTTTATTTTTGGCATGTTCGTTGAAGGGTAAGGTAGATGAGAATAAAAATTAAAAATTTGTAATTAGTCAACCTAAGACGCAAAAAATGCATTGAATTGGTGGATTGCTAACAGCAAAGATGCTGAAGTAGATTTAATTAATAAAATTGCAATTTCTACCATATTTTTCAACCACTTATTTATTTAATATTCAATTCAGGGTTCATGGCGCTCAGAACCAAATGTCTCAACTCACAGATATTCCATCAGAATTCAGCGATAAACATGACTGAAAAATTTCGACTGTAGACACGATATGACTATTCACTACGTAGTGAGCATGTCACAATCTAAACAGGGTCTTACTTGTCTCGTGTGGTGAGTTGTGAAATGGTGTGTTAATTCAATGTTTTTCATATGCGTAACGCATATTTGTCTCGTGCGATGTGTTGTGTTGGAATCAATTTTTTTCCGATTGCGCCATACCACGCTGTGTCGGTGACATATTTTTCTATTGGTAAGAGAAGACAGTGCTCGGGAAAGAGAATAAGTAAATAGCCAAAGCAAACAAAATAAATAAGTAGGCGTGGTTCCGGCTTAAGTTGCTTAAGTTTAGGTAAATGTTTAAATTTTCTTATAAACTGTTGACCTGAGTTTATGAATTTTATAGAATACCTAATTAAAAAACATTCATAGCTATTATTTAAATTGAAATATTTTCGATTTCGGGCTCATTGGTAGATACGAACTATAGCGTTAGGGATTTTTCTTTTGTCCAACACTAGCTGTGTTTGGTAACGTGAAATTTCTTGCAAAATTGCACAAATTTTCACAATTTTTCACAAATTGTCAGAAATTCCTGTTTGTTAACTCAAAAAAGTTGCAACTAGAGACCACAATGAGAGAGCAAACTATTTCCCCTCCATTGGATAACTTGCAATTTTCTGCTACACAAATTTCTGTGTGCAAGCCCTTCAAGCAAACGAGTCCGCTTTGGATCCGCGCACGTAGTAAACAACGTATAGATGACTCGGTATACAGATCCAAACATGGATCCGCAAAAGCAGCGTTTGCCGGCTCAAATGAAAATTAGAATCACCACGAAATCATTTTGTGCATGTATTGTGAGAGAGAGAGCTTCCCATTTCACCACACTCAGCGAGAACCGAAACCAGAACCCCAGCAAACATTTAAGTGAATGTTCACTTAACATTCAGCAAAAATGAAGAATATCATCCGATAAATATTCATTTTCAGTGAATGAAATCTGAAAATTTTTCAAAAGCCTATCATTTTCACGTTATGAAGGGTAGAGGGGGTTTGTTCGAAATTTTTTCAGGACAAAAATGATTGAGATTCGATTTTCCTTCATTGCAGGTGAATAAATGTGAACGTACACAAGTAATTCCTCAAACAAGTAAATTGGGTGGATTCGCTTTTATTCGTTCAACATGAAGAAAAGTGAATCTCCTTTTCATTTCGTTTCGAAAAACAATAACGGGACCTTGTCGCGCCCAAAATTGAGAAAAAAGTTACGCAAAGACAAAATTTGTCATTTCAATTCAGTTGTTTTACAGATTTGGTCGGTTTGGTTGCTAGAAATAATAAAATAATAATAAAATAATTAAGAGTGCAATTGTTTTAAAAGTGCTGCATTTTATATTAAAAAATAATAAACGAATTTTTAGTTTTTTATATTATTCTTTAACTTTCTTCTTTTGTAGGGTTTAGGTTAATTCAGTGTTCTATAATAATTTTTTTTCTTGCGACTTTCCCGATATACATAGTCATTACGCTAATAAGGCCTTTTTTAAAAAAGCTTCAGAAGAACGGTCAAAAGAAAATAAATATTAACAAAAAAAAAAACAAAAAAGTAAAAAAAAACATTATTTAAATTATTAAACATTTTCAAATTCAGAAAAATATTGACTTATTAAATAATTAATAAATTAATATAACCAACTCAAAAGAATTAACCCAGCAAACATTTCGCTTCAGAATAGTATCATAAAAGATTAGATATAAATGAAAAAAAAACCTTCGATTCTGAATTCATTTCTGAATCGATTTGAATCCAAACTCCTGGGTAGTGATACTTCACTTATGAATCATTTAAATGATTGATAAATGATGAATAAATCCCGATAATAAAGGATTGTTAATGAATCCTTCTTATGAATTAAAAATGATTCAATTTATGTACACTTCAAGTGAAAGTGAAAAGGGTATATACCTTCATTTTAATGAATCACATTCGTACCATTTAAATGATTCAAGAAAGACTCATAAATTGTGGTACAAAATGAATACATAAGCGTCTTGTGTGCATTCACTTATGTCCAGGATTTATGAATCATTTACGAATCATTTTAAAGATTCATATGTGAGGTATCGTTACCCAGGAGTTTGGACCCAAATCGATTTAGAAATGAATTCAGATTCGAAGGTTTTGTTCACTTATGTCAATCATTTATGATACAGTTCTGAATAAAAATGTTTGCTGGGGGATCCAAAAAAATGAGCGAACGAGACAGGCGTTTTGTGGTTGAAGAATATTATGCAATTTATTTTCTTCTATCGTTTGTATATAAATGAAGCATCACAATTTGTTTTGTAATTAATATTTAAATAATGAACTTTTGATTTTAAATAGATTTTCTTTCTGGAGGGAATTTTTATTAAACTGTTGCGCTGGTCACGAACGTGAACACATTGAAAAAAGTTAATTGTTTTTGTTGTCTTCTCCATTAAAAAAAACTCACCATTAGGGTATTGCATACATTCTCTCTTTTTCAGTAAAAAAAAATTACTCTCGATTTTCGTTCTTTTTTTTGCATGCATATACAAAAAATGTGCTAATGTGTGTATGCCACTCCGTTTTGAAATGATTCAAGAAAGACCGACAAAGTTGGGTCAGTGAATTTGCTTGAAGGGAGGAGTGTAAAAGCTGTCAGTGTGTGGTACTTGAAGTCGGCTAGGAATTTACAAAATATTGATTCAGATTGTCCTTATTCACTTGATTTATATTCAGACAAGTCCATCAAAACCGGTGTTACATTTTCGTTCGATATTTTTCAGTATAAAAATTATTTTACAATTTAAAAATTACAGGGTTCAAAATGATTTGTAAATGTTTGACGTCTTGTACACAAAAGTTACATTTCATACAAAAAGTGGTTCAGTGCGTTTGTTAACTTTTGGACAAGTTCTCCCTCTCTGAGAGTATTTTCTCCTTCTTTCAAAGTTTGACAGGTTTTACACTTTTTTCTTAAAAAAGATACCAAACAGATCTACTGTATGTACATACATAAGATACGTATGTAGTATGAAAAATTTATTTTTTAAAAAACCGCTTCATCGACTAAACTAAACTAAACTAAACTAAACAATAGACTTTCTTAAAGATACATAAGACTTTAGAATAAACGTTAAAAGATATACTTTATGGGTCTCTTGGTGACGCGTATAATCATTATCCATTGTCTGATTAATGACTGTACAGTACATACATTATTCGCACTATAAACATAATAATATAGTGCGTGGGGAAGAGCTATATATACCTACATATATTTAGCAAATTGACAAGCAACAAGGATATAATATCTACACTCCTTCCTTTATTATAGCACACACAACATTTTCGCCTCTTTTGAAACACTTTTAGATAAATTAACAAAATGCCATATAGGTACATATGTATGTGATTCTACGCGAGCTCACCTTGTACTCTACAACTATATGTACTACATATATTAGGTACACCCCGGGGGATATCTACATCAGTAAGAAAACTGACATGAAGATAAGAAGGAACAACTATAGCGCCTTGCTTTCCATCAGATTCATTTCCTTTGCATTCGCGCCACTTATGTGCATAAATTTAATTTTTACTTTAATTTTTCATACAGCAGCGTAAGATACATTAAACAGAAAATGACAAAATGTGTTCACACCGTTAAGTTATCCATTATTTATTACTTAACTGGCAGGCAACGCGTGCAACTAGGAAAGTAGGTATCTTTAGTAGTTGGCTTGGCTGTGGCTCGCTGGCTCCTCTATTTGGATATAATGTAAGGTATCTACCAGATGAATACCGAATAGTGCAAATACAACCCGTCCTTATTCATCTTGGGTTAAATTCCAACCACCTCCGTATGCAAGGTAATGATGGATGATGTCTGGGTTGTCGCATCAAGAGGATAGACCTGAGAGTCGAGAGAGGATTTCCAGGAGCTACCTGATGGTGGAGTTACTATCCTACATTATATCGCTGCGGAAAACTTTTTGTTGAATAGGTACCTGAAGGCTATATTATAAATGTAGGTACACAACCGAGTATCAGTCACATTAATCGAAGTGCAGATATTTATCATATGGACACTCATATATCGATATACGAGTGTATGTCTATTCCAAGGAGTCTTTCTCCAAGTAGGTATGTGACAGAGGCTTCAATATTTTCTCATTTGTATGAGTATAAGATGCGAATATAGATATTGATTGCTACAAATTGAAAATCGATTTATAGCAACACGCCAAATAAATTGTTCAATTTTGTTGTTTGGCAGATTCATTAAATTAATGACACTCCCCTTGAGTGTTAGGAGAGACGACATATTATATCCGCAACGGCAATGCCATAACAGCAGTCATTTGTGGCGAAGAGATATCAATATCATTGTACAATGCGGCCAGGATTTGGTTGTTGCTTGAAAGACAAGGGCGCAGGGGTTCGGCACGGCAAGACAAAGTTCCACGAGATTATACGCTGGAATTACTGTCATAAGAACCAGAAAATGAGATCATCATCATTGGAATGTTTGGACTTTGGAAGTTGAAGATTGTTTTTTTCTTTTTTTTACTGAAAATAATTGGAATCTTTTGTTTGAAATTGACTCACAGTAACAAATAGCACAGTATGAGTATAAATGATAAAAAATTGATTTTGAAATAATTGTCTTAATAAGAACACTCTCCGTGGCCGGCGCATTTTGGTCAAAAAGATGCGGTAAATATACAAAGTACGATATTTTTTAATTTGTTTTTGTTTTTTTTTTTTTTTTTTTTTTATTTATAATAAAAATATAGATAGAGCTAAACAGCACCACAAAAAACATTTAATAAGATTTGATAGAGATGCAAAAAAAAATCCCTCTAAAAATTTAACATGATTTTTTAGCCTAACTATATTTTGTTAAACCAAATACAAAATTGCAGCTTCAACTTTTTCAGTGCTTTAACGTAAATTTGTTTAAAAAAAACATGGTTTCCGGTGCTAACATTTGGTGACGTGAAATAAGGCCCAACAAAATAAGACCAAATCTCAAATTTGGCCTTATTTCGTTTGGAAAATGAAAATAACGCCAAATTGGCTTTATTTCCACTTCGAAAACGAAATAAGGCCAAATTTGACTTGGAAATAAAATCAAATGTTTTTGTCCAACACTTTAACTACACCCAACCTCACACCTACCCCAAATCCTATAGTGTGTCCAAGCAGGGGGGTTGCATACATACCTCACTGTATGTGTGGTGTCGGGGGTGGCCCCGACGCAGTGGAAGTAGTGCTTGACTGCTATCCTGGATGTGCGGGTTCGATCCCCAGTCTAGGCAGCATTCTTTTCTTTATTCCCTCAACTGAACGCCACCCCTGGGATTTAATGAGATAATTATTAAAACCTAATTTCACAATCCACTGTGCCAACAAAAATCTATCCTATTCTTCTATTCCTTCTAACATTTGCCTAATTTATAAGACCCTAGGTCTTACTGGCATATATATGTTTGTGTTGTACTTTTATACGCCGTAATGCGGGTGATGAATAATAGTTCTGCACATTTTTGAAAAAAAAAAAACATAAAACGAAATAAAGCCAAACTGGCCTTATTTCGTTTTCAAAAGCGAAATAAAGCCAAATCAAAAATTTGGCGTTATTTCCATTTTTAAAACGAAATAACGCCAAAATTTTGAAATTTGGCTTAATTATTTCATTGGGCCTTATTTCACGTCACCCTAACATTTTGGTCTTATAACAGCAAATTTATATATGTACTTTTGGAATGTTTGCATTATTTCCATTCTCAGAAGAACTGAGAATTTGAACTTTAAATTATCTTCTTATTTCAATTAGTTTCAATTAGTAGGGGAGACGGGGGCACCTTTGAACACTTTTTGGTTTAGAGCCTACAAAAGCCCAGTGAGATGGAATTAATAAAGTTAATATTTAAATTTAATTAAAATACAAACTATAGGTCCTTGATTTCAAAGGTAACCCACATGTGGGGTAGGTTTGAACTTACCTGGGGCACTTTTCAACGGAAGTATTTACAACTATTTTTAACAGTAAGAAATGTAAGTATTATAAGAACATATTATCTATTTAAGAAAACAATAAACTGTACGAATAAGTTAATTATGTAGAGCTAAATATACAAAGGTAGATATAACTCGCTATTTAAAATGTAGAATTTTGGAAACAAATAGATTAAAACAAAATTTTTGAAGCAAAACTCTCCTCGAAGCTTAAATTTTAACATCCCAGGTAGACGAAGAAAAACATTAAATTTTTGTTTCAATAACAAATTTAAACCTATTCAAAGGTACCCCGACCGTTTCGTTCAAAGCTGCCCCGACATGTTAAGCAACATTAAATTTGGTCATAGTTATTATACCTAACATATTTATAAAGAACTTTTATACCTTTACGTTGATTAAAATGAAGGTGTGAATTTTAATAATAATTTTTCAAAAATGAAAATCCTTAGCAACAAAATTTAAATTTACAAAAAAATACTAGTAAAATACAATTTACGCATAAAAACTACATTTTTAGCTACTGGCGGATGAACTTAAGAGATGCACCGCAGAGTCGTTGACGTGTAAAGATATCGGTATTGCCATGCTTAAAATTAATTTTAGGCTTTGAAGTATTTTGTTGTTAAGATTTTATTAGCCAAGTTCAAAGGTGCCCCGCGTTCAAAGGTGCCCCCCTCTCCCCTATACGTTTTGTTATTTTCTTGATCGCAGAAAAATCCACCCAATTCAATTAAATGACAATTGTTAAAAAAATTAACTTTTACAATCTTGTAAACAAACTATACTGAATGTTATATTGAACCAGTGGCGGTTGCAGGATTTGATCAAGGGGGGGGGGGGTCCAACTACAAATATAAAAACTTAAAGATAAATAAAACTTGCGTGGGCTTTGTGCTTCATTTTTAATTATTTATGTATGTGAAGTTAGCACCGCCATTTCCGATTGGTAAAAAAACAAGCACAAACTGAACTTAAAACAGCGAAATTATAACTTTTTAAAAGATCGTTCGTAATTTTGAAAAAAAAAAATCAAATTTGCGAATTTAAAAAAATTTTAGAGCACAAGTTGAGCACAATACAGCGCAGCTTTATTTTTTTTGAAAATCGAAAACGGCGGTACTAACTCCATGCTTCCCAAAATTTATTTTTGGCCCTAAAAGCTATAAATATGTGAATCATTTTTTGAGCACAACTTTGATGTTTTTAAGAATCGTAATTTTGCAAGAAAAAAAATTCATTCCTAAATTTCAAAATTTGCAAGTTACAAGTTGAGCACAAACACAACTTTTTTTTTTTAAATCGAAAATGATGGTGCTAATTTCACTCTAAGTTCCTTCCTAACAATTGCGTTCGGTCCTAAAAGTTGTAAATATACGATTTTTTTGTATCTCTTCGGTTGTATTATTTTTTTTAGCACAGAACAGCACAACTTTTTAGAAAAAATTCCATTATCAAAATTTTTAATTTTTTTTGGAATTACGTATGTCAAATTTAGACCAAATTTAGGTCGTAGAGAAATAAAACTTTAATAAATTAATATAAAAATATATGGTTTAAATGTCCATGAGGGGGGTCCGGACCCGAATACCCCCCCCCCCGTGGATCCGCCACTGTATTGAACATTACATTTTTCTAATCCACCCATTTTCAAGCCTCTTTCTATACATAAATTTCTCCTTAACCAAAAGAATTTTTGAAACTAAAATAGGTAAATAGGAATGACAAGAGAGTAAATTGTAATCCTTATTCCTTTCTGTTTTTTTTTTTGTATAACCTGTCAAAAGAATATTAGATTAATTTCTTTTTGCTTGCTCTAATAAAAAGTTAAAAGAAATATTTTAATATGTACATATATTTATTTATTTTGGGATCCAATAAAACAAGTAAAAAGGAAATACATATTAAGATTCATTTCTACTCAAAAAAAAGATAATGAACAAACCTACATTAAGTTGGCAATGTTGACAATGATGATGATGCCAATAATTTGTTTCTTAAAATTAAAATTTATAGTTAATTTAAAGAAGACATATTATGATATTATATTATATTTTATTTAAACAAATTGTTTTTTGCAATTTTGATCCCTTCCCTTTTCACTGTTCACATAAATTAAAAAAGAAAAAAACAGGTTATAACTTATAAGATATGTAGATGAGCCAATGAAAAAAAATTTGTTTAAAAACTTGTTTAAATCATCAAAAACTGGATCGTTAAATTTATGCACCAACTGTTGTGATTAATTTTATTTCATAACATTCTGTGAAAAATTAAATGCCGCAGACATTTTTTACAAAATTCCCAAAATTTTAACTGTTTTTAAATTTTTGCTTTAATTCCTTTTTCTGAGAAAATCTTATTTCAGTTTATGATTAGAAACACTCTCAAAAAATCACTATTTTTGTAGCCTTAAGCCTCAACTACATAAGCCAAAAAAGTGAAAAAGTGCAAAAGTGAAAATTTAAATTGATTTTGTGATAGTTTTTCTGACTAGAAAACTTATAAAAATGATGCAGAAAGCTTAAATTTTGGTTTAAAAACAAATTTGTGTATTCTTTTTCACAAAACAACGGCGCTAGCGGTAAAAAAAATATTTTTACTTTTGTACTTCAGTACTTTTTGGCTTATGTAGTTAAGCCTTTATGGTGGAAATACATTCATCTTCATGTGAGCTCTGCAAAAAAAAAGTGACGTAAGATATAAAATTGACATTCGTTGAATAGAAAAAAAAAACCAAAATGCAGAAATCTTCATGAATGCAGATTATAGGAAGATGCATCTTCATAATATAGGTAGGTACTCTTTTACACATTCGTAGTTTTGGCATGAATCTCTTGTTTTCTTGATATTTGCATATGAAGATGAGTGTAAATCCACCATTATTGTCTAAACACAATGGAGACGGAGCTGCAGCTGGAACAACTGTCAAAATATTAAGTACACATAAATTCAATGGGTAACGTTCAATGCATTCAGAATTCTGAATTTTTAGAGCTTCTGATTGGCCAGCTGCCGACTTTTAGTTACGTTTAGTTACGTTTTATCTGAATTTTCAGACAAGAAATTCTCATCTGAAAATTCAGATGAAAGTTGTTTGTGGTGGGGGAAGTGCCAATTATCAGCTGAAGCACTGCACATAAAAGTTGAACTTTATAATTTTCGTCTTGTTGGTGGTTGATTTTTTAAGTTTTTGTCATGAAAATTTAATACTTATTTCAACGAACGAACTTTTTGTTTATTGTTTAGTGAATTTTGTAAATCAACAATTTTTTATATTAATGTTTGGAAAGTTTTTCTATGTTTTATGACTTTTAATGAAATTAATAAAACCTGTTGCTGATTTAGTTACATATATTTCCATCCTCACAACTAATCATGCTCAATGTTTAATTTACGAATGTAATGAAAGTTCTATTTTATTTCACTTCAATGTAAAACTTTTAGGTAAATGCAGGAATTTGACAGTGATTTTCGACTGAAATTTCAGATTTTTTTTTCCGTTCAACGACATAAATTCAGAAATCTGAAAATTCAGATGTAAGGCGATTTTTATTGAACCCACCAAATGTTACGAACACAACGTAACGTCGCGCAGCTGCAACTAGATCATGCAGACGATGCTGCAAGAGTTCACCAACTTTTAACTTTTCACGTACAGCTGCACTTTTGACATTTCAATTTAGTATGAAGAAAAAAATAGAGCCGGAAACAAATTTTGAAGATTTTAGTGCTTATTTGTATCGCGAAAAAAATTATTAATTCAAAGAAAAATATTTGAAAAAAAAGTGAATAAGAAGAATTATTTTTGTTTTCTTTAAAACATACAACAAGCTGTTTGGCTGCATTGTGGTCATGCAAAAAATAGAACGTACGAAGCTGTTCCAGCTTCAGCTCCGTTTCAAATTGCAGCATTCTATTGTGTTCAGGCAGTTAGAATGTTTATTATGAAAAAAAAAACGTTACATTGTTTCAGAATCAGTATTTTACTAGTAAATCAGAACCTATCATAGTTCATATTACCATCAACGTACAAAAATCCCTCAGTTGCGACAAAACAACCGAAATTACAGAATGAATCTTATTCTAATTTTTTCAGTGTCCATCTATCTGAATTGTAATTAAATGATTGCAAAAGGCTGCCGGTGGTATCAAAATTGAGAAGGTATAGCATCTGTTTGTTGGTAGCTATACGGGTACTTCTGTTTGATTTATAGAGTGGTTGTAGTATATCTTCCCATTTCTGCCTACAAAAATGAAATTGCTCCATTGAACTCGAATTTAGATTGTTAGCTCCAAGAACACATAAATTACCCATCAAATTTGCCACCTCCCAAATTTGTTCGACTTTTTTCATTGAAGGAAGATAAATCCACTCAGAGGCGCCCCTGGTTAAGTCTAAATATGCTATTTTTTTTTTTTGTCAAATAATTTTTAGTGACAATCAGTCTACCATCAATAACAATCATTGAATAAGGATAGTATTTTTTTCGAAAATGTGTTTCTGTTTTGATGGACCATGTATTTTCTATGGGAAAAATATCACTGTGTTTAATTCTAATTTTTTTGTCACCATATACTAGTGCAAACTTCTCTTTCATTCTTGACCTTAAATCAGAATTTTGTGGTTTGTTTGATCTAGTTTCCGGCGACAAATGCCATTGAAGCCAACTGCAAATCAATTCGTTGCTTTCCACAGTTCTACACACAGACTTTCTGTTTTCAACGATGAACTTGTGCGTAAGAGCCTCAAAACGAACAATTGACAGAAGCGGAAAAACTAGATGTTCCCGATTTTTGTCATAATTTATCCATGCCACCATGGCCAAAAAGATATCCTCCTGGAAATCCCCGTTGGAATTTTCGTTTAATAGCAAATCCTTCAATTCACCTTCTCTCAGAATCAGAAATTCTTCCGTTTTCGAAACTTCTTTAAAGTGAGTGTAAATACATTCTCGAGCCTCCTTCTTTAGTCCGTATAAGTTCAGTTCATAAGCCAATTGAAACCAACTCAAAGAATTGCTAGAATCAATTTTTGTCTCAATCAATTCACAACAAAAATCGGCTAGGTATTGCATTTTTAGAAACGATGCAGTTCGAAGAATTTCTTCAATCATTTCGAGGCTCAATTCAATCGATCCTGAATACATAAAATCGATTATAAGTTTCAGTATCGAAGCGTCAATTTCCTTAAGTTCTATTACATTCCCCTTCAAAGCTGATTGATTGCGACGAGATATTTCCAAGAAGTACTCACTCAATGCACACAGAACAACTCGATGAGCTTGGATACTAACGCTATTGCTTCCAGCTATCAAGACAGTGTCGAAGAATTCATTTTGTTCGTAGAAAGCCTGGAGTTTTTCAGATATAATTGCGGCATGTTGATCGTATTTGAAGATGGTCTTTGTTGGAGATGGATCTGGTGATGCCATTCTAGATCTGCAAATAAAATAAAATTTGTGAACGAAAATTTGATAATCTAAAAGTTCAGATAGAAAAACTAAGTCACATTAGTAAAACATATTCATTTTTTTTTTCTTAATTTACCTTTTTTGATAAAGTTTTAAAAAGAGATTAATCTTAATTTAGTTTTGAGATTTAGGGCCAGTTTCACAGTGAAGTAAGTGTCACTTAAGTGCCAAATATGGAAAACTAATTCCCAATTTCATGGTGTAAAGTTATCGGAATAATTGACACTTAAGTCTCCCATGTTGGCCACTTAAGTTCCACTTACTAAGGTAGTAAAACTGCGGCTTAAGTGCCAGAATGGGAAAATTAAGTGCCACTTATTTTGTTAAGTGTGCACTGTGAAACTGGCCCTTAGGATTCAATTAAGATAATAATGTTAAGCACTTCTAGCTATGACTGATCTCCCTGAGACTGAGGCTCCCCCAGTCCTCACCAACGTGAAACATTTTGAAGGACGAAGAAAATTTCGGCTGTCAAAATATATTTACAGATAAATGAGAGTACCGATATCAACGCCACCGGCGACCGATGATGAGATTAAGCGAATCTCATGTAAAATATATTGACAGCCGAAAGTTTTGTCGTCACGGTCATTCCGAATGTTTCGCGTTAGTTTGGTGTTAAAACCGAAAATTTACGGTGTCGCCAGATAAGCGTCAGGGGAATATTTTAAGCTTTTAAAATTTCCTTCCCGACTACCAGATGTCGCTTTTTTAAGTTTAAAGTAATTAAAATGCGTCTGGTATCTGAATGCATTATTGGAACCAAGAATATAAGGTTTCGCCAGATAAGCCAACGCACGGTCAGGGAAACATTTTAAGCTTTTAAAGTTTTCTTCGCGACCACTAGATGTCGCTTTTTTTTAGTTCAGTATAATGAAAATTCGTCTGTAGTCTGAATGGAATGGGTTGCCAGATCATCTAACGGCCAGGGGGAATATTCCTTCCTTCCTTGAAAAAAGGAAAACAAATCTGTTTATTGACAGGTATCTTTTAGTGAAACTTAATAATTGCAGTACCTTACGTGTCTCTGCCCCGTGAAATTGGTTAACCACTGGTCTGTTTATTACAAAATCTTTTATAAAAATTATTTCTTTCCCATTGGTTCCCTTTTACCATATATTTCATTATCTCTCTCTCTCTTCGTCTCTCTCTGTTGACCTCTTTCCATTAAATTCGACTTAGAATCCAATTAACAACATAACTGCAGTGCGCAATGATCATAATTCATAATTTTTACAGGGCTCATCAGTGGACTCGTTAGTAAATTGATTAATGGATTTAAAAAAAAATATTCTTTTTCTTTATTTCCTTTTTTAGTGCTAAATAAATTTCTAGCTGAGTCTTTTCCATCGAAAAGAATGTATTTATTGTCATTTAATTGATTTAGTCTGCCATGTCTTTTAAGTTGAATGTGTCAGACGCACAGTGGCACCACCACCATTCATTTTCCTCTTTTTTTATTTTTCTATTTTACTTTTTTTTTTCCCACCATGTTTTAAAGTTAATTATTATAATTTTAATTTTTTTTTTAACAATGGCCGACAAGCTGACAAGAAAACCTTAATTTTACTGGCGCGGCGTCTGGCTGTGTATAGGTTTTTAGTAAAGGGTATGTTATGGATCTGTAAAAAAAATCGATAGAGACATTCGACATGGTCTTATCGACTTTCACTGGGATCTGGATAATTTTTTCTGTGAGAAGGTATCTTAAAGCAGTCCATCATCATCATTTTCAATTTAATACATATAAGAACTTCCATCATTGATAATTAATTGATAGCAAAAAAGTATTTTTTAACGTCAAACAAATAACCGACCAGCTAGCATCGGCAACAGCTGCTTAAACAGTGATGCCGAATTACTGCACACAAATTTCACGTTTTTGAATTTACTCACAGTGACGTTGATAACACGACTCATTTTTTGACAGCTTTGGTGAAAAGTGTCGAAATGTAGTGGGAATTAAGAAATGAAAGCATTCATTTCCACAAGCTGTCAAAAAGACAAATGACGAAACGACCGAAAAAAAGACTCGTGCAATTAGCGTCAATGGGTGATTTTCTTTTTTCGTTCGGAACAGAGTATGAACTGTCAAAAAAAAGTGTTTCATTTTTAACTCTATTGTCGAATTCTTTTCAACAAAAGAATCGATCTCAGATCGATTTTTTTTCTGAACAATTCGAATTTTTGTTGTCAAAACAAATCCTGCTGATTTAGCAATATTCAAGAAAGATTTTACACCGATTTGCACACACACTACCGAGATTTGACATTTCTAAAATGTCAAATTGAATTTTCGCGGTGTATTAAGAAGACAATTTGTGTTTTTCAGTGATTTTATATTTAATATTTGTACGTTATTCTTAAATAAACAAAAATCAAATATCGCGATAATAACAATAATAAGTTTAGTTTCATTTAACAAATAAGGTACCTAAATAATATAAAATCCCTCGGTTAAGTGAAATGCAAAAATGCTAAAAGGAAATGATTTTCCCGAAAAGTACAGTGCGTTTGTTGTCTGTTATATTATATATTATATTTTGTTGATGGATTTATTAAGTGTTGTTGCTCTTAGTAATTTTATTAAGTTAATTAACTGAAAAGAATGATTAAAAAAATTGAGTCTTCTTATTTTCAAATATTTGTTGACGTTTTGCTTCAAAACAGCAGCTATCTTCTCACAATCACAAAAAAAATCGATTTTTTTCGTATTTTTATATTCCTTTCAAAACAGAAAATAAATCGATTTGCTTAGAAAAAAAATCGATCTGAGATCGATTCTTTTGTTGAAAAGAATTCGACATAAGCGTTCAGAGCTTCAAGGTTGTGTTTCTTTTCTCCTTCAGACGATGAACCAGAAATTGTTCAGAGCGCGACAACGATCTCAGAAAAACTCGTTTGAGCATTGGCCGCGTTCAGGTTGCACTAGGATAGCCTATCTAATATACTCGAGTATCCTATATGTTTCTGAACGCAAATCAGCTGTTGTTGACATTTCTCATAGGATAGACGAGTATCCCAAAATTTGTAGGATAGCTTGAGATTTATTTTTTGGCAACAGCTGCTTTGACATCAGCTGTGATTTTACAAAGGATTACAACAACACATAGCTATCCAGGACCCATGTTCTGTAACTCGGCGATAACTTTTCGAGACGATAAACGGCGAAAAATGGAACAAAACCCATACGATTCCTATGAGACATGAGTATTGTTCCATTTTTGTTCCATTTTTCGCCGTTTCTCGCCGCGAAAAGTTATCGCCGAGTTACAGAACATGGGTCCAGATCGCTTTGGATTCAAACCTTAGTTAAATGCTGAACACAACGATAGAAAAACTCAACGTACAATGAAATGGCGGATGAAGTTCGTTGCTCCGGGTGGCGTAGAAGGTAATTTTTATTGAATAATCAATAAATAACCAGTCAAATATTTTATTTTCAATGAATATATTTTACAAATTTTAGAATTCAAATGGATTAATAGATTTTGCTTTGTGCACATAATATGTATACAGGTACAAACATCTGTAATTTGACAGATGTCTGTTTAGGACAGCTGAATGCTCAAGTGTTTTTCAAAAACAAGTTTCGGACGTTCGCAGGGTACACTCTATTCAGAAATTGTTCAGAGTGTGTTCGACTTTTGTTCAGACCTGTCTTCTGAACAAAAAAAGGAAAACGCCCATCAATGCGACGCAAAAGTCATCACCCTATCGGAGGATGCTATAATTTTTGAAAATGGCGACAGAGCAGACGAATTCAAAAAAAATTTTCCCCTGTATTTGACACAAAAACTGAGAAATTTTTGCTGAGGAAACTGTTAAGATTTGTGAGATTACTGAGATCTCGGAATTAATATAAACTAACCAAATATAGTGATTTTCATGTCAATTGCTGACGTGTATTTGTATCCGTTTACTGCACAAATGTCTAAATAGAATTGACTTTTGTCGCCAGTTGCAAAAATTATGTAGCATCTTCCGAAAGGGTGATGATTTTTGATCCATTTTAGCCGCGGTTTATTCATGTCGATTATGAAGTCAGCAATACTGGATCCGCAGTGATTCTCAGTGTTCTCTATTCTTTTCACGACAAATATGAATGAAGAAAAGAGAGCACTGCACTGCGAATCACTATACAGATCCAGTTTATTGGATTCCATAATCGACATTATTATCTACGGATCTGGGTCGGGGTTATCTTTTAACACGCAATACAAAAACAAATTCAGATCTACGTTTCTATCGAGGTTTGCTTTATGGATCGAGAAATAAGTTCTTACTCTGGCGGTATAAGACCAACTTTGTGCGACCCCTATGTGATTTTTTTTTATCTAACAATTTTTGACTGCCATGGGGGGTATGTATAGTGTCAGTGTCCACCAAAAAATCTAAAAAACATTAAGATAAAAAGATAAAAATAACAAAAAAAAATATGAAAAATGGAAAATAACCGGGCAAGTTGCGGTTAATTGCGTTAGATGGCGACGATGATGATGGAGATACTATAAATGTTATTAAAGTAACCTAAAACGCTTATAGAATCGGCGGGGCGGCACGGCATGGCAGCAGTGTGGCAATCATAAAATACAATATTGCTGCACATATTATGAATAAATGGACTTGGGCATATGGAACCGCCCAACGTGTGTGGTTTAAACGTTTGATTATGAATAATTGAAAAAATATGACACTAATGACAAGTTATATTAGAATGCTTAAGCATTTGCCCTAAGAAAAATGAAAAACACAAGTTTAATATAGATATATACATGGGTACATCGTATATGTATGTAAAAGAGTATTTCGACAAGAAATTTAAATCAACAGAATATAAGATATATACCTATATATGCCTAGATACATTATCACCTGCACGTCTAATGTCATTAAACTTAAAGCGTTTCATTTATTTAAATGTCTGATTTGAATACCTATTTGGGTTGGAGGGGAAGAAAAATTTACATTTCTGTTATAATTTTGACAAAGTTGACATTCGTGAGAGTTTGAGATTTATTCAATCTTAATTTTTAAATTTAGTACTTTCGAGATTAATATAATTTATTTTTAAGAATACACAGCAGGAATTGCCTCGATACATAAATAAATTCAAATAAGGTATGATATACATAGCTACCTAATGTTCTATTCGTAAATATTTATTGTTTGTATAGCTTTATTTATTTTTTGTTTTGTTTTTATTAAGTTGAACCAAAATATGTAATATTATATTCTAGTCACGAATTATAAATTTATGCAAATTATATATTCAAAGTAATTAATGGAAATTTCTCTATTTTGCAAATGGTTTTATATAATAAAACTATAATCGGTTTGCGTGGAGCACAAATTGCATATCATGTACATACATACAATATACAGTAGAATCTCGAAAAGATGAACAGATATACAACTGGGCTCGTTCATCTTTTCAAATAGTTCATCTTGTCGAGCATCAACATTTGGTTGAGGAAGGAGATATATGTATATAGTTATAAATAAAAACATTAAATATTATTTACATAACAATTTAAAACAAGCTCCAAAGTACTGTTCAGGAGGAACGGTCTAAGGGCAAAGAAAAACTAAAAAATAATATGTTATGAATAAAGTGTTCATCTTTTCGAGTAAAAAATTTCAACCCGTTCACTATTTTAAACACTGAAAAATGGAAATATTTCGTTCATCTTTCCGAGCTGTTCATCTTATAGAATTGTTCATCTTTCCGCGATTCTTCTGTACTTATAAATATAAATTTACACTAAACAATAAACAGAATTAGATGGAAATAATACATATATGTATTTAAATATCATATATATATTTTATGAGGTATTTGGTAATTATATTTATAATATTATATAGTCAATGAAAAGAAGAAAATCTCTGCAGAAATTGAATGAAGGTAGGAAGGGTGAATTTAGGGGTATATACATTTTAGTCCAGTCAATAAGGCATTTGGCTCGGAAAAAATCGCCGGAACGCTGAATTTTGGTATATAGCCTCCTCATAGCGTTCTTAAGAAACAGTCAAAAGTCCCCATCGATATGAATGCAGCTAGCAATTTTGCGGGTGGTTGAAGGACCCCCAAAATGGATTTTAAGGAATAACTCCCAAATGGTAAGTTGTACAGACAAAATGTCGCGAATTAATTTGTAGTTTAGAAAATTTCCTACAAAAAAGATAAACATACTTTTTTCACAAAAACAACCGTTTTCAAAATAAACCAATCGGAAGAGTTGAGTTAAGGGTTTTATTTTTCTATATACTGGGGCTGCTTAGTTAAAAAAATATGCATTTCGTGATAAAAACATCAATTTTGTGTGTTTTTGATACATTATATTATGAACATGATTTTAAGATGTTGGACCAATTTATTTGTACACCCCTATAAGTGGGAGGGACAAATAAAAAAAAGATATTAAAAATAGAAAATTAATATAAAAACACCACCCAAACAACCTTCAACTTTTAAAGGATCAGTTTTATAAAATTATACAAAACCAAGAAAACTCTGCTCGAAATCTCATGATTGAAGAGGCCTGTCAATCAGAAAGCAGAATATTATACAGCCAATTAGAGTATAATCTCTGTGACAAAAATTATTTTAAAGATGCATTTAGCTGCAAAGAAATATCCTTCATATTCAAAGTAAGATGTGAAGTCCTAGGTCTCAACGGAAGTCCTTACAATGGAAGTTTTAATCAGTTCTGCACTCTATGTAACATGAAAGCCAAAGAAGACTGCTTTCATCTATTAAGTACATGCCCAATCTTCAAGCAAAATAGACTGTGTTATTTTGGAAGAGCTACTTTAACAATGGAGGAGACAAAACATATCTTAAATGGATCTGACTGGAAAGGACTTGCTCGTTTTTTGAAAGAAACTTCTACATTTAGAATGCTACTTGTAACAGTATATGCATAATACATCATTTTCAAATAACAATTTTACCTTAATCATATGAAAAACAATACAAATTTAAATTTTATATTTTGTATCTTAAAATTATTAAATGTTGCCAGCGAGCTGACGGCAATGTCAGAGCTTCAAAATTCATAAAAATCTATGTACATGTAACAAACTCAAATTGTCAATAAAATGAATTCTTACTCTTACTCTACAAAAACACAACGCCAACACTTACAATATCATGTTATAGCTTCTTTTGAAGCCAGTAATTCATTCATTAGTTATAATTTTCAAATAAGTTATTTTAGTGTATAGTTTTTTAATGAATGAATTTTTAAACTCATTATTTTTCCAATTTTATTCTCAAAATGTTGAGTTTAAAAATTATTTATTAAAAAACTAAGCGCTAAAATTAACATAATTAAAAATAAATTACTTACTTAAAAGAAAAATTATGTAGATATAACATGATATCCGTTTCCGTTGAGTTTTTTATATTAATTTTATATTTTCAATAATTTTTTTTTAATATGACCCTCCCACCAAAAGAAGTGAAGAAATAGAGTGGGCCAACATATAAAAATCATGAATGTATCAACGAAAACAAAAAAATGTATGCTTTTATATCACAAAATGCATAAATTTTGAACTAAGCCGCCCCACTATATATAGAAAAGTAAAACTCTACTTTTCCGATTGGTTTATTTCGAAAACGGTTACTTTTATAAAAAAAAGGATTATAATGTTTTTTGTAGGAAATTTGCTAAGCTACAAATTAGTTATTGATATTTTTCCTGTAAAACTTAACATTTGGGAGTTATATCTGAAAAACCATTTTGGGGGCCTTCATCCCCCTTTTGAATAGTTTATTAAGATTTTCAAAAAAGTGGATAAGATGTAAAATCTTGTTTATTAAGAACGCTATGAGGAGGCTTTATACAAAAATCCAGCTTCCCAACGCGGCGATTATTTACTAATTGGGCTGTTTTAATGGCTTTGACTGCGGGACTATATAATTTTATTCATAAAAATAAACTCAATACCGTCATTCTAAATAAAGCCATATTAGCTGTTATTTACTTCTTTTTTGATGGCTGTGGCGGGAGTGGGAGGTGGGGTTGTGAATTGTAAAACAGAATTCACGAATCTAAATTTCTTTGGAGTTATTATACACTGACTTTATTAAGGAAACCCAAAAGTTCTTTCGTCAGCAAAACCAACAAAAAAAAACAAAAAATAGCTCCTACATAGCTTCCAACAAAAAAAAAATCTGACCAATATGTCTGCCAACATAAAAAACCATCATCAATTTCATCCCCACATATAGATAGATATCCTTAAATTCAAATATAAATAAATCGCAGTAAAAAAAATAAAAAAAAAAATACATAATATTAAGATAAATTGTGCAATAGTGGAATTTCCAAACTATTTTAATATGTAGGTCAATGTGTGTACAGATATTATTTTGTTTGCATCCCCTTCTTCTTTTTATATGTACATAGTCTGCTTCTAACGCAAAAAACATACACATATAAATTGTAATGGAAACCCTTTTTTTCGGATAGACGTCTCCCCAATTTGCCAAATGCATATAAATATACTATTTCGGAGGGAAAAAACGGATAAAAGCCAATATATAACTCAACAGCAGCACAGCAGCAGCACGACGACGGGCTTCAAATTACTTGACAGTTCCAAACTTCCCCCTAATATCATATATATATACGTACAAACAAACTGTACTTTAGCTCCCCCACGCACTCAACAAGGCCCACATAGAAGAAAAGAGAGCAAAATTGAGAGAAATATTCAATTTCCTACTGCCACATCAAAACACACAGGAAGTTCGGTTCTGAGTAGCCCGGAAGTGTATGTATTCAAGAACAAAAGAAAAAGCAGATATCCTTGAACCCTTTGAGTTTGTTATGGTTGGATTTGGTTTTTTGTTGCTTTTTTTGTCGAATTCTGGCAGCACCGTCCAGAATCATCAGCCCCATTTCGTACGCCTCTGCATTTTATTCAATTTTCTGTTCGATTTTTAGTCGGAAATATATAGAGTTGGGTTGGGAGGCCTCTGCTTCTGTGCTGCAGTCTTTGTTATATATGTAATAGTGGAGCAATTTCTATTCAACCCTCGTCCTGATGTGGTACACAGCAGAAGAGCAAAATGTTGGTGGCAGAAACGATGAGTTCCTATGCAAAATCCATCAGGCGTGTACGAGCTTATGGTTTAACGAACTATCATGGGATAATTTTTTCGTCCTCTTTAAGTATTCATGCGGATATAATGTCATAAATTTCGTCATCTCGCACATCCCCAGGATTATAAAATTTGCTGACAATGATGAAGCAGCACTAGCACCAGCTTTCAATCCAAACCATCATGACGCACGGATGAAGAAGACGATGACGACTTTGACAGACGATGCATATGAGATCCACAACCAGACTTTGACGATGACAAAATGTTACTTTTATGATTCCTAAGTATGTCGGAATGGTCCTTAACGATGAGCCTATAAAGTGTTTTTTTTTTTTTTTATTATTATTCTTCTGTTGTTTTGGCTGTTCCTTTTTTTATGTTCGAGAAAATTGTCCTTCCACTGCAGAAAATGGACGTCTTTATTTAGTGTTCATCTATAGCTCATCACTATGCCAATGAATGGCGAAAAAAAAAACAAATAAATAAAAATAGAGAAAGTTCCTTTGTTGGATGTTGAAACATCGGATTTGAAAGAAATAAAAATGAATGGAATTGACATGTGTATATACCTATAACTGTGATGTGTGGTCCTGGTAGTATTTTAATTGAAACTCATGACCATCGCAGGACTTGCATCACTCCACTTATGATATATAGAGAAGAATGTCGTAGGTATACATATAAAGCTAGATAATGGTTTTCTTTGCTTTTTTTTTGCGGTTTCTTGTACAGACAACGCTTGATTCTTTGTGG
Source organism: Epistrophe grossulariae (assembly GCA_929447395.1). Classification (NCBI taxonomy): domain Eukaryota; kingdom Metazoa; phylum Arthropoda; class Insecta; order Diptera; family Syrphidae; genus Epistrophe; species Epistrophe grossulariae. Next base: position 40,791,201 of record OV839566.1, read on the forward strand.
GGTATTCTTTACTTGGGTATAGATTGTTTTTTTTTTGAAAATTAATTGCTTTTTGGAAGAAAGACTTGGAATTTAACAAAGTAAAGTGAAAACAAAAGGATTTTATTCAAATTGTCATCGAGCTTATTTGGGCTTGAGGGGTTTGGCTTTATGATTGTCATATAAGTATAAAGAGGAAAAGAGAACAAGTCAAAGGAAATCACCTGTGTAGTTGTAGAAATAACAAAATTAGAGTCTTTTGATTCATTTTCAACACTTGAAATGACTTATGTGTATTTGGGATAGAATTTGCTTGGTTTTTTTGTATACATATCTGCAAAAAGGAATTGAAAAAGATTTTTGAAAGCTTTAATCTAAAGAAAAATTGTAGTAAACGATCAGCCACTTTAAACGCACAGTCAGATTAAGCTTTTTTCACACGCGACTAACACAATAATTTGATAACATTTAATACCAGTAACTGAAAAATTATTATCATATTGTTCTTTAAAAAAAACTTAGCTCACCGAAATAACACATACCTATAAGCATCAAGTCAATTGAAAAATGTAAGTGACTTCAATCACTCCACCTAAACTGAAGTAGTCTTTTAATTTTCTTCATATTCGTTATCTTATCCTCAGAGATATAGTCTGTCCAGGTTCCCCTACTTTTTAGTTTTGGTTCAAATGATATTACATAATTTTTTTTTTTATAAATAAAGAAAATCAAAGAAGAAATATTTTTTTTTTAATATTTTTGACTTTTATTCATACTTTTCGTTAACGACATACCTACTTATTTTAATTATCAAAAAGTAACGGTACCTATCATACTTCATATTATCTTCAATATCTTAGCTATGTTATTATAGCCTTTTACCATATAGGAATCTAGTCGTGCATAATTTATATTTAATCTATTGTGAAATTTAATTTTGTTGTGAATTATTGGAAGATGTACCTGCAGCAAAATTATATTGAGAATGGAAGAAAAAAAAAATGATCTATTTCTATTGTGGTGAGATTAGTGAATTCGTTGGTTTCAGGGTTATATTCATCGATATCATAATTACTTTTATTTGTTATTAAAATTTTATTTCCAATTGCTGTAACAGCTTCTACGATTGAGTTATTATTTGCTAATTTGGTAACCTCACTCCATTTGGTATAATTGGATAAATCAAAGCGTTTAACCATTAATTCACTTTGACATTTTCTCATATATTTCCCATTACAGAAAGCAAAAACCAAATTCCCAACGGCAGCAAACTGGATATTTTCTACGTCATCATCAATTGGTTGTTTTTTTGAAGTCCATTGATTAGATGAGGAATCATAACACTGCATATAGCCGTAACGAAAATCAAAAATGTATAAAATCCCTTTATGTCCAAATATTTTATTTCGTTCATTCGGTTTGATAAGCGGTTGTAGGTCACTCCATTTGCCTGTTGAAAAATTGAAAATCTCCACTGAATCAATAAAATTTGTATGGTCCGTTTTATCGAAACCACCAAAGACACATAAATGTCCGTTTAAATTTGCCAACTGACTTCGGAATCTGGCAACTCGCATGGGGGGCAAATTAGTCAGTTGGAAAGTATTTAAGTCTATGCATTCAACACTATTTAATATTGTTTCACTTGTCCTCCCTCCAACTATAAAAAGTTTGTTATCAATCAGAATCATAGAAAAACTATTCCTCGATTTGTTTATCGAAAGAGGATGTGATCTTTTTTCGGTGGACCATTCTTTCACTGTTCGATTATAAATTTGAATCTCAGCTTCTTTTTGAGAATTTATATGAACAATTGTAAGCTTATCGAGATCCTCGATTGAGTCTACTTTTTTATTTGGATTTGACACTAGCTCAGAACTGAAAGTGAAGTTTTGTTGTTCAGTTGTTCGAGATTCCGGCGACAAATGATACTTCAGCCAACTGACCATCATACTTTTCTGAATCGAAGTATTGTTTTCAATGATGAAATTGGGCGTGAGAAACTGATAGCGAACCATTAAAAGCAATTCTGGTAATAAATGTTCCCTATTTAGTTTTTCATATTCAGTCCAAGTCACTAAACTCAGAAAGACTTGCTCCTCCAAGTGTCCATTACGATTGTTGTGAAATAGTAAATCCTTCAATTCAGTTTCATTCAGAAGCAAAAACTCAGGTTGCTTTGTTATTTCATTAAAATTGGTGTAAATAAAATTCGATGATTTTTCTTGAAGTCCAGTTAATCTATGTTCCTTGGCTAAGCGCAGCCAATTCAAGCAATTGCTGTTGTTAAGATTTATTTCAACAAAATTACAGCAACCATCGATTAAGTTTCTCATTTTTAAGAACACTGCACTGCAAAATGTTCTCAATCTTCTCGAGGTTCAATTCAATCGAACCCGAGTACATGTAGTCAATTATCAATTTTAACGATGAGGCTTCGATGTTCTCTAATTCTACTTCATTGGTCGTTGTAGTTGTGGGGCTGCCATGAAATAATTCCCAAAAATAATCACTTAATGCTGACAAGACAATTTTATGAGCTGGAATCTTGATGCAATTGTTGTCAGCAATGAGGACAATGTCGAAGAAGTTCTTTTCTTCATAGAATTTCTGCAAATTTTCGTAAATTTTTGCAGCATGCTGGTTGCATTCGAAGACTTTTTCGTTTAGAGATGATGAATTCGACATTCTGCTGTTTAATCAAAATATAATTTATGTTGAGAACCAATAATAACAAAGTGAATAACTTGAAAAAAATTTATTTTTAATTACCAGATGCTCGTATTATAAAGATACCACTCCTTCGTATGCGATATTCAAACGCTTCACTCTCCAATTCCTCTTTGTTTAAATTTTTGTTTTAGTGTCCACTGTCCAAAAATGTTTATGTGAAACGGAATAACAAAAGTATAACGCAAACCAATGTACTTGGTATTCTGCTACTGATTCTACTGCGCAGGTTTCTGCAATATTGACACTTGATTATCACTTAAATACACAAACAAAACCGAAATTGATAAAAAACGTACGTATGGTGTTGTTTAAATGGTGTTGGTGTTGTTTAAATCGTCGCAGCTTCCAAGTGACTGCCGAATGCCGACGCCCGACTGACATGGCACTGGACTGGATTTTTATTTGGTTTCCATCGAAATGAAATAGAATGGAACGGTTTCCATCGAAATGAAATAGAATGGAACGACAGTGGAAGAATGAAAGAATCAGGGTTGTGACTTTACTGCAATTGCAGTAGATCTACTTCATTTTTTTCGAAAATTAAATCTACTGCCTTTAAATAAAATCTACTGCACTTTTGGTTTTACAAAAAAAATCATTCATTAGACGTTTTTCTTTTTTAGTTCAGAGCTGAGCAGAGTCTGAGCAAACAGAATAAGTTTTGAGCAGCGTATGTTCAGAGCTCTCTGATTTAATTATGAAACAACTTGAGCACTGAACTGTCATGGTTATATTATAAATTATTTATTTATTATTATTATTTTACCTTCTCCACTAGAACAACCAGGCTCTTCCGCCATTTTTATTGTTTTGACGACGATTTTTTTTAATTTCCCGTCATCTCGTGTATGTTCAGCATTTTACTCCGTTTACTTTACTATTTTATTCTGAGCTCACAGAGCGTGCCTGCACATGCTCAGAACTAAAAAAGCTCTGAACGATCAGAGCTAAAAAAGAATCTGCCCTAGAGAGGTATCCGTCGGACCGGAATCGGAGGATTTTTGCTTCGAGTTATTCTTCCGAACAGCGTTCGGAACGTTTTTCCGACATTATGGAATGCGCAATGTTGTTTTGCGTTGAAGTGCGAGCAAGTGTGTTTTGAAGTGACATTTTTGACATCTCTAATGAACTTTGAACCTCCGACGTCGTATGCGTTTCGGAGAGTTTTCCGCTCCGACGGATACCTCGGTAGGGCAGAATATATATTTTATTATTTTAAATTATATATGTTTATTTATGTTATTTCTTGTTTATATTTTGAAAATATAAAAATCTACTGCGAAAAAGTTGGATCTACTGCGTTTTTTTTCCAAATCTACTCCGGACATTTTTTCAAAAAGTCCCATCCCTGAAGAATACAAGACTATACACCACTTCAGTTTTTTTAAATATTGTCACGACGAAGCAAGTGCGTCGAGTGTGACGTAACAAGAGAAGAAAGCTATAATCATTTTTCGATACATATTATATGTGTAGTAGTGATGGGCATAATCGAATGATTTGAGTAATCGAGACTTTAGTATTCGAGTGATTGCAATAATCGAATGATCATTCGAGATATGAAATAGTACAAAATTGGAATAATAAACCTTTAAAATTTAATATTTAGATTCGCTTTGTTCGATAAAAAAAAATTTAGTCCAATACAATCTACATTTTAAAAATGAAATTTAAATAATATAAAATTTATTTCCCTTGTTTGCTTTTTTATTGCAGTCCATTTGGAACGAAATATTCTCTATGCTTCAAATTATAATTTGTCCCCTATCTGTCGAGTTCCATCACAGGATGGCTACGAAGGCGATAAATTAAAAAAAACTTCTGAAAAATACGAAAAATTTAGAATTTTTTTGCTGCTCCGGAAAAATGCTTTTTTAGGGCAATCTGTTTAGATTTGGAACGAAATATTCTCTATGCCTCAAAGTATAGATCATCACCTATCTGTCAAGCCATCAACTGTCAAATTCCATCGAAGGATGGCTACGATGACGATGGATTAAAAAACCTCTAAAAAATACGAAAAAATCGAGTTTTTTTTCTGTTCCAGAAAAATGCCTTTTTAGGCAATCTGTTGAGATTTGGAACGAAATATTCTCTATGCCTCAAAGTATAGATCAATATCTGTCTGTCAAGCCATCAACTGTCAAATTCTATCAAAGGATGGCTACGATGCCGATGGATTAAAAAACCTCTAAAAAATACGAAAAATTTATTTTCTGCTTCGGAAAAATATATGGCTCTTTATTTCGTTTTTTCTGCGTACTTCTCTCTGCGTTGACTCAAGTGGTTGAATAAACGTATGACGTAACCTACACAAACAATCAACGTTTCGACTCTCGAGTTCTCGAATTTTCGATTATATTTATTTATCTTTCTCTTGCTTGTATTTCGTTCTCATTTCTCGAGTTCTCGAGTTCTCGAGTTCTGAGTTCGAGTTCTCTTCTCACTCACTGCGCTTACGATTACAACTTACAAGTAAGAATAGTAAGTGGGTAGGTATAATCGGTATGGTAAATCATTCGAATGATTCAAGTGAAGAATCGAGACATCTCGAGATGTTGCTTGAATCGATTATAATCGAGAAAATCATTCGAATGCGCCCATCACTAATGTGTAGTAATAAGGGCGCGCGTAGACGTGAAGTTATTTTAATTTGTTTTTAAAGAGAATTGGTTTTGAACATTTATTTAAAATGATGTGTGCTGTATGTTTCATTAATAAAAACAATGAACAAAAATAATGAGTAATTATGCTTTCCAGTTTCCACAGCAAGCTCATTTAAATTTTTATTTTCACGATTGAAATAATTTAAAAAGTTACAAAAACTTGAAGTCGCATTTTTTTTTTTTTTTTTGAAATAGTGATCATTTTTGCAGATAAACAAAAAATTAAGCAATTTTTGTTTAGTGTTTAAACAATAACAAAGTACATATTCTTTTATAATCACTTTTTTATTTGTTCTTGTTGTTTTGTAATTGTTTGGGTGTAAAAAATTGCTGAGCTGCATATTCACATTTTCAAAAAACATTAGGAAATGAAGAAACTGAAATAGTCTTCTTACTTGTCACTTAGTTTTCCATCGCTTGAACAAATCTTCAAAGAATGTTTTTTTTTTTATCCACATGGAGCGTACAGGAACAAGTAGTTTAATCGTTTTTGAAATACATGTACAATTTTTTTTGTGCCAGTACAGTTCCTCAAAAAAACGAGCCAACAACATATTTTTTTAGTCGTGTATTTTATTTAAATCTGCTGTGAAATTGTCTGCACAAACAATTTCGTGCAATACCAACATATTTGAATATCAGTTTAAATTTAAGAACAAATAAACAATTTATTTTTTATATATTTGTATTAGTTTTATATATTTATTTAAAAAAGTAAGATATACAAATCTTTGAATAAACTGAATAATATTGGTAAAAGTGTAAATTTGTATATCTCTGCTAGTTATATCCCATCAACAAGCCCCCTAGAATTGTATAACTTACACTTAGAAAATTGTCGATTTTTATTATCTTCTTTGGATCCATCTGATCATATTATTTGTCTAGGTGACTTTAACATTGGTGATGTAAACTGGAAATATGATGGTGATGAAAAATGTTTGATTCCATTTGATGTAAAAACGGAAATTGAAACTTCTGTTATTGATTTTTATAGTCAGTTTAATTTGCTACAACTTAACAATATACCGAATTTACTAAATCGCATTTTGGAACTAGTTTTCGTTGATATTGAGTTAGTAGTTAACGTTGGTTGATTTTCCTGTAGTAAACAATTCTCAGCATCATATTTGTCTAGTCATAGACTGTAAGCTCCTAGTTTATATTCCAGTAATTAATGAAAATGTAAAAATGTATGACTACAGGCATGGTAACTTTGAAGCAATGAATGTACATCTAAACTCATTGCCATGGGAATTCATTGTGGGAAGCCAGGATCTGAGTCAAGCGTTCATGACTTTCAAATCATATTTAAAGCAGGCATCTGATAGCTTTATTCCAAAAAAATTATTTAGACATAATTCAAACCCACCGTGGTTCAACAATAGATTATCAAATCTCAAAAATTTAAAAAACAAGGCATATAAACGTTTCAAGAATGATCAAAATAATTTTATTAAAAGTCAAAACTATTACAAAACTCAGAAATCTTTCGATGTTCTAAACAAATTTTTATATAATAAATTTGTGTTAACTGCAGAATTACAAATTAAAAATGACAGTAAAAGTTTTTGGAATTATATAAACTCTAAAAGAAAATCTACTAGATTACCAAATAGCATGGAATTTTCAGGCTTAACATCTAGTGATTTGCCCACAATCTGTAATCTTTTTGCCGATTATTTCGAATCGGGTTACTCTGTTACGTCTCCCGGAGAGTTTCCTGAATTTTCTCCAAGTAATGTAGTTGATATTGGAATTTTTCAGTTGAGCATATCAGAAGTACTACAAGCGATAAAGGGTATTGATGAAAATAAAGGTGCCGGCCCTGATTGTATATCTCCCAAGGTTGTTAAAAAATGTGCGACGTCCCTCGCGTTGCCTTTGTTGTTAATTTTCAATAAGTCTCTGATAACTGGTCAATTTTTAGATGAGTGGAAAACATCTTTCATATCCCCGATTTTTAAATCTGATGCAAAGCAAAAAATATGTAATTACAGACCAATATGTAAATTATCTGTGATTCCTAAATTATTTGAAAAAATTGTATGTGATAAGCTTTGCTTTCTTACGAAAGAACTTATATCTGTCTCTCAGCATGGATTGGTTTCAGGTAGATCCACAGCTACAAATCTTACTATTTTATGTGATTCAGTAATTAGAGGATTTGAAAGTGGTTTTCAAACTGATATAATATTTACAGATTTTGCGAAAGCATTTGATAGGGTCAGTCATGAAATCTTAATATACAAATTGTCAAAACTTGGTTTCCATTCTATTTTTTTGAAATGGATCTGTTCCTACCTAACTGATCGAACCCAATTCGTTAAGATAGAAAAATTTATTTCCAAATGTATGAGAGTAACCTCGGGTGTCCCCCAAGGAAGCCACATAGGCCCATTATTCTTAAATCTATTCATTAATGATATTCCAGACATTTTTCAGTATTCTTTGTCCCTACTATATGCTGATGACGTAAAAATTTTTAGAATGATAAAATCTTTAAGTGATTGTTTTCTATTACAAGAAGATTTAGATAAACTAGCATTATGGTGTAATGACAACCTTCTTTTTTTAAATGTTTCCAAATGTCAAAGTTTTATATGTTCAAGAAAAAATGCTCCTTTAAAATTTGATTATTCTATCAATGGTATTACATTAGAAAAAGTGGCTCAAAAAAAAGATTTGGGAATCGTTTTAGATCGGCAGTTTTCCTTTACTTGTCACTTTGATTACATAGTAAATAAAGCGTACAAGATGTTAGGTTTCTTGAGAAGGAATACAAGAGAATTCTCTGATTCTTATGCACTCAAATCTCTTTATATGGGATTTGTAAGGTCTAATTTGGAGTACTGCTGCGTGGTTTGGAATCCTTACTATGATTCCCATTCATTTAGAATTTCCACTTACGAGAGACTTTTTCAAGAAGTAATTACGGTAGAAATGAACCGATTACTCGTTGCGTCAGGGAGACTAATGCCGTTATTAATATGATAGATGTTTGTATGAGTAGTCCGAGAGATACTTTTAAAAAAAATCTTATGATGATATTGTTGTTGTTTTGATCATATTGTATCCTGTTGTGTATTTTTATTTCTTTTCTTTAATAGTTACTATTATTTATTAATATTTATTATATTAGATTTATATTTCAAATGTCTAAGAATTCATTTATTTATTATTATTATTATTATTATTTTATTTTTTAATTAAGAAATCTAAAAGAGAATGTTAAACTCAAATTGATGAAATAAACTAAACTAAACTAAAACTAAACTAAAAAAAAACTAAAAGAATAAACTATTGAGATTGGGAATGAAAATATTGACACAATAAAATTATAATTTAAAGGAAAATCCAAACAAACAGTCAAGCTCAGTGAATTTCTTGGAATCGATATTATACTCAACGATATAATTCTTACAATCTTTTCGATTTCATTAGATTCAGTTACCTACGACTAGGTGCTGTTGGTTGAATTCGAAGCATTTATGCATATTTTTTATATTCCTGTATTCATTTTAAAATTTTAACTTATAATAAACGTTAAATTAGAGACTATGTGCAGTGCAATCTTATCTCTTACTTAGTATATCACCTGTATCTGTATACACTTTCCCTAATTTAAAGGCAAATGTATGCATTGTTAAATTTTAAAAAATTTATTATTTTCTAATTGTTAGTTGAAATTCAATTAAAAAGTCAAAAGTTCATATATTCTTACCCCAAATGACTGTTATATGAATACCTATGTATATCGTATATCAAAATTAAATTTGTTCTATTCTTTTACTTTCCTCAAAAACCAAATGATCTTTTTTCCTGCTCTAAAATATCATTTTACTTTAATTTCGATAAGGAATTTACAAAAAAAAAATTATCTCAATTTTCATCAAAATCTTCTTTTGTATAAAATCTCATTTATTCGATTTCCCATCTAAGTAGGTACATAATATATTTAGTTGTTTCCTTCAAAATCAAATATAATTTCTTATCGCTTTTTTCAACTTAAATATTTAATAATACTCTGAGAATGTTCATCATTTATCATTTTAAAGACATCCTTATAAAAATATACATTTCCCGTGAGCTATGCTGTAGGTACTAGGTAGGTACATCACTACATCACAACATAACAACAACAACAAAAAAATATCATTTTCCTTTTCAAATTTTATCTTTCTTCTTCCAAAAGGACAAATAATCACTAATAATTCTCTCATCCTATTTATCAGAGATTATCCTTTTACGTCTTCATTCATCTGAATTACAAAATCTCCTATTACCTGTCCTTTTTTTTTCAATGATCATAATTTTATTAAAACCACACAAAAGGGAACGTACCAACCTATGTTATAGGTACATACCTTCAACAAATAATCCGAGGGGTTAAAGGCAAAAGATTACATTTCATATCGTTGCATTAAAAAAATGGGAAAATAATAAATGACCAATATATACCAAATTGAGAGTACTACGACGATGACGACAACGACTCTATATCAAAGATTTATCAAGTCAATGGTTAGTTGATGACTTTTTGGGTTTCTCATCTTGATGAAAAATGTTTCTCATTCATCGAGGAGATAATCTTCATGCTGGAAATCCGTGTCTTTAACTAATTACTTAAATGGAACTAACATCGAATAGAAATGCAATAATCCCTAATAGAAGTTGGTACATGGAATTAGTTTCTTCAACAGGGGCTCATCTATCATCGATGAGCATTTTTAGCAAAAGAAATTTGCCTTCATTGCATTTGGAACCATATTTGAATGTGTAATATGAAACCTTCTACAGGAAAACAGATACAGAAAAAGGAAAAGAAAAACGAAAAGCAAACAAATTTGCATTGTGCCAGCCATCATAGAATCATTACCCACAAAGATGAACAACATTTTATTTTAAGATTCTTTTTCAATACACAGCTGATGCTGAATCAGTAGGAATTTTTTAATCTGAATTTCTGTGTTGTTGTTTTTTTTTTCGTTCATCTCTTTGGTGTAATGTAATTCAACACCAAAACCATTTTTACATCTGGTCCGTACTTCGAAGTTGAGAAACACATAACTCATTCCCTGTTAAATTTTTGTTGGTAATTTTTTTTTCAAATAACTGCACAAATAGCCAAAAACCCCTCAGATTATTTTTTGTAGGTAAGTGCTGTCGAAATGATAGCTACTGCAGAAAAAGTGTTGTTTCTTTTCTACTTAAAATATATAAAATTGAATTGAATTTGATATTTCAATTCAATTTTAATGATTTATAGTTATTAAGGAGAAAACTACGGCTGTGGGATCTAAGTACTTCATAATGTGGGATATTCGCATTTGAAAATCCACCAAACCGCCGTTTAAAAATTCATTAAAAAGAAACCTATGGCTGAGCAAATTACTGTTATAGACATTTAATGAGGATTAATAGTGACCTATTAGAAAATATGTTTGTTTGTTCGAATATCCCATAAATGAGGACAGATTTTTTTGTTGTTTTAAATTCATTTAAAAATAATTCAGTTAAGTTTTGGTGATTTATAATGGTTAAGGAGAAAACGACGGCTTTGGGATCTAATTACTTCATAATGTGGGATATTCGCATTTGAAAGGCCACCAAATCGTCATTTAGAAATTCATTAAAAAAATAACCTATGGCTGAACAAATTACTGAAACTATTATGGACATTTTATGAAGATTAAGTGACCTGTTAGATAGTATATTTTTTTGTTCGAATATCCCACTAATAAAGTGTTAACAATCACTACGACCTTGATTTTCCCTATCAATTTTAAATTCATAAAAAATTCTTTAGCTTACCGATTTCTCAAACTATAAAACCTTTTTATGGGGATAAACTGAACATCGAGAAGGTTAATTTTTTCGAATATCCCACAAATGAACTTCTTACAATATCTACGACCCTAAATTTTTTTTTTAAATTCGTAGGAAGAAATCTATGGCACACTTTCTAAAACTAATAGAATTTTTAATAGGATACAGTGATCTTTCAGATTGTATTTTTATTCGAATATCCCACAAATGGGGTGCTAACAATCTTTACGATCTTGATTTTTTTTAAACTCATTTCAAAAAATCTATGGCTAGCCAGTTTTTGAAACAATTTGACCTTTTTGGGAGAAATATCTGAATTTCTGAAACTGAAATGATGATAAAGTGACCCTTCAGATATTATATTTTTGTATTCGAATATCCCACAAATAAGGTACTAACGATCTCTACAACCTTTAAAATTCATTAAACAAAATATATACAGCGGATCAATGTCTGAAGCTATGTAATTGACCTTTCTTGCGGATTAAAATTGTATTTTTGTTTCGAATATCCCACAAGAAACGTATTAATAATCTCTACGACCTATGAACACCAAAAACAAACTTTAAATAATAATTTCAAAAAAAATCTATAGCTGACTAATTTCTGAAACCAATTGACCTTTTATGAGAAACAAAATGGTATATTTTTTTGAATATCCCACAAATAGTAGCTTAGTAATAATCTTGGAAAAAACTATGGGTTACTGATTTTTTAAACAAGTTAAACTTTTTTGATGATTTAATAGGGTACCAAATAGTATAGGTACTTATTGTTGTGAATATCCCACAAATAAGTTGCTAAATGAATAAATGACACTGAGAAACTTGTAACCATTGATTGACAATTTTCTATGGCTGGCCAACTCTTGAGAGTACAATTTCGACTTTTTTTTTTGATAACCACCTCATATGTGGGATATTCGAAAAAATATTACATATAGGTATACCGTATAAACTGAACTTTTAGACGGTACCTACCTCATATGTGGGTTATTCGAAAAAAGAGTACATATAAAGGTACCGTCTTAAAGGTCAGATTAGACGGTATACCTAGATAAACATATGTACTCTTTTTTTCGAATATCCGACATATGAAGTGCTTAGATCCCGAAGCCCCATCAAACGTAACGTAAACAACGATTGAGTCGTATTTTCTATTAGGACATACCTATACGAAGAAACGGAACTAAAGATAATTAAAGGATGTGCTTAAGTGTTGCCAAATAAAATTATACAACGTGACAGTTTAAAATTAAGGGTTATTAAAAATTGAAAGAAAAACATCTTTTCAATGTGGATCATAATTTTAAATTTCCATTATGATAGACTTCATCAAAGTCACGGCGTCCCGAGAACCTGGATTTAAGCTTTTCTAATTTAAATGGGAAACATCATCCATCCTATATATATGTATTTCATCCACACAACTGGTATTTTTGACTTAATTTTATTTTATTAGTTTTATGTTCATGGCATCGAAAAAAAGGTTATTCTATTTTTAAACATTTTGATCATTCTTGATATTTTTTTTAAATTTTTTTTCACTGTTTTACGTATTGAATTGGAGTTAGTATTTTTAAATCAAAATACCGGCAGCACTGATGTTTTGAGCCATTTAAACTATAGGTATGATCCACAGACTAATAAATGAAAAAAAAAAACAAATATGCTCCAAAAAAACCTTCAAGGCCTGTCCGTCCATCGCATCCGTCCACATGAACGTATCCATTCTCCTTCGGTTTGAATATATTTTTTAAAAACAGATTCACTTAAAAGATATTTTTTCTCGTGTGTCGTCGTGTTGAATGTTTTTTTTTTGGGTGTGATTTGACACTGTCAAGTTGATGGGTCTGCCATCGTAATTGAAAACACTTATCGCTTAAACACTCTCACACAAGTAGGTAGGTATAGGTACTAAAGAAAATAAATTTAAATCACAACACAAATAATAATAATCACTATTATGGAGACTTTGTGACTTTTCTTTTCCTGTTAATTATTTTCTGTTGTTTCTAATTGGTAACATATTGAAATTTCAACATTTTGTGTAACGTCAAATTTAAAAAAAAGGTATATTCTCTGTCTGTAAGGATTCAAAGTTTTTTTTTGTAATGATCCATTTTCTTACATACAAGAAAAATGTGGACACTTATGGACATATGTATTTGGACCTGTCCACATTCAATTAGGAATTGACTTTCTTACAAGTCTCTGGATAGTGCATTAAAATTAAGTGCCATTCCATCACAAATTATAAAATACATATACATATTATGTATTCCTATGATTCTGTAGAAAAAACTCCATTTGATTCGCTCCTTTTCTTCCTCTCCAAATTTTAGCAATTAATCATAATAATTTCTAGAAACTGTCAAAGAATCGTTGAAACATTTCTTATTTAATTGCGACAGCAGCAAGTTGTCATATTCTTTTTTTTTTTTCTCTCCTCATTCGACTCTGCCTTGTGCCTTTGCTTCGCTCAAATGAACCTTAATTAATTGTCTCCGACTCATATAGCACAAGGTCATCATTGAACAAGAAATCTAATTAACTAAACAGAAATTCACAAAGTAGTAAAAGGAATTTAAAAAAAATTATAAGAAGAAATAGAAAAGGAACACCAAAAAAACAAAAACAAAAAAACTTAAAAGACATAGCTATCCTTCATGTAGGTATACGAAAATGAAAAAAAATTCCCTCTGCGTGCAGTTGCTGCTTATTGGTTGCCCCTAATTAAATTCCTTATTTCAGGGAATGGAAATGATTTCGAACATTTACGACACTTCGAACATAATTCACTCGGCGATTTCTTGAGATTTATTCATTGACACTGTCACCATCTATAGCGAATCTTCTTCATTTACAATCGTACATATTATAGTCCGGGAAAAAGACAAAGACGACAACGTCGAGAAACGACGACGACATACGATGTTCACGACGAAGATGTTGACTTTTTTATTTCTTTTTTTTCGCGTATCTACTTCATTCATTTGCAGCAATATTAACCACAGAATTCCGTGGCTGTGGCCTGTGGGTTACATAAAAATGCAGCCCTTTGAATATTCTGCGCACTCCGAACATCATTTAAACATTTATATATTTATCTATCTGCACACAGCAGCAATGTAATGTAAAATAAGTTATTTTGACAGCTGTCAGACAATCGCTTCTTTAGCGTGCGTCGCATACTACACGCTATAATGTATTTCAAATACAGGCATGCAGTTAATTTGTTGCACATCACTATACTAATAACAACGCTTCGAGAGGATGCTGGCAAATGCGGCTGCAAAAGAAAGGGCAGTGAGAGAACGATTGTTCCTGCATCAGAAGTGATCAATATAGTAAGCCAGTAAAGGGGGGTTTGATTGTTTGCCTCTCACTCTTGGCGTATTGTCTTGCATAAACCTATCCCTTTCTATAACTCTTAAAGGTTTCCACTAGTTGGCATCATAAATCGCCAAAATTAGAGTTTTCTCAAAAGCTCAAAAAAGCCAAAAGCTCTTTAACATAAACCGTTTAACATTAATGTATCTTTTGTTAAGTCATCGGATCAAGTAGCCGAATGTGGTTTCATTTAATAGTTGAAGATTTGCATTTTTTTAAAATCACAATTTACCAACTATCTATTGATAATAATTATTGACAATCGTAATAGGGGTGTAGAACTTTAACTGGATCGAAGAGGTTTCGTCCAGGTCTTAAAATCAGAAGCCAAGTTGATTAGCTTTTTTTCGAACGCGAATTTCTTCTAATACCTTCTGTTGGTTGCCTAAATTATGTCCTCTTCTTTCTATACGCAAGATCTATTGCACCTACCTAATCCTGTGTACAGATACTTCCTCCTCCGAGGAACTGACTACTCTCTATCTTGATCCGGCCGAAAATTGTAGGTCCCCTCCTTTCCTAACAATAACGCGCTATAAGTCACTTGGTCCTGATTCTAAATGAGCTGTCGTGCCAACAAATTTAATATGTTTATTCTATCTTATAATACATGAAGATTCTATTATAATTTGTGTTGGGTTCCGTAAGAAAATAAGGGCTAGTTGTGGGTTTGTTTAACCTTTAGTGTATTGTTGGTCCTCTCGTAGAACGGGGCTTCTTCATTGTGGATGATGTCTTCGTATCGGTCGTCTGTGATGACTCGAACGCTCAGGTTGCGATGGCTGGGCTCTAGTTGTTGCTGGAGTAATTGTTGAACTTCTAAGTTAGGGTGGTTTTCCAAGTTCGTGATGATCTTCGTGGAGACCTGTAGCATGAATTTATTTATCGGAATCAATTTTGCCTTTTCATACAGCTCCTTGTTTGGGACATATTTGCTCGATACTGAATTCCTGTGAAGTGCTGTACAGCTCCGAAGTGTCTTCCTTTCGAAAACTTGGATCTTCTTCATATACGTTGGTAATATTGTAAACCAAATGGGGAAGGCGTACGACAGAATGGACCTGATCAGAAGCTTACTCCTCTTACACAGTCCGTTTGTCTTCCTAAGAAGCGGATGGACCAGATGAAGGGAAAAGTTGGTTTTCTTTAGGATAAGTGCAGCGTGTTTGTTGAATTGGAAGAGGTTGGTGAAATTAATTCCAAGGTACTTCGTTGTCGTCTTTGTCGCCTTCTCGGTGTTAGCTGGAAGCTTAATGATAATGCTATCACAGCATGATGCAAAACCTCTTCGATTCCTTGTTGTTGTTGTTGTTGATGTTGTTCTGAAGCAGATGAGCTCGCTCTTGTCATTGTTCTTGTGCGATTTTGATATAGAATTGTTGAATTGTTATATTCTCCGCTACGACATAGTGTGAATTATAAAGGCAACGAAATAAATTGAATTTTTGTGAGTGAATTGTGTGTGCATTATGATATCGGTAGGTGGCTGGTATAAATTGATTGGATGCTGACATACAATTGTATAAGTTGCTGGTGTTTGGTTTAAGTGTGAAGTGTTCGTCATCTAAATGATGATGTAAGGAGCTAATGGCATTTCGGCCTGAAAGGCAGTATATTTATTCAATTTGGAAACGTAAGAAGTTGGGGATCAATAAATAGTTAATTCTCTTCTTACATTTAATGAAAATATTATAAACATACAAAAATGTACTAAGAATTCATTGTAACATATGAACAAATAAAATTGTTTTTGTCATCAAATTTAAACCACAAGTATAATTTATCCTTTTCCAAGTTGATTTCATGATATCCTTGATAATTTTAAATCGTTTAATTAAAGACATTAAAGGCAAAAACAAACAAACAAACACACCACATTAATATGAATTCCTCGCATTTACTCTTTGCTTTATTCATTTCATCAGTTTCGTATAATTTCCTCTGTCAAACTCCGGCAAATAATTCAAATATAATCAAAAAACTACTCAAGCACACCTCAATATATAATTCTTGAGAATCTAAATTGCATTCCACCTATACTCGAACACGCATTTATCCTTATCCTCGTTTACATGCTTTTTCCTATAGGTACCTACCCTATCATATAAGTGCTTCTTCTTTATGTATACATATAGACATATGGTGTAGGCTGTAATAGGAGGTATGTATATTCCAACTAAAATCAACTTGCAGAGAACCCAAATTTCTATGCTTCATGGATTCCTGAATTCAATTTCCAACACGTTGTTGAATTACACACTTCTTATCAAAGAGTCTGAAGCATGAGGGTATATATAAGAGATGTATGTACATATGCATGTACAACTCCTACCTGAATCAACTTCTATACTCAAATTCTCAAACCATCATCAGCCTCCGCAATCCGGATCCTGATGTGTTTGATGCCCCAAACAACACAATCCAATCACATTTTATCTTCACACCATAAAATGACAAAGAACAATATTGGTGATGCTGTTGGG
Source organism: Epistrophe grossulariae (assembly GCA_929447395.1). Taxonomy (NCBI): domain Eukaryota; kingdom Metazoa; phylum Arthropoda; class Insecta; order Diptera; family Syrphidae; genus Epistrophe; species Epistrophe grossulariae. The sequence continues at coordinate 40,808,283 of OV839566.1, forward strand.
ATGGAAGGATGTGCGGAAGAAGAGACATGAATCCCAATGAAGCAAAAGAATCTGGTAGAAAAAAAAACAAGAACATGCATACAGAATGCATTCAAACACAAGAAAGAACAAAAAATAAAATTGGGACGCAAACAAAAGACTTTGCTTTGGGTAAACACACAGCAAACATAGCGACAGCACCTTGCTAGCGATCCAATCAAAGAACAAAAAAAAAAAAAAAAACCAAAACGAAGTCTTCTCAAGAAAAGTAAAAAGAAAAAAAGAAAAGCCTCCTTCCCCAATCTTGTACTCGAACCCTCAATCCTCATACAAAATGGAAAGTTCATTTTATTTTTGCAAAACGAAAATATTCAACATCATGAGAGGCTCATTGCCATTTTCCAGGAGCTCAGCGCTACAGCTACTATACTAGCTGGTAAGGTGCTGCTGGCTGACAGTTGTGGCTATATAGTGGGCTGACGGGATGGTTCTCATGGAAGGTTCCTTCTGCATACTCCATTGTAATGTACGCAATTTGCATAATCCCAAGGCATTCGACTCTTCCATCTCCATCCACAGTTCAGAGAACCATCAGAAGTGGAACTCTCAATTCTCATCCTTTGCATACATGTACATATATAAATATGTGAGGTGAACAATCTTTGGATTGTTCAAGAGGAAGGCATTCGTTTTTCTCTCCCTCTCTCTCTCTCTGATTCTTTAGAATGCAAAAAATTCTCTATTCTTTGAGAACAAATCATAATCGAATTCGAACAAAAACCTCTCGATATATGTATGGATATGTATAGAGGTACCTACACCTAGTGTTATGCCTCTTTATTTTCTATTCTGTGGCATCACAATGCAGAACAGAAGCAGATCCTCCAAATACCTATACATACCTACAGTAAAAATGCGATGCAGTTAGGTGTGATGGGTGCATGGAGCAAATAATTCAAATATTATTAGAATCTAAGATCTATAGGTATATGCACAAAACCATACCAAAAGCTAAAATTACCAACTGGGATAGATATACCTACATATATTCAGGAGAATCTGATTCGGATATGGATAGGAAAGGATATATGGATGTAGGTCCTTACAAGTTTTCAACTGCAGTTCTATGGTTCACTGTTATGCATTTTGATTTGGAGCCTCGTTTTGACACCATAATTCGGTCCTTTAAAATATACGAGGTACCATTATTCTATTTCTGTGTTCGTTTGAGAATTCCTACATCTTTTATGTTAACGTGTAAAATGGAAGCAGAAGCATTACCTTGGAAAATTTTGGTTTGGTGTTATAGGAATTATATTGTATGTGTAGTGTACCTACTTGTTGATCTTTTCAAGTTCAATTATATGTAGATTCAATAAAAAGGTGGTGAAGCTGGTTCACCGCCTTCATAAATGCTGATGATTTATTTACAAAAAAAATTCAAAGAAGGCCACTTAATTCTTTTGTTAGGAAAATCATACTAAAAGTATTTTGACGCTTTTGTAATTTGTATGGGAAAAAATGCTAATTAACTTACTCTGGGGTAGAGGTACCTTAGTAAAATTGTTTAAAAAAAAAAGAAGAATTATGAGCGAAAAGATTGCGAATGGTATTATGATGTGGAAACAAGTGAACCTAAATTTTATTATCATTGCTGAATTACAGAACTATATTATACCTATGTAGCTATAATTGCCAATAAAGAGCACTTCCGAATAAAATAAATTGCTGGATCTTGACCATTCCAAGAGTAATCATGGATGATGGGTTTTCTGGATGTTGGATATTCTGGATTTTGGGTTCTGGGCGTTCTGAATTTTGAATTTTTGGGATGATGGGTTTTTTGCGATTTTGGTTTTTTTTTTAATTTTAGAATTTCGTTTATTTTGGGTTTTCCTGGATTTTGGTTTTTACTGGATTATGGATTTCGAGTTTTGGGGATTCTGGGTATTCTGGATTTAGGATGCACTATTTAGATATTTAATGGGTTTTTTAAATTTTGGGATTTCGGTTATTTTGATTTTCGGGTTTTCCTGGATTTTGGGTAATCTGGATTTTGGATATAGGTATTGGATTTTGTTTTTACTGGATTCTGGACGTTCTGGATTCTGGGTATTCTGGATTTAGGATAAACTATTTGGATATTTTGGATTTTTGGGCGTTCTAAATTTTGAATTTTTGGGATAATGGCTTTTTTTGATTTCGGGTTTTTTGATTTTACAATTTCGGTTATTCTGGATTTTGCGTTTTCTGGATTTAATGAAGGTATTCGATACCTACTCTGATTTTTGGGTATTTGGATTTTGGCTAATCTGGATTTATGGTTTTCTGGATTCAGAGCCTATTGGGTAATGAGTTTTCAGGGTAATTGGTTTTTGGAATTTTGGTTTTTCTGGAATTCGAATTTCTGAATTCTGTCGGACTCCCCGAAAAGATTGCGCAAATTTATGTACGCTTATTGAATATTAAGTGTTTTTTTATTTTAAAATTTTTTTTTCTATGTTATGTTTGTCAAATGAATATTTTGTTTTTGTTATTAAGATGTAGATTTATTGACCAATTTGATTTGTATTATGTTGATTCACCAAATTGAAGGCAAAACCTGGTAAGGACAAATGTACGGATGTAATTTATAAGATCAATTGTAAAGGCAAGACTGGTTAACCTTGCCCCTTGTGTTACATTGGGACGACAAAACAATTTCTTCGTCAAAGAATGTCAAATCATAGGTCCGACATAAACACCAATAATCCAGGCAAAACTGCACTCGCCAGCCATGTAATTGAAAGTGGCCACTCTCCCGACTTTGACGGTGTCCAAGTTCTCCAAAGAGAAACCCACACTTCCAAGCGGTACACTTTAGAGACACTTTATATTCTAAATAAAAAGAACAATTCATGAATCGAAAACAGGACACACAGAATATTTCAGCGGTATACTGCTCCCTCGTTTCAAATTAAATAATGCGTAATCTACCTCTCTCTCTTCAGTTATTGACTCAACTTCTTCATCGGAAGTCTCATGGTTTTGTTTTTATAAATTGTATTTTATAAATTATTTAAGTTTACTATATGTAAAATTAAAACTACGTTTATAACTCTTAAAGTGTAAGTTTTACTTTTCACTGTATATTGTTGTTGCATAACATTGTTTATATATATTTATATTTTATATGTAATAAAGTTCACCCTGAAGACAGCAACCCCTGTCGAAAATAAAATTATTGTGACCAAAACAGCCAAAGGAAAACATATTTTCCAATCAACATAATATTTTGTTTTTGTTTAATAAAAGTTACAGAAAAATGACGCTTGACTTATTTATTTGTCGATTTTTTTTTCAGTTTCAATTGTGGTATTTTAGGGTTTTAGGATTTTAGATTTTCAGTATTTTGGGCATTTTATTGTTTAGGTTTTCTGGGTATTTTATTTCGTTGCGTTCTCTGGATTCTGGGCTTTCTAGATTCTTGGTTTTCGTGATATTGGATTGGGATTCTGGGTTTTCTGAATTTTGAGTTTTAAAATTTCTGATTTTCTAGATTATGGATTTCGGGATTATGAAACCTGACGGCAGGATTTATAAACGACATCTTCTGTAAAAACTCAAACTACAAAATGAATTTTCGTTTTTACTTAGGAGAACCCCCACAACAATACCCAATGCCACTAAACCTTGGACAAAAAAAATTCTCACAACGGATATCAATAGTTACTGTTACTCCCTGGATGTGCCTCGTAGACTTGTGGAAGATTTCTAATTGCATTTTGACAGTGCACAGAAGTTCCCGCATTGCATCTTTGCAGCTTATCTTCTAATTTGATTATAAAAGATTGCCATTTATGTTCAATAGAAAAACAAAATGATTATGGGGATCCTCATAGCGTGCAGAAAAATTCTTATGAATTTCTCGAAATTGTTATGAATGCAGTCAGTATAAAGTTGCAGTCAATTGACTTCAAACCTTTGAATAAATATAGTTAAAACTTTGATTAAGCAATTTAAATTAAAAACATGAGTCAGCTTTTAGTTACATTTACTCTGAATTTCCTGTTAACTATAACGCTGTTTATTTATGTACTAGCAGTTAACTGAAATGTATTACTGCAGTACTTTCTGATTGTTTTGAATCTTTATACCTAGTCATAATTAAAAGTCAGCTTTGCGTAGACTGTAATATTTTGCTGACTATTTTCATTTTTTTTCAGTCATATATAAAAGTAAAATTTTAATCTTATTCAATTTTTAAAGCCTAGTGACTTTATTTGATTTCTTTAAATTATCAATTAACAAAATGGGTAAATTTCTTTATTTCTATGCGCTTATGTTTTGGAATTGCGAATATTAGTAATAATAATAATAATATTGTCTGACAACGACGTGTCTGACAATATTGTCAGACAAAATTGTGTGTTCAGACGATTGTAAGACATTTGTAACAGTTTTTTCACTGACATCTGAAAATATTGTTAGATCTGACAATCGGCATTACTTAGCTTAATACTGAAAGAAGAATTAAATACTAAAACAGTCAACAAATACATGCAGTCGACTTAAAGCTGTATAAACAGTCGAAACTATATTTCAGTCAATTACTGACTGCAGGTTTTACATCTCTGACGGATGGCATTCAGTTAACATTTTGGGAAGGGGGAGAGGGTTCGAACCTCAGCCCATAACTCTAAGTAAGTGCAGTCAAGTATGATACTATAGGTATACAGTGGATCAAAAAACAAGCCCACAATTCGATTGTTGTTGTTTATGTATGCCGCATCGAGTTTTGGGTCCTTACATCCTGAAAAAACTGCTGATGAGATAAATCGCAGCCAAGTAAAAGATTTCAAACCATTTCAATTGGACTTGTTGAATTATTGTCATATTTTGTTTTAAATAACGATGGTACGAGTATTTACTTACAATCTCTTGACAAAAAAGATTATTCTCTCTTCATTTGTTTAAAATCATTTATAAATTTTTTTTTTGTAAGTGCAAATTGCAAAGTCAAAGGCAATCAATTTGTAAATATTATTCAGGTAAAGGTACCAATATCGTGAAAGCTATATTCTGAAAAGCACTTGATTTTTGCCACAAAATGAAAACCCCTCATCATATAACCAACTCTATAGAATATTTTTTATCCGCATCCACGTGCGAGCAGTGTGGAAAAAAATTAATAATTTCGAAACCCATCCTATACCATAAAACACTAGTCAAAAAGTGTTATTTTTTTGTTTTGGTTTTTCAATTTGGATAAATTCTTTTGAATAAAAAAAAAAAAAAAAATTGTTATATGCTTAGATATAGTGTTGGCTTTCAGCTTTTAGTTTCTATGACTGTCTATCATCTCATCCAATTCAAAACGTTTGGCGTAAGCGTTTAATCAACGAATTGAAAAATCAACTATATAGCTAGCCTATAGAGTCGCTTGCCACTGCTACCACAGCAGCGTCGGTCGGTCGCGGCGAGATGGCGAGATGGCTCTTATAAATTGTTGAATTGAGGACCAAAAAAAAAAAATGATTCATTTGAATTAATTTGATGCATGCGTTTGGGTAGAAACTCAAATTCAACAAAAAAAAAATGTGAGAGATCTAAAATGTTTCATCCTTTTACCGTTAGAAATTGCAACAATAAAACAAAACCAAATAAAAAAAATAATTATTCAAAAAATTCCTTTAGGTAATACACGGAGCGAAAATTTGAATTTTTTTTTTTTAATTTTTTTTTATGTTTTTTCAGTTGAATTCACCAAGCGTTCATCATAAATTTTCTACCCAGCTTGAACTGAGTTTGTCTGTATAGTTCGTCTATAGATAGATTGTTCAATGTTCATGTCCATTTTTCATATTATGAATATTGCCGCTTTCTCCCTCTCTCTCTTGCTGAATGAACCTCTAACGTGACTAACTAAAGCCGATAACCTTTGACATGATGTTTGCTGAAATATTGCATTAGGGGCCATTTCCAAACGAACAAACATACACGCTCGCTCGGTGGGTCAGAATTATTTTTATTTTTTGTTTTCTTCTTCATCATATTCATCCTAAACCCCCTTATGTGTATTTGAAAAATCTGGGAATGCATCTCATTGCAACATTGAACAAAATATGGATATAAAATTCAAACACGAAAAATAAAAAAAAAAAATACAAACAATTTTAATAGCGACGCACGGCTCCAAGTTTATGCGAGAATATGAAAATTTGTTACCATCATCAAATGAAATAAATCGTTTGAAATGCCAGGGAAGGAGGAGGATAATATATAAGGAGTGTGGACTGTGGGTATCAGGAAAATTCTTTCCGAGAAGAGTGAATGTTGTTATGAATTTATGGTTTTTTTTTTGCCAACGATGAGAGTATCTTTTGACTTTATTCAGGTTGGTCGAAATATCATCGCATCGTGCGTCGCGTTGACGACACGGACCGGATGGTTGGCTGTGCTGACCAATTGAGATAAATTATTCGACAAATTATATTTGTGCAATGAATTGACCTCCTCCGGCTATTTATAACAATTGACATGGGATTAAAAAAAATTGTAGGTATATGTATATTGTTTCAATCGAATGGAGATTTATTTTTATATTAAATTTTTATAACGAGAAAGAAATGAATTAAAATTGGAAAATAATTTTGTATAAAATTGAAAAAAAAAAAATAAACTATTTACTAACGGAGACGGGAGTTTGTGTGTGCGTTGCGCTACGCTTTATATGCCTACAGTCATTTACAAAACACTTTTATTTTTATTTGATGGGCTGTTTTTTTCGTATCTTTCATTTTTGACAGTGCTACTAGCCAGTGTTCCCAGATTGCTCTGATCATCAATGACAATTGTCATTTTTTTTCCAAAAAAAAAAAACAACAAACCAACCTTGTTCGTTTACTTCCCAAACCTACCCATTTCTACCATTTTTAGTCCGTAAGACTGTCGAAGTTTACATAAAAAAAAGTAAAACTGGTAGAATCTGGTAGTTTCGGGCAAGTACGCGAACAGATCTACCATGTTTTCTGTTCCCTAAATTGAGACAGTAATCTTACTTCTTGGCTTGTATCTACATAAAAAAAAATGTACTGACCCCAGAGAACAAACATTATTGGTCTTTATAGAATCTGATTCATAAAACAAGGCAAAATAAGTGTAAAGTAATCCGGCTTAAATCTTGCCCTCACACAGGGAACTGTCAGTGGCTATTAGAGTGTTTTGTTTTCTTCAAGAATTTCGTTCTTTAAGTAGAAGTGGAGAACAACACAAATAGCGATCCCAACAAATTTTTGCTAAGAACGCCCTTGTCGTTTTGAGTCACGCATTTTTTAATCGCAAACAAAATATAATGAACATCTTTAGCGATTCGTTTGTGGTACAATAAAGGTAGAATAGAAGATAAAACAAAAAGACTTGTATTTAAATCACAAGTGCCTGCAGCCTCATTTGTTTCCATTTGATCTATTTTGCGAATATAAAAAAGCTTAAAAAGAAGAATCTGTTTCATTTGGTCAGTTTAGATTTCTGAGATCTCGGAGATCTTCAGCAAAATTTCTCAATTTTTTTGACGGAGGACTCTGAAACATAAACTGACTAATTATTTTAACAGCTGCTATATTAAGTCTCATGTATATGTCAAATTAATTTCAGTCTTCTAAGCGTCAACATTTTTTTGATTGTAGTGTTTTTTTTTTTGTCCAGTACAAAAATGGTGATTTTTTTTTAATCCGGTGGGATTTTTTAAATCCCATCTGCCATCACTGCTACCAGCTAACACACAGCAATATCAATGCACCCAAGTAGTTAATCAGCAAATATCAGTGGTTTTCAGTTCGCAAGATCGACCATAGACCCATCTTCAAGCCGAAGGAAATCCTGGAAGAGACAACGAATCCACACCCCCCCCCCTCCCAATCAACTTTTCATCGCATATGATAGCATAACGATCAGGGAGGTCGTGTCTTTAAGGCGAAGACTAAACCGATATCCCAGTAAAATTGATCAAGTTGATTCTTTTAAAGGGAATAACTCTTCCGAACTATTCCCAATATCCACACTCCACAGGGTTTCGACAAGGAGGCTATATAGCTTTATCAAGTGATTTCTTCAATATCGTTTTGGAACTACTGATAGTGCGGAAGGCAGGCTTGTACTATCTTCAGTTGATCTTTTCGACTGCTACGGAATGCAGACGCTATTGACACCATCAGCCGCTCCCGACGAACTATATGTTCCGTTGTAGAATCTTTCGCAGTGGTGATTTAAGAGCAGCCGAAAATTATTAGTCTAAGTAAACTAGCTTACAATTAATAAGTTCAAGTGACCTCAACTCCAAAGATTGGAGATCACCTTCGTTATTAAACTAGCTTACTGCTTCTTAAGCAGCAACTTCGATGTAATTGACTCTTGAATTAAATTAAATCTAACATTGGTGATTGGAATAACTAAATATTAATCCCACGAATGACATCTGAGTGACAAAGAATTACTTTAGGAAATCGCTGCTACTTCGGTTTGGCGAAACAAATGGATTCTTAACTCCTTAAGCGAAAGTCCCTAAATTGTTGTCAGTCTGTCTGTAAGGAACGTACCTATATGTGAGTGTGTTCCCAAAGCTGTTATTTAAAAATACAGTGAGAAGGCGTATACTTTACCTACAATATACATACATACGATGGTTTTTGTGATCCGTTTTGATATCTTCTTTCGCCTGTTTCGGACATCATGTCATCAAGCCAATTTCTTAATCGATGATCATTAAAATTTTTGACCAGTAAAGTTAACGGTTGATCAAGTTTTTTTCATGCGGTGAGAAGGTTATTTACAGGTGGTAGAGGAAGATTCCATCTAGATTAGCTTGTAACGGGTGATTTTTTAGCTGGTTTGGTTTTGGCAACACTGGTTTTGACAGCTGACGTGTGTTTAGTACCTTGTGTCACTGTCAAACAGCTTCAGTTTGGTTTGCAATTTAACCATGGATCGTCTTACAAATGAACAACGCTTGCAAATTATTGAATTTTACTATCAAAATTCGTGCTCGGTTCGAAATGTTCATCGCGCGCTGCTTCCATTTTATGGTCGGCATTCTCGACCTTCTGAGCAGTCTATTCGGAAGATTGTGACCAAATTTCGCACCAAATTTACTTTGTTGGACATTAAACCACCAACACGTTTACGTACTGTGCGTAGTGAAGAAAATATTGCGGCCGTATCAGCTAGTGTAACAGAAGACCGCGAAATGTCGATTCGGCGCCGTTCCCAGCAGTTAGGCCTTTGTTACAGCACTACGTGGAAAATTTTGCGGAAGGATTTGGGCGTAAAGCCTTTTAAGATACAGCTGGTGCAAGAACTAGAGCCAGCCGACCTACCACAACGCCGAATTTTTGGTGAATGGGCTCTTGGAAAGCTGGCCGAGGTCCGCTTTTTTATCGAAAAATTTTGGTTGAATGGGTACGTAAATAAGCACAATTGCCGCATTTGGAGTGAAGATCAGCCAAAAGCATTGCAACAGCTACCAATGCATCCCGAAAAAGCCACTGTTTGGTGCGGTTTATGGGCCGGCGGCATTATTGGGCCATATTTCTTCAAAGATGATGCGAATCGCAGCGTTACTGTCAATGGTGAACGCTACCGAGCGATGATAACAAACTTTTTTTTGCCCGAAATGGAAGTTCTTGACTTGCATGATATGTGGTTTCAACAAGACGGTGCCACATGCCACACAGCACGCGAAACAATGGCGCAATTGCGAGGCGAGTTTGGTGAACAGTTAATTTCACGTTTCGGGCCGGTCAATTGGCCGCCTAGATCGTGCGATTTGACACCATTAGACTATTTTTTGTGGGGGTATGTCAAGGCTAATGTCTATAGGGACAAGCCCGCTTCGATTGACGCACTGGAAGCCAACATCCATGCATTCATTCGTGAGATACCGGCCGATATGTGTGAAAGAGTATGCCAAAATTGGACTCAGCGGATGGGCTACCTGAGACGCAGCCGCGGTCAACATTTGCATGAAATTATCTTTAAACATTAAATTGCAAGGTTCAAACTATCGATTCAAATAAATATTTCATTCATTTTTTCGAATTTTTTGTTTTTTTTTTTAAAAAAAGTTCTAAACCTCTTAAAAAATCACCCGTTATAACATCATAGTGATCTCAACCATCTTCTTGTGTGAAACTAAAGGCAGATAACTAATGCTGACTTTGGATGGTCTTATTGGCTGCGGTCTTGTTCAACTCTAATTAAATGTTATTTATTTACAGTCGTATTTATTAGATTTCCTTAGAACACTCTTGGACAGTTGTCCAGCTAGCCACTGGCTAAATATCTCCTTATTTATAAATGCATTCCAACAGCTGTCTAAATATTATGTTCTCATACACTCACTAACACTCCTGTAATCTGTCAATTTCGTGAACATTTGGATACGTTCAATGAGCATTTCGTTTAATTTTCAACTTTTTGTGCATTGAACATACCCACTTTAGAATAGGTTTGGACAACCAATTGCAGTGTCTTAGTTACACACTCGATGGAACATGATTATAAATAAGGTTTTAGAGTTGGACAGCTGTCGAAAGTTAGACATACTTTGGAATGGGTTTATAAATACGACTGTTAATGTTTAGCGAGTTTTCAACTTCTTTTAAGTTTCTTTTAATTCATCTTAACGAAATTTATTAGAAATACAAACCTCCTTAAGGCTTCGTTTAATATTAATATAAAATTAACTTAAATTTTAAATAATGGATAAGAAATCGAATAAAATTAATATCTACATTCTACGGTAATACTGAAAAGGAACAAAATTCGATATACGCATTAAAAAAAACCTAACGTATCTGCCTCCTTAATTTGAATTAAAAACTTTTTTTCGGCTTTGTGAACACCATGGAAAATGATGATGCATGCTCGAGTAATATGATATCCACTTCATGAAAAGACAAGACATTTTTATCCTCCGAATAAAGTAATAATATCTCCTTTGTTCATATCTTTCCTGAATGTAAATAATGGAGGTTTCGCGTCAGCCATTATATTTATATTTTTATAATTCTTATGAATGCATCTTCATTCTCCATGCAGCAAACAGGCACTTGTACGTATGAATGTATTTTTTTTATATACGTCGAATATTTAAAGAGGATAAGATAATTTTTTTTATTTATATTTTTTTTTCTGCGGATTATGAATGTTTAGCGTGAAATTTGACACGCTTACTTGTGCTCGTGTCAAAAGAGTTTATGTTTTAAAAACATCCGTTGCGTTGGATGGAAGGTATTTTTTATGTTGATCACTTTTATTACCTATGCATGTAAATACATAGACATATGTAGGTAGGTACATTCTTTTTTGTTGATAGGTTTTGGTAAGCAGATACTTATTTTGTTAGTATTCTCTTATAATGAAATATTAAATTTGAATGAAAATTTGTATCTTGTCTCTCATATGCTTTGTGTGGAATTCGAACACAATATATTGATGGTATATTGTCTTTCATTTCCACTAATTGGTGTATCCGAAACCCCATACCTACATCATAAAAACTGAAAAAGAGATTTTAATCACGTATCACTGCCCACCGACTGACTAAAAACAATGACATGACATATTATGTTGGCGTCATTGGAAATCACAGGTAGGTTAGGTAGGTGTATTTTTATGAAAGTGATGGGATTTATATTATAATGGATGGGATATTTACTCAGAAGAAAAGATATTCCAGAAGCTGTTTTGAATGCGATATTGCGAATCAGATTACATGTTTTGTTTGATTTTTATAATGCTTTGTATAATATATTATTTACAATAGTTGGACATTGATGACAATAATAGCAGAAAATCCTTTCAGTCTTTGAGGCTGAAGGATTATTTTGGGTTTGATAAAAGACAATAGGTGTGTTTTATTCATTGCTGCATAGCCAGCGCAGCAAAATTTCCCTTGGCAAACAAAAACAATTTGATTGTGGCGAAAAAGAAGTCAGTAAAAATAAAGATGGCTGTGCTGGCGATAGAGCTTTCAATTATTGAAATGAACGTATAGAGTGAGCTTTCGTTTTATTCAGACTTGTGCTGCGCTGGCTATGCAGCAATGAATAAAACACACCCACTGTAAATTTGTGTCCTAACTTCGGTTACCACACCACATAATATGAGAAACAAAATTCTTTTTGCGATTGGGGTGGCGGAGCTCAGGAGCATCGGGAGCCGGCCACTGGAAAAATTGCCATTTTCATTAAAACTAATCAAAACATTTGTTTTATATTAAAAATATTAAATTTCGTGAATTTAAATGAAACGGAACATTCTGTTTTAAAAATTAATTCAAAATGGTAAAAATTGCAGATTTTATGATATATTTTCTAGAAAAATTGACTTAAGGGGCCGACCACCGGCGACTGTACCCTATCTTAAAAAAAGAATTGAAATTATGACTTTATTTTGGCTTGTTCCTTCGATTTTACCTAAAGTTTTTTGATAGGTAAAGAAGTTAGTTTTTTAAGGTATACCTATGTACCTCTATATGAGTATGTATGTATGTAAGGATGTAGGTACAAGTAATCAATTTTTAAACAAAAATAAAAGTTAAATAGGTAGGTAACTACCACGTTTATTTTTTAACGCACTCAAAAGTAAAGTGCTTTCGATTTTAAGGGTGTATCTAATTACACGTGTATTCGTGTCGCGTATATAGATAGTAATAAGCAAGGCTAGGATTTCTATGTAAATACATATTTTTTCCCAATAAACTTAGAAGAAAACGAATAAGATGGTTTTTCAAATCAGGGAATTTCATTTAAAATGGCATTTAATCGTTACAGCATATTTTCGGGTATGGTATGTTTCGCAAGAATTGTCTGGCAAACAAATGTTTCGCGGGGGTTCATTTCGCCGTTTTTCGTCCGAATTTGTTTGTTTTGCATTTTGTTATTTCGCATTTTACGTTTTGCAAATCACGTTTCGTTTTTTAAATGATTTGACAAATTATCATTACGAATTTTTCATTTCGCAATTTTCATTTCGCAATTTTCATTTAGTTTTTAGTTCGATTGGATTTTTGAATTTCCGCAATTTTTTATTTGGCATTTTGTTGTTTTGCTTTTTTATTTAGCAATTTATTATTTGGCTTTTTTTTATTTGGCATTTTGTTGTTTCGCTTTTTTTTATTTGGCATTCAATTGTTTTGCAATTTTTTGGAATGTTTAAACAGTGAGCTATGTATGGGGGGGGGGGGGCACCCCTGCAACCCCCCTGCTTGGGCACACTATAGGATTTGGGGTAGGTGCGAGGTTGTGTGTAGTTAAAGTGTTGGACAAAAACATTTGGCTTTATTTCTAAGTCAAATTTGGCCTTGTTTCGTTTTCGTAATGAAATAAAGCCAATTTGTCCTTATTTCCATTTCAAACCGAAATAAGGATAAATTTGAGATTTGGTTTCTTTCGTTGGGCCTTATTGCACGCCACCGAAAAATACTAAAAAATGAACGATTTTCCATATAAAAAAATAACTTCTCAAAACAACATTAATATTAGGTAATTATCAAAACAACTAAACGGCGAAATGATCTATTAGCGAAATAATGAAACGGCGAAACGTTATTTCGCGAAAAAAAAACAATTGGCCAATTATCAAACAACGTAACAAAAAAAAAATGAAACAATTCAAATTGCTGAATGATTTTTGCGAAATGATTAAAAATATTTTTGAAAAAAAGCGAAATAAAAAAATGCCGAATGTTAATTGCGTAATGATTGAAAAACGTAATGAATAAAAAACCAAAAGTAAATTGCCAATTGTGGATTGCGAATTAAACGACATATTTAACGATTAAAGCGAAATAAAGAAATGCCAAATGAATTTTGCCAAACAATGGTGACGTTTTGGGAATATATGTAATAAATGCATATTTTTCGTGCATATTTTTGAAATTTCAGAAAAATCTTTCTTTGCTCTATTTGATCAAAACAAATTGCAAATTGGAATGAGAAACGGTAAACGATTAATACAATTTTATTTGTCCTAAAAAAATTAGGGGTTCCTACAAATGAAAAAAATCTCAAACATTTTGACGGATAACTGCCACGAAGAAGAGATCATTAAGAACTTTTCAATTATGTCGTTTTCCATTGGTTTCACTCAGGGATTAACTCATTCTGAAATCCAATGGAACAAAGTTAGCATTCTTCTACTCAACTTAGAAATTATTTCATTGTATTGGTGAATCATCGTGAACATTTCATGTATCGAACAGGCATACAATCAAACAGAGTCCGATGTTTACTCTTGACATTTGAGTGAATTTGTTTTGAAGTTATAGCTTAAATGTATTAGTGCTTCTTGAGTGGATTCTGACTTCAAATCGAGAAGCGAAATTTTCTTCTGAGAAGCGTCGGTTGACCGTTTTTTTTGCCAATGGAATGGTTTCAGAAGAGTTGATTCTGGACGCTTCCAAACGTCCAATGGAAAACGACATTAGTAAAATTCTCTCCTTCTCTCCACTTACATCCGTCCGTCGAAGTTGAACGGTCATTTTCTATGTAGGTATATTAGAGTTTTTTCAGAACTAACAGACAAAGTTCTAGTTTTGAAAAATAAAAAAAAATGTATAGTTTATAGGTATGTTAACAAGATTTATTCCAATAATTTGGAAAATTATAGTTCCTAATTCAATTCAGTTTTTAAATACAATTTTTTTTATTTTTGTTTTTGTTTTATTTATGTTTACTTATTTAAATAATTTTTACTTTTTGTTACTGTTGAATAAAAGACTGATTTATTTTTAAATTTCCAATGCTTTTTCTTTATACCTTATTCACTTTTATAGAGCATATTTTCATTTTTTTAGCGAATATTTTCTAATTTTAAGTGCATATTCTATGCGCATAGTTTCTGTTTTTTAGCACATAAAAATCCGAGCCCTGGTAATAAGTCTTACAAATTGTGAAGTGATACATAATGGAAATATTTAGCCTGATCCGGATAGCCTGATCCGAATAATATGCATACAATTCCATGAAAAGATTCTTGTTCTTGTAGGTATTTTACAATAGCTATTGAAGAAAGTTAAAAATAAAAATAAAATAATAGTTTTGAATCTTGTTAACGGGTTAAAAGTGAAATTATTGTTTTTCCATTGATTTTGACACGTTATTAAAGTTCGCTGCAAACAGTCTGTTAGTTGAACTTTGACAGATTTGACTAATCTTTGGACTAAAATTGTTATAATTTGGCGGTTTTTAAGGAGTAAACAAATAGAACTCTTTATTGAAGTTTTTTTATAAAACAAAAAACTGTTTTTTTTTCTTCAAAATATTTTATCACTTAAAATAAATTTAATTGTAGGCCTACTTGTAATTTAAGCTATGACTGAAATCGCTCAATTTTATTCTACTTCCACACTTAAGAGCCAATCAAAAAATTTTTTGTATGCAATATTCTAATCCTTCAGTAATATTATATTTTTCATCCTTTCGTTTTCATTTAAATTCTCTCCTCAGTCATAACGCAATATTATTTGCAAAAGACTCTTACTCTTACCCCTCATCATAATTTTTTTATTTTTTTTATTTTTGTCTAAGCTCTTTTGATGCTTTTCATGATTTGTGAATATAGCCTTGATGGTCGCAGAGTTTATAGCCCATCATAATATCCAACAGTAGGTACATATCTATGTTATATACCTATGTATAGTATATAATATATAGGTTACAAACCAGCTGCGTTCTAACAGATAAAATATATTTCCTTGTTCACATTTTATTACTCATTCGTTAGAATAGTATAAATCATTGCTGGTCGTGTCTTGTCTTGTATATATCAGCAGTACAACAACATCAACAAAGGACACTTAAAGCGATTTTAGAATTGCAATTTTAAGCCATAAAAAAAGAAACGAACTCATTGTGAACAAAAAGTCCTTTGCGCCTCTCTGATGAAACTCCTGATGATCACAGACATTTATTGTAGGTAGAGGGACGGGGTACCCATGCAGCTTTTCCATTTTGCTTAAACGACACTTAAAGTGAACTATAAACATCCAGAAGAAAATTTGAACTGAAAATTAAGTTCACGTCCGGGTCGCATATATGTGCTTATTTCTGTTGAAAAAAAATATTGTATTTAAAAAAAAAATTGATTATTATTTTGTTTAAACTCTCTTTTAAGGTCGACTGTCATAAAAGTTTTCTAACTTTATCAGGGCACCTACTTATGTATGTACCTACTTAAAATTTTGCAAAAATATGTCCAAAAAAATCAAGTTATTATTTTGTATTTATTTTCAACTGGGAAGTTAGGAATAAGTACAAAATAACCCAAATTGAACCTTAAGTTATAGTTAAGTTAAAAAATAACCAAAATAAATCTTAAAGACTTTGATTATTTAATGCGATTTTTCATACTTAAATTCAAATAAAATAATTAGGTAGATATATATCTAGGTATGTAGTTACAATACTCTAAATTTATCAGCCACAACCAACAAAAAATTTACTTAGTTGCACTTGTTGATTTATTAATTATTGGTTCGAAATAACTTTTGACGACCTTAGTGCCATGTCTAGTGTTGTTTTATTAAAAGACACATTCAGTGAGAGATATTTGTACTCAACTGACAATTAATTCCGTCATCTGACATACATAAGTAAACTCAGGCATTTGATAGCCAGACCAGAAATAGCCAGAAGAAATTCCTCGGGAAATGTTTTACTCTTTCGAGGGCGCTTTCGTTTGCGAGAATTAGCACAATTTTTGAAGTCTGGAACGACTTCGGACTAAAAATGATTAAATCTGGCGGTCTGAAACTGTTTGAAACTAGGTATGCAACAGACTTAATAACTTCAAAATCTGAACATGCTTATTTGTATATAAATTTTGACGTTTAATATTTGACGTTTAACGAACAGCTGATTCAATTACACAGCATTTAACTAAATTAATGAAATAAAGAACGTTCATATGCAAGCTTTTGTGAAAACTTATCAATTTGTAAACTTACGATGTTGCATGAATACCCTTGTTGGTTGGTTAACTACTTTGTATTCGTTATTTTCCAAAATTTTCAAATTCAATATTTTATAAAACTCAAAATGTGCCCTAATCTACATTTTTCTTATATCGAATGCTTAAATGAAGGAAAGATAACCTTTACAGAAGCTTCAAATTTATATAGTTAGTCGTTTTCAGTTAAAGATTTCATAAAATATCTTGAGAATACCGACTAAACAGTCAGTCTGTTGCTTTTTCAAGCGCCTTTTTTTTATGTTGTTCCTTGGAATAATGTGTAATTCTTTTCATTTTATTCGTCATCATTACCGTCATAAAGTCAAACTCTCACTCTCGTTTAAAATTTATTTTTTTTGTCCATCTTAAACAACAGACCGCCTGCGGGGAAACTCTCAGCAGGTGAGATGTGAGGAAAGATACTTATCAAGTTAAAAGATTTATGGGTATCCCTTTAAGAAACATAAAAACAACCAACAAAAAAAAAAAACATTTTCATGTAGGACAACACTACTTTATGCAGCAGGCAGACAGGCGGGAATATGTACATATTATATATATAATATTCAAGCCAGACCCGCCTTATGGCCAAAATTGATTATAATTTCACACTAATCACAACCTGCAGATCTTGTCGCATTAATTATTGACAATGAAATGACATGTGGCATAGAATGTGTGCAGTGTGTGTGTGTGTGTGTGTGTGTGTGGTGTGTATAAGTTTTGTTTTGTTGCATGTTTTGGTGGTTGCAGTGGCACAAACCTACTACTTTACCATTCCACCAGAATGTTTATCTTAAAATATTCAACAGTGACATGACAATTGTGTATGTCGCATTGAAGGGGCAAGAACAAGGAAATTAGGAAACACGCGTTGCATGACAGGGCGTAGCATGGGACAAAGATTTTAGTAGTGATGGACCAAAAAAAAAATATGGCAAATTGCGAAGGAAATAATTACACATTTTTTGTGTGAATTCATTTTAAGTAGAGTCGAAGCTCCAAGGTCCACCTTTTTACTTGATCATAGCAGGGCAAGTATTCGTTTCGTGTGGATTGGGAACAAAATTTATGTTTTAATCAAATTTCCTTCATACTGTCCGTCGCGTCCGGTGCGTCTCTGGATCCATGCGTTTCTGCTTATTTCCGTCTCCGCGACCGTGCTTTTATGCGTCCTTGCGTCTGTGCATCTCTTCCTCCAATCGTCTCAAAGTCCTTACGTCTCGGCGTCTTTGCGTCCATGCGTCTTTACGTTCGAGAGTCTGGATCCGTGTGTCCGACGAATAGGGTGCTTTTTTTTCGTTACGTCTCTGACTGCGGCTATACTTACTGGCTGAACACAATGCCCTGCTGCAACTGGAATCGGAGCCGCAGCTACAACTGCTTTCAAAAAATGTACGTCGTTTTTTCTATCTGCCTATAATGAGCTGTATAGCTTTTTGTATATTTTGTCTTCATATAAATTGAAACTACAAAAGTGCTGCACGTGAAAAGGTAAAAATTCGCGAACCAATTTGCGGCTCCGACTGCAGCTACGTCTGCAGTTGCGTTCCATTCTGCTCGTAGCATTGATTTTGTGTGTATTTAATATTTTGACATGTGTTCCAGCTCCGACTGCGGCGCCGTCGCATTGTGTTCAGCCAGTTAAGCTACCCACAAACCGACGCGATGGCCGTGGCGATCACGATAAAAATGTGGATGCCGCACATATAAATCAAAGGAGAGGCACACATCCATCGCGTAGATGTGTACCTCTCCTTTGATTCACATGTGCGGCATCCACATTTTTATCGTGATTGCCACCGCCGACGCGTCGGTTTGCGCGTAGCTTTATATTCAAGCTTTAACCTTAATGGGTCAACGGATTTGCTTCAAATTTGGTATTTATAGTCTTGAACAAAAAGATCAAGTTCGTGTGAATTTTATTTAAATTTAATTTTGTTGCCAAATATCTTTGAGCCTCTGTCATGGCTTAAGGATTCAAATTGTGCTAACACATTTATCAATGTCAAATAACTGCTACTGCTCAATGTCAAATAAATCTACCGCAATTCACAACTCCAAATTCTCAATTTACCCATAGGGCTTATAGGGTGGTAGTAAATTAATGAGTGACATTTTAAAATTAATATCACAAGTAGGTAGTATACATAAAAGTACCTATAAGAAAGTTTAAAATTATCAATAGAAGCTCGTTTATTTCCCTCACTAATCCTCACTGGATTCCTTTCTCACTATAGGTAAAACTCATCAAATTAAATGCCGAGTCAAGAAAAAAAAATAAAAAGTTGTGGTATGAGTTTTCTCATCCTATAGTCATACGAGTAGGTTTGAAGAGGTGCCACAATGCAAATTTACTTTCTCTGCATTTTTCCTGTCTCGTCTGTTCATTATCCTAAGTTATATTCAATTATTTTATACTCACCGCTGTTATATCGCCTTTTTCTTCTTCTTCTACTTTTTTTTGTTGGCAATTTTCTTATTTTATTCCGGTGTCGGATGAAAAATGGTGGTCGTTTAATTAGCCATCAACTGAGCAACCATCAGCCAGTGAGCTTCTTTGTCTTTTCGTCTTCTGTTTTAATTAATAATGAAGTAGGTATCTATCTATCGGTGAATATACGAATAGGGTGTTTTTTTATTTTTTTTGGTTAGTGCATCTTTCTTTTTGAATTTCAATATCGAAAAATCGAAAGAACCTTGTTCAAAGTCAAAATCAAAGTCAAGGTCAACGTAAAGGTCAAGGTTAAAGTCAAAGTCAACGGCATCGTCAAAGTCAACGAAAGTCAAAGTCAAAGTCAATATCGATGTCAATGTCAATGTCAATGTCAATGTCAATGTCAATTTCAATGTCAATGTCAATGTCAATGTCAATGTCAATGTCAATGTCAATGTCAATGTCAATGTCAATGTCAATGTCAATGTCAATGTCAATGTCAATGTCAATGTCAATGTCAATGTCAATGTCAATGTCAATGTCAATGTCAATGTCAATGTCAATGTCAATGTCAATGTCAATGTCAATGTCAATGTCAATGTCAATGTCAATGTCAATGTCAATGTCAATGTCAATGTCAATGTCAATGTCAATGTCAATGTCAATGTCAATGTCAATGTCAATGTCAATGTCAATGTCAATGTCAATGTCAATGTCAATGTCAATGTCAATGTCAATGTCAATGTCAATGTCAATGTCAATGTCAATGTCAATGTCAATGTCAATGTCAATGTCAAAGTCGAAGTCAAATTCAAAGTCAAAGTCAAAGTCAACGTCATCGTCAACGTCACCTTCAACGTCAACGTCAACATCAACGTCAACGTAAACTTCAACGTCAGTGTTAACGTCAACGTCAACATCAACGTCAACGTCAACATCAACGTCAACATCAACGTCAACGTAAACTTCAACGTCAGTGTCAACGTCAACTTTAACTTCAATAGGTAAAGCCATCCTTAAATGGGATTTGACAGATTATTGTTCGACAATCTTTCACACCTTTACGATTGTCAATTATAAATTTTTAGCTGATAATTATTGAAATTTGATAAACATTAAAACTTAATTTTTTATATTTCTCAACAGTGTGATGCACCATTCTCAATAATCACAACTTTTATCAATCGAGTTTTTAAATATCAATTTTCAAAATTATGAACTGATAATTGACAATCGTAATAGCGGTATATTATTAGACGTGGAAAAATCATATTGAAAAATAAACTTAAATCAAAATTTTAAAAGGAATGTCGAAAACACCCAGTACAATTAGCTGAACGTCAATTTACTTGTTTATTCATCGTCCTTCCTTGGTTTTCTTATAATAACTTACTTAACATATAGCTCAGTGGTTTAAGGCCATATTTTTGCAATGAAAGGCAAGATTTACATCTCGATTTTACAGTGCAAATTATATATCCTCCCTTTTAAGAAATTAAACTCACTTACTGTTCTTTAGGTGGGCGATAGAGCATCAAGTTTATCCAGGTATTTATATAGACTTTATTTTTATCCTTTTAAGTTAATCCAAGGAGTGCAACTCGTCAATCTTGGTCTTATACTTCTCTCTAATCATATTTTCAATTATTATATTTAAAAAAAAGGTTTCAAGTCTTTTATAGAGAATTAATTTTCTTAAAAAAAATATTATTTTATATTCTCATAGTATTTATTTTTAATTCCTCTTTATAATTTTTTTTTTCATTTCAGGTAAGGAAGCTAATTAGTGGATGTACGATGGGTAAAAACAAATATAAAAAGTTGGACAGACACACTCTGTCCTGTCCTGTCCTTACCTCCGGGGTATTTTGTGGATAATTCATTCATTAATTCTGGTTAATATTGTGAGTTTGGTTCTTTGTGAGTGCCCTTTTTTTATGACTTTTTATTTAGTTAACTACACTATCAGCACGAGAACAAGATAAAGATGCTTGTTTTGATAAAAAAGAATGTGTTTTGTTTGTGTATAATGAGTATAGAAACTCAAAGAGATTATGGTTTTAATTTTAAATGGTTTCGATATGTGTGGCGGCGGCGGGTGCAGAAAAATAATATCGAGCCGAAGACCACCAGTGAACGTGTTCGTAAACGTCAAATGCGTTTGCATGAAAATTGGCTGACGTTGATCAAACAGATATTGTGTAGGCAGGAAAAATCAAAATCAGTATACTTAGGACTGACGGTCGTATTTATAAACGTTGTCTAACTTTGGACAGCCGTCCATGTTATTGATAAACATTTTTATTTGATGTTTAAGAGCTATCTAACTTAGACAACAGATTCGCTTGTCTAAACCTTGGCTAATGTAACATTTTATTTAATAGAATAAAGCATTTTTCTAACTATTTCGAAATTTTTAGACACTGTCTAACTAATAAAAGATCTAATAAATACGGCTGTGAGTATTTAAGAGAGCTAACCACGCCAAAAGGTGTTCTTTTGAAATTTGAGAAATTCAAGAAGAAGGAAAGAAAAAAAGAAAAGTTTTTGATTTTAACGAGTTTGAATCTAGAAAAGTTGAAAAGTAGAAAGGTGATTCCAGGAACGATAGAGGTTGGGAGAGGAAATAAAGGAAGAGGAAGTACACAAAAAAAGTTGAATAGAACGGATATATTATTATCCAGAAGTTTAATAGTGCAAATTGTTAGTTTTTCTACAACTACTAACGCACTGACGTACTGACTATTAACTGACGCACTAGGATACTGACGCTCAAATGGACTGATGCATTAACGTGTTGACGCAATGACTACTAACTTGCGCACGAGTGTATTGAAGCACTGGTGCACTGACGATTTGACGCATTGACTCACTGACGTGTATATAAATTCAGTAATTATATTAATTTTATATAAAAATTCGAAATGCGTATACGATGTTGACAAAAGAATTCGTAAATTGGTAATTTAAAAATTGTTAAATTACTGTTTCATAATAAATTTGATGAGTTTGTAAATTTTTCGAGCAAATATTTACACAACTGTCCTGCCTGCATTGGTTGAGTCATCAATTTTTTCGGTGGACTGATCGTTAAATGGATTGTTGTAGTATACCTTCACTTCCACCTTCTCTTGGATTCATTCATAATAGGTAATCAGAGTTTTGTCAATAGAGTGTTAAGAAAAGTATTTAAGCTTACTTAATAAGTTGAACTTTCAAAAGCAGATTTTTTTATTTATATACTTAGTTCCTCTTCAAATTAATTTAATTATTAATATCCCTTTCGAGAGTTGAGACTCTATACTCTATATTATTGAATGAATGATTTGTTTCCCAATGCATAAACAAACAATGTAAATGGCTTCCGACTTTCGAACACGCCACGTACAATTTTCTGTCCGAAAAGCTAAGAAATTCGAGATCAAGGTCACAAACTTCCAACGATTCGCCTTGCGATTTTTTATTGTCATTATTGCGAATGCCATTTTAACGGGAAACTGAATAAACTTAAACTCGAACGGCAAGTCGGTTGGTATCATCGGAATTCTTGGAATGCGAACTTCCCCGCCTTTGAATTTGCCTTTGACCCTGTTTAGATTGTGACTTTTCACTACGATTTGACGATGGTTTTGTGGGTGAGATCGGTGAAGAGAGCAGAGCTTCGCCCCATTTTTACTTACGAAATCATCGGCATGGCAAAGTGAATAGTCACAATCTTAACATGGTCTTCGATTTTGGTGGATGAACGTTGTTCATCAGTTTTGTCTGAACCGTCAACATGGTTCCATTACAAAGTTTCGGTGGGTTCAGATTGCACAGTATTATGTCAACAGTGCTGATTTTGAGTTGCAAATTATGCAATTGGAAAGCTTGTTGCTGCGTCATTATTTGTAACACAATCAACCGATTTGAACGAATACATTATCATCGACTTTCACTCAACCAATAGTATGGTTCAAATAATTGCGTTCGATATTCAGTAACACTTTTCTGAAGAGTTCTTCCTTCGATAATGTAAATTCACTACAATTCGACGAGAGCGAAAACATACCAGTTGAAGCATCAATCGGAATCCGGGAATTTCCAATTGCCAATAGTTATTCTGAGAAATTATCCTCTCGTGGATTGTTCTGCAACGCAACTCGCATGTTAGCCATCAATAATTGATAGTTGATCGCAGGATGACCGATAAAGTTTGATGCGAAATCGCCGGCCAGCAGTATCATTGTGCCTACAAAGCGCCTCGGATTGTTCCGCAAATTTTTCATAGTTCGATCAAGCATCTGAATGCAGTGAGTCTCATAAAATATTATTAGTATAAGCCAGGGTCGATCTTGACCATATTATGGCCACTGAATCAACGTATTGGTGTTCCACCTGGCTCTATTTTGTGATGTATATAGGTACTCTTTATATGTCCACCTAAAAGTATGCAATTCTACTATTACCGACTTTTCCGGGCTGAATTTCCAATTTTCGGCTCCTTTTGTTCTTACCTAATTTAATACGAATTCAACAAAAAAATCAATATCCAAATCAGTTGATGTTCCGCCGAGTTATGCTGCCACTAACAAAATATCAATTCATTTTTACTTGCGATATATAGGAACTATATGGCAAGTTATGGATTCGTAAAAAAAATCAAACTGGGGATTTTGATCAAAGTTGACATTTCGATGATAGCGAAGTCGAAAAAGGTCGGGTTTCGCAATTCTGTCCGTCTATCTGTCTGTCCCTTCGGCTGCAGCCTAAACGGGTCGGTCGATTTTCTCCAAAGTTGGTACATAGCGTTTTTTGGGCAATATCCCAACCCGTTTTTTTTCATTTTTTTTTTAAGACCAAAAACAACGGTAGGTACCTGCCATACAAATTTTTTTACCAAAAAATGAAGATCTTATTTTTCTCAAAACCGTGCCCACAACTTTTTTAATAAAATTCGGTAATTTTTTTTAACAAAATTTCCGAAAAATGGTTAGAAATGGTACCTCCAATAGAACCATTTTTTCGATTTTCTCAAAAACGGTTGAACTGATATTCACCATTTTGTTTTGGAGAATTTTTGAAAAAATTTTTAAAAGTTTTGTACGACAAAATTTTCAAATTTTTTTTTTTGGATTTTTAAAAAAAAGTTTCAAAATTTTTTTTTTTGGGAACGTAATAATTTTAAAACGACTTGGTCAATTTTTATTAAATTTGGTACCCAGTAGTTTTTAAACATTGTCTAGCAGATTTTCAGTTAAAATTATTCTTATAACCAAAAATAGTGGTACCTCCCATACAAATGTTTAAAAACTGGTATTGAAACTTTCATATTTCTCAAAAACGGCTCCTAAGATTTTGAATAAAATTTTTGTGTGATCTTATATTTATACGATCTACCATATTAAATAAAAAATAATTTCTACGGTTTATAAATGTTATCTCTCATAGAACCATTATTTTGATTTTCGACTATCGCATTATCAGTTGAACTGATTTTGAAGAGTTTTTTTTCACAAAAGAAATCTAATAATATTGCATACCAAATTAAAAAAAAAAAAATTATTGATTTTTCAAAAAATTTTCAAAATTATTTTTTGAAAATTCCATATTTCGAAAATGGGTAGATGATATTTTTTTTTTAATTAATTTTTAAATTCCACCATAATAAAGGCTAAAAAATTGCGTATCATTTTTTTTTTATTTTTTCAAAATTTTATATATGTATAAAATTTTTCTTTTTTTCAAAACCGCTCCAACGATTTTCAAATTTTTGCTCTCACAAATTGAGATTTTCTTAAGAAATCAGATGATGTACATCGCTTTGGTGTCAAAACAATTTCAGAGGTTTTTCAATCAATTTATGTTTAATTAAATATTTTTTTTCAATTTTTCAGTCTAAACTGTAAGTTCCATGCATATTTGCAACACGGTGCTATATTGTTCATAAATAAATATACCTACTCGCATAATACTACCGTAAACTTAACTACGTATTAAGCAGGTGGTATACAATATAGGCTCTCATAACCACATACTACATATGTAGTTTATGAGTATTTAGTTAGAAAATTATTTTGGAAATCATTTTGTATTTTATTGCACTAACTTATGAAGGAACAATAAAGTCCAAACTTTATTTAATGGCACGTTGCCTTACTTTTTTTTTAAATAAAATAAATCAAAGAAGAAATTATTTTTTTTTTATAATATTTTTTTAACTTTTATTCACATTTTTCTTGAAAAAATAATTTATTTTAAATAAAAAAAAATAATAATATAAATTTCTTCAATGCTCGCTGTTATTTTAATATTTAACCACTTTAATCATATACGAAAACATTTTGTGCATAATTTATATCTTCCACGAAATTGTAGGTAATTCTTTTTTGTAAATTTTGTAAATATGTATACCTACAACAAAATTATAATTATAATGGAAGAATACAAAAATCATTAATAAAACTTGAAAGAGTAGTAGTAGTAGTGAATTTGTTGGTTTCAGGATTATATTCATCGATTTCATGATTTCCTTTTGATATTAAAATTTTATTTCCAAATGCTGTAGCCATTTCTACGAATGAATTATATTGTGGTAACTTAGCAACCTCACTCCAGGTATAGTTGGACAAATCAAAGCGTTTAACCACTACTTTTCCAGAAATATACATTCCCATGAAGGAATAGTATTCATTAAAGAAAGTATACAAAAAATTCCCGACGGCAGCGATTCGGAAGTAATCTGTGCTATCATCTATTGGTTGTTTTTTTGAAGTCCATTGATTAGAAGAAACATCATAACACTGCAAACACCCGCAACGAAAATCAAAAATGTATAAAATCCCTTTATGTGCAAATATTTTATTTCGTTTATTCGGTTTGATAAGCGGTTCTAAGTCATTCCATTTGCCTGTTGAAAAATTAAAAATCTCAACTGAATCAATAAAACCGTTATCGAAACCACCAAAGACACATAAATGTCCTTTTAAATTTACCAACTGACTTCGGAATCTGGCAACTCGCATGGGAGGCAATTCAGTCAATTTGAAAGTCTCTAAGTCTATGCATTCAATGCTATTTGATGATGTTCCATCATTTGTCCTCCCTCCAACTATAAATAGTTTTTTATCAATAACAATTATAGATACATAAGGCTCCGGTTTCTTTATAGAAAGAGGATGTGATCTTTTTTCAATGGACCATTTTTTCAATGTTTGATTATAAATTTGAATCTCAGCTTCTTTTTTAGAATTTATATGAACAATTGCAAGCTTATCCAGATCCTCGGTTGAGTCTAGTTTTTTATTTGGATTTGACACAAGCTCACGACTTAAAGTGAAGTTTTGTTGTTCAGTTGTTCGAGATTCCGGCGACAAATGATATTTCAGCCAACGAAGAATTAATTCACAGTTTTCGACAGTTTTACTTACCGATGTACTATTTTCAACGATAAACTTAGGCGTGAGATACTGATAGCGGACCATTGAAAGCAATTCAAATAGGAGATGTTGCCGATTTAGTTTTTCATATTCGATCCAAGTCACCAAACTCAAAAACACTTGCTCCTCGAAGTCCCAACGAGCATTGTTGTGAAATAATACATCCTTCAATTCAGTTTCCTTCAGAAGTAAAAACTCAGGTTGCTTTATTGTTTCCTTAAAATTGGTGTTAATCAAATTCGATGATTTTTCTTGAAGTCCAGGTAGTCCGAATTCCGCGGCCAAGCGTAGCCAATGCAAGCAATTGCTGTTGTTAAGATTTCTTTCAACAAAATTACAGCAACCATCGATTAAGTTTTTCATTTTTAAGAACACTGCACTTCGCAAAATGTTCTCAATCTTCTCGAGGTTCAACTCAATCGAATCCGAGTACATGTAATCAATTATCAATTTTAACGATGAGGCTTCGACGTTTTCTAATTTAACTTCATTGGTCGTCGAAGTTGTGGGGCTGCCATGAAATAATTCCCAAAAATAATCACTCAATGCTAACAAGACAATTTTATGAGCTGGAATATTGATGCTATTGCTGTCAGCAGTGAGAACAGTGTCGAAGAAGTTCTTTTCTTTGTAGAGTTTCTGCAATTTTTCGGAAATACTAGCGGCATGTTGATCACATTTGAAAATGAATTTTTCATTTGGATTTGAAGTCGACATTTTTAAACTTAAAAGAAAAAAAATTATTTTTAATTGAAAATCACAAAAGACTGACAAAGATAAACAAAACTTACCACTTTTCTAAGTGTATTTGTTGTTAGTTGAGAGTATTTTTGTATGATTTGATTTGAGAGCACCGAATTTATATAGGGCAAATTTAACTAAATGACACAGGCGTCATAAATTTTTTCAAAAAATGAGCAGACAAAACCAAACTAAACTGACAAACAAACAACGAGCAAAAGAGGTCGACAAAAGCAAATTTTTGCAGAACAATAATTTCACAGGTAGATAAATTGAGAATAATGTTTTGAATGTTCTCTTTCGACCAAAGTGGTTCCCTTAAATTAAAGTCAGTTCAATAGAAGACGGTACGACAGACTACAGTAATTGAATGCCGGATTTACACTAGTCGACTATTCATTTTTGACATAATATATGTAAGAGAGAAATTAGAATTGAACACACCGAAAAAGTAATTAGGGAAATGTTAATGAGTAATAAAGCAATAATAAGGGAATTAAAGAAAGGAAGATAATAACCATTGTAAAGTAATTAGGGAAAAGAAAATACACACACACACATAAATAAAATGCACACTGGGTCTCACGTAATTGCTCTTATATCCCAAGTGTTTCAGATTTTATCCTTGCTTAGCTATGTATATGGGTAAAGCGTGAATGAACAGGTACGTGAAAAAGCTAAATTTACGGATTTACCAGCCCACACAAAATGGCGTCGTCATCGTTTCGAACTTCTTTGAAAACGACGCGACGATACCATTGCAGTTATACCATCAACGGTGAGCGCGCACCGATCGATCAAATACCATTTATTTCTTTTATAAGATAAAAATAGTTTTTGAAATATTAAAACTTTAAAAACACAGTGTGATCGCACATAAGAGCAAGTTCGTGCGACCCACAGTACACATATTAAAGGTAATATCATTAGCGTTTTCATTTTTGTTCAGTTCTGCGCATCTGTCAAAATAATGGTGGTAAAATGGTGGATTCAGTGCCCCTTTCCTTGTCTTATTTCAATATTTTGTTGTTGTTTCTAATGATGCGCGTTGAGTTCCTGTGGGCACTCGAACAGTCATTTTTAATTTTTTGACATTTCCAACTTTGACAACCTGCGCAATATACTACCTTTAATATGTGTACTGTGCGTGCGACCCAGTCGTGCACCCATTTTTTTATAAATTGAGTTTTACGCCCATATTATGCACTCGATACATCCAGATTAAAACTTTAATCCAGATGTTAAGTATACAAATTCAATGTGAATACATCCGGATAATATGTGCCTTAATGTACAAAATTCCAATATTTATCAAAATTCGATTGATAATTAATTGAGAATTTATAATATAAATTATTAAAATATATTTGGAGAGTGTAGACAAAGAGTTAATAGTGCGAGATTAATAGCGATTTTTGGGCAATAAAGGATTAAAATTAATATTGCAGAATGTTCACAAACCACATAACTAAGGTCAGAGAAAATTTATCACCTTGAATTGTAGCAAAAATTGAAGTATTTTGGCGATTTTTTTCACAAAATAAAATAATCACTTTTAAATAAAAACCTTTAAAGTATATAATTAACGTTATAAATAAATCACTCGAGAGAGAAAAGCCGTAATTTTTTCTTTTGATTTTTAACTACAAACAATATAAATCCACAAAAACATATAAACACAAACAACTCGAAGAATTGGTCTAACCACGACTGACGTTTGTCAAATCTATGATACCAAACCAGTCCTTTAAAAGCGCCATCTTCCGACAAGCACAGGAACCTTAAGAAGCACCAGGGTTGGCAACTAAAAATAAAAAGTACTTTTTTGTAATATGTCTCTTACAATAATTGATGCTCTAGTGAAACTTTTAAAAGAACAAAAAGAAGAAATCGCTGAGGAAATTGCAGATGCCACGGATAGAGTGATAAAAAATACAGATGAAAAAGTAGGAATCCTCTCCGAAAAGGTTATTAAACTCGAAAAAATAGTTGAGACCCAAAGTAACATAATTGAGAAACAAGGAGCTATATGCGCTGAACAAGAAAAACGTATTGTACAACTCGAAGTAGGTGCTAGAAAGAACAACATTATGCTATTCAAAGTCAATGAAACTGAAAGTAGTCCATATGACCTCAAATCAATAATTGCCAATCTTTTGAACAAAAGTAATGAAAAGTTTATGCTAACCACCGAAGATTTTGAATGTTGCTACCGTAAAAGTAACTTTTCAAAAATACGAGAAAAAACAAGAAGTACTTTTTTCAAAAAAAAATCGTTGGATGACTTCAGCATCTCAGAGGACCTTCCCAAAAATCTAATTGAGGCTAGAAAGCCTCTTACTCCAAAGTTTTTAGAACTAAAAAAACAAGGAACAAAAGCGTTTTTTAGATTTGATGAGCTTGTCGTCGAAGGAAAAGTCTGGAAAGAACAACTGATTGATCAACAACCCGAAAACCAAAGGAAAAGAATCCGTTCAAATGAAAATCCAACTCATACACCAACACAAAGAGATGGTGACAAAAACAAATCAAAAACAACATTTATTGGTACAAGTACTAGCATCAACCCAAAAACAAGCGGAATCAACCCAATAAAAAACGCGAACACAGATTTTTTAAACAAAACTATTAACTCGCCAAACTCTATCGAAAAAACTAGCTCTAGCCCTTCAAAAACTACAAAGTAGCAAACAAAACATATTACAAACTACACAAATAGCCAAATATTGAATCAAGATACTAACATAAAACTAAAAACATACAAAAAGAAACAAAAAATAAAATAAACACAAAAAAATCCTCCTCAACCCGGTTTATCACCGTGAGGAGAGTAGATCAAAACCACCCAAATTCAATCAACTGCAATTCAGTTAACGAAACGAAAAACATCCACATCTGCACTCTCAATGTCCGTACTCTTAGACAAGAAGAACGTCAAATAGAACTACAGAACGCACTAGCCAAAATCAAAAGGGATATTGTAGGTCTATCAGAAACTAAGATATTTGAAGAAAATCTTATTGAAAAACAAAATGGCAATCTCTTTGCATACAAAGGAGAAACAAAGGGTCTTCACTTCATGGTGTTAGCTTTTTGATAAATGAACGCTGGAAAAAAAATATAACAAAAATAAGTCTCTATAACGACAGAATGGCCGCAGTTCAGATTACAATATCAAATTCAAAACTTTCTATCATTCAAATCTATGCTCCTACAGAGACAGCACCATTCGAAACGATAGAAAAATTCTATAAGGACATCGACTTAGTGTACCATGAGTTTAAGTCTGAATTTATGGTCGTAATGGGGACTTTAATGTGAAACTAGGTTTCAAAAAAAACAACGAAGATCTTATAATGGGAAACTATGATTACGGAAAAAGAAATGAAAGAGGGGAACGACTTACAACATAGCTATGGCAACATGGACTCTGTGTCGGAAACAGTCTATTTAAGAAACCCAGTTTTAAACAGCTTCAATTTTGATAGCGACCACAGACTGGTAAGGGGCATGTTCAAAATAAGTCATAAAACCAAGCAATATCATAAAAAATCAACAAGAAAAGAAATCCCAAAACTACTCGATGAAGAAAGCTCCCGCAAATATAAAAAAACACCTGAATGAAAGATGTCGCTGGGAAATTCTCGACCAAATTTGCTTGCAACGGGCATATAATCAATTAGAAGATGGAATCATAAAATCAGCAGAGAACAGCATTTTGAAACAATCTAAACGAAAAATATATAAACTTTCACTAGAAACAAAAAATCTTATAGCGCAGAGAGAAAATATGCGGCAGAAAACAAATTTTACAGAGGCAGAAAAGAACGAACTCAAAAGTCTTAGAAATAAATGTAAAAAAGCA
This sequence comes from Epistrophe grossulariae, assembly GCA_929447395.1. Taxonomy (NCBI): domain Eukaryota; kingdom Metazoa; phylum Arthropoda; class Insecta; order Diptera; family Syrphidae; genus Epistrophe; species Epistrophe grossulariae. Next base: position 40,839,715 of record OV839566.1, read on the forward strand.
ATCAGAGAAGATGTTCTGAACTATAACAACAAACTTATAAGACAAATTGTAGAGGAAACTAATTCCATGGAAAATGCACAGAAGGAACTGTCTCTTGGAAAAGAATGGATATTAAAGTTCACAAAAAACAACAAAAATATAGCAAAAAGATCCGATTTAATTAAAATAGCAACGGAGTTCTATAAAGACCTCTTTACGTCAAGACTTGTTGCTCCACATTCGGGAAATGTAGTATGTATCAACTTCACTTCAATCTGAGTATGACTTAGATTTTCCAGCATTTCTTCCATCACAAATTGAAGCATCAATTAAAGAACTTACCAACGGGAAATGCTTTGGGCAAGATGGTATTAGAGGAGAAATGGTAAAAATTGGTAAAAACGAACTGATTCCCAGCATAACAAACATCTTTAATTGGAAGAAATCCCAAACCTATGGAAAGAGTCAGTAATAACCCTGATACATAAGAAAGGAGATACCACAAATATCAACAATTATAGACCAATCAGTGTTATATCTGCTATGTATAAACTTTTTGCGAAAGGATTCGTGGAGACTTGGACGAGCAGCAGCCCAGAGTACAAGCCGGCTTCCGTAAAGGCTTCAGCACCACAGATCGTTTACAAACAGTAAACCAGGTTATAGAGAAGTGTAATGAATACCATCTCGACCTACACATAGCGTTTATAGATTTCACTAAAGCGTTCGACACGGTGGAACATGAGGTTATTTGGGAATCTTTAAAAAAAACAGGGAATCAATAACAAGATTATACGAGTTATAAGAAACCAATACATAAACGCACAAGCTAGGGTATCCTTAGAAAACAAAGGAAAACAGTTCAACCTCAGCAGAGGTGTAAAGCAAGGAGATTCGCTTTCACCAGCCTTCTTCTCTGCAGTCCTGGAAGATATTTTTCGGTCTATATGTTGGCAATCCATAGGATTAAAAATAGACGGAGAATATCTCAACAAAATTCGATTCGCAGATGACATTATACTATTGGCCGCTTCAAGTAGTGACCTAGAAAAAATGATAAAAGAATTGGACGGATGCTGCTCGAAAGCAGGTCTTAAAATGAATGCAGACAAAACTAAACTAATGAGGAACGGTGAAAAAAGAGAAATATTAATCGAATATTTGGAAGACTACATATACTTATGACTTTCAAATAGAGAAGAAGAAGAAATAGATAAGAGAATAATAAATAGTTCACAACAATTTTGGAAACAAAAACAGGCGTTTGATTCAAACCTATCCAAAAATTCAAAAAAATATCTCTTCGAAGCAACAATTCTACCAGTTATGACGTACGGCTCACAAACTTGGAAAATATCAGCAAAATCGGCACACAAACTTGCAACGACTCAAAGAGCCATGGAAAGTTGTATCCTGAAAATATCTAGAAGGCAGCGAATGAGAAACGAAACAATAAGAAGAATAACAGATCTTGAAGATGTAGTCAAGAAGGCGAAACAACAAAAATGAAACTGGGCTGGTCATGTATCTCGAATGGTGGACAACCGATGGACCATTAGATCTACGCAATGGATACCAAGAGACGGTAGAAGAAGTGTTGGGAGACAACTTAAACGGTGGAGAGATGATATCGCTCAAATAGATGAAAGATGGTAAAGGACGGCGAAAGATAAAGCAGCATGGAAAACCTTGGGGGAGGCTTACATCCAAAATTGAAATTTAACTTAATAGAATTTTACTCTTTATCATAAAAAAAAATTAAAGCAATTTTTTTTTTTTAATTAAGATTGTTTTGATTAAATTGTTGTATTTGAATGGATAAATAAAGCTTATAATAATAATAATAATAATAATAATATAAATTATTAAAATCGTAGACCTTCTTACATATTTTGGGAATTTGGGTAGGTAATCACCTAAACTTAAGTAAAATCATCTTCCTTTCTTTTTCAAAGACATCATTAAAAATTGGATTCTCTAATAATTTTCTAATAATCGTTTACTTTGTATTACCAATATTTTGACATTTCTGTCAGTCTCTCTGTCGCACATGTCGTTGGACATTTGCTTTTGTAATTTTCAAAAGATGCCTTAGGTTAGGTTAGGCTATCGGTGGATAAACCGATACACTAAGACCCATTAATAGATTCCTTAAGAATTCACCTCTTACCGACGGCTGAGTTTTTCTCCTGACAGAACTGAACCATCATCTTTATAAAATGCAAAAGGTGAACAAGACGAAAAAGGGAAATCAATGTGGCTGAAGAAATTTACTGTGGTAAAGTTTACCACAACAATACTGGATACAAAGTAAAGACAAAGATTTATAGAAAATACAGTTTTTATATATATTTATAAAAATAGGTAAGCCATAAACCTTCTGTTTAGAAAAAAAAAGAGTGTGCGTACTTATGTACACGCGCTAGAAGTAAAACTTCTTTCACGACAACAGGGCAAGTATTTTTCAAGTCCTACCACTCAGAGCACCCGATTTGAAACTCAGAACCGTTGCAAAATCGTGACGCTGAATTTTGTAATTCGTGACGGGAATTTGTATGTCGGTTTGACATGTCACTGACAGCTCCATACAAAAATTTTTTACCCCCATGCCGCAAAAGAAGTTTTACTTCAATAAAAAGTTATTGTTCCACGCCTCAGCTTAAACATCCCTCACACTACATCTACAAATTGAAAGCATTCTTCCTTTTTTTGTTCACATTTTATTTCAATTTAAAAAACAACACCCAATGAGCGAGAGACACAATAGATTGCAGAATATTTCCATGGAAAACCAATAAACCTACAACTATACATAATTTATGCTTCCTCGCATTAAATCGACCAATGGCCGAAAATCCAACACAACAGAAAAAAATCCTCAGAAATAAAATTCTTCCCACAAAAAACCCGTACTCGAATTCACTAACCATCTAAACGAATATATTAAATGCACGAGCCATTGCATTTAACGAAAATATAATAAGTGTTGTGAACAAATACTCGGTCTCGCTCTGGCTCTTGCTTTGGTTCTCGCTCTCCTCGCACTTATAATGCAATTGTACTTTATTGTTTTTAGTCTTTGTGGTAAAATTATTTAATAAATTTTTGCTTTGTGCACTTGTGTGCAAAAAAACCTTTCCATCGATATATAATTTATATACTTTCGGCTTTTGTAGACCGCGTAAATGGTACCCCAAAATTCGTGTTTGTCGTTTTATTATATTGATTTTTTGACGTTCCTCTTCACACACACTAGTGTGTGTGTACAAGAGATTTTTATGGAAATTAAAGGAAAACGTCAAAAAAATTTCCAGCAACTTGTTGCCCTGTGTGAAAGGGGACTATCGCATCCAATTTGTTCGACACCTAAAGATAAATAGATGGCAATGCTGTTTTAAAATTTGACAAAAATTTAGGATTATTCGCATATGGCAATAGTGGATTTGACATTTGCCGAGAAAATGTTTTGTTTACTTTTAGTTTTTGTGATTTCTGTGAAATAATTTTGTTAATTTGTGTTGTTTAGAATTAAATTTTAAGAAAAATTATGGATAAATGTGTTTTAATATGTATATATTTTAAGTGGAATTAATAAAATGTAAAAAAAATATAAGTTTTTGTGTATTTCTCTTATTAAATTGGTGGTTTTGTGTTCCGCTCCGTGAACTTCGTTTTTAATTGTCTGAAATAGGCGTTAAATAAAGATTTTGTAATGAAAAGTTTTGTTTAAAAGTGTTTCCATATATTTGTTGTCGTTTATGAATTAAAAGAATATTCTTTTTGTTCAGAAATAGGGTTTTTTTGTTTGTTATGTCGGTGTTGCAAAATCGTGATGCTGAATTTTGAAATTCGTGACGGGAATTTGTTTGACATATCATTGACAGCTCCATAGAAATTTTTTTTAGCCCCATGCCGCAAAAGAAGTTTTACTTCAAAAACCACATACATAATTGCAATTTGGGCAAACAAGACAAAATTATATATTAAATGGCTTTTGTGCCTTCAGTTCATGACATGTATTTTGAATGTATGTATATAATTTGTAGACAAGAAATATTCTTAACCTATAAGGTACCTCCACCTACATAACTATGTTCATTGTTCATGCTTTATGGCCAATATACATATACATATAGGTATATTTCTCTTAAATCGTTTATGTATATATAGTATAGGTATGTGTATAGGCACATGACGAAACGATTACTCTTCCAAATATTTATTGTCTTGTATCTTTTTGTTAAATATCACACAACCTTTGCATATAACTATTCCATGCAAATATAATTAAAACAAACACATAAACAATTGCATCAATGTAATGTAACAAAATGTGCCAACAATTCATTATCCTTCAATGAATGCGACGACAACTATGCCCCCAAGCATCACAGCCGCGCCGCCCGCCACCGATGCTGCCGCCCCTAAACTAAAAACCCCAATCGACATTTGTCACCATTCATAGTAATTTACTGGAGAACCAGCATTACTATAAGAATATATCGAAGTATTTACATACATTTATCACACATAGATTAGATACACACACACACATTATATATATCTATCTGCAGAACATCTATCGCTAAAAACGATAAAGAATGATTTGCAATTTCCTTCCCAATTGCAGGATATTATACTTAAAATGGACCATTACATCAAGTATAATTTAACAGCCATATAAAGATATGTATGTATAGATCCTATTCCTACCTATAAACATATGTATGTATGTATATCTATCTCCATAAGCTTAGGAAATGCACTGCGAAAGCAATTTACAAACTCATGGACAGATTTAGTGGCTGCAGTTGTGTCGTAAATCTTTGTCATTATATACGTTCAAGTCCAGGATGAATATTTTAAGTGTATACATTTTATCCTTGGATAAGATATTTCTAACCGCACCATACATACCAATTCCTATAAACAGTTGTTGTGACATTCGGTTTTATCTACATATTTGTTTATAACAGCATGAGGCATTGTACCTGTATCTCTATAACCACACCATACCATAACTAAGAACTACCTGCATATATTATTTATTTTAAATGCACGCGTGTCTATGTCTGATAAAATAAGGACGAAACTTGAAAATATCATACGGAAATGGACACCAACAAAAATATATAACGAGTGAGAAATAATTAAGTACCCACCAATGCCGAGGTCCGAGTGTGAATATCCAAGCCGGCGCGGCCCAGCCCACATTCTCTCCACATATAATTCTGGTCGTTGTAAAAACTGCACCGTGATCTAAACAATCTGATAAGGACCTGGTGTACAAATTTTGTTTAATTAATTAGTTCTGCAACATGTGTTACACCTCTATGACTCTAAGCTAACCCATCATAGATAGATATGTACATTGTACAGTGTTGGACGTTGGTTAGTTCTCTCTCTCTCGCTCTCTGGGGTATTATAGTTTTTCACTTGAAAAGGGAGCTCCATAGAGTACTTATACCATCCAGATAGTAGTGTCTGATATAGAACTCAGAAGCAACTCATAGAAGGTTTTTCTATTGGGAATTCTGAATTTTTGATGTCTGCCGATGTGGGTTACCCGGCTAAATTGTGTTAGGTAGATAGGTATACATATTAGGAGAAGAAAATTTCTTCCTTTTTTCTATGAAAGTAGGAGCGGTTTTTTTAGTTGATTAAAATGAATGTATTTTGTTTTTTTCTATCATTTTCACCTGCGATAAACGTAGGTAGGGGAAACTGGGGAAACATTATGTTTTTTGACTAAAACCTTTTTATTATATATTTATGGAAAGATCTTTTCAATTCTATATATTTGGATATTTGCTCTTAGATTTACATTCGAAGAATTTCGAAAGCATGGATTAAAAATTGATTTTTTTGTAAAACGAAAAAGAAATAAGAAACAATTAACTCCATATTAGCTACATTTCACACCCTTAGAATTAAAGTGACCTAACTAAAAAATTTGGCATCTTTTTTACCGCCTGGGGTTTTAGAGTTCATTTTTAAGGGCATTTTATTGAAAAATCAGAAGTTACAAAAAATTTGAGTTAGGTCACTTTTGTTCTAAGAGTGTGATTTGTCCTTTAGTATAGGTGCACCAGCGTTAGAACCTTACTCGAATCGGAGCAAATTTACTCTAATTTTAAGAATATATCATCGCTACAATGCAGAACTACATAGTCTAAGTCCAAAATTTTAAAATGAGTTTTTTTTAACGTTACAACGAAACTTTTTGTGTTCCGCGCATTTCCTATAGCATATGCCGCATATTCCTACGTGCAGTAGGTCCTTCAGAATTTTAATAATCAAGTAAAATCATAATGTCGAAAGTCAGTATTTGACGAAATAAGGTTCTTCTTGAAAAAAATTGTAAATGTGACTTAGACTAGTTCCGCCAATCCGCTTTTTTGAGATCCACTCCTTTTTTTCCACACTGAAAAATTCAAAAATTCTTTAGCCAAACTGCACATGAAAGGGAATGACAGCACTGTGTTATTCGATTTTCTAACCAACTCTGACTAAATCTAAAATTCTTTTCTGTTCGGAAACGAATGCAATTTATGTGATTTATTTTTGAAAAATATTTATTGTTGTTAAATCGAATTTATAGTTGAAAATACAGTTTTTGAAAAGCTGAGTTTTTCTTTCGTTTTCAAATCTTCTCCAGAAATTGTGCATTTACTCCACTTTTCTTACAAATCTGCTCCGAAATTTTCCTACTGAGGTTCTATAATCATGAGGGGCACCTTGATCATGGAGGATCTTAAAGTATTAAAATTTTAATTGCAGATTACTAAGCATATGAGAGTTCAGTGCTCAATTGTGTTAAGCTAAGTACAGACGATTGTCAGATCTTACAATATTGTCAGAACTGTCAATGGTAAGACAATAGCTAACAATTAGCTGACAAATGCCATATTTCTTACAATGAAAAATTGTCCGTTCTTACTGTTGGTAGATTTCTTCCCAAAGTCTGACAATTTGACTGTCAGCTCTTTTTTTATTTCTCTTTATCCAACTCGACATTTCAGACAATGAAGAAATTGTTAGCAATTGTATAAGATGTTTTCAATGAAAACATCTGACAATGACCAATAAGTCTGACAATGTCCTAATCGACTGACAATGATAAAAATTGTGTGTTCAGACGATTGTAAGATATGTATCTGACAATTTTTTGTCAAATTGTCGTTTGACAATGACGTTTCTGACAATATTGCCATACAAAATTGTGTGTTCAGACGATTGTAAGACATTTGGAACAGTTTTTTTACTGACAGATCTGAAAATATTGTAAGATCTGACAATCGTCTGTACTTAGCACCCAAACTGATATGATGTCCTTCGACAGTCAACCCATCATTATTATATCTAACAGAATTATGTTGAATGAGTTGTTCAAAAGGAAAAAAAAAACGCTAACAAAAAAAAATATTCTACATCCTGTCTAGACAGATACGCTCTCTTCTAACATACATACATATGTACTTATAGATAGATAATAGGGGTACATGGAACTTATTCTTCCCATTCATCTTCTGTGTGTACCTTCCTTTTTGTGAGTAGGTAGGTACGTTCCTATCTTAATTTTATTTGTCACCTTTAAAACTCCTGCAACATCTATGTATATATATAAAATCTAAATGCTTCCTCTTCCTGCCAACACCATTAAATCAACATCATCATGACAATAATCATGACTAATAGTAGGTACACATCATTCCATATTGACAGTCCCTTTTGACAGTTAAGTTTTTTTACCGCAACAAATAATCAAAAACAATCCAAACATGTGTTATTGTTACCCTTTTTGTTTTCTAATGAAGAAAAAAGAAAAATATAGAACAAAACACACATTTCCTTCCCTTTCCAAAAGTCACATAAAGACCCGAAAATTAAAAAAAAAAAATTAAAACGTCATAACCCAACAATCCCAAAACGTCAAACTTTGAAACAAATTGTGTGATATACCTACCTATAGGTACCTTTTTTGAATGGATCAGGTCGTTTATGATGATGGGATTAAGTCTTCTCCTTCCTCTCCTCGTCTAAGAGTGCAGAGTCTACCTATTCCCTTTTTGCCCCGACCGATGTCACCCGCTATACTTACCCAGTGTGTCATTAAAATAAACCGCTAGATGAGCTCATTAAAAATCTGTCTTTCCGAAGACCGCCACCATGACGACGACAACGACGACAGAGACAAGAGAAGTCCACAGGGAAAATATGGGACAGATGATGATGCACAAATTGCTGCCACCCACGTTACATACTTACACACACACCAAATAATTTTTGAAGTACCAGACCAGTACCTATATAGGGCTAGAACTATATAAGAGAAGTTTAGGACACCCTTCTTTCGGTTATGTGAGAACAATTTTCCGGAGATTTTAGTACAAAATTTCATCTAACACTTCATTTCAATCCAAGCGTATGACCGGGGCCATAAGTATTCGGCCACTTTTGGAATGGATTTTCGCCCTCTATATCTAACTGGGCTGTCTTTATAAGTCCGCATGTGTGTGTGTCTGTGTGTATAAATGAAAATTTATGACAACGCATCCAAGTGGCTCCGCATAGCCCCACATAACTCTGGTACTCTGCTCTCTTGTATATATGTACATGCTGGGCAATTTTTGCCGAGTTAATTTATGGACAGACACGAAATTTGAAAATTTTATCTTTTTCTCGCTCGCTTTATAAATTCCGAGTTTGTTGGGAATTGGGATATATGAACGTTAGAAAATAGTCCCAGATAATGTTTCCACTTTCCATATCCAAATGTATGTATGTATGTATGACATAAGAGTAGAACGAGATGGTTTTTGTTTCCTGAAAGGATTCGGTGTTATTTAAAAATTTTATGGTCGATAGAAATATTAAACGATTAACGGATTTTACTAGTCGACATTTAATTTACGATCAAAACGTTGCTGTATATTTTTTTATTTAGGTACATGTAGTTTGTTAGAAGATTCCAAATAAATGTATTTGTACATTCATGGATGATTTTTTTTCCTTTTTGAAATTTATGTTCTGAGTCTATGTAATTTTTTAAAGTTAAAGAATGGAATTAGGGGAAAGTTGTTTTTTTTTTTTATTTATTCAAAAATTGCACTTAAAATAATTTTAATGTAGGAATTCTGGGTGGATGATACACGATGGTGTTCATTCAACGGATGACTAAAGTTGGATTTAATTTTTTTGAATGGTATTTTTATTGTTTTGCAAAAAGTTAAAGAAATTTTAATGGTATAACTTATTCGAGACATTTAAAAAAAAAAAGAAAAAATTAATTAGTTAAAAATTATGAAATTTTTTGATATAGATTTATTGCTCTATATACTGATGCTTACAGAGAAAATTTAAAAACTGAAGTTTAAATTTAAATAGGATCTATTACAGGTAGGAAAAAATTAATTTTTATACCAGGGGTCTTTTTAATATGGGAGCAATAGTGTGAATATGTCAAGTTTGATATTATTAATAAATGTTACTCAGAAGTCAGAACTCTTTTGATTTTAAGCGTGTATTTAATTACACGTGTAAAATAATTTAAACACGTGTACACGTGTATGCTCTAAATACGGTGCAGTGCAATAAGACCCACGGAAATAAAGCCCGTGGTTCATATTTCCTAAAAAAAAGGGAAATAACAACCGCGGGCTTTTTTTCGTCTTGGGAGTGGACCCACCACTCAAAAAGCATTAAGACATGCGGGAATTTTTGCCTTTCTGAATTTGCATTAAGACCCATACTTAAAGTATGATTCATTAAACAAACTTTGCTTTAAAATGTATTTCAATTAATGATTTTAAATCGAAACGATTTTGAATAGTTTTCATAGTTTTCCTGGATATAAGTACCTTGGATGGGCCGCTTCGAGTGTTCCAAGAATATTTGGTCCTCAGTGCCGCTCACTCAACTCCGTGGCTCCGCTTAGGGTATGTTCAGTTGTCAGACAGGCGCCTATGTCAACGTTTTTCGTGGACAACAGTCAATTGTCCTTTATTCTTCGAATTGAAACTGAAACCTACAAGAAAAAAGAATTAAAACGCACAGCTTTTGTTTCCATTTCAAAAAAATCCCTTTATTTTGGGAAATAAGACCCGCGTGGGATTTTTTTCCGTGAGTCTTATTACATCTGCCTCTCTAAATAAACTTCGTGTAAGTAATAATACACGTGTAATTATAAAAGCGGGGTTTTTCTGAAAACTGACCGAGGTAAAAGTAATTACACGTGTACTGCTTAATACACGTGCAAAAATAAATACACTTGTAAATTTAAATATACGAATTATTTAATCACACCTGTAACGGTTTGCGTAGACTGAAACCCAATCATCGGCCGATTTAGAGTCGGAGCTATTGGGACGACTTTATCTGACGTTCGTCTGCATAGACTGCAGCCGTTCTAGTACGATGACAGTCTTGATTAATTAATTTTTTTTTTAGTATCCATTTTTTTTTATGTTTGACTGACTGCAAAAGTCACCGGCAAACGGACGACAAATCCCAACAATTTTGGATTTGTCGGTTCGTCGATAATACCCGGACGATATCGGATGATGTCGGTTGGAGTGGTGTACGCACTTTCTTTCTATAACATACATTTGGATCGATCTGTCTAGTCCCGCCGACGACGTCCGAGCATACTTCGGTCGATGACGGATTAGGTGTACGCGAGCCGTAACACGGGTATACGCGTGTCTACGTGTAAAAGAGGACTCTACTCAGAACGTTTTGTAATACGATTATACATTGGAGCACCAAGATACCCCTCAATATTTTGACCTAAAATACATTTTAAATCCACCACAGTGGCAACATTGATTACTTTTTACGTAACGCTGTGTCCCCGTTTCACCATCTACTGTCAAAAAAATAACGTTAGTAAATAGTCGAGGAAATTGTGTCGAATTTTTTTTTATTGGTAAGCTTCATGGTAGGTTTTTTTTTTTAATTTGCAATGAACGTTTTATCTAGAATTATTTTGAGAATAAAATTTGAAAAATAAATCATTTATTCAAAAACTATAAGAACTAAAATAACTTAATTGAAAACATAATTTAAGAATGAATAACTGGCTTTTTGTAGGAAATTTTCTAAGCTACAAATTAATCCCTGGCATTTTTTCTGTGCAACTTACCATTTGGGAGTTATTCCTGAAAAACCATTTTGGGGGGCCTTCAAGCCCCCGTAAAATTGTTAGCGGTGCTCATATCGATGGGGACTGTTGATAATTTCTTTAGAAGGCCTACAAAAAAACTTTTCCGCAAATGGTTCCTTCGTTCCTTCTCCAAATATACTGTGCTACTTCCCAAAGATGTAGGTTAAACTTGAGAGATTTCTATTAAAATGATCTCAGTAATACAGGATTGCTGTGTAGTTTGGACTTTTTATTGAGAATTTGGCTGTGATTATTTATGAATTTACAATTGATTTATTAAAAATTATTTTCTTCTTTATGTTAAGTAGATACTTATAAAAAAAAAAAAAACAGTCCGTTGTGTACCAGGATCTCAACCAATAGCCTCTTTCCACCAAGCTCGGTCCCAATAGCTGTTTCCAGAAAAAGAAACAATTTCAAAGTAAGATTTTCAAATTTGTATTTGGAATATCAAAAAAATCTGCGCTTGAATGTGCACTTTAATAGAATTTCCACAAAGTATACTAAATTTAGAAAAGCAAGTCCAAATATGTTGCAAAATATTCCTAAAGGATTAGAATTAATTTTTGTGATATTGCTTTGGCATTTCTGTTTTGAAAATGTTTTTCTTAACCAAATCTATTAGAAATTGGACAATTTTGACAGTTAAAAGTGGACAAAAAATCATTCAAAAAAGAAACAAAAATTGAACCACCTCGTATATATGTAGGTATCTGTAGGCACGTGTGCACTCCTATATACATATTATAGCCATGCGAAGCTTTTCCAAATTCACATACCTCATTGATTCCATTTAAATTCAACGCATTTTCCTATATCACCTTCCTTCATTTCTCAACCAACCAAGTCTGTTTATTATAATTCCCAAAAAAGAGCAACAAAAAAATTACCTAAGGACAAAACTTTTTGATCCTCACCCGGGCGCCATGTGACATTAGGAAGTATAAAAAAAAATCCCGAAAAAAATTATATAAACTGAATTCAACTCGAATTGTAAACTGATGGGTTTTCGCCTTTGCCATGTGTGTGTCTAGGTAACATCCTATATGCCAAGGCATTACGTGTGCATAAATCAATTTCCATCATTCCATCGACATGCGACAGCATCGACAAGGACGTGCGTCGGTCGTATGTTGACAGTCAATCAGTCTCTTCCTCTAGATCTCTGGTTTTTGTGTTGGATTTCCGGATGTTAAGGACGGACAAGAGGATGACTAAGGCTAAGGCATCCGTAAAAAATGCAAACACATTTTCGTTTTCATTTCCCGTGTCGATCCAAACGCAGCCGGTTCCCACCTCCACCTACAAAATATAATATACACAGCTCTATAGGGTACCTATAGGTAGATACAAAACTCATTCCAGGACATCTCAAGAGTCAAGGTGTTGCCGCTGTCGTCGTTAACATATTAATCCCCACGATGAAGATACAAGGTTGGTATAGGAGGGAATCTTAAATCCATCCCAGCAGAATCAGATATAGTCTCTCCTTAATTTTGGGTATAACTCTCTCGCACAATCGGGTCTGGCTGGCATGTCGTGGATTTCCTTTGAGTGTGCTCTTTCATATTCCCTGGGGACAAGCATCAGAGCTTCGACTGTTTAAAAGCAGAAGGCGGTTACTGGTAAAGTGATTTTGTGGCATCTCTTGGGGGCGTTTACACCATTTGCGGTGTTTGATGATGAAGAAGTTTTGATCAAAAACACGACGAAATGACGAGCACTGTCTATCTGACTGTCTGTCTTTTTGTGTGTCTTGTGGTTCCGCAGTCTGGGCATAATGAGTCGAATACCAAAGGGGCCATGCACAGCACAGATTTAAACTGATGAGATTTTGTGCTACACCTTCCGGATTGTGTATAAATGTAGAGATTTATATAAGTTGCGTATATTATGTATGAAGAGATAGAGGAAGTGAGTGTGAAGTGAGAAAAGTTTTTGAGCTAAAAGTCACAAGTGAACATAATTTTCGCAGTTCAGGTGGAAATGATTTGAAAACTTAACGAAGATAAATGGTTGCATATATGATGTTGAAATTACAAAAAAGGAAGTTATTACAGTTGTCAAGAAGATTCTTCATGTTTGAAGATTGCTTTTAGTTTTGTATATATATAGAGTTTTTATGCAGTTTTCTATTTTTTGTCTTTGTATTTAGTTGAACTTTCTTTAGGCATTCAAACTTCATATACATAAATGTATGGGTAAATCTAACAGTAGCTAATTGTTTTTGTAAAATATGTAGGTATTTGCCTTTTTTTTCTATAAACTCTTTTTTTTTTAATGTCAAGCTGGTAGCTTATTTCCACAAAAGCTTCTAATTTGTTTATGAAGCGAAGCTTTTCCGCAGCTAAAACTATATTTTTAAAAATTAAGTTCTGCTTGTATTTCATATTATCACTCGATAAAACTTCATATATAGCTTACACAATTCAGAGAAAATATCGAAGCTTATAAGAAGGTATAATATACTTCGATAATGAGGTACTATCCCCCTTTTAATGATTAAACAAGTATTTTGAAAGCTTTATCGAAACTGAAAAGCTGATTAAGTTCAAGTAAATTTTTAAAAACTTAAATCTTACGTTCAAGTTAATTTTTAAAAACTTAAATCTTACCCATCTTTGAAGTTTAGTCAACATAATGGACTGAGTAGCTGTAGAAGAAGTTTGCTCAAGTTCCTACTTATAACGCATTTTTGTCTTCCTACTGCAGCTACCAGCTTCACATTGCAGCGCTGATATAATATTTTCGTACATTTTAACTTTGAAAGTGCTACGATTTATAGCTAAACCATTGTGTTTAGTCCATTGAGCATATAATATAGATTTAAACAAATAAATAAGAATGCTTTAAAAATTCTTAAATTATATACTTCCATCTGTTTTTTATTTTATTTTAGATGATGTTATATGTTTATGTCTTTATATGGTTTTATTGCTGCATTTAAACTGATTGTACATCATCTTTTAGTTTAATTGAGCATAATTCTAGAATTGAATGGTTTACATACACATTTATCTTGTGAACATTTAGATTATAGTCTGAGAGGGAATGTTGCAAAATATTTTTTAGGGTGATATTCATCGAACACTATTAGGTTAATAGCTTCGTAAACCTATTCATCAACGTATATTAGAGATGATTTGCGAGCGCTCTCAAAAGTTAATAGTGGTCCTGACCACTATTTAGTTGAGAGCAAAACCTATCGGACTTCGAAACTTTTCGAAATCACAATGTAGAACACAATAATTTCACCTCCAGACAAAAATGCTCCAAACTCTTCCTAACTGAATGCTCAGCTGATAAATCTAAATTAATGTTAAATCTTGACAGGAAAAACTTACTTATGATTATTATTTTCAAAATAAGTTTTAATTTGTTGATACATTGTATGCACAGTAAAAATCTATTTTATTTTATTTCAATTAATAGCAAAAGGAAAACAACTGAAATGAAAACCGACGTTGACAATGACATGTTCGAACGAGGTACGCTCACGATTTACAATCGTCTTTGGCATGTTCGAAAGGGCTACGTTCATCAGGTCCAAACACTAATATTTCGAAATATCTACTTAGCGAAACCCAGAACCTATTAGAGCTTGGTGAATAGGATCCAAAAATTTAAAACTAATAGACTCTTAACTTTAATACCGCTATAAGTATGCTCGATGAATACCACCCTTAGTGATTATAATTTTATGTGGAATAAAATTTACTAACATTACATATATAAGGAAGGATTGAAGGTTGTTGTAGAAATTTTGTATGCTGTAAATTTTTATAATAATTCAGCGAAGTCTGGCAAAAGTTGTTGCACGCAATATTTAATTATGTTTAAGAAAAGTAGGTGTGGCAGTAGGTGAGCTCTTAAGAAAATACATTTGTCATTTATTAGTTTCAAGAGACCTTAATTACAAAATTTCATCTGTCATAAGAATAAGGAGTAATTTCAAAAATAAAAAAAGTGGGCGTGGTAGAAGATTTCTAAAAAAATAAACTAAACATATCATGGTTTTGGCTCAACAAAGATTTAAAATAACTTTGAATCTTCTAGGGATGTATAATATAAGAATAAAATTGTGTCATATAAGCAAAGTGGACGTAGTAGTGTGCTGGACAGTGACAATAACATGCTTTAGGTTGAAGAGATTTTAAGGTTTTAAGGAGCCCCAGCAGTACCTCCGCGTTATAGTTACAAAGTGTAGGTGGTATAAATGCTATAAAATAAGATGTAATTTTACTTATTTCGATACATTTGACTTTTTTAGTACGCTAAATAATTTTCAAATGAAAAGTCTTTAAATATTACAAAATACAATACCTTTCAAGCACAAAAACAATTTATTCAATCGAATCTTTTTTTTTTTTTTGAAGTTCATTTTACCAAATGAGTAGCAATATTTTGAAAATATTTAAGCCCCTAAGCCATGCTTTTTGTATTATATTACAAATTAAAAAAGAAGTTTTTAAATCGGACCTGTATTTTATGAGATTACCCCGAACAAAGCTACATTTTGGGTATCCAGTGGTGGCGTTCATTTCTGCCGTTTATGTATCTTGTTTGTGAGTTAACTCTGGATTAACATTTAAAAAAAATTCTTTTGTTGTTTTATCCTCGGCGTTTGTAAGATCGTTTTCCCTGGAAAACTGCTTTTTGTATTAATAATTTATGTCCTCATTTATAGCTAACAATGAAAAACTGGACCAAAGTGTCTTGACACGAATAAATCGGTTTCAATTATTTCCGGGATCACATAGGTATAAGGTAGGTAGAAATGGCGGCCATGAGCGCCTAGCTCCGTGACCCATTTACCGCTTGATTGTACCGTTTTGATACCATAACTCGTTTCACCTGTATAAGACAAAAAAATTGTTGAGACGAATTTGTGGAATCATCAGTACACTCCCCCAACTACAGTATGCCGAGATAGGTAAATTGAGTGGATCTATATGACTTTCAGAATAACATCCTCCACTAATTCGCGGTCGAAGTTCATCTTAGGAGCCAATTCGTTGAGAAAAGAGACCAAATCTTTGATCTTTATTTCGGAGAGTTCGTTGAGGTCGTCGAAGAATGGTTTCCCAAATGACTGTAACCTCATTCTGGCTAGAGTGGGGAATTTGCAGAAGAAGTGAGCGACTGTTTCCTTTTCCTGTTGGTCCCCACAACTACGACAGTCAGTATTGTGAGGGATTTCCAGCTTTGCCCCATGCTCTCCTAATGTCCAGTGTCAGGTTGCAACGATCCTGGCTATGTCTTGCTTGGGTCTGTAAATTAAGTAATTTGTTCGAGATTTGTTACAGGTGGGCCAAATCTTTCTAGAAATAATGCAGTTTGTTAAACTGCCCCACCTGCGCGCGGTTTGATTCGTTGAGAAAAATTGAGAATATATTGCCCTTCATAACCCCAAGTGAGCTATGAAGGGCTGATCCTTGCTTGGCCAGTTCATCCGCTTCCTCGTTTCCCCCAATGCCACAGTGACCCGAAACAAAAATAAGAGTGACCTTGAGGAACATTTTTTGTTTTTGAGCTCATCATGGCATTGCTGAACCAATATTGATGCTGATACAGCCGAATCAATAGCTTTCACGGCTGCCTGACGATCTATGAGGATAGCAATATTTCGGTTTTGGTTGGGGTCTTGCTTGAGTATTTTCCGCCTGAAAAATACTAGCAAAGTTGGGAAGCCGAAAAAATTTATTTATATCTCGGATATACTCCTGAACCAACTCCACACTCCATCTTTGATCAATCAATAAAAATAGTTGTGTCGAAGTCTCTCGTCACGACGTTATCCTCCCAGTCCTGTCTGGATGTAAATAGAACTTTAAAATACCCACTGAAGACTCCATAGTAGGAATGCAGTAGTCGGTAGGAGTCGATATTGCTGTGACCATAAGGTTTAGTAACCAAGCTATTTGATTCTTTTAGTCTTATCGCGCTGCAAGATACTAGGTATTTAATAAGTAAGTCAAGTGGTAAAAGGTAACAAAAAAACGCATAAAGCATCCGTTGGGCAGGTATGGAGAGTCACTGTGTTGCCGACGCTTGCTGTCCTTTGAACCTTTTTAAGTTTGTTGATGTTATATGCTTTCTTAAGAGCGGGCCACCGTACCAATAAACCATCCGTGAGTATTGGCCTAAGTACGGCAGTGTACATCCAAAGTATGATCTTCGACATTGAGGCCCCATTTTTTACCAAAGGTTTTGCTGCAGGCATAGAAGGCTATGGAGGCCTTCCTAACCCCTTCTTCGATATTAAGTTTCCAGTTTAATTTCGGGTCGAGAACTATCCCTAGATATTTTGCGCTAGAAGGAAGTGAAAATATTGGTCCGTTTAGTCGGGTTGGAGTGAAGGGTTGAGTTTTACTCCTGCTAGTGAAAAGCCGGCCCCACATGTTTAAGTGATTAAAAAAAATCTGTTGCATCGTGAGTAGGTAAATTGTTAAACAAAATAAATCTCATTACATTGTAACACTACCTCCCAGTCTATTACATTTGATTTAATTTCAATGATGATCCCAAATGGCCCATTTGGTTGATCTGCATAAATTCATGAATCCACTTAAAACCAAAAGTGCACATTAACTTCGTCGTCACAATATTATAATGACAATCGTAGCATAGCTTATAATATAATGATAATGCTTTATTGGAGCACATTAACAGAGAAGCAAATTAAACTTGGGTGGTGTGGTGCCTTGCTGGAATTATAATTATTTACATTATCCTCATTTTAATACTTAATATATAACTATGTATTTAAGTGTTAAATATAACGAAGGTTTGAAATAGAATTAAACCAGTTTAAGGGTTTAATCATTGAAGAGTTCAAAATTATTGGACAAAATTCAGTAAAAAACAAAGAAGCCGACCTTAATATACCTCAATTTCCTACAACAACATACTTTATAGTCAGAAATGACCAAAGTCCATTTTAAGGGAATTGTTGTTGCAACACACACATATAGTTTGTTCGAACTTCCTTAATTTGTATCTCGCTACATTCGTATAATATAACCAGCACGAAAACGAGCAACACAAACATCTGCGGTAGGAAACTCAATATCAAATCGACTGCTGGCGCGAAATAACGATAATTTAATTTGGCGGAGGCGATAACGTGGGTTCTTTCAAAAAGCCGCTTGTTCACTCTTCCAGTCAGTTCCATAAAACGAGCTAAAAGAGGTAAAAGGGAAACTCTCGGCTGTCTGTCGGCTCCCAGACCGAGGAGTTTTGCAAAAAGCACACACATATATAGGGCACATAGCATACTAAAATTTAATTACACACACCCCCATGGGAACACAGAGACATTTTGCAATGTTGCTATAGCCAGGTTCCACCATTACCCATACAAAACATAATTGCCAACGATGATGATTGAAAAAATAAAGTAAACGTATTCGAAAGTATTCCTTAATAATTCAATTTTTTAGGATCTAACAGTCAGGGATCCGGGAACATCTCATCATTGGATGGGTTGGGAACATCGATTAAATTTTTCAAAACCTTACCAATCGAACAACATTTAGAGGCTTATATGATTTGCTTTTCATATTGTATCATCCAGTTTCCAAAATACAATATTGCCAGTCTTCAGGACCTCAACCAACTTGGCATGCAAAACTAGAGACGGCTAACTAGAGACCGCGCTGGTTGAGGTCCTAGTATACTCCCGGATTGTGGCGCCATTTCAAGACTAAGATTTGACAAAAATGTTCCTTAACTTCCTCAGCCAGGTTCAATTTCCGAGTGGTCAACATTGATTTGTTATTGATTGCTGAGGTTTTGGATCTGGCTTTAGTAGTAACATCATATGGAACCATATACGAGTACAAGGAACAGCCTTATTTGAATCCACAACGACAATATAATGACAGCGACCTCCAGAAGGGACAGCTGAGAAGCGAAGCATATAATATTATGTGTATACTTTATATCAATATTGTTAGTGACACTTAGACATGAACAGTCTGCCAGCATTAGGCGTTTTTCTCTTTTAGCCCCGAGCGTGGCACTGAGCTGCCAAAAAGAAAACTATGTTACTTTATAACTCGGAGCGCTCCGAGCTCTCAACTTGCATTTCTTTTTTAGCTCAGAGCTCGACCGGGGCTCGCTCCATGAGCTCTGAAAAAAATGACCGAGCACATCGAGCACAAAGCTGAGCGCTGCTAACTTCATACAATTTTCATGTAATTTGACACATTACTAAGCATATGAGAGTTCAGTGCTCAATTGAGTTTCTTAAATAGATCGGTGCGCTCAGGTCACGCTCTGTTCGGAGTGAGCTCTATTCGCTCAGAGCCCGCTCTGTGCCCCGCTTGGGGCTAAAAAAGAAAAACGCCTATTGTAAAAACATGAAATGTAATTTTTAGTCAGTTAGTGATCGAGGGCGAGAATAAATGTTTAGGTTTCTTATCGAAAGGTTTTCCTAATAAAAAAGACTGTTTTATTTCGATAAAGCCCCGAAACAGAAGTTATTGAGGCTGGGTCTTAGATTTTATCCCCATTTCTGTTATACGTAGCTAGCGATTGGCGGGGCATATTCAGGCTTGAGTCATGGTGCAATCTGACTTGGTCTTAAATTCTTATTTAGCGTGTTTTTGTAAGTCCTCTTTCTTTGCTGTTATCTAAGGTTCTAGAACCATAAATCCAGACACATATTATGTAATTTATCGAACGGACTCCTTGATCGTTGTTCTTCCGCTTGTATTCTCATTAGTTTGTGGTTTTTTTGCACTTCAAACGCTCACGTATTTCATATTTTAGTTGATCGCCATAACATAACCAAATCGTTGTCAATTTTTGGACTCAACTATGTCTGTGTCTTTCAAGACATTCCCAATGGATTTTCCGGCTTACGATCAACTTTTTTTGTTTGATGTCGGTATCATCGCACGATTTGCTGATATCTACCACGAAAGAGTTATACAGTTTTTTCTTTGCTTTCTTTAATGTGAAAAGATTGACATTAGACAGTACTTCTTAGTTCTGAAGTTCGTCGTCATCCCGTTCGGCTTATTTGTAGAAAGGCCCTCCTTCCTTCTGGAATAGGTACATCCCGGAAACTGGCATCTTTAATCGGTATGAAGTTCAGATATGAACATTTGGATGGGTACAATTTGCTCCTGCAGTAATTGCTGTACATCTAGGTTTGGATGTCCTTTATAAGGTTCACCTGCTGTCTCTTCTTCATCTTCAGAATGGTGATATGGTCAACCACAGATGGGGCAGGTGTTCATTAAAAACGGACCTGATTACCTGATTGTAAAGGTAAAAAGTTTTAAAATTTGTTAAATTTTTGAACGTTTCTCGACCAATTTTATCGATGTGACGATTGGTCCCGTCTGCATAAACGAGTGGAGGAGAACAATGATGAATTGTATGGGCTGCGAAACTGGAGACAGTTAGCTATAGGGAAAAAAAAAAAAATTTAAGCCAGAGACTAAACGTCAAAAATGCGTTTGGAGAACTGACTGAAATTGATCAATTGCATATTTGACGATTGCAATATCTGCGTCAAAATATGACGAACATTTGACGGTAAAAATTGACTTTGACTTGACATTTTCGAACATTTTGTTTCACCTTAAAATTCAAATTATTTATCCATCGTTGGCAATATTATGTTTTGACTTTGTCCAATGGAGCACTTCTGAGTCAAATAATTTTTTTTTATTTGGGTAGAATCTCCTCATATAGGTATATATGTATATATATCTATGTACGGATCTACAGGATCGTTATTTGGTTATTCATGACATTATGGACCACTGTTACTCTACTGCGTCCAGCTGGTGCTGTTGTTGCTTTACTGTTCCTCCAACTGGAGAAATAAAACGGAATAATTACTGGCCGAACGGTTCGTTTAATTTCGATTTCCACAGATGTGTCACTCGCGCCTCTGGTATGCTGTAAGTATTTTGTATATGGAAAAACTATATATAGCGCATGTTGTAGCAGATATACTACGACGCCATCCACTCTGTGATTTACTCCCGCAACAATCCTTACACACATAATAAAACTTGTTGTCGCGCCTCGATAGAGGCTCTTTTACTGCTATTACAATCGAAGGACGCAGACACACATGGTCACTTACATTTATGTGGAAATATAGTAAATTTTATGAGAGCTGGATGTGGACTGAACAGTGGACACCAGTGGACAACCAAAGGCATTCCATACAGCTTGTTCTATATCCTTTTTGACTCTCGCAAACTCTTCTCTAGAATGGCAATTTATAGTTCCAGTGACTGTGAATGTGAATGTGTTGTGGACTTCATTTTGAAAGTTGCTTTACAATATTGTCACTTGCACCGAAAAAAAATTTAAAATAAAAAAAACTATGGTAGTTCGCTTTAGTGCAGCTGCGTTGCACATTATTTTTGCAAGTGAGCAAGAACTTTATGTGGTGACATATGCGGAATATAAAGGCAACCACCAATTGCTATTAACAAAAGGATATGTGGTATGTGCTGAAGGATATGAGCCATAATAATAAATATATACGTAGAGTTATTCCACCGAGAAGATATATACATATTATAAAATGGGAATTTTTATAGGTTTTCTATTCAGGCTTTAAGCCAACACTACATTACTTTCATTATAAGCAATAAAAAAGGAAAAAATTACGGAGGAAATAAATTGTTCGATTAATTTCCTGAAATTTATTGAACATTTCGGTTTAAATTTTAATTTCTGAGAGTTAATTTAATTTAAACTTTCGATTTAGCTAATTGCGATACTGGATCAATCGCTCATGGAAAAAAAGTGTTATATTTTTGGTAGAAAATATTATACTACTAAACGAGCACAAATTTATTTTTCAATAATGTCGTAATTTAATGGTAAAACCAGTATTTTTTACTTGTTGACCAATTTTTTTTTTAACTATGATATATTTTAAATCATTGATATTGGGAAAGAAATGTTAATGATTTCTTTTAGAGAGTAACATAATGTACAAAATTTGTATGATAATATTTAGAAAAATAATTATCGTTTATGAACTACGAGTACTATTGAAAAATCGACATTTCAGCAATTAATTTTTTTTTTTCGAATGATTTTATTATAAAACCAATAGTCACAGGAAGAAAAATGTTGCTACTTATTTTGTAGAAAATTGCATAATCTACAAGCAAAACAACCGTTATTTTTGACATGTCACTCTGACAGATCAAATAAAGTGCTGTCACAGAGGAGGTCATTGATAGGGTGAGTTTCAGCAATGGTGTTATTTTGATTTCGATTGACACAACAAAAAAAAAAAACTATTGAATAGGTGAATATAAAAATATGAAGATGTACATAAGTACAGCTGGAATCCAAAGAATATTTCTCAATACAAGTTATCGTCGTCTGCACCAGGAAAAGTTTTAGAAATTGTGCATTCTCTTTTATGCCTATAAAGTTCTTGGCTTACTTTTAAAGGTAAACTTTAAGATATTGGATAAATGGATTAATTTAAAAGTCAAAACGAATAAAATAAAGAACCAGAAGAGAGTGCGTGAAGTTAGCCCCCCTTTTTTGGAATTTTCTATTTTTGAAAGTTGTTCCAGGTTGTTCCCGATTTGTTCCGCATTGTTCCAGTTTTTTTTGAAAAATATTCAAAAATGGGGGTTTTAGAGCCAAAAAACCGTTTTTGACCTAGCCCCCCTTTTTTCGAAAATCAAATTTTTGAAAGTTGTTCCAGATTGTTCTAGTTGTTCTGAACATTGTTCCAAGTTTTTGGACCCCTATTGACAAAATTTCAAAAGTTATGGGCAAAATTCGAAAAAATTCTAGCCCCCCTTTTTTCGAAATTCTTGATTTTGAAATTTTTTTCGTGTTTTAAAAAGTGTTCCAAACATTGTTCCAAAAACTCAAAATTGTAGGACGTGTATTTTTAAAGATAAAACCTTCAGAACATTTTTTCTAAAATCCATAAAAACGGCTCTCTAATATTTTTTTTTTTTTTTTAATGCATTGACTTTTGAAATCTAATGGTAAATGCATGTATTGAAAAAAAGTTCTGACCTTACATTCTTACTATCAGCTTAAAAACTAACTTTAAAAAAACATATCCGATTTTTTTAACTTTTCAAAAACACCCCTGCCCCCCCTTTTCCAAAAATCCAAAATCTAAAATTTGTTCCAAGTGCAGAATCCCTAAAATCCAATTGTTCCAAAGAATCATCAAAAAATATTGAAAACTGAAGATTTTAAGCCCAAAAAACACTTTAAATGAAAATATCTTATTATCCTTGCTCTGGCCCCCCTTTTTAGAAATCCAAAATTCAAAAATTTGTTCCAGGTTGTTCTAGGGCTCTTCTAAATTGTTCCAGACTTTCGTTTCTTAAAATTGATTTTTAGTATGAAAAATTTCAAAAAAATGCTCCCCTGCCCCCCCTTTTCCAAAAATCCAAAATCTAAAATTTGTTCCAGGTGCAGAATCCCTCAAATCCAATTGTTCCAAAGAATCATCAAAAACTATTGAAAACTGAAGATTTTAAGCCCAAAAAACACTTTAAATGAAAATATCTTATTATCCTTGCTCTGGCCCCCCTTTTTAGAAATCCAAAATTCAAAAATTTGTTCCAGGTTGTTCTAGGGCTCTTCTAAATTGTTCCAGACTTTCGTTTCTTAAAATTGATTTTTAGTATGAAAAATTTCAAAAAAATGCTCCCCTGCCCCCCTTTTCCAAAAATCCAAAATCTAAAATTTGTTCCAAGTGCAGAATCCCTTAAATCCAATTGTTCCAAAGAATCATCAAAAAATATTGAAAACTGAAGATTTTAAGCCCAAAAAACAATTTAAATGAAAATATCTTATTATCCTTGCTCTGGCCCCCCTTTTTAGAAATCCAAAATTCAAAAATTTGTTCCAGGTTGTTCTAGGGCTCTTCTAAATTGTTCCAGACTTTCGTTTCTTAAAATTGATTTTTAGTATGAAAAATTTCAAAAAAATGCTCCCCTGCCCCCCCTTTTCCAAAAATCCAAAATCTAAAATTTGTTCCAAGTACAGAATCCCTTAAATCCAATTGTTCCAAAGAATCATCAAAAAATATTGAAAACTGAAGATTTTAAGCCCAAAAAACAATTTAAATGAAAATATCTTATTATCCTTGCGCTGGCCCCCCTTTTTAGAACTCCAAAATTCAAAAATTTCTCTTCTCTTCTAAATTGTTCCAGACTTTCGTTTCTTAAAATTGATTTTTAGTATGAAAAATTTCAAAAAAATGCTCCCCTTCCCCCCCTTTTCCAAAAATCCAAAATCTAAAATTTGTTCCAAGTGCAGAATCCCTTAAATCCAATTGTTCCAAAGAATCATCAAAAAATATTGAAAACTGAAGATTTTAAGCCCAAAAAACAATTTAAATGAAAATATCTTATTATCCTTGCGCTGGCCCCCCTTTTTAGAACTCCAAAATTCAAAAATTTCTCTTCTCTTCTAAATTGTTCCAGACTTTCGTTTCTTAAAATTGATTTTTAGTATGAAAAATTTCAAAAAAATGCTCCCCTGCCCCCCCTTTTCCAAAAATCCAAAATCTAAAATTTGTTCCAGGTGCAGAATCCCTCAAATCCAATTGTTCCAAAGAATCATCAAAAAATATTGAAAACTGAAGATTTTAAGCCCAAAAAACACTTTAAATGAAAATATCTTATTATCCTTGCTCTGGCCCCCCTTTTTAGAAATCCAAAATTCAAAAATTTGTTCCAGGTTGTTCTAGGGCTCTTCTAAATTGTTCCAGACTTTCGTTTCTTAAAATTGATTTTTAGTATGAAAAATTTCAAAAAAATGCTCCCCTGCCCCCCCTTTTCCAAAAATCCAAAATCTAAAATTTGTTCCAAGTGCAGAATCCCTCAAATCCAATTGTTCCAAAGAATCATCAAAAAATATTGAAAACTGAAGATTTTAAGCCCAAAAAACACTTTAAATGAAAATATCTTATTATCCTTGCTCTGGCCCCCCTTTTTAGAAATCCAAAATTCAAAAATTTGTTCCAGGTTGTTCTAGGGCTCTTCTAAATTGTTCCAGACTTTCGTTTCTTAAAATTGATTTTTAGTATGAAAAATTTCAAAAAAATGCTCCCCTGCCCCCCCTTTTCCAAAAATCCAAAATCTAAAATTTGTTCCAAGTGCAGAATCCCTCAAATCCAATTGTTCCAAAGAATCATCAAAAAATATTGAAAACTGAAGATTTTAAGCCCAAAAAACACTTTAAATGAAAATATCTTATTATCCTTGCTCTGGCCCCCCTTTTTAGAAATCCAAAATTCAAAAATTTGTTCCAGGTTGTTCTAGGGCTCTTCTAAATTGTTCCAGACTTTCGTTTCTTAAAATTGATTTTTAGTATGAAAAATTTCAAAAAAATGCTCCCCTGCCCCCCCTTTTCCAAAAATCCAAAATCTAAAATTTGTTCCAAGTGCAGAATCCCTTAAATCCAATTGTTCCAAAGAATCATCAAAAAATATTGAAAACTGAAGATTTTAAGCCCAAAAAACAATTTAAATGAAAATATCTTATTATCCTTGCGCTGGCCCCCCTTTTTAGAAATCCAAAATTCAAAAATTTGTTCCAGGTTGTTCTAGGGCTCTTCTAAATTGTTCCAGACTTTCGTTTCTTAAAATTGATTTTTAGTATGAAAAATTTCAAAAAAATGCTCCCCTGCCCCCCCTTTTCCAAAAATCCAAAATCTAAAATTTGTTCCAAGTGCAGAATCCCTTAAATCCAATTGTTCCAAAGAATCATCAAAAAATATTGAAAACTGAAGATTTTAAGCCCAAAAAACAATTTAAATGAAAATATCTTATTATCCTTGCTCTGGCCCCCCTTTTTAGAAATCCAAAATTCAAAAATTTGTTCCAGGTTGTTCTAGGGCTCTTCTAAATTGTTCCAGACTTTCGTTTCTTAAAATTGATTTTTAGTATGAAAAATTTCAAAAAAATGCTCCCCTGCCCCCCCTTTTCCAAAAATCCAAAATCTAAAATTTGTTCCAAGTGCAGAATCCCTTAAATCCAATTGTTCCAAAGAATCATCAAAAAATATTGAAAACTGAAGATTTTAAGCCCAAAAAACACTTTAAATGAAAATATCTTATTATCCTTGCTCTGGCCCCCCTTTTTAGAAATCCAAAATTCAAAAATTTGTTCCAGGTTGTTCTAGGGCTCTTCTAAATTGTTCCAGACTTTCGTTTCTTAAAATTGATTTTTAGTATGAAAAATTTCAAAAAAATGCTCCCCTGCCCCCCCTTTTCCAAAAATCCAAAATCTAAAATTTGTTCCAAGTGCAGAATCCCTTAAATCCAATTGTTCCAAAGAATCATCAAAAAATATTGAAAACTGAAGATTTTAAGCCCAAAAAACACTTTAAATGAAAATATCTTATTATCCTTGCTCTGGCCCCCCTTTTTAGAAATCCAAAATTCAAAAATTTGTTCCAGGTTGTTCTAGGGCTCTTCTAAATTGTTCCAGACTTTCGTTTCTTAAAATTAATTTTTAGTATGAAAAATTTCATTAAAATGCATTCGTTTAAAATGCATTTTATTTCATTAAAATGTATTCGTTTAAAATGCATTTTATTGAAATAAAATGTATTTTAAACGAATGCATTTTAATGAAATTTTTCATACTAAAAATCAATTTTAAGAAACGAAAGTCTGGAACAATTTAGAAGAGCCCTAGAACAACCTGGAACAAATTTTTGAATTTTGGATTTCTAAAAAGGGGGGCCAGAGCAAGGATAATAAGATATTTTCATTTAAAGTGTTTTTTGGGCTTAAAATCTTCAGTTTTCAATATTTTTTGATGATTCTTTGGAACAATTGGATTTGAGGGATTCTGCACTTGGAACAAATTTTAGATTTTGGATTTTTGGAAAAGGGGGGGCAGGGGAGCATTTTTTTTAAATTTTTCATACTAAAAATCAATTTTAAGAAACGAAAGTCTGGAACAATTTAGAAGAGCCCTAGAACAACCTGGAACAAATTTTTGAATTTTGGATTTCTAAAAAGGGGGGCCAGAGCAAGGATAATAAGATATTTTCATTTAAAGTGTTTTTTGGGCTTAAAATCTTCAGTTTTCAATATTTTTTGATGATTCTTTGGAACAATTGGATTTGAGGGATTCTGCACTTGGAACAAATTTTAGATTTTGGATTTTTGGAAAAGGGGGGGCAGGGGAGCATTTTTTTGAAATTTTTCATACTAAAAATCAATTTTAAGAAACGAAAGTCTGGAACAATTTAGAAGAGCCCTAGAACAACCTGGAACAAATTTTTGAATTTTGGAGTTCTAAAAAGGGGGGCCAGCGCAAGGATAATAAGATATTTTCATTTAAAGTGTTTTTTGGGCTTAAAATCTTCAGTTTTCAATATTTTTTGATGATTCTTTGGAACAATTGGATTTGAGGGATTCTGCACTTGGAACAAATTTTAGATTTTGGATTTTTGGAAAAGGGGGGGCAGGGGTGTTTTTGAAAAGTTAAAAAAATCGGATATGTTTTTTTTAAGTTAGTTTTTAAGCTGATAGTAAGAATGTAAGGTCAAAACCTTTTTTCAATACATGCATTTACCATTAGATTTCAAAAGTCAATGCATTAAAAAAAAATAAAATATTAGAGAGCCGTTTTTATGGATTTTTGAAAAAATGTTCGGAAGGTTTTATCTTTAAAAATACACGTCCTACAATTTTGAGTTTTTGGAACAATGTTTGGAACACTTTTTAAAACACGAACAAAATTTCAAAATCAAGAATTTCGAAAAAAGAGGGGCTAGAATTTTTTCGAATTTTGCCCATAACTTTTGAAATTTTGACAATAGGGGTCCAAAAACTTGGAACAATGTTCAGAACAACAAGAACAATCTGGAACAACTTTCAAAAATTTGATTTTCGAAAAAAGGGGGGCTAGGTCAAAAACGGTTTTTTGGCTCTAAAACCCCCATTTTTGAATATTTTTCAAAAAAAACTTGGAACAATGCGGAACAAATCGGGAACAACCTGGAACAACTTTCAAAAATAGAAAATTCCAAAAAAGGGGGGCTAACTTCACGCACTCACCAGAAGACAGAAAGTCTGTTTGTGATAGTGATATTTTGAATGGTATTAGCTTCTTCTTCTTTAATTTTTTTTAAATTTTAATCCTTTTCATGTCGTGACCATTTCATTCCCTATTTTATTTTGTATGCTTTGAATAATGAGTAGAAAAAAAAATCCTTAAACCAGACTCACTTGAGATAAACCTTGAAAAACTTTCACCTATTCACTACACAAAAAAAAAAAAAAAAAAAAAAAAACAAAATTATATCCCTCAACATATAATAGAAAAAAATTAAGAAAATCTCTATAATAATTCTGTTTCATTCGATCCAATCGTTCCTTTTTTCTTATTTGGGGTTCATTCTGACTTACAAAGAAAAATGAGTAAAAGTCCTGATGGAATAATAAAGGGAACTCAAGAGAAATAATATAAAACAAAACAAAGAAGGACAATATTCTAGCATTTAAATTAAGAAAATTGTGATAGAAAAAAAATGCCCTTAGGTCAGAAAACGAAGAAAAAAAAAAAACAAATGTTAAAATCTTAGAAATCTTCTTTCTTTTGTAAACTTTATAATTCCTTCTTCTCTTGCTTCTCAAATTTCATTACATTTCTCTTCTTTCATTTTCATTTTTTTTTTGTTATTTTTCTCTTTGATTATAATGTGATGCGATGCGCGGCCTTTGGTGGTAGCACCATAAAATTAAGCTCAACATTCACCACCAGCATTGTCCTATATTCCTGTCAATATTATGTTTCATTTTTTTTTGTTGCTGCTGTTGCTCTCATCCCAATCATCTCACCATCGCAACTACTATGTGCGCTCATGAACTTCTTCACTTTTCCCAAGACTAATGTCATTTCTCAGAAAGAAGGGAAAGAAATGTCTAATAGCTTTGTGATTGCGCTAGAAGGCGTTTGTGTGTACGGGCAGGAGGGAGAGTAATTTTGTTTCATTTTATCGTCAAAGTTTTATTTTTATGACGAAAGAAGGAGTACCAAAAGGATACTTACTGATCCTGTAAGTTCAATTGTCGCCGCTTAATGAAATTTACCCCCTCATTTCGGTTGCTCTAAGAAATGAAAGGAAAAAAAGGGGGACGATAGACGAAGACGAGAAAGAAATTCAATCTCGCGTTGGGCGCCATTCGCCCACCAGTATCATGATGACGACGCGGGATGAAGATGGAGCATTAAGTTTCTTTTTTTGCACTTTTTTTGAACGCAGTAAAGCAATAAAGAAAAGCGAAAGCCATAGACCCATACTACTACGGCGGGCGCGGGCGGCGTGGCGTGGCGGTGAAGACATTAAAAAACATAAAATAAAAATGACTTATCTAAATCAGAATGAAGTACCTCGGTATACCAGCATACATATATCTACCACAACCTGCGGAAGAAGGATTTTATACAGTGCTGGACTTAGGAAAAAATTGATCTTAGGAAGATGGGTTTGTGGGTGGGAAGGAGGGGCTAAAACCCCCTGCCAGAAACTTCAAAATCAAAGCTCTTTTGAAAAGCAAAAAGTATTCAAATATTACTCGTCTTTCGCCGCATGTTTTGTGTCTATATTCAACTCTTTATAACCTCCTATATATTTATAGTCCTGGGCTTGAGTATATTTAAATAATTTTTAAAGTTTTGAAGGGAAGTTACGCTGAAAAAATGTTAAATTTTTTCCAACTTCATAGAATGGCTGAAGGCGGAAAATCTTTCTATTCCGACACTGATATAATCGAAACATCACTTCTTCCCTGCCGGAATGCTTCAAACTCCTTTCTATCTTCTTCCCATCACAGGACTTCTTTTTTCACGATTTAATTTTTAGTAAAAAAAAAAGAAAACAAACTCACTCAAGGAAATCCGTCGTGGAAAAATATTATAAGCGCACAAACAAACAACGTTACACGGTTGAAGCAACACTTTTATTTTGGGTGAATATAGCATCGCAGCTTTTGCCAAAGAATAACACCGCTACCATCCAAAATTTTCCGGCAAAAAAAGGGTTCGTAGATTATTTCTTGTTAAAATGTGATTTTCATTTTAGAAACATAAATTCGTTCATTTAAACCCGACATAACCATGGCAGGGGTTATATTATATGTACATAATATACAAGTATAAGTCAACGCTGAGGTTATCGAGGTGGCGGCAAAAAAAAAAGAATAACCCCACACTTAAGCCTATGGTTATAATGAAATGAGTTTTTGCCAGCAACCATCATACTGATGGTCCTATATAGTTAGTAGGTATCTACACGAAATTCAAAAATTGCGATGTTATAAATTTTAGCTTTTTTAATTAAGGACTTTTGTAGGAAAGTTTTAACAGTCTTAATTTGGTATACACGAGGGCAGTGCGATAAATGTGGTAGGCTGAATTGACACTAACACTTTAAGCAAAGTTGGTATATGGAGAAAAAACAAAACAACCGTGTGTAACAGTGTAGAAAGCATGAGGAAATTATTTATTTTACTCGTCATGTGTATTATTTCAAGCCTATTGCTAAGTATATTTAATCTATTTGTCTTTACCTATAGTGAGATATGATTTTTGTATGACATTATTATGTACTTCCATGATATGTCAGACATTTTTTTTACTTAATGAGTGATTTTTAATGAAGCTTGATGGGCGTAAATATGATGAATTGGGGAAGCAATATAGACAAACATTTTTCAGGCATCTCTGAATGAGGATCTCTTATGGTACGTACGTAATATATACAAACAGTTTCAATCTATGGCCATGCATCTAATCCATTCTACGTTACAGTTATATTATTATGTATTTCCTGTTGATGCCAATTTATGGGAATCGCTTCGCACAGGGGCATAAGTCTCCAGGCATTAATTCCTAAAGGGAATTCTGTCCCATTAGTGTTAGCCCCAAATCTATTTCGGGACTTTTATTCCACACGGGAAATAAGTCCCGAAAGTAAACGTTGGGACTAATGTAGGTAGGTAGAAATGGCGGTCACGAGCAATCTAGCTCATTGACCCAATTAGCGCTAAAGTGCGCCGTTTTGATACCATAAACTCGTTTAAACCTGCGGTTGGGGATGGTTTGGGGATTCTGAGTCTTTTAGCGATATGCCACGCTCGGCAGGTAGCTTGGCTCAGAGGCGTCAGAGGGGTGACCTCTTGCGTTGGACAACTAGGAGAAGGGTGCAGTAGCTACTGAGGTTTGTCCTAGAGCCAATGGGTTTCGTTAATGTAAGAGATCAAGTCTTTGATCTTCACATCAGAAAGTTCGTTTAGGTCTTCGAAAAAAGCTCGACCAAGTGATTGGGTTCTTGTTCTGGCCAATGCGGGGCATTTACAGAGGAAATGAACGACTGTTTCCTTCTCCTGCTGATCCCCGCAACTACGGCAGTGGTTGTTGTGGGGGATGCCTAGCTTCGCTGCATGCTCTCCAATTGGCCAGTGTCCTGAACATGTCGCAACGACCCTGGCTATGTCTCGCCTGGGTCTGCGGATTAAGTCATTTGTTCGCGATTTACTATAGGTGGGCCAAATCTTCCTAGAAATGATGCAATTTGATAAATTGCCCCACCTGCGGTTGGATTCGTTAAGAAAGATAGAGAATATATTGCCCTTCATAACTCCAAGTGGAATGTTGACTCTTTCCGCCAGTGAGTCATGAAGGGCTGAACCTTGCCTGGCCAGTTCGTCAGCCCGTTCGTTTCCCTCAATGCCACTGTGACCCGGAACCCAGACAAGTGTGACATTAAGGTTCACGTTAAGGCTGGTGAGCTCGTCACGGCATTGCTGCACTAACTTGGAGGAAGAAGCAGCCGAACTAATGGCTTTAACAGCTGCCTGACTGTCCGTCAGGATAGCAGCATTTCGGTATTGGTTACTGTCTTGTTTAAGAATCTTACATGCTTCCCTAATTGCCAGTAATTCAGCTTGAAACACACTAGCAAAGTTGGGTAGCCGGAAAGATCTAGAGATGTTTAGAGATTCGGAAAATATTCCTGAACCAACCCCACACTCCATCTTTGAACCATCAGTGAAAATAGTTGTGTCGAAGTCTTTCGTCACGACGTCGTCTTGCCAATCCTGTCTGGATGGGAAAGCTACTTTAAAATCCCCACCGATGCACAAAGTTGGGGCACAGTAGTCAGTAGTTGCCGAAAGGATGTGATTGGGAATGAGATTATGGATATTACCATGACCATACGGTTTGGTAAACCAAAGATTGGATTCTTTCAGTCTTATCGCGCTACAACAGACTAGGTATTTAATATGAAGATCAAGGGGTAAAAGGTGAAGAAAAACGCTTAAGGCATCTGTTGGACAGGATCGTAGTGCTCCTGTAGTGCCAACGCTAGCTGTTCTTTGCACCTTTTTAAGCTTGACTAAGTTATAGGCTTTACCAAGGGCGGGCCACCAAACAATAGAGCCATACGTGAGGATAGGTCGTACCACTGCTGTGTACGTCCACAGTATCATCTTCGATTGGAGACCCCACTTTTTGCCGAATGTTTTACTACAGGCATAGAAGGCTATACAGGCCTTCCTTACCCGTTCTTCAATGTTTAACTTCCAGTTTAGTTTCGGGTCGAGAACTACGCCCAGATACCTCGCACTGGGGGACAGAGAAAGAGTTTGGCCGTTGAGTCGGGGTAGAGTGAAAGGGGGTATTTTTGTTTTAGTAGTAAAAAGCATCAGTTCTGTTTTACTTTGATTAACTCCTAGACCACAACTTGTGGCCCAGTTGCTAACTTTCCCCAAAGCCATCTCTGTAATCTCACTGATCACAGGTAGGAACTTTCCTGACACCAGTAATACCAAATCATCCGCATACGCAACCGCATTCACTCCACATCTCTCCAACTTAACGAGGATTTTATTCATGACCAAAAGCCACAGTAGAGGAGACAGGACACCACCCTGGGGTGTACCCCTACTGACGTATTTGGTCGATTTTGTATTACCTAAAGTTGCTTGAATCATTCTGTTGCTGAGCATGGATATTATCCATACCCTGATGTAGTCTTCTACACCACACTCAATGAGCGCTTCTAGAATGGATTCAGTAAGAACGTTGTTGAAAGCCCCTTCTACATCTAAGAAGGTGGCGAGAGTGTATTCTTTAAAGTGGATTGTTTTTTCAATAGTACGCACTACATCATGAAGAGCAGTTTCTGTAGACTTACCCTTCAGATAAGCGTGTTGAGACTTTGCCAAAGGACATTCTTCAAGGATGTCTCTTATATGGGTGTCAAGGATGCGCTCCAATGTTTTAAGTACGAAGGAGGTAAGACTTATTGGTCGAAAATCCTTCGCGGATTCATGTCCTCGCTTGCCGATTTTCGGAATAAAAACAACTCGTACATGTCTCCATGACTCGGGAACATGATTGAAATGGAGGCACCCTTTAAAAATCATCTCCAGCCAGGGGACAACTACCTCTGCTAGTTTTTGAAGCATGATTGGCAGAATTCCATCCGGACCCGGAGATTTAAATGGTGAGAAGGTATCAATTGCCCAGGCAATACTTTCTCTTGTTATAATAGAATTGATACGCTCCAAATGAGCTGACGGGGTGTTTAGAGTACTAAGCAGTTCAGGGATGCTGTTCTCACAGCCCGGAAAATGTGTCGCCATCAGGTATTCCAAAGTTTCTGCCGGGGAAACTGTCCACGATCCATCAGGTTTTTTCAAGAAAGAAGGACTGCAATGCTCCCTCGATAAAACTTTGCTAAGCCTAGCTGAATCTTTAATATTTTCGATAGAATGACAGAATTCCCTCCAGCCTAGAAGCTTCGCTGATGCGATAGCTCGCTTGTAGACTCTAAGGCTATCTTTATAAGGCTGATAGAACTTATGTTTGTGGCAGATATTGAAAATCGTCCTAGTCAATTTTCTAAGTTCGGACAGGTCTTCATTCCACCAAGGGGGGAGAGTTTTACGGCTATATTTAACTGGGCAAGAGATCTTGAAAGCATCGTTCATAGATGCTTCAAGGATTTTCACCTTTGCCTCAAGATCCGTTACAGAATCTGGACTCAGATTCGGGATCTCACTCAGTTTGGACTTAACAATTTGACTGAACTTCTTCCAGTCAATTCTTTTGGGGTTTCTGTAGGGAGGAGGAGCTACACTCTCGAAATTAATGTTAAAACGGATCCATCTGTGATCCGAAAAGGAATTCGAAAGTGATACTCTCCAATTTTCTACCGTAAAATCAAAATGTTTACTGACGACAGTAACGTCTAGCACGTCCTCCCATCCTTCATAATTATCCGAACTCGGAAAAACAAAGGTGGGGGTACTGCCTCTGTTGCAAACCGTTAGATTGTTTTCAATAATAAAATCAAAAAATGACTCACCTCGTTCGTTGATCTCAGAACTACCCCAGAGAGTATGCCGTGCGTTCGCATCGCATCCAATCAGGAGGTTTGTCTTGTTTATGGCCGATTCCAGTGTAATGCTGCGAACTTCCTCTGGCGGTGACAGTCGGTCATGAGCCGAGTACGCAGAAGCGATAAATAAGCCCCCTGCATTTCTTCCTTCCAACCTGACAACTGTCAGATCGGGGGTACTAAAATTTGGACACAAAAAAGCTTTTAAGTGTTTTTTAGCTAAAATACAAGTTCTTGGCTTACCTTCGTCTCGGTTAACGGATTTATAGAAAAGGTCATACTGGCTATCCTGGAGGCCTCTCACTCGGATGCCATTGACCCACGGTTCTTGGATGATGCCGACGTCAACGTTTTCCTCACTCAGGAAAACCCTCAGATTATCCGAAGCACATTTGGAGTGCTTCAGATTAATCTGCACGACTGTCAGCGCGTTTTTAATTTTTTGAAGAAGGTCCTGCACAGGCAGGACCCGGCGCCTCGCCAGGGACAACGACTACGTCTTTGACTCTGTCAGTCTCGACCAAATCATCGACGTTGCCGGAGATAGTTTCCTGACTCTGCAGAACCTTAATCTTTACGGATTTTATGCCGAAGCGCAGCCTAAACTCGGCTTTCTCGAGAGCCCCTATACTATCCTCGCTAATCTTCAAAAGATAAGACGCACTGTTCTTCTGCGGTTCCTCAGTCTTAATGACTGCCCAGTCCTGCATCGGAATCAGTGGGTTTAGCCTCTGAAGACCGCGAATCAAGTCCTGTCCGCTCGGCTTGATACCCATGAGAGGCAACCAGATACGAGCCTTAGGCTGTCTAGGGACATCCCTAGCAGGGATAAGCTTGAGCCTCAAGCCATCCCAGTCATTGCTAATCTTAGCAATGCACGAGCTAAGGAAATCCCTAGAGAACCCGTCTACGCACCTGATTACCTTGTGCCCCCTGAGCATCTCGCCAGAGTCGAAACTAGGGAAGGGACCCTCGTTTGCCGATATGGTATACGAAAACACCATCTCCGAGAGCTTGGCCTCGATGGAGTTCCACACAGCCAGCAGACCTCTACTGTTTGTGGAGAGCTCATCAACAACCGATACCTGGAGGTCGTCTCTGACTACCTCACTGACAGTACGCGGTTGCGCTGCCCCCGAAGATGGCGTTTCCTTCGGTTTTTTCTGACCGTCAAGCTTGGTTTTTTTCGAAGGTCGTTTGACCTCATCTCGAGATCTACCTCGCTTAGCGGCCTTCTCCTGCGTAGCCAGCAGGTTGTTATAGTCATTAACAACCTTTTGGTACTTTAATTTATCGGAGAGGTCTCTCTCGAGGACGGTTCCAGCTTCCTCATTCCTGGCGATCTTGTCAAGAATGAAGGATGCCTTCCTGAACTGTTTCTTGAGAAGAGCACTCTCCGATATTTTTTTGGTACCTCGTGGAGCGCTGCTATGGCTGGCATTGCTACATGAGGGTTTTGGTTCTTTTTCTGACGGTCGGAGCACAGGGGTACTATGGCTGGTACTGCCTATGCTTCCTTGAGTAGTAGGATTCCCAAGAGCACCGGAGTCTCCAGTACTCGAAGGGTTTCCTACAACGGTCTCCTGGCTGGAGGCCAAAAGTTCATCCTCGTAGTCGTTGGATGGTTCAAAGTCTGTTATGTCTAGTTCGTCCATTTTGTAAAATCTTTTAAAATAAGGTCCCACGAGTAAGGCGGAAAGAGAAGGTCAACCCCGGCAGAGCCGTATACCGGGGTAAGGCAAGAAATAAGACGGACCCTGCCAAGGCGTCCGAATGAGCTCGTTCGCGACTGGTTTACCCCCCAGCCTTCCATTTCTTCGGCACGGATTTTGAAACAAAATCGCTCACACCACCACTGAAAATTAGGGACCCCGTATCTATGGTCAAATCGCATTGTTGAGGGTTAAACTATTGAGGAGTAAAGGAACTCCTCAACAATTCGACCTGACCTTAGCTGATCACCATCTTGACAACGCACAAGATAAAAACTGTAGTGATCATTACCGCCCGGCACCCACTAGGAGGGTTTGAAACGGGGATTTTCGCCGAGCTGGGACTAATGTACTTTCAAACAATTTTTTACATATTTCCCTATTTTATTGTAAAATTTGGAAATGGGAAAATTCTGGAATTTACCGAACTTTTGTCAAAAGTTTTCTTGGGAAACAGTATCTGGGGATGGTCCGCTTTGCGGGATCAAAGGATCTTCACTCCTTCTTTTGGTCCCACGTTCTGCTCACGCAACACCGTTGCTCCGCTTAGGGTGTATTCAGTCACCAAGTAGGCGCCAATGTCAACTGAACAAATGTGGGCCCGCTTAACAAATGCGTGGTGATTTAAGTCCAGAAAGAATTATAAATACAAAACATTTGGGACTTCTAAAAAAATAGGGTTTTTGTCATTTTTGACTGGAACAAAAGTCCCAAAATAGATTTGGGACTTACATATGTTCCACTAAAATGGAACAAAAGACCATTCGGGAACTATGGCTCTTAGGGATTTATGACTCTGCGCTTAAATGTCCTTGGTTGCAGCTCTCATTGTTTTTGTTTGACCTGCCTCAGCTTTGGGCGTTCTTGTGTTTTGTTCTCAAGCAGTTAAAATTTGACTTTTCTTTAGTTTCAGGAGTTCACTCCAAATTGTTGATGTTTTGGCCTCTTTCGTTTTGATTTTGTTCTTAATCATGCTTTCGGCTTTCCCGCTTAAGATTCTACCTTTTCGTTTCCCTGGAAACTTAGACGGTAATTGATACCCAACGAAGTGTGACAATATTGTTCTTGCTTAAAAGTCGTATAATCTGTCGACACACTCCCGTTCCAGTTTATAGAACAATTTATTTGTTGCTGGGACTTTAGGGGAAGAGCAGTATGGAGCACAACACATGCATGCATTGCTCACCACATTCTTCGGTGTTCTATAACACATTAAATAACTATCTCTAGCTTTTCTCACTTTACCTATGTGATATCTCATCAACATTCCTTTGCAATATCTGCTCCTTGGGAAGATCTTTTTTCGACGCATTATACTCTTTAATGGTCAAAAGTTCTTTCAATGATGGAATCAAGTTTATCCAGAGAGAAAACTTTCCATGTCCAGATCCAAATCCAGATCCAGATCTAGGTACAAGTCGACACTATAGAGTTTTGGATCAATAAGCAACCTTAGAGCACTTCTTCTTATCTAAACTTTTGGGTCCGTTGATTTCAAAACCTCATTTACCATGCGTTTGTCTCAATAATTCTCGAATTTTTGTTTGTTTTTTTTTTTGTTTTTACTACCCAAACGTCTGTTGTCTGTGCAAAACCTTTAAATACCCTCGTTTACCTAATATACCCCATCTGTGCAAAACTAATCCTAAAAATGACCAAAACAAAGCATAAAAATCATATAAAATAAACAAATAAAAAAAAAAGAACTATTTCAACTCAACTGCCATAATCGGAGTCGTTAGGCGCAATGTTGTTGGTATTATAGAAAATTTAGTTTAGTATGCGCCTACACAATCATAACAATCCACCACTGATGGTTGAAAAGGATTTCATTTAAGAGCCTGCTCCATCCCCATGGTATATTTATGTAGTAAAGCCTTCCGCTGCTGCCATGGACCAAAGTCCTTTATATGTAAGTATGTATAGTATATATAGGCTAATAATGTCTGACAGTATTAGGTATGCTTCATCCATTGCCATAATGATGTGTCATGAAACCGAAGCAATTTATGGCCCAACCAAAGGAATCATGTATCAAGATTTTCGTTTTGGGTTTTAATATAGAGGTATGTGTTTGGCTCGCCGCCGCCGTCGCTCAACATCCATCCAGTAAATGTCCTTAATGGCAATATCTTCGCGTCCATAAAGTCCATCAGCGAAGGAGAAGTACTTCCTGTTTGCCATCTTTCCCGGTATAGATAGGACCAAGAACGATGAGTACTATAGGGACTTCATAGGCACACACACACACATAGCTGTACATTTCGATGCTCATTTAGGCCGCAATTGGGCGTCCTCGTAAAATACGGCAAAATACTTATTTATGTCCTCGCACAAGGACACACACATTCGTAGGAATCAAATAAATATCTAGGACACCAAAGATGGGCGTCATCGTTGGTCATAAACACTGAATACACGATGACGACAACGATTCTGGCCAATATTCAGAATTGAATTGCAGTGTTTAAGCCAAGTCCGAGTCTTGTGGGGACCCAGTTTCATATAAAGAAAGAAGGACAAAGCCAGATTAAATGTTTAATTAATTACAAAGAGCGACGCATATAAATTGCTGGTTCATTCGTCGTTGGACTTAAATATTGTTCTGTGCGTTTGTGTGTGCGTTTGTGGATGTGGATGTGAATGAATGAGATTATTTAGCGCTTTTGTAATTAAAAGTATCCTTATTATCCTTGATATCTATCTGTTAGCAATAAAAGAAGGAAAAAAACAAAAACACCCATAGGATATAAAGACATTATTACCAGACACGAAAGCCAAGAAGTTTGTGCTAGTATAGCAGTAGCCAGTAGCCAGTAGGTATAAAGCACAGGGTTAAGAAAACGACTGGTCGTCCGTCGACAATCGTTGTTTTCAACTAGGAAAGGTTATATGAATGAAATGATTGCAGACTTGAAGCAAAGTGATGGGCAATCGCTTTGAACTTTGTGCGAAAAATGTACTGTACCTAAGGATATTGCTTGAATAAAAAGTTTTTTAGAGGAAACGATAAGAACTGTAGTTGGACAGTCAACAAATTGCTGCTGAGATTTTTCTATTATTTCTATTCTTGATTCTTTAAAAGTTTTATATCTGGGGATAATACACTCGTATATATTTATATGTAATGTGCGTTGATGGAATTAAAATGTTTAAGTATTTTATAAACGACTTTGGGAAGAAAGTATGCAACAAAAATATTTTGTCATTTAATTTAGAAAAATATTTTATTGTTGGAATCTCATTCAAATGGAGATAAATTTGATTTTCATTTGATCATCAAATTTTAAGAATTTGACAAATTTTAGAATATATTTTTCATATGGATATTTTTCATGTGAAATTTGGCTTAATATCACATCTATGCATTTCCTAAAAACAGAAAAAGTTGCTTTTTTTAGGGGCATCTTAATAATTTTTATTAATTTAATTTTGGTGGTTATAATCACTCCGATTACAAAATCCAATGAATCAGCTGCGAAAGGAGCCAAGACTCAATTTTGACATTTTTTCTATAAGCGAAATGTCAAATTTGATTCTGATGCCATCAGCAACTCA
Organism: Epistrophe grossulariae; assembly: GCA_929447395.1. Classification (NCBI taxonomy): domain Eukaryota; kingdom Metazoa; phylum Arthropoda; class Insecta; order Diptera; family Syrphidae; genus Epistrophe; species Epistrophe grossulariae. Next base: position 40,879,530 of record OV839566.1, read on the forward strand.
TTCACCGGGTTGTGTAATAGCAGAGATTTACACTGACAATTGGTGAATCGGTTTGAAATTTAAATGTACAGTGGGAATACTGGCCGTTTTAAAAAAAAAAGATGTTAACGCCAAAAATACGTTATTGCAAGATGTTCTTAAACGTAAACTGCAAAAGTCAACTGTATTCCAAAAACGCAACATAAAATTTGTATACAAAAGCATTATTTTCAATAATACAGTTTGCTTAAGTCACAAGCTCGATAGACGATAACACCATTATTTGCGTCGCAACTCTGGAGTAAAAAAACCAAATTGAAAACAGTAATATATTGAGCGTCATAAACGTCAAAATTGCGTTAGCAAGAAAATTGACTGTAACTTGTCAAGTAGATTCTGTCGCACCAGCACGATATATTTGACTATAGCAATATCTGTATCAATAAATGACGATCATCTTACGATAAAATTGGCGTTTATTTGACGTTTTCAAAAACGGCTGATTTCTGTCCTCGCACGCACACTGCTGCTGAAAGTTGGAATTATTTTAGCTTTCGACTTAAGCTTTATGGCCACTACAGTCTACGACATCAATTAACAAGCACTTCCAGTTCCTAGATAGCTGTCTCCAATTTCCAACACCAAATTGGTTGAGTTGGTTTTTTCATTTTTTGTTCAGTTGTACGTATCTGTCAAAATTTAGGAATATGGTGGGGAAATGGTGGATCTAGTGCCCATTTACTTGTCTAATTTCAATATCGTGTTGTTGTTTCTAATGATGCGTGTTGAGTTCCCGTGCGGGCACTTGAACAGCCATTTTTAAAATTTTGACACATTCAACTTTGACAACCTGCGCAATATATTACCTTAGATTTTTGTACCTACTGTGATCTAAAATAGGTTCTTCGACTGCTTCAGGGTTAGACTGGACTGTTGTATCGCTGTTTATATGTTATGATCTACGTGTCCAAACCATTTCAGAGCCTCTCCTTTTTCCTGTGAATAGAACACACATTTTGTCGAGGTAGGTACTTATACTATAAACATTCGCGCAAGATTTAAATGCCATTTTTGCGGTAAAGTGTTGCCAACAAAAAGAAGAAGACAACTTGCCAGCTGACAATTGAGAGTAATGGAGCACTACACAAAACAACGCGATGAGGCTTATTTTCATCTTGATGGGCTTCGTTAGTCTTTAAAACTGCCGCATTTGGAGTTCAGAAAATAAACAAGTGATTATTTGGGAAACAAATGCATCCGCAACTTTTTTCTGTTTGGTGCGGATTGACATCATTAAGCCTTTTTTCAGGGGAACACGTCGAAAATATCGGTTTTTAAATCTCGAAACACAACTGCCAACATTCAGATAAAAATGTTTTTTTTAACATTTTCCTAATGTGAACATTAAAAAGGTCAACAAAACACAACTTTTGCATACCTATTAGTAGGACTATCATTTGAAATTACCACTGTTAAATTTGCAGAGAAATCAAATTCTTTTCATCATTCTTATATAGGTATGCATATTATACAAAATAAACTATTAATTTAATATACCTATATTTTTAGTTTAGCAATTTTAAAATAATAAAACAAAAAACTCCCAATACCAGATTTACCAATTTCGAATTTAATATTAGTGATTCCATCACCAAATGCTGTTGACACCTTCTGGTGCTCAACGTCATCACCATTTGGGCCTTAAACGCTTTCCAAATAATTCCCATAGTCGTGGTATGGTATTATAAGTATACCCAGAGTCAATTTTCGGAGGAGTTTGTCTGTTTGGCTGCCTCTTGAAATCCTATTTCGATATCCAGTATTATTTGATTTGTTTTATTTTTTTTTAGAGAATTTTGTGTCAGTCAGGCGACTTGGTATACATAGTGATGGCCGTACTATCATCATCAGTAGGTATCATCATTATTTTCCTCGTTCTCGAAATCCATATATATATAGATGACAAAAAATCGTCACTTCCTTCATTTTGTTTTGGCCATGATCTGGTCATATATGACGATGGCTATGGTTGAGGTGGTATATAGTGGCGTCAACGCTCAACATAGCATTGACTTCTCCTACGCCTGCCAGCTATTGGATTTTGATGATGATAGAATGGCAGCAATTCGAAGAACTGCTGTTACTTCTTGCCTCTAACTCCTCAGAATGATTAATTACTTTACCACAAAATATAGAAAGAATCCATGCACACACAATATTTTGTATAAATAAAAAAGCAATAAGGACACCAACAAAGGAGATTGAAATTGTCGCATTTGCCAGTTGGGAAATAAGGCAATGGTCTATATTTATTTATTTTTTTTTTACTTTTGTTTTGGAAAAATCATGAAAACTACTTGTCTGAGGTATTATAGTACGCCTTAGATGCTTAAATAGCGGAAATATTCCTTTGTAAATGCCAAACAAACACACATAAGCAAAATTACTATTTAAAGGGTCTTTCAATATAGGGCGTTTTTCTTTTTAAGTTCAGAGTAGAGCTCTGAACAGAGTCTGAGCACTCCGAACATACTCTGAGCGATCTCCGAATTGAGCGTGCTCTGCTCTGAGAGTTCAGATTTATTTAAAGAAACACGTTGTCACAGTTGTCATTTTCTTTGTATTCAGCAGCAGCTATTCAACTCCGTCTGCTCTATCAATTTATTCTGAGCTCATAGATGCGCTCTGAACATGCTAAGAGCGAAAAAAGAAATACCAAATAGGAACTCTGAATGGTGTGAGCTAAAAAAGAAACACTATTTTTTTTTTGACAGTTCAAGCTCTGCTCTGAATTAAAAAAATAAAAACACCCATAGGGACTTCTGAACTTTGACAGTTGATAGCGGCCATATTCTTGAAGCTCCATCTGTAAAATTGGCTATCATTATGTCTGTATGGCAGCTGATGAACCTCTGATTGTAGTTTGCAGCTTGGTCTAAGCTCACTACAACAAAGAATTTGAAGTGTTAAAAAAAAACTCGAAACGTTCTACGACGTCGTACCACGTAGCACAATTTGCTGTCAAATCCCATAGAAAAAAAAATGACAAGTAGCAACTTGTAGCAAGAATTTGCAGTAACCAAACCGACATATTTATTCACTATGTTTTGCCACATCAACATGGACGGATATAGCGTTCAACAACACGTGCAAATGATAAAAATGTTTTTATCAAAAATGGGTGTTCTGATCGGGCAACGTTTCGCGCGCTTCGCCCATTTTACGAATGGCATAATTGTCCTACCGAGAGGACTATTCGCAGTGTGGTGGATAAATTTGAGTCAACTGGTTCAGTAAACGATCAACCAACTTCCGTTTGTCTACGAAACTCAAGATCTGCCTAAAACATCGCCGCTGTCCGTGAAAGAGAGTGTGCAGGAGAATCCGAGGCAGTTCTGAAGTCGCAGGTCCATGCGAATAAGCCACAAACCACAGCGGGATTCAAAGCCAACATAACCCATGCGATCGGTCAAATTCAAGCAGATTTATGCGCCTGAGTCATGGAAAATTGGACATTTCGGATGCACGCCACCTATAGAAGCCGTGGCGGACATTTCAACGATGTTATATTCCATACATATAATCGCATCAATAGTTCTTTCAAACGAATATCTTTCGATGATATCTTACACACACTTTGTTTTATTTGAATTTAAAGATTGGAAGAGTTTAATGAAAGACCCTGTATTATAAAGCAATTCTCAATTTTCTACTCACCCACTTTCTTTTTCAAGCGACTTTCCCATTTACGAAAAATGGTTTTTATTTTACTTATAAGTAGGTACCTATATCTTCACAAAACACCAGTAATAAAAGTACATATAAATAACAAAAAAAAAAAGAATTAGGGGAATAAATTAAGAAACCAGCGCCGGATTATGAATTAACAACAAAAACAAAACTCTATTGGATCAGACGTTTGCTATTATATAATGGCCCGGTCCTCTTTTTTTAACCCAATAAAAAATATTTTAGATTCCATTTGAAATTAAATGTTCTTTTTTCACGAATGTGTTTGTATATTGATAAATCAAAACACTTGTAACGGGTGATTTTTTAGCTGGTTTGGTTTTGGCAACACTGGTTTTGACAGCTGACGTGTGTTTAGTACCTTGTGTCACTGTTAAACAGCTTCAGTTTGGTTTGCAATTTAACCATGCAATTTAACCACAACGCCGAATTTTTGGTGAATGGGCTCTTGGAAAGCTGGCCGAGGATCCGCTTTTTTATCGAAAAATCGTGTTCAGCGATGAGGCTCATTTTTGGTTGAATGGGTACGTAAATAAGCACAATTGCCGCATTTGGAGTGAAGATCAGCCAGAAGCATTGCAACAGCTACCAATGCATCCCGAAAAAGCCACTGTTTGGTGCGGTTTATGGGCCGGCGGCATTATTGGGCCATATTTCTTCAAAGATGATGCGAATCGCAGCGTTACTGTCAATGGTGAACGCTACCGAGCGATGATAACAAACTTTTTTTTGCCCGAAATGGAAGTTCTTGACTTGCATGATATGTGGTTTCAACAAGACGGTGCCACATGCCACACAGCACGCGAAACAATGGCGCAATTGCGAGGCGAGTTTGGTGAACAGTTAATTTCACGTTTCGGGCCGGTCAATTGGCCGCCTAGATCGTGCGATTTGACACCATTAGACTATTTTTTGTGTGGGTATGTCAAGGCTAATGTCTATAGGGACAAGCCCGCTTCGATTGACGCACAACATCCATGCATTCATTCGTGAGATACCGGCCGATATGTGTGAAAGAGTATGCCAAAATTGGACTCAGCGGATGGGCTACCTGAGACGCAGCCGCGGTCAACATTTGCATGAAATTATCTTTAAACATTAAATTGCAAGGTTCAAACTATCTAATTTTTTGTGTTTTTTTTTTTTTTAAAAAGTTCTAAACCTCTTAAAAAATCACCCGTTATAAGTAATTTTTATTTAAATAAAAAAAAAAAAACCTCCAATGAGCTTATAGTCTGGCCCTGATTGGTTATGTCATAATATTGAAAAATATATTCTTGCAGATTTTTTTTGATGTACAACACATATGCGGAGAAATGTGTTTTACCAAAATAAAAAAAAAATATTATTAATAGGAAACTTGAAATTGTCCTTTTGTGATGGCAATATAAGTGTGGGAGGACATTTTTCATCTTTATCTGATGTGGTGGTAAAAAACAAACTGTTATTTTTTTGGGTTAAATTGTCCCGTTTTATATTAGAAACAAGACCTGACATACAAGACATACATACATACATACAAAAATAATACATACATACAAAATAAATTTTCAAAAAAAAAAATATATAAATTTATGATCCTTCTATATTTAGGAGTTATGATCCTAAAAACCGTATGTGGTCTAATAGGGTCATGGTATAGGCATTTGTTCTACATTTTATTAAGCGATATACATAAGAGCTATTAAGGTTTAATATTCATACATTATATGAATTTTGTTATTAGGCCTTTTAGGCTATAAAGGATCCTCTATAATATTTGCCATAAATTGCCAATAAATTGAATACAATGGGATTCATGGTAAACTTTTTGCTTTTAGATTTCAAGGACTTTTTTTTCTGAAGTTTTACAGCAGGTAAGGTTATAAATTTATTAGATTTACTTACTTTTTGCTATTGATATCACAAAAAAATGCTTCTCAAGGATAAACAGTAGAACTTCGATAACTCGAACCATCACTTGCCAAAAAAATAATTCGAGTTATCAAGACTTCGAGTTATCAAGTTAAACACAAAATTAATATAAAGTACGTCATATTTTTTTGCGAATAAAAAAAGTACAGTTGTTGTAATTATTTAAAATATTCTGTTATACCTGACTGAAGGTGGATGACATTTTACGTTTTGTATGATGGATCAAGTGGTTGCAATTTTGCTGTCATATTCGGTGGAAAAAATGCAAGTTTAATAAATTTTAATTTTTGTTGGATATCGATGTGATCGATATCATCCATATATCGCACCCTTAAAATGAAAGTGTGACGGTGCGGATGAGCCGGGCAGTTATCAATAAAAAGAATAATTTTCCTATCCATTTTTTCGGAAAAAAAATTCGACTTATCGAAGGTGACGCCAAATAATATCTTCGAGTTATCGAGACATTCGAGTTATAGAAGTTCGAGTTATCAAACAAAAATTACATGTAAACTTCAGGCGCTATTGCCAACCAATTTCATTCGAGTTATCAAATATTCGAGTTATCGAAGTTCGACTGTATGTACCTACACTTTTTAAAATAGACGAAAGGTATTGTGAGAATATCGTGGGAAAAATTTAAATTGAAAGTTAAACTAGCCACTCTTAACTTTCATGATATATGTCGCATGATATATTTCTATCATAATGCAGTTCTCGCATGTGTTATTTCTCCCATGATTTATTTCTACAATAATTATATCATTGTAGAAATAAATCGTGAAACATTTTTTCATATGATATAGGTATATCTCGAATGATATTTTTGTGGTGTGACATTTTTCTCTTTAAATGACACTTTTCTCTGATATAATTCTAGTTTGATATAATATGTATGTTTATCTCTCGCATGATATATATCTCGAATTATGTATTTCTCGCATGATATAATTCTCACATATATATATATTTCTCACGTGATGATATATTTCTGGGATGATATTTTTTTTTAATGAAATTTTTCTCGCATAATTAAATTCTCGCATGATATATTTCTACGCCAATGTTTCATCCCAAAAAAATAATACACACAAAATTTGAATTGTCGAAATACATGCGAAATCATGCGAAAATTTGATGACATATTTCACGAAAGTAACTGATGAGGAGAAGATTTGGTAGATATTGTAATTCATCATTAAACTCTGACAGTCGTATTTATAAAATTATTGTCTGCTTAGACACTGTCTAACTATTTTCAAATTGGTGGAAATATGCTTTATTTAATAAAAATAAATATCACATTATCCACGGTTAGGATAATCTACTCTTGTGTCTTATTGAGGCAGCTATAAAACAACAATAAACAAGGTTTTTAAACACATTTTCCAAAGTTGGACAGTTGTCCAAAGTTAGACAACTTTTATAAATAAGACCATGAATTTTTACTTGTAGTGTCTCCAAGATCTGAGCACCCCATATGTGGGATATTCGCAAACAGAAAATATACATTATATAGCATCTGAAAGGTCGTCTTATCCTAATTCTTTTTGTAAACTAGTTTTTTTTTATGAATTTTGAAAGTGTTTTTTTTTCAAGGTAGGCAAAAACAATGGATTCTTTGTGAATCTTTTTCAGAAATTTTGCCGAATATTGGCATAGTTGGTTATATAGATATCTTAACTGCATGACTATCAATTATTATCAGCAGACTATCAAATAAAAAACCATTCAATTTTTTGTGATTTATTCAAAATGTAATGGTTACAATAAAATGAGAATTAATTGAACTTTCAAATAGTACATAAATTTTTTTTTGAATATCCCACAAATGCAAGTGGAAAAGACTTTAAAAATTAATAACAAAATTAACCTTTTATGATGATTAGGTTACTTTTCAGATGGGATATTTTTTCGAATATCCCACAACTGAGGTACTAATATTCTCTATACGGTATTAAAAAAGAAATTTTAAAAATTCATCAAAAAAAAATCTATAGGTGATCAATTATTGGAACTATTTGACCACTAAAGAGAATCACTTGAACTTTCAGATAACATATTATTTTTTTTCGAATGTCCCTATATTCAGTTGGTGACAATCTTGAAACAACAATAAGCTCGAACAATCTTAAAAAAAATGTATCACCTTTTATTTATGATGAAATACAATATCTGCCAAATGTTCCCCCTTGGCTCTCTTATACCCTATGTAGACCTACGTTTTCTATTCAAATTGTCATCCATTGTAGGTATCAATTCAAACTCTCTCCCTTCATGTTTAATGTTTAATAACTTCTTTATGTAGGTATCGATTATATCCCTGATTTTGTTGTTTGTATAAAATAAAGTTATTTAAGCTTGTCTAATATTGAAGAATTCGACTCCCTTTTTTTCTAACTGTATAATGTATTTAAGGTATGTATAATTTTCACTTCCAAAACTCCCATAACCCTCAAACAGATTAAACTAAATTATACCATTTTATTTCACCGCAAATCTTGAAAGTACAATAATATAGATATGTATACAACCTACTCAATGTCGATGATAAACTTACCGTTATATATGTACCTATACCTATCCATAGGAATCACTTTTAATACCCCCAATTTTACTATCTCATCATTGGTAAATAGGTATATATCTCTATGAATTCTCCTCCATACCTACCCCCACACCTACCAAGACTCTTGAGGCCACAATTATTTTGTCTTAATTCTTCCTAATGAAGCGTACAAAATAAAACTTACCATCACCACTTCCGATTCATTATCTTCTCTTCTTCTGGCCCATCATCATTGCAAGCCAATTATATACCAATAAAAAGAAATATTCCCTACAAAAAACCCCTATAGCCTATTACCTATAGGTATAGGAAAATGAGATGCCGAAAATATATTTAGCGCCAATGTAGTAGAGTAGGTATATATGGGTAGGTTTATATAGTTGGAAGACTTCATGCTCATAGTCTTGCCATCAGAAATAAACTAAACGAACGAATTAATCTTAGATCCACTTAGCCAGGCTTTAAGTACCAAATTAATTTCTTCCGAGTATAAGAATATACTTAACTGCTTCCCCATTCATATAACTGTTCAGCAGCAGCCCGCACTCTTTTAACTCCTAACTGCTAAAGTTGGCGTTGTTTACTTCACTCTCTTCTTCTCTCTCCCAATGTCTCTATATATATTTTTGATGATAACTTCATCTAGATATTTTAATTGTCTACTGAAAGCGAAACCCTCTGCCTTCTTATATCGCGGTGAGGTGAAAAAATGTAGGAAATTCAAACTTTCCACTTCGCAAAAATACATTCATGCCCCAGCATAGAACAGATCCATCTACCATGGATTGGGGCACTTGAGTTCAGTCAGAAAGTGGGTCTAGGACAAAAAAAAAAAAAAAAACAGCCAGAAGTGTACCAGGCTATCATCACTCTACTGTGAGCCGAGCCACTATAAAGGTAGCTACTGCGAGAAAGTTACTATGGAAATAATAATCCGCTTCGCATCAAGTGGAAGGATGTGCCATAGTCCTTTTTTTTTTTTAAATTTTTTATTGTAGACTTCCACTACGAAATACAGTGTTCTGTTCCGTTCAGTAGGGTTTTCGTGTTATCATCATCGGACAAAGTTTTGTTTGTTTATGTATTTATATATATATAGTTGTAGAGGTCCTATTGCAAAGTCTGGCAAGGCTCAAACTCATACTTAACACAGTAGGTACATACATACATACATACAGAGGTATAGATAAAATGGAAAACAGGTGTGAGTATATATATAATTTTCAGGACGATATGATGATGATGATGATATTGTTGGTAGCCATCAAGTGGATTACCGGATGCAAAGATGAAAACTCGCTAATTAGATTTGTTAGGTGTATCATCATAAATTTGTGAAAAACTAATTTCGCTAATAAGTGTCATGGAGGAAGTTTCCAAATGACAAAAAATAAAGTTCTGATCCCATCAAAACTTAACCTTAGATATGATATATAGGGTGTTTTTTTTTAGACGTGTGGTTTTCAATCTGGCAATACTTTTTTTGGAGTTGGTCTTTTTGACAGCTGTCACTTGATTTATGCTCAATTTGGTTTGCCATTTCATAATGAATAGACTAACTCCTAAACAACGTTTGCAAATTGTGCAAATTTATTACCAAAATAATGGTTCGGTTCGCGCGACGCATCGCGCGCTGCGTCCAATATTCGGTCGACATATTCGCCCAGCAGAGTAATTCGAGCAACCGGATGGATCGGTTTCGAACCACGTTTAGGGCCAGTTTCACAGTGCACATTTAACAAAATAAGTGGCACTTAATTTTCCCATTTTGGCACTTAAGCCGCAGTTTTACTACCTGAGTAAGTGGAACTTAAGTGGCCATACATCGGAGACTTAAGTGTCACTTATTCCGATAAGTTTACACTGTGAAATTGGGAATTAGTTTTCCATATTCAGCACTTAAGTGACACTTACTTAACTGTGAAACTGGCCCTTACTCTAGTGGATAATGCGCATCATCAGAGACGCCGTGCAGTGCGCACCGAAGACGCTATTGCTGCTGTGGAGCAGAGTATCGAAGAAGACCCGAATGAGTCCATCCGCCATCGCGCGCAACTCTCGGATGGAATTTATTCGACGCAGCCGCGGCGCGGCGGGCGGCCACTCATTTTTAAAACATAAACCCTTATCATGTTGATTGGAAAATATGTTTTCCTTCGGCTGTTTTGGTCACAATAATTTTAGCAATGAAACAAGATTTGTTACATTTACTTTTCCCGACGTTTCGACAGGGGTTGCTGTCTTCTTCAGGGTGAACTTTATTACATATAAAATAAAAATATAGTTAATCACAATGTTATGCAACAACAATATACAGTGAAAAGTAAAACTTACACTTTAAGAGTTATAAACGTAGTTTAAATTTTACATAGTAAACTTAAATAATTTATAAAATACAATTTATGAAAACAAAACAATGAGACTTCCGATGAAGAAGTTGAGTCAATAACTGAAGAGAGAGAGGTAGATTACGCATTATTTAATTTGAAACGAGGGAGCAGTATACCGCAGAAATATTCTGTGTGTCCTGTTTTCGATTCATGTTGTTCTTGTTATTTAGAATATGAAGTGTCTCTAAAGTGTACCGCTTGGAAGTGTGGGTTTCTCTTTGGAGAACTTGGACACCGTCAAAGTCGGGAGAGTGGCCACTTTCAATTACATGGCTGGCGAGTGCAGTTTTGGCTGGATTATTGGTGTTTATGTCGGACCTATGATTTGACATTCTTTGACGAAGAAATTGTTTTGTCGTCCCAATGTAACACAAGGGGCAAGGTTCACCAGTTTTGCCTTTACAATTGATCTTATAAATTACATCCGTACATTTGTCCTTACCAGGTTTTGCCTTCAATTTGGTGAAAAGATGTCCAAGTGTTTGGTTGGACTTAAAAGCTAAACGAACATTTTTAAGATTTTTGTTGACCATCTCTTTGAAGTTCTCGGTTAAACTTTGTACATAAACAACACTTTTGAAGAAACCATCCGTAGGGAATTCGCATTGTTGGCGGGGGGTTTTGTAGTTGTATTTTGAAAACAAACTCCGAATAGCTCCAGCAGGATACCCGTTATCATTCAAAATGTTGAAAACTCTTTTTTGATTAGCGGAGTGGAATTTTACATCACTCAACGTAAACACTTTGTTAATTAAGTTGGAAGCCGTGTTCATAATAATATGTTTGGCCTGACTGGAACGAAAGTTGATGAGTCTTCCTGACGCTGTATTTTTTTGATACCAGTCAAAGGAGAGATGATTTTCTTCTCTATAGACTTTTACATCTAGGAACGCTAGTGTGTTATTCTGTTCCCTTTCGACGGTAAACTGTATTTTTGGGTTGAATCTGTTTAGGGTCAACAAAACATCATCAATTTTACTCCTATCCATCACCGCAAATAAGTCATCCACATATTTTACTATGAAGTTTGGTTTTTCTTTTGAGCCAATAAAACACTCATCAAGCAAATAATCCATCACAAGGTCAGCAATAGTCGGTGAAAGGGGGTTGCCCATAGGCATTCCAAATATTTGCTTAAAAATATCCTCTTTAAATTGTAGAAAATTGTTTTCTTTTATGCAAAAATCGAGAATTTCGAGAAATTTGCCCTGGTTGATTTTAGTGTTTTGACTAATAATTTCCCATTTCTTTTTAACTATGTTGACAGCTAATTGAACTGGGATGTTAGTAAAAAGTGATACAACATCAAAAGAAACCAAAACATCATTCTCTCGTATTTCCACTCCCTCGTTTCAAATTAAATAATGCGTAATCTACCTCTCTCTCTTCAGTTATTGACTCAACTTCTTCATCGGAAGTCTCATTGTTTTGTTTTCATAAATTGTATTTTATAAATTATTTAAGTTTACTATGTAAAATTTAAACTACGTTTATAACTCTTAAAGTGTAAGTTTTACTTTTCACTGTATATTGTTGTTGCATAACATTGTGATTAACTATATTTTTATTTTATATGTAATAAAGTTCACCCTGAAGAAGACAGCAACCCCTGTCGAAACGTCGGGAAAAGTAAATGTAACAAATCTTGTTTCATTGCTAAAATTATTGTGACCAAAACAGCCGAAGGAAAACATATTTTCCAATCAACATAATACAAATCAAATTGGTCAATAAATCTACATCTTAATAAACCCTTATCATTATAATAAAGCAAAATTCTTGGCCATAACATTAAATTATATGCGTTTTATTTATTTATATGCGAAAACCACACGTTTAAAAAAAAAAACCCTTTATATGTGGGTACATATATATCGTATTATTTAGTTATTAACTAGGTACATATACCTACTGCACAGCTGATGAACAAATTCTCATGTTTGAGTATAAAGAATATAGCACCTTTCTCAAAGTTTCATCAAGAGCACATAATTATTGTGCGCTTAAAATATTAATTTTATCGAAAATATAAAATAATTTTAAACTCAAAGTTTAAATGAGCTGCAATTTATATACAATTAACGAGTATCTAACGCAATATTGGGAGAGTATTTCATTATGAGTGATAGTAAAATTATTGAGCTTATTATTGATAACGAGTTCCTAAGTTCAATTCAAGAAGTAATTTTTTCGTTTTCGCTTCGTTTTGGACTTATTACGGTTTTTATGTTTTGTATTCTTGTTCCCTTTGACTGGCTCTAACTATCCCAAACTACAACCGATTTTTGAAAATTTTTGTTGTTCAAACAAAGAATAGTTAGAAATTTGTATCTACTATACAACTTTTTTCTGTGTGGATAACGGTTTTGCCGCCAAATTTATTATTAAACACATTTTTCAAGCATTTTTAGTTTGTTTTTTTGACTTCGATATGATTTTTTTTAACAAAAACACGTTATTAAGTATAATTTATTTATTTTTATTATGTTCTTAAAAATGCTTAACATTTTTAACCTAAAAATAAATTTAAAATTATTAAAACTAGTGAAATTAGAAATTTATTTTTTAAATGTGCTAGCATCATTTTTACATGTGATATATTATATAGTATACAACATTCATATATGGCAAGTTACGCACTCATGAAAAAAAATCTAACTCGAGATTTTGATTAAAATTGACATTACGATAATAGCGTCCGTCTGTCTCAGTCTGTCCTGCACTTTCGGGTGAATGGATTTTCCTTAAACTTGGTACATACCTAGCCTTTTTTGGGCATTCCCTCACCAAAAATAACAGTAGTTACCATACAAATTCTTTAGCAAAAAATGAAAATTCAGAATTTTTTTAAAGACTACCATTTTATAATCAAAAATCTAAAAAAATGGTTATAAATGGTACCTCCTCAGAGGGGTTCAAACAAAATTCTGGCTGTGGTAACACTACATGTGAATACTAAAAAAAACTAAAGCTAAAACTTGGATTTTTAAGTAAAAGCTTGTTTTTTGATGAATAAAAATAAGCTTAAGAGGTAGCTAGTTAAAGATGTTTTCTAGTTATATAGCTATTTTAAAATAACCAACGATATAGATTCATTAAAGTTTAGCTTGTTTTTCCATAGCCTAAACTTCAATTTGTGTGAGTAAAAATAACTAAAACTAGAATATTATAGTAGAAGCTACACAAATATCAAGATTACTATCACCCTGTATGGAAAGCTATGAGAAGGTCTAATTTTTAGTATTCTCTTTAGTTATGGTCTGAATATTATGTTCAAGTAATAGTTAATTAAATGTTAAGGAATAACCCAAAATGAAGACAAATTTCTTTAAAAAAAGTTATTTTAATTAGTTAGTTATTTATTATGTATGTATGTATTGTATTGTTTTGATTCCCCTAAGGGTTACAAGTCTCCCACAACACTCCCCTCTCCGCCCATCCCTCTCGCCTTACTCCTTCTCGCAACATCTAGTGCCTTCATCTACTTTTCCCCCTCCCTCCTTCGTCCATTATATCCTTTATCCCCGTCTGACCTGCATCTTTCTATCATATGTTCCCACGTCTCTTACTCATCTTCACACACTCTATGCACATTCTCTCTTCTTCTTGTTTCCAATACCATCTTTATCTCACCTCATTCCATAGCCTGACTGTCGCGGTTCTCTTTGTTCTATCTTCCTTACATCCCAAATATTTCAAATATTGCGGGATCCTCTCGGTCATTACTTCTTTAAACCACTTGTTATATCTGGATTCTGGATTCCTTTATTAGTTCCCGTTTTCTTCTTCTTCTCCTGCTCTCTTCTGTCTCCCTATTCTACTTTATCGTATCCTGTCGTACCGTACTGTCCTCTCTTCCTTCAATTTTGCCTCGTTCCCTTTCTCCCTTGTTCCCATCGTGATCCTCTCGCTTCCATCCCTCTCTCCCTCTCCCTCTCCCTCTCTCTCTCTCTCTCTCTCTTATTTCCTCTAAACATTCCCTCGCTATCTCTATTACATGTTATTTATTACATGTAATATACGTAATACGTATAACTACGAAGATTAATTAAAATCATTAGGGCCCTTTTGTGAAACTTTCTAAAATATCAAAACTGTTATATTTGAGCTACCAGGCCTAGTTGATTGAACTATAGTAAAAAAATATAAAGTTAAACTTCTGAATCACTGCTAAAAACAGGTAGGTACTATTTATTTATTTAGATTTTGGTGAGCATCAACATCAACACTTCTAAAACAGTAAAACAAAAAATTAAATCGGACGGTAGCTATTTGCTTGCAGAAATGTGGCAGTATTTCCGAACATTTACTTTTACGAACTCGACCTCTATCTATGTCTCTTCGGCTACAGCCTTAGTGGGTAGGTCGATTTTTATTGAACTTAGTTTTTGTTGGACATTCCCCCAACACGATTTTTGTTCATATTTTATGTGAATCAAAAATAACGGCATATATTGTATTTCGTATAATATTATTGAAACGGCTGCACAGATTTAAAAAAAATTATTTAATTAACATAGGCGTAGGTTACGTTTTAGTACAAAAGTGAGCCTTTATTTTCGATTTTCTCGAAAACGATTCAACTGATTTTGATCAGATTTTTAATTAGGGAAAATGTTTTCACAAATTTTCACAAAATTTCAGAATTTGCTGTCAAAACCAATAGAAAAAAAATGATAACAAAAAGTTATCAAACAGGCATAAGGGCATTGTGTAGAATATGTCAAAAACACCTGTTCTCCGAAAAAAAAAATTTAAATTTAAGAAAGTTTGTTTGAAAAATTTCAAGTATTATTACATTTAGAAACAAAATGTATACAAGGGAAATTGAAGATTTGGTGATTTGTGCAGCAGCACAAGTTGTGGCAATAGAAGCGATGGACCAGACACCATATATAGAAGGGCGTTCCTTTACAAGAGTAGCCAGTTTTTTTTTTGTCTTCCATGCTGAACGTAATTTTATTTTTACCACGCATTCTTTTTTTCGGTTGTGGTAATTCTTGTAAATCGGAATCCATTTTGCATGAAGGCAGCAACAATCTAGCTGTAAAAACAAAGCAAAGTTCACACAAAATTAAAAAATACCAGAACCAGTCAAAATTTAGCTCGAGAATAATGTCCCAGACAATTATTTCGTGCGCTTAATTTTGACAGATTAGTGATGTACAGTAAGAAACAAACATTTGATTTTTTAGCTGGAGCTGCGTACCTCTCAGCTAAAATGCTTTGCTTAATTTTAGCTTGGCTAAATTTTGGAGAGAATTTCGTATGGAAACTAAAATTTAGAGCGATCTGCGTACTAGGCTTTATGTACTAAAATTAAAAAAAAAAATTTAGTTTCTGAGATTAAATTTTTTTTTCGAAAACGACTGGGTCGATTTTTATAAACAAAGCCGTTTTTTAACATTAATTATCTTCCTGATTTTAAATAAAAATTAATCTTATAGCTAAAAATTTATGATACCTTCATTAGAACTATTCAAAAACCATAAAAGAAAATCTTATTTTTCTCGAAAACTACTGCTTAGTTTTTGATTAAATATTGGGTCTATGAAATACCTTAAACGAAATAAGTCCCACTTTTAAAAACGAAATAAGTCCCACCAAAAATTGCTTAAAAAAATGAAATAACTCCCACGAAATAAGTCCCACTTTTGAAAACGAAATAAGTCCCACCAAAATGAAATGATTTAAAAATTTACTTGAAATGAAATAACTCCCACTCAAAATGAAATAACTCCCCCTTGAATAATATATTTCTTAAATGAATTAAGTCCCACTTTGTCCCTTTTACGAAATGTCTAATATATAACTTTTTGCATAAGAAAAAAATTTAGGGGTATGAAATAACTCCCACTTTACAAAACAAATTTATTCCCACTCAAAACGAAATAAGTCCCACTTAAAATAAAAACGCGTAACGAAATAAGTCCCACCAATTGACGAAATAAGTCACACTTTTAAAAACGAAATAACTCCCACTTTCAAAATAGCAATTTTTGGTGGGACTTATTTCGTTTTTAAAAGAGGGACTTATTTCGTGGGAGTTATTTCATAGACCCTAAATATTACCTACTAGACCTTAGTTTTAAATTTAAAGCTTCAACAGAATTAAGTGAATACCTTTATTCTTCTAAGAGTATATATATATCTACACTGTGCTACCCTGTAGGTATAGTTATTAACTTACCTACATATTTTGTATTTCGCAACATTCTCTAAAATAGATTTTAAAGATAAACCCCAGTTGGAATGGAAGGAAGTCTATTTTATTGTGCCTTATTTTTATTTTTTCCTCGACTGTCACCTTTATTCCTATTAAAATTCTAGACTTAAGGGTAAATACAAACGGAAAAAGGTATAGTTTCAAATTTATTCTTCTTCATCTTCTCCGGGTGTGCTCAGTTTTTGTTTGTATTGCTTGCTTAACCAAACCTCCCACACTGAATGCAAACACTTTCAACACGATGATGTACTTCAACCAGACAAAAGCCCTTTTTTGTCATATTTCGTGCCGCCATCAGACCAACCAGTTATTTATTTATTTTTATTTTTTTTTATTTAAAAAAGTGTTTTGTTTGATCGGACTTTGATCTAAAGATTTACCTTAGTGAACGTGAGAAACTCTGGGAGAGGGAGTGGAGGAAGAGAAAAAGAACTTAAGTTCTACCGCGCTACTGAATGAATAAAGATTTACCACAAAAAGTCAATATTTGGAACAAGCACTAACTACGACAACGACATTTCTTCCACAATATAGCTCAATGTAGGTATGTTCTGGTTTCTGGATTATTTGCTCTCTGATTGAAGCAGTAGAAGAAAAAAAGAAGAAGAAGAAGCAGCAGCGGGAGAAATTGCCCGTAAAGGAATAACACATATTCACTTGGGTGTCGAACACCCATTTACATAGAACATACCTATGCTTCAATTCAGGAGACTCTTTGGCTGGCTGGTGCCAAACCCAGATGGTTTTCCACTTCCTTGTACGGAAGTTGTTTGGCCTGATGATTTGGTCTACAAGGAAGAGAACGGGCAAGAGGCATTGAGACATATCTAGTATACTTGTGCCGTGATGACTTATGTCGGAAAAATAAGGAATTGCCGCAGCTTTATTTGCTTATTGACATATAGCATGGTGCGGTATGATGATGATGATGTCTGACTGTACAACGAACTCCCTCGCCCTAGACGACCAAGACAAACCCAACGATATGAACTACTGGAGTTTGACTTATGGGCTGGGCTGGGCAGGTGGAAAAGCGGATAACCCTGGTTAGGGATGTGTACCTACTTAGATATACATATACATACTTGATGGAGAAGATTTATATGAAGTGATGGCGGTGTTTGCTTGGAACATCACAAGGGAGCACTTGTAGGTATATATGTATGTTAAGCTTTGAGCAAATATTTTCTTACTTCTTGGTTCTTGCGCCAGTTTGTATTTTTTTGGAGATGGAGAAGATGCGCCCTGTTTTTAACGTAATCCCAAGGTATACTTGTTTTTTTTTTTTATTATTGTTGCGTGAACATAAAACGATGTGAGGACAAAAGAGCGGCAAATGTTTTGTTATGTGCGTTGCTCAATAGATTCAGAAGAGTGTTAGACAACAATAAATGCTGCAGCGTAAACAAATTGCTTCAGCATAAAACTTAAGTTTGAAGAAGGACACTTCAAGACATGACAACATCATGGATATAAATCTGACAAACTCAAGATGTTTCTTTCGAAGCGCGAATGTACAAACAAAAATCTCTTGATTTATTGAAATCTAGCATTTGCATTAGCAAGTGTTAAGCTTTTTGTACATATAGCATGTGCTGCATGCAGATACCTACATATAATATTATGTTTTTGGTGAAGGGAGTTGCAACATACATATGATTTGAATAAAAAATAATAAATAGGGAGGGTTTTTATAAATAAAGAATTCTAAGTTATTTATCTATTTTTATGAGCTCGCAAAACCGCAAGTTATTTGCCCATTATATGAGCTCAAAAAGTTTGGGCTGGTTACAGTTCATATTGAACTTGTTCACAGCTTGGTAAATTAAGAACTTAGATAGAAAAAATATTAAATTGGTAGCGTGACAGCTCGTGACGAAACAGGGCCTAAAACTCCCAACCATTACTACGTGCGTGTTGTTCGTCGTGTCGGCGAGAATTGATGGGACCTACAATTTTCTATCAAATCTGCACATATTCATGACAAGAGATACTCTGCGAGAATTTGCCACTTCCTTGCATTACTCCACGGAATATCTACTATAATATACCAAAATTATAGAGTAGGTGAGTGTGCAAAACGTACACGAAACACCTTACGTATCATACGTTTTTTTTATTTTTGTAAGAAATGCAATACCAAGAAAACATCTGACTTATTCCAGATGTTTAAAAAAAACCTTCAATGAAATTTCTCAAGACCTTAAACGAATGCAACAAAAGCATGGAAACACTTTTTACCAATCTTGATTTTGAAGATAAGGAACTTTCTATTTAGCGAAAGCGAACCAAAGTGAAATAACAGTGGTTAGATAGATACGTTCGTACCCTTCTAAGATTTAAGTCGATGAATACCGACACAAATATATTTAGCAGCATTTCAGTTGAATTTTACTCCTTCCGTAACATCAAAAACAATACATTTTAAATTTTGTTGTTCTCCTTCTCCTTCTTCATATTTATATTTAATTTGTTCTCTGTCAATACTGGTATTTCGCCCGAAGATAGAGTAACACTCCAAAACGCGTCGCCAATAACATTTATATTAAAGTTGTGAAATTAAGTTTTTCAAAATAAAAATAAAAATAAAAATAAAAAAAATTAAAAATAAAATAAAATTATTTTTTTTAATTTATTTATTAAGATTAATCACTTACACTTTCATGTATTCCACAATTATCTGAAAATATTGTGAATCCGTTTCACTGCAGAGCGTCAACTGTAACAAATATTCTCGAATTCAATAATCAAACAAACAAAAACTTCAAACTAATACGTTCCAAGCTGACTTAAGTAAAGCGTTTATAGAGTTTGCAATAAAATACTTATTTATAAATTAAACCGTTATGCGGGTTCCCTAACTGGTTATTGACTAGGATAGCTTCGTACCTTGAAAACCGAACTCAATATGTCTAATTGAAAAACTTTATCTCCAAAACTATAATCGTCTTATCTGGGCCCTATTTCATAAACATTGACAATTGTGACAGGTGAAAATTTGTTAATTTACAACTTGACAATTGTCAAAATCTGTTCCATAAACAATTTGACAATTTTATAAAACTGTCGGAAAATACTCGACAATTGTAATCTTTTCGTTTCATAAAGAAATTGTCATGACAATTTGAATTGTCAAGTATTTTTCCACAATTGTCAGGAATTTTCCGACAAATTTGTATTTACTTACAATTCTTTTATGAAATGAAAAAAAAAATTACAATTTACATATTTGTCAGTATTTAATTGACAATTGCGACAGGAAACTCAGTTACGGTCAAGTGTTGACAGTAAAAAGACAGTAGTTGATCTAAAATGATAAACGATATATTTTCAAGTGAAAGCGAAATTGATGATGATTTTCAGTTGGATCTCGTTGTAATACGCCGCTGGCGCCCTCGGAATTTTAAACAGAGAATAAATAATGATTTCGAATCGTTAAATGGCCTACAATTTAAAGACAAATTTCGTGTCGGAAAAACAGCCGAGGAATATATTATTTTATCGAGAATTGGTATTTGGTGCAAACTGTGAAATTTTAAAATTGAAAGTTCTGTTACTTCTAACATTGAAAAAATTGGTCGAGAAACTATGAAAATTTAAACAAAATGCAAAGATTTTGTTCAATATTTCAACGTTTTTCGATCATAACAAATTTCAAGATTATACAATGATAAAATTGTCACGATAAATTTGTCATTGTATCTTTCTGACAAATTTGTCACCTATCAATATTTTATGAAATACAGATTTGTCAGACAAGTGCGACAAATTTGTAGAATTGTCACCTGTCAATTTTATGCCCCAGGGCAGTTATATTGGAATTATTCTTT
This sequence comes from Epistrophe grossulariae, assembly GCA_929447395.1. NCBI lineage: Eukaryota > Metazoa > Arthropoda > Insecta > Diptera > Syrphidae > Epistrophe > Epistrophe grossulariae. The sequence goes on from OV839566.1 coordinate 40,900,188, forward strand.
TTATAATATTCTTCAATGATAAACATACAATCTACTGCTGTGTTAACTTGGCCCCATTTTTGACCACCCATTAACTTTCAGCTCCACCCGTTTTTTTTTATTTTTTTAAGACCAAAAATAACGGTACATGGCATACAATTTTTTTTACCAAAAAATGAAAATCTTATTTTTCTCAAAAACGTGCCCACAGCTCTATTTTTTAAGTAAATTAGTAATTTTTTTTTACAAAAAGGCAACCATTTCATAACAAAAAATTTCCGAAAAATAGTACTACCATTTTTTTGATTTTCGATTTTCTCAAAAACAGTTCAACTGATATTGATCAATTTTTTATGGAGAATGTTTGAAAAAGTTTTGTACCTATACCAAAAATTTTTTTTGAGAACTTAATAATTCGAAAACTACTCAGTCAATTTTTATTAAACTTGGCACCCAGCAATTTTTTAACATTATCTAGAAGATTTTAAATGAAAATTATTCTTATAACCAAATATAACGGTACCTACCGTACATATGTTTAAAAACTACTATAATGTGAACTAATATCTGTATGATCTAACATATTATTGAAAAAAAAAAATATCTATCGTTTAAAAATGGTAGATATCTCTCATAGAACCATTTTTTTGATTTTCGACTATCTCATTATCAGCTGAACTTAATTTAATGAATTTTTTTGCACAAAAGCTTCAAATAAGTTCTTATAATATTTCATACCAAAATTTTCAAAAAAATAAATAAAATTTCAAAATTATTTTTTGAAAGTTCAATATTTCGAAAATGGGTAGATTAAATTTTTTTTTAAATAAATTTTTTAACTCCGCAACAATAAAGGCTAAAAAATTGCGTACCATTTTTTTTTTTGTTTTTTAATTTTTTTCAAAATTTTATATATAAAAAACTATTTTTTTTAAAAATCGCTCGAAAGATTTTCGATTTTTTTTCTCATAAATCTCAATTTAAGAAATCGGATGATGAATATTGCATTGGAATCAAAACAATTTCAGAGGTTGTTTAATCAATTTATGTTTAATTACATATTTTTTTTTAACAATTTTTTAGTCTAAACTGTAAGTTCCATGATGCATATTTGCAACACGGTGCTATATTGTTACATTTATTTATATGTACCTATACTCGCATAATACAACCTTAAACTTAACTATGTTTTAAGGTGGTATACAATATAGGCTCTCATAGCTAATTTATTTCTTTTATAAGATAAAATACAGTTTTTGATATATTAAAACTTTAAAAACACAGTGTGATCGCACATAAGAGCAAGTTCGTGCGACCCAGTCGTGCTCATATTTTTTTTCTTTAGAATGTAGCTGCAGTTCCTGTAATAGTTGAATTTAATACAAGAGCATTTTCATATAATCGAGTTGTTCATAATTTTGATGTTAAATTTAAATATTTTGAATTCATTCCAACAAAACAAATTCATTTCGTATAAAATAATATGACTAGAGCTATGTAAATGGATGCTACTCTGCTGATGGGTAAATCTTGATAATTCAGTGGACGGTGCTCTCTTGACTTCTATTTAAATTACAAAAGTACTGAAATGGATTAACATAAAATAGCGAGCAAAAACAATTCATTCCCAGAAAATCGAAATTATTATTATTATTACTTAAGTCCTATTCTCTAAAATAGATCCCATCGTAATTTTTTTTTTGATAAACAAATTTACAAAAATCTTCAGAAGTTTAATGACAAATTAAATCCACTCAACCTTAACATTCATCTTTTGCAGAAATCTTGGATTACAAAAAACTTATAAAACATAATCAATTTCGAATTCTTCAAAAATCTCTTATTGACAGCTAAATTTATTATTTACAGAATTCGATTTCAAAAGTGAAACGAACCAAACAGGAACAAATTTAAAACTTTGTGCATATTATCTCCATCGTTCGATTTGATTTTCTTATATATTTTTTTTTTTTTTCTTAAAAAAAAAACAAAACTTTTCCATCGATAAGCCCATCATTTAAGTTGTATAGATACTTCAATCAGTGCCTTAAGTATTCTCCAATAACAAGTTTTTTCAAACTATATTGTAGGTACATATATGTATATGTAAGAGTACTTATACTACATTAAGTACATTCATATAAAGTTTAGGTAAGAAGTGTACTTCTAGCTTAATATCGTAAACTCAAATCGAATTTTTTCCTTTTAAATAATCCACTTTCTCTTAAATCGAACTTTATTCACAAAATCAATTTGTTATTTTAAATTGGTATAACTTTCCCTTTGATTTTTGTGTATGACTACGATAGAGAAAGAGATAAATAGAGAGAGAGAGATAGATAGAATATTTTTGCAATAGGAAATCGGTTTACTTATACCAACTTTACATGTCAACCTTGATGATTTTAAATAAACTTCAAAACTTTTTCTTTCAATTTAAATCGCTCCCTAGGCTGGTGTTCCCTCCCACAACCACCCCATTCCACAATTTTCCAAAGGGGTTAGTAAATGTCAGACGCCTCGGTGAACTCCCATATCCCATTCCCATTGCTTATATAAGAAAAATATCCTTTTTCTGTTCCCGCACTTCTGAAAAGACACATGCGATACGTAGTCCCAAAAGAAATCAAAAGCCCTATGCCAATGCAAAAAAAAATAACTTAGAAGGACCTTTCCTGTATACATATTCTTAAGGACGATAACGATGCTTTCGGCCTCCTTCGGGAGCTTTGACTTTCTCCCTCGTGTCGTGGCGCAGCGGGTGGCGGTTGGCGGTTAGTAAAGGCAGAGCTGGGCATCAGACAGAGAAGAGTTTGAAAAAGCAACTCTTATAGCAAATATAAACATTCAGCAAATTAACTTGAAAAAATATTTACTCAGCATTTTATTTCAGAGAGTTCTTATATAGAAAATCGTTGTCGTCTTCGTCCTTGCTGGTCGTCCTTTTCGCTGAAAAATCACAAACGATAAAGAAGCCATGGCCAGAATCATGATGGGTGGTGGAGATGCTTTATATGGGCGGCAACCAAGACGACGTACGAGCACGCCAAGTAGGTATTCCAAACACAAAATCGAAGGATAATAATAAAAAAAAAGAAGTCCTTATTATTGAATTTTCTTTTTAAACGAAATCAAATAAAATACCCAAAAAAACAATAAAAACCAAAAAGAAAGGAAATCAGAGTTACACAGCTCATGTCGTGTAAGGAAACTATTCCAATGCCGAATATACAAGTAGCTGATTTAGATGGTAGGACCTCCATCAAGAGGACGACGAAGGAACAAGAAGCTCATCATAAGAAAAGAAAAGAAAGTCCTGAAACAAGACTTATTCCTACACTTTTACAGAAGGATAAGGCATAAAAAAAAAAATGTCCTGATAAAGGAATTATCTTTTGCTCATTCGTAGATAATCCAACTAAAAAAGGACTCATCGAAAGGATAAGTTCAGTGACGGCAACAGCAATAGCACTGGCAGGAAGGAAGATGATTTTGTGGGTGGAATTTCTCAAACCATATAAAATCGAATTGAGATTCTCCTCTCGAATTATTCTTTCGTTTATATTTGGAACGCGTTTGTTCAGCAAAGGATAATACCTATACTATCTGCTGGTTTTTCTATTTTATCCTTAAGGAACTGAGATAAATAGGTATATCACAAAATCAGTTGAGTATAGTCGTAGTATCTTATATGGTACTACAAAAAAAAAAACATTTTATTCCTTATAATATCATGGTTGACGTTCTTTTTTTTTATTATATAGGGAATGGGCAAATGAATCTCATACGGAATTCAATTTATTGGCAACTTTACGGATTTGTTATGGGAGTATCGTTTTTTTTTCCTTCATTTTATCTTCTATTACAAGCTTTGCACACCACTCCCTCGATGAAACGTCTTATGATTTTTTTTTTTTTACTTTTACTTACTATCCTTTTCCCACGAAACGTTTGTCAGCTAATAAAAAGCTCAAAAGATAGATATACATTGAAAGATATAGGAGGACATTTTTTTTTTTCCTTTCAACTTCGCATCATCATTGGGATATTTTGGGGATGGCAAACGTTCAGAACCATTTCCTGTTCCGTTTTGGGAAAAGATTGAAAGAGAATTGAGGGAGTTGTTGGGGCTATTTAAGAACAAAACACTGGGGGGTAAATGTATGTAGACATAGACACGAAACATTTTATGTCAGAAAGTTATGAATATATCTACATATATCGTCCAATTTTCGACGAATTTGTCGCATAAATTTAGATTGAGTTTTCTAGATGGCGATGTTTTGTTCTTCTTTTTCTTCAATGGTTTATTCGCAAAGATCTCTTAAGAACACCTGAACGGAAGAAGTAGAAAAAATCGTTAAATTGTTAAATGCTTTTAAAAACATGGCTTCCTTATTGAAAGATTCTTTAATATCTACAACAATTTAAAACCACTTAAGGTATATTGCAGCTTGAATTATATAATGAATCAGGAAACAGAAACTTCGTGTAGTAAATTGACAGGTTAGTAACGTCTATTCCTCTCACAGTAGTTACCAAGATGTAAGCTATCAGCTTTTCCAGTGCAATCAAGAGTAGCGCAAACTAGAAGAACACAAACAAGAGCATCGCAGGCAAGAGCACCGACGGAAGACTACCAATCAGGGAAATCAAGAAATTAAACTCAGGGGCCAGTTATAGCTTTCATTGAAACTCATCATTAAAAAATTTAATTTCCTATTTTGCGACACTTTGAAAGCAAAATCAGAGAATATTGTGATGCCAGTAAAAAGGTGATGACTCAATTATTAATTTTAGTAAAAAAAATGTTCATTTTGGCCAAACCTTATAAATCAAATGAATTTCTTTATTTCAATGATTGAACTACCTTATCATTGACCATTGACATCTTAGAAATCGTTTTATGTGAAAGATTGGGCCAAAATGAAATATTTTTTTGACTGGAAATAATAACTGAGTCAAGAGCTTTTTATTGGCATCAAAATAATTACTGATTTTGCTTTTTAAGTGTCTCAAAATAAGAAATTAAAATTTTCAATGATGAGTTTCAATGAAAGCTATCACTGGCACCTTAGAAAGAAGAGGACTTATGCAGTCCTACATCTGAGGAAAAAAAAATAGTCGCGCTAACGAAACTACACCCGGAGATTTTGTAATTTAGGACCGGAGCACAGACTCTTCGAAACAGCCGATCTAAGAACTGTTTCCGAACGAATAGTAGATTTGTTCAAGAAGTATTTCAAGCAATTGATGCATGGCAATCATTGAGCAAAAGAAAGCGAAAGAAGAAAAACCTGCCTCCAATCAAAATAAAGCACCAGTTCTAATGTTCAATGTACGTACAATAAAAGGTAGAATTAGCTATGAAAAGTTTGAAAACAACAAAGTTGCAACGAGAGAGCACAACGAGAGAATTATTTCCCCTCCATTGCATAACTTTCAAATTTCTGCTACACCAATTTCTGTGTGCATTGTGCAACGAGTATAAAAACTGTCAAATATACACAGCTGTCAGTGTCTGTCACTTAAGCAATTTTTTAAAATATTTATTCAGATTTTCATCATTCATTTGATGAAGATTCAGACAAGTCCATCAAAACCGGTGTTACATTTTCGTTCAACATTTTTCAATAAACAAAATAATTTATAAATTTAAAAATTACAAGGAGTGAGTTTTTATATATAAAGTGATTCAGAGCGTTTGTTAACTTTTTGACAAGTTCTCCCCTCTCTGAAAGTATTTTCTCCTTCTTTCAAAGTTTGACAGGTTTTACAACTTTTTCTTAAAAAAGATACCAAACAGACCTATAAACGTCACATAATATAAGATCTTATATTCAGTGTATAACTAAATTCCTATGTGAACGTACGGCAAGAGCGAAATTCGGCGAAGAGTTGGAATTAACTGTTATTTAGTCTGGCGAAACAATAAGTTCTTTAAGACAAATTGGTTATTGGACTCTCTACACATCCTACTTGAATGCCAAGCAGAAAGTGAGAGTTGTTACTGAATTCTAACGAAAAAAAAATATTTTTATTTTTGGTCCTATATGTGAGAGTGTGAGAGGAGGGTGAATGAAAGAGAAGATACAACCGCTAGTCATATGATCTATGTATATGAAAATGTGGTTGTAGTTGTAATAGTCGAATACATTGGATTAGTGACATTAAGAAATTGGACAAAAACGCTCCAACCAAGAGAGGTTTACAATCCCAGTTCGAAACGAGAAAATATTGACAAGTGTAAAATCATGGGATTTACATGCAAACACAACGTGCTAACATGATTTTCATGATCCTTCCTTATGTCCTTAAAATTCTTCATGTCCCATTTGTAAGATCAATTCTAGAATACGGAAGCATTGTATGGGCTCCATAATAAGCGGTTCTTATCAACCGAATTGAGTGTGTTCAAAGAAGATTTATGGGATTTTGTTTACGTTTTCTTCCCTGGTCCGATAGGTTTGTTTTGCCACCTTACACCCATAGACTTTAACTTATAAATCTTCCATCTTCTGTCATCGAGAGTACTTACAATTCGGTTTTATCTTAGGGATTATTAATGGAGCAGTTATAGTTCCATCGGCCCGTTGTCGATTGAATTTTAGTGTAAGACGTTCTAGTTTAAGAAGGCAATTGCTTATTTACAGTAGATCTAACTATGGTGCCATGCAGTCCTCTCAATCTCTTGATTAATGTCTTCAATAAAAAACTGTGTTCTAATTAATTCTATCAATGATACTGTAAAATCACACAATTTTAAAACTAGATTTTATATCCACCATTAAATTTATAAAATAGTATTAAGATTTATGTACATAATAATTTTAAGATTGTAGCGTTTGTATTTAACGTATTGAATAAATAATAACCCCCTCCGGTTTAAAGAACAATAACCGCATCGTAGATTCTAGAGGACTAATTGGTATGGAAGACTGGAAGGAACAAGGGCGAAATCCTTGGGGATTGAATGTTGCCATGCTCCAAGCAAGAGAGGCTTCGAATCCCAGTTCGAGACGAGTGGAAGACTGGGAACCTCTTCCAGTTTAAAGAAAAATATCCATAGTAGATGCTAGAGGACTAATTGGTATGGAAGGCTAGAAGGAACGAAGGCGAAACCGTTGGGGATTGAATGCTGCCATGTCTCAGGCAGAGACTTTGTCACGGATCCGGAAACAAAAGATTAATGGTATCTTTAATCTGTCATAGATATTGAGATAGGACGAACCATGATAGCTGTACAGAGTTGCCATTACCGGAGGAAATGCCATAAAACTCGCTTTAGTTTGATAAATCATTATTTATTCTAAACTAACTTCACGGGAAATATTCTTCGCCAGGTCTCCACTAAGGCCCAGCTTTACAGTAGAAGATCATCCCAGTTAAACCCAATTTATATCCCGAGACCCGAATTAACTCATCAAATTTGGTGATCAACTGAATAGATATTTCACACATATGTTGTGTACATATGTAGGTGTGTCAAAACACTTTTTGACACTAGTTCCATTAGAGTGTCGCCCTCTCTGTTTGCGAGAGTGAAAGCTGTCGCCCTTAGATTTCGATTTGGTGTGAAATCTTTTTGCCTACACTGTTTTACTCAATTTGATAGATAACGTCAGGATGCTGATACCAGCATAAAAGTCAGCATCAGATTGTCGGAGGTGGTAAAAGTATAAGCCTATTATAAGAGGGGAGAAACACATTATCAAGTCCCTTGAATCGGAATTGAAAGATAAATCAAAATGTCGTCATTGTACATCCTCCGTCTCTATAATATAGTCTCCCCATTCCCCCAATCTATGCAATCGACTATACATATATAGATATTGCTATGATCCTATAGTTGATGGCGTTTTCATGCTACCGCACCTGCAATAATGGCACACAATATCGTCGTCTTGCTCATCATACACCAAGTCGTATCTTCACCCAAAAAATATATATTATTATGCTCACCTCTGTTCTTTTCGTCTTGATTCAATGGTTTTTTTTTTTTGCTTTTGGTCTATTGAGTGAACACAAGTTGTGAATATGTAGGTAGGTAGGTACCTGTGTATAGAATACCATCTCCATAGTTATTACACTCTGGTCCTTGTCCTTGGAACTTAGGATGGTTTTATACATTTTTTGTATATATTTTCCTCCATCATTGTCGTCGTGGTCTTCCTTTCGGTATAGTAAGGCAGATGTGCGACAACATGAAAAAGATACTTCTGGTTTATGGTCTTGGTGTGGTGCGGTTGAAATTACGTGTCTAACGAAATCAATCAGAAATGTCAAATAATCGATTATGAATGGACATCCAGGATCATCATCATCATCTTCATCATCATAGTTCTTCTTCTCCATCTCTTTTATCGTTTGTAAGACGTCTATCTATTCTATAGGTAGGTATACTTACATACACTTCCTATACTATTCCTTTTCCTTGTGTCCGTTTATTCCCTTATCGCAAGGGATTTTCTTCTCAAGACTGTCGTTTAATCGATTTTTCGCTTTAAGGATAATACTTTCGCATCACCTACACGTAACCTTGTTATAAATGTAGGGACAACTTCCTATGTACATATATATATATATATACGTTTTTTGATTATCCTTTTTCGGTGTGGTAATTATGTGCCCTGAGGAGCATTTGAAAAGGGATCTTTTATATAAGCTTTCGCCTTTCAAATTTATCCCTCTTTACTCAATTATATGCGGCACAGGATGAGTTTGTGTTATTTAGGGTAAAATAAGGAAAAACAAATACAATACCTACATACATATTTATTATATATACAAAAGGGAAACAATGGTGAAAAAGGACGAAATCTATTTTTTTGCTGCAAAAACACCATCAGGGGACTTAAAGAAAAGACCACCCCACCATTATGATAGAACATCGTGTTGCAGTAATTGCGGATAAAAATTAGATTTTTCATTGACATTGCTTCAGTAGCTAAAATGTAGAGTAGGTATATAGAACTGTTGTTTACATTGGATGGGTTTTGTTTTTAATTTTGGGAATTGGATAAACTACATTAAATTTATCAAAAACCTTGAGGCGAGCGAATTTGATGGGAAATTCGAGCAAAGGAATTTTTGTTTAAGATTCATTGATTTTTTTTTGTGTATAGCAATTTTAGAAATGTTGATACATTTAATTTGGTTAAAATAAACCTTGTGAGATATTAAGAGCCAGTTTAACAGTGCACACTTAACAAAATAAGTGGCACCTAATTTTCCCATTTTGGCACTTTAGGCGCAGTTTTGCTGTCTGAGTAAGTGGCACTTAAGTGGCCAATATGGGAGACTTAAGTGTTACTCATTCCGATAAGTTTACACTGTGAAACTGGGTCTAAAGTAAACTAAGTTTTAAAAAATACGCAGATATCCCAGATATTTCACCTATGGTTTGGTTATCAGCTGCGATCCGTATGGGCAGATTGAGAACACAGTACACATATTAAAGTTAATATCATTAGCGTTTTCATTTTTGTTCAGTTCTGCGCATCTGTCAAAATCGAGGTATTATGGTGGATCCAGTGCCCCTTTCCTTGTCTAATTTTAATATTTTGTTGTTGTTTCTAATGATGCGCGTTGAGTTCCTGTGGGCACTAGAACAGCCATTTTTAATTTATTGGCATTTTCAACTTTGACAACCTGCGCACTATATTACCTTAGATTTGTGTACTGTGGATTGAGGATAATGCTGCGGTTGGATGTGGTTAAAATTGATCTTCGCAGTCCCGCGGATCTTCTGAAGCAAGTCAACTCGGATCTAATGAAGTCCATTTTGATGACCCATCTTTTGTAGAATTCTCAGAGGCGTGCTCTTCTATTCTTGAGTCTGCAAAAACTGATGACATGGACCTGGAGTATGTTAGCAAATCGTCCGCTTGTTGTAGAGGTATACGGTCCCAGTTTTTATCCTTGGACAACTTTAGCCCTGATGCTTTTTGTTGTTGTTTGTCTGTTTTCTATCTGACGAAGAACAATCTGGAATTGAAAATTATTTTGATTAGTGCATTTGGAAAATAAAAAATGGTTAGCTTGTGTGTTGGCCGTTGGGCCCCGTATCAGAGTGGGTGTAAAGGATGATGTTATGGTGCAGAATAAGAATAAGTCCTTCAAGAACTTTGTTGGTATTGGTAAGGAGATATATGGGACGACATCCAGAAACCTATCGACTTTCGTATCGGCATTACTTTCGCTGTCTTCCTTCTTTTCGGAAAAAAAAAAATAATTGTTGACATGATCACACGATCGTGTGGAATAGCACTACGACTTTGGGGAGATTTCCTTGTGATGTATGTTAGAAATCATGTCTGGTCCGGATCATTTCTTAGGTCGTCCCACTGATCTCTATATACACTGGATAGTGTATTCATAGAGAATTTGTGAGGCAACATATAGTCCTGGCCGGTACCCTCATATAACAGTATAACAGCGGTGTTAGCGTTATGGACGCCACTGGTCCTGGAATTTCTTCTATTTTTTTCAATATTTACAACCGCAATGCTTGTCGACATCAACTGACATCAAATAAATGCTCTATTACGGCAAATATCTTCAATCTCTTTTTTCGTTTGTGTGGAGTGAGATATGAGGTCATGGCCGGTAGCTCACAAAAACTCTTATACAATATAGGCTATATTCACTATCCAGTGTATTATAGAGATCAGTGGGTCATCCACTATAGATAAACTTGACTACTTCTTCGGGGTTGGTGGTACTTCCAGCCTTCTCGAAATCGACTTCCAGTCTTCTCGAAATCATTTCCAAATGGATTACCATCGTTATAAATATATTAATTTCAGTATTTGTATAAAAGAAGGCAAAGTTCTTACTTAATGAAGGTATAATATCAAATATTTAAAGCAAAGTAATACTGAAACAACTCCGAATTATGAGAGAAATTTATTATTTAATTTGGGGAATTCAGTGGTCAAGTTATCAGTGTTTAGAATTGTGTGTAATAAAAGGAAAACTTGCAAGTAAACTCCCCAATATTCCGAATTTGAAGTTTCTGACTTTATTGGTACTGAAATTAGAGGGGGTCGAAAACTGCCTGAGTTTGTGCCTGTAATTTTTTAAATTTAAATTTGGTGGGGGCAAAACCCTCATTTATTTGATTTTAATAAAACAAAATGTATATATTTTTTTTTTGTTTTAGATAACCACTAATTTTATTTTATTTAATTTTGTTGTTACAGCTGTTTCGGCACACAGTACCTTCTCAGACTAAATAATTTCAAATTATTTAGTGAAATTATTTAGTCTGAAGAAGGTACTGTGTGCCGAAACAGCTGTAACAACAAAATTAAATAAAATAAAATTAGTGGTTATCTAAAACAAAAAAAAAATATATACATTTTGTTTCATTAAAATCAATTAATGGATTTCCATCAAGTAGAGGCCAACAAAATAAAACTCATTTATTTGGGTTAATTTACTTAAAAACTAAGAACTAAAGCTAAGATCGTGATGAGGGAGGGAGGGTGTAGTGCCAGAACTTAGTTGGGTACTACCGTGTCCTTCGATTCCCTGTATACTACTATTAGTTCAGTCAATAAAGCCTTAAAAACGGCAAAATTAGGAAATAATCGCCGGAAAGGTGGATTTTGATTTATAGCTCCCTCATGGCGTTCTTAAGAAACTGTCAAAAGTCCCCATCGATGTCAATGCCCCTAATAATTTTACAAAGGGTTGAAGGCCCCCAAAATGTTTTTTCAGGAATAACTCCCAAGTGGTAAGTTGTACAGCAAAAATGTCAAAGACTAATTTGTAGCTTAAAAAATTTCCTACAAAAGATATCAACATACATTTTTTTATAAAAATAACCATTTTCATTGCGGAAAAAATCCAAGTGAATTATATTAAACAGAAACTATATTTTAGCAGAAGAAATTTTGGCTAGAAAATCCATTGCCAAATCTGTTTTGCATGAAAACTTATTCAAGATGACATGCCAAAAATAAATGCTCTTTTGGAAAACCTAGGGCAGTAACAGCTATTAACCATTTGATATTTTATAAGAAAGTATTTCATTGTTAAGATAAAATTGGTCAAAATCAAAAATAGCGGTTTTGTTCTCTTTTTTTATAAATGGTAGAGTTGTCAAATAATTATTTTTTCAGACATCAAGAATTTTCATATTATAGCCTAGTAGGTACGCTGCTGATGCGAAACGAAAATTTCCTGTGATCTCCAAACAGACAACGAAACGCTTGCGAAAACACAACGGAAAATATCCTTGGAGAGTTTCACTAATTCCAAAAACAAAATCAAACATAAACGCAAAAAATCAGAGAAACCCATGACGTAAGAAAATGATAAACAAAAAAAAACACAAATAAAACTCAAATGTCATTTTTCCGCACACAATAAATAGTCTGTATAATTAATTCAGTGCGAAAAAGGAGCGGAGACTTCTCCAAATAATCTGCTACAATTATAAATTTCGCTCTTCGAACAGCGTACTGCAAAACGAAAAGCAGAACGAAATTTTCCGTTTATGATTTCGTTGTGTCATTTTTGTATGGGATTTTTCGTGTCTACGCTGCTGATAGCGTATTATAGGGTTAACTACAAGAAATATTATTATATTCAGCCCAATTCTAAAAAACTCCCAGGGAAAAAACTCCCTGGGGGCTGGGAGATGTGTTTTCTCAGGCGTAGAATCATTCTTTTCCGATTTCCTCGGTAGAATATTTTTCCCTTAGATAGCGGAAGTGGGAATTCTGAATGTGCGAAACAGCTGTTTTGCAGTATTCGAAATATAAATCAAATTGTAGACAAAATATAATTTATTCCCGGGGAAACTTCCCGGGAATATTCATTAAGAATTAATAATAAGATGCATTAGTTTCGGAAGTATTGAAACTTCAAAAACGATAAAATATTCAAATTAAATGCGAAAACCCAATATTTTCGATGTTTTGAATTGAGTAGCTTTTTATTGGCATATGATTTCGTAATGAAATTTTTACAATAGTATTGCTAATGTCAAAATAAAGATAAATGCGTTTTAAATTCTGCACTTGGAGTTTTGTGTATTCGTAAGTTGGCTTTATTTTTGTACATTTTGTTTTTTTTGACTAATTTCCGAAATATTTTTTTGTAGTTGTAATATCTTGTAACTTATGACTTGTATAAATCAATGAACATAAATTATGTTTCAAAAGATTCGCCATTTGAGAGTTAAAAACAAAAAACCCTCCAAAAATTGCGTTTTGCTCAGGTACGACAGTTGGGCTCATCAGTTAGATGCTGTCCTACTCTTCTAAGACGCGAATTATGGTCGATGCTTACCGACTCTTATTAAGCTCGCAGCATGAATATACTGCGAATTTTATATTTTTAAGGTAATTTGATTAAATTCAGACACTTAATCAGAAGTAGTTTTCTAATTATGTATCTTCATCTACTTCATTGTTATTTTTTTACTTCCGATATTTTTAATATAAATATCTTTGACATATTTTGAGCGATGATTTTAAGGAAAAACATGTTGATTCTTTCTTATTATTTTAACATTGATTGTATATTGTTATCTACAAAATTATAGTACATTATTTTTTGATAACTTTGCCATTTTAGAGGAAAAATCGAAAAAAAATAAACCGCAGTATTTATGATTTTGGACCAATTTGTTTTAATTATGATATCTCTTAAATGATTTACTCAAGGAAAAATACATTTATTAATATTTTCTTATATAGAGGATCAAATAATTTAAAAAACTTTGCAGGAACGTATTTTCGAAAACACTCACCGTTTAGAAGGGAAAAATAGACATTTTTGTTGTTTCAGTTTTTTTTTTTTTTATGGTAATAACTTCTAAACAGTTAGGCGGAGGAAGTGTTAAGATCATTCTTCTATAAAATTGCATGATCTACAAGCTGTGCATAGAAAATTTTTAAATAGTATTTAAACTGTTAAAAAGTTAGATGCGAAAAAAAGATGTTTTCGAAAATGATTATTGTACAGGGTTTTCCAATAAGAGGTTTCATTTTGATATTTAATAAAAAAAATTGTATTTTTTAAGAGAGATCAATAGATGTTTATTTCATTGTAAAGAAGAAATTGTAAAATATTGAACCTGTTCTGGCTAGTGGACTGTATTTCATAATAATAAATTAAATAAAACAAATGATTTTATTTAAGACTGCACGTCTTATATTTTTGAGACTTCAAAAGAGAATGAGGATTGAGGAAGTAAAAATAAATAACACACGGCGAGTAACCGGTTGGTTTGAAAGGTGGCTTGCATATGTGCACGCCTCTTTCTTAGTATCGATATAGAATATCGAACAGAAGATATGCCATTAACAATGGAAAATGATATCAGCTAAATGTCCGCCGCGGCAAGGGTTGCAGCACCATATCGTTTTCATGAAATTTTCCATGACCAATTCGCACATTTGCGGCTGTATGTCCTCGATAACTTCACGAATTCCACCTTTAAGGTCCTGAATCGATTGTGGAGCATTGGCATAACCCTTATCTTTCACATCGCCCCAAAAAAAAAAGGTGTTAAATCACAAGATCTCGGTGGCCAATTGTGATCACTTTTTCGAGAAATAACACGGTCAGGAAACTTTTCTTTTCTAAAGATTTTTGATCTAAAAACTCTTTCGCAATAAAAATGCATCATCATGATCATATTGCCTGGGCTAATATCCCATACCTACCTATAGCTTTAATTTATTTATATTCCTCGTGGCCTGTGGTGAGTGCGTTTCGGAATATTTCTTTGTGTAAACAAGTTTTTATATTCGTTTAATTGAAATTCAAAAACAGGACTAAAAATATACCTACCTACCTTTAACTTATTCGCAGCCTAAATAGAGTTGTTGTGTTGCATGAAATACAGATAAACGAAAAAGTATAATCTACATATTATCATATGTAGGTACCTATACTATGAACCTACACAGGTCAAATATGTAGAAAGGAATATTTTTAAATTCACTGTTCAGAGAAACCATACCTCGTCCAAATATATGACGCACTACAAAATTAAACAAATATACAGGACATTTTATCTGGTGTCCTCAAAAGTCAAACGACGACAAAAAAATATTCACAAATAAACTGGAGCACGTGTCATGTTTCGTTATGTGTGTTAGATGAATCCTTTTCAATATTAATTTATTGTGTGTTGAACCAGTAGTTTTGCATGTTGAAAAATTTAACAGCACAAAAAGAAAAAAAAAAGGTTCTTAATTCGGTTGCTTGCAAAACATTGCACATAGGAATAAGAAATTAATGCAAAATCTCAATTGAGATTTCCCAACGCAAATAATAAATGCCCCATGCATAAAATATTATCTACTCCATAGTGGCAGCACACCGCATCAGCCTAAGTCACAGTACTGCCGCCTTCGCCTAAAAAATCCGTTTTTAAATTGCGATGTGAAATACCCACAGCAAAAAAAAAAAAGAAGGAAAAACCACAATTTTGTGTGAGGAATTTTGTGTTGCAAAATCTTAATTTGTATCCTGCTACTGTGGCCGCCACGCCACTGCCGCTTTGCCAACAAGGTTTGCTTCAGTTTGTCACGAAGAGTGTGAGAAATTTTGGCTGCGCAAAAAAGGATGAATATTCTGTTTGTGTTGTTGTAGTATTTGACAGTTTTGCATGTTCGGAAGGTTGTGCCTCCATCCAATACCACCTATTGGTCCTTTTTCGTGTCTTTATTTTGTTTTTCGTTTTTCACTATATATGAAGCGTCTGGTACTTAGGATTCTCAAGATTCGCATTTTCCGCAGTCTAGCATTAAACTTTCTATCCTCTTTGTTTTCCTTCAAAAGACGAACATAACCATGAAGAAAGGACGAAAAACGAAAGAAACTAAGGAAAATTGTTTATAATAAAAAAAAGGACAATGGAAAAGAAGCGAATCAAGTGAAATGATTTGAAGCCATTTAAAGGCTTTCTTTCAGTCATTCAGACTTGAAAGACGAAGAATTAAATATCCAAGGATATTGGTTGTATTTTCTTGTTCGCGATATTGCAGCAAGAAATCACCGGAACCAGCACTGGCATCCACACCACTACTACCATTACCAACGGCATCATCGATGGCGGCGCGGCAGGAAGTTAACGTGTTTATCCTTTTTCTTACAAAAGTATAGCTAGATTTTTGTTTATTATTTTTGTATCCTTTTTTTCTTCAATATCCATTAGCTTGTTAGCAAGATGATTGTACTGTACCTACCTAAATGTAGATGGTGGATCATGGATACTGGTTTTAGTTGCTTTTGTGATGCAAAGTATATTTTTTTGCGTCTGGAAGGTATTTTAATATCAATCAATTCAAGCGAATATGAAACGATTGAAGCAGATGATTAGAATAGAAAGACCCGGCAAATTGCCGTATTGCACATAGGAATTTAAATTTCTTTAAAAAAAAGATTTTTGTTTTGCTGAAGTATTTTGATAAATCGGAATACAGTAAAATCCGCTTAAAAGAAAAACCCGCATATCTGAAACATGTTTTTCGTCCCCGAGTACTTGTAGACCAATAATCTTTAAAACACTCCGCTTAAGCGAAACTTGCTTGAGTGAAAAACCCGGATACATCGGGTTTTCCATTGAAAAATATCCTCTTAAGTTAAAAAGAAATAACTTCAATCGAACAGAACAAAAGATTTGTTGAACGCTTTCATTTCTTTTTTATTTTTCACCTCCATCAAATATTTACCATGAAAATGACATTTGAATATCTGATATGTCACAACAATTTTTGGATTCTTTAAATCCACTTAAGTGACATTTTTTTCACTTATTCGCACTCCGCTTAAGTGAAATTTTATTCCACTCAAGCTGGATTCATTTAATTAAAAAAAAACCCGCTTAAGTGAAAGAAAGACTTTGACATTTGGCCGTTTCCCTTAAGCGGGTTTTACTGTACTTTGATATTTATTGCCTTTGATGGAATGTGTATTCCTGGTGATGAAATTAAAGCAGAACGTCGATTTTCAAAAATTATCAACTATATTATGATCATTGACAACCGCAATACGGGTGATTATTTGAGTGAACAAATTTGTATTATGTTGGCAATTCTGTATAATAGAAAATTGTAAATTAAAAAAACATTCAATAAGAACCCACGGCTCGAGCTTCATCCAGAGGTAAAAGAAAAATCAGTTGAGACTATGATAACGGGTTGACGATTACTTCGATCATTGTTAAGGAATTTATTAAATATTTCTAGGAGGTCTTCATTCATTCTACAAATAAGATCCTCTTGAAATGCAATTAAAATGGACCAATTTATTTGCATATCATCAGCATAGGACATAGAAACAAGTAAATGGAAACATTCGAATTAACAAAAAAAATTATATAGGCCCCAAGATAGAACCTTGTGGAACCCCCGTCTGCAGATTCATGTGTACACAAGATACAGAAGACAAATAAATATTATTTTATCAGACTGACCGCTCTTTCATGATACATAGCAAAAATAGCACTTCTATTACATCAGTTAATTATTTGTTAGCTTACTTTATGAAATAAGTCTTTGAAAAAATTTAGTAAACAGATTTGATCTGATCTGTCGATGGCCCAGATCACGTAACATTTCTCTATGATGTCTGACAAATTTTGCAACACTCAATAATTAATTATCTATTGATAAATATTGAAAAACCATATTTTTTACTGGCAATATAATTTTTGTTATTCTAAGCCCACTATTAACCAGAATATCATCCCCCATTCAACCTACATAATATATAGTCTCAATATCACATAACATGCAACTCAAAACCATTTACTCTTCTTCTTGCAGGTGTCTCCGCAGAACTCTATTATGTACGTGATGGGCAGATAAATGATTATGCGCTGAATTTTGCTGTTCCTGTTCCATCGAATGTCAAAGAAATATCATTTACATGGCAAAGTTTGGCTGGCCGCCCGTTGCCCTACAGCATCAACATAGTCACATCTGAACCAGCAGTCCTGCCACGACCCACTCTAAATATATCGCGCATTGGCGAAATTCCAGTTGAGCCCCTTACTTATTCCATTGGTATGAAATGTTCGGGCATTCGCGAAGCCGAAGTGGAAGTCACAATTGCCATTGAAATTATATTGGACCGAGCGACGAATAACGTCACTGAATTGGTTTTCCGCCGGAAGAAAATCTGTTTGGCTGGCAATCAAGATGATGACAATGACGCAACTGCCAGTGGCGGCACTGGTGGTGGTAGTGGTGGTGGTGGTGGTGGTGGTGTTGGTGATGGTTCGCTATTCCCCACATCCTCGGAAGATCCACTATTTAAGGAGACTCTGGCGCCACCACCTCACAATGGCCTGATTACGCTGATAATCGGTGGTATTTTGGCTCTTGTCCTGGTGGCCACTCTGATTCTCATTGCGTACTGCGCCAAAGGACCGACCAAGCGACAGAACCATCATGGCGTGCATTTGATTAAAACCTCGAGCTTTCAGCGACTGCCAACGATTTCCTCGACGGCACACAATTCGATTTATGTGTGTCCGTCGACGATAACGCCGACATATGCCACACTGACGCGGCCATTTCGCGAGTACGAACAGGAGCCGGAGGAATTCAATAGGCGCCTCAGTGAGCTCACCGTGCAGAAGTGTCGGGTGCGTTTGTCGAGTCTTTTGCTTGAGGGTGCCTACGGACGCGTCTACAAGGGAACCTACAACGACTGTCAGGATGTTTTGGTAAAGACGGTTGCCCAACATGCCAGTCAAATGCAAGTATCACTGCTGCTGCAGGAAGGTCTCATGCTGTACGGAGCCTCACACCACGGACTGTTGACGGTACTGGGTGTGTCTATTGAGGATTACACGACACCGTTTGTCCTCTATCCGGCTGCAAATAATACAAGGAATTTAAAGCTGTTCCTGCAAGAACCGATATACTCCCGTACGATTACCACCATTCAGACGGTGCTGATGTCATCGGAGCTGGCCAGTGCCATGGGGCATTTGCATACGCACGGAGTCATTCATAAGGACATTGCGGCCAGAAACTGTGTGTAAGTTTTAAAGGATGATGATTAGTTGTTTTGCGCATTGAGTAGAAGAGAGTGTTGATAGTTTGTTATTTGTAATATAGACTTTCTCTTCCTTTTTGCGAAGGATTTTCATTTGTTTTGTTTCGTTTTGTCTAACTCTTTTGGAAATCTCCTCTTCGTTACAGAATTAATGACCAGTTGAGGGTTAAACTGACAGACAGTTCACTGACGCGTGACCTTTTCCCCGGGGACTATCATTGTCTGGGCGATAGCGAGAATCGTCCTGTCAAATGGATGTCACCCGAAGCCCTAGCAAAGAAACAATACTCGGAGGCAAGCGATGTCTGGTCATTCGGGGTGCTTATGTGGGAGATGTGCACATTTGCTAAACAACCATATGCCGAAGTGGATCCATTCGAGATGGAGCACTATTTAAAGGATGGATATCGATTGGCGCAACCTTTCAATTGCCCAGATGAATTGTGAGTAATTCATTGTTAGTATAGATATACATATGAATGTACGTACATATATTATGTGTGTGCAGCATAGCAACATAATATGAATGCAAATTAGTTCTATTTTGTGGGTTTGGTTTGGGAAATAAAATTGGTATTCCAGCCTCTGCCACCTATGTGTATGTTTTTTTCACGGGTACTGCCTTTTGTGAGGAATTGACAAATCCTCAAAAGATTAATTATCACTTGTCACGAGAAAATGGCTCTCAAATACACCTATGTATTTTTGAGTGTCCGCCATTTTGAAAAAAAAATTATAATGGTTCTTGGTTTGTTTTCGTCATAGAGTATTTTTTTTTTTTGTATTTATATTCGTTTCGTATGAAAAGTATTCTCTTAGAATAAAGTTCTAAAGCTTTTTTGGCAACTCTTCTCAGTAAAAATATGAGTAAAAAAAATTAAAAAATCTTTTGAACGGTTTTTTAAAAAAAAAATTTTATATATAAATTTTTGTAAACAGCTTTACGAAAAAACTGGTATCCAATTTTCGAATGCGGAGTTAAAAAATTAATAAAAATAAAAATCATCGACCCATTTTCGAAATATCAAATTTTTATCTACTGATGCGAAACGAAAATTTCCTGTGATATCCAAACAGACAACGAAACGCTTGCGAAAACACAACGGAAAATATCCTTGGAGAGTTTCACTAATTCCAAAAACAAAATCAAACATAAACGCAAAAAATCAGAGAAACCCATGATGTAAGGAAATGATAAACAAAAAAAAAAACACAAATAAAACTCAAATGTCATTTTTCCGCACACAATAAATAGTCTGTATAATTAATTCAGTGCGAAAAAGGAGCGGAGACTTCTCCAAATAATCTTGTACAATTATAAATTTCGCTCTTCGAAAAGCGTACTACAAAACGAAAAGCAGAACGAAATTTTCCGTTTATGATTTCGTTGTGTCATTTTTGTATGGGATTTTTCTTTTCGCATCAGCAGCGAACTAGGCTAAAAAAGTAAATTTTGACATGCAATATTATTTACACTTATTAGAAGCTCTTGTGCCAAAATTTTTATAAAAATCGGTTGAACAGATAATAAGATAGTCGACAACCAAAAAAATGCTTCTATGAAAGATACCGTTTTTAATCGATATAGATACAATTTTTTTTCAATAATATTGTAGATCGCACCGATATAAGCTGACATTAAAATTTTAATCAAATTCGCAGGAGTCGTTTTTGAGAAAAATGAGATTTTCCTTAACGGTTTTTAAGCACTTGTATGGGAGGTAAGGTATCGTTAGTTTTGGTTATAACAATAATTTTTAATACAAATCTGCTAGATAATGTTAAAAAACAGCTGAGCGTTTAATAAAATCGATCAAGTTCTGAAAAAAAAAAAAAAAAACTTTTTTTTTTTAAATCGATCAAGTTCTGAAAAAAAAACTTTTTTTTTTAAATCAAAAAAAAATTATTGATCAAAATCAGTTAAACCATTCCTGATAAAATCAAACACAAAAAAGAATGGTTCTATCCTATGGGAGGTACGATTTATAACTATTTTTTTTTTCTAAAATTGCTAATGTTTTTAAAAGTTGTTGACACATTATTCAGAAAAATAAGATTTTCATTATTTGCTGAAAACAAATTTCTACGACAGGTACCGTTATTTTTTGTCATAAAAAAAAATTTAAAAAACATGACAGGGGAATGTCCCAAAAAAAATGCTAAGTACCAAGTACCAAGGCGCAAAATTTTTAACAACCTGCGGCCCATTTCTCAGATCATACATCACATACATTTCACACATCAAACAACACTTTCATACATCATACAATTTTCTGTTTCTCAGATTTCATTGGAAGTGTTGTATGATATTTTGTTTGTTGTATGACGTGTATGATTTTGACATTTCATTAATATTTTTTATTGTGAAGTAAATTATAGATCGTTTGTTGCTAGAAATAAAAGTAAATTCTAATAATTTTTAATATAATACCGAAAATCAAAAACAATAATAAGTCATCAAAATTTACCATTTTTTTAATTCAAAGATTGCTTACTTTCGTATATTTTCGTTTGTTTACATTCATTTGACCTTAGACTTTTAACAATTACAACAAATTTATATGTTGTATGAAATGTATGAAAAATTTGAGGTTAATTTGCTGTATGATGTGTATGATAAATTTTTGAGAAACAGAATCATACAACATTCCAATATTTCCAGTGTAATCTCCGGTCATACATTGTTGTATGACATTGGATCATACAACAAATCTGAGAAACAGAAATCATACAACAGAACTGTCAAAATCATACAATGTATGTGATGTATGATCTGAGAAATAGGCCCCTGATGTTAAGATATTGATATTAGCATGATATTAGACATTAGTTAACAATTTAATAACTTAAAAGCTATTTACTTACCTAAATATTCTCAATTTTAAACATTTTTTAACTAGTATCATACTAAACCTATTTTCTTAATAAACTTCAGCTGAACACGCCTAAAAAAAGTGATAGTTCATGCAAACAAGTAAGCAAACACCATTTTAACATTTATAACTTTCGAAGTGATATTTGGAATTAATAATAATAATAATAATTAATGTACTGAAAATTTAAAATAGGCGTTTGGTGATTTTAACTTTATTAAAATGTTAAAAAGATAGCGCGATACTAACTCGTTTAAAATTTGGAAAATCCTGTATTTGAACCATGCTAAAAATGATTTAACATCGTACTTAATGGGCTAAAATTTTGCGCCAATGTTTTAAAAAAAATTTTTTTCTATTTAAATGCCACAAGTTTGTCAATTCGATTTTTTTAACGTGCGTGTAGACATTACCTGCAGTGCAGATTTATCTATTTTGGAAGTCTGAGAAAAGCTGAAAATTCTGCGAAATGCGAAATTTATTGCAACGCTGGTAATGATTCGCGTTCAAACACGAAGCGAGTTAACGTTTAATTTATATAAGTCTTCTTATCTAATCTATTTCAGTAGTATGTATTTTTTTTTTTTTATAAACAAAAAACTAAAAAATTAAGAAATTATTTGAAAACTAAAAAAATTAAACCAAATTAAAAATTTTTTTTTTTTATTTTTACAGGTTTACCATAATGGCCTACTGTTGGGCACAACCCACTATTGAACGTCCATCGTTCGTACAATTGCAACTTTGTCTCTCGGATTTTCATACTCAAATCACACGTTACGTCTAGAAGTTTTAAAACTTAAAATACAATAAATAAAAACCATCCCTACAAAATATTTCCTATACATATACCTATACTACATACCTATACGATCAACAATTTATCGCAAAGTAATTTTTTAAGCTTCTAACTTAAGCATTACTTGCGATAAAAAATAAACAAAACTTATTATTTTAATTCGCATTTTAAAATAAAATTACCATAATTACTTAAAATAAAATTCTCAAAACTAACATCATACTTTAATATGATAAACCTAATATTGTATGACTACTTTCAGTAAAAATAAAAATACTACCTTAAAAAAGAAATAATATAATAAAAATATTAAATATTAAAAGAAAAAGCCAAATAAATTTTAAGCTTTTCTTATATTAATTTTATGTTCGAATTGATTGAATGTTTTACAAATTTGTGTCGCGCTGCCGTAAAATAAGTATTACTTGTAAATAAAATATATCCAGAAAATATAAAAGAAAAAATTAAAAAAAAAAAACGAAAAAATCAATAATGTTTAGACAAGACTAGCTTAAGACTAAACAAAAAATGTTTTTCCTTAAAACAAAACAACAAACAAACAAAAAGAACGAAACAACAAACACTAATCACAAAATAAAATTGAAAAAGTTAATCCCGCGAAAACAAACAATAAAATAAAAAAAAAACACCAAATACGTATCATTAGTAAAACACTTTGGGCGCCAGCTTTTGTCGTTCCGCACCTGTGTTTTTTTTATGTACCATAAATACTGCTATAAAAAATGTTAATTTAAAAAATAAAAAAAAAGACAAATTAACTTAAAATTTAACTTATGATCTTTTGTGGTGAAAAATAAAAGTGTTAGGTTTCCGTTCCTTACTCAGGTGTAGTAGCATTTAAGTTCATTAAGTTATAACAGAAACTATTTTCAGTTGTATTTACTAAACTTACATACATGTGTATATCTAATTTGTTTTTTATTATATTTATCTTCGTATGTAACTCGCTTACAAACAAAAATTAAAGACATGTTTTGTTATACCAAGAAGTAGTTTATAATTTTTATTAAAATAAAAAAAATAATATGGAATATACATTTATACAAAAAAAAAAACAAATGTGCATGTTGTTATTTAAGAATTTTTAAAGAATTTTTTTGAAAATGTCAATTAATAAACGGGTAAGTATTAATTTTTAATGATAGTAACTCTTTTATACTCAAATTAATTGCCTGTGACCTGTGTGCATATTTATCATTTCCTTTTTGCTATGGATACTAACGCCCATGTTCTGCATTTCGAATAAAATCGAATTGAAATCGCATTTCAATTTCACATGAATTGAAATTCAATGTTCTACAATTCGTTCGTTTTCGAAAATTTCGCAATTAGTTCGAAATGTCAAAATGCAAGGTGCCTTCATTTTTAATTGTGTTGTAAAGTGAAATTACACTGAAGATGAAAATTAATTCTATATTATTGGCATTTATAAGGGAAAAAAGAAAGCGGAACTCGAAAGAAAAAATTAGCCGAACAATTTTGTAAGAAAAAACATGGCCGACGCGACGGCGTGAATATACCTACCTAAATATGAATGGTTCTTGTATCGTAGCTCAGGGAAATTATAAGAATACAAAATACAAACCGTTACACTCCGAAGTAAAAGATAAAGCCATCGGAACAAAAATAAAGGACAAAACAATTATAGTGGAAAAAATGTTATAAAAACCACTTTTATTTAAATATAATTATAGCGGGTGATTTTTTAGCTGGTTTGGTTTTGGCAACACTGGTTTTGACAGCTGACGTGTGTTTAGTACCTTGTGTCACTGTCAAACAGCTTCAGTTTGGTTTGCAATTTAACCATGGATCGTCTTACAAATGAACAACGCTTGCAAATTATTGAATTTTACTATCAAAATTCGTGCTCGGTTCGAAATGTTCATCGCGCGCTGCTTCCATTTTATGGTCGGCATTCTCGACCTTCTGAGCAGTCTATTCGGAAGATTGTGACCAAATTTCGCACCAAATTTATTTTGTTGGACATTAAACCACCAACACGTTTACGTACTGTGCGTAGTGAAGAAAATATTGCAGCCGTATCAGCTAGTGTGACAGAAGACCGCGAAATGTCGATTCGGCGCCGTTCCCAGCAGTTAGGCCTTTGTTACAGCACTACGTGGAAAATTTTGCGGAAGGATTTGGGCGTAAAGCCTTTTAAGATACAGCTGGTGCAAGAACTAAAGCCAGCCGACCTACCACAACGCCGAATTTTTGGTGAATGGGCTCTTGGAAAGCTGGCCGAGGATCCGCTTTTTTATCGAAAAATTGTGTTCAGCGATGAGGCTCATTTTTGGTTGAATGGGTACGTAAATAAGCACAATTGCCGCATTTGGAGTGAAGATCGGCCAGAAGCATTGCAACAGCTACCAATGCATCCCGAAAAAGCCACTGTTTGGTGCGGTTTATGGGCCGGCGGCATTATTGGGCCATATTTCTTCAAAGATGATGCGAATCGCAGCGTTACTGTCAATGGTGAACGCTACCGAGCGATGATAACAAACTTTTTTTTGTCCGAAATGGAAGTTCTTGACTTGCATGATATGTGGTTTCAACAAGACGGTGCCACATGCCACACAGCACGCGAAACAATGGCGCAATTGCGAGGCGAGTTTGGTGAACAGTTAATTTCACGTTTCGGGCCGGTCAATTGGCCGCCTAGATCGTGCGATTTGACACCATTAGACTATTTTTTGTGGGGGTATGTCAAGGCTAATGTCTATAGGGACAAGCCCGCTTCGATTGACGCACTGGAAGCCAACATCCATGCATTCATTCGTGAGATACCGGCCGATATGTGTGAAAGAGTATGCCAAAATTGGACTCAGCGGATGGGCTACCTGAGACGCAGCCGCGGTCAACATTTGCATGAAATTATCTTTAAACATTAAATTGCAAGGTTCAAACTATCGATTCAAATAAATATTTCATTCATTTTTTCGAATTTTTTGTGTTTTTTTTTTTTTTAAAGTTCTAAACCTCTTAAAAAATCACCCTTTATATGCCTGCTCATACGCTGCCCGATAATCTGCTCGCGCTGCTCAGTGACCTGCTCGGTTGCTTGCTGCTCCAAGACTAAAAAACTGCTTGATCAAATTCTCCGAACATTCTCGGTCTTTCGTTGAGTTTTACATAGAATTTTATATATAAGTCTAAATATTGCTCAAAACATCGACTGCAGAGTTGCCATACTCATGCAGTTCGATACAGTTCTGATGATTTTTGTATTTTTTATTCGTATGTTCTTATGTTTCCTACGAAAATAATAATAAATAAATAAACAATAACATAAAGTTTGCTTACATTTTATACCAAGAAATACAAAACTATCTGCAAATGCACCGATTTCACAACGCATAAAAATGTGGAAAACGTTAGTTAGTTAGTTAGTATGTTAGAAAACGGAATGAACCGAAATACAGAACATCAATTTCCATGTTTTAAATTAGAATTCACTATTAGCATTTCGAACGAATTGTGGAACACCTAAATTCAATTTCGCCCTGTGAATTCACAATAAGTGGAATGCAGAACATGGGCGTAAACATGTTAGGTCACTCTGAAATCTCCAACTGAACAGGTGTTTTAGTCAACAACTATACTTAGGGCCAGTTTGTTCACAGTAGTGGGTTAAATCTGAACAATGACTTTCACAGCTTCTAACTAAATGGCGCTAATCAACCAAAATCGGCTGATTAGCGATTTCCATGATTAACAACTTAAATTATGGATTCCTTGAAAAAAAAATTGATTACCATGCACATTCGACGATTTACCAGTTGTGATAATCCTTGATTAAAGATAATCAGCTGTGAACAAACTGGCCCTTAATACTACGTTTTCACCGAAAGTTAATCTCGTTGAGATTTAATAAATTCTATAAAGTGTTTTCACTGCATAAAGAGATTAAAAAGTAGATTAACTTTGATAGTTAATTTCAAAATGCAAATGCTGTTTCATTTTTTTTTTTAAGTGGAAGTGAGATAGATAGTTCGACAATGAAAAAAAACTAGATTCTCGAAAATGTTCCCTCGATTCTCGAATATTGTACTCACCAGTTAGTGCAATAGGGGAGTAGGTGGGATCGATTTGTACAACTATTGTCTATTGGCCCTATGGAAATTTAATAAGATTAATTTGTAATCTACTATATTTGAGGATTAAATTTGTATGGTAAATCTTTGGGATTTTAAGAGGATTTAGGATAAATCTACTTAAATTTCAGATTTGCGGTCGGCGACAACGTATTATAACTTATAAGTAAGAAAATTGGGCTAAATCACTTGTAAAACTTTTCCCCGCTCATCTCATAAGAACCAATGATGAACATTTCATATAATTCATCCAAGTTGTTAGTGCTGTTTAAGAGAAACCTATATTATATAATAAAAAAGGCGTGTTAGTGGGCGCTTCAATAAGAACAAACATTGAAAATTTCATCCAAATAGTTAGAGTCGTGTGCGAGATATACCAATTTTATAAAACATTGGTACTTAAAGAATTTTTACATGATTGCTTTAGCTCATCTAGAACGGTTTACTGTTATACATCGATTTTTTTTTATTTTTTGTTGTCAAATGTTCTCAAAAAACAGCTCTAACGATTTTAATTAAACTTCATACACTTTATACCTACCTAAAATAATAGAAATTAACATTAAGGTACTTTTTTTTTTTTTTAATTTGGCATATTTTAAGTTATAGATATTACATAAGTATACCAATGGCGATTTTTTAAATTATTTTGAAAACTTAATTCTAATTTAAAAAATTTACAAATAATTTTTTATACCTAAAATAAATTAAAAAATTTTTTTTTGTTACTTGTGACTTTTTGAACATTTTCTCGTTTAATCGTTGTCAAATGTCAGGTTTGAAAAGGCGATTCCACTGTCAAACGTAAAAATCGCCAATTTCCTAAATTTTCCACCCAAGCCACTTGTAGTTTTTACATCTTAAACATTCAAGTTGGTAAACAAAATAATTGTTTTATTAAAAATTCTTAAATTTACATATAAATTTTTGCCCCTACGGCGAAATTCACACTACGCCACTGTTGAGATTTGTGACTAGAAGTTATACTCGAATGTAGCTACATACTTTACATACATCCGCTCCTGAGCAAGAGCAGTCAAGAATCAGGATAAGAAGAAAGAAGAAAAAACTTTAATGCCGCAGTTGCAATAGTATCGCGGAGTTAAAATATCGAAATGTAAGCTTCTATAAATATTAAATTCAATTCAACAAAATTTAACAACAAATTGCATATACATACATAGTACATACAAAATGTTATAGATTTAAGTTAATTCACTTTTTGTTTCTGTCTGGATTTGTTGTTTTTTCGTGGAAACGAAACGGCTACGGAATGGTGTTGCTGTTTATTTATTTTTGTAATCGATGACTCAAATCTTCTTAAGCATATTTTTGCATCATTTGTTTGTATCTTTATGAAACTTTTTTTGAGAATAATTCTTAACAAATGACAAAAACAAAATACCTACACTGCGCGTAACTTTTTTGAGACAAATCTTTTCATCGTCTTTTTTTCCGCGATCTACACTACATTATACTACCACAGCTACCTTATTATACCATTAAGTAAAGTGAACTCGGGTACAGCTATAGATACAGTTGGCCATATCGGTTTTGTGTTCTTATGTTAAAATTATAAGTGCGCCTGTATTTTTAACAGTCTGAGCAGTTTTTCCGTTTTCGATTGTTTTTCGCAAAGCTCTAGATTGAGAAGTTTGAAGTGATTTATTCAAGTTAATGTTTGTTAAGCCGAAACCACAATTAACAGTTGTGGTGTGTCGCTTCCGCTTCAATGTATTTTATACGCAGGGCCGGCCCTAGCCAAACTTGCACCCTGTGCAAGTTTTGTAGTAAGTGCCACTTTTTATATTTGCACACATACATACACATGGCAAATGGTAGTAGATATTTGTTTGCGCAAGATCAGATTACATTGGTGTTAGGCAATAACGCCCAAGGAAATAACTCCCAAATCGATTTGGAAATATGGCCCAATATTTTTTTTTATCGCCCAGAAAAAATGGAAATATGTATCGCCGAAATTTATATTTTTCCAAATCTTAAGTTGGAAATATCGCCAAATATTTTTAAAGTAAATTGTTTTTGTAAAATTTGGGCGTTATTTTTTCAATTTTGGGCGATATATCCAAATCGATTTTGGCGTTATTTCCTTGGGCGTTATTGCCAACCGCCACCTTTTCTTGCTCCTGGCCCTGTGCATTTGCACATCTTGCACATATGGTTGGTCCGGCCCTGTTTATATGTGTATATTTGTTTCGAGTAATGTGTTATGTCGAAATACATCTTGTTTCGATTGCGCCCTGTGTCACGATACATATTTGTCGGATATATATATTTTTTTATAAGTGGGAGAGGGAAGCTCGGGGAAAAAGAAGACGTAAATAGCGAAAGCATATTGAAATTGTTGTCGGCAATTTTAGAAAAAGCCCAATCTGGCAAGGCTGGCGTGCACATTAAGCGCCACAACATAATCAACAAGACAATTGTGTGATTCCCGCTTTAAATGAAACTAACCCAGGGTTCGGACCACAGAAGTAAAATTTTGTATAGCAGATAATTGTAGAAAATTAAACAATTTTGGTAAACATGTTTTTAACGACAAATCAATAATAAAAAACTTAGCGTTTTGCCATTTATTCCATCAACATTAGTTAAATAAATTTTTTTTTTTTAATACGTTCGTCTATTTTTAGCCGTTACCTTTTTATTTCTGATGTCCATAAAAGTAGAAGTTGAATTTTGTTTGTTGAAATTATGGTTCTCTAGATATGTCGAATACCCTTTTACCGTCACCAACCGCCAAAATGAGGGGCCGTCAAAATCATTTTCTCAGCCAAAATTTCGGATTTCTTTGCGAAAAAAAGGTGGAGTTAAAAAACTGCGATCGATTAATCGCTCTTTGCAACTATTTCAATTGAACAAGACATGTTTAGTGGCATTGCCAGAAGAAAGAATCGCTATAAGATTTGCAAAAATAAAATCGCGCAGAGCAGCATTTCAGTTTCAATATTTTGTAAAGATGTATTTTGATTATATTAAATAAAACCCTATCTAATTTTGAATTAATATGTTATTGTTAATTTTGTCGTTATCTTCTTTTTATTTGAGGTGAAAAAATAACATCTTACCTAGGGCAATACAAAATCAAGGTTCAGCAACGCCTATATACTATACTTTCGAAGAGTTTTGATACCTATGCATGAGTTTGACAATTGCAGTTTGATTCAGACAAAATCCCCAATAAATATTTTCTTTTGCGAAAATTCATCTTAGAATTAAAAACTTCAGTGTGGATTTTTACCCCCAAAAGTCCGGAATCAATTTTTAAAATTTAACATTTCAGACTTTTACCGATGTTTATGAAGAATTTAAAGATTTACCGGTAAATTCTAGAATTCTTCATTTCGGAGTTTTACAGTTTTATCATATAAATTATAATGAATCCGCGTCCGCAATTAAGTACATGGCTCTTCTTTTTGAAACTATCTCTTGGAAATTTTGTTTTCAAGATATTTTCTCTTAAGGGTTTTGTCTTTAATTCACTAGGTTTTCACTTGGGCTTATTCTTTATGGCCCAATTAGGTATGACTAACTCCTCAAATCGTTTGTCTTTTATTTCATTAGATTTTAAGTTGGTTGACGTTTGTCATAATCTTGATCGATACGTAGGATATGGTTATTCACCGTCGAATTTTTAACAGTTCTTCGTCGTTTTCTTTACGGCGACAAACACAGCTATACGTCTTATAGCCTCCTCACAATGGTGTCCAATAACGAAATTGGCCACTTCATCATTATGAACTCATTCAGATCACTTCCAAGTGTTACAGATTACACCACCCCATAGCTACAATTTCATAAAAACTTTCAAGTTACCATCCCTTCTGTATGGGAGGATCTGGCGTTCCTGAACGATGAATCGATCCACTTCTATACTAACTGTTCTAAAACTGATAATGGGGTTTGTGAAGGTGTATACTCAGATAAGCTGAAACTAAGTCTCTCCTTTCGTCTTCCCAGTCACTGTAGCGTGTTCCAGGCGGAACTTTTGGCGATAAAATAAGTCCTGTCCTGGCTTAAAGAAAACGCACAGATGTCCGTATTTTCTCAAATAGCCAAGCAGCCATTAAATCTCTGGATTCTGTATTTGCAAATTCAAAAACT
Organism: Epistrophe grossulariae; assembly: GCA_929447395.1. Classification (NCBI taxonomy): domain Eukaryota; kingdom Metazoa; phylum Arthropoda; class Insecta; order Diptera; family Syrphidae; genus Epistrophe; species Epistrophe grossulariae. The sequence goes on from OV839566.1 coordinate 40,931,114, forward strand.
GCCTTTAATTGCCGATCATCTCATGGAGATGGCACAGCAGTTCAACATTCACCTTTGCTGAGTACCAGGTCATAGGGACATTCAAGGCAATTGTAAACCAGTCGAACTCGCCAAAAGTGGAACTGTCAAATCGGACAAATTGGTATACCCATCGCTACTTGTAAACTCATGCTAAAGCAAGATGCAATAGAAAAACAAAATATCTTACAGGTAAAATAACATTGCCACAATATGTTAGGCCACAAAACAGATCTGGCCTATGCTGGATCTGAATAGCTATAGAAAATTGATATCTCTAATCAGACTGCACATTAGCTCCGTAATAGGTGTCATTACTGGACACTGTCTAATAGGCAAGCACGCAACGAGGCTGGGAGTATTTTCTAACGGCTTCTACAGAAGTTGTATGGTAGAAGAAGAGGAAGAATTGATTCTACACCTTCTCTGTACATATCCTACTCTATTCCAAAGACGTTAGATCCTCTTAGGAGAATTCTACTACAATGATCCTAGTGATCTGACAAATCATGACATTAGTAGTATCGCGCGCTTCGTAAAAAACTCTAAATGGTTCAACGAGTACGAAGAAAGCTTCCTAGATTCCTGTGGTATCACAATGGGTCTAATTGGTCTAAGTACATGTCTAGCGATTCTGGTGACAACCACATAAACCTAACCTTACCTTTTCTTTTTGGGGATTAGGTGTGACTTATTCGTCAAAGCCTTTGTCTTTTATTTTATAACATTAAAAGTAAGTTGGTTGACGTTTGTCATAATCCTGATCGATACGTAGGATATGGTTATTCGCCTTCGAATTTCTAGCAGCTCTTCGTCGTTTTCTTGCTCTTGTTCACTGCCCAGGCACTTTTGTCTTATCTAATTAAATAAGGTTATTAAATATATTAGCGCAAAGTTTTAAACATTATTACTTTAAAGAATAATAAAACCGAATTTAGTTAAACAGTCGGTTTTATTGAAAGCAATTTCTTAAAATATTCGAGGTTTTAATCTTAATTATTATTACAATGATGAAGAATTTTGTATGTATGTGACATTTTCATGATATGAAATTCGAATTTTTTGTTTAATCGAAGACGACTCTAACAATTATTATGATTAAACTTTATACGTAGATCATATAAGCACCCCAATTTATTTCTTACCATGTATTTCATTTTTTTATTTTAGTAAGAAGTTGGAATATTGAACAAAAGCATACTTTGTAGCAATAGTTTGGTTCTTTATTTCGGTTGAATGTTAATTAAAATTGATTTAATTTCCATCAAAAATGTTAGTTTAGAACTAAAAAAAATTGCAAATTTTAGTAACAAACCTTCTCTATCAGACCCCTATCGATACTAAATTTTATTAATTTTCAGTTCAACAATGGCATCGAAAAACTCATCTCAAAAACTTACCACCTTCAAATACGATCAGCGCTCTGCTATTATTTCCGAAAAAATCCAAAGTTTCTACGAGCAAAATGAATTCTTCGACACTGTCTTGATAGCTGGAAGCGATAGCGTCAGTATCCAAGCTCATCGAGTTGTCCTGTGTGCAATGAGTGATTATTTCTTGGAAAAATTCCGTAGCGATCAATCAGATTTGAAAGGGAATGTAGTGGAACTCAAAGAAATCGAAGCTTCGACACTGAAACTAATAATCGATCTCATGTATGCAGGATCGATTGATTTGAGTGTCGAAAATGTCGGTGGAATTCTTCGATCTGCATCGTTTCTTGAGATGAAGTCCTTGGTCGATGGCTGCTGTGAGTTTATTAATAAAAACATCAATTCTAGCAATTCTTTGAGTTGGTTAGGATTGGCTTATGAACTGAGCTTACCGGGACTAAAGACGAAGTCTCTAGAATGTATTTACACTCACTTTGAGGAAATATATAAAATGGAAGAATTTATGATTCTGGGAGAAAATGAATTGAAGGATTTGCTATTCAACGAAAATCCCCGCGGGGACTTCGAGGAGTATATCTTTTTGGCCATGGTGGCATGGATAAATTATGACAAACCAAATCGGGAACATCTAGTTTTTCCGCTTCTGTCAATGGTTCGTTTTCAGGCTCTTACGCCCAAGTTCATCGTTGAGAACAGAAAGGCTGTGTGTAGAACTGTGGAAAGCTACGAATTGATTTGCAGTTGGCTTCAATGGCATTTGTCGCCGGAAACTCGATCAAACGAACAACAAAGCTCTGATTTAAGCCCAATACAAAAGAAGGAGCTTACAGTAGTACGTGTTTTTATTAGCGGAAAAACTAAAATCCAAACTTTTAACCCCAAAATAAATTCATGGTCCATCGAAAGAGAAAGCCACTTTACATCAAAATACCAACTACTTTCAGTGATTGGGATTGATAGTAAACTGATTATTGCAAATAAAAATGGGGTCAGTTTAGGATGGGTAGACCTTCGCACCTCTGAGTGGGTTGAAATTCCTGTACCTAAAACAGTCAAACTAACTCGGCTGATGGCAGAAATAAAAGGAGATTTGTTTATTTTTGGATCAGTTAACTTGCTTTCGACTAATATGGAGACATTTAATTTTTCTACGCGCACATGGCACAATATGTACCCACTCTCTCAACCATCTGCATGTTCCGAAATATCTACCCACAATGAGATGTTATATATTCTTGATTTCCAAAATGGTTTTTTGCATTCTTATAATGCCTCTTCATATAAATGGACGATGAAAGCAATTGAAAAAAAAGCATTTTCTGATTTTAGATTTGTCGCAACTGAAGGATCTTTGTTCATTTTTGGTTGGAAGTTGACTGATTTACAACAAGTAGTTATATCTGCCAAACGCTACAATTTATCCAATGGTTCTTGGTCTGAAATGGCCCCGGTACCAAAGGTTTTACAAAATGCACGAACAATAGTTTTGATAAATAAAAATATTATTGTTTCTGATTTTTATAATATGTGTGAGTTTAATATTGATTCTGGTACATGGAATACTTTACCACCTCCAACAAAAGAAAATGATCGGGATATAATTGTTAATGCATTTTTCTTTACTCAATAAATAATAAAAAAAAAGTTTTTATTTTATAACAATTATTTTAAAAAATTTAAAAGATAATTTTAATCACTCATGAAACAATAAAAAAAAATGGTTTTACTAATGAAATGTTTATTAAGAACAATTTTTGTTTATAAATGTATTAATTATGCGGTCCCACCGATTTAGGCCCCTACGCCTCCAGTAGGCATACTCCGGTCAGCTGACAGCTACACTTGTAGGTACTGTAGATATTGTAATGTAATGAATAAAAATAAAATTGAAATTAAATAAATTGAAAGTTCTTTTTGCGATGTTTAGTCGTGCCTGGGTGAAACTTTCAATCAAATTTTTATTCATTACAGCCCGCTTAAACAACAACAAAAACAAGACATTTTCTATTGTTTTGTTCTTCATCTTCGTATATTAACAAGACAGACCCCGGGCAAAACTTTTATTATCTACGGATCTGGGTCAGGATCATCCCATGAATAAATACGATACGGATCCTAATCATGACAACACTGCTGTATGCTCATCTCTTTTTTTTTTCTTATGTTTGTTTATTTTTTATGTAGATACCTACTGTCTTTTTTCTTAACACTACACTTTGTACCCCGTACCGAATGAAGAGCAATCTACCCGCCAGAGTAAAACCTTGTTCTCGGATTTTTAAAATAGATCCAGATACAGAGCAGGATCCAAAGTTGTTGCTGTATTAGACAATAGACCCTGGTATCCGAGTTTTTCACTTAAGCAAGTTTCGCTTAAGCGGAGTGTTTTGAAGTAAATTGGTCGACAAATACTTGGGGATGAAAAAAATGTTTCAGATAAGCGGGTTTTTCCCTTAAGCGGGTTGGGCTTAAATGTAAATGTAAATTATTTAGCCTCGAATCGTTTTTTTCATCCAATTTCCGTCGGGCTTGGAAAAAAACAAGCTTCATATTTTTTTGTAAGATTTACTGGTTGTAATTAAAATGCTTTGAAATTAAAATAGTAAAAACTTTAAATATGTACATACATATGTGTCATTATCGATCGAAAATAGTACGTTCTACCAGCTTCTATGCGTTTTAACAGACTTTCAAAATACAGTAAAACGTCTACGAGTATTATGGAATTTTTCCTTCAAGATTAACAGTGCTGGGGTGGAGCATACATTCAACATAAAAATTAGCAAGAAACTTATTTACAAAAATATGTTAATTCGCAAAACGTTGATACCCTTTAGTTCAACGAATTTTAGAAACTTTTTCTCAATAGTATCTTTCAAGCTATTCAATGCTCTTCCTGAGGATATTCGAATCGTAAGTTCTGATCCCAATAATAGGCGTGTTTTTTTTGCAAGCCCGGGGGGAATTGGTTGAAAAAAACGACAGCGGGGATTAGTGACGCCATGACAGTAAAAAACATAGTCATACAAACTGTTGATAACATGTATGTCATTCATGCCGGTAACACAGTTTTTCTGTGCGCTTAAGTTAAGCCAAGGGAATTCTCTGGGATTAGTTGTTGTCCCAAGTAACATTTTGCCTCTCATAAGATGCTCCAAGAGCTTAACCAGACTATAGTCAGGGAGTTAGAAGTAGTCTTGTAGAATACTACAAGATTGTTATAACACTCTTAAAAGCGTTAAATGGCATAGTTATAGGAGGCTCTCACGTCAATTTAGCCTTGCTACGAAAATGCGTCTCTTCCAATGAGATTCGCTCTCACCTCAACTACGTCTGGCTATGAGAATGCGTCTCTTCCAATAAGATTCGCTCAAAAGAGAACAGAGTACATAATTTGTAAACGTCAAAAAATTATATACATCTTTCTCATTTAATATTTTATCAGAGAGAAACAAATTATTTTTATTTGTGTGTGTGTTTCTCATGTCAAAAAACTGTGGCTTATGTGAGAATATTTATTTTGTAAGTTAATCAGTTATTATTATGCGTTATAATGGCGATACTTTATATTTATTATTTTGTTCATATGTGAACCGAAAAACATATGGGGTTGAAAATGTATCTACTAATTTGAACTTTTACATCGAAAAACAACAACGCTTTCATAAGCCTCCTATTGCAATATTTTTGGTATTTAAACTCCAGATACTCTTGATACATGAGGTATTAAACTCAGATCCTGTAAGAGTTTGCATAGAAGTACAAAAAGACTAAAACTCTTATACAAGTCTTGTTATGGGATTATAAAGACTACGAACATCTGTTTACAGCTGAATTTTCACAAATGGATTCTTATAAGACTGTAAGTTTATATAATCCTATTCCAAGAAAAAAAATTGATTTAGCTATAAGATTTAAGTATTTTGAAGAGTGAAAAAGAGAGAAAAGTGTCAAGCTCTTCAAATAAAAATGATATGAGACCTATTTATGTTTCATAACAAGACAATAATTTTTAAGTATAGCAATGGGATATAAAAGCGTCTTATAGAAGTTTTTTTTGACATTTCAAGAGCTTAGCTCTGGAGAGTTTGTTAGTTGGGGTTGCATTTAACATGTTCATTGTTTAGCACCGACGTCGTTTTTTTCATCCAATTCCCCCTGGGCTTGCAAAAAAACACGGCTAATGATCAAAATGAAATAGAAATTTTGGTTACCTAAACAGGATTCCTCTGCAAAATTTCTCAGCTTTGCTGTCAAAACTCTGAGGAAAAAAAATCTTGGATTCGCTTGCTCAGATCTCATTTTTCTGAACACGCCAAATATTTGTTTTTTTTTGCGTTTGCTAATAAATAATTCTTTTTCATGATTGCGTGATTTTTCACTGAAAAAACCACATATTAGCTGTGTTTTATTTTCCCCGAGATCCGAACCAGATTGGATTTGCTTACGAAAATACATGTATTACAAAAACAACACAAGATCCAACTTTGTTTTGGATTTGTATTTCCAAATCCATTTTGAACAAACACCCTTAATTTGTAAATGTCGTCAGTAGTGTAAAGAAAAAAGACAACGGGTATATACAAATAAAAAAAACAAAAGGAAAAAAGAGTTGGATATATAACAAGTTGTCACTGAGATCCAGGGTTGTTTTATTTTCATGATCTGATCTGGATTGGATCTGGGGGAAAATAAAACACAGCTATTATATCGAGTAAGATAATAATAACAATCCATAATTTACGAAAAAAAAAGTTAACTAACTTCGCTTGAGACTTCATTTTTTTGTTTCACTTTCAGTTCAAACGTCAAATTGTCAAATGAAAAGCATCAAAAGAAAATTGGATGCTTTTGCTGCTCAGTTAATGCCCAACGCTGACGCTTGGGGAGCGTGATTTTGTCAACATTTATTTTTTCGACTTGTGGATTTTTTGTGACTGCATCAAATACGTATCTGATGCGTTTTGAGACTCAGCCCATTATTTCACCTCTCTCTGAAAATAACTTTTTCAAATCATGAAGTGGCATTTTGATTTTTGTTGCTATATTTTTTGTTTTTTAATAAAGCTGAAGAAAGTTTAACTAAAAAAGAGATATATGTACATTGTACTTAAGCGCTTTGGAACGGCTTACAATCAACAAAAGGCAATTGTTTACATGTATAGGTATTAGAAGAATTTGTTGTGTTAGAAAAATAAAAGCATTTAATCCAAACTAAAATGCTTCACGACATTTTGTTCAACTGAAGATACAAACCAAAATGCTGCCATTTAAAATTTAGGAAAAACCCCTAAATACTTTTTTCTCCCCATATTATAAGCTTAACATAAAATTGTTTGTTTAATGATTAAATTCTCCAATTTAATTTAAACCATAATCCACTCTACGCCACTGGTGAGTTGTGACGTGAGTCGACTCGTTACTACAAGTTGTACTCCACTCCAATATACATATACAAACATCAACTCCTGAGCAAGAACAGTCAAGATGAAAAGGAATAAGCAATACTTTTGCCGCATTTGCATTGCAATAGTATCGCGAAGTGGCGAAGTTAAAATATCGAAGTATAAGTTTAAAATAAAATTGAATTGAATTGAATTGAACAACACATACATTCATGTTACAAATTTATTTTTTTTTTCTGTCTGGATTTGTTGTATTTTTCGTGGAAACGAAACGGCCACGGAATGTTGTTGGTTTTTAGTGATGATTGTTGTACCTACGGATGACTCAAATCTGTTTAAGCATATTTTTTCATCATTTGTTTGTATCTTTATGAAGCTTTTTTTGAGAATAATTCTTAACAAATGACCAAAACAAAAATACACTGCGCGTAACTTGTTTGAGGCAAATCTTTTCACAGTCTTTTTTTTCCGCGATCTACACTAAATTATACTACAGCTAAATTTTTATACGATAAAGCAAAGTGAACTCGGAGTTGGATAAAGCTACACAGTTGCCCATTGATCGCATTGTGCTGCCATCGGTTTGTGTTCTTTTCTTCTTATGTTATATTAGAAATTCGTTTGTTTGTAAGTGAGTCTGAGACCTGAGTGATTAAGTTGTTTGATTAATTTCGCAAGTCTCTAGATTGAGAACTTTAAGTTATAGTTTGTTAAGACGGAACCACAATTATCACTTGTGGTGTGTCGCTATCGTTTCAATGTATATTATACGTGTAGAGTCATTTGTCTTGTGCGATGTGTTGTGTCCGAATCCATCTTGTTCCGATTGTTCCATACCACGCTGTGTCGGATAGATATTTTTTTATAAGTGGACATAGCGTTGCCGAAGTAGAACGATCGTGCTTTTTTGACACGAAAATTTTATCGTTGCACGGTGGCATGAAAAAAAAATTGAATATTGCACGTTTTTATTATTTCCATTTTTTTTTTCTTAATAAAGCGAATTAAAAAAAAAAAAAAAAATAGGAAATAGGAAATTTGCTTAAAATGGAGTAAAAACTAGCAGAAACTCTTACTTTTTTGATAATATATCTACGAATAGAGAAAATTGTTTTTTCTATATGTTTTTGGTGTATTTCACCAAAATTTATTTAATAAAAGAATTCGAGTTTTTTTTTTATATGGCACGAAAACGCAGGTTTTTTGTTAGAAAATATACGGCGATTCAAGAAACTAAACGAGATAAATGTAGTTCCCGTTTTATATGAAATTTACACAGGGTTCGGACCACAAAAGTTAGATTTCTAAACATATAAAAAAACGGAGTAAAATAAAAAAAACGCGGAATAGATTTGAAGATTTAAAAAATCTTAAGGTTCTTTCACTGGCTGAACAGCTGGAACATCTGTCAAAATTTAATATACACACAAAATCAAGACGGAGCTGCAGTCGGAGCCGCATTGGTTCGCGAACTTTTAACTTTTCACGTGCAGCACTTTTGACGTCTCAATTTATATGAGGAAAAAAGGAGCCAGATAAAAATATTGAAGTATTTATTTCTATTTAGTGCTTATTTGTGTCGCCAAAAAAAAATTATTAATTAAAAGAACAATATTGGAAATAAAAAAAGTGAATAATAAACTCGTGGCTATTTTTTTTTTTTTTTTAATATACAAAAAGCTGTACAGCTCATTGTGGGTTGATAAAAAACGACGTACGACATTTTTTGAAAGCAATTGAATGGGAATTAACACCCGCGGGTTAATTCCTTTTTTTGTTGGGGTTAATTGAGGTTAATTCCCAATTATAAATGGAAATAAGGCCCGCGTAAATTAATAACAACGTCTATTATAAGGAACATAATTATTTTTCTCACTTATTTTTCGAAATATAACAAAAAACACTTTTTGTTTTTTTTGCTTGCTTAGATAAATATACAGTGCAAGCACCCCGCATTACGGCGTATAAAGAGTAAGGTATGTATGGAGTGGCATGCTGCCCCTTTTAAACTTCAACTCACGTAACAAGATCTTGCGACTTAGTTGTGCATTTTATATATACAGTCAAACTTCTCTATAACGAACCTTCAAGGGAACAAAAAATTGCTTCGTTATAAAGAAGTTATATACAAAATTCGTAATATAGAAAATGTAATTTTTTTAACACTGAAAGAGGTATATTTAAAAAAATTGTAAAAAAAAACTCATTTTAAAGATATGTGTGTCTTTTTATTTTTTAATTAAAAACATATCAATTTTCGATTGCAATTGAGTTTTATTTATTGTTTTATTATAAAAATCTTCCTATTCTCTCAAACTCGACGTAAAAGTTCTACTACATATGCACACTTTTTATACTACCGCACATACATAATAATTTCAATTTAAGGTTCACCCACACCAACACGAATGTTTGGTGGCGGTGACGAAAACAACAATAAAAACACGGGGTTGTCAATGAAAACAACAAGTTGTTATTATTGTTTTCGTCGTCGCCACCGAAAATTCTCGTTGGTGCGGGGGAACCTTTAAGAAAATTCTTCCCAAAACTGGGAGTTCCCTTTTAAAATTAAGAACAAAAATCATAGAAGGCTTTGATTTAAAAATTTGAAAATAATTGACATTTCGAAAATTCTTGCTTAACAAAAATCGTAGTCGGCTTTTATTTCAAATTTGAAAATTGAAATTTCGTTATAAAGAAAACTTTGCTTTCGGACCAAAAAAATAATTTCCTTATAAAGAGAATTTTGCTATAGAGAATTTCGTTATAAAGAACCTAATTCATATGAGATATTTTTTAAAAGGAAGGGAAAGAAAACCAAACAAAAATGGGGGTTAAAGCCATTTCTGAATGGGAATTAATACCCTTGGGTGTTATTGCCTTTTTTTTTGTTTAATTAATACTATTTGAAAGTGGTTGGGATTAATGCCGCGGGGGTTATGGCACTCCACCAATGCAATCGTATCTCAAAATGCATGTGGCGCAAAGTTTTATACATTATTCCTTTAAAGACTAATAAAACCGAAATTAGTTAATGCAGGCGTTTTTTATTGCAAGCCCTTTCTTAAAATATTCGAGGTTTTAATCTAAATTATTATTACAATGATGAAGAATTTTGTATGTATGTGACATTTTCATGAGATGAAATTCGAATTTTTTGTTTAATCGAAGACGACTCTAACAATTATTATGATTAAACTTTATACGTAGATCATATAAGCACCCCAATTTATTTCTTACCATGTATTTCATTTTTTTATTTTAGTAAGAAGTTGGAATATTGAACAAAAGCATACTTTGTAGCAATAGTTTGGTTCTTTATTTCGGTTGAATGTTAATTAAAATTGATTTAATTTATATCAAAAATGTTAGTTTAGAACTAAAAAAAATTGCAAATTTTAGTAACAAACCTTCTCTATCAGACCACTATCGATACTAAATTTTATTAATTTTCAGTTCAACAATGGCATCGAAAAACGCATCTCAAAAACTTACCACCTTCAAATACGATCAGCGCTCTGCTATTATTTCCGAAAAAATCCAAAGTTTCTACGAGCAAAATGAATTCTTCGACACTGTCTTGATAGCTGGAAGCGATAGCGTCAGTATCCAAGCTCATCGAGTTGTCCTGTGTGCAATGAGTGATTATTTCTTGGAAAAATTCCGTAGCGATCAATCAGATTTGAAAGGGAATGTAGTGGAACTCAAAGAAATCGAAGCTTCGACACTGAAACTGATAATCGATCTCATGTATGCAGGATCGATTGATTTGAGTGTCGAAAATGTCGGTGGAATTCTTCGATCTGCATCGTTTCTTAAGATGAAGTCCTTGGTCGATGGCTGCTGTGAGTTTATTAATAAAAACATCAATTCTAGCAATTCTTTGAGTTGGTTAGGATTGGCTTATGAACTGAGCTTACCGGGACTAAAGACGAAGTCTCTAGAATGTATTTACACTCACTTTGAGGAAATATATAAAATGGAAGAATTTATGATTCTGGGAGAAAATGAATTGAAGGATTTGCTATTCAACGAAAATCCCCGCGGGGACTTCGAGGAGTATATCTTTTTGGCCATGGTGGCATGGATAAATTATGACAAACCAAATCGGGAACATCTAGTTTTTCCGCTTCTGTCAATGGTTCGTTTTCAGGCTCTTACGCCCAAGTTCATCGTTGAGAACAGAAAGGCTGTGTGTAGAACTGTGGAAAGCTACGAATTGATTTGCAGTTGGCTTCAATGGCATTTGTCGCCGGAAACTCGATCAAACGAACAACAAAGCTCTGATTTAAGCCCAATACAAAAGAAGGAGCTTACAGTAGTACGTGTTTTTATTAGCGGAAAAACTAAAATCCAAACTTTTAACCCCAAAATAAATTCATGGTCCATCGAAAGAGAAAGCCACTTTACATCAAAATACCAACTACTTTCAGTGATTGGGATTGATAGTAAACTGATTATTGCAAATAAAAATGGGGTCAGTTTAGGATGGGTAGACCTTCGCACCTCTGAGTGGGTTGAAATTCCTGTACCTAAAACAGTCAAACTAACTCGGCTGATGGCAGAAATAAAAGGAGATTTGTTTATTTTTGGATCAGTTAACTTGCTTTCGACTAATATGGAGACATTTAATTTTTCTACGCGCACATGGCACAATATGTACCCACTCTCTCAACCATCTGCATGTTCCGAAATATCTACCCACAATGAGATGTTATATATTCTTGATTTCCAAAATGGTTTTTTGCATTCTTATAATGCCTCTTCATATAAATGGACGATGAAAGCAATTGAAAAAAAAGCATTTTCTGATTTTAGATTTGTCGCAACTGAAGGATCTTTGTTCATTTTTGGTTGGAAGTTGACTGATTTACAACAAGTAGTTATATCTGCCAAACGCTACAATTTATCCAATGGTTCTTGGTCTGAAATGGCCCCGGTACCAAAGGTTTTACAAAATGCACGAACAATAGTTTTGATAAATAAAAATATTATTGTTTCTGATTTTTATAATATGTGTGAGTTTAATATTGATTCTGGTACATGGAATACTTTACCACCTCCAACAAAAGAAAATGATCGGGATATAATTGTTAATGCATTTTTCTTTACTCAATAAATAATAAAAAAAAAGTTTTTATTTTATAACAATTATTTTAAAAAATTTAAAAGATAATTTTAATCACTCATGAAACAATAAAAAAAAATGGTTTTACTAATGAAATGTTTATTAAGAACAATTTTTGTTTATAAATGTATTAATTATGCGGTCCCACCGATTTAGGCCCCTACGCCTCCAGTAGGCATACTCCGGTCAGCTGACAGCTACACTTGTAGGTACTGTAGATATTGTAATGTAATGAATAAAAATAAAATTGAAATTAAATAAATTGAAAGTTCTTTTTGCGATGTTTAGTCGTGCCTGGGTGAAACTTTCAATCAAATTTTTATTCATTACAGCCCGCTTAAACAACAACAAAAACAAGACATTTTCTATTGTTTTGTTCTTCATCTTCGTATATTAACAAGACAGACCCCGGGCAAAACTTTTATTATCTACGGATCTGGGTCAGGATCATCCCATGAATAAATACGATACGGATCCTAATCATGACAACACTGCTGTATGCTCATCTCTTTTTTTTTTTCTTATGTTTGTTTATTTTTTATGTAGATACCTACTGTCTTTTTTCTTAACACTACACTTTGTACCCCGTACCGAATGAAGAGCAATCTACCCGCCAGAGTAAAACCTTGTTCTCGGATTTTTAAAATAGATCCAGATACAGAGCAGGATCCAAAGTTGTTGCTGTATTAGACAATAGACCCTGGTATCCGAGTTTTTCACTTAAGCAAGTTTCGCTTAAGCGGAGTGTTTTGAAGTAAATTGGTCGACAAATACTTGGGGATGAAAAAAATGTTTCAGATAAGCGGGTTTTTCCCTTAAGCGGGTTGGGCTTAAATGTAAATGTAAATTATTTAGCCTCGAATCGTTTTTTTCATCCAATTTCCGTCGGGCTTGGAAAAAAACAAGCTTCATATTTTTTTGTAAGATTTACTGGTTGTAATTAAAATGCTTTGAAATTAAAATAGTAAAAACTTTAAATATGTACATACATATGTGTCATTATCGATCGAAAATAGTACGTTCTACCAGCTTCTATGCGTTTTAACAGACTTTCAAAATACAGTAAAACGTCTACGAGTATTATGGAATTTTTCCTTCAAGATTAACAGTGCTGGGGTGGAGCATACATTCAACATAAAAATTAGCAAGAAACTTATTTACAAAAATATGTTAATTCGCAAAACGTTGATACCCTTTAGTTCAACGAATTTTAGAAACTTTTTCTCAATAGTATCTTTCAAGCTATTCAATGCTCTTCCTGAGGATATTCGAATCGTAAGTTCTGATCCCAATAATAGGCGTGTTTTTTTTGCAAGCCCGGGGGGAATTGGTTGAAAAAAACGACAGCGGGGATTAGTGACGCCATGACAGTAAAAAACATAGTCATACAAACTGTTGATAACATGTATGTCATTCATGCCGGTAACACAGTTTTTCTGTGCGCTTAAGTTAAGCCAAGGGAATTCTCTGGGATTAGTTGTTGTCCCAAGTAACATTTTGCCTCTCATAAGATGCTCCAAGAGCTTAACCAGACTATAGTCAGGGAGTTAGAAGTAGTCTTGTAGAATACTACAAGATTGTTATAACACTCTTAAAAGCGTTAAATGGCATAGTTATAGGAGGCTCTCACGTCAATTTAGCCTTGCTACGAAAATGCGTCTCTTCCAATGAGATTCGCTCTCACCTCAACTACGTCTGGCTATGAGAATGCGTCTCTTCCAATAAGATTCGCTCAAAAGAGAACAGAGTACATAATTTGTAAACGTCAAAAAATTATATACATCTTTCTCATTTAATATTTTATCAGAGAGAAACAAATTATTTTTATTTGTGTGTGTGTTTCTCATGTCAAAAAACTGTGGCTTATGTGAGAATATTTATTTTGTAAGTTAATCAGTTATTATTATGCGTTATAATGGCGATACTTTATATTTATTATTTTGTTCATATGTGAACCGAAAAACATATGGGGTTGAAAATGTATCTACTAATTTGAACTTTTACATCGAAAAACAACAACGCTTTCATAAGCCTCCTATTGCAATATTTTTGGTATTTAAACTCCAGATACTCTTGATACATGAGGTATTAAACTCAGATCCTGTAAGAGTTTGCATAGAAGTACAAAAAGACTAAAACTCTTATACAAGTCTTGTTATGGGATTATAAAGACTACGAACATCTGTTTACAGCTGAATTTTCACAAATGGATTCTTATAAGACTGTAAGTTTATATAATCCTATTCCAAGAAAAAAAATTGATTTAGCTATAAGATTTAAGTATTTTGAAGAGTGAAAAAGAGAGAAAAGTGTCAAGCTCTTCAAATAAAAATGATATGAGACCTATTTATGTTTCATAACAAGACAATAATTTTTAAGTATAGCAATGGGATATAAAAGCGTCTTATAGAAGTTTTTTTTGACATTTCAAGAGCTTAGCTCTGGAGAGTTTGTTAGTTGGGGTTGCATTTAACATGTTCATTGTTTAGCACCGACGTCGTTTTTTTCATCCAATTCCCCCTGGGCTTGCAAAAAAACACGGCTAATGATCAAAATGAAATAGAAATTTTGGTTACCTAAACAGGATTCCTCTGCAAAATTTCTCAGCTTTGCTGTCAAAACTCTGAGGAAAAAAAATCTTGGATTCGCTTGCTCACTTTTTGAATGAGAAAAATCTCTGAGATCTCATTTTTCTGAACACGCCAAATATTTGTTTTTTTTTGCGTTTGCTAATAAATAATTCTTTTTCATGATTGCGTGATTTTTCACTGAAAAAACCACATATTAGCTGTGTTTTATTTTCCCCGAGATCCGAACCAGATTGGATTTGCTTACGAAAATACATGTATTACAAAAACAACACAAGATCCAACTTTGTTTTGGATTTGTATTTCCAAATCCATTTTGAACAAACACCCTTAATTTGTAAATGTCGTCAGTAGTGTAAAGAAAAAAGACAACGGGTATATACAAATAAAAAAAACAAAAGGAAAAAAGAGTTGGATATATAACAAGTTGTCACTGAGATCCAGGGTTGTTTTATTTTCATGATCTGATCTGGATTGGATCTGGGGGAAAATAAAACACAGCTATTATATCGAGTAAGATAATAATAACAATCCATAATTTACGAAAAAAAAAGTTAACTAACTTCGCTTGAGACTTCATTTTTTTGTTTCACTTTCAGTTCAAACGTCAAATTGTCAAATGAAAAGCATCAAAAGAAAATTGGATGCTTTTGCTGCTCAGTTAATGCCCAACGCTGACGCTTGGGGAGCGTGATTTTGTCAACATTTATTTTTTCGACTTGTGGATTTTTTGTGACTGCATCAAATACGTATCTGATGCGTTTTGAGACTCAGCCCATTATTTCACCTCTCTCTGAAAATAACTTTTTCAAATCATGAAGTGGCATTTTGATTTTTGTTGCTATATTTTTTGTTTTTTAATAAAGCTGAAGAAAGTTTAACTAAAAAAGAGATATATGTACATTGTACTTAAGCGCTTTGGAACGGCTTACAATCAACAAAAGGCAATTGTTTACATGTATAGGTATTAGAAGAATTTGTTGTGTTAGAAAAATAAAAGTATTTAATCCAAACTAAAATGCTTCACGACATTTTGTTCAACTGAAGATACAAACCAAAATGCTGCCATTTAAAATTTAGGAAAAACCCCTAAATACTTTTTTCTCCCCATATTATAAGCTTAACATAAAATTGTTTGTTTAATGATTAAATTCTCCAATTTAATTTAAACCATAATCCACTCTACGCCACTGGTGAGTTGTGACGTGAGTCGACTCGTTACTACAAGTTGTACTCCACTCCAATATACATATACAAACATCAACTCCTGAGCAAGAACAGTCAAGATGAAAAGGAATAAGCAATACTTTTGCCGCATTTGCATTGCAATAGTATCGCGAAGTGGCGAAGTTAAAATATCGAAGTATAAGTTTAAAATAAAATTGAATTGAATTGAATTGAACAACACATACATTCATGTTACAAATTTATTTTTTTTTTCTGTCTGGATTTGTTGTATTTTTCGTGGAAACGAAACGGCCACGGAATGTTGTTGGTTTTTAGTGATGATTGTTGTACCTACGGATGACTCAAATCTGTTTAAGCATATTTTTTCATCATTTGTTTGTATCTTTATGAAGCTTTTTTTGAGAATAATTCTTAACAAATGACCAAAACAAAAATACACTGCGCGTAACTTGTTTGAGGCAAATCTTTTCACAGTCTTTTTTTTCCGCGATCTACACTAAATTATACTACAGCTAAATTTTTATACGATAAAGCAAAGTGAACTCGGAGTTGGATAAAGCTACACAGTTGCCCATTGATCGCATTGTGCTGCCATCGGTTTGTGTTCTTTTCTTCTTATGTTATATTAGAAATTCGTTTGTTTGTAAGTGAGTTTGAGACCTGAGTGATTAAGTTGTTTGATTAATTTCGCAAGTCTCTAGATTGAGAACTTTAAGTTATAGTTTGTTAAGACGGAACCACAATTATCACTTGTGGTGTGTCGCTATCGTTTCAATGTATATTATACGTGTAGAGTCATTTGTCTTGTGCGATGTGTTGTGTCCGAATCCATCTTGTTCCGATTGTTCCATACCACGCTGTGTCGGATAGATATTTTTTTATAAGTGGACATAGCGTTGCCGAAGTAGAACGATCGTGCTTTTTTGACACGAAAATTTTATCGTTGCACGGTGGCATGAAAAAAAAATTGAATATTGCACGTTTTTATTATTTCCATTTTTTTTTTCTTAATAAAGCGAATTAAAAAAAAAAAAAAAAATAGGAAATAGGAAATTTGCTTAAAATGGAGTAAAAACTAGCAGAAACTCTTACTTTTTTGATAATATATCTACGAATAGAGAAAATTGTTTTTTCTATATGTTTTTGGTGTATTTCACCAAAATTTATTTAATAAAAGAATTCGAGTTTTTTTTTTATATGGCACGAAAACGCAGGTTTTTTGTTAGAAAATATACGGCGATTCAAGAAACTAAACGAGATAAATGTAGTTCCCGTTTTATATGAAATTTACACAGGGTTCGGACCACAAAAGTTAGATTTCTAAACATATAAAAAAACGGAGTAAAATAAAAAAAACGCGGAATAGATTTGAAGATTTAAAAAATCTTAAGGTTCTTTCACTGGCTGAACAGCTGGAACATCTGTCAAAATTTAATATACACACAAAATCAAGACGGAGCTGCAGTCGGAGCCGCATTGGTTCGCGAACTTTTAACTTTTCACGTGCAGCACTTTTGACGTCTCAATTTATATGAGGAAAAAAGGAGCCAGATAAAAATATTGAAGTATTTATTTCTATTTAGTGCTTATTTGTGTCGCCAAAAAAAAATTATTAATTAAAAGAACAATATTGGAAATAAAAAAAGTGAATAATAAACTCGTGGCTATTTTTTTTTTTTTTTTAATATACAAAAAGCTGTACAGCTCATTGTGGGTTGATAAAAAACGACGTACGACATTTTTTGAAAGCAATTGAATGGGAATTAACACCCGCGGGTTAATTCCTTTTTTTGTTGGGGTTAATTGAGGTTAATTCCCAATTATAAATGGAAATAAGGCCCGCGTAAATTAATAACAACGTCTATTATAAGGAACATAATTATTTTTCTCACTTATTTTTCGAAATATAACAAAAAACACTTTTTGTTTTTTTTGCTTGCTTAGATAAATATACAGTGCAAGCACCCCGCATTACGGCGTATAAAGAGTAAGGTATGTATGGAGTGGCATGCTGCCCCTTTTAAACTTCAACTCACGTAACAAGATCTTGCGACTTAGTTGTGCATTTTATATATACAGTCAAACTTCTCTATAACGAACCTTCAAGGGAACAAAAAATTGCTTCGTTATAAAGAAGTTATATACAAAATTCGTAATATAGAAAATGTAATTTTTTTAACACTGAAAGAGGTATATTTAAAAAAATTGTAAAAAAAAACTCATTTTAAAGATATGTGTGTCTTTTTATTTTTTAATTAAAAACATATCAATTTTCGATTGCAATTGAGTTTTATTTATTGTTTTATTATAAAAATCTTCCTATTCTCTCAAACTCGACGTAAAAGTTCTACTACATATGCACACTTTTTATACTACCGCACATACATAATAATTTCAATTTAAGGTTCACCCACACCAACACGAATGTTTGGTGGCGGTGACGAAAACAACAATAAAAACACGGGGTTGTCAATGAAAACAACAAGTTGTTATTATTGTTTTCGTCGTCGCCACCGAAAATTCTCGTTGGTGCGGGGGAACCTTTAAGAAAATTCTTCCCAAAACTGGGAGTTCCCTTTTAAAATTAAGAACAAAAATCATAGAAGGCTTTGATTTAAAAATTTGAAAATAATTGACATTTCGAAAATTCTTGCTTAACAAAAATCGTAGTCGGCTTTTATTTCAAATTTGAAAATTGAAATTTCGTTATAAAGAAAACTTTGCTTTCGGACCAAAAAAATAATTTCCTTATAAAGAGAATTTTGCTATAGAGAATTTCGTTATAAAGAACCTAATTCATATGAGATATTTTTTAAAAGGAAGGGAAAGAAAACCAAACAAAAATGGGGGTTAAAGCCATTTCTGAATGGGAATTAATACCCTTGGGTGTTATTGCCTTTTTTTTTGTTTAATTAATACTATTTGAAAGTGGTTGGGATTAATGCCGCGGGGGTTATGGCACTCCACCAATGCAATCGTATCTCAAAATGCATGTGGCGCAAAGTTTTATACATTATTCCTTTAAAGACTAATAAAACCGAAATTAGTTAATGCAGGCGTTTTTTATTGCAAGCCCTTTCTTAAAATATTCGAGGTTTTAATCTAAATTATTATTACAATGATGAAGAATTTTGTATGTATGTGACATTTTCATGAGATGAAATTCGAATTTTTTGTTCAATCGAAGACGACTCTAACAATTATTATGATTAAACTTTATACGTAGATCATATAAGCACCCCAATTTATTTCTTACCATGTATTTCATTTTTTTATTTTAGTAAGAAGTTGGAATATTGAACAAAAGCATACTTTGTAGCAGTAGTTTGGTTCTTTATTTCGGTTGAATGTTAATTAAAATTGATTTAATTTTCATCAAAAATGTTAGTTTAGAACTAAAAAAAATTGCAGATTTTAGTAACAAACCTTCTCTATCAGACCTCTATCCATACTAAATTTTATTAATTTTCAGTTCAACAATGGCACCGAAAAACTCATCTCAAAAACTTACCACCTTCAAATACGATCAGCACTCTGCTATTATTTCCGAAAAAATCCAAAGCTTCTACGAGCAAAATGAATTCTTCGACACTGTCTTGATAGCTGGAAGCGATAGCGTCAGTATCCAAGCTCATCGAGTTGTCCTGTGTACAATGAGTGATTATTTCTTGGAAAAATTCCGTAGCGATCAATCAGACTTGAAGGGGAATGTATTGGAACTCAAAGAAATCGAAGCTTCGACAGTGAAACTGATAATAATCGATTTCATGTATGCAGGATCGATTGATTTGAGTCTCGAAAAGGTCGGTGGAATTCTTCGATCTGCATCGTTTCTTAAAATGAAGTCCTTGGTCGATGGCTGCTGTGAGTTTATTAATAAAAACATCGATTCTAGCAATTCTTTGAGTTGGTTAGGATTGGCTTATGAACTGAGCTTATGACGGGACTCAAGACGAAGTCTCTAGAATGTATTTACACTCACTTTGAGGAAATATATAAAATGGAAGAATTTATGATTCTGGGAGAAAATGAATTGAAGGATTTGCTATTCAACGAAAATCCCCGCGGGGACTTCGAGGAGTATATCTTTTTGGCCATGGTGGCATGGATAAATTATGACAAACCAAAACGGGAACATCTAGTTTTTCCGCTTCTGTCAATGGTTCGTTTTCAGACTCTTACGCCCAAGTTCATCGTTGAGAACAGAAAGTCTGTGTGTCGAACTGTGGAAAGCTACACAATGGCATTTGTCACCGAAAACTCGATTAAACGAACAACAAAGTCGTGTTTTAAGTTCAAGAAAGAAGAAGCTTGCAGTCGCAGAGGCCTCTGTTGATGGAAAAATTAAAATCCAATTTTTTAGCCCCCAAATAAATTCATGGGACAACGAAATAGAAACAGATATTCCTGGAAAAAAAAAACCTGATTAAATGATTGTTATTAATTGTAAACTGATTGTAGCGGAAGACAATGGTGATTCGTTTACAGCCACATTAAAATATTTTGACTTGCTCACCTCTGAGTGGAAATGTGTTTTTCAAATTAAAAAAAATCATCCGAATTTCGCAGATGAGAGAAATAAATGGAAATTTGTGTGTTTTTGGAATTGATTATAATGATTTGATGTCTATAAGTATGTTTAATTTTTCAACGTGTGAATGGCATGACATACAACCAATCTCTCAACCATCTAGATATTCCCGATTAGCTACCCATAATGAGATGTTATACATTCTTGATTTCTATACTGGCATTTTGCAATCTTATAATACCACTTCAAATAAATGGGCTTTCCATGAAATTTCAAAACTGTCACTCGAACGTTTTGGTTTTGTCGCAACTGAAGGATTTTTGTACATTTTTGGTGGACTGGCTACATATGAAAAATATTCACAATCTGTCAAAAGCTATAATTTATCCAATGATGCCTGGTGTGAATTGGCTTCACTACCAGAACCTTTAAGAGGTGTGTCAACAACAGTTTTGGAAAATACTATTATTGTTTCTGATTATTATAATAGTTAGCAGTTTAATCTTGAGTCAGAAACATGGAATACTTTGATACCTTTCAAAAAAGATGATGAAAATACATTATCATTTAATATATCTTACTTCCATAGTGAATAATTTAAAAAAAATTTTTTATTTTTTAGTATAATTATTTAATTTACCAAGATTAAAATCACTCTTTTAACAATAATAAATCAAAAATGGATGTGACTAATGAAAAGCTAATTCATAAAATTTTTTTTTTATTTTTCATTTCCTTCCTATACTCGCGCATTGGTCTCTCAGACCGACAAATCATTAATTCTTTGTTTTCTTGAAAAATATTATCCTTGCCTCCCTGAAGTTTTCAGTAGCTTCCCAAATAAGTGTTCTCCATCGTTTACTTGGGCGCAAGCGCACGTGCCGAGTAGACGTGTAATTTTTTTGTGAGTTTTTGGTCCCTCAGACCGACGCGAGTACAAGTGTTTTTGGGTAAGTAATTTTTTTATTTTGGAATTTTAGTGAGTGAAAAATATTATTTTACTTTAGGGGTGTTTATATTTTACTGATTATTACATATATTACATTTCTAACCCTTAACTAAAGTGGTAAAATTTAGTATCGTATCTATAGATGTGGGTCCACTGGACCCAGCAAATTTAAAATGTTAATAACAGCGAATTTATAAATTATTTCATACATTTTTTTTTACTAAACTTATTCATTGTTTAATGGCAAAGATAATTTAAAGAGAAAACAACCTTGGGAAATTTCATTTTACTGCAAATTTGAAAGTTCACCAATGAGTCGCAATTTAATTTACTTAAAAACATGTCATTTAAAAAAAATAATATAAAATAAAAAAAAAAATAATTTAAATCAAACAAAATATATTTCTTCCTTTTTAATGCTTCCTTTTTAGAATTATTAAAACAAACAATTAAAAACTTCTTTTTGAACAATTCTGACATTGATCAAAAAATTACACAGTGATTCAGTACAATTAATGCAAAAAGGCAACTTCATTGTATTTCTTGAATATCTGCTAATTTCGTTCACAAACCAAACAATTGAGCATTCAACCATTCAACATGCACTCTTAATTCTCAAATACAAAAATTTGATTTGTCGTTAAAGATATTTGAATTAAAGCAATAAAACTAAATTTGTAACAAATAAAAATTAATCACGTATCTATAGACGTGGGTCCAGGGGACCCATGCGTATGCTGAAAATGACCTTAGGAGCGGCGTGTAAAATGAATCCTTCTCACTGTGTACTCTTCAGTTTACTGTAGGAAGGTACCTAGAAGCGAGGGGAGCGGCGGGCACTGCTGCGTTTTTTACACACTTTCAAAGATTGAACATGGGTCCACTGGACCCACCACATCAGTTAAGGGCTAAGAACCGTCTCGAGCTGCATGCATTTATGGTATGTTCGGATTGTTACGCTTTACACATAAATGAAGATTGATTTTTTTTTTATACATTTTTATAATAACTGTTATTTGTTTTTATTGAATTAATAAATTTTTGTTTGTTTTAATTGAAGAAAATATTTATTTTTATTATTTAAGTTAAGGTCAAAAAAAAAGTTGAATTTTTTGATAGGCTAGTATTTATGGTTATTGCTTCCAAATAAAGTAAAAGTTTCTGTGTTTTTCTATTTGTTTTATTTAATTATATTATTTTCTTAAAAATAAATGGCAGAACTACTTATAGAGAATACATATTCAAGAAAATATAGACGAGATAAAATCTCGGTCTGAGAGACCGTGCGCGAGTATATGTGTGTTGCCAAAACGCGCGAGTAGAGGAAGGGCCCTAAGCCAGGGATATACTTCGGGCACCTAAATATTTTTTTTTTTAATTCGCGTGAAGTGCATAAACAATGACATTGAATTTTAATGGTAACAAACTGTAAAAACTGTTATATATTTAAATTCCTCTAGTATCATACAAATAACAAAATTGCAAGTTTATATGAGACACAAAATTATCTTTTGTTATACCTAGGTACATGTTAAATTAACGAGCTTACTCAAATAGCGGACGTATGTACATATATGTTATTTAGTGTCGATTGGGGTGCACTACAAGTTTCCATTTGAGAGTAGTTCCGGAGTTCCGAGAAAACAAACTGATCGCAGTGATGATTTTTTACAATTAAACTGCATAGACTGTAAACATTTCTTCTATGTCATAAATATTTGGCCCTGCGATCATCTACACAAAAACAAAGACCTGAAACTATATTTGTTAGTGCAGTTAATGTAGCTAATCTAAGTTTAACAGAAACAGTTATGAGTCATTGTTTAAAACTACAACTAACAGAATTCGAATGGACCGAAAAACGCAGTGGCAGTAGATAACAGCGATAATTCAATCAAATTGCAACTGCTCTATTCTTGTCATCATCAAAAATTTGAATAGAGATTACCTATCTCATCAAGAAAGACCCGTTGAACGACAATAATATTGCACTGGAAATTAAATGGAATTGGAAAGAACAAAAGGAGAAGGAGTGTGTCATTGAAGTTGTTGTGTAACATGAGTTTAATTCTCTGTACACAAAATTTTTGGTCAAGCTTTGAATAATACCTGTTTCCGCGATGAATTAACTCAGTGATGTTATGTCAAAGGTAAGAGTCTAGTCGTAGCGAAAAAGAATGAGCAACCCAAATTTGAATTAATCTTGCTTATATAGTTTTTTTTAAAAAGGAGGAGGAGGCTAATCCAGTGCGGTCTTCTGCGAACCAAAGTAGTAGAAAACTTCGTTCTTGTTGATTCTCATTCAATCGTGGCACCATTCTTATGGGAAAGAAAAATTTTATAAGCTGTCGCATTGTAATAGATTCAGCGGTATTTTGTTTTGCGGTATTTCGTGATATGTACTGGATTTTGTGCCACGGGATTTTTGATACGCGATTTTGTGCCAAGGGATTTCGTATCCAACTCGTTTCATCCATGTACCGATCAAGTCGGTAAATCGGTTTTAAGATCTCTCTCTATAAAAAATTTCAATCAATGGAAATTAAAAATGTTTTGAATATGGCAACACTATTTTCAAAAGACCATAATTCCTTTATTTTTCTTTGGTTTTACTTACTTTTATCTCATAAATGAAATTGTAAGGCGGCGATTAACAAAACGACAGAATTCTTACCTAACAGTAATTTGATGTAATTTGAAGTAAAACTGCCATTTCTATAGCAAAGTATTTGATTTATTCTCTTCATTTGAGAGCGTGTTTTACTGTTTATATAGAGAAAATAGAAGTCTCATTTAAATCATTTTGCTTCTGCTGGTCCTGCATTACTCCTTTTGCTTGTCGCAGTGCCTCATTAAAAATCTCTTAATTTGTATATGAACGATGCTTATTCGGTTTGGGACCTAGATAAACCTTGCTTCCCTGGGCCTCGTCACAATCGCCCGCCTTCGTCACCACTTCCACCCCTTTATCATCATCGAGAGTAAATAATTTATTGTGATTGTCGGTTGAATTATAGTTATTTTAATTTGCATTGACTAATGGCTTCAATTTGAATTTTGTCGTTGCGTTGTCGGTCGGTGTTTTCAATTCGAGATAAAATGTTTTATTTTTTCGGGCTTTTGTGACTCGCTCAGCGGCAGCAATTTGGTCGAATGCGTGGAGTGAATTACCTAGTTGGAAATTGGAATTAGGTTTGTAGAAATAACATTTTATCCAACATCACAATCTAACATCGCGCCTACTGTGGAGTGTGCAATCATATACCTAAAATGTTTTTGTCTTTCTTTTGGGTAAAAATCAATGCGACAATCGGAATACCTACCTATGTATATTGTATACCTACTCTGATGATGGTCGTTAGATAATAAATCTTTAATTTCACTTTTGGATATTGTGGATATAATAGATTTCGAATTAAATTCCTTTAATGAGTTAGACTGGATGTTGTTTTGTGTGCGTTTGAATTTATTTGAATTTTCATTTTAAAGATTGATAATATAATAATTTAGATTTATCTGTATGGTAATTTTGACAAGTATTTTTATTTTCATTTTATTTAAATAATTTATCTTAAATGGGATTAATTAATGATGATATACTTAATTGAAAAGAATTTGACAAGGTTTAGGTATAATTTTTAATGAGTTTATTTTTGTTTCAAATTTTAATGTATAGGTTTAAATAAATGACAAGAATTGAAGAACCCTTGATTTGATAAAGAATGTGTACACAAGAAAAAGGGTGACAAAGATACATTCGCAAAAATACTGCTGCGAAAAAAAAAAACAGCTAACAAGGAAGCAGTATCACACAGAAACATAATTACTAAACGAGAACGTTTTTTTGTGGGTTAAAAAAATGTGTTAAATATTACGTAGTCAAGGGTAAAATTACATAGTTCACTATGTAAATTCTAACGTAGTCGACTCGATTAAAATAAATTGTTTAAAATAAAAACCTAAAAAGTTTATATTAATGGACAAACTTGGTTAGTATTCGTAAATTTGAAGATCGTTTATGTTAAACGAGTAGTTTGCTTGAATAATATAATTTTATTTAGTTAATTTTACACACATTTGAGACCTGAGTACATAGATTGGTTACTATTAACTTAATATGTTTTATTAACTAACTTAATTGGTTATTGAAACCGAAAAAAACTAACTCAGAAGTATTTAAATAAAATTTAGTAGCTACCTAGTACCTACCTACACTTTAATCGAATGGCGGATTTGTATTTCCTATTCTCAAAAGCGATTCGCTTTCCATTCGACCTTAAATGGAAAGCGAAAGTTAATTTCAATACGATAGATGTGAAGGTTGACGGATTGTTGGCGGATCGAAACCAAATGTTATGTAACTTAAAAAATGTTTGTGTTTCCATAAGATATTCAGCCCTATCACAAATCGAAAATTTGCTACGAATCACGAAAAATGTATTGCAGAATCCATTCGTAGTGGAAAATCTATTAAGAATTTCGAAATTCGGGAAATTTGGTATCACAAATTCCGAATGAAACGGAAATATGACGCCCTTTTCTACGACTCTATAAACTCTTAAAATAATTGAATACCACGCCATTAAGAAACAATTTTCAAAGAAGTATAAACTTAAAAAAAAACGAGGAATTAAAAAAACACATCACTTTTAAAACAAGCCGGGCTGAAATTAGTCCTCAGTACATTTGAAACCACTTTTTTTTATAACTTCTATTTATTTTTGTGTTGAATCTATTTTCCTGGGAAAAAAATGCTAAAACATTGAATAAATAAACAAATATCAACAAAACAAATTTTTTCACGATCTCAATCATTTGACAGCTGTAATAGTGCTCAGGGATTTTGGGATTTGTTCTTGCGATATTTATTTTTAAAAAAAGTCTAGCCGTACTTAACACAAATATTCAGCTTTTTTGTGTAAAATAAAAAGGGAAAAGAGATGGGATTTTTTAAAAAGTTTAAGGGATTTTTTCTTTTAAAAGCTCCAAGTATTGCTGTGACATAGGATAGCTGATTTCGAAATTCAGAATTAATTCTTTGAATGAGACAATGCTTTTTTCGATTCCATTCGGATTTTGTGAATCCTTTTTTTCGGGGTTCGTAGTGGAATAATCCATAAGGGAATTTTCCACGATGGATTCTGTGATAGGCCTGATTAATTAATATATTAATGGTGGATTTTATCAAGCGGGGTGAAGTTCCACTTGCAATAATTTTTTTGGATATCCAATTTATTAAAATCATCCCTTGCTTCTTCATTTTCTACACTTAAAAAAACACTTATGAGGAGTTCACCTGAAGATTATTTGTTAGATGGAAGCAACAAAATCACAAAATAGTTAATTAAAATTCTTTGGATAGAGAAAAACATTTTTTTTTTACTTCAAACAACTTTCATATTTTTGAAAACAGCTGGGATTTAAATGGGAAGAGTGGAACAAGGATTGGGAAAGACTTGGAAATATTTGACATTTAAATTGGAAAAATGAATGGATCGTTTTCTTCCATGTTCGCTTTTGGGAATAAACGAAAGCGAATTGATGGTCGAAATTGAGGTATCGCTTTCAATACGATCCGCCGCGCTTTCTGGAATAGCCCTACTGGTGAGTTTGCAGGTTATATATTAACAATATTTTTTTTTTATTTTAACCGAGTTTTACGTTGTTTTTAACCGATCATTTTTCTGCATGATAGAGCTTAAGGTGGCGGGAGATTTTATAAAAGTCTTTTAAAAAGTCAAGCCAAGCAGGCTCCTTGAAACATTGCCATTTATTTGTGATCAATCGAGAGAATACATTCCGCAATTAGATTTTAAACATAACTTCGGACATTTATACCAACCACCATGGTTGGATCTGATAAATAAAACAGAGAGACACAATTTTTAACCACTTATTCAATAATTACTGGATCATGCGTTTTTTTACAAAAAAAAGTTTTGACACTATCCCTCTGGCGACGAAGAAGATATCGCCTTGCTATTTAACAAAAAAATATATAAATGGAAAAATTTCGGTTTTTGACTTACCTACATACCTATATGTAGCTCCTGAACAATGAATATTTTCAAAAATAAATGTTAATGCAAAGTTTGAAATTATGATACCCCCTAAAAAAAGTTTTCAGTTCTTTCCTAACATAGTTCATTTAAAAGATTTTAAAAAATTTATCAAAAAATACTGGTTTTTCGATCTTTACTCTTAAATGACGAAGTAATAAAAAAAATGTGTGTTCATTTTATAATCTATAATTTTTTAATCTTATTTTGTACAAAAATATTAACTACAAATTTTTTCATCACTTACAAGACATTGTTACTTCAAACAGGGGAAGTGTCGCAAATATAATGTTTAGGCATACAAATCTTAATAAGTAAATTTAATCGATTTTTTTACAACACTTGTAGTTTATTTGACCTTTTAGAAGAAAGTAAAAACATGTTTTTTTTTGGAGATAAAATTTAAAGGATTTCATTACATATTTCAAAAAAATTGTTCAACTAAACATAGCAAGGGTATTCATGCAATATTGTAAAACACTTGATAAGTTGACCATTTGGATAGGTTTACGATTTGGTTAATGAAATGTCAAATTTTGTATGAGAAATGATTTACACAATTTGGTTAAAATTACCCAGGGATTTTTCTGCGGGAAATAAACCAAATTTGTTTGATAAACTTAACCAAACGTCATTATGACTTTTAGACTAGGTATTATAGGTGTGTTCAGAAATATGACATATTAGATATCCCAGAAAAAAAATCTGCCCATGTTCTGTAACTATCACATTGATTAGTTAACACAAAAAAAAATAATTAGGACGTCTACATTTTCTTAACATTGTAGTCTGTAGATCAGCACTATGTTAATTCACAAAAAATCACATAATGGGCCACAGGGATAAACAAAAGTAAATGCTAATACATACTTGTATTTGTTATGCATTTCGAATTGTCATCGAAGTAAAAGGAACCATTTTCGCTTGGAAAGAATCAGAGAGATTTTTTAATGTGGCAAGCGGGAGCCCTCGAAGCGCGGGGCCTTGTGCGGTGGCACACTTCGCACACCCCTTTCGCCGCCTCTGCACAACATTTAACCAAATGAATTAAAAAGGGCATTGAGGCAAACTTTTGTGTTAACTCATCATTTTACTTTAAGCTAATACGACGTTGCATGAATACCCTTTGTGTATTTTTTCTCTTTCTCTTAAATGGCCCGAATTGTCAAAAAATTAAATCTATGTTCACTTTATATAGAACGGAAATATTTACTCCAAGAAATTCATAAAATATTATCTTACCTTTTCCCATATACGAGACATCCTCAATCATCATTGCGACTTCAAAAATGGTCATATAGGTATGTATTGGAAAAACCTATATTTTTGCCATTTTGACTTTGAATGAATGAATGAAGCGAAATGTGGCAAGGGACTTTTTAGACAGTATTTCTTATGCTAAAATTAAGTTAAATGTGTTTAAAAATCTTCACTTGCATATTTTTTTCTGCAGATTAGTCCTATTTGTATAAACCTATACATTTTGTCTGTTCTTTTTTTCGAAGTTGCAATATCTTGTTACTAATTCCTCATGTGGAAAAAAGTGTTGAAATATTTTTTGTAATATAATTTAAAATCAATACTGTGATCATAAATTATTTTTTGAAAGATTCGCCATTTGTGATTGATTTGAGAGTTAAAAACAAAAAAAAAGGAATTTTTTTTTTATAACCATTTTTTTTTTGAATATAAATGACTGCTGTAAGAAAAAAATTTGTTTATGCATCCATGAAGAGGGTTAATAGGTGTGTTTTATTTATTGCTGCATAGCCAGCGCAGCAAAAGTCTGAATAAAACGATCACTCACTCTATACGTTCATTTCAATAATTCAAAGTTCTATCGCCGGCACAGCCATCTTTGTTTTTACTTCAAAAAGCGAACAATCGTTTTCGTTTTTGCTTATGTTCGTTTATGAAAAACGAACGATCGCTTTCGTTTCGTATATTACAGAATCCCAGGGTTCTGAATTTTCAGAATTCTGAATTCTTAGAGCTTCTGATTGGCCAGATGTCATTAAAAGTTAGATGATATTTAGTGATTTTTAGTTACGTTTTATGTGAATTTTCAGACAAGAAATTCTCATCCATCGGATAATTCAGATGAAAGTTGTTTGTGGTGGGGGAAGTGCCAAATCAGCTGAAGCACTGCACACAAAAGATGAACTTTATAATTTTCGTCTTGTTGGTGGTTGACTTTTTTAGTTTTCGTCATGAAAATTCAATACTTATTTAAATGAATGAACTTTTTGTTTATTGTTTAGTGAATTTTTAAATCAACAATTTTTAATATTGATGTTAGGAAAGTTTTGCTATATTTTTGTAGGCCATACTTTTAGTGAAATCAATAAAACCTCTTGATGATTTAGCTACATACAATTTCACAACTACCCATGCTTAATGTTTAATTTACAAATGTAATTAAAGTTCTATTTTATTTCGCTTCAATGTAAATTCTGTAGGTAAATGCAGGAATTTGACACAATGACTATCGACTGAAATTTCAGATTTGTTTTTTGCGTTCAACGACATAAATTCAGAAATCTGAAAATTCAGATGTAAAGCAAGTTTTATTGAACCTACCCAATCCTTAGAAAATCGGAATTATTCTCAAATGTTAAAAGCTGCATTACTTGTCTAGCTTTTCTGATAAAAGCATTAAATTTACAGGGATTGTTCGTGACTTGTAGTTTCTGAATATTTAGTTGGTAAATTAATTTTTGAATTGCAATTTCTATAGTTTTTTTTTTAATCTGTAATATTTGACAGTTTTTGAGTTATCGCATTTTTTGTTTCTTTAATTTAGGAAAACCTATACTTTGATTTAATTTTTGGGTCACCCTGTCCAAAATTGATTTTTATTTTTAACCATTTTTTTATTAACACTGCTTAATAGTTAATAAGATTTTATAATGAAATATTTTTCATTACCTTCATCCGTGTATACCTAGCTACAAATGAATCGATAACCCTAAATGTTGGTTAAAATTTATTTGTAACTGAAACGTTTGAAACAGCATCCTGTATAAATTTCTGAAAAGGTATAATACTTATCAAGAAATAACTTATATAAAAATAAAAACGGTGGAGCGGGGGGGGGGGAGTTATTTATTTTGAGCTCAAAACTTTCTTCATGATTATTTACAGTTAGGTATCTTTTTTTTTATTACAAGCATGAAATATATGCATGTACAATTTACGAAGTTTGATAAATTAACGTAAAGTTTAAACAGCTGACTTAATTTTTTCTCAAAAAATAACGGATTTACATGACTTTTTCAAACGTTTTGCAATACTTACCTATTAAGGTACCAACATTCAAAGGCTTGCTTCAAGTGAAAATGGCGTCCAGTTTAGGATTTGAAAAAATTTTCCAGCGATTACCTTTACCTAATAACTTAACTCTCTTGTTTTATGTTCCTAATAACTTACTTATTTCCGATCAAGTTGCATACATGTTTTTTTCTATTTCGAAAGCAATTTTTCCTGTGATTATAATGACCTAAGGGTCAAGTTTAAAATTTAAAAAGCTTATGACACCTCAAAGCTTATGATGGGTATTATTCTCCATCTTGGTGTTCACTTGAACTCGAACTCCATTTATAGTTTAAAATAAAAAAAACATCACTATTCATTTAACACGTAATTTTCTTTATTTTAAAATTAAGTTTAAGTATAAAATTATTTGTGTTAACTATATTATTATTTCTACAGCTTTATTTGGCTGAACACTGTTTTGTCCAAAAAAAAATCAATTAAGTTGGTATATTTTATATAAAAAGAATTCCTACAACTTAAACACTATTTTTATGATCTTATACAAAAAAATAAAACAAATGAAAACAAAATGTACAAAAAAAATAATATCTTAAAATTTAAAAGAGAGAATTATAAATGTTAAACAAAAAAAAATAATAAATAATTTAAGAAAAGAAATTAAAACTGCAAAATAATAATAATAAAAAAAAATATAAAAATACAACTATATTAAATTCATATACATTCATATTTAAGTTTATTATCCTCATTTATATTTTTAAATATTTCATAATTATCATTATATTTTAATATATATAAATTTATTTATTTACTTTAAATTGTATATATATTTCTATATAAGTTTATTTACAAACTACCAGAGAAAAATCATAAGATTCAAAATGGCAGACAATGATTTTGTATTTTAAACATTTTTATTGTTATAATTATTTATATATATATATTTGTTTTCTTTAAATTTTATTCATTTAAGGAATTTGGTATATAAGAAAATTGTCATTTAAATTATTTTTTGGTTGGCAATAAAACTTGCCAGTGATGGGTTGGTATTTGTTTTTTTTTTGTTTTTTTTTAAGTTTTAACATATATTTGTTTCTTTATATATTGTTTATAAATATATTTATATATATATATTTAAGTATCTATATAAATCCATATGTAAATGCACCTGTGACTAAATCTATATAAATGTGTTATTTTTTTGTGTATATGTTTTGTGTTGTGTATATTGTTTTTTTTTTTAAATGTGTGTAATTTACCCTATGGTATCCATTTTTTTCTTTTCTTCTAAGACAAATATAAAATATTTTTTTTTTCTAACTAGATTTTTAAGCGAGTAAATAATAATTAACTTTTCGATTTACAATAAAAAAAAATAATTTAAACATATCTCGTTATTTGTGTGTAAAAATCTGTTAGGCAGACTTGGAGTTGAGCAAATGAAGGCCGTTCAGCTGGCAAAAGGGCCCAACAATATGCCATTATTGTAAATCTGTTAGAATGAGAAAAACAAATGTAGACGAAAAAAGAGTGATTTAGCAAAATGTGTCTCTTAAAATTTTAGTTTTTAATTATTAACTTACAATTCATCTGGACAGTTGAATGGCTGCGCTAACCTATAACCATCTTTCAAATAATGCTCCATTTCGAAGGGATCGACTTCGGCATAAGGTTGCTTGGCAAACGTACACAATTCCCACATGAGAACACCAAATGACCATGAATCACTTGCCTCAGCAAATTGTTTCTTTTGTAGAGCTTCTAATGACATCCATTTGACGGGACGATTTTCACTATCACCTAAGCAATTATAATCAGCTGGGAAGAGATCTCGGGACAGTGAGCTGTCAGAGAGTTTCACACGTAGTTGATCATCGATACTGAAAAAAAATTTAAGAAATTTATAAAAAATGGAAATTTATGAAAAATGTCGTTTTCAAGCCATGAAAACTGACCTACATGTCATGTCGAGAATCTAGATAATAAAAGAAAAAAAATACAAAAAGGCATAAATTTCCTTATTTTTCTTTTAACTATACACATCGCTAAGGCTCTAAAAGAGATGGAAGAAGGAACCCAGCATCTTCTTTGGGGGATTTCAAAAATAAACACTTATACTATCTTATTAAAGGTCAGAAAATATGTATTGAAACAAAATTTTCACTGAGCCACCTTTGGCCTCTACTTTAAGGTACATACATTCATACAATGTATGTGATGTATGTTCCGTGAAATAGGCCCCTGGTCTCAAAGCAGTCATGTAATTGAAAAAAAGTAAGGCAAAGAATACAAAATACGGATAAAGTTAGCTGCAAACAAACGCAATAGCGGTGGCGATCACGATAAAATTGTGGATGCCATACACATAAATCAAAGGAAAGGCATACATCTACACAATTGAAGTGTGCTTTGATTTTTATATGAGGCATCCACATTTTTATCGTGATCGCCACCGCCATCGCGTTGGTTTGCGCGTAGCCTAATGCTAAAGAAGCGTTAAAAAGAGTCTCGTAAAACTTGGCCCACAACTCACAGGGCAACTGGTCTTCCATCTTATCTTTTTTCTCTTTCGCACTCATTATGTTCGAATAGACTCAGACGCAAAGAATCATCGTGTAATAGGGGCTTAATATATCCTCTAAGGAGCCAACCAAATTTCAACCCGAACTGAACTCGACCTTTCGATTTCGTATATAAATACTCAACGTTTAGTTACTGAACGTACATATTGTACGCACTCAATTTTCGTAAAGCTCAGAATCACGATCACGACCACGATCACGATTACAACGTTACGTTACGTTTTCTTTTCACCCTACCGCCAGTATAGATGTTTACACATCAAAAAAAAGTTCAAGTAAAGGGTGTCCCATAATTCACGCAAAATGTAATTTTAATAGAAAATACCAATTTTTTAATTAGAAAGCTTAAATTTCTGTATTGATTCATAGAGTATATAGATTGGGGTTATGTATGGAATACCTCATCGGATAAATGGCCGCCACGGCTTTGCTGACAAGTACGTACTCTTTTATTGAAATTTTCTATGGCCGTTTCGCATAAATGTAGCTGAATTTCAGTAATACATACATCTTCCAATTTCATCTTTCAAGGCGTTAGTGTTTGTGGGCATGTTGCATAGACCTTTGACTTCAAAAAACCCCAAAGAAAAAAGTCCAATGGCTATAAATCGCAGGATCTGGATGGCCAATTCTTATCGCAAAAACGGCCGATTACACGTAATTGAATTGTTTCTCTGGCTGTGTCATGGCATGTGGCTAGGGTTACCAGCTCTAAAATCAGCAAAGCCTGACAGTAAAGAAAGAAAAGCCTGATTTTTGAGAAAAAAGCCTGACAAATAAAATTTTGTTTTTTCCTTTTTTATTTATAAAATAATAAAATGAAAGCGTCTATACAGAAAAAAACCGCAAAGGATCTGGGACTTGGTGTTGGCAAATTACGTCCCGTTAAACCGAAAATGCATTTCAATGACCAAGAACCAGCCCCAAACAATATTTTCAAAAAAAAAACACATAAACCATGATGTAGAAAAAATATATCGTATTTTACAGAGTGCGTCAAAATGTATTTTTTTTAATTTAGAAAATCCTCTATTTTCATTTAATTTTTTGGTCATCCTGTCCAAAATTGATTAATTTTGCTTAATAGTTAGACTAACATTTTATAAAGAAATATTTTTCATGACCTTCATTATGTAGCTACAAATAAATCGAAAGTCCTAAATTATGTTCAAAATTAATTAATACTTGAAACGTTTCAAATAGCACCCTGTATAAATATCCTTCTGCTCAATAAATTTGTTTGCTTTAAATGCTTGTCCTAGTTTTGCAGTTTCTTAAAAGGTATACAACTTATCACAACTCACCTTAGATCAAAAGTTATGACCATTTGAATCTAATAAAAAAAAATAAAGAGTCGACCATTTCATTTAATAAATCATTACAAAAAGTTCAAAATAAGCAAAGTATTTCCTTCAATTTTAAAAACTAAGATTTATTTGAATTTGTTTGAGAATCATTTTTGATTGAATTCAAATGTTCATAACTTTTTATAAGTTGTATACCTTTTAAGAAATTGCAAAACTAGGGCAAGCTTTAAAAAGCAAGAATGGTATTGAGTAGTAGGATATTTACATACAAATTTAAATAAAAATTACATAAAAATACGAACAATCCCTGAAAATTTCATGCTTTTGAGAAAAATTACGATTTTCAAAGACTTTCCAGCAAAATTATTGAAAAAGCGCTGGTAGCGAGCTCTAAATGGTGCTCGGTTTGAATTTTGTTTGTGGTTTTAATTTTTTGGTTCAATCTAAGCTTCATAATTTTACTCGATCCCGGTTAAATTTCATGAAAAGTGTTTTTTGGAATCACCCTATTGCACAACTCTTTGTCCTTTTCTTAAAGTGACAACTATAATAAATGAAAAAACTTAATGTGTTCATTGCGATTTACAAGCATTTTAATTTGAAAGCATTCATGCGTAAACGTTTTTCTCCTAACGATTATATTTTGTGCGATAACTAACGGGTGATTTTTTAGCTGGTTTGGTTTTGGCAACACTGGTTTTGACAGCTGACGTGTGTTTAGTACCTTGTGTCACTGTCAAACAGCTTCAGTTTGGTTTGCAATTTAACCATGGATCGTCTTACAAATGAACAACGCTTGCAAATTATTGAATTTTACTATCAAAATTCGTGCTCGGTTCGAAATGTTCATCGCGCGCCGAAAAAAAAAAATTGTGTTCAGCGATGAGGCTCATTTTTGGTTGAATGGGTACGTAAATAAGCACAATTGCCGCATTTGGAGTGAAGATCAGCCAGAAGCATTGCAACAGCTACCAATGCATCCCCAAAAAGCCACTGTTTGGTGCGGTTTATGGGCCGGCGGCATTATTGGGCCATATTTCTTCAAAGATGATGCGAATCGCAGCGTTACTGTCAATGGTGAACGCTACCGAGCGATGATAACAAACTTTTTTTTGCCCGAAATGGAAGTTCTTGAGTTGCATGATATGTGGTTTCAACAAGACGGTGCCACATGCCACACAGCACGCGAAACAATGGCGCAATTGCGAGGCGAGTTTGGTGAACAGTTAATTTCACGTTTCGGGCCGGTCAATTGGCCGCCTAGATCGTGCGATTTGACACCATTAGACTATTTTTTGTGGGGGTATGTCAAGGCTAATGTCTATAGGGACAAGCCCGCTTCGATTGACGCACTGGAAGCCAACATCCATGCATTCATTCGTGAGATACCGGCCGATATGTGTGAAAGAGTATGCCAAAATTGGACTCAGCGGATGGGCTACCTGAGACGCAGCCGCGGTCAACATTTGCATGAAATTATCTTTAAACATTAAATTGCAAGGTTCAAACTATCGATTCAAATAAATATTTCATTCATTTTTTCGAATTTTTTGTGTTTTTTTTTTTAAAAAGTTCTAAACCTCTTAAAAAATCACCCGTTATAAAAAAGCCTGACAAAGGACGAAACCTGGCCAAAGCCTGATTGGACATTAAAAGCCTGACGTGTCAGGCGAAATCCTGACGGATGGTAAGCCTACATGTGGCACCGTCTTGTTGAAACAAACTGGGTTATCGTGTCACGATAACGAACACCATTAATTGTTTATACTGCCTGACCAGCCGCATTTCCGCAGAAGAATGGTCCGATAATGCCTCTAGACCAAAATCCGCACCAAACAGTCGTTGTGGATGCATTTGTTTCTCAACAGTTACTCGTGGGTTTTCTGAACCCCAAATGCGACAATTTTGAGGATTAAAGAAGACGTAAAGATGAAAATAAGCTCTTTACTGAAGATGATTTTGTTCGAAAAATCATCATCCAATTGTTGTTGTTCCAAAATCCATTCAACGAACTCTCTTCGCGCTGCATGGTCAGTAGTCTTTAGTTCTTGAGTCAATTGAACTTTGTAAGCATAAGCAGCTTGTCGAAATGCCCAATTCTTGACTACGGTGCCGAATTGATGTTCCTGGACTGTCAGGAATACTCTAGCGAACTGCTTTAATGTTTTCTGTTGAACGACTTGTGATAGGACACCCAGAGTGTTTAAGAGCACTAATTGACCCAGTCTCCCTGAATTTTTCAATTATTCTCTTCACAGTTGATGATTTTAAATCTATATTTTGTACGAAAATTGCGAACTGTACCTGACAAACCCTCATTATTTTTAAAATATTGCATAACGAAAATGCATTGTTCTTTCGTATAGCGCTCCATTTTTACTAACCCCGAACTTTCAGCTTTCACATTGTTATACATATGTTTTTCCGTTGGCAACACTGTACTATTAAATTACGCAAAATTCAAATTTTGGGTGAATTATGGGACACCCTTTAGTTAATTGGTTAAAATTAAGCTCGAAAGTTCACAACAAACTAATAAAACTAGTCGACTTTTAAAAATCATTTTTTGACCTTTTAGAAGGTGTACTATTTTGTTTGTTTCAATTTCGCAAATGAGATATTTTCAGTATTGAAATCCTGAAATTATTGAAGCAATTTACATACAATTCAGCCCAAAAAACTATAGTATACTTTTCTGAATTTGACTTTAATGTTGCTTTCTTAGCTCAGGGTTTTCAGGTTAATTTAATCTCTTAAAGTTTTAAAAAATGCTTTTCCGCTATATTTAAGCTTACGTTAAAACGAGAATAAATTGAAAAAAAAAAAAATAATAATCGTATAACGACATCTGAAAGTATGCAATATATTATTACCCTTTAAAATAATTTTTGTAATATTCTCAAAGCTTTCAATTTTTGAAACGTTCATATTAGAATATTCAGGAATTAGACATGTAAAAGCGTCGAGGAAGAAACAAAAATTGGATAAATCAGAAATGAATTTTGAAGATTATAGTATCTACTTTGGGGTGTTATTACGAAATTTTTTTTTAAATTATTTCGTGATTAAAATTAAAAAATTAAGCAAGTAAAACTGTTTTTTTTTCTAACGTTGTAATTAGGATATTTCGCTTGTTGCATCTTTGATTCCAAAGTCAACTTCGAGACTTCGTATTCAGGAACTTCAGAGCCATCGTTATATAATTTTTTCGTTGAAAAATTGGTGGCTTTGTGAATCCAAGTGAAATACACAAAATCTTGCAGATTCTACGAAATCTTAAACTCCAATATATTTATATGAAAATGTATAAAGAAGTTTTATTGCTCCTAAAATTATGTAAATATAAAAAAAAAACAGGTTCTTTAAACTTCAACGACGCATCTTCAATACACCTATTGATACCGTGTAACAATAACTAGTATCGACATAATCCTATTTTAAATTTAGATTCCATTTAGAATAACCTGAATTGTTTACAATTCCAAATTAAGCTCCTAAAAGTATGCATCTATAACCAGTAAGTTTATAAGAAATTTTTTAATAAAAATAAAATCATTATAAATGTTTTTAACTTACACGCAGTTCCTTGTAGCAATATCCTTGTGTACAACTCCATGACTATGTAAATGTCCCAAAGCCATAGCCAATTGTGATGACATCATAACAATTTGAATTGTTGTTATCGAACGAGAACATGAGGGCTCAAGCAGGAACATCTTCAGATTGCGCATATTATTCATCGCCTGATAAAGAACAAACGGAGTTGTGTGATCTTCAATTGAAACTCCAAGAACAGATAGAATTCCAGGATGCAAGGCACCATAAAGACTCATTCCCTCTTGAAGAAGCAAAGACACTTGCATTTGACTTGCATGTTGAGCAACTGTTTTCACTAAAACATCCTGATTCTCGTTGTAGGTTCCCTTGTAGACCCGCCCGAAGGTGCCTTCCTGCAACAAGCTCGATAACCGAACTCGGCAACGTTCAACAGTGAGTTCTGAAATTCGACGATGTAATTCTTCGGGTTGTTGTGGTTCGATTTTACGAGGAAGAGTTGAATGAATTGGGGCTATAATTGATGGTGATATGTAAGGGCCACATGGAGGATTAGTTTGAAGACGTTGGAAACTCGAAGTTCTCATTGGTTGGCCGTGATTTTGACGTTTCGAAGGTCCGCGAGCACAGTAAGCGATCACAATCAGAATCACAACCAACATCAAGGCCAGAATTCCACCCACAATTAGTGTGATCAAACCAGCTGGTGGAGGTACGACTGTCTCCAATAACATTGGATCATCTACATTATTCTCATCCTGATCGGCTGCCATGCAAATTTTCTTCCGCCGGAAGACCAACTCTGTAATATTATTCGATGCCCGATTTAGAATCACTTCGATGGTGATTGTTACTTCGACTTCTGCTGGCCGAATGCCAGAACACTTCATGCCAATCGAGAATGTCTGTACATTCGTTGGAATCTCTCCGATTTGTGATATATTCAGTGTGGGTCGAGGCAAAACAGCTGGATCGGATGACTGAACATTTATACTATAAGGCAATGGACGTCCGGCTAAACTCTGCCATGTAAATGCAATGTCGCGAACATTTACCGGCACTGGAACAACAAAGTTCAAGGCATAGTCATTGACTTGTCCCTCGCGGACATAATACAATTCTGCTGAGACACCTGCAAAGAGACACACACAAAAAAAAAGAAGAGAATTATTAGATTTTTTTTTTTATTAATTAACTCAAAATTAATCGAAGAAATTCGTGAGGGAATTACAAAAGAATGGAATTTAACTTAAAGCACGTTTTGGACTTTTGTATGCCATCATCATAGAAACACGATGGAGCAACAGCAGCAGCAGCAACAACACAAATTGATAATGCAATTTGTCTAGCTAACTGCCTCCAATTATGTGGTCCAATTGTTGGGAATTCCAATTCCAAAATCGGGAGCAATTTTTGGATTAAGAGAAATAATGTAAATCAAAGACCAACAGACCGAATGAAAAATTAGATCAAGGAAAAGTTGATATACGGATGGCAGCGGCCGGCCGGCGCACACTGGGGCAAAAGACCCCTAAAGCTGGCAGAAAATCAATTTCTGAAGTTGAAGGTTCTCTATAAATCCCGTTGAAATTTTATAGAAAATATGATAGAGAATACAAAATAAGAGAGAAAAGAGTCATTCGCATCACGTGATCGCTGTCAGATCATTACGAATCGAGCATAAGTTGACTTGTTGCACTGAAATTCGCACGTGTTTTGTTGTTTTGGGTGACTAATTAATTTGTGATTAATTTTTTTTCTGTTAAATATATAACGATAATACTTTTTGCAATGGAATTAGTAAGCTCAGGTGTGTTTTTTTTATATTTTATTTTGCATTTACATATTTGTTTCGTATTTTAGCCTGTAGTTGAAAACATGGAAAGTGTTAAAAAAAACATGTTTTTTTCCTTTTACTAAAATACCTAAGCTTTTAGTTGCGTTTCCCGTAAGATGCCGCTAAGTTTTATACCTCGTTGTGTTCAGTGATTTGTCTAGTTTAAGAATCTGAAAAAAAAATTTGCCCCAATTTGCCCCCCTTCCTATGGTAAACGTTTATGTTGGTGACGTCATTTTCGAAAAATGTGAAAAATGTTCGTAAATATATTTTTTTAATTAATTCTTAGGCCGAACAACATCCAAAACCTTGTCTTTAACAAGGCAAGAGCTTTATAATATAATGAAGAGTTCAAGTAGGCAAGGACTTGACAGTCAAATATTGTTTTTGAGAGAAGAAATTATAAAATTAACGCAATGCACTGGTATATTTGAAAAAGATGTCAATACCAAAATTAACGTTTTCAAATCAAGATTTAAATCTCGTTGGGAAAAAGCTAACCGAACGGAAGTCCGATTTTTAAAGTCCAATAGCGCATGGCTAAAAACGCCTGTTCTGTTTACTTGCTTTGTACAATCTAAACGGGGTCGCCCAAGAACTTCATTTGAAGAAGCTGCGGACCGAACAAAACGGAAAAAAACTGAAGAATTGAGGAAGTCTACGTCTTTGGCAGAGTTGACATATGCAACTGAAATGAGTTTGAGAGCTTCTGGGCAGTCAGAGGCAGCCAAATTGATGCGAGAAGTAGCAACCATTCCAAGTCACGCTGAACAGTGTAGGAAAGCTATTAGGGAGACTCTTAAGCCAAGTTCAATGAGTGGAGAAGAAGCATTAGCTATGACTATTGAAGCAAATCTATCCCGTTTTCAGTACGAAGTCATTCGATCAAAAGCTCCAAAAATATTCCCCTCGTATAAAATTGTTCAAGATAGTAAAAAAAAATGCTACCCTAAACCTGACAAAATCAATATATCTGAAACTTCTGTTAATACTGATTTGCAAAGTTTGCTCAATTTAACTATCGAACGTCTGATTATTGTCCAAAAAGAAGTTATAGATTCACTTTCACCTGAAGAATTGAAAAATGTATGCTTATATTCTAAGTGGGGCTTTGATGGAAGTTCTGGGCATAGTTCATATAAACAAGCATTTCATGGGTTGGACGCCGATGATTCAGCTGTTTTTATTACTTGCCTCGTACCTTTACGATTGGTGTCCGGTGCAAAAATAATTTGGCAAAATCCTCGTCCGGGGTCAACCAGGTACTGTAGGCCACTTAAAATTGAGTTTTTAAAAGAATCCACGGAAGTATCAGTAGCAGAAAAAAAAAGAGTCGATAAACAAATTAAGGAGCTCCAGCCTAGTCTCGTTCAGCTAGACACAAAAACTTTGTTCATTAACCACAACTTGATTTTTGCCATGATTGATGGAAAAGTGTGCAATGCCATAACAGAAAACTCTTCTACACAAAAGTGCTATATATGTAATGCCACATCAAAAGAATTTAATTCTATTGATGCCATGTTAAAAAGGCCGATCAAAACAGAAAATCTCCAATTTGGTTTGTCCGTATTGCACGGATGGATACGGTTTTTTGAATGCCTCCTTCATCTGTCTTATAAATTAAGAATAAAACAATGGCAAGCTAGAGGCGAGGAACATAAAAAAATTGTTGCAGACACAAAGAAGGAAATTCAAAGGCAGTTTCGAGAGCGTTTGGGTTTGATCGTAGACAAACCGAAGCCAGGGTTCGGAAACTCGAATGATGGGAACACAGCTAGACGATTTTTTGAAAATGCTGAGATTTCTGCTGATATTACAAAGCTTGATGTAAGCTTAATAAAAAAAATGCACATAATAATGATATTAGTTTCATGTGGTCATGAAGTTGATGTTCTTAAATTTCGAGAATTCTCGCATGAAACTGCGAAGCACTTCGTGAGTAAATATCCCTGGTACTATATGCCACCTACCGTTCATAAGTACTTAATCCATGGGAACGAAATAATATCAACTGCCTTATTACCTATTGGACAGCTAAGTGAAGAAGCTCAGGAAGCCCGCAACAAAGACTTTAAAAAATACAGAGAACACCATTCTAGAAAAAACAGTCGAGAAAACACGAATGAAGACGTATTCAATTTTTTTCTGTTGTCATCTGATCCTGTTTTGACAAGCATGTGCAGAATTTCAAAAAAAAAGCTACAACATCTACCCCGAGAAGCCATCAGTTTGCTTATATCCCCATCTGCGATAACACAAAACCAAAGTACTGAAGAAAATGTACTTAATGAGAGTGATTATGAAGAATCCTAATGCTGTAATGTAAAGTCGTTAAAAATATATTGTAATATTACTTATTTATTAATAAAAGTTTATTTAAATGTACAAGCTTTTTAAAAATGTTTATTTTAAGTTGTTTATTAAAACATATTTTGATTTAACTTTATTTTCAAATTTATTTTTAAGTGGGCGTTTTTTAGTGGGCGTGTTCATGAGTTGATTCAAAACTATCCATATATGGGTCTCAAGAGTGTTCATGCAAAATTTCATGCCTCTAGCTGTATTAGTTGATTTAATGCCAGCTTTAAGGCCATTCTGCCCCATTGTGCGGCGGTGAGGGTGAGCACATGAATGCCTAAGAAAATTTCAGCAGCTTCACCAGCACGACAACAAACATAGCCCATTAATTCTCAGAGATGATGATTATTATCTTCTTATTTACCGCAGCCTATGGCAATTGCATGTGTGTACTGTGAAACTGTGGAAAGAGGATGGTGACAGTAGGGTGAGCAAGTAAGGATTTTTTTTTATTTATAAAATCTTTTAAATGCAATATTGTTCAAACTATTAAGACGTATCAGATTAAAAAATAATTACAAAATAGTCAAACTTTTAAAAATCTATATGTGAATAACTCAAAATAAGTGTTTTCACTCAAAAAAAAAAAAAAAAAAATATGTAAACCCTATTTCTAAGTGTTCGCAATTTTCTTGCAGTCACTTTATTTATTACAGATGCGAATTTTAATCAAAATCGTTTGTGCCGTTTTCGAGAAGATTTAAAAAAACTGAAATTGTTGTATGCGATAGCTACCCGTCCAAAAAAAAAACTAATGTAAAGAGCTAAAACAAAAAATCGAATTAGTTAAAAATGCTCTGTACTGAATTTGGAGCAAATTAGTCCAGCTGTTTAGGTTCTAGCTTGATGTACAGTGGATGTACAGATTCATACATATGTAACAAAACCGAGGTGTTGTCGGCTGGATTCCCAAACGAGAGGCTATGGCTTTCTACGTAGAGGTAGAAAAAAAAACTACTGAGCTCATAGTCCCGTTTGAGAATCCGACCTCTCCCTCCCTTACTACCATTACAACCCCATGTACACAGGATCATGAGGTAGGTCCTCGCAGCAGGAGAGAAAGAGGTTGTCCAGACTACGGCAGCGTGGCATGATTGCATTGGTACAACCTAGCTCTTCGGCGGTGGGGGGTTTTTGCTGCCGTCGCATTGGACCGTGTCGTAGGGTTGCTATCCGTCCGGATTTTCCCGGACATGTACTCTTTTTTCACTGTGTGGGGGCGTCCGGGATAGTTTTTGTTAATTGTCCGGGATTGTACTCTTTTTCCCATTGAGTATCTATTTACTTTTTTTAATTAAATGGTTACACAAAAATCAACCGAGGTCTCATTAAAATTAAGTGAAAGAACAGATCCAATACATGAGAAAAAAAATTATAGAACAAACAGAACTTAAACGTCAAAACAAATGTATCTTACATATGTCATTTGGAATTGCGCTCTTTTTCAATTCACTTCTTGAATGTTTGTGTATATTTGATTTATTTCTTCAAGAACATTTGTGGACGCTAAAATTAAAGTGTTTTTGGTTAAGCATACACAATACACATGTATGTATCTACATAACTTGCAAATTTGTGTTATGCATAATTATTGTTTTCAATAATATACTTATAGTTGGACACGATGCCGAGAAGAAAATGTTCATTTAACGAGGAGCTGCAGAAAAAGTATCCTTCTTTCAAAAAAGGGAAATACGACTGGGAGGTGAGTTGCTGCATTTGCAACTGCAAGATATCAATTGCAAATAAAGGCAGAAGTGATATCGAAGAACACATCAAATCTTCAAAACATTCCATGAATATAAGAGCGTCAACAGCGTCGGCAAAATTGAATTCAATTTTTGAAAGGAGACCGGCAGCAGCGAATCAAAAACATTTACAAGCAGCAGAGGCAACGATAGCCTACCATACAGTTTTCCATCACCAATCTTTTAATTCACTCGATTGTACAATAAAATTAAATCAAAAATTATATTTTGACTCTAATATCTGCAAGCAACTCACTTGTGCACGAACCAAAGCTTCAGCTATCGTTACGAATGTAATTGCTCCGTTTTCTTTATCACAGGTATTGAGTAATTTAGAAACGATTTCATACTTAAGTGTTCAAACAGATGCAAGCAACCATTTGGCTTTGAAAATGTTTCCAGTTTTGATTAGATATTATGACCTTAAAAATGGAGGAACAAAATGTAAGCTTTTAGATCTTGTCTTTGAAAAAAATGAGCAATCTGAAACAATAGCCCAGCTTATTGTTAAAGCTCTTACACAAAATAATTTATTATCAAAAGTGAGTGGATTTTGCGCTGACAATTGCAATACCAATTTTGGTGGAAGACAAAGGAAAGGCTCCAACAATGTCTATTCGAAGTTAAAATCTTTAGTCAACCAAAACATGATAGGTGTAGGATGTCCACCACATGTATTGAATAATGCGATCTACCATGGATGTGATACTTTACCAGTTGACATCGATATCATAATTGTAAAAATATACAACTATTTTTCTATCTACACAGTCAGAACGGAAAGACTTCGAGATTTTGCTGAATTTCTTGAAAATGAATATAAGCCACTCTTATACCATTCGAAAACCAGATGGCTTTCTCTCTATCCTGC
Source organism: Epistrophe grossulariae (assembly GCA_929447395.1). Classification (NCBI taxonomy): domain Eukaryota; kingdom Metazoa; phylum Arthropoda; class Insecta; order Diptera; family Syrphidae; genus Epistrophe; species Epistrophe grossulariae. Next base: position 40,975,911 of record OV839566.1, read on the forward strand.
TGTTGAACGTCTTTTGCTTATGTACGAAGTCCTAAAGGCATATTTCGAAGACATGGAGAATCCGCCAAAAATATTGCAAACATTTTTTAAAGACAACTTAAGCGAGGCGTATTTATTTTTGGTTCATTCTCTCATGTCAACATTCAATGTCAATATTCAAAAACTTGAAAAACAAGACCTTTCTATTATTGAAACCGTGGACATTTTACAAAATATTGTTAAAAATATTCACGAGCGAATCGACAACGATTTTGTTCCACTTAAAATTAAATCTATTTTGAGGAAGCTTGGTGAATCCGGCTGTAAAGAAAAAGTTATTAAATTCAAAAATGATATGAATAAACTTTATGGTGTTACTGTAAAATACATTGAATCCTGGTTAGAACCTTTTGAAGAATTCAAAGTTTTCTCATGGATGCAGTTCAACGAGAGGAATGTTACGTGGGAATCAGTTGAACCGTGTGTACTTTATCTTCAAGAAAAAGGTGTGAATATTGAAGAGTCTAAATTATTTAATCAATTTTGCAATATAAAGAGTTTTATGGCTAACCTACTTTCTTTTAATGTAAAAAACTTAAATGAAAAATGGACAGAATACTTCAAGAGTTGTTCTTCTGTAGAATTATTTAGTGAATTAATTAAGATTGCAGAGTTTTATTTTGCAATACCAAGTCATAACGCAGACGTGGAAAGAGTTTTCTCTTTAATCAATTCGCAGTGGACAAAAGATAGAAACAAACTGTTACCTGAGACCGTCAAAGGAATTATTTTAACAAAATTTAATTTTAACGAATTAAGCTGTGAATCTTTTTACGACATGATTATATCAAGCAACAGTGATATACTTAACAGTATAAGATGTAATGAAAAATACAACTAGCACGGTAAAGGCTATTTATTAAAAAAAAGCAAATGAAGTTCCTTTTTTTATACATTAAAAATGTAATTTTTGAATTAAATATTTATTTTAATTTAAATGTTAATACAATTTTTTGTTTTCTTTTACAATAAAAATGTGTTTATTCTGTCCCCGTTTTGTACTCTTTTTTCAGTCATCATTTGTCCGGGAAAGTCCGGATTTTTGAAACTCGAGTACTAGTTTCATCGAAATATATCTGGCAACCCTACCGTGTCGTTACGACTCCATGCGGAGAATATTAAAAAAAAAATTGGGTTAATAATAATTGAAATGAGACCCGAAGTCGACCAGAATAGAGGGGTGTGATTCATAACATGGGGGAGGTGTTGTTGCCCTCCGAAGGTTATGCCCACCCAATGTGCCTTAAAGACATCACTTTGGCTATTGCTCATGGTATGACGAAAACTGCATTTTTTGTCTTCTCCATCCAATTTATAACAGTTTATCGACATTAAAAGTAGGTTTGCATAAGGCGTTTTTCTTGTTTAGTCCAAAGCAGAGCACTGAGCAGAGTCTGAGCGAACAGATTAAAGTTCTGAGCACAGTATGTTCAGAGCCCTCTGATTTAAATGTGAAACAACTTGAGCACTGAACTGCCATGACATACCTACACTATTATTTTCCTTAATTTGTTAACCTTAGAGTACCCAACCTCTTTCGCCATTTTTATTATTTTGACGATGATTTTTTTTAATTTCCCGCCTTGTAAATGTTAACTATGTTGTGTTGTTTAGCATTTTACTCCGTTTTCTCTGCAGAGCACGCTCTGAAAGTCCTAAGAACTAAAAAAGAAACACAAATTTGAAGCTATGAACGATCAGAGCCAACAAAAAAACACAATTATTTTTGTTGACAGTTAATGTTCAGACTAAAAAAGTAAAACGCCTATTAACGATGTTCTCGCGAATTGAGAAAAAAACTCTAATCGCCCGAAGTATATTCACCGGAGGGCTTTTCAAATCAAACTGTTATAAATTGGCAATTCTTTAATCATTTCCACAAATCTTAATGTGTGACACTTGATGACAAATTTTTTTTCTCTGTCGACTGAGCTACTAAATCAATTACTGTTGCAACATTTTCTTGTCCACCCTACTGTAGTTCAATTTCTATCTTTATTTCACTGTACATTAGCCATGTTTGTTCAATGGCTATAATCCCGTGCTATACACATCGACGGCATTCCTCTTTGGCGCGCAAGCAAATAAATCGAATGGCGCACGGTGCTGGTGGTGGTGGTGTTGGTGGAGAAAGAGAAATAATGAAAACAACATACATACCTAGAATGAAAAATTTTTCACAGACTAATTAAAACTTCACCGAAGGATGATAATCTATTTTTCGGCCACTGCCATTGCTCCTTTTTTTCTGGGTCGTTTTTGTGATGGTGACTGGTGGTGGGAATGTGGGATGGCAATTGAGATCCTTGAAAAAAATCTTTCTTAAAATGAAATTTAATTTTAGAAATATCCACGAGCTCAATGTTTGTCTTGGCATGGATTTTGGCTTGCACACTATAGATACATATAAAACAGATAGCCAGCCATTGCTATATCAGGCCGGCTATTTCGTTGTGTTTAGTGTGTTTATTCTTCACTTCGAGTCGTAGCGCGAAAGACCTTCTTCCTGTGACAACAAGAAGAACCAACAGCACCAAAAAAAAAAAAAAACAACAACCCATCCATGGACCAAGCTCTCCGAAAAAAAGAAGCTACTCTAGAATTTTATTGTTAAATTTAACCCAACAATCCAAAAGGGTATATTTGTTTTGTTTTATTTCTATTTTAGTCCTTATATCGTTTTTGTATATTTTCTTTTTTGTCTATTTGTTTCAATTTGTTTTATAGTTGGGAAGAGCTTATACTTTGGGAACGGGTTTGGCTCCTATATACATAATATGCTCTGTATTACCAACCAACAACGACGACCGGGAAGAAATAAAAGAAGAACTCAATCTTCTCCGCATCGTAAATATTTGCAGGCGAAGCCACATGAATTATTACAATTGCACTTGCTCCCTGGGCGCGTCTCGTTTGTAAAAGGATGTTATTTCTCGGTGGATGGCGCTATAACGAAATTCCTTTGGAAATGATGATGGTGATGGTTATAATGGTGGAGTTGGATGGAGTAGAAGAAACTTGGTAGTGTAATAATAACGATGATGATGATTCTCGTTCTCATATTTTCTTCTTTAAGAAGGCCAGAAGGAGGTTGTTTTGTAACACTTGGTGCCGACACTTTGCGGTCGTTGGAATATTATATGTATTTTATATATTTTCAGAATTTTTCTAGTTGTTGTTGTGGCTGTTGCTTTTCCCCCCAAAACGACCGACCGACCGACACACGACGCGACGTTTCTTTTTCAAAATGTGATGGAAAATAATTAACTATGACGAAGTGTCAGGTGTTTTTGGGTGGAACAAGATGAGGTTTATGGAGTTTTGTGTCAACATTTAGTGCGGCAAAGATGAGGTTTATGAGTTTTGTGTTTGGTTTTTTTGTTATGTTTTATGAACATTCATGTTTTTTTTTTTTTTTAAATGAGGTTTTAAGAGTACCTTCCATATCTCGACAGAAAAGCTTTTTATATAGTGATTTGTTGTGTGATGTAGCTATAGCTATGCCGAGTTTTTGGTGCGACTTGACTCGGAAAGATAGATTATAAGCAGTATAATAAGAGTGCAAAAAGTTAATTGTATAAATTAAATTATTACACAGAGTTTTGAGGCCTTTTCATAATTTTCTCTTTTGAGTTATTTGAATTTTAAAAGTTAAGCGATATAAAATGAGATTTTAAAAGATAAGCAGCTTTGGTATAGAAGAAGGATTAAGGGGAATTATCTGCTTTATGAAAAGATATATATTTACTCTTGGAGGATTTGTCAAGTGTAAGATTCAATCCCCCATAACCCAGATAAATCAGAAGCAGAAGACCAAAGAGATTGTTTATTTCCAGGAGCGAACCCTTTTTTTTCGTGTAAAATCTCAAATTCAAGGTTCGGGAAATGTTTAAATGGTGCACCAATACGAGATCTCTAAGCAGACTGCACATTAGCTCCGTCATAGGTGTCATTACTGGACACTGTCAAATAGGCAAGCACGCAACAAGGCTTGAAGTATTTTCTAACGACTTCTGCAGGAGTTGTATGGACGAAGAAGAGGAAGAATCGATTCCTCACCTTCTGTGTACATGCCCTGCTCTATCTCAAAGATGTAGGCTCCACTTAGGAGAATTCTACTACAATGATCTTAGTGATCTAGCAAGTCATGACATTAATAGTCTCGCGCGCTTCGTAAGAATCTCTAAATGGTTCAACGAGTAGGAAAGAAGCTTCCTAGAATCATGTAGTATCACAATGAGCCAAATCTCTGGTCTAAGTGTGTCCAGCGTTCTGCTTGACAACCACATAAACCTAACCTAACCAATACGAGCTGCTTATATTGAACGGCGACGCGACGGCGGAAATATCTGCGATGGATCGAATTACTGTTGAGAAGAATTGGACGAACAAAAGCTGGTGTATGATTGATGTGTCATTGGTACACTGAGAAAAGTATTTTTGTTTAGAGTTAACTTTCCAGGGTACAAGGCGAGTTGGAAGACTTTGAACAGAATGCAGTCTTGACCACAACTAAAGCATCTTTCTGCGAACAGGGAGAGAGAGTGAGAGAGAAAGAGAATGGGAGGGAGTGAGAGAGATAAAGTTAGAGACAGAGAGAGTGAGAGTGAGAGAGAGAAATAGAGTGAAGAAGAGAGAGGAAGACGGAGAGAGAGAGATAAAGAGATAGATAGAGAAAAAGAGAGAGATAAATAGAGAAAGGGAGAGGTTTTTGGTACCCTACGCTGCAGGCAGAGTTAAAGTATTCCTACATAGGGATATTGATATCGCCATCAATCAACCGCCTTCCAGATTCACCAGACAACACATTGCAATCGACTCAAAATACTTCTTTGAGGCAATGTCACGTTCCAAATACCGAGAAGACACATTGACTTGGCAAATTTAAACGTCAAACGGCTACCTTAATTGCAAGAGTTCATCTGACCCCATTTTAATCTAATCATCTCTTAAGAAGTCTTTTTCGGCCAGTATTATGTATTGAGAACCAATGGCAACATTACCAAGAAACCCTGCTACCTGACTTTTAACATTATACAACCCCACAAGAAAACTCTATTCTGAAGATAAGTCCTCAGCAAGCACCTATACACATACAAATTAAAAAGAATAAAAAAAAACACGGCGCTGTATAGCAGGAACAGAACTTCTCCGAAGGAAAAATAAGAAGTATAAAAAGCGCGCAATCGGGGATATGAAGAGAAGTCATAGCTGGAGTTTTACGAAAAAATGAAAAGAATCTCTGCTGTAGCCGGAGGCCTTACTGTCGATTTTTTTTTTTAAACCGACAGGTAGGGACTTATCATGAAGAAGTGCTTCTCACCTTAGCCATAAAGATTGGGCAACAAATTTTAGGTCCCAATTATTCCTGGTCCTATACGAGCCGTCTTGCCATCAAATATACATTTTTTTAGTGGCTTGCTTTGGAGTATGCACCAATATTGATACGTATCTACAATATATTCGGGGGAAGCCCCATGAATGGACCCTTTTCCAATCATCAAGGAAGTAGGCAAGGATATATCACAACAAGAGGTGATGGACGGAAATGAAAGAGGACAATTTAACAACTTACTAAGGAGTCCAGTCCAGCTGGCTTAAAGAATCTTGAGGGTTGACACCTTGCCCCACACCGAACTGAATCGCCATCTTCTATAACCAAGCGAATTCATTAAGTCGAGAAAAAGTTATAATAGATATCAGTGCGGGAAAATTGGCAGTGATTTTAATTTTAACCCCAACCGCATTCATTTTGAAAATTTCAATATTATGCCATCATTTATTTTTATCGGTTTTACGTAAATTTTACGACTTTAATTTCTACGTTACCATCATCGTTATTATACAAAAAAAATAAACTATTCATCGCATACATAACTTATATATATATATATACGTTCATCTACGGTTAATTGTTCACGCACATTTCAGACTCAATTGTTATTATCCTCGACTGCACACACAACATTGAATTGTATTTTTTTTTTTAAATCATATCCTTTCAATTTTATAACAAAAAAACAAAATAAAAAAAATTTGTGTAAATCCTTGCAAATACTATTTACAACCTCTTCTCTCTCTCTCTCTACGTCGAACCCTTAAAATCCATCATTCAAGCAAATAAACATTCAATAAAAATCCTTAATTTTATTTCACTTGGATATTTTATATTTTTTTTGTTTTCTTCAACATTGACTATAAAGGTGCATATCCTTTTGTATTGTTTATTATCCCGATAAAAAAAATTGTTTTCTGTTGTGGATGTTGCGCTGGTGATTCCACCACCAGTGATTATGTTTCTGATTCTGAATCTGAGTCCTCTCCGCAGTCAACCAGCTGGTTGGTTAAAACTTTTCATTCAAGCAGGCTTTTATGGGAATAAAATAATAAAAAAAAAAATAAAAAAAAATTAAAACACATCCAAGTGATATGTGTGGATCTGTACCTACATAAATTCATGTGTATAAGGAACATAATCACCACCACACGAAATATTTTATTTCACATTCGCGGAAATTTAAAAGTGAATCCTTTCATTTTATATACGCAACGCTCATACACAATACGGGAATACGACTTAAACAAAAAAAAAAAAATCCTAGGAAATAAAAAGTTAATCCCGTTTTCCTGGCATATGATTTACACCAATCAATTCGGTTTAACCCCCTTGTCGCATCCTGACTGCCGATCAAGGACAACAAGCAGCGACAAATGCTAGAGAATAAAACAGGACACCAAGTGGAAATTTTAACGCATTCAAGCTCAATCCTAGGGATAGACGAGGACAACCAAAAGGACTCTACCACATTTCCTTTTTTATTTATTTGAATATTCTTTTTTTTTTTTTTTTTTTTTAGTGTGTGCTGTTTTTTTTTAAGGAACGAGCAAGGAAGGATAAAAGACAAACGAATGAATAAATAAGTTCGAAGGGATTCTGAGATTTCCAAAAAGAAGCGCAACAGAGTGGAATATGACAATGATGCCATACAGATGATGACAAAAGGAGACCCAACCAAAAAGTAACTTCTCTTTCCCAAAATCTGTGTGGAAGATTTTAAATTTCCAGCAATAAAAACACACACAGCCGAAAAGGATAAAAGGGATGACGATGACGGAGAGTATAATGGCAAATTACTGGCGATGATTTATTCAACAATTGCTGTAAGCAATGTGCTTTTACTTCCACAAAATAATAATACCAGAATCCACATAACAACTTGCTATGGAAAATAAAATACAAAAAAATTAAATAAGGACGATGTCGACGACGACGAAGACAAAGAAGAAGAAGAACTTATACTTCGTCAGGATATCGCCTTTGTAAAACACCAAGGACATGGTGTCGATTGTTTGTTGTTGTTGACGTTAAGTTTTTGTGTTTTTGCCGTTCTGTCGAAAAAAGGGTTCATTAATACAGTCAGTTCCTTATGGAACTGGGTTTGTGTCTTGGGTGCGAAAAAGGGGTTGACGATGACTACAACTCTGACTTTGGGAGAAACAACATCAACAACAAACGAAGAGTTTTAATTAAAAGTAAATTAATTGTCAGTTCAAGAGTTAGAGACTCTTAGGCATTGCAGGCCTTGCCTTAGGTAGGAAAGTATATAGGAATGGCTTTTGTAACTGTATTTCTTTTTTTTTTTTTTTTGGTTCTTTTGACTATACCAACTGCTTACCGTAAGTCATCAGTAAGTTGACTTTTATCCTTTATGTTTTGTTAAAATCAAGGGGTTTAGAAATATGTATAGGAAAGCTCTTGATTGCTTGGGGGCGAATATTTAGAATACTTTTTTGTGTGCGAACTACAGAAAAGTGACGGAAGAAAAAGTTTTGATTAACTTTGTTAGCAATGGCGGCGCAACGCACGGTCGGTGGGTAGGTATATATAGAGGCAGTGATGGTGGTGTTGATGAGATTTTGTAATTTCTAATTTTTAAAGTGCATAGCGAAATAATTATAAGCTGCCAGATTTGAAGAGAGTCTATTAAATTAATCATACATTTTTAAGAGAATTTTTTTTTTTTTTTTTTTTTATAATTTGGGTAGCTATATTAACTGGAGAAAATGTAAAATATAGGGATGACTTTATTAGGTTTTATGGGGTTTTTGTTTTGCTTTCGTGACTAATTGGCGTATGTGGAAGGATATCTTGACATAATGTTATTAAAAGGGATAATTAATAATGTTTGGTTTTGAATTTGGGTGATGTTTTTTTTAAGGGTTTTAATTTTAATTGAATTATCAAAATCCTATAGAGGGTTTTTGGAGAGCTATGCTATGTTGAGGAGAATGACACGTGTTATTATTAATTCATCAGTGATGAAGTGTCGTGAAACATCTTACCAAACTTAACGTAGGTAATTTTGATTAAAATATTGAAAGAAATATGGCAGATTGTTTTATAGGTGAGCAGTCTCTGAACTGAAAAGCCACGCTGAAGGAGGTCTGGAGATCGAATACCAACCTATTCCACCTTACAAAAAAAATTGTGAGTGCCGGGACTCACGGTTAAGATAGGTATGTAAACATACGAAACGTAACGTGAGGTTCAGAATCACATCACAAGATAAGTTACGTTTTTTTTTTTACTTTACCGCCAGTATAGATATTTACACATAACAAAAAAACTTGTTCAGAAGTGTAGGTACATACACTGTTTCTTGAGATGAAGTGACGAATTTTGTTATTAAAAATTGCTTTTCATCTAAATTGTTCGTATTAGAAGAAAAATTGTGGGTCCTCTCAATTCCTGATGACAAAGATCCCAAATTCTAGCTCGACAGGGGCGACCAAATCTTTTCACTGAAACAAATCCAACGAAAATACTAGCGAAATTCAAATCGAGACTTATTATTTCTTCAACCACTTCGAAGCCGTTTGTGATAAAATTCATCGCCAGGATCTTCCAGCTCGACATATAGGTCGACTTTAGACAAAATCTTCACACTGAAACAAAATCTAGAAAAATATCAATGAATTTCTAGATGAGACTCACCACTTTCTCAACTACTTCATAGTCCTGTATGATAGGATTCCATCATCAGGAGCTCAATAATGGCAATGGTGGAACTCGATCCAGTTGTGTTGGGTGATATTAGAAAACATATGAAGCAATATGTGAAACAAGGGAATAATTTTTTCGAACTATTTCAAATGTGAACAGGGTTTTTGGTAAGGAGATGACTATTTATATACAATTTCTTTAATGTCATTCTGAAACAGCAAGTGTACAGGGGTGTTGTTAATATAGAAGATACCAATTATTTGATAAAATAATGGATTATAAGGACTATTTTGACACCATCGAAGATTGGAGAACTGGCAAAACTTTTTGGTCTTAAAATAATCGAGGATAAAATCAAGTTCATGCCATCAACAAGGATTTACACATAAGCCTTCTTACCGTCTTACAACAACTTTGAGAAAGTTAAGGAGACAATCTACCTCCATACTAAATATATGAGGTCAAAATTTGAGACGAATATGTTCCTAGGAAACTTACTCTTACTCGAAAGACGAAGTGAACAATCGAAACAGAACACTTATTTATGGAGACCTGTTTTACTTAAATATTTTATTCAAGATATTGGAAGATGAGCAAAATGAGAGATCTGGTATCGGGCTATTCCGAATGAAAAATTCTTAAGAAAATTACAAAATCCCTAAAATAATGCAATCTATTCTTATTCTTATGCTCGTTTGGGTAAGTGATGTTTGTCAAACTAAAACCCAATAAAGACAAAATCCCCAAGATAAAATCTCTGGAAGACAAAATCCCTAAGATAAGATACAAAAAAGAGATTAAAATAAAATAAAAATTTAAACAGCAATGCAAAATATTTCATCAAAAACATTTAAGTTTAAAAGTTTTACAGTAATAATAGCCTCGTTTTATTTTGTAAGGATCTGGACTGCATCTGTTACTTTAAAAAAAATTATTTTATTATTTTTATTTAACTTAATATGTTGGGGATTATTGGGGTTTTGTGAGATTTGGAGATTTAAGCAAAATAAAATATTTATTGGGTATTTTGTACATAGGGCGCCTTTTCCTATACATGTGGGGATTTTGTCTTTTTGGGATGCATTTTTTTGGAGGGTTTATTTTCATCCGATTGAGATTTTGGTTTTTGGGGATTATGTATGTTTCCCTGCTGAATTTTTATTACTCGATTCACACCTTGCACATTTTCTTATTTGGAATTTTTCTTTGGGATTTTGTCGTTAAAAGGGGATTTTGACTCTGAAAATTTTCTTTTGTTTGGTATTATGGCTTTTCGGCAAACATAACTAACCCGAATATTTGAAAGAGATTTTATTTTGAAGATTTTGTCTTTAAAATGTTTTCACTTGGGGATTTTGGCTTTGGGGATTTTTGTTTTTGGGATTATGGCTTTTGAGCAAACATTACTAACCCGAATTTTTCAAGAGATTTTATTTTGAGGATTCTTTCTTTAAAAGGTTTTCACTTAGGGATTTCGGCTTTGGGTATTTTTTTGGTTGTTGGGATTATGGCTTTTGGGCAAAGGAAAATCCTTATTTTGCGGATTTTGTCTTTAAAATGTTTTCACTTGGGGATTTTGCCTTTGGGAATTTTGTTTTTCATGATTATGGCTGTTGGGCAAACATAACTTACCCGATTTATTCTCAAGACATTTTATTTTGGGGATTTTTTCTTTAAAAGGTTTTTCGACTGGGGATTTTGCCTTTGGGAATATTGTTTTTTTTAGATTATGGCAGATATAACTAACTCTCTTTTTTTCAAGAGATTTTATTTTAAGGATTTTGTCTTTAAATTGTTTTCAGTTGAGGATTTTGCCTTTGGGAATTTTTTTTGGGCAAATATCAATCAGTAATCTTATTTTTTTTTTATTTTGCGGATTTTGTCTTTAAAAGCTTTTCACTTGGTGATTTTGACTTTGGGAATTTTCTTTTTGTGATTATGGCCTTTGGGCAAAAATTACTCAGTAACGCAATTTTTTTCAAGAGATTTTCCTTTGAGGATTTTCGTTTTTTGGATTATGGATTTTTTGGCAAACCTCACTATACCGAGATTTTCTTGTGGGAAATATATCTTTAAAAGGTTCTCAATCGGGGATTACTGTTTGGGATTATGGCTTCTGGACAAACATCATTCAGTATCTCAATTTTTTTCAAGAGATTTTTCTTTGGGGATTTTGGTTTTAGGAATTCTTTAAAAGACATTTTTTATATTATGTGCAAGGAAGTTGAATGGAAAATTAGCAACAATCGTAGATCTCTGTACAAGCTGTACGACTAAATTAGCTTTCGACCACATCAAGTGAATTGATGGTTCCAACCCAGATAATCCTCAAATTTCAGCCCAACAGTTTCGAAGGCATTCTAAAATCAAGCTATTGCAGATGCCAGAGCGCTTGGTCTGAATGACTGGAATCAGAGTGTTCGAGTTATATGAACCTAACAACAGATCGGATATCTCTGACACGTGGTCTTTCATGAGCGCCACGACAAAAGTTCTGCAATGGATTTTTTTAATGAGATTTTAATTAAAGGATAACGTAAAAACTGTATCTTAGTAGGTACAAATTTGAGTAAATTTGTTAGAAGAGTGGTTTATTTTTGACAGCATACCTCTTTTTTTTAAATCTCTTTAGATTGAAATATATATCTAGACCTTAAGTAAGATTTTTTCGCATGGACCAATCTTCAATAAATCTTAACCTTTATTAACTGAAATCGGGTTAATAAAGCCTATGGCCTTTTAAATCACCTTACGTGACTAACAACTAAATTGCTATATTAAGGGTTCAATTTATGACCAACACAACCCTATATACCTATAATAAATTTAACAATTCAACAGGTCATTCTTTTTTACACCTTTCCCTTGTGAAATTGACGTTATATAAATATACCTACCTAACACTTTTCACCCACACATACTATAAGCTTCAAGATTGTATTTTTTTTTTGTATTTGAAGCAATAAAACTGATCCTTAAAAATTAAGTTGTATAGAACGTATAGGTATTTTATATTTCTGAAAACTTGTAGGTACCTACAGTGAAAAGTGTTAAAGTCACCACCATTTTTTTTTCTTTTTAAATGAACATTCTCCTTTGTCTCCACAACCCTTCTCAGGATAATTCTTTTTTATTTTTTTTTTTGTGTTCCTTTTCGTAAATAACACTTAATCCTTTGCTCAAATAGAATTCCCGTATTAAAAAGGGTGTTGCACAAGTACTTTGCAGCCAATGCCACACCATACAATATCCTGCAATTCACCAGCAGCCAAAGACTGGCTTCTATATATATATTATACTATGCAACCAAAAGGACGACAACGACGACGATTTTGCATTGCATTCAATTCGATTTAATTGAATTTCAAAATATTTCAGACGAATACGGTCGGTGGCGCTTCAGCGGCTTCGCAGCGCTCTACTCTTGTTTTCAACCAACTCAAATGTACAAACAAACAAATAATAATAAAAAAAAAAAAATATGCACCAAAATTCTAACCAAGTACAAAACGGACGACTAATCCTGTTTGTCATTGATTAAAATCCTTTTGGGCCTTCCAAATATAATTTGAAAAAAAAAAAAAAAATTATAGAGAAAAGGGCGACAAAAAAGTTATTGAGAACGACTACCAACGGATGAAGCACATCAAGCAGCACGACGCAACGGCTAGGACGATTTCCTTTTTCCGTTTATTAATTTGTAATTTAATGAGTCCCTCCGTGTGTAAAAAGGACTTATAATGAAGGGCTTAACTTTTAAATAGAGAGAAAGAGAAATAGAAATACAACAACAACAACAACAACAAAAAAAAAACTATATAACAACATTTAAGGAAATTAAATTCTTGTCAACTTGTCTCATTGTGCCTGAGTGAATGTCCTTTGACAAACTGTATTATATTAATACACATGAATAATAAGCACACTGCTTTTGTAGCATATCGCACCTTTAAAGTGATTATTTTATTTACATAAAGAAAATCGCTACATCGTCGGGGAAGGGATTTTCTTTTTTTTTTTTTTTTTTGTAACGATTTTGTCCTCTGTTACCATTAATTTAGGAGGAAAAGGCATTAGGTATGTATTTAAGGATATTTAAAGAACATTTACTTCTTCTTTTAGTTCAATGACTTTAGATAGTAGATTTTTGACAGCTTAATACCTATTTTGTCATAAAATTAAATGGGAGGATCAAATTAGTCGTGGGAATTTACTCATAATTTGAAGAAAAAAACGCGATTCACTCGATTCACTCGATTTAAAACTACCAATGTAAATTTGGTGATTCAAATGCTATTGAACTGGCCTTGTGAAGTAAATGCTGTATATTCAATTTCCTTAGCCGTAGAAACCAAAAATAACATTAAAAAAGCGCTTTGCTCGGTTCAAAATTATATCATGGTTGTTAAAATTAAGCAAACTCCTGAGAGTTGTTACTCGTTTGAAGTTAAAATATCAATAAGATAAGATATAAAGGGTCTTCCAATAGGGACTTCTAAGCTTTGACAGTTGACAGCGGCCATATTGTTGAAGCTATATACATCTGTCAAATTTGCTGTCATTTATTCAGACTGTTTTACCAAATCACCATGGATGGATATAGCGTTCAAGAACACGTGAAAATGATAAAATTTGTTTTTATCAAAATGGTTGTTCTGTTCGGGCAACGTTCCGCACGCTTCTCCCATCTTACGGTCGCTATAATCTTCCTCCCGAAAGGACTATTCGCAGTGTGGTGGATAAATTTGAGTCCACTGGTTCACTCAACGATCAACCAACATCCGTATGTCGAAAAAACGCAAGATCTGCAGAAAACATAGCCGCTTTCTGTGAAAGAGTGCCGGAGAATCCGAGACAGTCGCTCTCGCGTCGCTCAAAAGAACTCGCAGACCACAACTTAGAGAAATCTGCGTCGTGACTTTGGCCTGCATTCGTACAAAATTCAACTGTCCCAGGAGCTCAAGGTAAATGACCATGGACAACAACGTGTGTTCGCTGAATGTGCTCTGGAGCAGTTTGAAACTGACCCTAATTTTCATCGAAAAATCATCTTCAGCGATGAGGCCCATTTCGGGATGAATAGGTATACGTCAACAAACAAAATTGTCGAACGAATTTAGGATGATTCCAATCCATATGAGATCCAAGAGCGTCCAATGCATCCCGAAAAAGTCACAGTTTGGTGTAGATTTTGGGCTGGCGGCGGCGTCATCGGCGAGCGCTGTAGGTCGATGATTAATTATCAACTTCTTTTGGCCTGAATTGGATGATATGGACATCAACGACATGTGGTTTCAACAGGACGGCGTTATACGTTACAGCACACGTCAAATTGGAAATTCTGCACGAGCGATTCGAGAGCAAGGTCATCTCACGTGGAAGTGATGTAAAGTGGCACTGTACGTTTCACACTTTACGTTGTAATTGATGTTTACACATCTTAACTGTGAGTCCCGGCACTCAGAAAATTTTGTTCTATATTTTTCCTTAGTAATTAAGGAAGTAAGTCGCATAAACTTTGTAATGGTAGAGTCTCTAAAATTCCCATTCCTCAAAAACGAGGACAACATTTCTACATTAGAATTTGCTGATGTGAAACGATAAATGTCAAACATGCAAAGAGAAAATCAATACTTGAAGGAGATGATTATGTGGAGAAGTCTCCAGTCTTTTTTTTTTTTTTGTGGAGAATTTACTGCCAAAAATGATACTGGTTTTTTTTTTTCTTTAATTATACAGCATGACATTTGGTGATCTGTTTTAATTAACTTGTCGATCAGATGGCGCCCAACAGAGTCCACATACTTACAATATACTGAAGCCTTTTTCGAAATTTTCATGCACTCGAGTATTGTGACCATGGAATTTGGACTTCCAGGGTGGTCATGGAACAATTGACTTCAGGTAGCTCCATCAAAACAAAACAAAAATCGCACTGGGTCAAGCTGCATCATCAAGTGGTTCTTATAGGTTTTGGGAATTCTTCGAACTAAAAAGGTTTTATTAACAAAAATTTCGACGCAATTCGAAAATAAGTTTGAATAAGAAACCTTTTCACAATTCCATTACCTTTTCCCATATAAAAAGAGAGCATTTAAGGAACACCACCGCGCCGCCAGCTAACGTTGACGTCGCGTCGCATGAAGAAACGCATACACTCGATCCTTTTGAAAAGGTGTTTTTATACATCAGCGTGTATTCCGGACCAGGAGCAGAAGGGCTATCTATTCTTCTATTGAAAGTACCTACAAAAGTCCTTTTGTTTGCATTGTGTCTGTGTATATAGGTACGTACACGAAAACTATGTGAAAAAACGAAGCAAAGTTTCCTAATGCTTGACAGCTCGCGCTATACTATTCAAAGGGAATTGTGTTCTACAAGAAGAAGAGGGTACCTTAGACTAACGTCGTCTTGACAATGACAAAAGAAGCATTTCTCACCTTTTAAGCGTTATTTCCGGTCCTTGTGTTATAGCCGGAGATTTAACACCGCTTAGCTGTACTTTTTTTTTTTTTTTTTTTTTTTTTGTCATTGGATTAAATTCACTATTCCTTTTGACTAAACGACTGGCTGGCTTATTCTTTGTGCGTTACGAAGATCTTTTTTTTTGGTATATCTCTAAAGTGCATCTCATTTCTATCTAAAATGTCACAAAGGGCAAATGAATTAAAAAGCGACAAAAACGGGATTTAAAAAAAGAAAAGGGGTACAACGACAAATCAATTTTATTAAAATCCCTTTTTTCAACAATAGATTTAAAGATATACCCATAAATAAATAAATCGAAAGATGCAGGGCACGGTAGACCAATCGTAATATCTGTGCGTATATCTCTTTGAATCTATAAGTCTACTTTATATATCTGTCAGAAGATAGGAGATCGAATGTTTGGTTGGCGGCTTTGGTAACTTGATAGCAATAAAAACAGCAATTGTTCGATTTTTCAGATTGAAATTTTTTTATGTATAGTACCTTCGTATAGCGAGAGAGAAGATTGAAATGGCTTTTGCGGGAATTAAATAAAAAAATATATCGCGTTCGATGATGGTTCTATTGAATATTTGTTGTTATCTTTTTTTTTTTTTTTTCAAACTATTCCTTTGAATTCAATTTAGTTTTATAATTTTTTAAATTTTTATTTGAAGAAAAGAAAGAACTGTAGTTTCAGATATACATCCTTTATTGTTCGGCAGAATTTTTATTTTTTTTTGTAGAAAAGAACGATTCTTCAATAAAGTAGATAAAATACAATCAATTGATTACAGAAGCTAACAAAGGGTTCATCCTTATGGTGGTATATTCCATTGTGTTGTCAGCAGGAAATACATAATTGTGTCATAGGAAATTCAAGTTGGATTTAAGAGACCCCAGTTCTTACAGATAAGGTCCAACATAAGATTTATGTGATGCTTGCCCGAAAGCCATAATCCCTCAAAAGAAGATCCTCAAACCCAAAATCCCCATTTTGGGGGATTTTGTCCATAGGACGCGGTTTTCACCATAAAGATTTTGTGTGGCTAAAATCATTATTTTAAAGGGATCGGATAAAATCCCAAATCCCAGACATCCCAAAATCCCGAAAACTCGAAATTCAGAAAACCTAAAATCCTAAAAAACCCACTTCCCGAAAACCCATAATTTTGTTATTACAAAATCCCCAAAACCCAAATTTGATCAAATTGTGTATCGTATATAAGTAATTTTTCTGGTATTGGGGCCTTTGGGGTTTTGAATTTGCTGGTCTTCCAGATAAAGTTCTATACATAAGATTTATACAGTTCTTTTCGTTAAAAGAATATCATCAAACCCCAAATCCCTATTTTCGGCATTTTATCCATAGGCCGATTTACAAAATAAAGATTTTGGCTTATTAGATTCTTGGGTATTTCATCTGATTGAGATGTTGGTTTTTTGGGATTATGATTAAAATCCAAAAATTCAGGCATCCTTAAATCCCGAAAATCCGAAATTCAGAAAAACCAAATCCTAAAAAAAAAACATTGTCCCGAAAATTCAGAAAACCTATAATGTTGTAAATACAAAATTCCCAAAACTTAAATTTGATCAAATTTTGTATTGTATATAATTTTTGGGGATTTCGGGCCTTTGGGGTTTTGAATTTTCTGGATTTTTTGTTTCCAGAATTTTTGGTTTTTAGGATTTTATATTAAGGTAATTGTTTTTCTGGATTTCTGGAGGAGAGGGAGGGTGTTACCCTAAGGAACACTGCGGTAGTGTACAGTGGTACGTTTGTTGAATTTTCGCGACAAAAATCAATTCCCCATGCCAATTCTAGACGAAAAAACACTTTGTAAACTTAATTTTATTCTAAAATTCTGAATTCATTTCTACTGCTACTTTTTTTGTATATACAAAATTACCAAGACTATGAGTAACTGATGTTACTGGGTACCTAGCTACATTATGGTTGAACTAAGCATTCAAAACTGTTATATGAATTCGAATTAGACTATTCGTAAAGCACCCTTGAAGCTTCCTCCTTATATCCTTTCATATTCATACAGGAGTAGCCACTTTATCCACTCTCATAGTATTTTGTACAAAAAAATCTATAAATACATATAAAAATAAACAAACGATAATATTTAAACGAATAAAAAAAAACGACGATCTACATAATAATTTCTTTTTGTGTATAATTTGTTGTGTTAATTCAATTTTCGTGTCATTAATATTTGCAGTGCAATTAATTCAGTTACCCACTTCTACCATATCATCTGTCACACTTAATAAATAGTACAATGCACTTGCCTCTGTGATGCCTATATTTTATAAGTGTGTGGCGCATCTAGTAGATACTTCTGTAGTTATAACGAAAAAAAAAATATTTTATTTGCATTTCAACATCTCTGATGGGCTCTGTGTCTATATATATTTTTTTATTTTTTTTTTATTATTATTAAGTTAGCCAAGCCTCATGTAAATTATATGCATCATACTAAAATGCAGTCCACTATATTCGGACGAAGAGAATCTATACGTACACACACTTACATTCAATGTTTCTCGATTGAGTGCAGATTTTAAAATTGTTTTTTTTTTTTTTGCATCATACATGTATATTTTAAGGAGGTGGAATTTTTAGTTAACGTATTCTAAATAATGTAAGTAAGGTAACAAAAAAAGATACTCATCAATTAAAAACAGAAAATAATTCATATTAAGTGGTTTTCTATACCGTTTAAAAAGTCTCCAAAAATGGTAAACATCATATAACCATCATCAATTTTATCGAAAATTTAATTTTAATTTGTTTGCATAAAATATTCATATATGTATTCTTGATTTTCCTTTATTTTTTAATTTTAAATGTATTTTTAGGTAAAAAATGTTAAGTATTTTTAAGACCACATAATAAAAAAAAATACTTAATGATGTTTTTGTGAAAAAAAAAAAAATAATATCGGAGTCAAAAAAACAACCTTAAGATGATTAAGAAATGTGTTTGATAATAGATTGGGGGAAAATGGTAGATACAAATTTCTAACTGTTTTTGTTAAAATAAGAAAAAAAAAATTTTAAAATCGGTTGTTGTTTGGCAAAGTTAGAGCCAGTCAATTTACTGAATTTATGATTTACAAGGATATTTAGATGAATAGCTTATAATAAATAAGCACTTCTTAAACTTGAAATAAGAAAATACTGTATAAATTAAGAGTGAGCAGTTTTTTTCTGTTTTTTTTTTTAGATTGTCTCCAAAAAACTCTCCAAAACTCTCTAAATATGTTTTGTAAAGTTATATAATTTTAAATTTGTCAATTTCAGTAAAAATGTGTAGAAATTCTCGAGATAACTACAAAAGAATTTCACACAAAATTGCAATAAATTTGTATTCTTTTTGTTTGAACAAATGAAAATAATTTTTTTATACTGCAAGGGTCAATCTTTTCCTTTCTTTTTTTCTTTTTAATTAAAAAAACTGGAAACAGATTAAAGAGAATTTAAAAAAAATGATATTTAAGTTAAAACCTCCAAATTGAATTCTACAAATAAATAAGACTCTAATCATGTGACTCGTAGTGTATATAATCATATATATGTAGCTACAAAATACACTTAGTAATTTGCGTAATTAAAATTTCACAAAATCGTTACGTCCATCAGTATATGGGGTGGGTGGTGTATGGGGATGGTGTTGTAGCCATAAAGCGTGCTTCCTTAAAAGTATGGTTATGGCCAATTGGCCTCATCTCGGGGGTCAGTCACTGCCGAGTTATACAGTATATATAAACAGTCGATCTATATGGTTTTTATATACAGATTGTCGCGCATTGTTAAGAGAAACACAACAAGCCATCAGTTGCTACTAAAAACTGATGGAGCTGGAACTGCAACTGAAGCTGGAGGAGTGTCTATATGTACCTAGCTATAAAATGGAAATTATTAATCGCGAAATGGATTTAATGGATACATAAAGTCGTGGTGTGGATTTATATGTATTTATTTTTATTTTTGCTTTTATTTATATATTTTTATATTTTAATACATATCTATATTTGTTTGGTGTTGAGTACAATTATTGTCGGTTTGGCTCCACACATCCTTTGGCAGAGGTGAATGTTGAATATTTTGTTTGTTTATTTGTTGTTGGAGTTTTTTTTTTGTGTATTAATTTTTGTATATATATCTAGTAGGTACTTTACACTCACTAATGGCTATTTTCAATTTACTATTGCATTGCTCTGGAATGCAAACAAAAATAAAGTAGATATAGCAACTGGACTGGTTAAACATGGTTGCCATGTACAAGGTAATATTAATAATGTTTGGATTTTCTTATTATTTTAAGAATTCTCAAAAAACTGAATTATGAGTAAATGAAATTTGATAGATATATGAGCAAAAAATCAATTTTTCATATGAGGCAAAAAATTAAAGAAAAAAATCCTGCATGCTCCGCTCATTTCTAAAGTATTTGTTTAATACTGAAATTACTGTGCTTGTCATTTCATAAGATAAAATAGGTTTGTTCGTTTTTAATTATTAACTCTGTTCTGCCAATTTCTATAAATTTAATTTGTTTCAATTTAATTTTAGTTTCATATGAACTTTGACAAAATTTGGGATTTAAATTGATAAATATGAGCAATTTTGAAAAAATAAACAGAGGTAATAATTCTACACAGTGCGATCTTTAGAAAGATAAAGCGCGAAATGCGATTCTGATGCTGATTGGTTTTGAAATTCTGAATATTTAAATGGGAGGAACAAATTAGAATCGTCTAGGTCATTTTACATTTGAGTTGTACGTTTAAAGAATAAATCTCTTTCAAAGAACGTTTAAAAAAAAAAAACAGGTGTCCTAAGCTCTAAACAACACCTGGTAAAAGACACAGACGGATCCCTGCTAGTTTCGGATGAGGACCAGCTCAAAAGGTGGAAGGAGCACTTTCCTGCGAACCACATCAACACCTTGCGGATCATCATCGAACAGAGTGATGAATATCGATCAGCACTTCATCTGCTGTTCATCGAATTCTAAAAGGTGTTCGATAGTGTAAATAGAGAATTTATTTGGGCTTGCTTTGCCCAGGAGGGGCATTCCAGATAAATTGATTGCTATTATCAAGGCTACATATATGATTCGACAAAAACTAAAGAGATCAGCTTTGGAACTTCCTCTTCTATCCAAGTAGATATTTCGGAACAACAAGTAGAGATTGGAAGTATTGTCTATATTGGCGGCGGAACTGAACTGAATATAAACAACCAAATCAGGAAAGCAAAGGGAACCCATAAACGCTACATATATGATGGACCCAAATGTCACGTTTTACAAAAAGGTGTAGGCTGTCAGAGGAGTTTGAATTCCAAAGTGGGGTTAGGCAGGGCTCCATACTGTCACCAATACTGTTTCTATTGGTGCTAAGTGATTCAGTGGAGTCTGCAATCACACCTCAAATATCTTGACTGATATATGCTTACTCTGTCATAGGATTACAGATCTCCATCAAATGACAACAAGGGTGGAGAGAGAAGCTGAAATATTGGGGCAAAAGATCAATTCGGCAAAAACTTAAAAGATCAGCTTTGGAACTTTCTCTTCTATCCAAGTAGATATTTTGGAACAACCAGTAGAGAATTACCAATATCTTGGGAGTATTGTCTTTATTGGCGGCGGAACTGAACTGAATATAAACAACCAAATCGGGGAAGCAAAGTCAGCGTTCGGAATTGTCTCCAAAATATGAGGAAATAACTCTTTTAGCTGAAAGACTAAGTTGCGACTATTTGTCTCCAATGTTGAATTCGTGCTGCTTTATGGGTGCAGCACTTGAAAAGTCTCATCCGTTGTCACAAAAAAGCTGCAAACGTTCGTTAATAGATGTAAACGTATCTCCAATGATGAACTTCATGCGAGAACAGGTTAGGAACCCATAGAAGCTATTTTACGAAGACGGAAGTGGCATTGACCATGCACTTCGAAAAGGTGACGATTGCATTGCAAGTCAAGCGATGCAATGGAACCCGCTCATACAGACAAGTGGGCCGACCTAGAAGTAATTGTCGAAGAATTGTTGAAGCGAATCAGCACAACTGGGGAAGATTTGGAAAGAACTGAGATACATCTCCAGAAATCATGCACGTTGGGGCGTAGGAGTAGTGGAGGCCCAATGCCCCGAAAGGGAACCCCACGGACGTAATAGGAGGACCTAAGTAAGTAAGTATATCAATAGAACACTGTTTTATAAAAAAAAATAAACATCGATTAGATAAATAATGAGAAAGATGAAAAAAAGCTTCAATGATTGAGAAAACTCTATACGATATTAGTTATAATAAGACGGACGCGGCGGCACTTCTTACAACACACACTCCGTGAAACCAATAAACATGGCTTTATTGCGAGGAGAAATTTGTGAACAGTTAATTTCAGATTTTTTATTTTATGAAATGAATTGACCACCTATGTATATCTTGTAATAACAAACCTCTAGACTTGTTCGAATTAAAATCGTACTTTACTAGCATCATCGCTTGAAATACTCAAAATCGTCATCGAGTTCTCATATTCACCCCTATTAATAAAAAATGCTTAATTTCTTCGAAATTCGAAAATCAACTAAAATGTCGATCAAAAATTAATTCATGAATTTAAATATTTATTAATATTGACGTTAAGTAGTAAATCTTAACGAAAATCTACTACATTTTACAAGAACTCTGTTTTCGCCAAAAAATATTATTATTTACTCTGCACTATTTTGCTATTAAAATTGAGGAAAATGAGATTTAACCAGGAATGACCGAACGTCACTTTTTGGAATAAACTAATTTTTTTACATTTTCTACGTAGTTCAATGTAGTTTATGAAACAAATTGTAGGAAACTTAGACGTTGATTACACGAGTCTTTTTTTCGTTCGTTTCGTCTTTCGTCTTTTTGACAGGCATCGTATAGTCGTGATTACATGGTTCTTTTTTTCATTCGTGAAGACTCTTTCGTTATTTTGAGGAACAAAAATTTTGCGGTGGATTTATTGGAAAATAAACAGTTGTTGTAAATAAAAATGTGTTCTCATCACTTTTTGTTCATATTTGTAGCCTTTTTAAGTTAACTGGTTAACAACACGAAATTAAATGTTTTAATTTGCAAAATGCTTTGGTTTTAGAGATGAGCAATTAAAATATTCTGTGAAAAATCGATGAAAAAATTGATCGAACCTGAAAAATCGATGTTTTCTTTCTTTCTTTTTAATTTTGGTATTAAAATACGTTGAATTCACATCATAACGTGTTTTTGACTTAGTGCCGGTAGTTCAGAATGGATTAAATCTGTAATAAAGGTTCTGATTGAATCGGCTGATTATCAAATTCGATGATTAAAGCTTCAAATTATAGATTTGAAGATTTACCGGTTGCAATAATTCTTGACCAAAGGTGATTAGCTGGGAAGCTGACTTAATCAGTTCCTATTTTCTGTAACTCTCGCATAGATAAAATTGGTCGATAAACGCTGAAAAATGGAACAAAACTCATCCTATTTGTTTCATTTTCCATCGTATTTCGACAAATTTTGGCGATCCGAGAAATTAAGAACGTAGGCAAAGATTGGAAATTGTAACAAATTTAGTCCAGCCATTAACGAAATATACGACCATAACCGAAAATTAAGGGGAGAGAACATTAAAACCCTATTTCTGTTATGTGAATTTTTCGATTTTCTCCTCTAAGAAATTCCATACAAATCATCTGTGCCTTCAATCTGTAGCTCGCATCGATAAAATAAGTCTAGAGACGATTGAAATCAAAACAAATCATTTGAGTTTTGTTCCATTTTTTAAGGTTTCTCGACCAATTTTATCGATCCGGGAGTACAGAACGTAGGCACAGACGTAGAAAATGGACCGTAAGGCAAAACCACTTTATTATTATTATATTTATATTCCCTTTCCATGAAATAATCGATTTCTTTGTCAAATTTCCTTTGAATCCATCCAGTCCTTAGTCAATCGAAAATAATATAATTTCACACGTTTAATATCAAAGAGAATTATGTTTTTTTTGTAGAAATAACACATAAACAACAATAGACGCGTTTTTGAAGTTTCATTCTTCGCATTCGATTTACAAAAACCATTTTATTTGCATTTTTTGAATTTTTTGTAATCGATTTATTTTATTTTAAAATCGATACCTGAATATCGATCATTTTTCTATCAACTACGATTTTTGCTGACATCTGCTCACCGCTCATCTCTATTCGGTTGTCAAACCATAAACGTCAATGTTCAACCAGAAAAAATCTTCAAATTTTCATTCCCCCTTTCGTTACTACATTCCCTCTACATTTCTTCAACCCTCACCCAAGCTGTCAAAAAGACGAAAGACGAAACAACCGAAAAAAGTATTCATGTAATCAGCGTCTTAGTTTGTAGTTGTCAAATGATCTGTCAGCTGTCACTTTGAAGTTTGAATTTTGATTTTAAATGTTAATTTTTCTATTGAAATTTTATTATTTCTCTAATTTTACTATGTTTGTTAATGTTATGATGTAGAGAATGTAGTTTAGTTAATTCAGCCAACTCTGGATTTAACGAACATTTTGTAACGTATTTATTTGACAGATCTTACTCGGTACTCTTCAACGGTTGGGAATCAATTAAGTTTAAGATTGAGGGTAGCCATTAAGAACCCGTACTTTTTATTTTATTTAATTTTATTTTATTTTATTTAATTTAATTTAATTTAATTTAATTTAATTTAATTTAATTTAATTTAATTTAATTTAATTTAATTTAATTTAATTTAATTTAATTTAATTTAATTTAATTTAATTTAATTTAATTTAATTTAATTTAATTTAATTTAATTTAATTTAATTTAATTTAATTCAATTTAATTTAATTTAATTTAATTTAATTTAATTTTATTTTATTTTATTTTATTTATTAACGACTTACCGTCTGTTCTGAGGCATTCAAACTGCCTCATTTATGCGGATAATGTTACAATATTCAAAACTATTGTGAATAGTCGCTATAGTGAAGAACTGCAGTGGTGACTTGATTCTTAAATTTGATAATTTTAAAACAATTAGTTTTACGATAAAGCTGTTTTTAACTCCTACAAATAATTTTCTTATTGTTTTAAGCTGAAATCCAATCCTGTAAAATGTTTTTTTTTTTTTAATCACAATAAACCTCAGGTGGCAATACATGGACAGCCAACTTTATCTAATGGATGCATTTTAAGCCATGTTTGCAAAAGATATTAATTAATTCAAAATTCTAAGGATGAATAAATAACTACCTACATTTTTTCTTTGTTATATTGTTTTGTTCCCGAATGAATTCAAAAGAGATTTCATTCTAATTACCAATTCTCCAATAAAACAAAATTAAATGGTAAATAGAATCTAATGGAATCGTAAAACGAGATAATCTGATTTGCATTGAATGCTTTGCATAGAGATTTTGTATTTTTGTATCTTTAACTGGTTTAATCACTATAAGTTCGAAGCACACTAATGAGATCATTAAATAGATGCACGAGTATCCAAATTATACGAGTATATATTATATCGCAATCAGGTATTCTGAATTTGTTCTTTCTTGTCGCCCAGCAAATTAATTGACAAAATTTTTCGGTCTTCCGATTGAGGTGATTTTGTTTTTTTTTTTTTTTTTAACGATGTTTGTTCCTCATGTTCGTATCTTTAAATTGCCAAAGAACAGTACCAAAATGTTTATTTTTTTTTACATTTTTGGGAACACAGAAATAATAATTATAGGTTTGACATTTTTATGGGGAAAGGCGGTATCATCAGCACCTCCTCCTTCTGCCTACGGTATAAAATAATATGTGTTTCAGTCAGAGCATGTCCCGCGTTTATATTTTGACATGTTTATAAATCGACTCATTGTGAATTTGGACGCAAATGTGTACCGTTTTTATGATGCTGCAGCTATAGTTGAATAATATCGGGAAGAGTTCTTGTATAAAGTATTTAGGGTGGGAGAATTTTTTTTTCGGGAGGGCAACAATGCACATATTTACATATAAATAAAACGATATAATTGATGGGTTTGATTATTCGATGGTTTTCATTTAACTTCGATATGTGATTATTTTACTTTGAGGGAAAACTCACTTTTGTTGTTTTGAAAGTTGAAAGCGTTGGCATATTTATTATTATTTTGTCAAATAATGTTGAAATGTGAGAGTTTTTAATTTTTTTTTGGTAAAAATGTTCGCAACTAATCCCTTGAATAATGAAATTATATGTTAAAAAAAAGTGAAACCACTAAGACTCGACAAAAATTCTTGTGAATTGTAAGGTCTGTATTTTGCGAAGGTTACTTGTTAGGTAATGAAATGAAATGTAAGTTTGTGTGTGTCTTATATGACTATGTACAGTGTTACGTAAAAAAAAAATTATTACTAACCGAGAACGTTTTTCGGTGGGTTATAAAAAATGTGTTAAATATAACGTAATCAAGGGTAAAAATTATATAGTTCACTATGATAATTCTAACGAAGTCGACTCGATTACAATAAATTATTTAAAATAAAAACCTAAAAAGGTTATATTAATGGAGAAACTTGGTTAGGATTCGCAATTTTGAAGATCGTTTATTTTAAACGAGTAGCTTGCTTAAATCAAATACATAATTATATTTAGTTAATTTCACACATCTCTGAGTAGATTGGTTACTATGAGCGATTAAATATGTTTCATTAATTAACCTATCGTTTATTATTGAAACCTAACATACTAACCCAGAAGTAGTTTAGTAAAATTTAGCAGGTAGGTACAACACTTTAACCGAATCAGTGTGTAGATTTAAATAATTTTTTTTTAATCGAGTTGACTCGTATAATTTTACCTGGTGAGTTTCCAGGTTGTATATTAACAATGTTTGTTATTTAACTTTAACCGAGTTTTACGTTGTTTTTAACCGATCCTTTTTCTGCGTGTATCTAATTTAAAACTACTAAACCTATTTCGCCCAATTCTCAAATGTTTTTTTTTTGTTTTTTGGTTTAACTATATTCCTCCTATAACCAGATAATGGCAAATTTTGTAGTTTGGCTCTATTAAACCAAAGGCAAAACATTTTAAATTTTTTCCCGCCTACTGCCACGTCCACTTTTCTTATATATTTGAAATGTTTTTCTTATTTTTCATCTTATGAAACTCGGAAACATACAGTAACTATTCTATCTTTAACTTAAGCTATGGATTATTTGTAATTTTTTGGAAGTCCACCTACTACCACGCCCACTTTTCTTAGATCTGAATTTTTTCCTTATTTAACATCCCTAGGAAGATAAAACTTGTACCTAATTTATCTTTCTTATATGAAAGCATGGCATATATGTAATTTTTATTTTTAAGAATTCACCAAACCGCCACGCCCACTTTTTTGACCTTTGAGTTTTCTTCGTAGTTTACTTCACTATAGGTTGAATTTGTACAACATGTCTTTGAATTTAGTCATTAATAAACTTAATGTGTTCGATCAAATGAATAAAATATAATATGTAACCTTGCTGCTTTTAGGCAGAAATACCATTTTGTTTTAACTTTATGGCAAGTTATATAGACATCCTTACCTGCAAGAAAAGAAAAACAAAAATTAATGGGTTTTGCATTTTTATATATTTTTAAGTAAAAATTAAAAGGTACATAATATTTAGTGAGAATAAAATGATAATGTCATAGCGAAAAAAAATTTATATAATGCTCAGTTTTTCAGTGCGAGATTAAAGTTAAACCCCCAAGTTAACTCAGCAAATATGAATGTTGTTATGAATTTATTAAATTTACTGAGCAGATCCTTTTGATATTTTATCTTCAGAATTTGCTAAGATAATTTCGCATAAATTCTCTACTAAAAAATTGATTTTGAGTTAATAATAAATACATTTATGTCAAAAGTTGTCTAACTCTGGTTTAACTCAACATTTAAAAAAATTCGAGCCTAAAAAAGAGAATTAATTATTGTAAAATATTCACAAATTAAAAGTGTTAGAACTTGCTCTTGTTGTTTACAACTTTAAAATAGCTATATTTAAGAGGAAAAAGAAAAAAAATTTAAAAATATTTTTTTTGTTTAAACAAAAATATTTAAACAAATTTTAAATCCATTATTGTTTGATCAGTTAAGAAGCATCAGATTGAAAAATTATAACAAAATTGGTCAAGCCATATGTAGGTTAATTACTTAACAATAAGGCAAAGCGTCACAACTCTATTTCCGTAAATGTGAATTTTTGGTAGAAATTTTAAATGTAGTTTTCTTACAAACACTTTGTTCATTACAGGTACGAAGTTTAATCAAAATCATTGGAGCCGTTCTCGAGAAGATTTGAAAAAACTGATATTGTTGTATGGCAAGCTAAGCTAAGACAAAAATTCGAATTTATTCTCTAGAAATTCACATAAAAATGCTCTGTAGCTAATTTTGAAGCAAATCGTTTTATCCGTTTAGACTTTAGCTGAAATAACAGTAGAAACACAGATCCACAGACGGTATGACGAAATCCACCTGTCCATTATTGTAGTGTTCCTTTTTGATTAAAACCTCAACTTTTTATTAACACGAAACCAATTACTTGCCCTATAGAGCAATTAATGTATACTTAGAGAGCTGGGGCCCTAATATGGAACTTTCTTCTACTTTCGAATCCATTCGAAACTTGTTTTCAATGCTTATTTTAAGTGGTAATATGTATAAAATTGGGATCAAATTTTGGTGCTTTCGACTTTTTGCCACAGAATCTTCAACTAGCGCTTTCTATTTCCGTTTGCTAAAGAACTATAAGCGAGCTGAAATTTTGCGAATTCGAACATTTTTATTGTAGAATCGAGTTACATATCCCCTGCAAAAGATACTTAGTTATCACTTATTATGGAGTGTATTTTTCCATAGTTTATAAATCCATTGACCAAACCATAGTCTCATTAAAAAAAAATGTTTTATCACATTATTCATTAATTTATTTGTCTACAACTCATAAATAATTACTCAATGTCCAGCAAAAATATATAAAATAAAAAATAATTCTCTCCAAAGTCCAACTTTCTTGAGATTTATAAATTTAAAACTTTATTTTATTTTATTTTATTTAAGTTTTTCCATCAAGACAATCATTAAGGAGGAGGTACCCTTGAGATGTCCAATGTCCATGTCTCCAATAACAATAAGACAACGACCGACACCAATTCCCTATCACATGAAAATAATAAAAATTTTACTATTAAAGACAATTTTTGTTGTTGTTTCTCTTTCTTTTATTTTTTTCAACACCGCACATTGCGATGACTGATTTTATTTATACGAACATTGTCATCATCGTTTTAAAGAAAATAAAGATTAAATCGGCAACTAGAATTATTTATCGCTGCAAAAGGTCAACTTTTCTGTTGGATGTCTTTTCAATAATGTTTTAAAAAAACATCCAAAAAGATTAAGTGATTTATAATGATTTTATGGTTGCTAACAGTTTTGTGTTATAAATTTGTATTCTTTGAAAGAAAAATCGATTTTGTCATTTTCAAAAAAAAAAAAAAAAACCAAGAAAATAAAAGCGAGGATAAAAATTCTTACTCTGGAGCTCAAGGCTTCTTAAACAGCCTTGACACGCAGCTGAATACAAATCAAGAACATTTTGCCTGACAGTTAGTCACAAGGGCACATACATATACGTATGTATATATAAACTTATCTCAAGGCTATATGAAACATAACATATGTACGGTATATCCTTGGAAGAAGCAAGGATAGCATGCCTAACACACACAAAGTGTAAAAATAAAACCAATGGGTTGCATGTATTTGCTCTTATTGTGTTAGACAAGAATTGGTTTATAACTACTACAATTTTTTTTTTTAATCTGAAAATGCAGTTATGATCCTTGATATTTTTATATTAAACGACCTTAGCCCTGTCATGCTTCATAGCGCTATCTATTAAAAATTTGTCCAACTAAAAAAAAAATCAAAGGAAAATTTATATTTATAAGAAAAAACTCATATTTACATAAGAAAAGTGGGTGTGGCAGTAGGCGGATTAATTAAAAGAATATCAAGTCATTATTTTGGTTCAGGTGACTTTAATTACAAAATTTTAACTTTCTAGAGATGTAAAATAAGGAGGAATAGCAGATATAAGAAAAGTAGGCGTGGTAGTAGGCGGATTCCAAGAAATAAAAACGTAGATGACATGATTAAAGCTCAAGAGAAATTTTTTTTATAAAATTTAAACTTTCTAAAAGTGATATTTATAAAGTTAAAATTCTTATATAATAAAAATGGGGGTGGTAGTGGGCGGGTCAAGTAACACAATCATGTCATGCTAATGGTTGAAGAAAGCTAGGCTTTCTGCAAGCTTTGTAAGATTCCAAGAAAGTTCAATAAAACGAAAATATATGATAAAAGTGGGCGTGGCAATGTGGTTGGATTTTACTCAAACTGCTTTCTAAATCATCTCGCTGCTAAAAGGAACAATTTTTTTTTATAAAATTTCAGCGAAATGGATTCAGTAGTTTTCGAATCTTGCCAAACAACATTACATTAATTTTTATATATATACCACTAGCTGACTCTGTCGAACGCTGTGTCGACCTTCTTTAGAATAATTATGTCCGTTTTAATAAATATTAAATATGCTTAACTGATACTCTGCAATCTGCACGCCTAGTTAAGTTTTATAAAAAAAAATACGCCATGAAAGTGTTTCTTTATTTTTCAAACTACAAATGTATAAAATTAAATATATTG
This sequence comes from Epistrophe grossulariae, assembly GCA_929447395.1. Taxonomy (NCBI): domain Eukaryota; kingdom Metazoa; phylum Arthropoda; class Insecta; order Diptera; family Syrphidae; genus Epistrophe; species Epistrophe grossulariae. The sequence goes on from OV839566.1 coordinate 41,006,204, forward strand.
TATACAAAATGTGGGTGTGACAGTAGGCGGGATCTTAAAAAATTGTACATATCATTCTTTAGTTTCAACAGATGTTATGTATTTACAAAATTTGAACTTTCTTCAATAATGAAAAAACTCAGATATATAAGAAAAACTGGGCGTGTCAGTTCGCTTTCTAAATCTTTCAGCTGTACTAAATATGATCACTTTTATCTTAACATTTAAATTATTTTACGAATACATAACTTGGTATTATGGGTGCTTTAAAAAGAAAATAAATACTACAGCCAGCGACATTGAAATCGATAAATAAATCAAATAATTCCGACTTTTGGGCTAAAATAACTTATAAACCTGAAATGAAACATTTTTAGGTGGTCAGATTCGATTCGAATGGTGTGGTATCTAGATAAAGACAAAATTTTAAATTTAAGATAAAAGTGTAAAAGATTTAAGAAAATTATTATTTTTTATACTGAATTTAATGGTTTGTTAAATTCAACAGATTAGTTTTGTTAAAAATAACCCTTTTGTTGTTATTTTTTTTTTTTTAAATTAGTTAGATATATTTAAAAGGTTTAATTATTATAAAAGTTAAAAAAAAATTAAATTAGTTAACAATTTACAAACTAAGAAACTTAACACTTTTAGAAGCAACCAAAAGCTTATCAAACTTCATACAAAATATACGGTTTTAACCATTTATGAGTAGATTTTAACAAAATTCCATTGTTTGATTTTTATCAAATCGAGGACTGCAAAAATACTAATAGACACTTAAACCAAACAAGAGAATATATTATAAATAAAAATGAGAACAACTAACTTTATTTAAATGTGTACATGACCAAATAAGGAAATTTAATGAAATCATCTTTTAATAAAATCACTTATAGATAACGCTAAAAAATTAATTTACTTAAACAGGAGTTAGTGTCGTATAGAAACCTTTCGTGCAAGTTGACATAAATTTTAATATTAATTCATTGATAACCTTTTTTTGTATAATAAAATAGTTTTGCTAGATTAAATTTAATATAACAATTAGCTTCGTTTAAATATAACCAATAACTTGGTTGTTTTTAACCGATTAACATATTTTTATGAGCAGCAAAATAATATAAAAGTGGAATTTGTTCGCGATTTCTCGGATGTGATATGTGTGATTTTTGAAGACTTAAGACATTGACAACTTCCTCTAACCTTGCTTAAAATGAAAGGAGTCTCGGAAAGTCAAAATACAAAAAAAAAAAAACAAAACATTAAAAAAAAAAATTGTGTGAAAAATCAGTCATTAAATGTCTCACATTCTATGACGAACAGTGTACTCCGTAACGTATGAGAGTCGCAAACATAATTTGTGCGTTCACGGAGGCAGTCAAATGATAAAAATAAAAACAAATGCAACAAAAAAAAAAAAAACATGATGTGGAAATAATTTTTCATTTCTTTGTTTTTATGTTTTTTTTTTTATTTTTTTCTTCATCTAGTTTGCCTTGTGTTCCACTTATTTTATTTGCTTCTAGCAAAGTTCACATATTTAACCCTTAAAGAAAAAATAAAATTCCACCCCATATGAAAGATTAGCAAATTTGCGAACAGAGGGCGGATGTTTCTGATGCGAGCAAAAAAAAAAAAAATAACACATTGATTTACATCTTGTTTGCTTAAAATTCTTCTCACATTCTAAATACAAAAAATAAATAGAAAAAAAAAAAAATAAGAATGATATTTGCAATGCGAAGCAGAAATCCAATGGTGCGATGGAAAGCAAAAACAAACTCCAAATAGAAAACGACGACGACAATGAGGATGATAAAGTACGAAGGACGAAACAAAAAAAAAACTTAGAAGCAAATCCTAAGGGAATTTAATACCAGTTTCACCTATAAATACATGAACAACAACATTGCCACGGCTTGACTTACAAAAACACAACAGAAAGGCCAGTTAAAATAACAGTTTACGAAACAATTACTTCGGAATTACTTTAACAAAAACTACAAAATGCTTTGAAATAATTACCAAATATAAAAATTCGCAATACATTTTTGCGAAATTATCATATTTTGAGTTTAAAGGAAATATTAAATTTGCGAAATGAATTTCGATAAAAACCCAACAAAAAACTGATGTTCTGGTTCTTGTTTTTTTTTTATAGAAGATTGTTCATCATCATCAGTTTTTTAGAATTTCATATTTTGAAAAGATCTTTCAGGAAGATCGAATTTCGTTGTTTTGCAATTTCGCAATACTTGTATTTTTCAGATTTTTAACTACGTAACTTTGTATTATAAGTTTTGAATTCAATTTTCAACTTTTCAGAAAGATCTGATTTCTCTTTTTTTTGTTATTTCGCATAAGTTTTTTCTTACGTACTTCCATCTCCGCAAGTTTTGCATTTTCATTTTTTTATAAGACCTTTCAGAATTATTTGGTTTCGCAATTTTGAAATTTCGCAAATGCTTCTTTCTTTGCAACTGCCTAAGTCTGGTGTAATGAATTTTACATTTAAATTTTTGACAAGATTTTTCACGAAGATTTCATTTAGTAATTTTATAATTTCGCAAGTTTTCTTTTGGATTTTTAACTCCGTAGGTTTTGTATTACGAATTTCGCATTTTAATTTTATGACATGATTTTTTTTTAGTGGGTGTGCCTTCGCTGTTATGTAATTTCGCATTTTTAGGCACTCCTAAAGTTTCTTATTAAGAAATACGCTTTTTAGTTTTTGACAAATCTTTTTTTCGAAATTCATGATTTCGCATTTTTGTAATTTCGCAAAGTTTCTTTTCAGATTTTTAACTCTGCAAGTTTTGTGTTAATTTTAATTTTTAATAAAATTTTTGCACAAAGACTTGTTTTGTAATTTTGCAAAATATTCTTTTTGAATTTTCGCAAGTTTTGAAAAGAAAAAAAGAAAATAGTTTTCAAGTTAAATATTCGGTAGGAAAAGGTAAAAATCAGAAAAAAACATGATCGATAATCTAGAATTTGAAAATCTCTTTTTTGACTTACGTAGAACTTCTCTTTTTGTGAACCAACAACAAGAACAGACAAAATTTACAACGCTCATAAATCGCAACAGCATTTACCTACTTTACAATGTAATAATAAGAAGATCCAGCCCTGATTAAACACACCGTTGTGCCAGAACTATAACCAGCGCACACACATCACACACAGGAAGCATTCCGCATGTGAATCGTTCGCTATATCGGGAATATGAAAACAGTAAGTAAAATTTGCAAAAAAAAAAAAAAGGGAGGAGGTGCGCAACATCACAAATGTATAAAAGGATGACAAGTTGATAGGTGGTTTTTGGCTTTAAGAAAGGACTGCAGCAAGCAGCAATCAGCAAATATAGTTGATATAGATAGATGCTATACATGTATGTATTACTCGTGTCTCGCGCTAAATCTTGGAACGCGATTAACGTCAATAAACCATGGCAAGCAAGGTACCTATATACATTGAGCCTTACCACATGAATTTCAAAATTTTCCTCTGCCGAGCTGTCATCTGTCAAATGATGATGACAAATTTACGAACGAAATGTGCGAATTCGAAGTGTAGTTTTGGCGTTTTTAAAGGGACATATGTACATAGGTGTACTATAGCTGATGGAACTGGAATTGGAATTGGTACAAACATTGCAAAGACATGGTTTTGATTAAAACGACGAACAGATGATAAATTACTTCCGAACACGACAATTCCCGCCATCATCCATCGCGTCTGTCCGTCCCTTGTGCGGTCCGCGTTGGCCAGGCGTCAGCTTTGCGTTGGCGTTGCTATATGTATATATTTTTTTTGTATTTGTTGAACTGGTGTGTCATGCGTTTATATACCTACATATATTTTATCTAAGTTATAAAGATCTCGAGGATGATCATAATTCTTTGGTTGAGATTTTTTTTAGGGCAGAGGCGGCTGTGTATCTTCATCATCGTTGTTGTGAGTTCAGAGATTTATTATCCCTGGAATGAAGTGTTAAATGGGAATGCATTCACATTCAGTTTGTCGTCGTTGGGTTTGGATTTGGGTTGGTTGGTGACCACAATGCGCGAATTTAAAACGCCCCCTTAATTATGATTCAACGATGATGCCTACGTCATGTCGGGTGTTAGTTTGTTACCCCTTTGGGAATTTTAGTTCGAGCTTTATTATATGTATATATTTTTTGGTAAAATTTATTTGTGCAAATTAAATTTTCTCTCTTGTGTCAGTTTTGAATAAAAAAAAAAAAAAAAAAACACACACGAAGGGAAGTGAATCAAATGTGTCCTTTAGTGGGATGTCAGTTTGATTTAGGATTTACGTGGTTGCAGCAACGCCCTCGTATACAGGAATCAGTATATTTGTGAATGTGGTTGGATTTTTTTTTTTTTTTTTTTTTAGTGAAGCCAGCAGCAGGTCCGCGCTGGTGTTCCGGCCCAGCAGCGAATACGTATAGTGGCAAGTGATTCACACTCGAGAGATGTTTTGTGAATGGCGGAAGTATCGGGACAGAGATTCTGAACATTTTGGGAATGTGACAGGCTACAAGGAAACTCCAGAATAAACGGCTCTTGTGGCTGGGAATTGTCATTCTTGTTGGAGACAAGACATATTTGTTGGAGAATTTTTTTTTTTTCAATTCGACTTGAACGACAATAAATTGTCTGCCAGTTGAGTTGATTTTTTAGCATCACGTGTCGGCGTCGGCGTCGACTTCGGTTGTTGATTTGGAAAATCTGTTTGAAATAAAAATATTTAAATCTTTGGTGAATTTTCCATTGAAAAAATAACTTGGGACACAAAATGTGAATGACATTTCCTTGTAAATATTTCTCCAATAGATTAAGCTATTTTAGCAAACTTTAATAAAGAGAAAGGTTTATTTTTCTATGATTTCTAATTAGGCTACTTGAAAAAAACGCCAGCATTTAGAAATTAGCTATTTTTACTTAAATGGGTAGCCGGTATTGCTTCAAATTTGAAACAGATTTTTTTAATGTGAATTTCTAGCGAATTTTTTTTCAGCTGCCATACAAAAATTTCAGTTTTTTCAAAACATCTCCAAAGCGACTCCAACGATTTTGATTAAACTTCATAGATATAATAAACAAAGTGATTGCAAGAAAACGGTGTTTCAAGTTTTTGCCAAAACGAATCATTTTACGGAAATTTGATTTTTTTAGTTATTCACGTATAACCTTTCTATAACTTTGCCGATTTTATTATAATTTTGCAAACGGGTGTTTAAACAATATTGTATTAAGAAAATTTCTGGAAATAATTTTTTGTTTATGTGAATTTCTAGAGGGAAAATTCGAATTTTTGTTTTAGTTCATCTAAAACGGGTAGCTGCCATACAATAATTTCAGTTTTTTTAAATCATCTCGAAAACGGCTGCAACGATTTTGATGAAACTTCATACCTGTAATAAACAAAGTGATTGTAAGAAAACTGTGTTTCAAGTTTTTGCAAAAATCGTATTACAGAAATAGGATTTTGAAGTTTTTTTTAGAAAATTGCCTTATATTTTAGATATTCACGTATAACTTTTTAATAACTTCACCGATTGTACTGAATTTTTGGAAACGGATATTGCGAAATAGTTTAAACAAAATTGAATTTTAAAATTCTTGCAAATAATTTTTTTTCAACAAAACCTTAGAATTATTTCACGTATGCCTCACAATCGATTATCAGACCGTTGTTGGTATACCTAATAAATTTTATAGCAGTTCTTTCATATATATATATATAGACCAGCAGAAGAATTTCGGTAGATATATTATTTTTGTGAAACCGGTAAGACAGTCCCATGTTAGCCGGTTGTCATGGTATCTGTGAAAATGGACCTTAAAGTTCTTTTAAAATTGCACCTCAATCTACTGCTGTTGAACTTCAATCTAAATTCACCTTTATTTCACCGTTAAAACCACTCGTATTAGAATTATAAGAAGACACGTTGAAAATCCTCAAAGAACAAAAAACAAAACAAAAACTCTTGATCATAAACTAAGCGAAGCGAAAAACTCTCCATCCAACTGCATTAAGTTGTTTTTTTTTTTTTTTTTTTTCTGAAAACAAAACTTTTAAAACTACTTTTTTTTTTTTTTTCTTTGAGATTCTGCTCAACTATCTCGAGCAAATATAAAAGAAGACAATTTTGCAGATTTGTACATTGCTTGGCACATAGTTAGGCTTAGCATCTTGACCAATTTGTAAAGTAATTTTTCTTAAGTTATATCCACTTTGCGATGATATCTCGGGAAACAAAAAAAAAAATAAACAAGTTACAATTTTTCACAACTCAAATAAATTAAAATTAAGAAAAAATCTTTTTGCTGAGTTTTTTTTCTCATTTTCATGGCACATTGCACTTGCTAAATAGGTATAAGGATAAAACGCATCTGCAGTCATAACTTCCAAGAAGAGAAGTGTGAATGTACTTAAGAAAAATAAATAATAAAAAAAAAAAAAAAAGAATATAAAAATCTTCAAAGTAACATAAAGTGACATTGCCGCCGCCAGAGTTTGAAAGTTTTTTTTTTTTTTTTTAATTTGTCGTCCTTATCCTTGGCAAGAGAGATAACAACAATAACTTTTGGATGAAGAATAAATGAAATGACGTGTCTTCACTCCTCTTTTAGCCTACACTTTTCAATCTATATACGTATCTGTATGAGCCTCTGTATATACTTGTACAACAACCACCCTTAACACAGAGATTGTATCCACTTCAAAGATACAACCAAGGACAAGAGATATATACCTACACCAACAACAAAAAAAACTTCAACTTCCATCGCTTTTACAAAACTGGATACTCGGCCAAGTATTAAAGTCCTTGGCTAAATACACAAGGAGCTTGTGTATATCCTGGTACATTGAAGTACTCCTATATACCTACTAACTGCCGTTCTTGTAACGCGCATTGCAGCTGAAATTCCTCTGTGATGTCACTCTGAAAATATACCCCAAAACCTCTGCCTCTGATATACTAAATCAAGTCGAAAAGCACCCAGCAGGGTGCCAAATTTTTGCAGAACGATACGATGAACGGCTGTATGGATGTAGTTCTGTACTGTAGTTACACAACGACCAAGGACGAACCATAACCGAAGAGCTAAAAAAAAAAAAAAAAATTATAGAAAACGCGAAGGCTGTATGATCCCATCATCATTGCCATTGTTGCAACATCGAGCAACGAAAACTGACAGCATTTCGGATGCAGTTAGAAAAATGAAAATTTTGCTGTGCATATTGACAGTGATAGTAACTTCAAAATTGGACGAATTTCCTCAAGTCGAGTACATAAAAAGGTTTAAGTTTTTGGTATATTGTGGTGATTAGAATATTTATTATTTTTTTCTAAATAAAAAAAAAACATAGAAAACATAGAATATATTGCACGACAAAATTAAAATGAAATTTTATAAAAGACTATAGCTAAATGCAAATTATTAAGCCATAAACCATTTACTATAACAAGTTTATTATGCTTTTTAAGGGAGTTCTTCGCTAACTTCATATCAACTTAACAAAGCAGTAAAAAAAAAATAAGAAAAACTCATTGAACTATGAATTCGAAATCGTCACAAATATTTAAAGACTTGATAACGGAAAATTATTCAGTAATGAACCATTTATTATAACAAGTTTTTAACACTTTTTGAGGGGCAATTTCGCTCACTTGATGTCAATTAAGCAAAGAAGCAAAAAAAACATAGAAAACACTGAGGGAAAAATTCAAAATCGTCACAACTAATTAAAGACTAGCAAACGGCAAATTATTTAACAATTAACCATTTACTATACCAAGTTTTTAACGTTTTTTAAGCAAAGCAGCAAAAAAAACAGAAAACATTGTACAACAAGTTCGAAATTGTCACATCTAATCAAAAATTATCTACCGGCAAATTATTCAGCAATAAACCATTCACTACAGTTAGTTTTCAACAATTTTTAAAGTGGTGCTTCGCTAACTTAATATGAAATTAGCAAAAGAGCAAAAAAAAAAAACATAGAAATCATTGAACGACTAATTCGAAATTATCACAGCAAATTAAATCTAGCTCAAACTAGCTTAAAACAAATTGTTTAGTAATGAACAATTCACTACAACAAGTATTTAGCAACAAATAAAACATAGAAAACATTGCACGACAAAAATAAAATCATCGCAACTATTTAGAGACTAATTAACGGCAAACTATTCAGCAGTAAACCATTCACTACAGTTAGTTTTTAACGCTTTATTAAGTGGTTCTTCGCAAACTTGATAAGAAGTTTGAAAAGCAGCCAAAAAAATATAGAAAACATTGAATTCGAAATTGTCACAACAAATTAAAGACTAGCTAACGATAAATTGTCTTGAAATAATCAATTGACCCTTTTTTGAATAGGTGCTTCCCAACTTAATATGAATTTAGCAAAACAAAAAAAACATAGAAAACATTGCACAGCAAAATTGAAATCGTCACAACTAATAAGAGACTAATTAACGGCAAATTATTCAGCAATACATTCACTACATTAAGTTTTTAACGCCTATTTAAGTGGTTCTTTGTTAACTTGATACGAACTTAGCAAACCAAAAAAACATAGAAAACATTTAACGTCAAATTGGAAATCCGGAAATACTAGATTTGTTCCTTTACTTTGAAACTCTGTGCAATTCTTTGAATTTGTCAACGTTCATATAAAAAAAAATGTGTAGAAATTCACACAAATGCACAGAGTTTCAAAGTAAAGGAACACAGCTAATGTTCCCCTAACTTGACATGGTTTAATTGCGAGACAAGAAGCTTTACACTTGCGATGTGAAAATCTTAATTAAAGAAACTTTCTGAAAATGTCTCATGCTAAAGAAACATCTGGTTTCAATTATTTAAATTTATGCACAGCATCACAAACTAATAATTGTCATCCTGGCCAAATTCACCTTACTCAATTCCCAAAGGATATAACAAAACGAGTATGGCGAACGGGTGGCAGCGCGACACGGCTAGAAACTTAGTAATGGGACATTTCATGCAAGTGTCAAAGTTGACTGCAAATTATCGCATTCATTACTTACTCCCGGGCAATGCTGCTGGGCTGATGGTTGGCTGGTGTTTAGCAGGTCCTGTGGTGAGGCAGTATTATAGTTGGCACTCTGTAGGAGGCTTTAACTATATACACTCTATATTCTATACACTACAGTTTTCGCTTAACTTTTCCTCTGTTCGTCCTTCACCAAATAGAATAGAAGAACACTAAAGGAAGGTTATTGTTACAGCAGTGCTCGATGTGGATGAAAAAAAAGAAGCAAAATACAAAACAAATTGAAAGAAGAGAAGTTTCCTTTGCGGAAATCGTTTTGTAAACGTAGGTGTGCATAGTGCTAGAGGATTGGATAAACGCAGCCGCCTTTAATGTCATTCAGCTATTCAGCGTTTATTGCAAGGATTTGGCTACTTCGCTGCTTGGGGTTGAGCTGAGCGGAGTTGAGTTGACGCTATGTACAATATTAGACTTTCGAAGGGATAATGAGGACGATGTTGTCAGAGGACAAAAAAAAAATAAAAAAAAAAAGAGGGAGTAACAAAATTTTGATTCATTGTAATGTGACTTGGCAGATTTGTTTTGAGGCAAAAGATGGAGTGTATAGTATTTTTTCTGTTGTTTTTGTTTTTATGGAAAACGAGAAGCCAGCAATCATGGCATCAGCTATACTTTATTGACTTAGGACATTGAATGTTTTCTATAAGAAGTGTTTTTTTTTTTTCTAAACAAAAACCTCATTTTTTTTCCCCATCGATTTTGTCAACACATCAAAGGATCAAATTAGTTCGTCAGACGCGAGACGTTGAGACGAAGTTGGGGAGATGATTTTTTGACATTCACTTTACTTATATAAGTTCGGCAGCAGACTTACTTAATTGGTTCGTGAGAAAATCTTAAGTGCATGCTCATGGGTTTCAAAATTGGGAATTTTTTGTTTGCGTCTGCTTTGGGTGGGAGTGCAGGGTGATGTCTCCTTGTTATTTTTTTTTTCTTATTTACCGTTATGGAATTTCTAGAAGGGAAATCGATGTTTTTTTTTTATGATAATGGCGCCTGTGCTGGTTTGGCAAAAAATATTGCCCCATTGTGATGGGGATTTACAAAAAAAACAAAAAAAAAAGTGCTGAGTGCCAATATAGACGCAAAAGACGCGAGATGAAAATATAGAATGGAAAATTGTTCTCATGGGAGATATTGAAACAAAACAGTAAGTACAAAGGTTAGGAAGGTATATAGGGGATAATAATATTTGTATTTTTTTTTTTTTTTTTTTGAGAAAAGTGCAAATTACAAGTCATTTTCAAAGCAAATTTATAAAAATGTCCCAATAGGCAGATTGGGGTTTTAAGGAAATGGCAAATGGAAAAATATAAATATACCTAAGTATATAATATAGTAAGTATATATAGCAAGACACTTGTGTGTCTTTTGTTTTAAATATAGCTGAGCGTTTAATCGAATAAAGTTTAAATTTAATCTAAAGAATAAAGATATGAATTTATGTGGCTGTTTTTTTTTTTAGCTTTTAGATTTAGCTAAATTTATTATATTTTTTATTATATCTTTTAGGGGGGAAGTAACAAGTCTTGTTCAGCAATGGTGTTAAAGATTACGGACACCACAAAAAAGCAATTGGTACGCGTTCAACCTTATATAAAATCACTTCTTAATCTCTTTTATCGAATTCGATACAATTGAGTTTGGTCGAATACAAAAGTAAAATTTACAATTTTATTAAACCTATTTTCTTTAAATTTGCAAATTTTCTAAATATTTAATTATGTCCAATTCCTTTCAACAAAAGAATCGAATCTTTTCTGTCGTTAAAAGGAATGCGAAAAGAATCGATTTTTTCTGTGTTTGTGTGTGCAGCAGCAATTTTTAAGTAAAGTTGGTAAGGCAGTTGTTTACAAATCAACTTACCAGTGTTTTCACTAATCACTTGATAAACTTAATAAAACAAAATATCAAGGTAAGCGCTTTGACTGGTAGGTATTTTGTGGCGAGAATTTCCCGCAATAGACGATGAATTGCAAGGTTCTGTGGGGACAAATGGAAATATTAATATTTTAATATTTTTTACAAAAATCGGTTGTTCTGTTTGTCTACATACATCGGGACGTGAGACTTCCTATGAAATGAAGTTCTCTTCCAAAACAATATTCTTTGCCCATGAACAGCAGAATCTCACTCACGTTGATTGAATTTTGAGAAAATTATTTCCGCTATCTTTTATTTCCTTTTTTGAATTTCACTTCACCGAGAACAGTTTAAAAATACATTGAAGGAAGTTATTATTTACCTTATTCGTTAAATGAAACTAAACTGTGCTATATTTGTTATTATTAATTGAAAAACAACGCACAAATATTTAATATAAAATTCACCGAAAATTCTTTCCATAAGCAGTTCTTTCTATTCACCATTCGTCCGCAAATGTCGAACGAATTTTTTCATACTACAATATTATAAACTCGAAATGTCGAAACAAAATGCAAGTTCAAACTTGTTCTGCCTTGAAGCAACAAAAAACTTGTTAAAGAATTCATCGTGCTATGATTTTAATATAAATGGAAATATTTCGAAAATAACGTGCAAAATGCAACCATTTTGACAGAAGAACTTTTAGACTGAAAAATAATTAGGCATGTTCAGGAAAAACGGAGACCTCAGTTATTTTAACGGGATTCTTCAGAAAAATTTCTCAGCTTTTCTGTCAAAACTCTGAGGAAAAAAAACTCTTAGATTCGCTTGCTCACTTTTTGAGTGAGAAAACTTGCTGAGATCTCATATTTGTGAACACACCACTTATTTAAATAATTTTCACTTCTGTCAAAGTGCTTGCATTTTGTACGTTTTTCAACTTTTTTTTATTATAAAGTAGTTATTTCTTTATGATGTTTTTTGTTTATTTATGTATGTACATATGTATATTTATGAATTGCTTTTGTTTATGTTTTAAAGAATAAAATATTTTCAGTATAATTGACTTCATATCAGTACAATTTTAAAGAAGTTTTCAGTACATTAAAAAAATGTCATTTTCCATCCCTGCGCAACATGTCACACAGCTCGTGCCACAATTGATTTATTAAAGGAAACGTTCGGTAACGTTACGGACCTGTAAATTGGCCTCCATGATCATGCGATTTAACGCCGCTTGATTATTTTCTGTGGGGATATGTGAAGTCGCTAGTTTACGCCGATAAGCCCGAAACGATTGACCACTTGGAGGACATACGGCCACAAATATTGGAAAAAGTCATCGAAAATTGGACCTCCAGATTATACTACGTCCGAGCCAGCCGTGGCGGTTATATGCCAGAAATCATATTTAAATTATAATGCCAGAAGATAATCTTTTGAATAAAGTAAATTTCATGTCAATTTAAAAAAAATCATATTTGTTTTATTCCATTTCAAAGTTCTATACTTCTATACCCGATTTACCATTCCAGCATAGTTGAGGAACATTAGAAATGAAAAAAGCATTTATGTATTTTAAAACTTTGAATAAATTCTTTTTTAAATTTGCTCTTCTTCAAATGCAAGTCTTGAAAGCCTACGAACAGGGTTGGCCGAATTAACTACACTACATTTTCTACATCATTAACTACGCGTAGTTAATTTAATAAACTACACGTCTTATTTTCTACAATACATATACATATACATACAAAGTAAATTTAGAGAAATAATAAAATTTCAACAAAATTTTTAACATTTTAACTCAAAATTCAAGCTTCAAAGTTACAACTGACAGATCATTTGATATTTGAAACTAAGTTTGCTACAATTTGTTTCACATCTACATTTAACTACATAAACTACGTAGCAAATATGAAAAATGTAGTGGCCATCCCTGCCTATGAACACTTCTCCTTTTTTTTAGTGTCCGTTTTATCATCTTTTTCGTATTCTGTTTCCTCAGACCAGTAAGAACATAGCATGAACGCAATAATTTTGTCTATTCCCCTGACGTTTCGCCCGCTTTCTCTACTCGGCGTTACACTTTTTTGAAATTCTGTTGATTTTTTCACATTGTTAGTAGGTATGCCTCCGCTTAAACATTTCTAATGTTAAAACAAATAACTATTAGAATTGTTTTTTAGCTTTAAAAAAGCCACAATTTAATGTAAGTTTTTTCGTTGATTTTTAGTAAATTTGTATCAATTCTAAATATTTTTTTTTGAAAATTGCACCTCCCGAGGCAGAATAATAGGTACCACCCTCCTATACAATTTGTCTAATTTCAACCTATCATGCCCAAAAATTTTGTGAAATTCTACGGGAATCTGTACAATTTAATCTATTGAGCTTAATTTTTTAATCGTTTACAGCTCCAGTTAAAAAAAAAATTAGAACAAATTAGGGAATTATTTTGTCTTCATTTGCAGCTGATTTAGACCCATCCAAATTAACATTTTTTAACGACAACGTTTAAATTTAGGTACAAAACCACAAATATAAGAAAAGTGGATGTGGAAGTAGGCGGATTTTTTTTAACAAAGTTCACATGTCATGCCTTAGATTGAAGAAATTTTAATTACAAAATTCCAACTTTTTATGAATGTAAAGTAAAAAGAAATTTCAGATATAAGAAAAGTGGGCGTGGTAGTAGGTGGATTTTCTGAAATAACTACAAAACTTTTCGTGGTTTTGGTTCAAGAGAGATTTATTATAAATTATAATTTTTTTTAAATATATAGGTAAGGATAAAATTCTAATAAATATTAGAAATATGGGCGTGGTTGTGGTTGGAAAAATAACACAGCTTACTTTCAAAAATTTCAAAGTTCTTTGGATGTTTAAATAATAAGCAGAAAATTATAATATCATAAAAATTGGCGTGGAATTGGGCGAATTTTAACAAAATCATTTTCTAAAACATATCGCTAGCATTTTTAGAGAACTTAAACAAAAATAATGGAAACATGTATTATTTCTGTGGAATTTATGCAGGTTTCTTAGGTCGATTTGAAAATAAATGCAAATTTTCGGCAACATTTCGTCATTATTCTCGACTTTTTCAGGGTTATTTTTTATTACCTTGATCTTTAAAACATAAATATGAAATTGTTTTTTAACAATTTCTTAGGAGGAATACATATTTAATTTTATTTTTTAAACAAATGATTTCTTTTGTATAAATTTAAATATACAAACGAAATGAAATTCTTAAAGCAAAACTATAATATAATATTCCGATCATGAAAAATAAGTTTTAGAAAAATTTCCCTTAATAAAAAAAAAAAAAAAACAAAACAAAAATAATTGGCACGATTTTTCACGTAATTATAGACAAAAGCTCGGAACTGAAAAATTATGACAGTAATATAATATAAAAAAAATTTATACACGATTGGCTTTTCTTGATTTTGAAAGCACGAATTCCATTTTGCGTGCCCGTCTCGAAAAGAGAGGCTAACTGACAGGCTAATTTAGATGCATTGAATCTAATTTGCAAGTTTTACACTTGTTGATCTCGAAATTCCAAAGTATATAATATGTAGCTTAGAAAAATCTCCTCAACGAATGAAACACGTGCATAGGTATATATAAGCGCCACATTAAATTTCAATCTGGCACTAAGGTGTGGACATTTGACACAGCATGATGCTTATTGCTTTCTATGGCGTGCATGCAAATTACTCTAAAAAAAAAAAAAAAAACATGTGCATCAGCAGGAGGCACAAGTTAACATATGTCTGCCATTATATTCAATATATATCTTATTCTCCTCACAAAAACAGAAAATAAAACTAAAATTGAAAAAAAAAAAAAAAAATATTCTCACAGCAAGAAATGCAGTTAAGTAGTAATAAATACATCACTATTTCTACCAAATGTAGGTTAAAAAAATAGCAATAAATTCATTGAACGATCAGAAGAAAATACATTACAAAAAAAAAATAAATAAATATACAATCAAAACAATTGCTGGCGCACTACATTATCCGGTTGATTTGTTTAACACACCCCATCATGATACAGTCGATAAAATCCCAAAAGGGTGGCTAACTTGTATAGTCCAAAGTCTATATGAATTGGGACGCCCGACCGCCCCCTTCTTGTGCTGATGCCTATGATGATAATGATATATATAGTGCAGCCCGCCCAAAATTACATGCCAAACAATTATTATGTTTTTTTTTTTTCTCAGTTTTTGTTTTGTTGGTCATAAAACACCATGCACCCGCTCAACTATGCTGTGTATTATATAGTGGAGTCGAAATGTATCCGCATCCGATTTGGAGTAGGAGAATTCAAGAAAAAAAAAAAAACTATGATGGTCGATTGATTTAAGGAATTGGGAATGTTCACTACAGAAGTATATACAGAGCCACAGATAAACAACTATTATAGACACAGGGTGTTTTAATATAGAAACAGTAAATGTGGTACCTAATTCACTGTGCAAAAAAGAGTTAGAAATTTAAGAACAAAAGTAAAAGCTCCTATAAAACTGGAAATTCTGAACATCTCTAAAATGGTTTTTAAACTTGCCACTATTTTGAATAATTTGATTCTTAGTTAATTTATTTTTAATACTTATTGAGGTTACTTTTTTAAAATTGATGTACATATTCCAATTTTTGTGTTTTTAGAAAAGTGTCTACTCTATAGAAATTCTGTTATAACCAGTAGTATTAAATATTTAACGTTAAAGTTAGTTTTTAGGATTACTTGTCCATTTACATATATGTTTGTTTTGGCACAATAGGACATTTGGTTTAAAAATCTGAGCCAATATCTCGTTTTTTTTTTTTTTTTTCTTGTATGGATTTGTTCTGTGGTGTCTACTGAGACAAAACCCGATAATAACAATCGTTTGTATTAATAATTTGAAATTTTTGAAGCAAACTCCGTTCTTTACAGATATTTTAAGTACATATATCTGTTTCCTAAACATGCATACATTTTTCTGTTTTTTTTTCGTATAAAATAACGGTAAAAAAAGAGGTATTAGGTTTTGCCTGAACATTAACAGATTCAAATTTTTGAAAACCTCTATTTTAAAGTGAGTTAAGAAATTTTAACATTTAACTCATAAAATAGTGGCAATATCTCGTTTTTTTTTTTTTGACTCCAGATAGCTTTTAGTAGCTCTAAGTTGTTTAATGAATCGATTTAGTCTATTTATGAATTTCAATTTAATATTGGCTTTATAAAAGTATACAGTGAACAATTTTGTTGAAAAAATAGAACCAATATCTCTGAAATTTTTTTTCTTATGTGACAAATTTTTAATTGGTGAAAACAATAAGTCTTCATGTACATTATGAACATATATATCTTTGTCTATATACTAATTAACAGATTTGAATATTTGGTTCAAAAAGTCAATAACTCGTCATTGCTTCGCTAAGTCTCGGTGTTCACATATAGCGCCTAAAGTATGAGACGCTTGGAAATATTAACTGGATAGGCCATAAATGCCCCTTCATTTTGATAAATATTTAAGGACAATAGGACAACTAGTTAAAAAACAACAGCCAATATCTCGTCTTTACTTTGTTTTTTTTTTTTTTTTTTTTGTGTTTGTATAGAATAAGCTGACATTTTCATTTAGACTTTTTAAAGAGCTTTCGAATTTGATAAATTTTGAGTATTATAAACTAGAGCCAAAAGTTGTTTTTTAAGGAAACATTAGCTTTTAAAGTTGATCGGTTTTTTTTGTCGAACATTATCTTGAGATATACATATCTAATTTCAAAATAGGAGATTAAATAGTTTTAAAATAACCAATTCTATGGATTTTAAATGATTTTTTAGTTTTATCAGGCTTTTTTGGTCACACTTCTCTTTTTATTCAAATAAAAACATTACTTCATAATTTTTTTTACGTTTCGTTGGATTTTCCCAACTTCCGATCATCAAAAATAGGAGGTTTTTTTACTCTGGAGACTTTAAATTTGAAGAACCTTTAGATCTTAGTTCTTTAGATCCTAGATCTTGGTTCTTTAGATCCTAGATCTTGGTTTTGCATTTTTTGGGAATTTAACGGAGATATATGTATATATACATATAAATTAAAAATAAGACTCAATATCTTATTTTTTTTTAGCTCTGGGGTGACTTGGAATAAGGTACACTGAACCAAAAAGGTACGTAAATACAATAAAAAAGTTTGTTGGGACAATAAATTTATTTATCAATTTTCGTCCAACAAACTGGTTTATTGGGCCAATAAAAAGCGGTTTATTGGCCCAATAAATATTTATTGATACAAGCAAAAGCGTTTATTGACCCAATAAACGTTTATTGACCCAATGAACGTTTATTTATACAAGCAAAAGTGGTTTGTTGTCCCAATAAACGTTTATTGATACAAGAAAAAGTGGTTTATTGGCCCAATAAACGTTTGTTGAGACAAGAAATTATTTATTGAATTATTTATTTTTTTACAAAAATGGTGAGTTGCGGCAATGTACTTTTTGTATTGGCCA
This sequence comes from Epistrophe grossulariae, assembly GCA_929447395.1. Taxonomy (NCBI): domain Eukaryota; kingdom Metazoa; phylum Arthropoda; class Insecta; order Diptera; family Syrphidae; genus Epistrophe; species Epistrophe grossulariae. Next base: position 41,023,678 of record OV839566.1, read on the forward strand.
AATAAACTATTTACTGGTCCAATAAACTATTTATTGTCCCAATAAACTATTTATTATCCCTATAAAGTGTTAATAAGTTTAATTTTGTTTTTTAATTATAATTGACTGTTATAGAATTCACATTGTGTACATGCTGTGATTCTTATAAGAGTCGCTAAGATTCGAACATAATTTGCGCCTTAGAAGGGTGCGACAGCATTTTACAAAACGCATTTTGGAGTTGAGGTCACTTGAAATTTTAATTTTTATTCAAGTGACCTCAACACCAGAATGCGTTTCGTAATATTATGCTGTTGCACCCATCTAAGATGCAAATTATGGTTAATGCTTACCGACTCTATATAAAAATCACAGCATGAACAGACTGTGAATTTTATGAGAATCAACCATAATTTGAAAAAAATAAAGTATTTAGCTACTCCTTAAAACTTTATTGGGACAATGAATAGTTTATTGAGCCAATATACAGTTTATTACGATAATAAACAAAAATGTTAAAATCAATTAAAATGTTTATTGCCATTTAATAAATTGTTTATTGCTCCAATAAACGCATTTATCAAAGTAAAAAAAGAAGTTTTATAAAAAAATTGTTTGGCGCAATGTATGAGTTTATTGTGCCAAAAAAAAAGTTTGTTGATACTAGCAACCGGTTATTAATTTTTAAATTTTAATTTTCAATAAACAGACTTTTGTTGAGCCAACAAATCGTTTATCGAATACAAATTTTTTAAACAATAAATGTTCGTAGTATCAACAAAAAGTTTATTGAGACAATGAAAAAACAGTCAATAAACGGTGTTTATTGATATTACAAACGATTTTTTTTTCAGTGTACGCTTCGAATTATTAACTTATAATTCAAAAAGCATTAAATATCCTTTTATTTTAATCATTTTTTGAGAAAAGTTGAGAAAAGAGAAAACCAAATTCAATATCTCGATTTGTTTTTTTTTTTATTAGTAGTTTTTGATTTGGGAATGGTTTTATATGGTAAGATCGAGCTTGTTTTTAAAAAGTTAAATTTTGATAAAAATCTTAGCATTACATTCATACATTCTGCTTAAAAAGTGGATCGGTTTTAGCGTTTTCTTGGAATTTTATTGAGATATTCATTATCTAAAAATGTGATTTTTGGTTTCAACTTTAAAGAGTTCGAAATAAAGAATATTTCAGATTTTAAAAATGGATGGGCTTTGCATTTTCGAGAATTTTATTGAGATATAGGTAAATAATTGTAAAAATAAGTTTCAATATCTCGTTTTTTCCTATTTCCTCTAAGCGAAGTGGAATATGAGACGCTTAAAATTTTCACTGTTACATTGGTCACTTGTAATCGTCACGTTTATTTCAACATATTTGTTGTACTGGAAAAAACTTCAAAACCTATATGTCAAAAAGATAATTTTTGCTTTTTTTGATCCTAGATCAAGGTGAAAAATCTAAAATTTTCCAATATAATTTCTATTGACGTATTTCGAACATTTTAATTATTTTTCTCAAATCTAAATATTTGTATAAAATATAAAATAAATATTCTTTTTATATCAAGTCCGTAAGAATTAAAAATCATTGTCAAAAAAAAGAAATTAACATTTTGAGTTTCAACTACCTATGTACCACAGAAATCTTTAAACGATCATCATCAAATCATTGAGCATAAAACGAGATAAAGCTAATATCTCGTTTTATGCTCAATATCTTAAGTCATGAAAATATGTTTTTCTTCAAATTTTGACATGTCAATGGAAAAAATGTATTTGAGAACTTCAATTTGATATATTTTTTGATACAGTGGGGTATTTGTTTAAATTTCTACTGCTAATATCTCTTTTTTTTTTCTATGTGCTTAGAGTCACAGTCATTTTTTTTCCATTGATCACAAATTAAAGCACACAAAATGTGAAAGTCGAATTTTAAATGAGATATAACATAGTTTGTTTGGTACAAAAATCTTTAAAAAAATATATCATACAATTTCCGAACTATTTTCATAATTTTTTTTTTGAAACACCCAGTAATTTTTCGTAGCTCCATGCAGCCATTCTTCTTCTCAATAGTATAAAAACATTGCTTACTATATAGTGTGTTTACTTTTTGAAAACAAATTTTTTTTCATACCATCAAGTGGGGGAGGCGTAAAGTTTATGGGGGATTGGGAAGGGGGGATATATCGCAGAGAAGATGGGGTGGCGAAGTTGTGTGGATATGCCCTGCAATAAGACTTTGTGTGCAGAGTATATTTGTACGACTGTTGATTCGTAATAATTTAAGGGTTCATTTATTTTTACAAATATGTGCGCATTGAAAGAAAAAAAAAAAAAAACAAACAGAAAATTATATTCGTTGATCGAAGAATGTTTGTTGAAATATTTATTCAGTGTTGTAAGAATTTATGTACAAATTATACGTATATACACTGCTGTTATAATATAACTTCATATAGATACACAGATACATTTATATTTATACATACATACATCATACAACTACCGAGTTGTATTTTGAATGCAAATGGCAAGTGCATACACAATGCAAGAATGAAAATGAAATGTTATTTCCGTGATGGGAATGGAAATCGGAGATGGTTTTTGAATTAAGAGTAAAACTACTTAGATGTCTAGAGAGTGGGATAAAAATTATTTTCAAAATAAATAGAACAAAAATTTGTTTTTAAGTCAAAAGGGAGCGCGGATGAATGAGTTTTTATTGGCGGAAAATAATATTATATATATGGTTTTTAATGTTTTGTTTTGAGAGTTAAGTCTATTCGCTGAGTGTGGATGATTTTGTATTTTGTATTTTTTTTTTTTTTTATTTACTTGTTAACTCAATTTGATTGGTAATATTGTTTCAAGCTTTGTTTTCTGAGAAAAAGCTTTGAAATGATATATGTAGGTGTGATTTTAGGGGTGTTGATTTATTTGTCTTTTTTTATATGTACTTTCAACAAACAATGTTTATGGATTGGAAAAAAAATCAAAGATTTGAAATAAATGTTGTGCAATAATTATGATAAGAAAAACGAGGAATTGGGTCACAAAAATGTGTATGGGAGTTTCAGCGCCCCTTACTTATGGAATAATATAATATAATAACATCAGCTCGTGGAGAACCAGGACCTGGTGACTTAAAACTCTAAACCATTTCTGTTTGCGTCTTTTAAGTGGAGAGGAATAGAAAGAGACCTACAATTTTCTGGGAAGTCCAATTTTCAAAATCAAAGACAAGGGATACTCTTGGAGGATTTGTCACTTCCTCACAAGAGAGAGGAAGTACTTCGAAAAAAATTATTTTTGTTTGAAAAATATGGAATAGCCTAGGATATGATTTCAAGATTTCCGAAGTGATGCACGACAGTCCAACGCACTTATCATTATACCACTGGATACCCCTAGATGTAATACTATTTAAATATATTGTAGTTTTTTATCGATCTCAAAAGAGTAAAACATCCACTTTTCTCCATCTAGAGAGAGAGGGAGAGAATATAGTTAATTTAGCCAAAAGCAAGTTGTTTCTACTTTATTTATTAAAAAAAAAAAAAAAACAAACAAACAGAAAACAATTTCAATAAACCTCCGCATGCAATGAACGATGACGACAGCTTTAACCACTGCGCATCATCATGCAACAATCTTTCCATTTTATATGTCCACCAAACTATCTGAATGCATTTATAAGACCTAAACATAACGCTTTGCTGTTTTTTTTTTTCTCTACCTATATAACGAGCATGCAATGTAAAGAGACCTAGTAGAGGAAGGAAAAAACCGACTAAGTCTCATACCTAAATAGGAAATAACTTTATGTGCATATATTTTGTGTTCTTATCTCGCAAAAAGAATCTAGATTGATTGCACTCATAATGGGATAGCTGGACAAACAGTAGGTACCACCATACAACACGAAGCAGAATTTATACAAAAATCAGTATTGTTATACACACGTTGATTAATGTTTCTTATTTTTATAGATAAGGGAATTATGTATATCGTTATTTCAAAGATATTCAAGATTATTTAGAATTTAAAAAAAAAATGAAATAATCAAAAACTCAAAAACTCAAAAACTGCAAAAAAAAATTCAAATGACTTTAATGTCGCTAAAAGGTTTTAAGCAGTCAACAGACTTCAAATCAAACAAAATTGCACTAAAAAAATCAAAAAACTACTTCAAATATTTCAAAAAATAAAATAAAAATAACAAGACTTCATTATGAGAATGGATCCAAAAAGGCTTTTAAAATTTTGACTATAAGAAAAATTCCACAGAATTCAGCATTATTATAAACTACTGTACCTATTAATTTAACTGAAGAATTTTTACTACAGTAAAACCAGGTTTAATAGAAAAACCCGCTTATTACACTTTTTTCATCCCCGATTATTTGTAAACCAATTACCTTTAAAACACTCCACTTATGCGAAACTTGTTTAAGTGAAAAACGCGGATGCCTGAAAGTTAGTTTCAGTTAAAACTATCTTATAAGTGAAAAAAAAATTGAATCGAACAGAACAACAAATTTGCTGAACACTTTCATTTCTCTATTTATTTTTAACCCCCACCAAATTTTCCCAACGAAAATAACATTTGAATTTTTGATATGTCACAACCGTTTTTGGAACTTTAAATCCGCTTAAGTGAAATTTTTTTTTCACTTATCGGGGCTCCACTTACGTGAAATGTTTGTTCACTTAATCGGGGTTCGTTTAAGTAAAAAAACCGCTTAAGTGAAAGAAATACTGTGACATTTTGCCGTTTCTCTTAAGCGGGTTTTCCTGTACTTCATTTTATAGATACATATCTTTGCAAATACTGAGTTGAAGTTTTAATTCAGAAAATAACTTCAAATTCATAAATTTTTTGATACTTTTTCATTTATATTTTTATTTATATTAAAAAAAAATATATATATACTCGTATAACAACTCTGTTCAAAACCATGAAACGCAACCACAAAAGATACATTCTGCACTGCAGACAGATAGGCGTAACAGGGAAAGCAACTTAAAAAAAAAGTAAATAAACATTTTCGTATCTAAATATCTAAAAATGGTTAAAAAAAAAAAATCATCTCTTCCAACTTCGTGGTCCATCCGTCGTCGTTCGTCGCGTCGTCGTCACACAAACTTGATCTGAAAAAAAAATACCAAATAGACGCTACACTGGCTTCCGACTAAAAAATTGAATGCTCAGCCGAATGGCCAGCTTATTATTTGCTCAAGAGGACAACGACGACGACGATGTCGACAACGACAACGACGACGATGATGATGATGACGGGTAGCTATGGGGACGCATAGAGCGCCATGAATTATGTGTATTTTTGCGGAGGAAGACCAGAAACCTGTACTTATAAGGTGGATCTGATCCTGGGATAAGGCAAAATTCTATTCAGGAATCGCATGCAAATCCGGGGTGAATGTGCACAAAAAGTCAAGTCTCGGGTGCGATGCGACGATGATGACGATAAAGTCCTATATATGACTCTAGAAGAAAAATCAAATCAAAACGACTGACTGAGTATAGTATGTAGTTGTATCATATAGTGAATCAATTTGGCTGAGAGTTTTGTGCCGCAAGCCTAATGCAGCGTATAGTTGAAACGTTTGCTGCTGCAGTAGGAGCATGCAGCATCGAAATAAAAAAAAAAATCTAAAATAGGTATACTGACTACTTTTCAATTCAATATCATGGCCAACATTTATCCAAACCAGTCAACTCCTCATTCTATCTTATAAACTAACCAATAAGCTTTGCAGCGGGTTGGTTGATGTGTTTGAACTTCAAGAAGCTTGACGTCTGTCAAAACTTAAGTTGTGTTGCATTTGGGGTTTTTTGCTGAGTGATTTTGCAATTAAATTCTCAGTCGAGTCGAGCACTTTAACAAATGACTGACGTTATGATTGCCTATAGTTGTTTTTTTTTTTTATAAAATTGAACAGGAGAACGGTAAAAAAATGGTTAGTGTGCACTATTGCATGAAGAAGATGAACTGTCAGAAAGTTTGATCGATCTCAAGATGACATTTGATAGGCATGAACTTTTTATGGTTGAATTGGTTAGCAGGAGAGTGGTGTTAAGTTGTCATTTGTTGGAGTGGAGGTGATTGTAAGATCGTATAATGAAGGTTGTTTTTTTAACTTAGACTTCTCATTTAGTAAGCGGTAGGTTTTTTTTCGAAAAGCTTGAAATCATATAACTTATATGGAAGACTTGGAATTTAACAAGGCACAAAAAGGAATGGTTCGTAGGTATATTTGCTCAAACCAGCTGGTTGAGTTTAGTTTTCTTTTTTTTATCTGGAAAATAAAAGTATAGAAGCTATTTTGAAAACAAAAAAATGTGATGTGAAAGCTTTGCGGCCTAACTGAAAATGTGTTTTCACAAAAAAAAACCCTAAAAAAAAATATTTATTAAAATTTTTTCTTGAGTCGAAGATAAAACTGTGTGGCTAGATCGCAGGGACTTGTTTTTGTGGTTCAAAACTATAATGAAACTACTTTTTAGCAAACAAAAAAATAAGTTAAAAATGTCACAAGTATTAAAAAATTGATTTTTTTTGTTTTGTTTTTTTTTTTTGTTAAAACATTTTATTTTGAAATAATTTAAATGCAATATTGTTTGAACCATTAAGAAGCATCTAACCTAATAAAATCGGTTGAGCCATTCAAGAGCCATAGGTCAATAACTCAAACATACGGCAAATGTTATAAAAAAAAAAAAAACATCAAAACCCAATTTCTGTAATGCGATTTTTTTGTCAAAAATTTTAAATACAGTTTTCTTACAATTACTTTGATCATTACGGGTACGAAGTTTAATCAAAATCTTTGAAGCCATTTTCGAGATGATTTGAAAAAACTTAAGGCAATTTTTGCAAAAAAAAAAAAAAAAATCAAAACCCAATTTCCGTAATGCGAATTTTTAGTCAAAACTTTAAATACAGTTTTCTTACAATTACTTTGATCATTACGGGTACGAAGTTTAATGAAAATCATTGAAGCCGTTTTCGAGATGATTTGAAAAAACTTAAGGCAATTTTTGCAAAAAAAAAACTTCAAAACCCAATTTCCTTAATGCAAATGTTTAGTCAAAACTTTAAATAAAGTTTTCTTACAATTACTTTGATCATTACATGTACGCAGTTTAATGAAAATCATTGAAGTCGTTTTCGAGATGATTTGAAAAAACTGAAATTGTTGTATGGCAGCTACCCGTTTTGGATGAGCAAAAATGAAAATTCGAATTTTGTCCTCGAGAAAATCACACAAAAATGCACTGTCTTAAATTTGAAACAAATCGGACGACTCGTTCAGGCTCGAGCTTAAATTACAGTGGACGCATAGATGCACAATCGCAAAGACCTACGACGAATGGTATGAAGAAAACCACTCTTTCGGACTTCCCCATCATCGTTGACATCGTAATTTTTACACGATAGGTACCAATACTTCTTATATAAATTTATTTATTTAAAACATTTTATAATATTTAAAACAGCAATTTCTAGCATCATTTTTTTGAAGACCTCGAAACTTAAACATTCCCATCTATGGGATACCAACCACATAAACAAGTACGAAAAAACCCCAACAAATTTTTATCTTCGAACTTTGTCTGTTGGAAAATTCTCCAACAAAATAAAATAAACTTCCCTAACAAATCAATCAATTTATAATAAAAAAAAAATAAAAAGTCAAAGACAAATTTCTCAATTCGAACACCAAAAAGGTCGTCTTCCTTAAACTTGACAAAAAAAATTAATAAATAAATAAAAAGCAATTCATCGAAGTCTACATGAACATTCAATAAAAACCATTTAATTTGTTTATTCCCAAAATCTCAATTTCTGTTATTTTCTTCAGTTCCACATCTTTATCTACATACCTATAAGTTTGACAATTCCCTTATCTCATCATCAAATTGAAATCTCATTAGCTTCGGCAGAAAAGTACCAAAAAAAAAAAATTGCCTATCATCGAATACCAAATAAATCCCAAGTCATGTTTTGCCATTCCATCCCACTTTTTTTTTCTATAAGTGTCCTGTATTCAACCAACAAACAAGAAAAAAGAAACAACAACCAACAAAATTGAGTGAACAAAATCCAATAAATTTTTTGGGTGAGAAGCAAACATCCTTGCATCGAATAATAATAATATGTAATTCGTTTAAAAATACAAAAACAACATCAACAAAAATCACACAAACTTAAGAAAATTCAGACTGTGATATAAAATAAAATAAAAATAAACAAAATAACCCAATTTTAATCATCCCTAGGTACGTAGGTACACATATAAGATAGCATATAAGAACGACATCGAAGATATATACCAACACAACACATCCAGAAAAGAACCCGAGATAGTAGCAACAAAAAAAAATCAACCTTCCCTAGCTAACGAAATCAAATCAAATCCTTGAGGACCCTCTTCAAGGAGTATTTTACTTCTTTTTTTTTTCTTCAGTTTGTTTCTTCTATACATACTACATAGGTTTAGCAAACTTGATTTCCGTACAGGATCCTTGACATACCTACTTATAAATATAGATAATTTTTTGTTTGGTTCGGTTTAGTTTTGGTCCTTTTTTTACCCTAAAAAATTATACGCAATTTAAAAAAAAAAAAAAAAAAAAAAACAAGAATCTGAACCTAAAATAGACAAGTCATCAGCAAAGAGAGGTTAACATAATATAATATCCTTGTTGTGTGATGTGCCTGTGCATGCGTGTATCCCTAATTCAATTTCTGTTATCATCCCAAGTGCAAAAAAAAAAAAAAAAAAATAGAATAAAAAAAAAACTCGTATCTATGCTTCTGCTGCGTTTTCTATTCTTTCTTTGCTTTTAAGATTAAGACATTATACAGGCCATAAAATAAAGCCTAGAGATGTTCTAAAGATGAAAAACAAAAGAGAAAAAGAGACAGACAGAAAAGGGGAGAAAGATAGAGAGAGAAGGAAATAACTAGGTATACAAGAAATAGGGACACTTTTGACATTGTCCAAATATTTATATTCATGGTGGCAGCAATAAAATTAAATTGAAAAGATAAAATATACCTACCGCATACCACGAACAACCGAAAAATAATAACAACAACAACAAAAAAGGACACACAAGGAATTGCCATAAGGACTATATATAGGTATAGCGACAGGAACGGATTTATCTATATGAAAGGCCCATAACTAGACAAGTGAAAGTTATTTTCTCTCCTGGAGCTTCGCAGCGCCACCTATTGTCAAATTAAAAAAATTCGAACTTTTAATAAGAAAAAAGTATAATACAAGAACAAATTGACATGTCATGCTTTAGATTCAAAAGGTTTTAATTAAAAAATATCAACTTTTCTAAGAATGCAAAGTAAGGAGAAATCTCAGATATAAGAAAAGTGGGTGTAGCAGTAGGCGGACTTCAAAAAAAAATTAAACATTTCATTCCTTAGGTTGAAGAGGCTTCAATTACAAAATTTCAACTTTGTTAGGATAAAAAGTAGTTAAGGAGGAATCTGAAATATAAGCAAAGTGGGCGTGGTAGAAGGTGTAATAAAAAAAAACAAGTTTGCATGCCATGCTTTAGATTCAAAAGGTTTAAATTACAAAATTTCAACTTTTCTAAGAATGCAAAGTAAGAAGGTACCTATATTAAATATAAGAAGTGGGCGTGGTAGAAGGCGTATTTCAAAAAAACAATCGCAAATGTCATGCTCTAGGTTATCTAATTAGATTTTATTTTTTCCAAATTTTCATCTTAAAAGGGATGCAAAGTAAGTGACGAGAAATCTCAGATATAAGAAAAGAGAGCGTGGTAGTAGGCGTATTTCCAAAAACAATGCATATTACATGGTTTTGGCTGAAGAGATATTTATCACAAATTTTCAGCCTTCCAAGAAATATATTGTGTAAGTTTTAGCAGCTCAATTAATTGCTTAGATTTTGAGTTTCATATAATTTTTATATTTTAGTGTTCAGCGCCATCTATGAAAAAAATTTAAAACTTTTAATTTAAGCCTATTTCTCATTTCATACTAAAACTAAACTGTGTAAATTTCAGCTCAACCAAATGGTTGCGGTTATGATTTTAAGCTTATTTTGAAATTTGTATGTTCAACGCCATCTATCGAAAAAAAAACTTTTAAACTTTTGATTTAATTTAACTTCTTGTTTGACATGAAATATGTTGAGTAAATTTAAGCTCAATCGGATGCGTAGTTTTTGAGTTTAAAATAATTTTGATATTTTTGTGTTCAACGCCATCTATCGAAAAGCTTTAAAAACTTTTACTTACGTGCATTTCAAAATTTCATAATACATATATATATAAAAATTGGGAGTTCTACAAGGAAGGCACCTGGGACCTATTCTTTTTATACCAGTTACTATCACTGAACTTGAGCTGTAGGTCAGATAGAAAATGTATACCTATACTAATGTCTCCAACTAAGGCCCTTATATATTTTGATCTGCGATCCGACACTGGACACTAGTTCTATCTTTCTATATATGCCTTATAAGCTATAACATCTTAATAGCAACAAAACACATGATAAAGTGACTCCTTCTCAGGAGATGTATACCTATCTACCTACAAAAGGAACGATATACTCTATCGCCTTTTTGAATCAAGGACACCCACATTGAAAATGAAGCTAAACACATTTTCATCAACGTGCCATGTCATGCCGAGCCGCCGTCGCACCGCGCCGCCGTCCTTGGCTATGCATGTGGTCGTTAAAATCAGTGTGTGTCCTTTTTTTTATATTTAAAAAGAAAACTACAACAACAACAACAAACAAAACCCTAGAAAATGATTCTGTGCTAGCTGTGAAATTTAGCAGAAAACCATTGAAATTACAGGACAATGCCATAATATTATGATGGTATCCTGGGGATATTTCGTTTGGTTTGGTTGTATAGATAATATGTATGTTATGTACTTATGTTTGGTTCCGGTGTTATTGTCAAGTTCTTGCTATGTAGCTAGAGGTATGTAGGTATGTAGGTATGTATGTGGATTTGTATCATATTCTCAACCTTGAATCCTTAAATCCAGGCAAACAATGATTTTTAGGCAATTCAAATATAATCGTTATGGTTGTCGCCTTAGCATAGACATTTTTGTCCTAATGATTGTGTATCTCGGGGCTTTCTAGTTTTTTTTTTTTTTTTTTTTTTTTTTTTTTTTTTTTCTTGTCGGTCGGGACGATAATGACCATTTTTGTGTTTAGGTTTGCTTATATTCTGGAGACTTTCATTGAAGCGACTTTTAAGGCCATATCATCTTCATCGTTTGTCGTTGTGGTCCGTATAAGGCATAACCTGTATATATATAGTTGGAGATTGTTTTTGTTGTTTGCAATCAAGATAACTTCTTTACGAGGAAATTAAATTGTGAGGTGTCGTTCCAATCGGTCATCATTTTTTTTTTTTTTTAACTGTCTCATCGATTTTTTTTCGCACAGAACCTGTGTTTGTTTGCATGCTGATTGCTGATGCGATGTGGTGTGGTGTGGTGTCACTTGACAGTTTTAATGACGGGTGTAATTTAAATGACAATGTGTATACAATGCCATGCATAAGCAGCAGCTTTATAAAAATCCTCATCCACTAAGTCTTTAATTTCGTATATTCCAGCATTAAGCGTGTGGGTGCCGCGGCTTTTCTGTTTGTGATAAAAATCAAAAACAATGTTATATTTGGTTTCAGTTTTTCTTTGTTTATTTAGCGATAATTGGAAAGTTGTGCGAAAGAATTCGACTTGAGTTTTTGCTTAAGGAGGGTTTTTTTTTTTTTTTTTACATTCAGCCGTATGAGGCAAGCATCCGCGTGTGGGTTGTTTTTTTTTTTTTTTTTTTTGTTATTATAACAAATGGTTTGTGAATTTGAAAATGTTTTCTTAGCAATTAAGTTAGGGAATTTATGGGAAAGCTTGACAATATTTTATATGAAGCTGCTATGTGCATAAATATTGTCAATTTATCTGCCATTGACAGTGAGAGTATAAATATTTTGAAAAGTAACTTATGCCTTGAAAGTGAATATTTATAATAACAGTAATATTTGTACATGCTTTTCCTATACCTATATTTTTAGATGTCTTAAAGATGTCTACTGAAAATTATGAAAAAAATAATAACGAAATTTTCTTTCTCGAGTTTTTTTTTTCTACAATATGTGACGGGCTCATTTGGACAGAGATATTAAATAATTTTTGAAACTTTGACAAGCTGAAAATTAGCTGGTTCTTGTTGAATTTTCTTATAAATTGAAGATTTTTGTCTTTATTTAAAAAAACAAAAATTCTTAAAAGACTTTTGAAACAATTTTTAGTAAAAAAAATTAGTTGAACCCTTTGATGACTTTTCGCAGCGCCACCTATCACTTGTCAAACTATACAAAATTTCAAAGGAAATTTTATACCTCAAATATTAGAAAAGTGGACGATGGCGAATTGACAAAAAAAATACTTTAGATTTGGATATAAAAAAAGTCGTGAGTGCCGGGACTCACAGTTAAGATGTGTAGGTAAACATCAATGTATGCCCATTGCCCAATTACAAAGTAATGTGTGACACGTAACGTATTACACGTAAGGCTCACGTTTTTAGTCTACCCTACCGCCAGCATAGATGGTTAGACATCAAAAAGTGAAAATTGTGCGTGGTTTTAAACGTTTTTTTAAACAACACTTTTAATGGTTTTGTCTCAAGAGAGGTTCATTATAAATTTTCAAGCTTCTAAAGTACCAACAAAATTTGATTTCTTTTTTGTTGAATTCTTTATTGTTTGAATTTTTTAAAAGCGCTAGAGTGCAAAAATATACCAAAATCCATCAAGCAATTAAAAAGCTACTTAAAAATAGGGTAATTTAAAAAAAAAAAAAATTACAGAACCCTTTTTCCGTTATTCGAGCTTATTTTTGGAAAAATATGAAATGCAGTTTTACTACCACCACTTTGGTCATTTCACTTACGAAGTTTGATCAAAATCGTTGAAGCCGTTTTCGAGATGATTTGAAAAAACTAAAATTTGTTTACTTATTTTCAATGAGTTAAACAAAAATTGGAATTTTCACCCTCTAGGGAATCACATAAAATTTATCTATATCAATTTTTAAGCAATTCAGTTCACTCGTTAAGGCTCTAGTTCAAATAAGAATTCACCCAGAAAGAACACACGCATCATACCTACAAACTGACTATTCTCCGATTTCTCCATGATCGAAAGCTTGGGTATAAAGGGCTGATACTTTGCCTAGCGAGTTCGTCTGCTCTTTTTTTTTTCTTCAATACCATAGTTAACCGCAGAGCCAAAATATAAGAGTGACTTAAAGACTTTGCAAATTTATCTTGGCATTGCTGGACCAGCTAAGGGTTGATGTGAAGCCGAATCAATGGCTTTAACAAATTCTTGACTATTTCTCTTCGATATTTTTGCCTGTATCCCTAACTCTCAAAGGGTCATTGCCTACAAATAAAGCCATAAAAGAAGGCTAAAATGGTATTTTTGTTCATTTTTTGACACCTTATCTAAAAAAAAAAAAACATACATTTTAAAACCAATAGAAAACATTTTTTAAGGAATATAATACAAAAGAAAAAATCCACCTTGCCCATTGTACATCATAAATAACGTATTCAAACGTTGAATTTTAACAACCTCAAAATTGCTTTAACACCAAATTTTAAGCTCCATAAGGTGGCTATCGAGATTTTTTTTTTTTAAACCTATTTTGAATTTTTGTTAAATATCACCGTAATGCAAGAACAAATAAACAAGCCAAAGGTATAACAAAAAAGAGTGACTGAGAAATTAAATACAAAAAAAAAAAACAACAAGGCTAAACAAAACAAGGTAACTAACTGAAGGCATTATTATAGAGGGCGGCTTAAAAGACAAAGTACCAACTATATATATCTATATCAACACACCGCACTAACTTCATCTCCAGCATCGCGGATGAAATCGATTTTCTTGTTTTGTTTTTTTTTTTTTTTTTTTCGATTGTTCCCTTTTGTCGTTCGTCTCTGCTCACATGGTATCGATTTTTTTGTTCGTTTCTTTTTATGGTCACGACTTTAACAATTTACGTGTTAGCCCATTGATAATTTACGGATATTTTGTTTTATGGTCTGTGAGGTACAGTTGTAGGAGTTTAAGAATTTTCACATCCGAATGTTCTTTATATACATATTTTTATGTATCTACTGCTACGAAATTGTTTTAAGATTGCTATGAGCGACCATCTTGTAATGTATATTATTTTTTTTTAATATCTTAACTTCTTTGAATCTTTTTTAAAAAATGAGTGGCACACTTGCAAGACAAAGGTTTTTCACTAATTGGTAATAGGCCCTGTAACTGAACCGATTACAGGGGTTACGGGTCAATATTTCAAATTTAGATGCACGAGAAATTATTATAAAATGTGGACGTGAAAGTGAGCGTATTAAAAATTTGACTGTCCAAAAAAAAAAACAACCTATTAAGTAGTGCTAAGTCTTCTACTGCAGTAGTATATAAAATTTGGTTTATAAAAAAAAAAATAAAAAAAAATTTCTAACTTTAGAGGAATTGCCACGACTTTTGGATTTTGGGACTACTGTGCAGCTTGACAGTCCATTGCACTAATCATTACGTCATGACCTATACTATACTATGTGAAGGAAATTCAAAGAATTTTGTTTATTTTTATAAACGCTACAATTGCAAAAAGATCTCGCAATAATGTTTTTTTTAAAGGTGTGGTTTTCAATCTGGCAATACTTTTTTCCGAGTTGGTCTTTTTGACAGCTGTCACTTGATTTATGCTCAGTTTGGTTTGTCATTTCATAATGAATAGACTTACTCCTGAACAACGTTTGCAAATCATGCAAATTTATTACCAAAATAATGGTTCGGTTCGCGCGACGAGATGGCCACAGAACCTGATTTTCACAAGAAAATTTTGTTCAGCGATGAACTTCACTTTTGGTTGAGTGGGTACGTTAATAAGCAAAATTGTCGTATTTGGGGTGATCATAATCCACAAGCCATTGTTGAGAAGCCGTTACATCTTCAAAACGTTACTGTTTGGTGTGCTCTATGGGCAGAGGGAATCATTGGTCCATATTTCTTCAAAAATGAAGCCGGCCGTTATGTTACAGTCAATGGGAACGCTATAGAGCCATGATTAATGACTTTTTCCTTCCTGAATTGGAGGATGTTGATGTGGAAGACCTTTGGTTCCAACAAGATGGCGCTACATGCCATACAGCCAACGAAACAATCAATTTATTGAAGGAAACTTTTGTTGAGCGCATTATCTCGCATCGTGGGACTGTGGATGGCGCGGCGCGGCGTGGCCTCCAAGATTTAATACCGCTGGACTATTTTTTGTGGGGTTATGTGAAGTCGCTTGTCTACGCAGATAAGCTCAGGACATTGACGCCTTGGAAGAGAATATTCGGCGTGTTATTGCAGACATACGGCCCCAATTGCTGCAAAAAGTGGTCGAAAATTGGGCCTCTCGGCTGGAATTTATTCGAGCCAGCCGCGGCGGTCACTTGCCCGAAATCATTTTTAAAATATAATGGCAAACCCTTATCTTTATATAAAGCTAAATTCTTGGACATAACATTAAATTATATGCATTTTATTTCTTCTTGAAAACCACACGTCTAAAAAAAAAAACCCTTGATAAGGTTTTGTAGGCATATATTTAATTATTTCAATTATTAAAGACAGGAATTAAGAAAGCAGTAAGCAGCAAAAAGATAAAAGTTCCAAAATAAAATAGCCGACGAAATCCAACGATAAATCTCAGACTATTTTCGCCGGCTTATTAGTTGGTCGTTTTACAATCGTCCGCTTCTATTCTATTATAGGTACATAAATATTTATGTACATACCAAAACGTTTTTTTTTTTTTGTTATTAATTAGCACTAACAAGAGGAGCCTTTTGTATACCCTGATTACCATATAGCAAAACTGGTAAATTTGGGTATTTGTATTTGTATTTTTTTTTTAACAAGATGCTGATGGGGCTCCTTCATGATGGGTCCTGTATTGGGATTAGGATGAACCAAAGCAAGGCATCATATCAAGGGTGTTAAAGATGTCAATTTGAAGATACACCACCAAAACAAAATACAAAAAAAAACAGAACTTGTGTATACAAGAGTTTTATGTCATTAAGTATACGTTTCATGGTTGTCTAAATATTTTGGACTTTAATGCGGTTGCCAATGGCGATAGCAATGGAATATATTTATATATACACGAGACGTATAAGAGTATAATATAAATGTATGGCTATATATGCAAGAAATAAGGATTATGAAGTTTGCAGATGTGCCTCGGCTTCTTTCAGAGTTTTTGTTTTGGCACAAAGTTTGAATTTATTTATTTTGGAATGTTTCTTTTTTTTTTTTTGTATATTTATTTGTTTTGTTGGTTTTGTATAGTAGAGTCATAAAGCTTGCACATCACGTAATAATTGGGGTATTAGGGCAGACAGTTTTTAGGATTAAGAAGTTATCCAATCTGTGTCAGGGATGTGCCATATTAACTTGCAGGGTTTGCCTTTACACTTGACTCACAAGAGTACATAAATGGTTAGATACTGAAAATCTTTTTGAAGCTCACGCAGATCTTAATATCCTTAAAGCCAAAAATATAATAATATAAAAGCTTTGAAAGCAGTTCACATATATATGAAGGAACAAAAATTAAGGTTCGATTTAAAATGAAACGTGCGGCAAACAAAAAGACATACTTACTTCTTGGGCTAAAGCATGAACTTCAAATCCATATATTTATTTCGTTTTATTTTTGTTTTTGTACTCGAGAAATAGATAGATCTACAAAAACATATCCGAATGGCTTATACAGAGGATATGAATATCATCAGAAGATTCCATTGTGTATGATTCTTTCATCTTCATTATTTAATCAGAGTGAAGTAACATGGAACTGTGTAACTTAAACAATGTCCACATGGATAGTTTGCATGACACCTAGTTAAATTGTTGTTACTTCAACAATGTCCATCTATATAATTTGCATGGCACCTAGTTAAATTACATCTGGGGCAGTGTAACGCTTGCCCCACGAATCAGAATGAATTAATATTCCACATTGTTACTTTAACCATGTCAACCTGTATAATTTACATGATACCTTGTCAAATTTAGTCTATGGCAATGTTACGCTTTCCCACGAATCAGAATGAATTATTAAAATTTACTTTAACAATGTCCAGCTGTATAGTTTGCATGATCCCTTGTCAAATTAAACTTGGACAATATAACGGTTGCTAAAGAATCAGAATGAATTAACATGGCATACTGTTACTTTAACAATGTCCACCTGTATAGTTTGCTTCACAGTTAGTCAAACTCTGTTTTTCAAAGTTTCTATAGAAGAAACCGATAAATACCGGTCGTTGCTTTAATCTAACTGAGCTTATACTGCTATGTATATAAACTAAAGGCCGTCAAGGCTCTTTACAGAAACTTAACCATATGCAAATTTGGATGCCAAGTAAAAGGCTCGCTATGATAACTTATAATAGCCAACTTCGACAGAATAGTTTATTGAATTTTAAGAATACAAAAACACGGAAATATTAAAGATCGATAAAGTTAGGAGTAGTAGCCCGTGGTGTATTGGTTAGTGCGAAGGACTTTTACGCGATGGTCTTGGGTTCGATTCCCAGCCTATATGCCACATAACAACAGAAATGTTTTTCACAGGCTACTGCCTCTTGCGAGGAATTGACAAATCCTCCAAGAGTATTTCTTGTCATGAAAAAGTGCTCCTCATCTTAGCCTTTCGGATTTGGCAGAAAATTATAGGTCCCCTCCATTCCTACCAGTAACACGCTTACAGAAATGGTGGAGAGTTGTAAGTTACTTGGCCGTTGGTCATAGACAAGCTGTAGCGCCACCAAATGTATTTCTAAAGTTAGGAGTTTTGGACATAAAGAGCAGAAAACCACTGGTACAATAACTTATATATACCAGGATACCCGCAACCTTTGGGTATTCAAATGTATGAAAATTGACTGAAGATCACAACTGGTGTAGTAACTTTTTACAGCTCATTATTTCGGAACCCCCATTGATAATGATGATGATGATAAAAATAAACTTTACATTATTAGCAAAATCGAACTCGAAGTTTTAACTAATAAATGGCGCCCGGGAAGTCTACTTTATTGTGTACGGGACCAATCAACGATGGAATAATTGGTAAATAAGAGTACTTACACCGACGTGTGACGTTCTTCTACTCTTTTTGTATCGTTTTCCCAATGTTCTGCTTGGGACACTAATACATTCTGCATAAGATGGATAAAACAAGTTGCGCCTTCTGCCAGTACGAAGATTTGACTTCAGATGACGTCTACCACACTGTCTTCGAGTACAGTAGATGGGAATCCCAACGCCAGGACTTAAATAGAGTTATCGGTGAAATCATACAGGATAACATCATCCAGAAGATGCTTGAAAACGAGAAACAATGGGTGGGAATATGCTCGCATCTGACCCAGATTCTTAGAACCAAAAAAAAAAAACCGAACCTGCCTAGACAAGGGCACCCGAAGGGGGGAGATCAAAGAGACACTTTTGGAGTTTAAGCCCGTATGCAAAGTTTTAATCCCTCAGGTAAGTCTGGGACACGGGGAGGTATGGATACCTCCTTATGGTGCGTAAAGCATTTCTCCAAAAATAAAAAAAAAAATGTTCGGCTTGAGTTTGGAAAAGCTTATAGGTCATACAGAGTGGATAGATATCCAGGTTCCCAGCAGCGGGGTGGACGACAACGCATTACTGGCTGAACACAATGCCCTGCTGCAACTGGAACCGCAGCCGCTGCTTTCAAAAAATGTCTTACGTCCTTTTTATTTTATTTGCCCACAATGAGCTGTACAGTTTTTTGTATATTTTGAAGAAAAAAAAAGTTACGAGTTTGTATTTCCAATATTTTTCTTTTAATTTATAAAAACTTCAATATTTTTTTCCGGTACTTTTTTTCTTGATATAAATTGAAACGTCAAAAGTGCTGCACGTGAAAAATTCGCCAACCAATGCGGCTCCGACTGCAGTTGCGTTCCATTCTGCTCGTTGTATTGATTTTGTGTGTATTTAATATTTTGACAGATGTTCCAGCTCCGACAGCAAAACGGCTGGCAACGGCGCGGCGTGGTGCAGTGTATGTAACAATTGACTCCTAACTTCAGAAGTGTGGGTTCAAGCTCCACTCTATAAGCAGCATTCCTTCTATAAATCTCCAGTTTCAATAAAATTGGTGGCGCAACAGCTCTTGGAGAACCACCAGGGCTTATTGCCTCACAACTTTCAATCATTTCTGTTTGTTTGTTATGGGCAGGAATACAGGGGACTTACAATTTTCTGCACCGAGTTCGAACGGACTTTATCATAACAAGATAAGCTCTTGGAGAATTTGTCACATCTTAGCAAGAATTATTGCCCCTGAAAAAGAACAGGGCATTTTTCTTATGTGGCATATAGGAGGTGGTATTCAATTCCAGATCTTCGGTATCATGACAGTCCAATGCAGTCTGCCAAGGGACACATCCATCCATTTTACCTTTGCCAAAGGAGTGTCTACTTTTTTTCCCCCCTTCAAATGAATATTTCAATAAAAGCAAGTTTATTGTGTGTGACCCAGTTGTGCATTTTTTTTTTATTTTCAATTAATGAGACAAACCAGTATACTTAAACCTTTTTATTTTCAAATCGTGTCTATAGTTAGTGTTAGGGTGTGTTTCCTATACCTCTCTACAACCAGTCATGTTTTCGCTGTTTTTTTTTTTTTTTTTTTTTTTTTTTTTAAATCAGGGTTTGCAACTTATATGCTCAACCTCAATAATAATTAAAGATTGATGACTTTGTTTTATTGCCATGCATATAGTGTCAGACCCAACTTTTGTCACGAAAATAAATGATAATAACATGCAACATTCCATTAAATTACATACGTGGTTATAGATACATATATACGCCTCCTCCCCTACCACATATTATAATCTATTAAAACATATGAAATATCTATAAAAATTCCATCACACGCACTTTTCATGCCACACATATCTACCGATATCTAAATGTAAGCCATCGTTATATGTTATTTGAAATTAATACACTAGATAGTTTTTGTGGTTTGTATATATTTCGATTTTCGAATATTCAAGATTTTTTTGGCCAGCCTAAAACTCTAAGGGGATTAATTTTATAACTCGACAGATCGTTAATACGGATTTCTTATTAGAGTGGTGGTTTTATTGCAAAAGTAATCAAGATTAAGTACTTAACCGTCACACCAATCTGACGGACGAGCGACGACGACGACGAACTGTAATCAATCAAACGAGGTTAACGCTAACCAACCATATTACACTCTCCCCATCTAAGATACCTATAACTACTTGTGGCTTTCCGAGTCAACTTTATAGCTTATAGAGTATTGACAGGCGAATTAATGATTGCATATTATGTGATTAGATTTATATTATATACAGTTTGTGCAACAAGCTGCAGTTGCATTTAATTTTTTTTTTTGCGTCTAACTGCTCAAAAGCCAAATGCTGCAAACTGCAAGGTGCTTATTACGGAATTTATATTATATCTGATGTTTTGGCCACCACGTATCTACCTATACCTAACCTACTCCACCTCTATATCGATCAACGAGCAATTTCTAGTTTGTCGATTAAGATAATCACCTTGTCGAATGTTGAAAGCTTGGTATGCGTTTGCCAATATATTTTTTATATTTTTTTTTTGTTGCGGTTTAATTAGATAATTGGCAGCAATGTGCTTTAATGTTTTTTAATAGCTCAACAGAATTACAAAAAAAAAAAAAATTTAAAATGGTTTTTTTTTTTTTTCTTCAAAAAGTTGGCGCCATCCGATACGAGTT
Organism: Epistrophe grossulariae; assembly: GCA_929447395.1. Classification (NCBI taxonomy): domain Eukaryota; kingdom Metazoa; phylum Arthropoda; class Insecta; order Diptera; family Syrphidae; genus Epistrophe; species Epistrophe grossulariae. The sequence continues at coordinate 41,044,618 of OV839566.1, forward strand.
AATTTTGTGTTCAGTGGGTGTTTCATGTTTTCATGATGGCCAACCGCCAAACGCCAACCTAGTTTTGCATTGAGCTATATCTAATCACGTGTATTTTCGATACAATTATATGCAAATGTATTGTAATCATAATTTTATTACCGGTCAGAGAGAGATGAGGGGTGAATATATAAATAGGTAGATATATATACGCGCAGTTTTTGATAATTTTTTTTTCATTTTTATATTGAATTTGAATCAGTTTTCCAGGGCATAAGACAAATATACAGTGCGATTTAATTGATTAGACATCCATTTCATAATATTTGTTTTATTGATGTTCAAACATCTAAGGGTAAATTTAAAACGTTGGTAAGCCTTACTTGTAACAATATTCCTATCACACGTTAACGCCCATATTATTCACTTGATACATCCAGATTAAAACTTAATTACGGATGTATTTACATTGAATTTGTATAATTTACATCCGGATTTAAGTTTTAATCTGGATGTATCGAGTGAATAACACGGCGCTAAGTGTCACACATTACGTTGTTATAAAATAGGAACGTTCAATAACAAAACTACGGCATTTGGACGAAAATTAATGTTTTCACATCTTAACCGTGAGTCCCGGCACTGACAGATTTTTTTTTTTTTTTAATTCTTATGTTTTGAAAAAATTAAGCAATAATTGGAATAGTTTTAGAAGATTTGGGATAAAATTGAGATTTTAAGTTTTAACGTACGATTATTAAAGTCAACACAAAAGAAATGATCAACAGGTAAAAATGAACTCAGAATCTGTCCCAAAGCTGTTTAGTTATGTAAACTTCAAAGATGAACGCTTTTAAAGCGGAAGCGACTGCGTTGAAATGTCAAAATGACATCAAAATCTGTCCCAAAGCTATTAAGTCGTGTAAAATTGACATATGACATGTCAAAATTACATCAAAACCTGTCTTTAAGCTATTAAGTCTTCTTAACTTCAACGGTGAATGCAGTTAAGTCAGTTGACATATAACATGTCGAAATTAGACCAAAATCTGTCCTAAACCTTTTAAGTGATCTAAACTTCAAAGATGAATGCTTTTAAAGCGTAAAAGACTTCGTTGACATGTCAAAATGACATCAAAATGCGTCTCCCAAAAGTTATTAAATCATGTAAACTTGGGAAATGTCATGTCAGAATGACATTAAAATTTTCCCCAAAGCTGCTAAGACCTATAAACTTCAAATATGAACGTTTTTAACGCGATAACTGCTGCGTTGATATTTATGGCATGTCAAAATGACACAAAAATCTGTCCTAAACCTATTAAATCTTGTTAACAAAAGTTTTGACATATGACAAGTCAAAATCTCAACACAGTTCAAAAAGTATTCTCAATCATACTTTGACGTAAATCAGATTTTTGTTTTTGATTAGGTCGAATCCAGAAGAATTTTTGGGACCCTCCAGAATGGTTATTCTTCCTCAAAAAATTAAAAAAAAAAAAAAAATCTGATTTTTGTAGAGATTTTGTATCCCTCAATACTATTGCCCCATCCTGCGAAGGAATTTGATAGTTTTTAGCTTGACAGTTAATATGTATTTGCCGTGAAAAAATCACATTAGTTATATTCAGGAAAATGAGATCTCGGAGATTCCAGAAATCCCAGTTGCATGAACAGAATTCTTTACCAAAATTTCTCAGATTTGCTATCAAAACTCTGAGGAAAAAAAAATGTTAGATTTGCTTGCTCACTTTTTTTTTATGAAGAAATATCTCTGAGTTCTCATTTTTCTGAACGCGCCAATTAACTTAACAACATGTTAAGGTAAAACCACACTCGACGGAACTGCACTTCAGCGACACCGCACGCACCTTCACACGAAGCTGAACAGAACTTCATGTCGCGACAAAGTTGATCAGATTATCAACTTTGTTGCATAATATGTAGCTCATACCATTTCCTACAAATAAGTCGTGAAGTTCAGATCCGCTGAAGTGCAGTTCCGCCGAATGCTGTCTAAACTTTAACGTCATGTGATTGTTAATGCGAAAAATGTTTAATTTTGTATCTTGCCAGCTCTGGCAAGACGTTCGATCGTCAGAGTTTAACGTGTAAACACGTTGACAAAGATAACTGGTCAATCCAATTTTGGAAATCATTAACTGACAGGTGTCATCGTAAGATCAGCAACATTTCATGCGTCGCTACAATCTTAACGTTGACAGTACATTTTCGGTGACGCACGTCAAGTAATCAACATGTTGGCCATTTATACTTTGATCGTCTAAACGTAGCTTAATAGAAAATTTAAGAAAGAGCTTTTAAAACAGTAGCAACTTATAGTTAGGTTCTTTTTCGAAAGTACAAGGTGCGTTCATTTACTTTGAAAATCTTTGATTTTCTGTCCAAAACTACATTTCATTTTTGTTTTTCATATGAACTTTGACAGACTTTTGTGTAGATATTCACACAAACGTTCAGAGTTTTAAAGTAAAGGAACACACCTACTGGTGTATCTGAATTTTTTGACACGTCCGTCATTTAGATTTAAATAAAATTGAAAAAAGTCGAATGCGTTTAATCGAGTGAATAGCACTGTAGGTGGGTGAATTTTTTTTTAATATTCACATATGTGATTCTGGTTACTGGCAACCACCACAACATTAAACAAACACGCATATACCTACGCATAATTCAATTATTTTGTACAGCGAGTTCCGTTTTTTTTGTTTTTTATGATCGAGTTGTACATTTTAAAATATTCATGTGGCAATTGTATTGGCTAATTCATGCATCAGCATGCGGTTAATTTAGTTGAAAAAAAACCTTCCCATAAAACCTAATGTGCAAAATTTGAAATTTTCGTAAAAAAAAAATGTCCATTTTTATTTAAAATTTTGCAGAGGAAAAGACTAATTTGATTAATTAACTGGAAAATAATAAATTAGCGTTGAAAAAGCTAAAGCTAAAATACATAGACATTTTTTTTTTTTTGCTTTTTTTATGCTAACTGGATTATGTGTTTGGTCGTTGTAATTAGTTCGTTCTATTTGTTGACTTTAACTATAAATAATTGATTAAAAGAGAACAAACTAAATTTAATATAGAAAGACTACAAAATTGGAGTGTGTTATGTATATTGATGCGGTAATTAAAATTTAATATAGTTTGATGATGGTTAAAATAATAAATTTAAATCGGAGTCCATCGTTTAAAGTCTTCAAAAATGCCATACAAATAATATTCACACAATTGAATAATATAATTAATTAAATCGCAAATACACAGAAGCAGACATATATGGTCTTATTTATAAACGTTGTCTAACTTTAGACAACTGCCCAACTTTGAAAAATGTGTTCAAAAACCTTGTTTATTGTTGTGTTATAGCTGCCTAACTTAGACACAAGGGTAGATTGTCTTAACCGTGAATAATGTGATATTTATTTTTATTAAATAAAGCATATTTCCACCAATTTAAAAATAGTAATCCAGTGTCTAAGTAGACAAAAATCTAATAAATACGACTGATATTGTTTAAAGAAAAACTGATTTTGTTTCAATTTTTAATATTTATCAACTATAAATTGAAAATTGACAATCATATAATTCAAACTTACTTTTACTTTTTTCAAATTTTCCCAAAAAAGTGTAACGTCTGCATAAGGCATGTTAAAATTCAATTTTAATCAATCTTACAGATTTTTTGTAAACGTTCAGAGATAAACAAGAAGTCAAACTACAAACTTCATGGCAACTCGCATTTATAGAATTTTTTTAACTTAAATTGTATTTTTATTTTAATCAAACCTTAAAAATGTAAAATTTTAAAAAATTTCCATCCAAAACACCACCGAGCATAGTAATCGACTAAATTCTTACCTGAAATTAAAAAAAAAAACGAAAAAAATTATATATTTTCAATCAGAAAAAATGTAATAAATTTTAATTCTAAGAATGTGCCAACAGGCAGCCATTGGGTTTGTCTGTATCTAAAGTAATTTATTTAATTTTTTTTCTTGTTTTCATAACAATTTACATGTTAATTATATAATATGTAAAATTATGTAATATATATTCATACGTTGGTATTGAAAACCATGACAATTATAATCTTGACACGTCTTCGACTAAATCCATCCACACTTCCGTAAAATTGAAAATGCGGGCGCCTTTGGCTTTGTGTTGTTTGTGATGTTTTAACCAATTCCATAGGCACGAGTATAGATATTACACTTAAATCATTTTGATGTTTATTGAAGTGTCAACCGAACATGATTATTAATTTGATAATTTTCATAATCGTTTCCCTTTTTTTTTGTTTTTTTTTTTTAGTATGTTTTTCTGTAATCGTTTCAGTGATTACAGGAAAACAATATTTGAATGAGGTGTGTGCATGGAATAATTAATATCTAATTTGATGTCTGATGAAGGTGGTGAATTTCATGCGTGGAAATAGAAAGATAGGCATAGTTTTTTTTTTTTTACAGGAAAAGATTTATTTTCAGTCGTCGATAATATTGGAAATGGAAAATAGATTTTTCTTCCTTAAGAAAATGAATAATACATCCTGTAAGAACAAAAAAAGATTAGATTACCATATAGCTTATTAGATATGCATACCTTTTAACATCAAAGAACTAAATGATTCGTATGTATACGTTTTGAATAAGAGCAACTTTAAGCTTGCAATGATAATTACCAGGTATACTTATAACTCCAGAAATGTGGGTTCTAAAGAGTTAATTTTCCTCTTTATGAATTTTCTCATAAACTTTGTTCATTTCGGGTGTAATTTCGAAATTTGAACATTTAGAAGCCACAATTTTGGTTTGTTAGTTTCTTTTGGAGAATTTCTGAGGAAGAAATCGAAGCTTTATAGAAGTCTTCTAGTTTATTTTTCCAATAATATAACTAAAATTTGTTGTTTTTGAGAGCTTAAAAAGTATTAAACTAGATAAACATAACCTTAAAAATTGTGTAGGAGATATTTTAATATTTTCAAATAAAATCAATCGGGGAATATTTATAGCTGCGATGGGACGACTAGGTATAATAAACCACAACAAATATTCTAAAACATAAACTTCTCTCTAAAAAATGATCTTTTTACAAGATGAATCAACAGAAACCTATAAAGGAAGTTTAAAAGAAGCAAGAACTTCCCATTCGAAGTAGGTAACAAAAAAATTTTACATTTCGTCGTTTGGATTACGGAAAGATGACAAAGAAAGCTTCTTTTAAATTTCTATAAAATTGTGATAATGAAGAATTAGAAAAAAAAATGGTTCTAGACCTTACATATTACGGTTTGTGAGTTTCTACGTCCACTGTATATCAAGTTATAGAAATGACGGCCACAAGCGCCTAGCTCCGTGACCCAATTAGCGTTTGATTGCGCCGTTTTGATAAATATCAAGTTGTAGAGTTTAAGTGATTCCTTATAGAGGAGTAGTTAGAATTTCACCACTTCAACTATTTCTGGTGGTAAATTGCAATATAAATATTTTTTTCTGTGAAATTATAATTAACACTTGGTTTAGCCGGAATTTATATAACAGCCCGCGTGAAAGTGAATATAACAGAAGGTTGATCAACCACCCGAACCCTCTCATAGGAGGAGTTGTAAACCAGCCAAGACATCCTGACCAGCGGTACCTCAAAGCAATTGAACTACTAGATGAGGATCTAATATCAACCAACGGCGAAGAAAATATCCCCTTCTACGCCGCCCCAGGTTCAGATCACTACCGTGGCTGAAAGCCTGGACAAGACACCACCAAACCATCCCAGTGACAACCGGACCTGAACAATCCGAGACGTGAAGCCGACATTAGCTAAGAAGTAAAATTAATACAATGACAATTAAAAATAAAAATAAAAATAAATATAACAGAAGAGAACCGAGCTCTTCCATAGTTAAAATATATTACTAATCAAGAGTACCTATTTAGTAAGTCTACCTTTTGAAAGACTTAGGTTCCAGAAGTGACAATGAAAGCCCAGGTGTAGTTAATGCTTGAGGATGCTTGCTATCTCAGGCTCTAGTTTAGTGGCTATCTGCTATCTTACACTGGAATTAAGTGGCTTCTGCACATTGCTATTTCAGCATTATAATATATAAACTTAGCTATAAAAATATGTGAATTTTGGCTTAGGTAGATATATGTATATAAAATTAGGTATATACATAATTATAAAAAAAAATATAAACATTGTTCTAAAATTGTGAAAAGCCAGTGATTGCTGAATAAAAATAACTTCAATAACACTAAAGTTTATTCCTTCTTTGGTGAAACCCTAGTGGACCCCACGAGCATACATCTGCTTATGATTACAATCATCTCAAATTATTTCAATGAGAAGCAAATTCAAAGAATTTCAAATTATTTCAGTGTAAAAGGTTGTTTAAATGCTTAGAGCGAAAAACAAATGGACTGTAAGGTAATACTTATATTTTCAAAATTTTCAAAAAATAGTTTTTAATGCAGTTTGCACCCAGTAAGGTAGTTTCCAGTCAATCTGAAAAATCTTTGAATAGTTGGAGTCAGAATCTCGAAAACCCGAAAACCTAAAATCCCGAAAAACTAAAAACTAAAATCTCAAAAACTCAAAATTCCAAAAACTCAAAATCTCGAATACACAAAATCCCGAATATAGAAAATCCCAAAAACCCACAGTTAAGCCATACCCAAATTCCCGAAAGCCTAAAAACCATTATCGCAAAAGACCATTATGCCGAAAAATATGTCCCGAAATCTAAATCCTGAAAACTCAAAATTCCAAAAACTCAAAATCTCGAATACCTACACAAAATCCCGAATATCGAAAATCCCTAAAACCCACAGTTTAGCAAAATCCAAATTCCCGAAAGCCCAAAATCCCAAAAAACCATTATTTCAAAAAAACATAATGTCAACAAATATGTCCCGAAATCTAAATCCCAAAAACTCAAGATTTCAAAAACTCAATTTCTCGAATACACAAAATCCCGAATATCGAAAACCGCTAAAACCCACAGTATATCAAAACCCAAATTCCCGAAAACCCAAAATCCCAAAAAACCATTATCTCTAAAGAACATTATGCCAACAAATATGTCCCGACATCTAAATCCCGAAAACTCAAAATTCCAAAAACTCAAAATCTCGAAAACACAAAATCCCGAATATCAAAAATCCTTAAACCAACCTTAAAACCCACAGTTCAGCAAAACCAAAATTCCAGAAAGCCCAAAATCCCAAAAAAAGAAAACATTATCCCAAAAGACTATTATGCCAACAAATATGTTCTTAAATCTATAAAATTCCGAAAAATTATATAAAATAAATTTGGGATTTTGAGAAACAAAGTTTTAAATGTAAATGATAAAATAAGATAAAATGTTGTATTTGTTAAATAATTATTTTGTTTTTGTATACTAAAAGATTCACAGAGAACACCATTTTGAAAATTTATTGATTTAAAAATTTGAAGCATTTTTTTTTTCAAATAATTAAGGGATTTTGGCTTTTTTGGGATTTTGGGTTTTATGAGTTTTGGGTTTTCGGGATTTGGTGTGTTCCAGATTTTTAATTTTATGGATTTTGATTTTCTGAATTTTCTTTTGGGTTTTTGGGATAATATACGTTTTCGAGATTTTCGGAATTTGGGGCTTTCGGAATTTCAAGTTTTCTGAATTTTTGGTTTTCTGGATTATGAATTTTGGGATTTTGTACTACTTGCTCTTTAAGTTTAGGATTTTACTGACGTCTTTTTCGCCAGCAATAAAATTGTTTTTGTTTGCCAAGGGAAATTTTGCTGCGCTGGATATGCAGCAATGAATAAAACACAACTTATATTGCATTTTGCATTTCTTAATCAAGAATAATTCCAAAACTATAATTTCTTTGTCAATCATACCAATAGGTATCAAAACCCCCCAAGTATACTTCAACTATCTTCAATTTTTCAGCGTGATGTCTGTCAAAATAAAGACGGTAACTATATTTTTATATCTAATCTATATTTGTCTTAAGCTTAAGCAATCTTTCAGACTTTTATTTCTCTTCAAGCATACATATTGTATAGTTGATTCTCTAAAATATCATAATGGATTATGTATACCTATCATCTATTTCATTTCAAAGAGAAAAACCCCTTTTTCAATAAATCCCCACAAAGTCCATTTTTAAGCAACAGCCATCATATTGCATCACACTGTCATTTATTATAAGTACATCTATAAATCCTTCTTCCACAGCTAAGCTCATAAACCAATATCCTTCATGTTTTCTTTTTTTTTCAAATACCAAAAAAAAAAACAACAATAATAATGTAATTTTGAACGATTTTTCAACAGCAAGCGCAATAACTATTTTCAAAGACAAATATCGTACATTTCATTGCATCACATATCACACAGAGCGAACTTGTCTTGAACAAATGGATATACTTGTAGAAGGTAGGGCATATAGGTATGTGCATGGGAATGGAACAACAAAAAATAATAGTCAATGGAAAAACTTCATTTCCGCCAACTAAAACCAAAACCTCACCTCTAAGACAACATAGAAGAGCAACACAGTTTTTTTCTAAACCAAACGAAACAAAACAACAACAAAAAAAACTAAAAACAGAACGAAAAGCCTGAAAACAATATTGGCAACGACAGCTTCAACACCATAACCACTCTCTGTCTCTCTGTGTGTCAGTTCTGGTTCATGTCTACTTTTCTCTTTTTTTTTATTGCAATTGCAATAGCAGTTCAACAAAATCAGCAGCAACCACTTCAAGATGTCTTCCTTCCTTGAAAGCAATTTCCGTTTAAATTCAATTGAGTGATTCTTGAGTGAGAGGCTGTAAAAAAAAGGTGAACAAAAAAAAATGTATCGGAAGAACTTGTGTATATGGTTTATTGGATTTTTTCATTTGAATTTTATTTGGATTTTATTGCACTTAAGTTTTTTTTTTACAAAAAGATGTGTTTTGAAACAGTTTTAAAAGGAAGCACTTGTTTTTATTTGAAATACGTGACTCCAGTATTTGAATTACCTATTGTGAAGCTTTAAATTGATTTTATTTAAGTATAACCTACTAGATTTTGGTTTACTTTTAAGAAGTTTTGTCATGAAAAAGTGCTTCTAACCTTAGCCATTTGAATTCGGAAGAAAATTGTAGGTCCCCTTCATTCCTTTCAGAAACACGCGTACAGGAATGGTTAAAAGTTGTAAGCCCCTATAGCTCCTGGTTCCACATGAGATGTCGTGCCATCCAATTTATTTATTCATTTTATTTTTTTAGAAGATAAAAGATTCCCTGCAAGAATAAGGCTTGAAATCTTTGCCATAAGGTAGAAAGCACCTGGAAAGGCCTCATATTCTAATGAACCGAATGACTGCAAGGAGTTTCAAGGCAGAACCGCAATTGATGATTAAGTTATGGAGGAACTTTATTTACAGTTTTTATTTTAAGGCGCGCGACGGTGAATTGAACAACCTAATTAGGCAGAAATGTAACTTAGACCTAGACGAAGTAGACCGAAAATTCCCTATACCGCCCGGGAAGAAGTAAAATGATATAACCATACAAAAGATCAATCCCAACAAGGATGCCTAGAGTGACAAACGACTACTTGGGGATGAATATGCATCAAAAGTTTTGGACAGACAACCTGACAACCATAACTTTTACTACCAAAGCTTCATTATAAACAATGACACCAGCTCCGAGAAGTAAGTAAGAATAACTCTTGAAAATTCCTGCTTCACTATAGGCTAAAAAGGCAATGCAATTGAGCAATAATGTCCTATCTCTCGATCTGTACGAACTGTGCGTGCTGTACAGCACAACACTGACCAAGCCAAAAGAGATGGTTAGACGGGGTGATAAGCGGCAAGCCCCAATTATCTCACTCGGATCTCAAAGGATCCATTGTACTCCGCAAAAGGTGTGTGTGCAAGGTAGGAATAAGGAGAGGAAGGGAAAGGAATTAGTGGAGACTTAGGTATGGGGTGCCTCTCTGAACCATCCTGAAATCTAAGTGAATTTCAAAATGTTCTTCAGTGACAAAAACGAGATGTCGCACGGATCTTCGAAAAAGTATTCTCCGAGGACTGTCTTCCTGGTTCTTGCTAAGCTGGGGCATTCACAAAGAAAGTGATAGGAGCCCTCCTCCGCCTCTTTATTCTGATAACCTCTGCATACGTCAGATGTGCTAATGCCCATTCTGCTAATGTGGGTTCCCATTGAGTTGTGGCCCGTTATGATTCCATTTGACCAGCAGGGGCAATTAAGGCCTGCTTAGCTTTAGAAAGTAGTCTGTTTTTTCCTTGAAAGATCCGACCATAAATTCCTCGAGACCCAACAAGTGTCAATTGCTGACCATCTATCGTTTTCGGCTTTGAGGAAACCCTGGCAAATTTTATTCTGTCCATGCTCTAGTGGTATAAGTACCAAAGATTCTTTTTGGCTCGGATGAAGAGACAACCCGATTTTGGCCAAATCATCTGCCTTTTTATTCCCAACAAGGGTATGGGTCATATCATAAAGCAAATGCGAGATGGGCACAAATGGTCCGTGAGGAAAAATCTTTGAGTCTACCCCCGAACGACGGCATTCCAAGTGGAAGGAGAATCCAACCAATTTAACATGAGGAACTGAAGGCAGATAAAGCTAGGAACCGAACTCGCTGGAAATGATTGTTGCAGTGTAAGCTCTGATTCTAGCAATTTTTAAATACTTTAATACCGAATTTCAAAGCTAACGGGAGTTTTGCCATAAATAAAATAAATTGGTTACGCAAGACCGCGTGTGGAAAACCAGGGCCTATAGTGACTTACAGCTTAGAACCTTTTTTTTATGCGTGTTATAAATATAGAAATTTTCTTCCAAATCCCAGCAGCTAAAAAATGAGACGCACTTCTTCATGTGACACACTTTGGAGATTTGTCACTTCCTCCCAGAAGGCAGTAACCCCGAAAAAGAAAAGGAAAGCTATTTCAAAAACCTAAACAGAGACTAGCTTGTATAGGAATAACGGGGGCAAGGAACTCTACACCACAAGCAGGACTGGAGATCATTCTCAGCCTTCCAGTCCTGGACGAGTACCTACATAAGGTGTACAGCAGAATAAAAGTGCATTTCGACTTAAAGAAATGGACTCATGGAAGCACAGCACCTTTGGTCATGGGTCTATCTCGCAAAGATATGCCGGACTTGATGTGACCACTGACAACGTACTTCCCGTAATAGACTTTAGAAAAAACTCCCTGCTAACCTAACTTAACGCCGAAAAAAAAATTAATTTTACATGTGGAATTGACTGGGATTCGATCCCTAGATTTCACCGGGCGGGGGTACTCAACGAGTTCCATGGTCCTTAAATAAAGTGACCTAAGAACTCTCTCTCTGTTAAACAAAATCAATCGTTACCTATCAAACAATTTTGAGAATTCGTCATTTAACAAAATTTTGTTAAAAACTAACATCTCTATGATCGTTAACTAGCTATCAATCCAAAAAGACAATACCCTCACTCGCCATAAAACACGCCAATATAAATTGACATAGGCACTTACCTACTATTTTAAAGCAAAACTGCACACTCATTATATTATTGCGATTCCAATGATCAGCTATAAAACCTGCAATCAGTGCGCTGCATGCCAAATCTATTATGCATCGAATGATGTCGAATGATGTGGTATGGTGTATGGTCAATGTCAGTTATATAATGAGCAATTGAATTACCTCCAAGTAATTATGCTGCTCACAATCAGCCACACACTCAATGACACGACATGACACAGCGGACACAGCCCATCACCATCATCGTCATGGTCCTCTATACCTCACTTACCATGTCGCACGTTAACAAGGAGCCCCCAAGCATAATTAACCAAACCAAGCATACACATTAGCCAAGTGATGAACGGAGGCAACAACATCATGGACATGGACACAGGAAGCCCGGCCATCTTTCCATTCCCATCCCATCCCACACCATACAACACAACACAACACCACACCGCTTCATATTATATGCCATTCCATACACTATAGCATGGTGTATAAAGTAACGTCAGTAACACCTTTGCGGTTAAATTGACATTAACGGCATAAAAGCCTTTTCAATTGAAGCTGAAGGCTCAATGTTAAGAGACAGCAGTGGGAGAGAAAGAGGAGAAGGAGTACAGGAGTTGAAGCAGGAGGGCTAAGTGGCAGGCAGCTCGGCAGCGGCTATGTCTGTAGTAAAAGTGTGAAAAGCAATATTTCAGGTTGTAATTATCGACCCGGTCCGAGTCTCCCAGTCTCAGGTTTCGACTTTCGGGGTCTCATGGTTTAATGACTGTAGAGTTTTTTTTTTTTTTTTTTTTTTTGAAGCTTGTTGAGGCACCACCGCTTATTGCATTTTAAGTGAGCTTTCGTGGTTGTGCGCGTCGCGCCTCATAGTGTTAAGTGTACACTTTGTGCATTCTTAATGTAGGTAGCTTGGGTATTTTTCGCCTCCAACCAACCATAGATACGAAAGAGTTAAATACACATCTCGACCTCGCACATCACCCTTTTCATCAAAAAAAAAAAAAAAAAAAAAAAAAATATTTTGTTGTCTCTCTTCTTTGTCATCAAGTAGATTGTCGCATTATTAATAATAATAACTCGCTATGTGTTGCAAGTTATTTGTTAAGCCGCATGTTAAAAGGGGCCATTTAACAAGTGTGGGTATTAATCATATGCCAGAGCTGCATTTCATGCACCCATTCACATCTCACACACTCATTGCGCGCCTTCTTATCTGTCAAAAAAAAGTCAAAATATTATTGTCAAGTCCGAGGAGCAGACAGCGCCGCCCGACAACGTCGACAATGAGGCGAGAATGACGACTCTTAAGGGTCATCATCATCATCGAGTAATTTACTTTCAAAATCAAAAAAAAAAAATATTATTTTACTTTGATTAAAACGTTCATGCAGCTCATATAAGTGCATATAGCTATGTATTTGTAAGACGATTAAATATTATAAGTGAAAATGATGATGTTCGATGGTGCACATTTCAATTGAAGGAAAACATATTTTATTTCATGTTTCAAGTGCTTGTCAGTTCACATTTTGAGTTAATAATTCGTTGGTAAAGATGAAATTGATTTTTTTTGTTTTTGATTTTGGATTGTGTGAGATTGAATTTGTTTTTTTTTTTTTTTGTTTCATTCATTCAAATACTGGATAGCCAGCTGTCTAATTTTTGAAAGTTATGATACTTCAAAGGGTAAAATATCTTCCGTTCGAATATGTGGTTCATTAAAAATATGATTAGATTTTTGACACGCATCCGTGATCCGTTGTATATAGAAGCATATATCAGAAGTTGAAGTTTTATGAGCTGATTTCGATTAGTTTTCTTTATCAAATGTGATACCTAATGAGTTTTTTTTTTTTTTTTTCAAGAAATGCAAATTATACCCCTTTAGTCCAGTCCATAAAGCATTTGACTTAGAAAACATCGCCGGAAAGCTGGATTTTGGTATGTATAGCCTCCTCATGGCGTTCTTAAGAAACTGTCAAAAGTTCCCATCGATGTGAGCGCCGTTAACAATTTTACGGAGGGTTCAAGGCCCCACAAAATAGTTTTTCAAAAACAACTCCCAAATGATAAGTTGTACAGAAAAAATATCAGGGACTAATTTGTAGCTTAAAAAATTTTCTACAAAAAATATTAACATACTTTTTTTCATGAAAATAACCGTTTTCGAAATAAATCAATCGGAATAATTAAAGGTTTTACTTTTCTATATACTGGGGTGGCTTAGTTCAAAAATTCTGCATTTTGTGAAAAAAGACTAAGTTTGTTTCGTTGTTGGTACATTATATGAACATGATTTAAAGATGTTGGCCCACTTTATTTGTTCACCCCTTTAATTGGGAGGCAAATAAAAAAAAATACTGAAAATAGAAAATGAATATAAAAACACAACGGCAACACTTAGTAATTTATTTAATTCTTTAGTTATAATTTTCAAATAAGTTGTTTAAAGGCTTAGTTCTTGAATAAATGATTTGAAACTTTACATTTTGAGAATAAAATTTGAAAAATATTTTTTTTTTATTTATTTTATTTAAATTCCGATTATTTTTATTCGAAAACGGTTATTTTTATGAAAAAAAAAGGTATGTTGATATTTTTTGTAGGAAGTTCTTCACATTTTTTTATACAACTTAACATTTGTGAGTTATTTTTGAAAAACCATTTTGGCGGCCTTTAACCCCCTGTTAAATTTGTTAGCGGTGATAATATCGATGTGGACTTTTGACAGTTTTTTTGGATTCAAATGATGTTCCCGTACTCACAAAATTCGTATACACTTTTGACAGATGACAGAAAAAGATGCTCGCTCAAGAGAGTTAACAAAACGTACCTATTTGGGAATTTCCGCTCAAGGAAATTTTATAGGGAAAATATAAATTGAGCGGGTGAGAGAATAGAGAGAGACATTGCGACCGTGTTTGGGAGATGTTGGTATTCCCGATTGGACAATATTTGGCGTTTTTCTTTTTTGGCTCTGAGCAAAGCTCTGAGCAGAGGTTGAACGAACAGAGCAAAGCTCTGAGGAGATTATGATCAGAGCCCTCAGATTAAATTATGAAACACACTTGAGCACTAAACATGTCATATGCATAGTAATCTGTAAAATTATGTACATAAAAATTGTATGAAGTTGGCTTCGCTCAGCGTTTTGCTCGATTTGCTCGGTCATTTTATTCTGAGCATACAGAGCATGCTCCGAGCTAGCTCAGATGGAAAAAAGAAACACGACTTATGTGCTCTGATTTGTCTGAGGTAAAAAAGAAACATAGAATTAATTTTTGACAGCGCGATGATTTGCTCTGAGGTAAAAAAAGAAAAACGCCAATTATCAAGATGAGACATTAAAAAGATTAGGAGATAAAACGGAACCCTGTGGCACAACAGCATTTTTTTTTTTTGTAAATTTCAGACAACCTATAGAATTGACTCAAAACTTTGCAGCAAGCAAATGGGCGAGCGTTTGAACCGAAGACGATGTTTTTTTTTTTTTCAAATGACAAAATAGTTTTGTGTTTTTTCATCGGTGAAAAATTTGGTCCATCGAAAGGGACCGTTCTTTCTGGCTTTTTTAAACTTTGTCTACTTTTTGGACACTTATTTTTGTTGACTTTTAACTTTTTGTTAAAAAAAAAATGTCCCAAAAAAAAATCCGATATCATTGGCTTAAAATGTTTAAGCGAGTATCTTGAGTTTTATTAACCAGATCGTCAAAGTTAAGGTGTTAAGTTTTTAAGAAAATGACAGATCATTTGAAATTTGTATATATAATCGAATTGAAGTGATTATATCCCTGAAATACAAATCGAAAATTCACTAATAATTCGTTTATCAAAGACAAAGATATTAAACAAGTTTATAGAGTGTTGGTGGATTGACTTGTAGCAATGTCATGGTTAAGAGTTAATTCTCCAACAAGTTGATTCAGATGACATATTGGGTAATACACTATTCTTTCCAATTTATCTACATGCTATAGCCATGTTTGATATTTACACATTTAACTTATTCTTTGTGTAGAAGTTACTGTAATCATCACTGCTCCTGCAGGAGCTTTATATCTCTAGTCTCTACACACATGTCTTCGGCCAGACTGCAATTATTGGTGTAAAATCAGCGTAGTTAATCAACTTGTGTTTATGAAATTACCAGACCATCGTATACCTACCAAGATTAAATAACCATTCGATTGGGTTCTGCGGGTGCAAACTGCACACTGCCACTGGGGATTTGCTGCTGCTGGATGATGATGATGATTTTATTTGTTTATTTTTTGTTTGCTTGCCATTGAAAATGAGCTTGCAACAAGCAAACAACATGACGCCACGAGGGCGTAGACATAAAATCCAATCAGTTTTGGTCTATATATTTTACCTAACTATATACGTAGGTATAATATAAATGAAGAATTCGAGCGGCGAACTTGAGAATCAATAAACAAATTCACATTTGCAAAAATAAGATGCATCCAGACACTTTGGATTCGAGAATTGAGGAAGTAAAAATACACAGAAGAGCACGTTTTTATCAACAGGGTATAATTTTATATGAAGCACTTTAGGCGGATTGAAAAATGCATTTGTTTCGTTTTTTTTTTTTTAGAATTGAATTGAGTTAAATTAAAATTGACCAGATCTAAATTAAATGGTATACTTATAGGGGAGTTAAAATTTTCTTCGGATTACAATCAACTTTTTATCGCAAGCTATAATATTGCTAATGAATTTCCACAATATGGTTTATGGTTAGAATTTATTTTTAGATCGATAAGGATGGAAGTATATAGGTTGTTAGGTTCGTTTTACGCACACAGCAATGGTTGAATTCCAAAATTCTAAAAACCAAAATCCCGAAACGCCAAATCCAGAAAACCCAAAATCCCAAAAACCGAAAAGCCAGAAAATCGCGAAACACACAAAATCCCGAAAACCCATAATCCAGAAAACCTAAAATCCCAAGAACTTGTTCTCCCAAATCAAAATCCCCAATTATTGTATAAAATATCTACCTAATAATTTTGGGATTTCGAGAAAATTAAATGTAAAACTTGAAGTTGTTTTTAATAAAATATTTACACTATTTAATTGTTATGATTTCTTTATTTGAATTTCCATTTCTTTATCTTTTATTTTTTAAATATTTTTATTTCACCAAGAAGACTTTTTCTAGATTTATTTATTTAAAAGATTGAAGCATTTTTGTTTAGTTGTAACAAAGGGATTTTGGGTTCTCTAGATTTGGAGATTTCAAGATTTTGGCTTTTCTGAATTTTGGGGCCGAATTACGGCATCAGTGACTGAACGACACGTGAGGGAAATTTCACACAAAATATCGATAATATTCGATATTTCGTATGAAATTTCCCTCACGTGTCGTTCAGTCACTGATGCCGTAATTCGGCCCCTGGGCTTTCTAGATTGTGGGTTTTTTTGGGATAATAGTTTGTCAGTATTTTGGCATTTATGGGATTTTGGCTATCAGATTATACGGATTTTGGCTTTTCTGAATTCGGGTTTTTGGGATAATGGGATTTTGGTATTTTTAGTTTTCGGGATTTGGGGTTCTCTTGTTTTTGGCCTTTCTGGATTTTGGGTTTTTCGGGATTTTAGATTTTCTGAATATTAGGTTTTCAGAATTTTGGCATTTATGAATTCTGGGTTTTTGAGATAATGGGATTTTGGTATTTTAAGTTTTCGGGATTTAGGGTTTTCTTGTTTTTGGGCTTTCTGGATTGTGGGTTTTTCGGGATTTTATATTTTTTGGATATTGGGTTTTCAGAATTTTGGCATTTATGAATTCTGGGTTATTGAGATAATGGGATTTTGGTACTTTGGGTTTTCTGGTTTTAAGAATTTTGGCATTTCTGAATTAAGGGTTTTTGTTGTAGTAGGATTTTGCTATTTTGAGTTTTCGGGATTTGGGGTTTTCTTAATTTTGGGTTTTAAGGACTTGAAATTTTCTGGATTTTGGGTTCCAGGATTTGGGATTTTCTGAAATTTTCGGTCTATAAAACATCCAGCATCAACTAGCATAAAATAATAACTATATATTAGTAAAGGGTGTTTTTTTATTCCTATAATTACCATGGTTACTATTTTTAATCGTCGTTTTCATTCAAAAATGCAAATTGTAATTATTTATTTTTTTGCATTAACAAATAATAAAACGCTATTTTTTTTAAATAAGTTTTATATAAAAGTGTGTCTGAAAGAATTAAATTGATATCCGTATCACAAATGTTCCAAATCTCATTGCATGTCGCATTGTATCCAATAAACCTCAAGTATTAAATCTTAAATCCTCTTAAAAAAAAAAAACAAATAACACTCCGAAAAAACCTCGCCCTAAAACTTCCCACAAATCTACCTGCTTGTACAGAGTTCAAGAAATAATAATAATAAAAAAAAAAAAACAAGTGAAAATAAATTACAATAAATTAAAAATTGTTCACCTCATGGTCATAAATAATTCCTCTTCTTCCTCATCCTGCACTTTTTTCAAGCACAAGCATCACACTCTTCTATATAGAAATGGATGGAAAAAAATTGCCTATACCTACCTTACTTATGTATCCTACATCCCACGCGCAATGGCCGATCCGACTTATTTTTATTTACGGTACCATTACCAATCACCTTTAACACCCTGTTCCAGTAAATAAAGAAACAATAACGTGTGGCATCGGGACGGTGCTGTTGTTGTTGTTTTTTTTATTTTTTAAATGACTGTGTCCTCTGAGCAGAGCAATCCTCTTAAATCACTTGGCCAGGTCGTTTGTCAATCCAGTGAAACACTTAAAAATTAACATCACACACAAACTCGAAAGCAGAAAAAAAAATTGAGACCTCTCTGGAAAATCGAATCAAAAAATAGATCGAAACACATATAATATCTCCAAGTGGAAAAAATTAAATTGGAAATTAATTTCCTTTCAAAAATTTTGTTTCCATGAGGTGTGTTTTTTTTTCATTTGAAATTTTTAGCCTCTTAAGTATTTCCGTATGTTGTACTATTGAGAGTATTTAAAAATACCCAAATGGAAAATACCATAAGTACCCACTTGAGGCATACACTAACACCCAGCACTTATATAAACGGGGCGAATTATTACAAATTATATGCAAACGAGGGTCTGCCTGATGAGGGGGGGGGGGGGGGGTTATAGAAAATAGTACCGTCCTAACGGTACGAATACAAAAAAAAACCCTCTCAAACACACACAATCACACTGATTAATCTCGCTTGGCTGCCCTTTTGGTGTGCAATGTAGTGTCGGCCTTAATGCGTTTGGTAATTACAAACAGATGAGGCTCGGTTCGACTCTCCTCTCTTCTTATCCCAGCTCGGTTAGCCAAGGCGATATTTTGTATATGAAATATTATTTTCCGCAATCTTCTTCTATCACATTTTACTCTTAGAGTCGGTTTATATCGCCACCGCTGATTATTTTATTATGGGATGGAGCTGATGGGGTCGGCAATTCAGCATCAGTTTCACCAACATCAACTAAGTGGTTCCTTTTGTTTTTTTGTTTTTTTTTTTATTTATTTTATTTTGTTGGTTTGGCTTGATGAAGAAATTCTCTCCTCGAGAGTTAGACTTCAATTATATAAACGGAAAAGTTATTAACTGCTTAACGAGGGATAGCCCGCCACTGTATATATAGTAAATGCCTGAGACTAGGGTACAAGACCGATGTCAAGTTTTTTTCTTTCTTTCTATTCCTGTTAAGGAAGTGAGTTCATTCATTCAAAAAAAAAAAAAAAAAAAAAAAAAGATGAACAAGAGTAGGTACATATTTTCCATCAAGAACAGAGGAAAAATTGAACACACACAAACACAAAATTTTGTGTTCGCGGGAGTGTAATTTTTTGAACGCTTAATTCCCGTAAACAGATTTATGAATATTAATTAGTTAAGGATTTTAAATTGATGAGGATTCAGTCACACAAATGATAAATTGAATGAATTACACAAAACATTGTCCCAAAAAAGGGGGATGAAAGTAAATTATAAAAAAACAAAAAAACACAATGAGAACATTTTTATTTAATATAATTTTGAGAGAGAAAATGAGATAATAATTATTGTAAGAGATGGAGAGTTTTTTTACTTCATCATTTATTTAATGAAACTTTTGTGTATTTAATTAAGAGGTGAAGAACCTTTTACTTCATCATTTTATTACAAAATTTTAAATAAAGTTGATTTATTGTTTTAACAAGAATCTGCATCCGAATTTGTGTATTTTTTTTTTTAACTTGCGTCGAAGAATAAAAATATAAAAGTGATTCATATAGACGTATCTATTTATAGCAGATTTGTTCATAAAAGGCCAGGACCCTTCGCCGGTGAGCACCAGTTTTTTTTTGTCAAGTCAAACGAAGCTTATTAATGCATTTCTTGTAAAAATGAAAAACTGTTATAACTATTATAAATTGGCATTTTTTAGTTTCATCCTTAAAATATGACAGTTTACAAAATTAATGTCAAGTTAGCAAAGCCAAATTCGCATTAACAAGTTAATTTCATATGAATGTAGCCAAAAAATTCAAAATAAAAAAAAAACATAGAAAAACATTGCGCGACATAAATGAAGCTATCATAGCTAATTAAGGACGAATGAAAATTATTTCCTAGGGGAAGCTTCGCTAACTTTATATCAATTAATGAATCATCAAAAAAAAACATAGAAAACATTGCACGTTACACATTACTAACGTGCGTCGAAGAAATGGAAAATTATTAAGTAATAAATAATTCAATATAAGAAGGTTTTATCTTTTTCCTTAGGGGTCGCTAACTTGATAACAATTAAGAAAATTTGAAAAATAAAAAACATAGAAAATATTGCACGACAAAATTGTTTGTCACAATTAACGACGAATTAACGGCAAATTATTAAGCAATAAACAATTAACTAAAAAATCTTTTTAACTCATTTCTAACCATTTAGAAGTCAAATTCATATGAATGTGACAAACAATTCTAAATAAAAGAAAAACATAGAAAAACATTACGCGACATAATTGAAACAATCTCAACTAATTAAAGACGATTGAATGGCAAATTGTTTCAAAGGAGTGCTTCGTTAACTTTATATCAATTAACGAATCATCAAAAAAAAAAAAACATAGAAAACATTGCACGTTACACATTACTAACGTCGAATGAATGGAAAATTATTAAGCAATAAATCATTCAATATAAGAAGTTTTTATCTTTTTCCTTAGGGGTAATTCGCTAACTTGATATCAATTAAGAAAATCTTCAAAACAAAAAAAAAACATAGAAAATATTGCACGACAAAATTGTTTGTCACAATTAACGACGAATGTACGGCAAATTATTAATCAATAAACAATTCACTGTTTTTACCTCATTTCTAACTATTTACAAGTTAAATTCATATGAATGAAGCCAAAAATTCTAAGCGAAAAAAAAAAACATAGAAAAACATTGCGCGACATAATTGAAGCTATCATAGCTACGAAGAATGAATGGCAAATTATTTCTTAGGGGAAGCTTCGCTAACTTTATATCAATTAACGAATCATCAATAAAAAACATAGAAAACATTGCTCGTTACAACTTATTAACGTCGAACGAATGGAAAATTATTAAGCAATAAATTCTTCAATATAAGAAGTTTTTATCTCTTTTATTAGGGGTGCTTCGCAAACTTGGTATCAATGAAGAAAATCAGCAAAACAAAAAACATAGAAAATATTGCACAACAAAATTGTTTGCCACAATTAACGACGAATGAACGGCAAATTATTAAGCAATACAAAATTCACTAAAAATGGTTTTTACCTCATTTCTAAGGGGTGATTCGTTATAACTTGATAGCAAAGTCAGAAAAAAAAAACATAGAAAACAAAGCACGATAAAATTGAAACTCTCATATTCTACTAAAGATGGACGCAAATTTATCAAGCAAGAAATAATTCTATAAAATAAATGTGAACCACTTTTTTTCTTACTTCGCTAAGTTGATATCAATTAACAAAATCAGCAAAAATAATCATAGAAAACATTGCACGACAATAAATTGAAATTTTTATCAATTAAACCATTAAATATAAAAAGTTTTTACCTCATTTCGAGGGGTTCTTCGTTAACTTGATATAACAGTCAACAACAAACAAAATATAGAAAACATAGCACGAGATGAAATCGAAACTGCTACACCCAATTAACATTTTTGAACGGCAAATTATCAAGCAATAAACCATTGAATATAAAAAAGTTTTCATCACTTTTCAAGGGTGAGCTTCGCTTATCTACTTGATATTTAGCAAAACATAGAAACATAGAAAAGATTCTTAAATTTACAATTTCAATAAAATTGATTTCATAACATATTTAAGAACATCGTATTGTTGATTTAAGTAGATGCAATGTTAATTTAAAATGACATTTTTGTAAATAAAATATAATTTGTTTTGATTTTAACATGACCGCAGTATTATAATTATTAACTAAATTTGTTCTTTTTTTGGTCTCTTGTAAGCTTCATCTTAATTTTAACTTAGCTTGTTAATTTAATATTTCAAATTCTGATTTTTAAAATAGTTTACCTGATGAACTTAACCTGTTCTTGAATTAACTTATCACTGTGTCTTGTCATTTAAATAAATGTGAACATAACATCGTATTAATAATCTCCAAATTATTTATCTAAAGCGTGTATGAAATGTAGATGGATGTAATGAAGATTTGTATAACCTGGAAATAGGGTTAACTTTAAAGTAAGTATTTGTCTCTTTTAATTGATTTGTTTCGTTTTTTTTAACTCAAAGCCAATTGTTTTTTTTTTTTTTTTAATTCAGCAGTAAAATATAAACAGTTTTTCATTGTTTTTGGTTAGTTTAATATGACAAGAGATATAGTTAAACTAAGCAGATGAGTATTGTTAGAATTACAACTCATCATGTTAATTTATCTTATTCCCGTGCAAACTTAACACGGCTTTAATTTTATATTAAGTCATGTTAAAATTACACAAGTAATTGCTACCAATTAAATTTATAGTAGACCAAAGTTAATTTACCAAGATTTCTATGTTGATTAACATGATTATTTAATTAAGGTATAATATTCAGGGCTTGTTTTACATTGTCTGAGTAAAGTTCTGATTAGTTACTTTACACATAAATATCGGAACAGGGTCATAAGTAGGCTTACCATCCGTCAGGATTTTGCCTGACGCGTCAGGCTTTTAATGTTCAATCAGGCTTTGGCCAGGTTTCGTCCTTTGTCAGGCTTTTTTATAATTATCGCACAAAATATAATCATTAGAAGAAAAACGTTTACTGAATGCTTTCAAATCGAAATACTTGTAAATCGCAGTGAACACTCAACACATTAATTTTTTTCATTTAGTTGTCACTTTTTGGAAAGAGACAAAGAGTTATGCAAGGGTGATTCAAACAAAACACCTTTCTCGAAATTCAATCGGGACCGGGCGAAATTATGAAATCCCTGAAACTTTCATGCTTTTAGCACCAAAACTCGAAAAGTTATGCAGCTTTTAACATTTGAGAAAAATTCCGATTTTCAAAGATTTTCAAGCTAAATTATTGAAAAAGCGCTGGTAGCGACCGCTAAATGCTGTTCGATTTTCAATTTTTGGTATTAATTTTTTGTTTTCAATCTAAGCTTCATAATTTTGCCTGGTTTCGGTTGAATTTCCAGAAAGGTGTTATTTTGAATCACCCTATTGTGCAAGATATGACACTTTCATTTTATGACGTATTTTTTTTGCAATCTATTTATTGTCTCGTCGTCTTCGTGCATCCAAATCAGGGTAAGTTATCTATATGAATGTTTTTTTTTGTTTTATAAAAATGAAGTTTCAAAAAGGAAAAAAAATGTTTTTTTATCTGTCAGCCTTTTTTCTCAAAAATCAGCCTTTTCTTTCTTTACTGTCAGGCTTTGCTGATTTTAGAGCTGGTAACCCTAGTCATAAGTCCAAAAAACCGAATAATAATATTTTTGCATTTATAACCTATTCAAGTCGTGAAAAGACAATTGTAAGTTTTTCTTTTGTGGACTTATGATCCTATGCCAGTGTCGACTAACTAATCAGAACTTTACTCAGACATTGTGAAACAGACTCTAAGTGTCGTATATTGATTTTTGAAGTTACCTACGTACTTTCGTTGCTTTAACACTGACGACATTAAAATCTCATATCTTGTTAAATATTTAACCTGATCAAATGTGATGAAAAAAAAAATAATCTGACAATTTGTTAATTTCTGTTTAATTTTACCAGATTAATTTGTTTGACTGCTTTTTCATGCGTATTTTGATATAGTTAATACCAATTTAGCATATCTACATGTATGGTAAAAATCAACGTGTAAACACGATACATACTTACCCACAACTCGTATAACAGTTTCACTTCGAACTGTACAGAAATTGCAGCTTCACTTCGAACTGTACTAAAATCATGTAACTTTCATTCATAACCAATAAAATCTATAGGAATTATTATATCCGTTTGTCTTCTTCAATAACAACTACAAAGAAAGAGACAACTAACAATATCGCTGTTAATAATCCAAGAACTTCAAATCGGTATACACTACCTTTTATAATAATTGTATTGGATTTTCAAATAATAGTTTACTATTTTGTTAAAATCAAGCGGGTATTACAAATAACCTTCAACTGAGTACCTTTTGAATTTTTCTTTACATTCCCAGCTTCTTTATTATAAAATCTTGTGAAATCTTCGTTGTTGCCATCATTTCAATCAAATCAACTTACATGCTGAATTCTGCGAGAAACGAGAAACAATTTATCATATAATACCGAACCTTCTCAACTACCAATTTTATTTATTTTCATGACATGGCCTTCGTCGCCTTCTTTGAGTGTCAACTTCTTTGGAAATAATAATTCTTTGTACATTAAATTCTTTCACAACACATTGCGGTGCATATAAATAGCTACTATTATAATTGAAATTTGATATTTTATTCAAGTTTTTATTTCGTCACTTTTTATAGAAGAGATTATTCGATTTATTACAAAAAGCTAACTTATTTCAGGTAATGACAGAGCATTTATAATATAGTGAAGGATGTAACGTTACAAATCAGTGTGATTGCAAATCTTAACTTTTTTTCGAATTTATTTTGGTTCGAAGCTCTAAAGAAGTTTTGACTAGGTACTTTTAAAATGATCAAGAACAGTGCAGTTTTTAAGAAAATATGGAAGCATTTAAAAGGAGATGTATCTATATACTTGGTTTTGAAGTTTTGATTATCAAAATAGGAGAGAAAAATAGAGCCATGTATAAAGAATTTCGTGTATGTATTCTTATAATGAATAAATTTAAATTAATTGTAATCATTATTTAACTAATGAATGCAACGCCAAAGTTTTTTTTGAGAGAACTGTCATTGTTGACAGTTCTTTGTTCTTTGACAATTATTAGGCATGTTCAGGAAAATGAGATCTTGGAAATCTCAATCAGTTTTGCTGTCAAAATTCTGAGCGACAAAAATATTTGATTTGCTTGCTCACTTTTTGATTGAGGAAAATTTCTGAGATCTCATTTTTCTGAACGCGCCAATTAATTTAAAAAAAATATTTGCCAAACGATTTTTAAAAATTTTGCCTCTTTGGCCATCTTCAAACCGATCTTTATTTTGTCGTACTTATATTGGCAGCTGACAAGCATAGTAACGATTAGACTGTCAACGCGTTGAGTCTCTGACGTAAAAATGTCGAATGATTTGATGATTGCGTTGACACTAAGATTGCTATGCATTTTAGACTCATAACACGTAAATTATTTGTATGTCTTATAACTGTCCACACTGCTCTGTCAATGCAGTTAGGACACATCAAAAGATTTTCTCATCAATTGTGTTGACTATCTATATCTAAACGTTGACGCAGCAGAATGGATTTTTTTGAACTTTTCGTCAAAGATTTCGTATGCGATCGAGCCATGTCATCTTGACCAAAGGGTAAAAAACTTGTTGATACTGATCAACACATAAACGTATTTGGGACAACATTAATCGAATTCATGTGATCTTAAACGTTTCATGCGTTAGCTCAATGTACTGTTATTGACGTTATTTTTGGTAATGTCACGAAGTCAAATAGACCGTCTAATAGTAGAGTAGCTCTTGTCATAGAAAAGGGTTTTTCATTTTACCATCTCTGATTGGTAGAAAATTGTAAGTGCTGTCCATTTTTGCTGAGTAATATTGCGAACACATGAAAAGTTGAGTAATAAATCACTTAAATTTACAAACAAAATACAATTTTCCCTTCTTATCTCACAATTTTTTGACATTTTAAGGACATTTTAAGGAAATGAATAAAAAAAAATTGAGTGGCGCGAAACCTCGTATAGAACCAGGGCCTAGTGACCTACAACTCTGTTTCCTGTTATTGTCAGGAAAGGAAGGGACCTACAATTTTCTGCCGAATCAGCAAAGTTATGGTCAGAAGTGTTTTTTTATGACAACAGATATCTCTTGCGAGATTTGTCAATTCCCTGCAATAAGCAGTAAACCGTGGAAATACATTTCTTATTTTAGGTGGTATAGGATGGGAATCAAACCCAAAATTTCGGGCTAACACTCCTATGCACTAACCACTACGCCACGGGCTACTGCACTTTTTGGGAAATACCTAAAACACACTACCAAAAGTTGAACTTTGCCGGAATTTTTTCAAAGTTATGATCTAATTTTCCCGGACTCGAAATGTAACGATTATCTTAAACACAACTTTACCTTCTAGACTATCAAAATCTTTCACAAAAAGCTCTTTCGACCAAAAAAAATAATCCCCAAAGAAATACCTAATAATCCACGAAAAAGATAAGATGCTCAAGATAAAAGATAATCACAATAATATATTGGAGAAACAAAGTTCCCAAAGATATTGCTTCGTCAAAGAATATAAATATGACGAAATGATGATGATGTTTTTTTTTTTTTTTTTTTTCGTTAAGTAAGTAATCATATGGCAAAGGCAATACACGCTCGAGTTAACCTCTGGCATAACCTTTGTGTATACATTCATATATATTTGTCAGTTTGTCAGAAGGGAGTTCTTGGTTGCTTTGTTGTGCAATTTGCCTTGTCTTGTGCACTTTTTTCTTCCTTTTATGTGTCCCTAACTTAGGTACCTATTTATTATTAGTTTCGTTTCTGTTTTTTTTTTTTTTTTCTTTTTTTTAATTGTTCGGGGCATACTATACCTACCTATCCTCCTCTTATAAGAGTATACATCGAGTCTAGTCTGAAGAGGTTTCAGGATGCACATGCACAGAGAGAATTTCTTGCTTCTGGAATCATCATCATATCGTCATCGTCATCATCATCCAGATCTAGCATCGTCATGACTTCAAAGGTTTTTGTTTTTTTTTTACTGTTGCTGTTGCTTCCCGGTCTGAATCTTTCATTGTTATTGTTTTGTCTGCGGTCAACTCCAACTCGTGCATCAAGTCCATCTCCAACTCCATCCATCCCCATTTCCATCCATCTCTATACAGGGAGCCCTTTAGGTATGTCGTGCGGTATGGATTTTCTTTCTAATTACAAAGATAAAGCATAGAGCAGCTTCATTCACTCGTATAATATCCCTTGTAGCATTATTTTTCTGAGTTCAGTTTATTCTATTATTTTGCTGAATTTCCTGGCAAAACTTTTTCCTACATAATATGTCGACAGAAAATACCAAAACAAATCCTTTTTGCTATTTGCTGCACTTTATGTTTACTATATGAATTTGTATTTTAGTCGAACCTATGGATTGTGTATTGGATTCGTGAAGAATTTTTAGAAAAATTGCAGAACCTCCTGGTTTAATAGGCTGCTGGAGGTTGGTGGGTTTTACTAGAAGAAGGTGAAAAAGATTATCTTGAAACAGGCTAAAAAAAAGCGGTCTAAGTTGGCACCCCTGTTTGAAGCTAGAAGAAATAATGATCTATTCTGACATAATCGCTATTTTCATCCGATTTAGCAAAATGTCTACAAAACCATGATTTTATAATAATAGACATATTTTGACAAATGAAAGTTTACACCTAGTATTCTGCTGATGCAAAACGAATAATCTCATACAAAACAAATATATAGTGAATTTAGAAGGGAAAATTGCGTTCTGCAGTAGTTTCGCTGTTCCACAAGAGAAATTTTGTTAATTATAGTATATTATTTTGAAAAGTCTCCACTCTTTTTTCGAATACATAATATTAATTGCTTGGAAAAATTAAATGATTGTGTGAGAAAATATGACTTTTTAGCTTTATTTGTGTTTGCTTTTGCTTTATTTTTGAAATTAGTGAAATTCTCCATGATTATTTCTCCAGTGTTTGATTATAATATATCTTTGTCCTTTTCGAGAACAAAAACTGAGGTTTTCTTTTTGCAGTTTGCATTTCGACTAGCGAAATTGTTTGTTTTTAGTAAATACAGATATATTTTGGAAAAGTCTCCACTCTTTTTGCGAGCAGAATTAATTGTTAGGATTAATATTTGTGTGGCGAAAATGACATTTTGGGTTTCTTTTTGTTTTTTTTTTTTTAACTGTTGAAACTCTCCATGATTATTTGTCTGCTGTGTTTTGGAAAGCACAGACAATTAATAACATACTTGACTTTTCTTTCTGTAGTTTGTAGTTCGTCTAGCGAAATTGAAAGTTTAAGTATTGATTCTAAAAGAAGTCTTCACACTTTTTATCGAACGGAATAAATTGCTGGAATTAATAATTGTGTGGGGAAAATGACATTTTAGTTTTATTTGTTTTTGAGTTTGAAATATTCATGAATATTTCTCCATAGTGTTTTTTGTTGTAGAGTGCGGGGAAATAGCGTACTAGGCTTACATTTTACTATATTTGACTATCGAAATTGATAGTTTAAGTAAATATTTTAGAGAACTCTCCACTTTTTTTTTCGCACAGAATGATTTGCCCGAATTCGTAATTGTGTGCGGAAAATGACATTTTAGTTTTATTTGGTTTTGTTTTTTTTAACTGGTGAAACTCATCATGGATATTTCTCCACTGTTTTTTTTTTTGTTGGAGAGCGCAGACAAATAGCGTACTTGGCTTTTATTTCTGTGTTTTGTTATTTATCTATTGAAATTGAAATTAAAAATTTTAGGTCTCCACTCTTTGTTTTTTGATCTGACCGAATTATATTTTGTTCGGAAAAATGACATTTATAGTTTTATTTGTGTTTGTTCTTGTTTTCAGTTTTGTAAATTGATGAAACTCTACATAATTATTTCTCCACTGTTTTTTTTTGTTAGAGTGCACAGATAAATATCATACTTGGCTGTTCTATTTGCATTTTCTTATTCGATTGTCGAAATTGTTAATTTTTATAAATATTTTAGAGAAGTCTCCACTCTATTTTCACACAGAACAATTTTCCCGAATTAGTAATTGTGTGCGGGAAATGATATTATTTTATTATTTATTTGATTTTTTTTAGCTGGTGAAGCTCTCCATGAATATTTCTCTACTAAGTTTTTTATTTGGAGAGCACAAAAAAAAAGAATACTTGGCTTTTCCTTTTGCATTTTTCTATTCGATTATCGAAATTGTTAATTTTTGTAAATATTTTCAAGAAGTCTCCACTCTTTTTTCGCACAGAACGATTTGCCCAAATTAGTAATTGTGTGCGGAAAATGACATTTTAAGTTTATTTGATTTTTTTGACAGGTGAAGCTCTCCATGAATATTTCTCCACTCTGTTTTTTTGTTGGAGAGCACAGACAAATAGAATACTTGGCTTTTCTTTTTGCATTTTCCTATTCGATTATCGAAATTGTTAATTTTTTCAAATATTTTCGAGAAGTCTCCACTCTTTTTTCGCACAGAACGATTGGCCCGAATTAGTAATTGTGTGCGGAAAATAACATTTTAGTTTTATTTGATTTTGTTAACAGGTGAATCTCTCCATGGATATTTCTCTACTGTGTTTTTTTTATGAATATCACAGACGAAATCCATACTTGGCTTTTCTTTCTGAATTTTGCTATTCAGTTATAATTTTTTTTATAATTTTAGTAAATATTTTAAAGAAATCTCCACTCATGGCATTTTATGGTTTTATTTATGTTTGTTCTTGCTTTTTTTTAAATTGTTGAAACTCTCCAAGGTTATTTATCTACAGTGTTTTCTTAAGTATTTCTTGTTTTAGTTGGAGTCTAAAGACAAATTTTGTTTCGCATCGAAAGCGTCCTAGATGGTTCTAGGCTTTAATAATAAAGAAAACACATGTATATAGGCATGTTTTGAAGGTTATAATCGATCAAGAGAGATGACCAGAGGACACTTAACTATATTGACTTCAAAAGTGCTTTACCTACCTCGAGGAAGTTAACATCCAAACTATTAACTGTAGACTTTTTTTATTCTTTTACTTCAACTCACTTAGTAAAATTCTAATTGTCCTAGAAGTTAGCATATAGAAATGTCTCCAAAATGAGAACACCCTGTGCTATATATTGACTTTTGTGAATTATGTAGCAATTATAATCTTAGGAGCGTGCAACTTAATACAACACCCTTTCTTTTTTTAAATAATTTTCAAAGAATTCAACTTAAATTTTGTCCACATCAACTTTTTTTATATAGCTTCGGCGCGCTGCGGGGTTGTGAGTGTTTTTAGTTTTTTTTTTTGTTTTTTTTTTTTTGTTTTTTTTTTTTTGTTTTTTTTAATTTCATTGCTTCCGCGCCAAACGAGATGGCTTTTTGTTAGAAAAGTTGCAACTTGTATGAATCGTGTTTCAGGGATTTTTCTTGTGCGGAATTTCGTGCAATGAGATTTGCTCCTTGTCGGTGTCGTCATCTCCTTCAGCCCACCCCCCTCCTTCTCATCTCTTCATCGTGTTGTTAAGGCTTCGTTCTCAAAGGAAGTTGGTTGTGTAGCTAAAAGGTGTATCAAAGGGTAACCTATTGATGTCAATAATGGAAATAAATTCAAAAGCAATAAAGTTGTGTTTAGTGTGCACTATATAATGGAGCTATGCTTTTATAGCTGTTATTGTTGTCCCCGCATCTCTTATACTCACTTCCATTTCCAACTGGAATCTCTCTATAGCCCCCCAGGGGGTTGGTGGACTTTTATCAGAGGGAAGAAAAGGAAGATAAAAAAAAAAATAAGCTACCTAGGTACATATACATTTATATAGTAAAGTTTAATTCTCTGCGGTTTATAACTTTGTTTTCGGGTGGTTTAATTGCTTTTGTTGTGCTTTCTCTGATTTGCCTTTGATTTTGCCGCTGGAATACTCCCACCCATCAGCTCTATAGGTCGGTATACATGATGCTGATGGTCGTGAGGTTACTCTAAGAGGCTTTTATAGCTATAGTAGTTTCATCATGTATAGTTTCTTTGTTCAATTGGAAGCAATGATTGAAAAGGTATTTCAGAGCCATCAGACGCCGGGGCGCTGCGCTATAGTTGGCCATTTAGGGGTAGAGTAAACTCTAATTGGGGGGGGAGGGGGTTAGGAAAGCACACAGATTTTTGTGGGTTTAATGTTGAAGTTATTTTTGTTTCTGCTATAGTTTTTGGTTTCTTCTTCTTCTTCTTTCTTTTTTTCTTTTTTGTTGTTGTTGATGTTAGTTTTCTTGTTGCGAGGAAAGGTAAATATTTTCGTTTTACAAAGAAACTTTTAGATTTGGGTTAAAGTTATTTATTTTTTTTTTTTGTTCTGTTGTAGTTTTTGTTGTTAACCAGTCGCAAAAACAAAGTCACTGTATAAACGGAAAATTAGATAAAGTTCAAGGAACCTAGATGAAACATTGCAGGTTGTGGCTTGTTAAAGAGAGTCGAATCCAGAAGTAAAATAATTGGACGAAAAAGTTTCGTTTAGATTTGTAGTTACTTATTCGTTTGTGTTTTAGTCGAAACTTTGATTTTTTTTTAAGTCAAAAAAGAGTACCTACATGTCAAAAAAAAAAACAGAGATAAATAGAATTTATTAAAATTTAAACAAAATACAAAAAGACAAAATTATTTATTACGACAAAAAGGATTTTTTTAAAACTTTCCCTCAGTATAGTTTAAACTTAAACAATAAACATAACGGTACTACCTATATAGTTAAGCATTCGTTTAAAAAAGAATCGGAAGGAAGGTTTAAATCAAACAAACGACTACAGCGCCACACGGGCGCCGCACGTCAGAACTCGGAGGTGATAGAGAAAAACAAATAAGTTGGTCCTGAATTCTATACCCATTTGGTTTGCTATATTGTAAAATTTCTTTAAACTTCGGTTCTTTCCCACATTTGAATTAACTTTCTATAAGCTGCACACCTTTGCCTAGGGCTGTTCCAAAATGTCCTAAAAAATACATTAAATTTAAACAAAGCCACTTTTGGGATGAAAAGGTCAAAAATCTGTTTTTTTGTTGTGCACGTTTTTCTCAAAACCTACTTAAAATGGTGTCACAGTCTTTTTTGTGCAAAATTCCATAAGATACCAAAAAATCGCGACGATTAAATATTGAATTTCATGCGATGCGATTATCGCAAGTTAAAATGAAACAAATGCAATGCTCTGCAAGTGGATTTAAATGTCGATGAATGAAAAATCTTAGTAGGAACATAAGTAATTGTACCCTTGGAATGAAAAATCCCAGCGATACAAAAAAAACAAACGGGTTCTATTTTTTGGGCATTTTTTTTAAGTCGCAAATTAAATATGTATATCAAATGAATTCAAATGAGATTGCTAGATTGTGCCTTCTTGCGATTTTAATAAAAATCTTCGTCATATTATGTTTTATTTTATTGTGTCGCGATCGAAATCGCCGTATTAAGGCTCCCCCAAACCAAAGCGAAATATTCGGAACAACGAAGAAACTTTCGGCCGTCAATATATTTTATATGAGATTCGCTTTGTTGCATCTACGGCGCGGCGCGGCGTCCTGTTGGTCTGGGTACTCTAATATATCGCCCTTTAAATAAAGTTTCGCTGTTTTTTCCTAATGTTTCGCGTTGGTTTGGAAGAGCCTTTATTCGGCAAAAAAAAATCGTCATCCAATAATTTTTTTTTAAACGTTGCTTTTATCTGGAACAAATGCTTGCATTCACATTAAAAGATACCTATAGCTCGTATTTGTTTATGATTTGAAATCGCGCGACAAAAAATCACTAATGCGTGCATGGCAATTAATTCGCGATTTATTCAATCTGAATGATGGAAAAACACAATTGCGCTCGTATAGCTTAAGATTTATGTGAATAAACACACATAAAACCAAGAAATTATATCACTTTTTTAATCGCAGCGACAAAAAATCGTTGAAAAAAAATATATTTTTTAAAGTTGCTCTTTTTATTTGTAGCAAATGCGTGCATTCACATTAAAAGATATATCTTCTATTTGTTTGCGATTTAAAAATCGCACGACATAAAACACAAATGCGTTCATGGTAATTATTTCACGATTTTTAATCCCAATGACAAAAAATCGCAATTGCGTTCGTATAGCTTAAATCTTAATGTGAATGAAAACACATAATACCAAAAAATCAAATCACTTTTTTAATCGCAGCGACAAAAAATCGTTCAATGATGTGTGACTTAATATTATTTCATAAAACTTTGGAGTCAATAGGTTTTTTCTATTATAAATAATATGTAATTCCTTTTTAAAAATCGCATAAGACAAGATTCATAAATTATGTGTAGAGGGTCTTTCAGAAAGCGCTTCCTATCTTTAAATTTAAATAAAACAAAGTGTGTGAGATATCATAGAAATTTTTTGTTCGTTTGAAAGGCCTATCGATGCCATTATGTATGGAATATAACATAGTTCAAATGTCCGCCGCGGCTATTCTGGCTGGCACGCATCTGAAATGCCCAATTTTCCATTACTCTGGCTCATAAAACAGTCTACATTTGTGAGAATTTTTCAAGAAGTTAGGTACTTATGATTGAGAACATATTTTGTGTATCTTTTTTAATTCTTTTAATATTTTGTCTTTATATTTTCAGTGAGATGTTTAATCCATAAAAACCCTTTGCCTTAACAGACATTCAAAACAACATTAAGGATGCACCCTTATATACCCAAATACTCAGTTTCCTTTATTTAATGCAATCCTTAAGAGACTTCTAAATTCTGACGAAATGTCAGACATGTCAATTTTGACATTTACATAAGTTAAACTGTGTATAGTTGTACCACCTGTATCATAAACCAATCTAATTCCATGAAAGCAACTCATTAAAAATTAACCAAAAACCATTTTCTGATCTCGTCTGGATTCCATCAAAAATCATTACAATTTCCATCAAACTCAAAAATGGGGGTAAAATTCTCTCTCAAAAAAAAAAAAAAAACCTTAATCCCATTAGTTCATAGCACACTCGATTCACACTCAATAATGCCATAAACCTCTTAGGGGTTATACATATATGTATATCGGGGGTCACCCGAGAAACATTAGAAAAATCCCGAGCCAGACCACCCTTCAGTGTTTGGTGTGGTGTAGCATCAAGGTGTGGGAATGCTTGCATGACAATCCCAACAAAACAAAAAAAAAAACAACAGTGGCATCGTGTGTCTCTTAAATCTCATCCCTCAAGGTTTACCAACTTTTTTCTCAAACATATGCACGGTAAACACCAAAAAAGAAAAAAAAACAATTTTGCGTAATTTCCTTTTTTTTTTGTTGTTCCATCTTATTTGACAATCCTAACTGTGCCTACACATTTAACATCTGACCCAGCATCTTTTTCCCCCTTGACGAGCGGCGACGTATCTCTCGTATTGATGTTTATCTATTTTTTTTTTGTACACAATTTATTTCCCCTTGCATTCAGAAAAAAAAACCCAAAACAATGAGGGTTGATTGATAAAAAAAAAAAAAAAAAAAAAAAAACAAATAAATATTAAATTTATATTACACAATCCTCAGAAATAATTAATGACAATCGTGTGTTCCTGGTTATCGAATCGAGGATAAAGTACAGACAGACAGACAGACGGACCCAAAACAAAATTCGACCCGGGATGCCTTCACATATAGATTGATAAATGATCTGTCCGCATGTTATGGGCAGTTTCATGGGCACCACAGGTGATCTCAAACACGTTGTTGGGGGCTGACTGTGTATATATTTACCCCAAGACAAAAGAAGTTAATGATTAGTTTTTATTTTTTCTGTTTTTTTTCTGTTTTTTTTTTTTTTATTTGTTCCAGTGTTTATTTTGAAGCTACAAAAATTAAATTTTGTATTTGTTTCTCTCCAATTTGCTGTAATCTTTAACCAAAGTGGATTTGCTTAATGAAAAAGTTAAGCAAATCCACTTTGGTTAAAGATTAAGTTTAATTTATTAGTTCAAATAGCCAACAACCATTTGATTATTTTTGTTCAATCTATCGCCATCTATCGATTTAAATTGAAACTTCAATGAATATGTCAACAAGATCTGCAAAAAGATACGAAATTTGTAAACAAATATCATTAGTTAAACTACAATTAGACGTACGTAAGGTAATGTAACGTAACGTTACGTAAGATAAGGTTACGTTATCTCTGTTATAGGAGATCACAATGAACAAACAGGCCCTTGTGTACGCAACAGCCTCAGAGCTGGGCACGCCCCTCCTAAACTAACCTAAGGTTAGGTAACGTTATTTTAAGAAACGTAACGTAAGGTAACGTAATCAAAAACATACTATAAACATAGAGATTGTGTCAACGCATGAAACATTGACATACACTCGAATGACGCCAGTCAGTCAATGCTGTCTCAAAATGAAGTGTGGACGTGTTAACGGTCGTTTTCTAAAATGCCATTTTCATCAAAAATCCAAATGCAAACTGAAATTGTGAACTGTTCGAAAATCAGAAACGAAATTTGTAAGCAAAAGACATATAACGCAGTTTGTGTTCATGTGTTCGATAACATTATTTGAGACTCATCTCTGCATTAAAAAAAAATATATATCAATTTGACGACAAAAATGTTCGTAAACGTCAAATGCATTTGCAAGAAAATTGACTGACGTTGATCAAATAGATTTTGTGCAATCAGGACGATTGTACTCATATATTTGACAATAGCAATGTCTGTGTCAAAAAAAGACAATAAAATTGTCGTTGATTTGACGTTTTTGAAAAAGGTCATCACACGACTTTAACACATCTGTACAATTTATTATTTCGCGTTGACGGATCACATGACATTAAAATGTTAAATCAATGTGAATCTTCCCGGCTAATGTGTGGACTGTCAAGCTATAAACTGTCAAATTCGATGTTTTTTTTAGGTATATGTTCAGAAAAATGAGAACTCGGAGATCTCAGTTACATGAACAGGATTCCTGAGCCAAATTTCTCAGTTTTTCCGTCAAAACGCTGAGGAAAAAAAAAATTTTTTTTTATTCGCTTGCTCACTTTTTAACGGAGCTAAATCTCTGAGATCTAATAACCTAGTTCCTTTACTTTGAAACTCTGTGCATTTCTGTGAATTTCTACACCAAAGTCTGTCAAAGTTCATATAAAAAAAATAATATGACGTAGAAATTCACACAAATGCACAAAGTTTTAAAGTAAAGGAACACACCTATTGGTTCTGAACGTGGCTATTTATTAGAAAACATTTACAATTTTTTTTTTTTGCTCCAGATGGGTTTGATGGTTTTTGTGAATGACATTTGAATCGAAATTTTTAATATACGTCAAAATAAGGTTTGTTGCCTATCATGATTCATGCCAAACTATTGGCTGTCAAATTCCATTGAAGGATAATGGTTATGATGCCGATGGACTTAACAAAAACCTTAAGCAAATCAGAACACTTCGAGAAGAAGGTCAATCGTTGACGATACGTTGCGTTGACGCAGTATAAAATGTTACTCTGTGTCCAACGTTGAAATACAGTCAATTCGCTGACAAGCAGTCTATCGATGTGTCTGAACTGCGTTGACAGTCTTATATACCATGTGTCCTTAGATCAAACTTTGGATTATTATAAATTTCTAAGGTATTTCCACACATAAAATATTAACAAAAAAAAAATCACTTTTCAAGGGCGCTGAGTTTTTAATTCCAGCCCTGCCTGTTTTTTAGTTTGAATTTTTTGTTTAATTCTTTTTCTCCACAAAAAAATCGTCAAAGGTGTCAAATTTCATTTCGATTTCAAAATAAGAAACGTAGGTATAATATAGAGAGCCAGCCAGTCAACCCTGTGTGCATGAGATGTATGTGTGCATATGTATATTTGGGTTTCATATTTAATTACGTCATAAAGTAGGTCTGTCTTTTGACGATTGTATATAGTCTGTGTGTTGTGCAGGAACATAAATATTCCACTCCTTTTTGTAATTTGAACAAAACACAAATAAAAAAAACAACAGCGACAACAACAACAACAAAAAATAACTAAATTAGAAGATGAATTCATCTGAATGGGTGTGTGCTGTTGATGTTTATGAGAGCCCGAGGATAAAAGATTTAAATCGACCAAAGAAAAAGGAATTCGTTTTGGTTAATAAAAAAAAAAAAAAAAAAAAAAAACCAATGCAATTGAGTCATTTTTAGAGAAAATTTTTTAAGTCAAGCTTGAAGATAACATAAAATTGGTCTTTTTCCAGTCGATAAAGAAAAATTTTGTGTATAAAAATTTATAAGTAAGTTCCTTATGATAGCATAATGCATCTAAGGCTAAGGCATAAAGCCATATGAACGAACTCAATATTTAAACTCATCGTTTTTTTTTTAATATGTACATTTTTATAAAGTCAAGACTGTGGAAAGGGAAAAATTGTCTTTAAGGAATCTGTAGTTTTGACTGACGAGTATCTCACAAAATCTGGCTGTAGTCGAAGCATCCACAGTAGTAGAAGTAGTAGAATGAAATTATAGTAAGTAACTAATTAAATACCTAAGTTAGTAAGTCAGTAAGTAAGTAAGTCAGTAAGTAAGTAAGTCAGTGAGTAAGTAAGTAAGTCAGTAAGCAAGTAAGTCAGTAAGTAAGTCAGTAAGTAGGTAAGTAAAGTATGTAAGTATGTAAGTAAGTAAGTAAGTCAGTAAGTAAGTAAGTCAGTAAGTAAGTATGTAAGCAAGTAAGTCGGTAAGTAAGTCAGTAAGTAAGTCAGTAAGTAAGTAAGTAAGTCAGTAAGTAAGTAAGTAAGTAAGAAAGTAAGTACCTATGTAATTAAGTAAGTAAGTAAGTCAGTAAGTAAGTAAGTAAGTAAGTAAGTAAGTAAATCAGTAAGTAAGTAAATCAGAAAGTGAGTAAATAAGTACCTAAGTCAGTAAGTAAGTGAGTAAATATGTAGTAAGTATGTAAGTACCTATGTAAGTATGTAAGTATGTAAGTAAATAAGTAAGCAAGTAAGTAAGTAAGTAAGTAAGTAAGTAAGTAAGTAAGTAAGTCAGTAAGTAAGTAATTAAGTCAGTAAGTAAGCAAATAAATATGTAAGTAAGTAAGTAAGTAAGTAAGTAAGTAATTAAGTAAGGTAGTAAGGAAGTAACTAAGTAAGTAAGTATGTGAGCAAGTAAGTGAGTAAGTAAGTGAGTAAGTAAGTGAGTATGCAAGTAAGTAAGTAAGTAAGATTTAAGTTTTAAGTAGTATTCAGATCGTGGAATTTAACTACCTTTCCTCGATATCGAATGAAGGGAGAACAGAAATGTAATATCTTTAAGGTTTTTAAGATTTTTATCAGCAATGCGCTTTTTTAAAACTTAAAAAAAAAAACTCTGAATTATGTGGTACCTATGTAATCTTATTACTTAAATCCTAGATTTGGTTTTGCTATTGAAACAGTATCAGAAAAGTTAGAAGTTATGATACATATTCAGATAATTGCACCTATATCAGTTTCTCTAACTTTTTTGTTTTTTTTTTTTCTATCCCAAGTGCAGAAGATATTTTTTGAAATAAAAAAATTAATACAAAATTGATTGATTAAAGCAAAATTGATATAATAAAAAAATTGTAGTTAAAGAAAAATTAGAAAAGAGGATAATCCCATTTTTGATTTTAATGAACACAGTCACGACTTTTTAGCCTTGAACAAGATTAAAAAAAAAAAAAAACAAAAAAAAACAACAAAAAAAATACAAATACAAATACCACACCCTATGAGAAAGACCTTACAATTTCATTGTCATCATTATCTGAATTCATATAAATTATTTATATTCTTACGAGTACCTATACCTACCTACTTATTTTCATCTTTTTTCTCTGTTTATCATTCTTTGAAATTACTTTGCTGAAATTAATGAACTTACGCGTCCAATTTCGATAACACAAATAAACCAGAAATACATACAAAGTATAACAAAACAAAAACTCGTTAACAAGAAAATTACTAACCTCCGGGTATTTCGCTTAAGCCACTGATTATTTCTTAACTTAAATGATTACTCTCAAGAATGAGAATCGAAAAGAACAAACATACATCAACAAAAATAAAAAAAATATAAAAAAAAAAAAATAAACTCAATCAAAATCATTTCAAACTCTAAATCCATAGGAGGTTGTTGTTGTTTTTTTTTTTTTATTTTAATGCAAACGTATCCATTTGCGTGTTATCCAAAAAAATAACCTAATCCGTTGGATAAGGTTATGTGGCAATAACGAGACTTTTTTATACAAGATTCAAAGCTTATATAGGTATGTAGGTAGCAGATGAGACAAAACCTGGTGCAGCGCATTCAATTCAATGGTTAGGTCTACCCAAGTCTAAAGTTGAAAAATATATTTTTTGTGGTTGGAGTTTTAATTTTTTTTTTTTTTTTCGAAATAAAAAATACCAAATCCAAATCCAAAAAAAAAAAAAAGATATCAAGACACGAAATGCAAAGCTAGAGATAAAAATCTCTGTTGCATGATGTCGTCAGAAGCAGAAAGTGGCAGGATTTCGATTCGATTTTGTGTTTATATTTCACTTTTTTTTTTTTTGGAACCGAAAAAAAGCATGATGAACCTTTCTATGCAGTCCAGGCTTCAATGGAATCCCAAAAGGGTGTATTTATAGGACGACAAAATCGTTTTCGATTGTTTGTCGTGATAATGAAAGGTAACAATCAATTAAATTAAACACACACACAAAGAGAGAAATCCCTTTTTTGCTTTTTTTTCAAAAACTTATGTGTGTGAGTATTTTTTGTGTTTGTTTGTCGTTAGGTTTAGTTTTAACAATTTGTGATTAAGGGTTCGGATTGGATTTGATTTATTGGAAGCAAATCTTAATTATCGATATAATACCGCAGGTGTTGAGATACCTACCTATACCAATAGATTATTATGCTGGTTTGTTTGTTTGTTTTTTTTTTTTTTTTTGTGTAGAAAACGAGTGAATTCCTTTGATTTTTTTTTTTTGAGAATTAATTAAAAATTCGAGGAAAATCGTTTATCTGATTATGATGGGACTTGATCGACTAATGAGCAACCTATGTTTGGAAAAAGGTGTGGGATTAAAACCTACCTACCTACATGCAAAAGATAGATTATGTTTTTTTTTTTTATGGATCTGATGTAGGTTCATTGGTATTGTTTTATAATCTGGATGAAGGGAGTGTCATTTATATTTTTTAATTATTAAGGAGAAATTTGCAATATTCCCAAATCTCTTACAGTCGACTCCATTTAATTGACGCAGAAATTTGAATTTTTTTTTTTATTTAAGTGGAACTTTCTCTTAAAATAAAATCGACAAATGGACAAAATGTGCACTAGACTAAAAAAAATGTTCATCTTTTTCAACCAAGATGGCCATTAACTGCTAATTTTTCTATACTTTAAAATTTTAATGGAATTTTTAGTTAAAAGGGTTTCAATTAGGGCCGATGATTCCACCCGGGTAATCATCTACCCGGGTACCCGGGTATCATCAGCCCCAGTTTCAATAATGCGAAGTAATTGCAAAGTCTTGTTGAAAAAAAAATTCAGATAGATATCGTGTTAATTTTTTTTTTGTCAGTTAGGTAAATTTTTATCTAAAGTTAAACAAAGTTCAATTAAGTTTTTTTGACTGTTCAGACAAACAAACATATTTTTGTTATGTATGAGGATTTTTTAACTTATTTTTCTATACAACAGAAATAAATAGAAAAAAAAAATGATTTTCTACCGCTTATATATGTACATATGTATTACTATTGTATGTTCATTATTATCAACATAAATACTCCCATTTTCACTCAAATTAAAACATTTTCAACATTTCCATCACAAAATTAACAAAAAAAAAAAAAACCTATTACTTTGATTGCCCTTTTTTGGCCTAGTAATTTTTAATCTTTCCCTTAACTTAGGTCATTACTCTTTTGTTATTTTCTTTCTTTATTTTTTGTTTCTAATCAAAAACAAAATACACTTCAAAAACTTCCATTACCATTTTACAAAAAAAAAATAAATCAAAGTTACAAAAGAAATCCTTAGCGAGAATGTGAGTACCGACTTTACAAGTTGTTACTTGTAAATTACTTTGTTTATTCCGTTTTTTGATGATTTCTCAAAAAAAAAAAAAAAAAAAAAAAAAAACTTCACATATCGTTCTAAGTAATATTTGTTTTTTTCTGCCATTTGGAAGCCATATCATACCATTGTCTAGACTGATTACTTCAAATTCGCATTCCAAATGAGATGGATTTTCCTATTTGACATAAAAAAAAAAAAACTATCAAGGCACAAGAACTAAGCAAAATATCTTCTTTCCAAATTTTCTTTACTGTAAATTTTCTTTGCCTTACAAAGTTAATCCGAGCGAGAAGAAAAAAAAAACAAAAACCTAATGTAACCCATTTTCTCTGAACAATCCTTATACAGGAAACAATCAAAAGAGAAAAAAAAAAAAATAAACGAATAGAACCAAAATGGATTGATGAAGACAGAGGCAAAAATAAGTTTCTCGTCACTCAAGTGTCATACCACACTAATGACAGAAAAATGGATTTTTTTTTTCAGATTTCAAGATGAGATTTGAAAAAAAAAAAAAATAAAGGATCAACATCAAAACACACAATATAATGGAGATGGGATATTATTTTTTTTCCATCAAAATAAACTTGGCACACGACAAAAGGATTTTTTTTTAGTTTTCTACACAAAAATAAACATTTTAGAGTCACAGAAAAAAAAAAACAGAAACTGGTATAGGTATGATGATGGCAACATTTTTACCAGTTCAAACAAAACTACTTACCGCGATAAGGATTTCTTTATTTTTTTTGTTCTTGCTTTTTAGTTCTTTGTGAATGCAAATTCTTTTTGTGTTGAGCTATTTTTCAAGCTTTACGCAGCAAATTATAAAAAGCTTTTAGCACACAAACACACACACACATACACACTCTCAAAGAAACTAAGAACAAAATATAAAAAAGTAAGATAATGAAACAGGGCCGCATTAATTATAAAGCAATGTAGGCAACTGCAATGGGCGCTATGCATTTATTTGGGGCCCTTCATAGGCGATCTAAATTCCAAACCATCATAACTAATAATTTCTTTTATAGGTATATATCACATATGATTAGGAATTTTAGAAGAAACTATGATTTTGTGTTTATTGTCACGCCCACTTTTGGTGAAAAAGACATTTGTAAATATTAGCACCACATTTGGCGGAGTAAAACTTTATTTTCTTCTAACAAAATATTTCTTAAACTTTCTTCTTGACTATTCCGTTATTAAATTTTTGGCATGCCTTATTTTTGAAGGTGGTTTTTCTTCCATGCATCTGCAATTTTTAGGCCTAAGACCTTGGTCTTTAATTTTTGTTGTACCGCTAAATTTTGAAGGTGTTTTTGTTTTTATGTCAGAAAATTTCTATTTGAACAATTTATGCATAAAATCAGCAAGAAATTTAAAATTTAGTCAAAAAAGTTTCAAAAAAGTTGGCGTGGTAAAAAATGAATGTCTGAAAATTAAGGAAGAAGGTTTTAAGCTTGAAAGTTGAAAATAATCCAAAACTTAGACAAAACCCCCTTCAACAAGTGGGCGTTAAAATAAATGTTTGACAAAATCGTTATGAAGGCGAATTTAGGAATAAAATCAGAATAAAAAAATTTAAAATTTAGTCAAGTGGGTGTCAAAAAATTTACGAAAAAAAAAAAATAAAAGAACCTAAAATTTAGTCAAAAAAAGTTTCAAAAAGTTGGAAGAAGGTTTTAAGCTTGAAAGTTGAAATAATCTAAATCTTAGAAGAACCGCCCCCAACAAGTGGGCGTTAACATACATTTTGGACAAAATTGTTAAGAAGGAGGATATGGGCATAAAAGCAGCAGGAAGGAAATTAGGTAAAAATATTTTCCCAAAAGTGGTCGTGGTAAAAAATTAATGGCTGAAAATTCAGGAAGAATATTTTAAGCCTTTAAAGTCGCAAATAATCTAAAACCTAAACAATACCGCGTTTAAAAGGTGGGCGTGACACAAAATAGATTGAGTTTTATACTAGGTACGTTTTCATTGGAGCCGAAATGAGGTTATTTTGTAAATTACAGAAAAAGTTATTTCGTTGCAAATTTGCTAATTTTCTTTGACAGGTATGAGCTAATTTCATTTTGAATTTGATTTGGCAGTTAGCTTGTTGTGTTCTCTTTCTTTTTCTGTTTTCTATACATCAAATTTTGACATTTTCAATAGTTTTCCAAATGCATACATTTGGGTGTGTTTTTAAGGTTTTTACGTAATTTCCAACCAAATTTCGTGCAAATTTTGGTTGAAATTACCTCATTTCGAAATGTGAATTTGTATGGGAAATGAGATAATTTGGATTCGAATTTGGAAATTTGCAACAAAATGACCAAATTTTGCCCCAATGACTAAATTTTAAATTTCTTGCTGATTTTATGCATAAATTCTTTTCCTAACGTTTTTGTTAATTTTATTTTATTTTAACTAAATTTTGGGTTCTTTTCTGTTTTTTTTTTTTTCGTAAATTTTTTGACACACCCACTTTTATGAAACTTTTTTGACTAAATTTTTAATTTCTTGCTGATTTAATGCATAAATTCTGTTCCTAACGTTTTTGTTAAAAATTTATTTTAACGCCCACTTTTTTGGAGCAATTTTGACTAAATTTTTGGTTCTTTCTGTGTTTTTTTTAATAAATTTTTTGACACAACCAATTTTCGGAAACTTTCTTAACTAAATTTTTAATTTCTTGTGATTTTATGCTTAAATTCTCCTTTTTAACGATTTTGTTAAAAATTTATTTTAACGCTCACTTTTTTGGAGCTATTTTGTTTAAATTTAAGGTTCTTTTCTGTTTTTTTCATTTTTTTTTGTCACCCACTTTTTGGAAATTGTTTTGACTAAATTTTAAATTTATTGCTGATTTTATGCC
This sequence comes from Epistrophe grossulariae, assembly GCA_929447395.1. Classification (NCBI taxonomy): domain Eukaryota; kingdom Metazoa; phylum Arthropoda; class Insecta; order Diptera; family Syrphidae; genus Epistrophe; species Epistrophe grossulariae. Next base: position 41,088,482 of record OV839566.1, read on the forward strand.
TTAATTTTCATTCTTAAAGATTTTGTTAAAAATTTATTTGAACGCCCAGTTTTTTTAAGCGTTTTCGACAAAATTTTAGGTTCTTTTCTGTTTTTTTTTCATAAATTTGTTGACACCCACTTTTTCTAAACTTTTTTGACTAGATTTTAAATTACCCTATTGCTGAATTTATACCTAAATTCTTCTTCTTAATGCTTTTTTTCAAACATTTATTTTACCGCCCACTTTTTCGGAACGATTTCAACTAAATTTTAAGATTGTTGCTTTTACATCTATAAAACCTTCCTTATTAACTATTTTTAAACAATAGATTTTTTATCACCTTCACTTTTGCGAATACAATTTTGGCATTATTTTTGAGGATTTTGGAATCATTGCTTACAAAATGATGGAAATATGTACGTAAATCAAAGAATTTTTCTGACCATTTCAGTGGTAGATAAACATGATAGATGGATGGGATGGGATAACAGTTGCTACAATTTTCTTACTCAGAGGATCAATATCTTTGATGTTATCTTTAAAAATATTTAAAGTTTAATCCGGTCCTGTAAAGGCAAAGATGACAACGACAACAACAATCAACAACAATCAACAACAACCAAGAAAAAATGGCAATGCACTCAACTTTCAATCTAGAAAAATGAAGAATAATTTAACAGGCGCCCAAGTAAGTGTAATAGAAATAAAATTATATTTTTATTTATCAACAAAAATATGCATCATGCAAGTACAGTAGGTACATACAAATGTATAAATAATTACAAAATGAAGAGACATTAATGAAGAATGATGAGCAGAAAAATGAAGATGAATTTACTTGTACATAAAATACGTATGTATTTAGTTCAAAACAATAAACGTACCTAAATACCTACATACGAGGCTGGTTTTGGGGTAAATTGTGTGGGGGTTGCAATATGAGATAAGATGTCATCATCATCATCAGACATAGGAATCTGGTTAAATTGATATGTGTGTATATGTGTTAATATAATGTCATGTGATGCAGGCTGTGCATCACAAAAGAAGTTTTTTGTTTCACTTCAAGATAATGTGAAATCTCCTCAAGTCGAGATCAGAAGATGGCTCCCATAAGATTTGAAAAATATGGATTCTGTGCGTGGTTGGATTTAATCCCATATCGTATCGTCTAGCTCCAATATGTATCTTCATATTCGACAATCTCTTCTCTTGACAATAGAAAAAATGATGCTTGTGTGAAGCAAAACTAGGTAAACTCACTTGATGATGACAAGACAAGAGTATAGAGAACAGTAGATATATATAAAAAATCCTCAAGATGAAAAATGTTGATATATAGAAGGTCGATGATGTGGTAGAGAAAAAAAATAGGATACAACAAATCTAGGACACCAAAGAGGTGAAGTATTATATTCTCTCCTGTTCGAGTTTAATAGTTCGCAGCATTATTTAACCTAAAAACCAAGAATTGAGATAGTTTTTTTTAATTACAAAATATTGTTGTAGTACCTACACGCTATACCATCGCCACCAGTGACAGGTACGGCGCGGCGTCATCGTGGCAGGCGTTGACTGTAGGATGAAATGTGTTAAGATTATTAATACGAATATCACTGGAAGTCCAAAAAAATGTATTAATATTCGTGATTAAAATTCGTTGTTTTAGTTTCAACTTTGAATGGATTATTTGCGAAAAAGGGCACGAGTATGATAACCGTAGCGACAAGAAATGATAACGGTTTTTTTTAGAACACTTCAATACAAACATTTTTTACTATGGAAGGGGGGGGTCTATCTTCCCCTGTTTGGGCGGGAGGGGCAATTTTATGAAAAAAGTACTAAAAATGATAAAAAAAGAACGGTAATACCTACAATTTGGTATTATACCTTTTTTTAAATCCAATACCTTGTTCTATTAGCCAATTTTTAAATCAAGTGAATTCTTTGCCTGGTTTTTGAGAAAATGAGTTTCAAAATCAAAATTTAGAAAAAAAAACACTAAAAAAAATTTTTAAGTGTAATTTATCAAAACTTTGAGATTTTATATTATTTTTTTTTCTCAGAATTCAATGCTCTTATTAATTCTTAATCAAAAACTGAAAACTAGATGATTGTATGTCTTCTAGTTTTCGAGAAAATTGAACATTACCAATTTGTTTTTATTTAATAAACGAACGAACTTTACGAACTTGACAGAAACGAAACTTCAGACGATGACTTCATTGACGAAACTAACATACATTTCTAGGACAATATTAACTGACTGACTGATTGACTAACTGACTGACTAACCGACTGACTGACTAACTGACTGACTAACTGACTGACTAACTGACTGACTAACTGACTGACTCACTGACTCACTGACTGACTGACTTGGACGTGGAATGCGGTGTAAGTCTACCTCCTCGTGGTGCATTCTGGGTAAAGCTAAATGACTTACTGTACTATACTTACTAGAAAGAACTCATCCCTCCCCCTCCCATAGTAAAAAAATGCTTGTATTGAACTGTTTTACAAAAACCCGTTCTCATTTCTTGGCGCCTAAGTAATCGTACTCTCTCCGCACCCATGCTATACGACGACGTATAAACAGTGAAATATGTATGGGGGGCATGCTGCCCCCCTGCAACCCCCCTGCTTGGGCACACTATAGGATTTGGGGTAGGTGCAAGGTTGGGTGTATGCAAAGTTTCTTTTGCATTAAAAGAATCTGGGTTTAAAGAAATTTTAAATTTATCCTACTATTCTTAATCCATATTCAATTATTAATTAATTAAATTAAAATAGAAATTTTGGTAATGTTCAATTTTCTTGAAAACTAGAAGATATAAAATCATTTAGTTTTCAGTTTTTGATTAAGATTTATTAAGAGCATTAAATTCCGAGAAAAAAAAATAATATAAAATCTCAAAGTTTTGATAAATTACACTAAAAAAAATGTTTGTATGTTTTTTTTCCAAATTTTGATTTTGAAACTCATTTTTTCAAAAACTATGCAATGAATTCCCTTCATTTAAAAACTGGCTGATAGAACGAAGTATTGGCTTTAAAAAAAGGTATAATACCAAATTTTAGGTATTACCGTTATTTTTTAATGATTTTTTTTTCATTTTTAGTACTTTTTTCATAAAATTGCCCCTCCCGCCCAAACGGGAGGAGATAGACCCCCCCCTCCCATAGTAAAAAATGCTTGTATTGAAGTGTTCTACAAAAAACCGTTATCATTTCTTGTCGCCACGGTTATCATACTCTCCCCCGAAAAAGTGTTCTCGTTCTTTTCTTTAGAATAAGCGCTGCACAAACACTGAACAACAATGTTTGGATCGTCAAGTTTTGTTTTTTTATTATTACCCTTGTGCTTGAAAAAAAAACACGCCTTGTGTGTGGTTATTTGGCAGAAATGGAACGGACTTACAATTTTCGACCGCATCCGAACGGAAAAGATGAAATAAAGGATACTCAATTGGAGGATCTGTCAAAGAAGCAAGATCTCACAAGTCACAAGACTCATCAGCCCTGACAGAAAAAAAACATTATTATGGAATTGGTTAGATTTGAACCCATAGACCAGCTCCAGGTGCATCATAGTCCAATACCCTAATCATTTCGCTAAGGGTTACTACGTCATTGTACTTATATTTTAATCTAAACGCATAAATTGCTTCATATAAAAAGACTCATTTTTATTAAGTCTGTATATTCTTATGAATACAAAAGATAAAAACTCAAAACTCAATCAACAATTCATTTCCACTCAAAAAATAAAAAATAAATAAATCAAAAACACGGAATATTAATTACAAAAAGCTATGAAAAAGAAGGTAAATTACCAAACTATAATGATTATATTTTATTTACGTTTTGCTCAAAGCATTTATTACCTACCTAAACTCACAAACAAATTAAAAAAAAAAAACAACCTAATTAGAAGTTTAAACATTAATGACTAAATTCTTAAATAAAATATAAATTCCAAAAGAAAACAAAATTAACTGCATAGGTACATAAGAATATTAAAAAAAAAAACAAAGACAAAAAAATAATAAATATAATTTATTATCCGGCCACTAGACCGAGTCAACGGATTTGATAATAATAAACTTAAGGGACAACAACAACAAAACAAAAAAAAAACTCCTCATAATAAAAACCTAAAAGTATATTTCCAGTTTTCTATAAACTTAAGTGACAAATAAAAACGTTTATGCGGCTGCCTTTAGGCTGTCGCGAGATCAAATAAATAAATTAAGAAACAAAAAAGAAGATAGAAAAAAAATTTCAACCTCTCCCCTCTCCAACAACAACAAGAACACCAACAAAAAAAATAGAAAGAGATTTCCTTAAATTCTTGAATAAGTTGAAAAAAAAAAATTAAGTTGAAACTTAAGAATCCGACTTGAGTCATAAACTCAGATATTTCCTTGTATAAAAGTAATAAAATAAAAATCTTTAAAATTCTCTTTCTATAATAGACTTGCACAAAAAAAAAAGCAAACAAAAAGGATTAAAGACACATTTTGTCTCTCACATAAGACACAAAGAATTTAAATAAAAAAAAAAAAAAACAATTAAAAACATTTTTAATATCCTTAAATTAATCCTCCATGGATATATGTATGGTGTTATATTGCAATGGAAAAACATCGTTTCTCATCAAATCAAATAAACACACACAGAAAACAGATGTAGCCAGAGTCGATTGGTACATTATTCGTATTTTGATTCTTATTCCTATTTATTTATCTTTCTGTTAATAAAGTTGGTTTTCTGAAGAAATTCATTTATTTTCATTGAACTAATGATGGTCTGATTTAGTTTCTAATTAAAAATTTCTTTCTTTTTTTTTTTGTAATATCCCAAAATAGCTTGACTTTAGAATATTTTGGAATTACACAAATATACAGGAACTAAATTATACTGTTTTGAAGGTTTATGATGCCCTTGAATTCGAATATGACATCAGAAAATAGAAAAAGAATAGGTAATATATTTATTACACTATGAATTAAATTTGTCTATACATAAATCGTTACGGTACCTACTTATGAAGGTATAACTGTTCTCTTTCAAAATTATTGTAAAATATTTCTAATAAATAATCTGGTTATTTTCTTATTTCTTCGAAAAAGTCATTAGTTCTTTGCTAATTTTCCTCCGAATTTAGGTAATGTGTTTTTCTATTGTTACGTGTATGACACTGCTTGCACCGACCTGGCTTCGCATTGGTTGAATGAACCTAGGTATCGTTAGAAATTAACAAATTTTGTTAGGCAGGCAATGTTAATGAACTCAAAGATTCCATTGAATCCGCCAGCTTTACTTTACTAAATAGAATCTGTGAATCCAAGCACTATTAGCTCTGCATTCATTTATTTTATTACATAGGTATTTATATTTCTTAAAAGATGTTACCCGTCCGATTAGCTAATCTTCCGGAGCCCGCAACTTCTGTCTGCATACTAAAATAGTAGGTATCTTATAACCTTATCAGTCCAGACGTTCGAACATGACGGAAGGACAAAAATTAAAAACAAACATATTTCACACTGACTCGAATAATATTAAGTAAAATTAGAAGGATGAGGATTTATATGGAGCAATTTCAAGTTAAAAGTAAAAAAAACTGATAACAGCTTGCTGATAAGAACAATTTTTCTTGCCACAAAAATAGCAGAAATTAGAGGTTTTACCACAGCAGCAAAAAAATTTTTAAATTTTTTTTTCAGTTGTAGATCCGAAGACTTGCATCAGAATGGCGCGTCGGTGTCCATAAGCTCTACGTGTTTCAACCATCTCTGGCGCAGTATTTTCATCTTTTTGACTAGTTCGACGTCACTGTAAAGCCAGTAATGCTCGTTGTTAAATATTCTCCTTCATTCTCCTTTGATACAAACTGTACCAGAAATCATCTGAAGAATCTTCCTTTCAATCTGAGCAAGGCCAGCAAAAGTGACATCCTTGAGACTAATATTGCGTTTACTACTTAATTAATGGCAAAAGTGTTCGCAAAAAATAAAACTGCTCCTTAAAAGGCTTAAGAAAATCATAAAAAGAATTAAGACTAATCTCTAATCATGAGTTTGAATTTAGATACAGGGGCCCTACTATCTTCTTCTTCTACTTTCGAATCCATTCGAAAGTTGTTTTCAATTCTTATTTTAAGTGGTAATATGTATGAAAGTGGGATCAAATTTTGGTGCTTTCGACTTTTTGCCACAGAATCTTCAACTAGCGCTGCTCTATTTCCGTTTATATGGGTTTGCTAAAGAATTAGGGATCTGAGATTTTGCAAATTCGAACATTTTTATTGTAGAATCGAGTTACATAGTTGGGCCCAGGTACACAATGTTATGTATTTCAGGATACAATTAATTCATATATAAATCATATATTTTAGATTGATTTGTTTCGATGACTAAAATCCTACAAACCTCACCAAAATCAATTTTTCGGGATGTTTCATCGTCGAAGGATCGAAAATTAATTTGTAATTAATTTAAAATACTCTAAGGGCGTGTTTCATAATTTATAAATCTAATTAGTTATCCGACACATAGAGTCATAAGTCAAAAATCCAAATAAAAATTAATTTGTGAATTTAATTACATAAGTGGATCAAAAGACAACTATGATTTTTTTTTTTCTCTAGACTTGTCAATATTTATGTGTCGGATAACTAATCATAACCTTACTCACACAATTGTCCAATAAGCCCTAAATATATTTACATGTTCAACTCACAATTGAAGGCTTTGATAGTTGAAAAAATAAAGTTGAACTTCAAAGCTTCTTAAAACCGTAAAATGTATAGGCACTTATCCTATACATCCTCATTTAAAACCTTTAAACGTTTTTTGAATAATAAATCCCGATTCAAAATTTATTTAAATGATTTCATATCATACACAAACAAAAATTCTCCAGACACACATAAATTTAAAAGAAACAAGTCAATTCGAAGAATAAATCGAAATAAATTACCACACAGACATGTGCGTTTACCAAATTCTTAATTTTCGAGACTGAGAACAAGCTTAGAAAATAAAAATTAAAACAAAATTTTTTTTTTAAACTATAGTCAGTTTCAGCACCCACAAAAATGCGCCCAGACCAAACTATATGTTCCAGTAGCAGTGTCATTTAACTGCTGTCAGTTCTTTTCTAAGCTCATTACGTAATCCGAACAACACGAAAAAGAATCGAAACTGAATTAGGGTTGTTCTTTTATTTTTTTTTTATTATTTCTATGCAGTGCAGAGTGCAGACTGTCCAAAAAAGGAGAAGACTATTCCTTAATTCCAGACTCGTGAGACATGTCTCGATGGAGAACACTCAAACTCAAGGTACATAAAATGATTTTCTAAAGAATTACCATATTTTTGTTGTATTTATTTATTTTGGAGTACAAAAAATCGATGATTTCCAGACAGACATCAGAAATTTTGTTTATATTTTTGTATTAAATTCAATTTCATTTATAACCTCAAAAGGAGACGGATGTAGTTCATCATTCTAATTTTTTTTTTTTTTAATTCATCTATTTATTAATTTTGGATGCGGATTATCATCGTTATATTTGAATACAATATCACGTTCATTTTTAAGAAGATCAATTTTTATTTTCTATCTTGAATCTTGATGAAAGGAAAATAGTTGGACATGTCTTTACACAGGTATTGCTTGGAACCATCGAATACTCTCTCCACTATAAAGAGTAGGTACATATATTATTATGATTGTCATTTTAGATATATGATGGCGCTTATTTAGCAATGTCGACACTTCTTCATTCGCATTTGTACTGCCTATCAAAGTAGATGGTTTGCTTGGTAAAATGTTTAATCAAATGAAAGTGAGATTATAACAATATTAAAACTGGGTGGCTTTTCTGCAAAAAGGAACTGTCAATTGTAGAGGTCTGTAGCAAGTTGGTGTTCTATCTAGTTTGATATGCTTGAATGCGGAGTATAGAGTGATTGCATATGCAGATGACATTGTAATTGCATTCTTAAACCTCAAACTTAAAATAACCTTACAAAACGCTTTAAATAAGCTTAAAAACTGGAAAGATTGCTGTGGACTTCATGTTAACCCACTTAAGACAAAATATAGGTGATTCTCTGCCAACTATGATTTTTTGTATCCAGGGCTTTATTTGTAACTTAATTTAAAATTATCTCATTAATTTCTGGTTTGAATTGTGGAAATAAGTTTATAGTACAATTTACATTAGATTTTTTTTAAATTTTCAACACTTTCCCCTCGACTTGAAAAAGTATAGGTACTCAAAATGTCAGTACGGTGGCATTTCCCATCCATATTTTTCCGATTAAATCTACTATTTTCTATTAAAGTTCATCATTGAATAAAATTGTTGTTCTCAGAAAAGTTCGAGTACAACAGATGATTGATTAAATTTTGACAATATCAAGTAAAAATATCTGCCCTTAGAATTAAATAATAATCATTTTATTTTTGAATTCATAAGATTTGCCGCTGAACCGTCTTGTTTTTAATTTGATAGCGTTTTGTGAAGTGCCATTTAAAAGAGACATTATTTATTTATTGTTAACAAAAGTCAATTTATTTTAATAACGTAATTACAGTGTAAGAGTGAAGTGTTTTTATTCTAAAACCGTGTGTCACAAAATTAGGTACCTGTCAATAACGCGGTAGTGTTATCCAAGCGTGTTATGAAATTATTTTTGGAATATTCCATTTCTTTAAAGTCATAGGTGTCAGTTAAAATTATCATAGACTTTATTTTTCTCAGAAGCTTTGAGATATGAGGTTATATTAAAGCCTAAATGTCAATACCGTGGGTGTCAGTAACTTGGTACCTATATTAATTTATAATGAACTTAAATTAAATGATTTCAAGCCAGAGTGGTAAAAATCTTGTTATTTTTTTTTATTAAGAATGGTACCAATACTTCGAACAAAATAAATATAAACAAATCCGTGCAATAAATATTAAGTTATAATCCGGCATAAAAATAAAGAAACCTCCAAAAATAGATTTCAAAAACTAAAAAAAAAATTCAATAAAACATTAGGTTGTTTCGATGTCAGCCCTGAGGCGCACTGGGTCGCCTTGAACTCGCTCTGAAGCGTTTTATGTAGCACTTTTTTCGCTATAGGTTTTTTGCACTGTGTTTAATGTGTGTTCGGGGCAAGAACGACTCTCATGAGACCGAGGTTTTTTCTTGGGGCGAGAATTCAGAGCTGCCAAATTTCAAATCAGCCGTTGGCATTCAGGCAAAAACAATTTGTGTTGATTATAAATGAGATATTTTGTTGATAATTTTTATTATTTATTTGTTTCATGTAATTAATGACGAAATTCCAAAATATACAACAATCTATGATAACAGTGAAATGAACACAAAAAATCGGATGGTGAAACTTGTAGCACTGAAGCGTTCGATGTAAAATAAAAACCCGAGCAGTCCTGAGTTTTTTGAAAATTAACTGACATTCCCCAGGTCGCCCTGGGGCAAAGAACATCGAACAAACTTATTGGATTTTAAAGTTTCAAACATCATCAAAACTTAAGACTTGAGAGGGAATACAGAAATTAAAATTCAAAAACAAAAAATCAACATGTCTTCGAGATTTAGTAGGTACTTTTCTTGATATTTTTTGTTCCTTAAAAGTTGTAGTAAAATGCTCTAGCGATTTAAAACTATGACAAACAAAATGAAAGAAATTAATTTTCAATTATTTTTAATTTTAACCAAATTTTGATTTTAAAAAACCACAGTTGACAGAGAATCACCCATATTTTGTTGTCTTTTATAGAAAATGCAAAATTCCCTAAACATGCATAGATCGGTCGATGAATTCGGAATAAAATCCCTGGCTTTACAATTTTTTTAAGAGTTAATAACTGGCGATCATATCTTTTGGAAGTTAACATTCCCCTCAGTTTGGTCCCGGTTCATAGCACCAGGGGCCCAACTATGTAACTCGATTCTACTATAAAAATGTTCGAATTCGCAAAATCTCAGCTCGCTAATTCTTTAGCAAACGCATATAAACGGAAATAGAACTGCGCTAGTTGAAGATTCTGTGGCAAAAAGTCGAAAGCACCTAAATTTGATTCCAATTTCATACATATTACCTACCACTTAAAATAAGCATTGAAAACAACTTCGGAATGGATTCGAAAGTAGAAGCAAGTTACATAGTACCCAGCACTGCTTATTTTGCCAAATAGAGTAAATATAGTCATACCCATTGCTACATAAAAACTTTTGCTGAAGACAGATGCTATACATAGAGATTATCTGCCGGCAACACAATTCTGATCAATGCAGAGTTTGTAGCACTCTTAGCAGAATGCAATAATTGTCTATCAGCTCCGTAGAAGGTTTCATAAACGGACATTGTCTAAGTTAGGTACCAGTTATAGCTTTCGTTGAAACTCAACATTGAAAAATTTAATTTGTTATTTTGAGACACTTTAAAAGCAAATTCAGTGATTATTTTGATGCCAATGTGAAGTTGAAAACTCAATTATTATTTATAGTCAAAAAATTATTTCATTTTGGGCAAACCTTTCACATAAAACGAATTCGAAGTTTTAAATGATCAATGATAATGTAGGTAATAGATTTCTCACTTCTCTGTATATGTCCTATCCCAAAGACGTAGGTTTTATCTGGGAGAATTGTTTTATTTACTTAATATAATGATCTTAGTGATCTGGCAAATATAGACATTTAGTATTCTCGCACAAGTGATATCACAATGAGAATGGACCAACCCAAGGCTTCAGTGTGCGAAGCGTTCCAGCTGACAGCCAAGCTAATTTAAACTAAATTGAACAAAATTCTAGAAGTCCCTTATCTATATTTTTAATTAAATACTCAAATAGCCACGGCCAAGACTAGAATTTATTTTTAATACCAGGTGTGTTCCTTTACTTTAAAACTGTGCATTTGTGTGAATTTCTACGTTATTTTATTTTTTTTTATATTATGAACTTTGACAGACTTTGGTGTGGAAAGTCACAGAAATGCACAGAGTTTCAAAGTAAAGGAACTAGGCTAATATCTATACGATATTTAATTTTCTATAATTTTATTGATATTGTTGCTTGAAGAGCAAAGGGCGACTAAGTCGAAATAATTAAATTAAAAAAACGTAGGTACAGTTTTGAATTATTTTGTCAATAGATAAGATCTTGAAGATTAACTCCATCAACTTGGCATGCGAAACCGGAGTCAGCCAGCTGAATAAAAAAAAAACATCTTAGTTGAGATCCTGGTACATTTCGGTCTTTTGTGCCTCCTTAAATAAGTAAGAACGTATACTGTCACTATGCTTTTCTAAGCCGGAGTTCGCATTGGAATCACTCCGTCGAATAATTTTGGTGTCTAACTATTTTATTTCTGCATGTTCATAAGTTTTTTATTGAACAAAACAAATACCTATTATTTGTAGTGACATAGTAGGTACCTACATAACTCAATAAGACAAAACTCAGATGACAAAATGTATCGTGTTCCAGGAAATGTAGATACGTATAGGTTAGGTATTTCCAGGAAAATGAGATCTTCGAGACTTCAGGAAAAATCAATTACACGAACAGTATTCCACAGCAAAATTTCTCAGTTCTGCTGTCAAATACTGAGAAGAAAATAATATTTGGTTCGTTTGTTCACTTTTTGACAAAGTGAAATTTTGTGATTTGATTATGAATAGGATCTGCTCTTATGAAGCCATTTGGTCTTAAACTATAACTAAGTAAAACGCGCCAATTTGTTTAAGTTTCTCATTTTTAAATTTTAAATTTTACTATGAGCGCCTTCCTTGAGATGCTTATTTTGCTAATGCTTATTTTACAAGACCGGGAAAATATCTTCAAGCGTCTCTCATCATAATATACCTACAGTTAAGTATTAAATAAAAAGTCTGTCTAAAGACCCGACAGCGCGTACGCGAAAATTATTTAATTATTTATTATTTGGGGTAGGTGTGAGGTTGGCTTTGAATCCAAATTCTTTAAATGCAAAAGAAACTTTGCATCCACCCAACCTCACACCTCATTTCTATCAAAATCTTGTTTATTTTCAACTCATTTTTCAACACTTTCCTTGATTCCTTGATTATGGAACATTTAATATTTTTTTTTCTTCAACCTTATCTGCAGCAGGAGGTTTAGCACACTAACTTCAGCTTCTGTGAAATTTAACTCAAGAAGGATTTAGACAAAATAAAAAACTTACTAGGTGAAAATAATATTTGAAATGACTCTACTTATTTCGAAATACCTAGGTTCCTATATTATGTTTCCTGATTTTCTTCCCAAATCTAAAAACTTATTTTTGGATGTGACAGAAGATGCGCAGCCAAAGAAGTTCATCTCCGAAAAAAAAGAAAAATAATAACAACGAAAAAAGCTATTTGGAGAACCCTGCCGCCCTCAGCGATGGCATTTCTATTCAGATAAATACATTTTAAAATATTCAATTGCACTTACCTAATAATCTCATGACTTCTTGTAAATTTAAATACAAATTTAGATGTCCTCGAGCTGGTTGGGCAGCAAATGCAAAAAGCAATATTATTCCAATCGTGAGGATTCTTAATTTTCCTACTTCCATTGTGATGGATTTTTTTTTAGTTTTTATTAAAAAAATAAATAAAAACTAATAGAGACTATATAAACAATAATGTTTCACACTGCACAAACAATTAAATAATAATAAAATTAAACAACAAAACCAAAGAAGCTACACCAAACAAAATTATAAACAAACTGAAATATTAGATTTAACACATTATTTTTATTTTTTGCTCTCTTCAGCCAATGGATAACTTTTCTTCTTTCTTTTTTTTTCAATTTCAATTTAAAGCCAATTTAGCTGAATTTTCTCAGATATTTATGAACTTTTCACTTCACTTGAGAATGCACAATCGAATGGTATTTGTTTGATTTTCGAATTTAATAATTTTGTGTGATAAAATTAAAATAGTAAAACTTTTGTTTATTTAGATTTGAGATTTTTGTTTGATAAATAACACGGTAGAAATGTCAAAAATCGATCGACCGCAAACATAACCACCACGCATGAAATATCGCTGTCAACTGAATGCTAAACAAAATGAAAACCAAGTGACAGCCGCATTAATTTTGGTGTTTTTTTTTTTGTCTACATTTCTTGCGCAATGAATTTTCTTTAAGATGATGTGAGCGCCGTCTAGTGGGAAATCGGTTAAAGTGCATGTAGTAATGGTGGTGGTAGAGAGAATTTAATAGTATAACAGTTTGCGAAAATAAAATGTTCGTTGGGATTTTTGAATTGAAAATAAAATGCAGACCATTTTGGGTTGGTTGTTTAGTTTGACGTTATGATGTAGAAAATAATTTTTCAAATTAGAGAATAATGTTACAATGTACTTCTTAAAATAGTCATCATTCCGCGTCCGCGAGTTTAACCCCCATATTATTTAGTCGATTAATCCGGTTTAAAACTTAAATCCAGATGTAAATTAATATAAATTCAATGTAAATACATAAATACATACTAGACTTAGTCCCCGTTTCACACAAGGAAACTCAGTTTTCAGCAACTTTCAGTTTTTAGGAGAGAAGGGTACCTAGTAAGAGGAATGAACGTCAAAAAATCTCCAGCAACTTGTTTCCTTGTGTAAAAGGGGACTTATTTTTAAATAAAAAGGGCGCGATTATAAAAAGCGGGATATCGAACCCAACCCACTAAAAACAACAATACATTTTTCAAAAAAACGCGACTAGCTTTTCAAATTATTTTAATTTTTAATCGTCAAAATAAAAATCAAAACAAGTGCCCTGTGGAAAAGTAAACAAATGTGAGGCAATTTTTCTTGCCAGCTTATTATTTTTATTAGTTGTTTTTTTCAACTGAAACATACAAAACACAACATTTTTCAATTTCACAAATTTTCACAAACAACTGATATCACTTTATATAAATTTTTTTTAATTAAAATTGTAGGAGTCTTTTTAAGAAACAAGAGATTTTCTCTACCGGTTTTTAAACAGGTACCTACCGTTATTTCTGATTCTAAAAATATATCTTTATTTAAAATCCGCAAGACAATATTAAAAAAACTGCTGGATGCTGGATTTTCGAATTATTAAGTTCTAAAAAAAAAGATTTAAACTTTTTGTAAAAATCAAAAAAGAAAAATTTGAAAATGTTGGTATACAATACTTTAAAAACTTTTTGAAACATTCACCAAACAAAAATTAATCAAAATCAGTTGAACCGTTTTCAAAAAATCGAAAACCAAAAAAAAGTGGTTCTGTGGGTGGTAAAATATTTATAACCATTTTTTCGGATTTTTGTTTGTTTTTTTTTTCAAGTTGGGAAAACTTTTTTGAGAAAAATACGATTTTCATTTTTTGCTAAAAAAAAATTTGTACGGTGCTACTATTGTTCTTGGTCCTAAAAAAATGAAAAAAAATGTCCGGGGAATGCCCAACAAACGCTATATACCAAGTTTAAAGAAAATCGACACACCCGTTTAAGCAGACGGAAAGAATTGCGAGACCCACTTTTTTTGAACTTCGCTATCATCGTAATAACAAGTTTGATCAAAATCTTGAGTTCGAATTTTTTTACGAATCCATAACTAGCCATCAGGGATGGGACTTTTTGAAAAAATGTCCGGAGTAGATTTGGAAAAAAAACGCAGTAGATCCAACTTTTTCGCAGTAGATTTTTATATTTTCAAAATATAAACAAGAAATAACATAAATAAACATAAATAATTTAAAATAATAAAATATATATTCTGCCCTACCGAGGTATCCGTCGGAGCGGAAAACTCTCCGAAACGCATACGACGTCGGAGGTTCAAAGTTCATTAGAGATGTCAAAAATGTCACTTCAAAACACACTTGCTCGCACTTCAACGCAAAACAACATTGCGCATTCCATAATGTCGGAAAAACGTTCCGAACGCTGTTCGGAAGAATAACTCGAAGCAAAAATCCTCCGATTCCGGTCCGACGGATACCTCGCTAGGGCAGATTCTTTTTTAGCTCTGATCGTTCAGAGCTTCAAATTTGTGTTTCTTTTTTAGTTCTGAGCATGTTCAGGCACGCTCTGTGAGCTCAGAATAAAATAGTAGAGTAAACGGAGTAAAATGCTGAACACACACGAGATGACGGGAAATTAAAAAAAATCGTCGTCAAAACAATAAAAATGGCGGAAGAGGCTGGTTGTTCTAGTGGAGAAGGTAAAATAATAATAATAAATAAATAATTTATAATCATGACAGTTCAGTGCTCAAGTTGTTTCATAATTAAATCAGAGAGCTCTGAACATACGCTGCTCAAAACTTATTCTGTTCGCTCAGACTCTGCTCAGCTCTGAACTAAAAAAGAAAAACGTCTAATGAATGATTTTTTTTGTAAAACCAAAAGTGCAGTAGATTTTATTTAAAGGCAGTAGATTTATTTTTCGAAAAAAATGAAGTAGATCTACTGCAATTGCAGTAAA
The DNA here is from genome assembly GCA_929447395.1 of Epistrophe grossulariae. Lineage (NCBI taxonomy): Eukaryota > Metazoa > Arthropoda > Insecta > Diptera > Syrphidae > Epistrophe > Epistrophe grossulariae. The sequence continues at coordinate 41,103,967 of OV839566.1, forward strand.
GTCACAACCCTGCTAGCCATATACATAGTACCTACCTACGTATTATAAATATATCGCAAGTAAAAATGGGCAGATTTTTCAAAGCAGAAGTACACACTAGTCTAGTCAATAAAGCAACTGACTGGGAAAAAGTCGCCGGAGAGCTGGATTTTGGTATATTATAGCCTCCTCATGGCGTTCTTAAGAAACTGTCAAAAGTCCCCATCGATACGAGCGCCGCTTGGGCTTGGGTTGAAGGCCCTCTAAATTATTTTTTCAGAAATAACTCTCAAATGTTAAGTTGTACAGAAAAAATGTCACAGACTAATTTTTAGCTTAGAAGATTTTCTATACAAAAAACATTAAAATACTTTTTTTTCATAAAAATAACCATTTTCGAAATAAACCAATCGGAAGAGTTAAGGGTTTTACTTTTCTATGTACTTTTCTATTGTACATTTTGTGATAAACGAGTTATTTTCGTTGTTGGCACATTTAATGAATATAAATTTAAGATATTGGCCCATTCTATTTGTCCAGGAGCAAATTTTTAAAAAAGAAGAATACATATGGGCATGGGGTAGGTATTTCACGTGAAGCGGACACAGTGGCGTAGGGTGGCAGCGGCAAGGAGGGCACAGGCAATGGGTGGCTCCCAAATATGGGGGTAAATTTTAAATATATCCGGAATTTTTCAAAATATTAATCAAAAAATTACGTTAGTGTAAAAGATTTTTGTATGCTGTGTTTTCATATTTTCTTTTCAATTTTCATTTAGATCAATTTTAGGGGCGGCAAATTTCCAAAAATCCGCGGAAGGCAGTTTGCAAGGGGGTGGAAATTTTTAAAAAATATTTATCAAAGCAGGCGTTAATGCTAAAAGAATTTTGTATGTTTTGTTCTTATATTTTTTTTATATATAATTTGGATCCATTTAAGGGGCGACAAGTTTCAAAAATTTTTGGGAGATAGTTTGCTAGGGGGCGGCAATTTTTCAAAACAGGAGTTAAAAGATTTCTGTATGTTCTATTTATGTATTTTATTTTCATTTTTGTCCATTTTTCTTCACAATGGGTACATTTTATCAGTCCAAAGAAATTATTTAAAAAATTTCGGGCGGTGCCACAGCTTCACAGTCAATACATAGTTGCAATTATCCTTCAAGAAGGAAAACAAATCTACTCCGTCACTTTTGAGATCTTGAAATTCAAAATTTCTTTAGTCAAACCAAAATATAAAAGTAAATGCACTGTGTTATTATATTTTGCAACCATAATTCTGAACGTCTGAATCTGAATTCTATTCAGTTGTAAAACGAAAAAAGAATTTATTTGATGTGATTTTTTTTGTTAAAAATACGGTTTTTAAAAACTTGAAATTTTCCTTAATTTTAAAACCTACTCGGGAAGTTTTCGATTTAGTTTACTTTTTTTACAAGTCTGCTCCTGAATTTTAGTACAGCGGTTCGAACCCTGCTCGTAAGTCGTTAGAGTGAGACTACGGAAAAAATAAAAAAATATTTTGTTTGTTTTGACTGATTCGATGTGAGTTGGCTCATATAAGCTCACTTTTAAAACCGAAAAATTTGAATTTCCAATAAATTTAGTAATTATTCCGAAGTAACTGACAATTGCTGACAATTGGGATGGTGCAATAGGCTAGAGTGTGCCAAATTTTATTCACAATTCTCAAACTTGCAGGTTAATTTGTTCTTCGCTTTAGATAGTTTAGTTTTCACATTTACTGCCTATTATTCACAGAGGAGGGTGTAAGTCAGGTGTAAGTGAATAAAGTCAATTGTTCGTATATTTATGTTCACTCTCGCACAAAATTATCTCAAATGTCAAATGGCACTTTCGCACAAAATTGTTCATTATGCGGAAATTTTAGTTTAGACCCGGTTCGAACTACTTTAACTGCTCCCTTGAGTGAAGTTTAAATTGAACCGGATTGAACGCGACAAGGTATAATAAAATGGTTTTATATCCGGGTATAACTAGTGAATATTATGCTTTTGAGTTTAACTTTTGGAGTTAACTTACTTATAACCCAGGTGTAAATAGTCAGTGAATAATATAATGGCTACTCTTTGGTTAGAAGGGTTTATCCCAGGGCCACGAACAGGGACTACGTACAACGTAATGTTACCTTTTTTTTAAGATGGCAAATTGTACGAATTTTTACTACTGGTTAAAAACTCAAAAATCGGTGTAGTTTTTTGTTTAAACAACACAAAAAAATAAAGGCATCAGAAAAAAAGTTGCTAGGGGCGACAAAATATGAATGTGCCCCGGATGGCAAAAACCCATGCTAGGCCACTGAGCGGACAACGAAAAGAAAAGATTGGTTGTTCTTGAAATTCGTTCATCTTTGTGTTATTTACATTTCTTTTAATTCTTAATAAAAATATAGAAATACAGAAATATTTTGAATTTTTGGGTCTGGTGCTCCAGTTATGGGCTTGTAAAAATTTCATGAGGGTTTTTAAGAAAAATGTTGATGAATTAAATGAAGAAATAGAAAAATAATTGCAATGGTGGAATATATGGTAAACAAGATGTTCTTTTGATCAACCGAAAATAGATTTTTTTGTAGAAAACCGGAAGTTAACATTTGAAATCAGATTTTAGCAAACTTAAAGTTTATCTATTCAGTTTCGGTAAAACTTTTAGCTGAAAAGTTTAAGTTTTCTTTTGATAATAATTGTTTCAAGTTTATTTTATTATTTTTAAAATATTTATTTTTGTTGTTAAAACTCTTAAATTAATAAGTTAAATTATCATTATCAATGCTTATGGTTTTTTTTTATTTAAACAAATAACATGTCATTTTCAAGTAATTGACATAGTATAGTACTAACTAGTATATATACATTATAAATCTGCAACGCTACATTTTGAACCAACTTGCGCTTCATTCTATTTCATTTCGAATTTGGATGGAAACGAAATAAAAATCCAGGCCAGTCCACAGTCCACTGCCAAGTGCCGTGCCACTTGCCAGTCACTTCGAAGCTGCGATGATGCAAACAATACCAAGATTTTTCGATTTCGTTTGTAGTTTGTTTTATAGTGATACTCAGGCGGCACATAAATTTTCAGAAACTTGCGCAGTGGAATAAGAAGCAGTATGGTTATGGCAGGCAGTCGACAGCGGACAGAGGCTAAGTAAATTGGTGTGCGATATACTTTTGTTATTCCGTTTCACATAAACATTCTTGGACAAGAAATAAAATTAAAAATACAAAAATGTAAACAGATAAGCTTTGGAACATTGGAGGGTGAAGCGAACGCATACGAAGGTTTGTCATCTTTTTAATACGAGTATCTGGTTATTAAAAATAAATTGTTTTCAAGTTATTCACTTTGTTGTCGGTGCAGTTTGATTAAGTTTTGTAAGCAAATTAAAACATAAGAAATCAGTAAGTTGTTTTTTTATTCTTTTCAAAACACTTAAAATATAATATATATTTTGTTTAAGCAGCAAAATGTCAAATTCCATGATTTCTTCATCTTTAAACGAAAAAATCTTCGAATGCGATCAACATGCCGCAAAAATTTACGAAAAATTGCAGAAATTTTATGAAGAAGAAAACTTCTTCGATACATTTCTAATTGCTGACGACAGTAACATAAAGATTCCAGCCCATAAAATTGTATTGTCTGCATTGAGTGAGTATTTTTCGGAAATATTCCATGGCAGTTGCATATCTTCGCAAACCAATGAAGTAAAATTGGAAAAAATCGAAGGCTCTTCACTAAAATTAATAATTGCCTACATGTATTCGGGCTCGATTGAATTGAATCTCGAAAATATTGAGACACTATTGCGAACTGCAGTGTTTCTAAAAATGGAAACATTAATCGGTGGATGCTGTGATTTTGTTGAAAGAAATCTTAACAACAGCAATTGCTTGCCTTGGCTACGCTTGGCCAAAGAACTAAGTTTATCTGGACTTCAAGAAAAATGTTTGAAATTTATTTACACTCACTTTGGTGAAGTAACAAAGCAGCCTGAGTTTTTGCTTCTGAACAAAATTGAATTGATGGATTTATTATTTAATGACAATCATCGTGGAGACCTCGAGGAGCAAGTGTTTCTCAGTATGGTAACTTGGATAGAATATGACAAAGATGATCGTCAACATGGCTTACCAGAATTACTTTCAATGGTTCGCTATCAGTATCTAACGCCCAAATTTATCTTTCAAAATAGATCGCTAGTTTGTAAAACCGTAGAAAATTGTGAATTGGTTTACGGTTGGCTTCAATACCATATGTGGCCAGAATCTCGAACAATTGAACAACAAAACTTACCTTCTTCTTCTGAGGCAGAGCGAAGGAAAGATGTTGACCTACAGGAAGATCAACTCAGTAAGGTTGCATTTTTTAGTTTAAATTGTAAAAAGGAAGCTGAAATTCTAAGTTATAATCAAACATTAGAGTACTGGTCCGTACAAAAAAGATCACGTCCTCTTTGCATAAATCAATCAGAGGATGGACATTCTATGATTGTGATTGATGAAAAAATATTTCTAGTCGGAGGGACCAGCGATGAAAAATGTTTAAATAGCTTTGAATGCATAGACTTAAAAACTTTCAAATTGACTGATTTGCCCCCCATGAAAATTACCAGATACAGAAGTCAATTGACTACGTTAAACGGACAGTTATGTGTCTTTGGTGGTTACAAGGATGTCTATTGCACAAAATTTATTTATTCAATAGAGATTTTTAATTTTGTAACAGGTAAATGGATTCACTTACAACCGCTTTTTAAACCAGATATACATAGCAGAATAGTTGGGCATAACGGAATTTTATACATTTTTAATTTTCGTTACGGCTGTGTGCAATGTTATGATGCCACCTCTCAACAATGGACTTCAAAAGAACAACCAATAGATGATGGGATAAGAGATTTCCAAATTGTTTCCGATGGTAATTTTGTGTATGCTCTCTGTATCGGGCCGGACTATATTGATACTAATGGACGGAATAAAAAAACTTTGCTTAAATTCTTCGATTTATCCAACAACACGTGGTCTGAGGTGGCTGAATTAACAAGAAATCAATCATTTATAAAAATGGTTACAGTAATTGAAAATAAAATTCTGTTCCGAAAAGATAATAATAACATCGTTGTGTACAATATCGATACCAAAGAATTTATTCTTCGTAATAGCTGTTTGCGAGGATTTCCGTTTAAATTATGATTTGATTGTGTCATTGTTTTCATTCACAAGGGAATGTTTTATTTGGTTTTATTCAAATATTTGTCTATCTACTTTTTTTTTTAATTATGTATTTATAAATTAAATAAAACTCATAACTAATATAAAAATTGAATTGTTTGTTTGTTCTTAAATTTAAACTATAGTATAACAAATGGTTGCTTGTTCGATTTTTGGCTATTTTTCAGCTACTGTAGCACAAATCTTTCTAATAGAATTCATTAAGTTCCAGGCTTTATAATTATTTTCTAAAATAAAATTGCATTTTTCAAAAATTTCTAAACTTGTATATTTATTTAAAATTCTTTAAAGATCTGAAATCAAAGTAGTTTCTATAACAAACAGACATTTGGTAAAATTTGAAGATAAGCGTAGAAGCAATTAAATACTAAGGGCGGTATTCACCAAGCACTCGTAGTTTATGAGGCTCATAATCAAAATAATATTTGTGCTATTCACCAAATAATCATATGTAAGTATTTTTCTTAAGTCTAGTACGTTGCTGATGCGAAACGAAAATTTCCTGTGATCTCTAAACAGATAACGAAACGCTTGCGAAAACACAACGGAAAATTTCCTTGGAGAGTTTCACTAATTCCAAAAACAAATCAAACATAAACGCAAAAAATCAGAAAAAAATTAAAAAAAACACAAATTAAAAACAAATGTCATTTTTCCGCACACAATAAATAGTTTGTATAATTAATTCAGTGCGAAAAAGGAGCGGAGACTTCTCCAAATAATCTGCTACAATTATAAATTTCGCTCTTCGAACAGCGTACTGCAAAACGAAAAGCAGAACGAAATTTTCCGTTTATGATTTCGTTGTGTCATTTTTGTATGGGATTTTACGTTTCGCATCAGCAGCGTACTAGGCTTTAGTTCGAAAGTGAGAGCGACTCTCAGGACAGGACAATTTGAAAGAAAACAAAAAAATATTGTTTTAAAATTTTAAGAACAAGTTTTCAGAGAGAGCGCTCATAAAACTTATGACTGCTCCCGAGTCCCAACCACTCATAAGCAGTGTTGCCGGAGAGAAATATAATAAGGTAGTACTGCAGCCAAAAAAGAGCAGTATTTTGAAAAAAATAGTAGCACAGACATTTTTTAGTCTTCAAAAATAAGTGTGCAAAAAAATCCCAAACAGACCTAATAAAATAAATAACGAATTGACAGTTGAAAATTGCATGAAGC